>OX336394.1:460613254-462032976 GCA_946902985.2 Meconema thalassinum | reverse complement strand
GGTTAACAATCCATACAGTCGTCTTCTTCTGTCGATGTTTGCCAACAGTGGACTGCGGTTAACAATCCATACAGTCGTCTTCTTCTGTCGATGTTTGCCAACTGTGGACTGCGGTTAACAACCCATACAGTCGTCTTCTTCTGTCGATGTTTGCCAACAGTGGACTGCGGTTAACAATCCATACAGTCGTCTTCTTCTGTCGATGTTTGCCAACAGTGGACTGCGGTTAACAATCCATACAGTCGTCTTCTTCTGTCGATGTTTGCCAACAGTGGACTGCGGTTAACAATCCATACAGTCGTCTTCTTCTGTCGATGTTTGCCAACAGTGGACTGCGGTTAACAATCCATACAGTCGTCTTCTTCTGTCGATGTTTGCCAACAGTGGACTGCGGTTAACAATCCATACAGTCGTCTTCTTCTGTCGATGTTTGCCAACAGTGGACTGCGGTTAACAATCCATACAGTCGTCTTCTTCTGTCGATGTTTGCCAACAGTGGACTGCGGTTAACAATCCATACAGTCGTCTTCTTCTGTCGATGTTTGCCAACTGTGGACTGCGGTTAACAATCCATACAGTCGTCTTCTTCTGTCGATGTCTGCCAACTGTGGACTGCGGTTAACAATCCATACAGTCGTCTTCTTCTGTCGATGTTTGCCAACAGTGGTCTGCGGTTAACAACCCACACAGTCGTCTTCTTCTGTCGATGTTTGCCTGCTGTGGACTGCGGTTAACAATCCACACAGTCGTCTTCTTCTGTCGATGTCTGCCAACAGTGGACTGCGGTTAACAACCCACACAGTCGTCTTCTTCTGTCGATGTTTGCCTACTGCGGACTGCGGTTAACAACCCATACAGTCGCTAAGTCGTCTCCTTCTGTCGATGTTTGCCTGCTGTGGACTGTGGTTAACAACCCATACTGTCGCTAAGTCATCTTCTTCTGTCGATGTTTGCCTACTGTGGACTGCGGTTAACAACCCATACAGTCGCTAAGTCGTCAAACTACTGTTCATCCTAGTGCGATGTGGATAAACTTTCATTCTGCTCTATCAGTATCCGTAGGTGTCGCCGCTTGGCTGTACAAGTCACTATTTCACATGAGATTAATTAATAAACACTCTTTGTGATAAAAGCTATTGCTGATTTCTGAAAACCCGTAATTTCTCTTGCAGGAAGCATGTACCGTACACTAGAATATGAGGTTTGCAGGAAACAATCATTACTTTGTAGCTTCCCCATGTGTTTTTGTCTCCGAGGATATGATAATGTTATTTGTTTTGCGCCCCTTTCAACTACTGCGGCTTTCAGAAACGCCCTGTGGCTATGACACCTGAGCTTCACACAATTTCCTTTTGCTCATTATTTTTGTGTAACCATCTGCCGATCACTTCCTTCTATAAATTACTAGTTCAGGGTGTCAACCGATAACGAAAGTAACGAAAAATAGCTAATTTTTATGTCTGGATAATTGAAGGTAACGAAATTTTGCTGAGGTCTGTGCCAATCATTTAAACTCGCCCCGCTAGGCTCACAGATTGCGATGGAGCGAGTTTCTCGCAAGCGGCGTCGATTGCACAATAAAGCTAGTTTCCCGTGCCCGACCTCAAGAACAATGGAAATCTTGTCAAACGACTGAGAGCAGCGTCGATCGTATAACATCTCGATAATTCTCCGTACTTGACTGCGAAGACAGAATTCGGTGACGATCACATAACGTCGCATAACTACCGCGGGTACAAAGGATATCTCGTCAGGCGACCAAGGACAGAGCAACCTCTTGTTGTGCATAAGACGATATATTAGCTGACGCAACTCGTTTGAACTTGAATTAAAGGTAAGTAAATATTAACTAAAAGGTACATAAAAAGTAGCTAATGTTTACTTCATCTGTTACTGAAATACCTGTGCGTTCCTTCTAATAAGAAATGGCTAGAAATCAATTTTGGTGCTTTCAGCGCCCGTTGACACAATTTCATGCTTCTGTCATAAGTAATGGTGCCCGACAATTAGGATTCATAGCTGACTTTTTCATTTTAGAATGTCCTATCCTGAAAGTAGCTTCAAAGTATAATGACCGTATATTTTTTGCTCGAATGGCATTTAAATATTCTGGAACATCCAATATTACGAAAATAGTTCATGTAGATGAACCCTGAAAGTGATTTATATTAAACTAGCTCTACCCGGCATGCGTTGCAATGTCATTCAAAGAAAGTATTGGCGATGTGACTTTGTTTGTTGACTTTGTTTGTTGAACTGCTTTTGGATTCCCAATATTTTTTTCTTCTTACGTTAACCACCTTTAAACTATTATAAAATTGATTTACTATCTCAGAAACATTTATTGGAGCGTGCGCAACAACTCACCAAAGATTCATCGCAATGAAATGAATGGTATATGAACGCATACGGGTCTTTGTTGAAACGATTCGAGCGCCGTCACCCATTTGTTGAATATACTCCTACGCTACCAATTGTAAAATGGATCTACGCTACCAATTGTAAAATGGATTTACTAAGTCGAACACCTTCCCAGGCGTGTACACAACATCTCACCCAAGTTTCATCGCTATCGGACGAATGGTATTTGAACGTATACGGGACTTTGTTGAAACGCTTCGCTCGTCTTCGCTCATTTGTTGAATCTACTCGTGCGCTACCTATTGTAAAATGGATTTACTAAGCCTGAAACCTTCCTTGGAGTGTACATAATAACTCACCCAAGTTCCATCGCTGTCGGACGAATGGTATACGAACGCATATGGGACTTTGTTGAAGCACTTCACGCGTTCTCGCTCATTTGTTTAATCTACTTGTGCGATACCTATTGAAAAGTGGTCTTACTAAGCCAGAAACCTTACCTGAAGTGTACTCAACATCTCACCCAAGTTTCATCGCTATCGGACGACTGGTATATGAACGCATACGGGACTTTGTTGAAAGGCTTCGCGGGTCTTTGCTTATTTATGGAATCTCCTGGTGCGCTACCTATTGTAAAATGGATTTACTAAGCTTGAAACCTTCCCTGGAGTGTACAGAACAACTCACCCAAGTTTCATCGCTATCGGACGAATGGTATATGAACGCATATGGGACTTTGTTGACACTTCGCGCGTCGTCGCTCATTTGTTTAATCTACTGTACTTGTGCGATACCTATTGAAAAGTGGATTTACTACGCCAGAAAACTTACCTGAAGTGTACACAACATCTCACCCATGTTTCATCGCTATCGGACGAATGGTATATGAACGCATAAGGGACTTTGTTGACACTTCGCGCGTCGTCGCTCATTTGTTTAATCTACTGTACTTGTGCGCTATATATTGTTAAGTGGATTTACTACGCCAAAAACTTTCCCTGAAGTGTACATAACATCTCACCCAAGTTTCATCGCAATGGGATGAATGGTATATGAACGCATGTGGGTCTTTTTTGAAACGAATCGCACGCCATTTTATTGAAGCTACTCGCGCGCTATCTATTGTAAATTGGATCAACTATGCCTATAAAAATATACAAATAAAAAAATTAAGTATTTTAATGATTTCCATACCGGTAGTGGAGAGCGCTACTCGCATCCAGTCGGCCGTGTCTGTTGCCTGGAAACGAAAAAAAGTGTCCTATGTCCGTCTCCTGGTTCTAAGCTACCTCCACACCACTTTTCAGCCAAATCGGTTCAGCCGTTCTTGATTTATAAAAAGTGTAACTAACACGACTTTATTTTATAGATTACAAACATTATACGTATATTATTAAATTTTTGTACAAAAAAATATACAATAAAAAGAACCTGTCTATCAATGCAAAATTACGACATTTTAATACAGTTGTTAGACCAGTCATCTTGTACGGCACGGAAACTACAAATATAACCGGAATGGAGAATTTGCTCAAGATAGAAAGAAGAATTTTAAGAAGGATTTATGGTTCTAGGAAAACACAGGAAGGTTATAGACTGAGATCCAATGCAGAAATTTATAGTAAAATCGATAACCTTGAAGTGATGATCAGAAAACTGCGACTTCAGTTCTACGGACATATGGTCCGCATGGATTGCTCAAGGTTAAACAAACAAAATTTGATAAAATCTGGAACTATAAAGGGCAAGGAGGCTATGTAATACAAATGAAAGAAGAACTTCAAAAATTCAAAATTACTGAAGAAGATTGTCTAAATCGAATAGAATACAGAAAAGAAATGGCCTCAAAATTCTTGTCGGGGAGAAGAAGAATCTCAACAGAGGAGAATGGACTGCTGAAAGAAGAGCTGCGCAGTCGACCAGGATGAAAGACTTCTGGAAGAGAAAGAAGGAAACTAGACCTATAAAGAAGTGATATTTGCGTGGTCCTTGTTGGCCTGTCCGCGGTGTATGTATATATACGTATTATATCATTCCTAGCAAATCCCCTAGTTATGAAGATATTCATTTAATATCCTATGATATAGTTCGAGACAGGATGATAATTTATTACCAGTTTACAGGTTAGAAGGCCTTCACCGCTGTAAGATAATGTTTTAGGCGTATGCAGGAGATTGCATTCAGATGTGTTTTTTGTTGGAACAGTTGTCTCATCAATGTATTTGCAAGTAAATTATACTACTGTTACGGCTGTGAGTTTGTGTCATCGCTCGCCGCATGAGTCACAACTGCCACAGGGCTGGGCTGTGCCCTGCCTCAGTGTATTGCGTGCGCCTTATGCAACAGGACTACTAGGACAAACGGATGGTCCTGAATATTCGTGACTCAGCCAGTGAAGGAAACCTCGAGAAGCCGTGAACCCTGGATGGGTCTAGAAGCATTTATTGAGTCACCGGCCTGCTATATAAGAGCGACCTGTCAAGCAGTGTGTGTTGGGTTTTACGAGCTAGTGTGAGCGTTTATCCTGAGCGACAGAAGTGTGGTGACTTGCGAAACCCCTAGTGAAGCCGATTCTCTTGACAGCGAAGGGAGTGAGAAGCATACAGGGGACTGCCTGTGTTTTGAGCGAGTGTGCTTACCTAGTGCGACAGAGGTCATTGTGGTGAGTTGCAAAACAGTGAGTGACAGACTTAGTGCAGCTATTTCCAGCCAGCGTACGGGACCGGACTCATTAGCGAGAGGATTAACTGCAAGGCCGAGTGAAAGGGGGCAAGATCTCTCCATAAGGAAGAGACTTGAGGAAACTGGAGTAAGGTAATAATTGCTTGTATTTGCTGTTGAGTGGTGTATCTTTCTGGCCGCAATAAAGTTAATTATTTCTTTAAAGGGAAGCCTCCGTGGCTTAGGCGGCAGCACGCCAGCCTCTCACCGCTGGGTCCGTGGTTCAAATCCCGGTCACTCCATGTGAGATCTGTGCTGGACAAAACGGAGGCAGACAGGTTTTTCTCCGGGTACTCCGGTTTTCCCTGTCAAAATTTCATTCCAGCAACACTCTCCACTATCATTTCATTTCATCTGTCATTCATTTAATCATTGCCCCGGAGGAGTGCGTCAGGCCTCGGCAGCCGGCACAGACCATCTCCTCGCCGCTAGATGGGGGCTTCATTCATTCCATTCCTGACCCGGTCGGAGACTGGAAGCAGGCTGTGGATTTTCATTTTCATTTCTTTAAAGGATCAATCTGCGTTGTGCTTCAACCCACCGTAATCCAGTCCACAAAAGTGGCACGTAACAACTGGTGTTAGAAGCCGGATTACGAACTCAAGCACAAGCACAACACCTGACGGTCCTGGTTTCAAAACCCGAGCAGGTCATTTTCTCTAATTTTCCTGTGAGTGCATGCCCTTTACAAGACAAACAACTAAAATGGAGGCGCAATTGGCAGCATTGCTAGAAAAGTTAAGTGGCATGGAAACCAAGATGGAAGACGGCCAGAAGAAATTAGCCAAGGACCTGAAGGATGACCTGAAGAAGATGGAAGACGGCCAGAAGAAGTTAGCCGAGGACCTAACTGCTAAATTAGAAGATGGCCAGAAGAATTTAACCAAGAAGATAGAGGACGGCCAGAAGAAGATGGAAGACGGGCAGAATAAGTTAGCACAGGACTTGAAGAAATTAGAACTGGATCTGCGTGAGGAAGTCACGGCAGTGGAAAAGAAGTTCGACGCCTTAAAAGAAGAAGTTGCCGAGCTACGCCGACGCCCGCTGACGGGGGTGGAAGAGAGATTCAACGCTCTACAAAAGGAATTTGCTGAGCTGCGCCGACACCCGCCGACAGGGATGGAAGATAGATTCAAAGCCCTACAAGAGGAAGTCGCCGAGCTGCGCCGACGCCCGCCGACCGGGGTGGATGAGAGAGTCAAAGCTCTACAAGAGGAAGTTGCCGAACTGCGCCAACGCCCACTCACGGGGGTGGAAGAGAAATTCAACGCTCTTCAAGAGGAAGTTGCCGAGCTGCGCCGACGCCCGCCCACAGGTACACCGGGGACATCAGGAACGTGACAGAGCAGAGTGACGCCCCCAACCTTCGACGGAAAGGTCCCGTGGAGCACCTACTTACGTCAGTTCGAGTCAGCCTGTTCCATAAACAACTGGAACAGCACGGAAAAGGCTACAGCTCTCATTGTAGCGCTGAGAGGGGACGCCCTTAACGTCCTTCAGGCCATCCCGACTGGATCCCAGGACTACGCTTCACTAATCGCCCATATGGAGTCCCGATATGGGGATAGCCATCTTCAGCAGGCCTACCAGATGCAGCTCCGGACCCGGGTACAAAAGAACGCGGAAACCCTGCAGGAGTTCGAGATGGACATCGCACGCCTCGTAAGGCTCGCCTACCCAACAGCCCCGGCCGACTTTCTGGAACAGATTGCGACGCAGACCTTCACCGACGGGCTACGGGACTCGGACACTCAACAGGCGCTGCGACTCGGGCGCAATAAGACCCTGGCAGATGCGCTGAGCCTCGCACTTGAGTTCGAGACGGCAAAACAGGCATCTAGAATGCACGCGCGGGTGCGTCAAATGGACGTCGACGAACCAGCAAAAACCAACGAGACCAAACCCTGGCCGACGAATTGATGGAGGCGCTAAGCCGTTTCTTCGATAGTCGCGGCACTACCAGCAACGACACAGCCGGAAGACAACCGGAGCGGCCCGGAAGAGGACTACCGACCTGCTGGACCTGCGGTAAGAAAGGCCACCTGAGCAAGGACTGCGGTGATCGCCGCCGCCGAGGGTATCCGACGGGAAGTTAGTCGTCTGAAAACCGCGTGGCCCAGGGAAACGAGTATTAGCCAGCCTTGGGGGGGCAAAGGTTGGCTTGTGACAGTCGTCAAGCCCCGGCAGTCCAAGTTCGTGTGACGAAGTTACGGAGGGACAATAGCAGCCTGATGGTCGACGGAGTCATCAACAGAGTGAGCTGGCCCATGCTAATCGACACGGGAGCATCGAGGACCATCGTCAGCCCCACCGTGATCCCGAAGTGGAGAGTGCAACCCACACAAAGGAACCTCCAGCTAATAACCGCGACCGGAGAGACCGCACCGGTACATGGCGAAGCATCACTGGAGTTCGTCATTGGTCGACGGGCGATAAAGCATCCAGTGCTTGTGGCTGACGTATCAAATAAAGTGATCATCGGACTGGACTTCCTGGACCAGAACAACATCATCTTGGATCTGAGTACCAACACTCTGCACTTCGGAAGTGAGGAACTTGCTTTGCAACCAGCACACGAGGCCGTCGCCGCACGACGAGTAAGGCTGAGAGAGGACGTCATCGTTCCCGCCAGGACGGAAGTCAGCGCTGCCGTAATTGTCGACGGAACAGCTGAGGGAGTGGCGGCTGTCATCGAGCCAAAATATGAGGACATCCAGACAAAAGGATTGCTAGTTGCCAAGACTCTCATCAACACGACGTCTCGGCCGTACGTCCGCCTGTCCAACCTGAACGACTACGATATTATGGTTCACCGGGACACCAACCTAGGAGTCTGCGAGCCCGTTACCTGGATTGCCCGCATCACAGACACGACGGACGGACACCTGTAGACGGACAACCGAAGAAGACGCACCCTTCCAGAAGAACTACAGAAGCTGTACCAAGGATCCCAGGACCATTTAGACGAGGAACAATCACGCCAACCTCGGGACCTGCTACACGAATTCCAGGATGTCTTCTCCGTGGGGGGGGGGAGCAAAGACTTCGGCAGGACAAGCTTGGTCCAGCACAGAATCGACGTTGGGGACAGCGCACCGATTAGGGCCCCATTCTGACGTGTCCCGCTCGCCAAGCAAGCCGAAGTCGACCGGACGGTAGAAGAGATGAAGGAGCAAGGGGTGATCGAGCCATCACATAGTCCTTGGATTTCTCCGGTCGTGCTTGTGAAGATGAAGGACGGTTCCACCAGGTTCTGCGTGGACTACAGGCGGGTGAACGACGTCACGAAGAAGGACAGCTACCCTCTACCCCGGATCGACGACACGCTGGACACCATATCAGGATCAAGATGGTTCTCCACCTTGGATTTGAAGAGTGGCTACTGGCAGGTGGAGGTCCACCCTAAGGACCGCGAGAAAACGGCGTTCTCTGTGGGCAGCGGGCTCTGGCAGTTCACCGTCATGCCATTCGGTCTGTGTAACGCCCCTGCGACCTTCGAAAGGCTAATGGAGTCCATTCTGAGGGGACTACACTGGAAGACCTGCCTGGTCTACCTAGACGAGGTCATCGTTCTGGGAAGAAGCTTCGAGGAGCACTACAGCAACCTGAAGGAGATCTTGATGAAGCTTCGGGCTGCCCAGCTGAAGTTGAGCCCCAAGAAGTGTCAGCTCTTCCAGAAGCAGGTCCAGTACCTTGGGCATATCGTCTCCGAGGAAGGGGTGCGCACCGACCCAGAGAAGACCGCAGCTGTGAGGGAGTGGCCATTTCCGAAGGACAAGTCCCAACTACGAAGCTTCCTGGGACTCTGCACTTATTACCGTCGCTTCGTGAGAGGATTCGCCGACATCGCCAAACCTTTACATCGACTGACTGAGAAGGACCAACTCTTCACGTGGACAGCAGAATGCCACAGTGCCTTCGAACAACTCAAGCAGGCTCTGTGCACCGCGCCTATTCTGGCCTACCCCAGACCTGGAACAAGGTTCATCGTCGATACCGATGCCAGCGACTTTGGCATAGGGGGGGATCCTGTCGCAAGTAGTGGACGGCGAGGAGATAGTAGTGGCCTATTTCAGCAAGGCCTTGTCATAGCCAGAAAGGAACTACTGCGTCACCAGGAAGGAGCTGCTCGCCATCGTGAAGACCATTGAACACTTCCACAAGTACCTGTACGGGCAAGAATTTCTCATCAGGACCGACCATGCATCCCTACGGTGCCTCCTGAACTTCAAGCAGCCCGAGGGTCAACTCGCGCGGTGGTTAGAGAGGCTTCAACAGTACAACTTTGACATTCAGCACAGGAAAGGCCAACTGCATTCTAACGCCGACGCCCTGTCACGAAGACCGTGCCCCGAAGACTGCACTTTCTGTGCCCGAAGGGAGGAGAGCACCGGGATACAGTGCCGAAGGACTACCGTGGAACTTCAAGTGAGCTGGAGCCGCGAATCTTTCACGCGGGCACAAGCAGAAGATGATGACCTGGGACTGATAGCCGAATGGAAGAGGGCCTGTGTCCCCAGACCCGGGTGGAACATTGTGAGTGACTGCAGCCCAAAGTTTAAGTCCAACTGGGCGCAGTGGGACTCGCTGGTTGTGAGGGATGGCCTCATATGCCGTACCTGGGAGAGCACCGACGGGAAGACATCTCGGGAACAAGTCGTCGTCCCAAAGGCTATGACGGAGGAAGTCCTGAAGGAAGTCCATGGAGGATCATCTGGTGGACACCTAGGGATAAAGAAGCTGAGAGAGCGGTTCTACTTGATCGGATGCCGAACTGACGAGGAGAACCACTGCGCGAGGTGCCACGATTGCGCAGCCAGCAAGGGCCCAGGACGAAGACGACGGGGTCCACTGAAGACCTACAACGTGGGCGGCCCCATGGAGAGAGTGGCCATCGATGTTGCTGGGCCATTCCCGTTAAGCGAGGCAGGGAACCGCTACATATTGGTCGTCAGCGACTACTTCACCAAATGGCCGGAGGCGTATGCGCTCCCTAACCAAGAAGCCGCGACGATCGCAGAGACCCTGGTGAAGGAATTCGTCAGCCGGTACGGAGTACCCCTGGAGCTGCACTCCGACCAAGGGAGGAACTTCGAGTCGCAGGTGTTCCAGAACCTCTGCCAGCTGCTGGGAATCCGGAAGACAAGGACGACGCCGCTACACCCTCAGTCCGACGGGATGGTAGAGCGATTCAATCGCACCATCGAGAACCATCTCCGAATAGTCCTCAGCGAGCACCAGAGGGATTGGGACAGACATCTTCCTCTATTTCTCCTGGCCTACCGCGCCGCCGTGCATGAAGCCACCGGGTGCACACCAGCCCGGGCCATGTTTGGGAGGGAACTCCGTCTACCAGTCGATCTTGCCTTCGGCCGACCTGGGAATGGTCCGGTCCCGGTAAGCCAGTATCGTCAAGAACTGGTCGACCAACTGGAGGACGTGCACGCGTTCGCGAGGAGGAAACTGCGGATCGAGACCGACCGAATGAAGACCCGATACGACCAGCAGACGGATGCCGGCGGATTCCACGAGGACGACCTGGTCTGGCTCTTCGACCCATTACGGAAGAAAGGCCTGTCACCCAAACTGCAGAAGTCCTGGGAGGGTCCGTACCGAGTCGTGAAACGGATCAACGATGTCGTCTACAGGATCCAGCGGAGTCAGAGGGCGAAGATGAAGATCGTGCATCGAGATCGCCTGGCAGCCTACGGAGGGACACAGGCGGACCAATGATTGATCGGGACGATCAGCCTTTTAGGAAGGGGGTGGTGTTACGGCTGTGAGTTTGTGTCATCGCTCGCCGCATGAGTCACAACTGCCCCACGGCTGGGCTGTGCCCTGCCTCAGTGTATTGCGTGCGCCTTATGCAACAAGACTACTAGGACAAAGGGATGGTCCAGGATATTCGTGACTCAGCCAGTGAAGGAAACCTCGAGAAGCCGTGAACCCTGGATGGGTCTGGAAGCATTTATTGAGTCACCGGCCTGCTATATAAGAGCGACCTGTCAAGCAGTGTGTGTTGGGTTTTACGAGCTAGTGCGAGCGTTTATCCTGAGCGACAGAAGTGTGGTGACTTGCGAAACCCCTAGTGAAGCCGATTCTCTTGACAGCGAAGGGAGTGAGAAGCATACAGGGGACTGCCTGTGTTTTGAGCGAGTGTGCTTACCTAGTGCGACAGAGGTCATTGTGGTGAGTTGCAAAACAGTGAGTGACAGACTTAGTGCAGCTATTTCCAGCCAGCGTACGGGACTGGACTCATTAGCGAGAGGATAAACTGCAAGGCCGAGTGAAAAGGGGCAAGATCTCTCCATAAGGAAGAGACTTGAGGAAACTGGAGTAAGGTAATAATTGCTTGTATTTGCTGTTGAGTGGTGTATCTTTCTGGCCGCAATAAAGTTAATTATTTATTTAAAGGAACAATCTGTGTTGTGCTTCAACCCACCGTAATCCAGTCAACAAAAGTGCCACTAGGGGGGTGGCACGTAACACTACATTAGTCCGAAATACCGTGGAGCAGTCACCACGAGACTCGTTTCCAAACGAATCCTATAGTGACAGGATCAAACTAACCTCAGCACAAGAGTGGGTAGTACCGAGTCAGGGAAAGATTTGGTTAGGAAACCAGTCGGAAATACCGTGGAACAGTCACCACGAGACTCGTTTCCAAATGAATCCTATAATGAGTGGATCAAACTAGCCTCAGCACAAGAGTGGGTAGTATCGAGTCAGGGAAAGATTTGGTTAGGAAACCAGCTCGAAATACACATCCGCAGGAAAAACAAAGCTACAAGGAATTGCACAGGCTTATGTAAAATTCTCTGAACATTTAATTCAAAATTTGGATCCCTAACCTACTCTATTGGGGCTCCAATGGGTAATCCATATTCTAAACTATTCTGAAAATATAACTGCTGAAACAATGACATCCTAACTGAATCCTGTTGTCCCCTCTAGGAGTCATATCCACAAGAAAATTATAATTCAACGCAAGCTAAGAACGTGACACGTAAATCTGTCCCACGCAATTACAAACCTATTTAGTAATAATAATAATATTATTGTCATTTAGACTCTCACGGCCCGTGTTACTATGCATAATGTTGACCCAAAATTCAACATTATGCATAATAATAATATTTATAATCACACTGACCCTACTTCAGTAGCTGAAGGCTGTCGTTACACAACGATCAAGAAGATCCGAGTTTTCAGTAGGACAGGACACCAATAAATACAGGCTTAAGTTATAATGGTGTCGCGCCAACATTTCATTTTACATTATTTTTCTAGTTAGTACTTATCTGAAGTTAATTGAAATTAACATAACAAATCTAGGTGGCATTAAAAATAACATAATATTCACATTATTATATAATATTTACACACTGTGCACACTTTGTGCCCGGCTTACGCAGGCTTACACTATTTGTGCTCGGCTGTCATCTATCAGGAATATCATAATTATGTTGGTGACTGCGATGCTAGAAGCATCGACTCATGTCACTTGATTCATGACCGTGATGTGCAGAAGCATAAGCTCACGAATATGTGATCACTGATCAGTCGTCTCCAGATTGGGTAAAAGTCAATAATCCAGCTAAGAATGGGTAATTATCAATACGTGGCTAGTAGTTGATGGGAGATTGTACCTTGTATACTAACCATGTTAAATATGGCAAATTTAGGTACATTTTTCTCGTGAACCGTTCAAGATAATATTATAAAATTTGAATGGCTGATAGAAGAGGGTTTCCTATTCCTAAACCTATTTTACTAGGTTCAAAGCTGGCATAATGCATTTTTGGAGAAAGTTTCGCAAGTTGTGAAAAAAGTTCTATAGATTTCAGGTTTATAAATTTTTAATTAAAAAAATTTAACTCAACATCTTTTAAAAATGCATATATGATGATCATCTCAGTCTCTGTAACATGTTAAGGTTTTACCGTTCTATGATGGTTAGTTCCTGAGAAACATGTACCTAAACATTAAAAATAAAAAAATCTTGGAAAACAGGTTTTTAAAGTTTAACATAGTTTAGTGATCACCTTAGAACATCCCTGATACATATCTAGGGTCATTTCCATTTTCTAGATCCTTCCTAGGCTTCTTGGCATTCATTGAGTGCATTCTTGCCTTTCTAGTCATCAGAGTCATTTTATAATCTGCTTTTATCACACTGATAGCATTCAATTCTGAACATGCTTATCCAACTGCTAATTCACTTTTACCTATAGGACGCAATCCATGCAGAAAGCTAATATTACTTTCATACCCACTGTCAACTTTCTTACTGGTGTGAAATGGATGCTGAGGTTTAGTAAGGGTAGTGCTTTTTCGAAATAGTTTACTAGCAAGTCCATATCTAGCAGTGGTATATTCATAACAAAATAAACTGTCACTAGCATGGCATTGTTTACAAACTACAACTGAAGATATGGCAGATGACAACAATTCAGTATCCATGTCAACTTGTCTATTCTTCAATGTTAGCATTATTATGTACAAAAGATCCTACACTTGAATCACTGTTCAACTCTCTTCTGGAAGCACTGGCAATAATATTTTCACTGATAGAAATATCACTCAGTGAGGAAGCTGAAGTACATGTTGAACCTAATCTCAAACAGCCTGAAGCACTTCCACTAACCAAATTCCCACTATTTCCACCATTATCATCACTAAGTACATTTGCTTTAGGTTTTCTTACAGGCCCTCCTTTGCATTTCTTGAATATTATTCCAATTCGAGACATGATGACACAAAAACAAACTTTGCGATGTCAACATGTACAGAAAACGCGCTAGGAACACAAGCAACAATTGAAAGTTGCTCCGCGGCAACAGAGGAGCCAACACTGATCACGAAATATCTTCATAAATCAACATATCGCTAAAATGAAGTGTTTGATGTCCAAGAAGTTGACAGTACGCAAAAGGGGGCGTTGCAAGTTGTGCAGACCTAGAAGTATGTTAATATATAAAGGTTTTAATGGCTAAAATAAGAATTTAAATAATACTCCTTCTGAGGACTCACATTCGCATTCACACACCCGAACCTTCGGCTCTGTCCAACTTAACATAGAAGGTATCAGTAAGGCCAAAAGTGAATATTTATCCAAGATTCTTCATGAACTATCTGTGGATGTGGTAGTACTCCAGGAAACTCACACAGAAGATGACCATCAACTGAAACATAGGGGTAACATTCTAGGATACCAACTAGCTGCAGCAGTGAATGATCCTAAGTATGGCATAGCCACTTTTGTCAAGAACGATATAGCAAACTGTGAAGTAATGGAACACGTTACAAACGAAGCATTCTTCTCCTCATCTATAAAGGTAGATAATGTCGTGATTACTGACGTATATAAACCACCTAGCGTCAACTGGCCAGATCACAGAATGTTGGTGCCATCAGAAAACAGACCTCAACAGCCACCACACGCTATGGGGATACGATGTGTACGATGAAAATGGAGATAGGCATTTGAATGGATGGATGCAAGAGATCTTAAGTTAGTGTACGATGCCAAGGACAAAGGAACTTTCCACTCTGGTCGTTGGAAGAAAGACTATTCGCCAGATCTTTGTTTTACCTCCCATAACCTCACGTCAACTACCTCAATACACAGACAAGTACTGAACAATTTCCCTCGGAGCCAACACAGACCCATAATCTATAGAGTTGGTCTTCAGATCCCTGTTATTAGGTCTATACCCATACCTAGATGGAACTTCCGGAATACATATGCTTTGTACACAGATGCCAACATTAGGTGGATAGCTCCAACGCCAGAAAATTACTGGAGGTTTGTTGGGCTAGTAAAAGAACCATCCCTCGTGACTATCGGAAGGATTACATACCTGGTTGGAATGAGGAAACAAGTCGCTTATCTGCTGAATACTTAGAAGAAAACAGTCAGGAGAAAGCAACTGAACTTCTGAAATCTCTAGATAATGCTAGAAGAGAGAAGTGGATAACAGCAGTACAAGATCTCAACTTCACATACTCTAGCAGAAAAGCATGGTCACTCATCCGTAAACTAGATCCAACTTCCACACCACTGAGGATGCAGACCTCCATTAATGTGAAAACTATAGCAAACCATCTGGTCTCTGTATCACGGGCTCCGGGGAATAAGAAATTCACAAATCAAGTTAAGTCGGAACTAAGACAGAGAAAACAAAAATCCAACCAAATGACCAATATTCAAGTCCATTTTCCTCAGAAGAAATACAAAATGGTCTCGACTCCCTACATAGTGGTAAAGCTGCCGGACTTGATGGCATATTTCCAGAACTTTTAAAGAATTGTGGTCCAGCAACCAAGCGCTGGCTTTCTTCTTTCTTTAGTAATGTTCTGCCTCCCTTGTTTAAGAAAACTGAAATTATTGCTATCTTGAAACCAGGCAAGGATCCCAAACTACCCCAAAGCTACAGACCAATAGCCCTACTAAGCGTAACTTAAAGCTTCTGGAAAGACTGATTATTAATCGTAGGATAGGTCCTACGATTGATTGCCTCATTCCGATTGAGCAAGCTGGTTTTCGTCATGGTCGTGACTGTAGCGATCAGTTGCTCGCTTTGACTTCATATATAGAAAGTGGATTTGAGAGGAAGAAAAGTGTCTCTGTGTTCTCTGCGTATCACACAGTCTGGAAAGAAGGTCTCCTCCTGAAACTCAGTAGAGCAGTACCATGTCTCAAGATCTTTATTCTGATAAAAAAATATGTTGGGAAACAGATTTGTCCAGGTTCATACAAAGCATGTCCGCAGTCGTTTTAACAAACTCAACAATGGTTTGCCACAGGGTTCAGTGCTGTCTCCAATTCTCTTCAACGTATACATACACGACCTTCCAGAAACCACATCTCGGAAGTTCATCTATGCAGATGACATCAACCTCACCATACAAAGAGCAGACTTCAGTGAAGGTGAAGAAATCCTATCCCAGGATCTTGAGAAGATGGACGATTATTTCACAAAGTGGCGATTGATACCTAGCCCTCTAAAACAGAAGTAGCTACGTTTCACCTTAGTAACAGGAATTTAAACTACCAACCGACAGTCAGGTCCAGAAACCACACACTGCGATGTAATGCTACCCTCAAAAGCCTTGGTGTAACTTTAGATAGATCTCTAACCTATCGCAATCACCTTCAGAAACTGGCAGCTAAACTGAAAAGTCGCAACAACCTTCTGGAAAGACTAGCTGGAACATCATGGGGTGCAGTGCGAACAACTGCTTTAGCACTAGTATATTCTTCAGCTGAATACTGTTCTGCTGTATGGCTGAATAGTTCCCATACTCGTCTGCTCGACGTCCAGCTACGCCACACAATGAGAATCATATCTGGCACCCTGCACCCTACTCCTGTACTGTGGTTACCCGTACTGAGCCACATTCAATCTTCTCATATCAGACGACAAAATGCCCTTGTCAGATTATGGACTAAGGTGATGATGAACAGCTCACTTCCCATCCACCAGGATACAGATGAAAACGGCGTAGCGAGACTGAAATCCCGGAAACCTGCCTGGAATTCGGCCAGGAATCTAGCTGACATACCATTTAGACCTGACGAAGCATGGAAGCAAGAATGGGCCAGATTACACCCACATGGTCTAATCAACATCGATGACCCAACAGAATAACCTCCTGGGTTCAACCTCTCACGCACCATCTGGACAAGACTAAACAGGATACGCTGCGGCGTTGGACGAACTGCTTCTGCACTACACCAATGGGGTGGTTGGAGTCTCCTTCCTGCAAGTGTGGTGCTGAAGTGCAAACCATCAGCTACATCATGAAAGAATGTACTCTAAGAGCATTCACTGGCCCTATGGAGGAACTACATCAAGTAACCCCTACGGCACTCACTTGGTTGGAAGGACAAGACATCAGCTTGTGATGAAATCTCAGAATCTGCAGCTCTGTGTGTGTGTGTGTGTGTGTGTGTGTGTGTGCCTCCCAGTTAGTCTGTAATACTTTGTAACCATGTATATAAATATGTATATTTTTTTCCTAATAGCAATTAGGCCTATATTTAAAATACATTTCAAACGATTGTCTAATGAAGCATCATACTCTAAGTAAATACATAAGTGGCTAAAATGTCATTAGGAAACATATGTATCTAGTAAAGTTCACTCCAAGGAATGTTTATAAGTCAAAAAAATGATATTTTGCCCACTAAAAAGGTACAATCTCCCCTGATTGGGTTAAAGTCAATAATCCAGCTAATAAATAATAATAATAATAATAATAATAATAATAATAATAATATCGTATGGCCTCGGTGCCGGGTGCAAGCTTTGTAATTTGACACCCAGAGGTTAGCTTGCATGTCGAATTTCGTTGTTTCTTGCATCAGTATGAAAGTCAAGGAGGTTAGATATCTAAGCTCCTTGAACATTATAGCGCTTTCTAGTAGAGAAATGAGGAACTTTGTGTTGGCGGAAACTACTGAGATTAATTTTGCCATTATGAACTCGGCCTACTGAATTCAAATGGGTTCTTTGAGGTACCAACATCGTATGACATGCGTTTCGTATTTTTGCCGCCTTTCAAAAATCACTTACCACGGCCAGGAGTAAACCTGCAATCTTGGGGTTAGTAGACCGACACGCTATCCATTCACCCACCGTGGCAAGCTAATAATCCAGCTAAGGTTATCGATACATGGCTAACAGTTAATGATTCCTTTACAGTGAATTTAAGTCAAGGATTCGGCTTCTCTTATTTGTTCTTATTGAGATCATGTTTAGGGTTGGGTTTATCCCTACACTAACCATTGTTTATCAGCATCCTGCCTACGTAGCGAAATCACAAAGATATCATGACCTCAATCGTACACTCTCCCTTAATGGTGTGGATAACAGCTTTACTCAAAACGTGGCTGACGTGGTGGCATCCCAACATCGCCTATTTTAGCCTACTTTCGATCTTTGCAAAAAATGAAAGTAGACTTATGAGTTCAACACAGGGCAAAAAATTGTGGGTCTGTCTGTCTGTCTGTCTGTGTGAGTGTGTGTACTCAGAATGTCTGTCTGTCCCCCCCCCCCCCTATCAACTCGAACACGGTGAACTCGAATTGAACGAAATTCGGTACAGAGGTAGCACTAGCATAGGGCACCTCAGTATCATGTTTTATATCGCCAGCATCTTAACGGAAACGTAATGGTGGCTAACCAAATGTTAAAAGCTTAAATCAAATTACGACCAACCTAATCATGTGATCTCTACTAATATTTGCAACATTCTTTGTGTATGAAGAATGTCCGGTCGGGGACACCAAGAGCCCGCCGATGAGCCTAGCTTGGTGTCCTAGGCGAAACCCCACACAAGACACGGCACAAACCTAGAAGAATTGCTGAGTTTTAATTCACCGGCCGTGAAAGCCAATATACCATCTTTTACAAGATTATCAGCCCAATAATTTGAGGATGGCGGCCATGTTTGTGACCAAATCGATTCCCCCTATCTATTCAAAAACGGTGAACCCAAATTGAACGAAAGTCGGCACAGAGGCAGCACTAGCAAAGGGCACCTCAGTTTCATGTTTTATATTGCCGCCATTTTAACGGAAACATAATGGCGGCCACCCAAATGTTAAAAGCTTAAATCAAATTACGACCAACCTAATCATGTGATCTCTATCAATATTTGCAACATTATACCTATATGTATGAAGAATCTTTTGACCAAACTACAAGGTCATCAGCCCAATAATTTGAGGATGGCGGCCATGTTTGTGTGCAAATCGATTCCCCCTATCTATTCAAACACGGTGAAACCGAATTGAATGAAATTTGGTACAGAGGTAGCACTAGCAATGGGCACTTCAGTGTCATGTTTTATATCTCCGCCATCTTGACGAAAACATAATGGCGGCCACCCAAATGTTAAAAGCTTAAATCAAATTACGACCAACCTAATCATGTGATCTCTATCAATATTTGCAACATTATACCTATATGTATGAAAAATCTTTTGACCAAACTACAAAGACATCAACCCAATAATTTGAGGATGGCGGCCATGTTTGTGTGCAAATCGATTCCCCCTATCTATTCAAACACGGTGAAACCGAATTGAACGAAATTTGGTACAGAGGTAGCACTAGCAAAGGGTACCTCAGTGTCATGTTTTATATCGCCGCCATCTTTACGGAAACGTAATGGCGCCCACCCAAATGTTAAAGGCTTAAATCAAATTACCACCAACCTAATCATCTGATCTCTACTAAATTTTGCAAGAATATACCTTTATGTGGGAATCATCTGTTGACCAAACGACAGGGTCATCAGCCCAATAGTTTTCAGATAGTGGCCATGTATGTGTGCAAATCGATTCACCATATCAATTCAAACACGGTGAAACCGAATTGAATGACATTTTGTGCAGAGGTAGCACTAGCAAGGGGAAACTCATATTCATGTTTAATATCCGTATAGCACGTTGTATTTCAACAGGCTACTAAAACCCAACATTCAATTAAACTCCTTGAAAAGGACAAAGAGTTATAACAACACCCATGCATTTAGGTGAAAGTAGGCTATATGTTCTTTATTAATACAATATTGTCAATGCGAGAGCCGTCGTCTTATATGCACGTCTCAACAGACTCCAAAATAAGCTACTCTCACAAGATCAGGTCAGCGAACGGAAGATCAAAAATCATGTTTATGACAATACTCATTCTATGCCTGAAAATATATGTACCTGCCTAAATCATGTAAAGCTCCACATTTATAATAAGCTGTATTCAATTAACAAACGTCTCTCTAAAAATGTCGAACCCATGTCCCTCGGCTCTCAAATCTTAGCCTCAATTCAATAGTCATAAAGTTGTCTGTATTTTGCCTGTAAGGTTCAGCGCTTTCACGTTTTTATAATGCACACTTGCGCACTCCTGGTATATAAATCTGGTCTATCCAGTTTACATCTGGCAGCCCCCACTGCCTTCAAAATTCCAAATACCAAAAACAGAAACTCGTCTGCCTTGCTCATACTGACAGTCTGAATAGCTCGCTACTTGGCGTGTTTGAAGAATGTGCCACACGTCGGACATTATAAAATGATACAATGAAAGTTCTACCTGAATGTAACTGTTAAGTTGGTTCACTACAACTAATGTAGGAAAATCTCATGCTTACAAAACTACTGAAAAAAAGTTTATCTCGTGGTTCAGGGTTCGATATTTCGTGAAGAAATCGCCCAATTTTCTTCCATTATATGCGGCTTCTGCGTAACCACATCCATCGATCTCCATAATTTGCGTTTAAGCTCCCATGATCATAGCTTCAGTTAGTTGTACAGCACACAATTTTCCCATGTGGCTGGGTTGAAGTACCACGTTCGATGACTTAATTCTTTCGTCGCATAGAATTTAATTATACGTTTACAAATATAACACTGGCTTTGCAATTTACACTTGATAAATGAGATGAAAATAAAAATCCACAGCCTGCTTCCAGTCGACTGACTGGATCAGGGATGGAATGAATGAAGCCCCCATCTAGCGTTGAGGATATGAACTGTGCCAGCAGCCGAAGCCTGTCGCACTTCCCTGGGGCAATGATTAAATGAATGACAAATGAAATGATAGTGGAGAATGTTGCTGGAATTAAATATTGACAAGGAAAACCGGAGTATCCGGAGAAAAACCTGTCTGCCTCCAATTTGTCCAGCACAAATCTCACATGGAGTGACTGGGATTTAAACCACGGACCCAGCGGTGAGAGGCCGGCGTGCTGCCGCCTAAGCCACGGAGGCTTCGATAAAGGAGATAAATCTCCAAAATAAATTTACAATTTATCGCCAATAACTCGGCCATTTTACCGCAATAAATATTCTTTGACCCATCAACCTCAGCCCATAAAAGATTTCTGCCAATATTGTTCGCATAAAGATATTTTAACCTCCTGGCAGATTATGTTCAGCGACAGCCCATAAATTTTCTGCTCTTCACTGGCTCTAAAAATTCTTCCGCATTTAGCAAGTTTCACGGCGACCATGCTCTCATATAAAATCACCGAAAATCGTCCTAATTGTCACTTTTCTGAGTACAATATATAGCAAAATCACATCAAATAATGTTCATATTATAATGACACAATAGTTAGTCGAATTTCTCAAATCTTCACACGACCCTGTGGTCACAGCGTGGTGTGATATACCAGTCCCTAAAAACTCACAACAGTTTACAATTCTTTCAATGCGTCGTAATATTGTGCGTGTTTATTTCACACAGTTCTTCGTAGATGGGTGCAACTTAGCATGAATACTCAACTCGATGCACTTGATAATTACGGCTCCCTCCGAAACACGTCAGTCGTAGGTGCTGACCTAATCAAGTGTGTGGTGTCTCAGACCGAACTTCCTCCTTCCTGGGTTCGATGAGTGGGTCAAAAGAATATTGTAAAATTGTATCCTCCCTTCTGGTGCGTTAACAAGAAGTTCCGTGACGAACTAAAGAGCCTACTTTTCTTAAAATTTAAGATTCATGCCAATGATTAATCTATATGGATCTATCCAGAATAATGACGAAATTAAGTTGGTAATATCGAAATTTCTAATTAGTTCGAAATACTGTATACCTGGCATAATGTAGCCTAATAGAGAACTACAGTTGGCAGCCCTGGTGACTGAATATATTCTTAGTTCCAGAATACAAAATTTGGTTGAAGTCCAATGGATAGCATGGACGTTACATGCCGTTAAACATTGGATCTAACAGCGCGCGTAAAATCATGTAGGCAACAATGACATACATGTATTGGTCAGAAATAATATGACCTATTGTTGTGTCAATTTTGAATGAAATCCTTTAGTTAGTATAGAAGTTACACGCATATTAAAATTGGACCTATCAGCAGGCTTAGAATCATGTTGGCAGTACTGGCGTAGGCCTATATTAGTTACTCCAAATTAATCTAGAATGCCAGGTTCTATATGTGTGCAATGTTTAGAGCTATTGGCTTGCATACTTTCTGATATATTGATATTAGGGTAACAAAAATAGAGACAGTATTTATTAACATTTGGCAGCCATGGTTACTCTTAAGAATCGGCATAGTCATATCTGTTATGGTACACATAGCACACACGAAATGCGGTTGAAATTCAAATGATAGTATAGAAGTTACATGTATTTAAAGTTGGACCTCTCAGCAGGCTTAAAAGCATGTTGGTAGCACTGACGTATATGAGTTACTCCAAATTAATATAGAATGTCAGGTACTATACGTGTGCATAATTTAAAGCTTGCGGCTTGCATACTTTCTGATATATGGGTATTTGGATTAAAGAAATTGAGAGCATTTACTAACAGTTGGCAGCCCTGGTGGCTCTTAAGATTGCGCTCAGTCATATCTGTTTATGTACGCCGAGCACATACGAAATTTGGTTGAAATCCAATTGATAGTGTAGAAGTTGTATGCATTTAAAATTTGAACCTATCAGCAGGCTTATAATCATTTTGGCAACACTGCCATGTATGACCTCCTGGAAATTAAACTGCAATATTTTTATCTATACGTGTGCCAATTTTGAAATAGCTCCCATTCATACCTTCCAAGATATCCAACATGGAGCTCAAATTTCAATTGCGATTTTTCAGCAGTTGGTAGCACTGACATCATTTTCAAATATGGCTGTGAGATATTCAGGTATAGATCTTTACTCCTACCAAATTTTGTTTCGATTGCTGCAGCCGTTTAGTAGTTGATAGGGGGGACACACGCACAGACAGACACACATTTGCCCGATCTCGTAAGTCTACCTTTTCCTCATTTTTGCAAAATGTGAAAAGTAGGTTAAAAATCATTCTTCTCTCTTAAAATAATAAATGGCAAATTTCGAAATATTTTATAGTCCAATTTTAACATCATATTAATTTATTTAATGAATCCAAAACTACTAAAATCACGGCCTCCTAAATGAATTCCATCACATTGATTCCTGGCTCAAGTTTAGATGTTTAAACGGTGCATCTGAGCTTCCAGTGCTCCCTCGATGATTCTGGTGAGTTTCGATAGTTGATAATAATAATAATAATAATATTGTAAGGCCTCGGGTGCCGGGTGCAAGCTTTGTTATTTGACGCCTAGAGGGCAGCTTGTATGTCGAATTTTGTTGTTCCATGGGAGAGCTATGAAAGTCAAGGCGGTTAAATATCTACACTCCTTGACATTATAGCGCCTTATGGTAAAGATAAGAGGAACTTTTGTATTGGCGGAAAATCCCGAGATTAATTTTCCCATTATGAACACGGCCTACTGAATTCAAATGGGTTCTTTAACATGCCAACAACGTATGACTTGCGTTTCGTGATTTTTGTCGCCTTTCAAAAGTCACTTACCATGGCCAGGAGCGAACCTGCAAGCTTGGGGTTGGTAGTCCGACACGATAACCACTCACTCGCCGTCTCAAGCTGCTGATAATTAATAATTACAACATCATGATGAGAACTACGGTTTCAATATGTATTTTTTCCTCCGCAATTTGTATTTTGGAAGGTTTATTGTAAATCAGAGTTTGTTACTAATAAGGAAGTCATCTCTCGACGCTATCCCTCTGTATGCTTTGAGATAACCCGAAGTTTTCATCTACTAATCCTTGTACGTCTCATGGTTCATGATGGAGTCACGTTCCAGTTCGTGAACGATGGGCAACGGTTGAGTGGCGTTGTAAGTGGTCCGGGACACCAGTTTATAATATGGAATAAGAGTGGGCATCTTGTGCTCAGTACTACCCAACTCACTTGTTTGTTCCCTAAGGTGAAACTGAGGGGCCCTGTGTTAGTTAGGCTTGCAACCTGCTTCACGTGTCTTGAGCAAGCCTTGGACCAATGATCTGACAGATCAGGCAGGGAGTACTTGGAAACGTACAGACAATCGAACTGGTAATCGAGGGCCGGGGGTTAAGGAGGGAAGAAATTGAGGGGAACTGGTTCTTTACTCCGTAAGACGCAAAGTGTTAAAGAAACGTGTACTTAACGAGGAAATGCTAAATGAAATCGAAGAAGAATTACAACATGCGCCTACAAAATCCCTAAGACGTCTTGAACAACAAGCCGGGATTTCGAGGTGCTGAGCGTGTTGAAACTGAAGCCATACAAGATTACTGTAATACACGAACTGCATGCTAAGCCGAGCGGCGGCCGGCCGGCCAACTCATGAGAGAAACTCGCTGTATATTCAAGATGTATTAACATCACATCGTTATAGAATAGAAGTGAGCCCATGTCCTAGTTATTAATGAAATTTGTATAGTTCTACCGAAATTTGCACCAATTCAAATTTCTATATCTCGTGTTATTCTCTTATTAATATTAATCCATCTTAATATATACGGTTGAGTACTCTTTTTAATGTTTTCAGGCTCATAAGTTCTGAGACATCAAGTCCGCCTGATAATCAGACTGGATGCGGAAGGAACGTGGCCAGTCCCTTGATTGGCAATAGTGACCTAAAACTAAACTTATGTAGTGTATGTGGAAAGTCTTTCACTGGACGGAAAAGTCTTAAAAGACATATGGTAAACCACGGGACCCATAAGCCACTATACACATGTGATACATGTGGACAAGAGTTCTTCGGGAAGGGAAGCCTGCAGATTCATATGTTAATTCATAGTCGCTTGAAGCCCCACGAATGCCATACGTGTGGATCATCATTTGCTAGGAAGTCTGATATCAATCGGCATATACTAATACATAGTGAAAAGAAGCCATACTCTTGTGATACGTGTGGGTTGAGTTTTGCACAGAAGGGTCATTTGAAAAGTCATCTCCTTAGCCATAGTGGTGAAAGACCTTATTCATGCAATGTTTGTAATTCGGCATTTTTTCAAAAATGTGACCTCCGTAGACATGCCTATATTCATAGCGCTAATAAGCCATTCTGTTGCGATATCTGTGGAGCGGAGTTTGCTTCGAAGAGTCAGATGAAGAAGCACGTCTCAATCCATAGTTCTCGTAAGTCGCATACATGTATGGCATGCGGAGCTAGTTTTTCGCTCAAGTATAATTTGGTAAAACATGTTCTAAATCACTGTAAGGTAGAGCCACGAACGCGTCAGAGATAATTATTTTAAAGATAGTCAACGCATATTCTGGGGCAGCTATAAACCTTTTTCTCTAAAGGTACTTAATTGGATGACATGCGTCGTTGGTCAGGTGAACTTCAGATTCTGTTCAGTTGAAGTGTTTATAGAGGGTTCGCTTTATTATCATGTGTACATTTTTGCTTAGATTCTATTAGTGTGTAGCATTTATATTAAATATTTCGTTTACGTAGTTGTAATTATTGTTGTTATTATTATTATTATTATTATTATTATTATTATTGAATATCCATTACATTAAATGGAACCCCGTTACACATAGTACATTAGGGTTGTAGTTTGTTACAAAATGAAAAATTAATGACATTATTATTATTATTATTATTATTATTGAATATCCATTACATTAAATGGAACCCTATTACACATAGTACATTAGGGTTGTAGTTTGTTACAAAATGAAAAATTAATTACATCATAAATTATGAGATTAATTTTTGAAAAATAAGTTGAAGGGCTAAAAACTGCTTATAACAACATTTTTTCGTGAATGTGATAAAGTGGTTTTGAAATTTCCATGTTGAGGAAATTTAAGTGACAGTTCAAGTTGTATCTGGCCTTACCAAACAACAGGTGATCTATTGTTTGAGGAGAACTAAAAAAACAGGAATAACCATCTACAATATTAATTTTAAAACGTTCGAAATAGGATTTATCCCGCCAGTGACCAGTTAAGAATCATTTACTTAGTTAATAGCATGTATGATTTTTATAACATGCAAACACTTTGATACTCTTTTATAACTGCTGAAGTGACACGACTGCTTGATAACATTCTCGGAAAGTCCCAGTTGTTGCCCTTAACAAACCGCTGCCTGCTGTCTACACTGATAGTTACTCCGGCTGTTTGAATTCTGTTATGTTGAAACATTCATGCACATGGATGCAGTTACCTGAGAACTGATATAGAAGACTTTTCTTGTTACTGGGAAAGCCTATTTTCGATTGCATCTGCCATTTATCACTGTTGATTTAAAATTGTTAATAAGAAATTTACGAAATTTAAGATACCAATTAAATTGACTAACATTTTTCAGTCTAACTCTGTCCTGGTATAGGCTCAATTGAAACTACAATGTTGTGCCTGCACAAATGCTTTATTTTAGAAAAACACCGACATCACATTTTGTTTTTTAAAAATGCCTGCGCTAATAAGTTGGCTGAAATTAAAACTACTGCACTCGTGTTCGTCACGAAAGTTACCTGCTGGCAGCTCCCAAGTCGCCTTACCACTCCATTCTGGTCGCCGAACATCACGAAACAGAGAGTCAAATTGTACTCCTACAGGCCTCCGAGAATTTAGAACTTGGAGGTATTTAAGAACCTCGAAGGAGTTAATTTCAAAATTAGCATGAAAAATGAAATTTCTGCCAGATGGAAAAATTATAACTGGTACATATCGTCGACGGCGAGGGAGTCAAATCCAATCCCGCCAAGATCGAGGGTATAAGAAAATTCCTAAGATTCACAAGTGTAAAACACAGACTATTCTTAGGCGTGTGCGGATACTTCGCAGACCATGCTTCGAGAGAATAATTAATGTGCCTGGAAGTCTGAAGGTGAGGAAGCATTCAGAAAAAGGCTCATAAACTTGAGAGTATAAAATCTAGGTGGACGCTCATGTAATAGCATTAGTTCCATCAAAACAATCCACGAAACTGCGCTGATCTAGGCCGAAATTCAAACAAAGAAGAGTCTCCAGATTATTTGAGCTCGAACAGAAGTCCCCAAGTGTGCAGTGAAGGCCTGTCTGCAGGGAAATGACAATCCCTTGTCCAGGCTATACGATGTGCCCTTTCAGTCCAGGGAATAAAAGGCCACTTTTGGACCGCATGAGGACTGCAATAGACTATTTATTTCGGCCGGATCATACATCCAATATATGAAATTGCAGAATTGTTCATACTATATATTGCTTACATTTCCAGCCACGGCTAAGGAAAATATTTGAGGTGTCGAAAATCTGGCGACAGAAAGACTGTAGTAGTTAGTCCATTTACAATAGATGACAGAGAGAGAACGCTGTCGGCCACGAGGGAGAGGAAGATATGGTTCACGTTCTCCGTGACGTCAGAGTTGATTACCTCGTGATTCCAACTTCCCAGGAATTTAAAAAGGGATTATTAATGATATACTGTAGACGGATCTTCACTGTACATTTGAAGACTTCTGTTCGTGCTCAAATTGTATGGAGAAACTTCTCTGTTTGCATTCGGTGGATTGTTTGGATCCTCCTGAATAAAATATTTTGAAGTCTGTCCCGACTGATATCCCACTGCCTACCGAACGAATCATTGAGAGACCGGGGAGTCGCATGACCACGGAGAATTCATCTTCCCGCTACGTACTTTAACCAAGCACCGCTTATAATTAATCACCCCACGCTAAGGAGTGCGCGATTTAATAAACAGTTTTCAAGTCAGCCGGATCTGAAAACCAAATTGGGTTGTTTCCCCGAATACATTTCCTAAGTATCAGTGTATAGAGTACATTTGCGAGCGAGCGAGTACCGGTACCAGTTGTGCGCGTGATGCACAGCATCCACGATTCAAAACAGGGGGATGACAGTTCATAGGGAGCGCGTGAGTCGCGGTAAAGCTCTGCTCTGGATGTTCTGCCAACCAATGAAGAATTAATTTTAGCACAAAGGTTCCGTAGTTGGCAATCACCAACGCTCACACCAAACCGACTGGCAGAAGCGGGAATAGTCTGTTTTGATTGATTTTCCTCGTGGTGTTGGTTGTTTTGATTTGTTCGGTATTTTGATTATTTATTTGAATTGAATTGAGAGTCAATCATGCCACTGCAAGGGAGGAAAATTTGCCAAGTACCGGGATGTATGAATTATAATGATAGTAAGAACAATACGGCAATTTTCATCTTCCAGGTGTTGTCCATGTGTAAAACTAGTGGGCAATATGGGCTACTCTCGAATAAAAAATATATAGAGAATAAATGTGTGCATTTCATCTCTTGTTTGTTCTCTTACCCATTCTCCTTTGCATTGCAATAAAATTTGTGGTTAGGGCGACGGGGGAGGGGTGGGTGGCAGTCGGCATGCTTGGCAAAAGTGAGGTTATGGCAATATAGAGTGTGCATTTGGACAGTTTTCTTTATATTCATCGAATATCCCAACAATTCTGTAGAGTAGGATACCAATGTTTAATTAGCCTAAAGGTGAATTAAGCTCTAGAACATAATAACTGTGTCCTTCGTGACAAATCTATTGCCAACACTGATATATATCAAAACGTATTATTTTCCTATCTGGAGGTATATTTCTGCGCCTAGAGAAAGGCGCAGTTATGTTTGTGTTATTTTATCAATAATCAGTAACTCATCGCAGATCATACTGTTCAATTACGTGTAATAAAGGCTACATTCACATGGCTTTTTATGTTGCCAGACTTGCAAGTACAATACATAGCCTCCGGCGGTGTTCTCTCTCGGAAATTCTGTAACCAAAAGTGACGAATCTCTTATATTACATGATCCCTGATTCAAAATGGCACGAAAGCATATCAGGTGTCCAAACTATGAAATAAGAAATAGAGGGGTGGTCTTACGTGGATATCCTAAAAATACGTGTCTCCTAAATGAATCGTTAGTAAAACTTAGCAACAGATAAAGATCCAACAAACTGCTTGCCCACAAATTGTGCGATTTGCACTTTTAAAATGCCATCAATTAATTATGTTTGTTATATGGGAGAATATTGCAGGCAGTCGCTATCCAGTCATTACATACATGAATTTGTTTGCGTACTGAAATGTAGCTGCGGTAAGAGGTTACGTTTTCTATGGCATTTTAATATTACTCCATCTTTTCTTCTTTACTATTAATGTTTTAATAATAATCATAAGGGATAAATATTTTGAATGAACAGTCAGAAAAGGCTGGACTCCAGATTTCCTTCGAGAAAAGGATGTACCGTACTTACGAACGTCTCCACAGCTCCACAACACCTCAAGACGAGGGATATTGATATGTCCCGGTGACTCCGTACCGGACATTCAACCCCAGGTCAGCAACAGCCGTGCTGCCTTATTATAAGAAGCTGCGGACTCAGGTGAGAGGGGTCTGTCAGGAACTGCAGAGACGGAAGTCTGACAGTGACAGAGGTCGTTTGTCTGCCGATCGGGCAAGTTGGGTCGTCGAACGTTAGGAGATCAGGCGGTACTTGGGAGCACCATAACTAGCTAAGCTGACAAAAACAGGTGAGAACCAATATTTCTATTTCCCTTCAGGATTGAATTATATTGTATAGCCTTTAAAGGCTGATACTGTGTGTATGGGATGTGGAGTGTGAAGGTGTGTAAAGGTTGATTATAGGGGTAGCGTTTACAAGTGTGTTATGGGGGCGGTTGATAAAGTAAGAGGTAATACGGAATGGGCTTCGGGATGCTCAGGATGTCTAGTTTGCACGGGGTTGGGGGTGTTCTTAATTAATAAAAGAGTGTTGGGCTACTTGCCTACGTGCGATTGCAAAGTGAGCAGAACTGCTGACCGATACTTTGCTAAAGGTCGGAAGGCAAACTGCTTACCGAAAGTTTATAGACAATTAAGTAACACTAGATCCTACAAGGTCAGGGTAGGGGGTTAGCGTACAATGATGTTATAACCAAGTGGTTCAATGACTGCTATACTTGTGAAGTATTGCGACTTAGTACTGTATGTTTTAAACGTATGCCAAGACAATTACAAGGTATAGTAGAGGGTGATTAGTTGGCATCCGTCGTCATGAAGGATTCGGCAGGCACAAGACATTGATACTCGATGTGTGAGACAATTTATAGGCCTGGCCCCTCTGAGCTGGTGTGTCAGGAATTCACTGAAAACCTCCTCCAACGGGCATAATATGAACGATGCGAAGTGAATTTTACAATTAACTCTTATCTAAAATAATTACACAATGTTATTTGCTCTAAGATATTGGTTGATATTTCTGGGTACTTTGCGGTGACAATTCCCTGAGAATACTCACAATTTTCCAGGATAGTCAGTCCCCGCCCGCGAAAAAGATTGTGTATACATCCCTGTCTATATGCCTACCAGTCAAGCTGATGATGAGGATGTTGAAAAGGTCTACGAAGAAATAGACGAAATTCTGAGGTATATCAAGGGTGATGAAAATGTTATAGTAATGGGAGATTGGAATGCTGTGGTAGGAAAAGGGAGAGAAGGGAAGATAGTAGGAGATTTCGGATTAGGTGAAAGGAATGATCGAGGAGCAGGCTGCTAGAATTCTGCACGGAGCATGAATTGGTCATAGCTAACACCTTATTCAATAACCACAATAGAAGAATATACACATGGATGAGACCAGGAGATACAGGGCGTTACCAAATCGACTTCATTATGGTCAAGCAGAGGTTTCGAAACCAGATTTTGGATTGTAAAACATATCCTGGTGCTGACATAAACTCTGATCACAATCTGGTTGTAATGAAATGCAGATTAAAGTTGAAGAAACTGAAGAAAAGTCAAAAGCCAAAAAGGTGGGCAATAGACAGACTGAAAGAGAAGGATGTAAACGAAAGATTCAAGAAGAGTATAAAGGAAGGACTAATGAAAAACCCTAAACAAACTTCAATTGCAGACGAATGGGCACTTTTGAAGAATGAAATAACAAAATCCGCAGAAGAAAACATTGGTAGGAAAGAAAGAATAGGTAGAAAACCGTGGATCACTCAGGATATACTAGAATTGATGGATGAAAGGCGGAAACACAAGAATCTAAGAGATGAAAAGGGGAAAGCAGAATACAGACGTCTGAGAAATGAGGGTAACAAGAAGTGCAAGGAAGCGAAAGAAGAATGGTTGAAAGAGAAATGTGCAGGTATAGAAATTGTCTGAAATTAGGAAAAGTAGACACAGCTTATCGAAGGATTAAGAATACTTTTGGGGAAAAGAAGACTAAGTGCTGTAATATTAAGGACACAAATGGAAAGCCTCTAACAGATAGGGAAGAAAAGGTTGAGAGATGGAAAGCTTACATAGAGAGTTTGTATAAGGGAAAGGAGATTGAGAATCATGTAATGGAAAGGGAGGTGGAAATTGATGAGGATGCGAAAGGAGATTTAATATTGAGATCAGAATTTGATAGAGCTTTGGAAGACTTAAGCAGGAACAAAGCACCAGGCATAGATGATATACCGATTGAGTTGCTACGCTGCATAGGAGATGAAGGTCTGATCAGGTTATTTCACTTGGTGTGTAGGATTTACGAGACAGGTGAGGTACCCCCTGATTTCAAGAAGTATGTAATCATCCCTATACCAAAGAAAGTGAGAGCTGACAGATGTGAAGATTACCGTACAATCAACTTGATTACTCATGCTTCAAAGATCCTGTCTAGAATAATTTACAAGAGGATTGAAAGCCAGATAGAAACGGAGTTGGGTGAAGACCAGTTTGGTTTCAGGAGAAATGTAGGAACAAGGGAAGCTGTACTAAGTCTTAGGCTGATTTTAGAACGTAGAATAAGGAAAGATAAGAGAACGTTCATGGCTTTTGTAGACTTAGAAAAGGCTTTAGATAACGTTGATTGGACTAAATTGTTTGACATTTTGAAATCAATTGCAATAAAGTACAGGGATAGGAGGGTGATATACAATCTGTACAGAAACCAGACAGCAGTCATTCGAGTTGAAGGACATGAGAGAGAAGCTGGTACAGGAGAATGATGAAGATCAGATGGGTAGATAGGGTTACAAACAAAGAGGTATTAAGACGAGTGGGAGAGGAGAGATGTTTCTGGCGACTGCTAATGAAGAGAAGAGATAGGTTGGTAGGACACATACTAAGACACCCAGGAATAGCAAGCTTAGTTATGGAAGGAAGGGTCGAGGACAAAAACTGTAGGGGTAGACCAAGGTCAGAATATGTTAAACAGATTGCCTCCGATGTAGGTTGTCGGAGCTATGTAGAGATGAAACGATTAGCTCAGGACAGGGAGGCATGGAGAGCTGCAACAAACCAGTCAAAAGACTGAAGACTCAAACAACAATACATCCCTGCGGCCATGGTGATAGGGGAAGGTCCGGTAGCCCCGGACATGGCTTACTTTCATACCTACTCACCAGATAGAGCAGCATCCAATTGCTGCTGCTTGCTAGATCCCATCCACGTACATTTGTGAATAGCTTTAGTTTTGTAAGTTGGCAAGCATATACATTCTGTGAACGCATGTTGTTTTGGCGCGCAATACTCGCGGACAGAACTTAAATTTGAAGCTCTGTACCAGACTTTGCAGAGAAAGCACCCACTTGGCACTTTTCCTAATTATTCAAAATACATTTAAAAATACAGCCAACATATTTCATAACGAAAGTATTTGTAGTTCAGGGGATGTGAATGTATTTCTCTTACATGAACAATCTGGTAGCCCCGGACAGAGTGACATTGTTTTTCTTTGGTTGCAGGTAATTCCTGGGCTTAACAGTTGCTGAAGTTTAAAGGCAGGACTACCAATGGAGGTACCTGTAGTGAAGCTGCGATGAAACAAGTGATAGAAAGGATGTTAGGGAATACAATATCATGTAGAGAAGCTGCTCAAGTTTTTGGCGTGCTAAAAAGTTATTTGCATATTAAAGTTAATAAAATAAAAGGCTGTGAAGTTGAATTATCGATTACTCCGACGTTGGGTAGGTTCGAAGTCATCTTTACGGAACAACTGGAGTATGAGATGTGCTGAGTTAGAAACAACTCATAATGATAATTATATCTGTGACATACGCATGTTGATGATTTTTGGGTTAAGTTTAATCTTTTTGAAAACCTTACAGCAGTTATTTGTGTGTCCGGGGGAACCAGACAGGTTGATTTGATGTACGAATTGTGAATAAATTTATCAAACCCACAACTCTTTCAAAAAGTTTTCAAATGACTAATATTGCCTTAAACAGTGTGCTACTGTATATAAACTGTGTGATAATGTAAATATTGCCTAACATTCGATGAATTGGTACGGACAGCAAACAAAATATGAAAATGTCCGAGGCTACCAGACTTTCCCCAAATTATTGTGACAAATATGAACCAAGTTTGACGATAATGGTAGAAGAGTTTCTCAATGTTAGTAAAGGAATTTGGGTAAGTGGTAGAATGGTGATAGTGAATCGAAAGTCATGTAGAGATGTAAATAAGTGTAAATAATATGTAAGGAAGAATCAAGTAATATTTTATTATGTTAAAGTATGGATTCGAATGCTAAAAGAGCATAGTCATAATAAGAAAGTAACAATTTTAACCTGTAAATAATTAGGAATTTGAATGAATCTGATAGATATTTTCAATAAATATTCCCAAATTATAAGGAAGATTACGGCATATTCCACGAATGATAAAGGAAATTGTAAAACCTTACATGCATTATTGTTAAGGTAATAAAAGCAACAAAATCAACAACAGCAGATCTACAAGGGAGATTCGAAGAATTACTCTTAAAGAAATTACAACCATGAAAACGAATATGAAGTTGAGATGGACACCATCGACAGTTAAGAAATCAGTATTGATGTCGGCGTAAATTATGACTTGGGGAACCTAACGAATTTGTAGGATTAGACTTCCAGGAGTGAGTTTAATACTAAGAACTATTTTCCAAATATACGAGAAGAATGCAGAGAACTTCCAGAATCAACTATAATGAAGGCAGCGGAGAGAAGCAGATGACTACCCCAGCTCGAGGGGAAGCCCAAGCGAGTTTGCAGCGAGGATGGAGTTCGAATTCCAGAGACGCGTTTCCAATGCAGGGAAGGAGATCGAATTTGCAGTACCATCTAGGAACAGAGTAATATATCTTCCGATATATTCGCCCAGAAAAAGGTACAGCTGTAACCAGAAAAAGGTAGAAAGAGAATTTAATTATAAGAACTTATTTTCAATTTCGAAATTCCATGAATGACCGTTTTCGAGGAGGTTTTAATAAGATATCGATATATTTTATTGAAGTTTGATTTTATTAGACCGATGGATTTATATATTTTCAAACGCTGTGTTTAACGTTGTGATGTGGATTTTTGAAATTTTAAATCTTGCCTTTGAAATTTATGGAATTTAAAGTTTTTATTTTCAGATTTTATATTTTTATATTTTTTGAATTTATTTTTTATTTCGGTTTGTAATCGAATATGAAATGCAGATTTTCATCATAATTTCAGGCTCTATTTTGGAGAGATGTGGATCATTATAGATCTTAGTTGATAATTGTTGGAGATTTTTGAACTTGAACAACTTATTTACAGGATATTTATCATTATTATGGAATTTAATCCCATTCTAAGAAATTCAGACAGCAACAGCTGATCAGCTTATTTAATAGAATTCAGGAATTCTATTTAAATTCTAACTGAATAGTAATAGCGGCGACAAATAGAATATTAACTGATTCATTAAATCATTAGTACTAGGACCCCGATGTTAATACCGTAAAAAGTTAAAAAATGCACTTAAAATTTTCAAAAATGACTGTAAAGATTTACCTAAAAATTTGAAAAATGCACTATACGATGGAGAAAATGATCTTATAGTCTAATAATAAACTCACCCATATTTCAAAAATTCAAAAGATGCACTATTCAACGGATAAAATGATCTTATAATAAAAAGCTCACCAATATTTCAAAAATGATATCTTAAGCTCAAACCAAAACGTCAAACAAAATAGATTTCTAGCGCTTAACAAAAGGTTTATGTTCACTTCAGTTTGAGTTGCACTGCACTACGAATATCATTCTGATGTTGTCAAATGTAAATGATCTGCGGTTATCAGCCAACAAATTTTTATATCTCGAAAAGCTGCGTTCAACATCAACTGCTGTGATCGGAGCGTACTTGAATTGAGGAAGGGCGTTTGCTGCTAAATCCTCCTCAATCCCATCCATGCAGTAGTTTTCACCTGAAAGAATGTCTGAGATTTTGCATAATGTTTTATACCCGGTGTTTTTGTCCAGTACACGTTTTTTTTTCAGTTTTGATGCAATTCCCGCGCAATTTCGCCACGATTGTTGCTAAGACTAGTTTCCGCCCGGTTGATTAAGGAAATGGAATCAATATTTCAATATTTTAAATTAACTTGTATCAGCTACTGGCTTCTTCTTAAGTCTGTGAGACATAACTCCCTCATACAAAGCTGTGGCATGACTAAATTGAAAAAAAAAAGACCTTAAAAGGCCGATTTCTCTAAAAGAAGACCAAAAAACTTAAAAAACTTAAAAACTTAAAAAATGCTCTTAAAATGGAAAATTTGCAAAAGATGCAAAATAAAAATGACATATTTGAAGACGGAGTGGCCCGTCCGGAGTTTCTATGTACTTCAGCATTGTTTTAGACAGCTCAGTAAAAGGATGACGTCATCAACATCCTGGCCCTACCTAATGACAGTCGATCATAAAAATGAATGATGGATTGTTCGTCCCTTATGCGTACACATACCATTCATACAATTAGGATTTTTTTCGAGTTCTTGTGCACACTTCCGGGATGGTTATAGGTATAATAACTCCAATTGAAAATAGATAGCGCACGAGTAGTTTCAACAAATGAGTGTTGGCGATGCGATTATATACCATTTACCCGATTGCGATCAAATTATGGTGAGTTGTTGTGCACACTCCCAGGATGGTTAAATGCATAGTAAATCCAATTTACAATAGATAGCGCACGAGTAGCTTCAACAAAATGGCGCGCGATTCGTTTCAACAATTCCTCCATGTGTTCATATGCCATTCATCTTATTACGATGAAATTTTGATGAGTTTTTGTGTACACTCCTGTGAAGATTTCTGACTTAGTAAATCCATTTTGCAATAGTTAGCCCACGAGTAGATTAAGTAAATAAGTGACATCGCGCGAATCGTTTCAACAAAATCCCGTATGCGTTCATAAACCATTTGTACGATTGCGATGAAGCTTTGGTGAGTTGTTGAGCACGCTCCCACGAATGTTTCTGAGATAGTAAATCCATTTTGCCATAGTTTACAGGCAGTTAACGGAAAAAGAAAAAAATATTGTGTATCCAAAAGTACTTCAACAAAACAAGTTACAACGCCAAAACTTTCCTTGATTGGCATTGCATCGCATGCCGTGTACAGCTTGTATGTATATGGAACAATGGGAATAGATACGTAAGGAGAAGACAAGGAAATTATTAATTGTTGTATAGATGTTGTCGAAATAGTGACTTTGAGAGTTTGGCAACATTGTAGAAAATGTATTCAACGAAGTTTCGATAGTCAGCATTAATGAAAACAGGCAAGCCCGATGAAACTGTACATATGGATACGGATTAGTGATGTATTGAGAGTATAGTCATCTGCAGTAATTAAATGCATAAAGAAGCTCTTCATCGATCATGTGGACGTTGTTGAGAATATGTAAGATTGTGTTGGTATTATAAAGAAATATGGAATTTTCAAGAATATATTAGCATCGTGCAACAATAATGGAACAATGTATTAGTAAAGGAATATTAAGGTTGTGCTTGTGTGAATTTATGGAGTAAATGAATTATTTAAAGGCTACATGAACAATGCGAAGTGAATTTTACAATTAACTCTTATCTAAAATAATTACACAAAGTTATTTGCTATAAGATAATGGTTGATATTTATGGGTACTTTGCGGTGTTAATTCCCTGAGAATACTCACAATTTTCCAGGATAGTCAGCACCTCCCCCGCGAAAAAGTGTGTGTATACGCCCCTGCGCCATGGTGATAATTATTGTGACATATATGAACCATGTTTGACGATAATGGTAGAAAAGTTTCTCAATGTTAGTAAAGGAATTTGGGTAAGTGATAGAATGGTGATAGTGAATCGAAAGTCATGCAGAGATGTAAATAAGTGTAAATAATATGTAAGGAAGAATCTAGTAATACTTTATTATGTTAAAGTATGGATTCGAATGCTAAAAGAGCATAGTCATAATAAGAGAGTAACAATTTTAACTTGTTAATAATTAGGAATTTGAATGAATCTGATAAATATTTTCGTGATTTAGGAATTTTAAGATGAAGGATTTCATTTTCAAAACTCCTATAAAAGGCCGAGGAGACTTAAAACAAGAATGCGAGTGGCATAAACCAGCTTGAGAGTTTATTTCGGAGACAAAGGTGATATAATTTTAAGTTTAATGATTGTGTTATTTCTATTCAAATATGGAGGTTAATAATTTTTATTAATATAAATTTGGTTATTCACATGGTGTAACTACAATGGTGAGGCGGATCGCTCCCTCTCTCTTGTGCGGATGACGTCACAACGGGGGCATTGCGTTCGGTGACACAGCACGAAGTACATGTATTTGACACGGCTCTGGTCTTAAGTTGAAGGCATAATTAATAAATAAAATGTATTATAACACTCAGCATACTTTGTATTGTAAAATCGGATAATTATGTTGGTAATTATGAATGCGCCGTAGCCTACCTCTAAATAATATTAATAGTCCATAACTATTTTCTTACATTGATGAATTTACACATTTTGCGATTCAATTTTCTGTGTGAATTGCCGAAACTTATGTTTCTGTTTAAGCCAAGCAACCTAATATATGTTCGGGTTCGAGCTAAACAGTGAATAACCTCATATGCAATATTAATATGAGACAATTTTTACAAGGTCCTGCTGGTTATTTCATTGAATATAAACATATCATTTGATAGCGAAATGTCATGAAATTTATGAAACTCAGCGTCCATTGTTATTTCAACTTCCATATGTTCATTAGAGGGATACAAACGATTTCCCCTTGAAATAAACTGGAGCCAATCTGGGCCTTCATTACTGGGTTAATGTTCTTGAGATACAAAGTGCACGGGACTACATGACCGCGTTGTCGCAGCGCCTAAACTGAGGAACCAACCAATGTTCCTGAGATAATGTTCGCAAATTTTTGTACTTATCCCTGAATCTATGTGCTACATATCCTGTACTGTATTTTAAACCTTCATGGTTCATTTCATCTTTAAAATCTGAGACATCAAATTCATTCAACAATTCATTTTGATGATCGGTCATTTTAAACAAACTCATATTCATTTCCACAGTTTCGTAATTTGATTCAATAAATAAACTGGAAACTAGTTTTTCTTAGTCAGGAGCATCTACGATATCAGGAATATGTTTGGCAACATTCACTAACGCAGTCTGCGAGAAACAGGTAGGCCTATCGGTTTCTGTTTCCATTGGTTTAATCAGACATTTTTCGTCAATATCCTCCTCTGTATTTATATTTAAAGTAAACACTGAAGCAGAGGGCTTGTCCAAAATGTACCATCTCAATCTACAGTTTATTTAATATCCAGAGGATATGGGTGATCATGGGAGCCTCCCATTCCTCTAATATATGTGAGAAGGTTCTCCAAAATATCTTGATTTAGACGATAAGTTATTATGTACTCGACTGGGTACATCGGCTTCAAGCATCTAAAAAGGGTAACTAGATACGTGTTGCTGAGTAGAATTCCCTTTCGAAATGGGAGTAAGGCTTTATGTCGGTCAACTTTCATGGACGTTATCAACTCATTGACATTATTTAGCAGACTGATTTGCTTGTCTAAATCAGTACCAAATGCATTTCCTTCAGACTGATGATGATGAGAATAATTGTTGTTTTAAGGTGTCTAACATCCAAGCTATCGGCCCCTAATGGTTTGAGTGATAGTGAAAGATGAGATGAGAATGAAAACTATAACTAATACTAACTACAGACTTACAAACTAGAAGAAGAAATGGTAAACAAACAAAGGATAAGGCAAATAAAGGACAGGAAGAAAAGAAATGCCCTCAACCCACGAATAATGAGGATTGAGGGACTTGGAAGGAAGGAGAGTCATGAAAGGTGGATAGGAAAGAGGAGAGGGCCCATCCCAAAATCAGTGGTAAAAAGGGACAAATCGGTCCCAGCTCAGGAATCCCTCGGGATCGCCAACTCCCGAACTCACCAGCCGTAAGCCCCTGAGGGTGTAGCAATATCCAGGATGCACCTGAAGTGGTGGGGCTACACACACCCTGCATCCTTGAGGGCCTTGAGCAGAAGGCAGGAGATCACATGAAAAGAAAAAGAAGGCTGACCCCTCGCAGAAGGAGGGTATCAGGAAAGATGAGACAAGGGCCAATTAAGGCGGAAAAAGAAGAGACTCCCTAGACCTCGGAAAACCGTCGGGGTCGGAAGAGAATAAGAGTTGACCAAGAGAGGTCGACGGGATAGAAGACGGAGAGGAACCCGGCACAAGTAAGTGGAAGCAATGCCGGACTCAGCTGGGGTCCCGTGGTCACCAACCCACGTCCCAGAAGTTGTGATCCCCTGGGGGCTTTCAGAATGACTCCCAAATTTGTTTTTAGCATTAAGTAAGCCAAACCTGTCATTTATTAATTTTATACATCTAGCAGCTTCTTCTCAGTCAATGTTTTTCATCAAACCTTTCCCTCCACACCATTCAAGAGCCTTCGATACCTGGTTTGAAAGTACTTAAGCTGCAGGCCGAAATTTTTGTCTCTCTGATCCCTTTAAGTCTAAATGACATCTGCTAATTTTGTGCGCAATTGTGAGTTCAGAAGCAGACATAGAAATTAGTAGTTCCAAAACTTTCCTTGCTGACCTTTTTCCCATTGAGCAGTACACATCCCTGATCTAATTACGGACAAATCTAACAAATGATTACTCACAAGTTTCAATAAATGAGGAATGTTTGCAAACACAAACACCTTTAAGGAACCGTTGCTTGGATGATTGAAGACACATTCCTTATTATGCCGTTGACAGAGATTGAAATACAATACTTTCACTAGCAACGTACACACCTGTCAACATTAACATCATTATTTCAATCGACTGCGGATTCACGCGCCTGACTCCCGCCTTTAGCCACAAGTCACGGCTGCCCCCGTTGTGACGTCATCCGCACGAGAGAGAGGGAGCGATCCGCCTCACCATTGTAGTTACACCATGGTTATTCATTAATAAATTGGCGGATACGCGAGATATTGTACTATGGAGGTAATTGTAGGCACCCAACACGCGTTACCCCCTGAGAAGCGGAGGTTTCTCACTCTCCAAAGTAGTCTGCACTCCACCCCACGTGGTATAGTTCCATAGGACAATAGTTCCTTATTATGAGTAGGAAATATAAGCCGGTTCTGGCACAGGGGCTAATGCGTAACATGGCCGCCGCGCGCAACCAGCCCTATGTTATTCTTATGGAGGGGGCAGTCAGAGCTGGCACAGGGGCTAATGCGCAAGATGGCCGACATACTCTGAGACCGTGAATAATGTCACAGGAGGAGTTCGACCGTGTAGTTACTAAATGGAATATTTATTATTATTATTATTATTATTATTATTATTAATAATAATAATTTTATTAGGTAATTATTGATTGATAGCTTGCCACGGTGAGTGAGTGGTTATCGTGTTGGACTACCAACCCCAAGCTTGCAGGTTCGCTGTTGGTCGTGGTAAGTGATTTCTGAAAGGCGGCAAAAATTATGACACGCGTGTCATACGATGTTGGCATGTAAAATAACGCAGGGAGAGGTCGGCTATGTAGTTGCTAAATGGAATATTTATTATTATTTATTATTATTATTATTATTAGGTAATTATTGATTGATCATGTACAATCAAGACCAGCCTTATATTGCCCCACTTTATGGTGTAGTGGCTAACACATTTAGCTGTTACTGTGAAGGCTCGGGTTCGAGTCCTGGCTCTGTCAAGAAATTTAATTCTAGGTTGAGGGTTGGAATGGGCTACACTCTACCTTGTGAGGCAAAACTGACAGGAGCTGGCTTTGGATTCATACCGCAGCCATTCTGCCTAACCCAACTTCACCTAACCTAACCTAACCTAACCTTACCTAACCTACCCAAATCCCATCTTACCTAACCTAACCTAACTTCAAAGTCAGAATGTACAATACATTTATTGTTTTTTATACCCTCATAAATTAGATATAGAGAATGTCCGCCACGATTTAGATCCTCGAGCACACTTTCTGACATATCATTAAAACGTGTAGAAAGGAATGTCTGAAAATTTTCACTAACACATAGTAAACGTTCACCATACATTTTGTGTCCACTTTTTGAATGTTAATGATACGGAAAAGAGTATGTATTGGTAATTCAGTGAGCTTTTTCTCTCTCTAATAAACAGTTCTGCCCCCATAGCATTGAGAATATTTATTGTAGTAGCCTATAAAAAACAAAACAAAATCATATCTATTACAGTTTAGCTATAAGTGACCAGAATCACTATAACATTTTATTCTAATAAGGAGATTTCCATAATGATAAGAAAAAAAGCTTACCATAATGATGGATTGTGTAAGTAAACGTCTTTTGCTGCTTGATGCCACTACTAAACTGATACTCATACAACGGACAAGTGAGTTCATGTTTCGCTGACGTAAACGTATTTTCCACGCACTTCCTGTGTGTTGCCCGCGCCGTAGTGGCTAAATTTGAAACTAGATGAGATGATTTGTTGATGTAATCGTATGTTCCCCTGCACGCACACGCCGGTCCCTGTGGACGGGTCCTAATAAGGAGATTTCCATAATGATAAGAAAAAAATGCTTACCATAATGATGGTAAGTAAACGTCTTTCGCTGCTTGATGACACTACTAAACTGATACTCATCCAACCGACAAGCGAGTTCATGTTTCGCTGACGCACTTCCTGTGTGTTGCACGCACCGTAGTGGCTAAATTTGAAACTAGATGAGATGATTTGCTGACGTAATTGTATGTTCCCAGCACACACACGCAGGCCCCTGTGGACGGGTCCTTGTGGACGAGTCACTGTGGACGAGTCATTGTTGACGGTCCCTTGTTGACAAGCCCCTGTGTACGGGTCCTTGTTGACGGGTCCTTTTTGACAAATCCCTTTAGACCGGTCCCTTTGGACTGGTCCCTATGGACTGGCCCATGACCCCTAATGCTATGATGAAATTAACGTTGTTCCACATGAAACGCACGTGAAGAGCCGATTGCTACTATGAATTAACATGTTTTTTGTTCATTTTTTTGTGTTTTACGCATGCGTACTTGGTTTTTTTTTTGTAAGCGGGCAGGCTTTTTGAATAATGATTTATAGATGAGTTATTTTTTTTAAATTACCAAAAGATCCAAAACTAATAGGTCATTAGCTTTTTAATATCTCATGAACCAATAAGGCTAGGGACTTGTATGAGAGGTCGTTGGACTTGAGGTGACATTCTGTTTTTGAATGTATTATTTATTTTTTGTCAAAAGGGCCTAACTACACTTTTGTTAATATCTCGATAACTAATAATCAGAGAGGGTCAAGTGAGGTGTCATGGGACTCAGGATGGTCAACCCTTTTCCATGACCAACGAATTTACTTAAAAGATCTAATACAGCATGGTCATTGACCTATGATTTTATAAACTAATCATCGGAGAGGGTCAAGTGAAGTGTCATAGGACTTAGAATGGTTAACCCTTTCCCATGACCAATGAATTTACCCCAAAAATCCAAAACAGCAAGGTCATTGACCAAAGATTTTATAAACTAATAATCGAATATCAACATGCGTGGTGTCATAGGACATAGAATGGTCAACCCTTTCCCATGGCCAATGAATTTACCCAAAATACCCAATACATCAAAGTCATCGACCTGAGATTTTATAAACTAACAATCGGATACGAACATGTGAGATGTTTACCATGCGTGATGAAACATAGCTAGGTAGAGAAAGAATTAGTGTAGGCTACTTGTATGGTGACTGACAAGTCTTTTACCATTGAAACTGGTTTTCAGATCAAACTGCAGTATAGAGAGAGTATAGGTTGCAGGTATAGGTTAATAAATGAGAAACGGTATACGCAAACTCTGATTTATCAAGAATTAAGAGTAGACTATCTTTAATTGATTGGTTAAAACCTAAAAATCAAAAAAACTTAAATTTTTAAATGTAAAATCTAAAAAAAATAATGTTTAATTAAAACGAATCTAAAATCTAAAATGTTAAAATGTAAAATCTTCTTTAAATGAGGTTTCTGCGGGTTATGACAACACGTTTATGATTTAGTCCATGTTGATGTGTGGTATCCAATTACTGCGGACTTTGCATGATCATCACCCATTATTTTGATCAACACCTGGGGTTTCAAAATACTGCAGCGTTAGTCATAGCAATAGAACTGTGCGCTCTCTGCCACGTCAGCAACATGACACCGGAAGGAACACTGTGTAATATCATATGACTGCTAACTTTGCATAATCATCACCCATTGTCTTAATAAACACCTGGGGTTTCAAATTACTGCAGCGTTAGTCATAGCAACAGAACTGTGCGCTCTCTGCCATGTCTGTAATACGACACAGGAAATAACAAGACGTCTTACTGTACGTACCATCTCCTCAGTTTTAACATCTTAAGAACAAGTATTATTCTCTTTCAACTACAAATGACTCGTTAGAACACATCCATCCACCAAGTTAGATCCCTTGACCTGCTCTCAAATGGCATGTGCCTCGTGTACTAGGGTGTGTGCATTAGCCCTAACCTAACGTTACGTACGAACTAAACAGAATGTGAGTTGTTAGCTCTTATCATGCACGTGCACAGGTGAACACATGTGTGTTAGGTCATGTTACACATAAACTTGTATTTTCTCACGTAAGTGCATATCTCTGTTCCACAAGATACAAATTTGATTGCTGGATTGTATCCTGCACTGTTTATGCGATATAGCTTTGCTAGGTAGTCTCTACATATAGCAATTTTACCACTGCTCTACCTACGCCTTTTGCTCTTTTGCCTTTATTACAGTCTAGTGTGTGATAGACAGCATTAACTGTATATCAAACCCAGTTCACCTTTGTATTTGTAATCCAAGTAATAATTTGAAAAAGACACAAATGTAATCAGTTTTAAACGTTATCTCTGTTTTGTTTTGTTTAATGTGTTTATGACATTCATATTAACCTGAAATCGAACTCCTGGTGAAAAGGCTAACAGCTTAACCAATGCACCATCATGCCCTTGTATCATAGTTCGAATCGTTCTAGGCCTCAGACCTCGAAATCGAGTTAAGACCACCAGTACAAGAGCTAAAAGTGCTTACCACTGCAACACAAAAAAATGGATAGCTGGTAACGTTAGACAACCGGAAATGATTATATTTCTGTTTGCAATGCATTTTGTCATTAGCCTACTGTCTGAGCACTGACAGCAACACAGTTTAGTTTAGAACAAGCGAGTGTGTGTGTGTATAGATTATTAGACTCAAGTATTTACAGCTTGTTGTGTGTAGCGACAATTTTGTCTCGGTAACCACTGAGCATTTTTGTGTTTTAGCTATCATCTTTAACCAATCAATTAAAGATAGTCTACTCTTAATTCTTGATAAATCAGAGTTTGCGTACACCGTTTTTCATTTATTAACCCATACCTGCAACCTATACTCTCTCTATACTGCAGTTTGATCTGAAAACAAGTTCCAATGGAAAAAGACTTGTCAGTCACCATACATGTAGCCTACACTAATTCTTTCTCTACCTAGCTATGTTTCATCACGCATGGTAAACATCTCACATGTTCGTATCCGATTGTTAGTTTATAAAATCTCAGGTCGATGACTTTGATGTATTGGGTATTTTGGGTAAATTCATTGGCCATGGGAAAGGGTTGACCATTCTAAGTCCTATGACACCACGCATGTTGATATTCGATTATTAGTTTATAAAATCTTAGGTCAATGACCTTGCTGTTTTGGATTTTTGGGGTAAATTCATTGGTCATGGGAAAGGGTTAACCATTCTAAGTCCTATGACACTTCACTTGACCCTCTCCGATGATTAGTTTATAAAATCATAGGTCAATGACCGTGCTGTATTAGATCTTTTGAGTAAGTTCGTTGGTCATGGACCCTCTCTGATTATTAGTTATCGAGATATTAACAAAAGTGTAGTTAGGCCCTTTTGACAAAAAATAAATAATACATTCAAAAACAGAATGTCACCTCAAGTAAAACGACCTCTCATACAAGTCCCTAGCCTTATTGATTCATGAGATATTAAAAAGCTAATGACCTATTAGTTTTGGATCTTTTGGTAATTTAAAAAAATAACTCATCTATAAATCCATATTCAAAAAGCCTGCCCGCTTACAAAAAAAAACAAGTACGCATGCGTAAAAAACAAAAAAACAACATGTTAATTTATAGTAGCAATCGGCCCTTCACATGCGTTTCATGTGGAACAACATTTAATTTCATCATAGCATTAGGGGTCATGGGCCAGTCCATAGGGACCAGTCCAAAGGGACCGGTCTAAAGGGATTTGTCAAAAAGGACCCGTCCACAGGGGCTCGTCAACAAGGACCCGTCAACAATGACTCGTCCACAGGGACTCGTCCACAAGGACCCGTCCACAGGGGCCTGCGTGTGTGTGCGGGGGAACATACGATTACGTCAGCAAATCATCTCATCCAGTTTCAAATTTAGCCACTACGGTGCGTGCAACACACAGGAAGTGCGTCAGCGAAACATGAACTCAATTGTCCGTTGTATGAGTATCAGTTTAGTAGTGGCATCAAGCAGCAAAAGACGTTTACTTACACAATCCATCCTTATGTAAGCTTTTTTCTTATCATTATGGAAATCTCCGTATTAGAATAAAATGTTATAGTGGTTCTGGTCACTTATAGCTAAACCGTAATAGATATGATTTTGTTGTTTCTTTATAGGCTACTACAATAAATATTCTCAATGCTATGGGGGCAGAACTGTTGATTAGAGAGAAAAAAAAAGCTCACTGAATAACCAATACATACTCTTTTCCGTATCATTAACATTCAAAAAGTGGACACACAATGTATGGTGAACGTGTACTATGTGTTAGTGAAAATTTTCAGACATTCCTTTCTACACGTTTTAATGATATGTCAGAAAGTGTGCTCGGCGATCTAAATCGTGGTGGACATTCTCTATATCTAATTTATGAGGGTGTAAAAACCAATAAATGTATTGTACATTCTGACTTTGAGGTTAGGTTAGATAAGGTGGGATTTGGTTAGGTTAGGTAAGGTTAGGTTAGGTTAGGTTAGGTTAGGTGAAGTTGGGTTAGGCAGAATGGCTGCGGTATGAATCAAAAGCCAGCTCCTGTCAGTTTTGCCCTCACAAGGTTGAGTGTAGCCCATTCCAACCCTCAGCCTAGAATTAAATTTCTTGACAGAGCCAGGACTCGAACCCGAGCCTTCACAGTAACAGCTAAAATGCTAGCCACTACACCATAAAGTGGGGCAATATAAGGCTGGTCTTGATTGTACATGATCAATCAATAATTACCTAATAATAATAATATAATAATAATAATAATAATAATAATAATAATAAATATTCCAGTAGTGGAGTAGTGGTGCTTCTAACGCACTCATTTTATTTGTACCCGACTGCACATGTTAAAATAATTAATATTTCGCGACCCCATGGTCCGATTTTGGCCTGCGACATATCGTTGAACTCGGGCTGACGTCCTCTTTCCTATGGACCATGTATTATATTTTAAAATTTTTTTTAACATTTTTCGTTTTCGAAAATAGGCTATAGCTTGAAAACCAAACAGGATAGAACGTTGTGCCATGGCTCAAACGAATGGTCTTTATGACCTTTATTTTTTGTAATAAAACTTTTTTATTTTTTATATTTTTTGAAAACACTCGAATTTTGAAAATCCTATATTTTGGAAACTAGGAACTCTACAAAAAAAATTGTTTGACGTAAATCAATGGTCCCTACCCCCTCTACCCCCAAAATAAATGTCAAGTCTCTAGAATGAAAACCTGCAGTAGTGTGGTAAGGACAGAGCTGGACCACTTAGCAAGTGGTGAGCCCCTGCGACCTTGGAATGGAAGGAGCCATGCTAGGAGGGCGTGCTTGGATTCGTTTTTTTCGTCTCGTCGTGCTCTTTACGGGAATGTCGGTGTCGAAAATGTGAAAATCTGGAAACACAGTCTTTTTGGGGTAAAAACGTGATTTTAGACTTTTTGCTATATCTCACGAACCAATAACGCTAGAGGCGTGTTCGACAGGTCCAAGGACTCGGGGTAACGTCCTCTTTGCTATGGACTACTCGTTATAATTTTTAATAAAATTGGAAACTCGGTTTTGGGGTAAACACGTGTTTTTTGTGATTTTGCCAATATCTCACGAAGCAATAACGCTAGAGGCATGTACGATGGGTCCAAGGACTCGGAGTGACGTCCTCTTTGCTACGAACTACTCGTTGTAATTTTAAAAAAATTTGGAAACGTGATTTTGGGGTAAACACGTGTTTTTTGTGATTTTTGCCGATATCTCACGAACTAATAACGCTAGAGACGTGTACGAGGTGTCCTAGGACTCGGGCTAACGCCCCCTTTCAAATGTGGTAGATATTTTTTTTCCAAAAAGATAATTCACAAAGGGCCTAACGCCATACATGTTGAAAAAACGTTTTCTTTTTCTTTACATGTTTATAATTTTCATGGAGCGTGGTGGTTGAGAGAGACGATACTGCTGGATGTGTGTGTTTCAACAAACCTGTCGCTGACCACGGTGGCTGTGTTCAATAGATCAATTGATATTTCGACGAGTCGGTGTATGACAGAGCGAGGGTGCGTTTTCTGATATTTTACCTTTAACGTGTAAACGGTGATGAGAACTTGGTTCTATGTTGGTCGAAGCGAGTAGAGAAAATAAACTTGCCGACGAGCAGGAGGTGAATGTCATTTGAGCTTATTGGAAGGCATTGATCTGACTTGACAACAGGTGACGCTTGAAGGTGAAATAATCTGACCATTGTGCTGGCAGGGAAGTGCGAAAGGCATGCACACACATTTGTGAAACCACAGGCACGCTAAACCAGTGACATCCTGTCTTGCTTCGTACGTGACAAAATGCAAGTCCAGGTGAAATTTGATCTACCTCAGGTGTTCACTTGGGACGTTATCTGTCCACGTGCCTGATAACAGAATGGTCAAAGCGTGGGAATCGCTGAATCAGTAAAAAGTATGATGCAACTTGTCGGAATGATGTCACAACCAATAGAGAGGCAAGAGCTGCAAACAGCAGTGGTGGGAGGTGAAGGGAGGGAGAGGGGAGGGGTAATGTATGAGAGAACACAGGAGGAAAGGGAAAGACAAACATGTATGAACATGCATGAAGCGCGGAGCGCTGTACACATAGAGCTATAGGTGGAGTACAACATGTGTGAATAAATAAAAAGTACACAGGTTCACACAACATGTAATTTATTGATCCAAGAATTAAACGTAGAGTTAAACCCTAACCATTTGACGTAGAGTTTATTTCCTTTTTGTTTCAACACTTTTTCCACAAGATAATGCTGAGGAAATGCTGTTTTCTGAAGTTCATGGAGATAAAATCTACCTTTTATGGGTTTATGGTTGAGGTCCTCGAGTAAATAGGTGACTGGACTGTCCAAGTAGACTCGACGAATTCGAAATAGTTCAGTCCCCCACTGAGGCGCGTAGCCCTTATTGAAGGCAGACTTAAATTTGCTCACACGAACAAAATCCCCAATGTTCAGTCGGTGACGTTTAGGATCGGCTGTTTTTATGGGGTTAAACAGTTTATCCAATCGCTGAATATTTTTAGTCACGAGGCGTGGCTTGGTCCCAATCGTTCTATGTTTGGTGTCATTGTAACGTGATACTAGCTCAGGTAACATGTCCAACCAGCGATACGTGCCCTGAGCTGTAAACGCTTTCCACATATGGGTTTTCAATGTTCGGTTGAACCGCTCGACCACACTGGCTTTGAGATTGCTGTACGTGGTGTAATGGTGAATATCCTTAGATTTGAGAAAACTGGAGAAATCCTTGTTGAAAAATTCTTTCCCCTGGTCGGTTTGTAGCAACTGAGGTTGACGTTTTGAGTGTTGAATAATATGTTGAAAGGCCTTGGTAACTAGTGGGCCAGACTTGCGACGCACAGGTTCAACAAAGGCCATTTTTGGAATAGACATCAATGACGGTCAACATATAGCGTACACCGTCGTTAACGCCAGCATAGGGTATCATTTCAACCAAGTCAGCCTGCCAAAGTTCATCCACACCTCGTGAAATCACCTTGAGTCGCGGATAGTGACGCCTAGCTGGGCGATGCAACTCGTGAGCAATACCCATTTTAATGGGTGAGGGCTTAAACAATAATTTTGGCATTTCGAAGTTCTTGTTCAATTTCTTGAATTTCCCAATCGTGACCGGTGTGGCCAGCTTGACGTGAGGCATGCAACAACTGTAGCCGCTGGACGAGCTTATTGGGATTGTGCCAGTAGGTAACATCCACAAGGGGTTTTAATGGTTTAAATGTCACTCCCGAAGCGGACACTTTACGACGAGTACTTTGACTGGTGGGAAACATTTTTGCAATGATGGTTTTATATTTTTGAGATATATTGGCATTCACTTGTTGCGTGGGATCATACTGTCTTTTGTGAGCATGGGTATCCAATAAAATGGATTTATATTTGTCAAGGTCCTCTGACGTATAATCATGGGAAGAGGGGGTCCGAGAAAAGAGCAGCTTTAACAGTCCTGGCGTTAATTTATAGTTGATGTTTTTAATGACAGCTTTAGTACGAGCAAATTTAATGGATGAATCGCCAATTTTAAAACTATCATCCTCATAGCGAACACCATACGTGGTATCTGTGTTTCCAATAAATAGATCGGTGAAATAGGGTTCCAATGTTGATCCATAATATTTTATTAAAATGGTTTTCAGTTGAGCTTTATGTTGAGGGGTGGCCAAGAGTTGTGAAAACGGAGACGCTCTGGAAGGGCAAGGTGTTTCGACCATGGCCAAGGATTTCTTTTTTCTCAAAAACTCTGCAAGGGGTGCAGTGTTTTTTTGAGGCGTAAACACTTGTTCCTCTTCATCCTCAACTTCACTAACACTAGTCAAATCTTCCTGTTCCTCTTCCTCTTCCTCAGGGTCCTCGTGCAGCGTCTGCGTGGCTTGTGAAACGGTGGGTAGCGTTTCAGATGGCTTGAAAGAGGGTTTCAACATGGCTTTTAGCGGAGGTGCTAAATGTTGCTGAATAAACAAAGCATGATTGGCACGTGATTGTTTCAATTGACGAAACTTTTGGCGAATAGTATTTTTTGCTTTAATAATATGCTTTTTCAATTGACTCTCTGCTAACGCCATGGTGGCTTGACAAATGACTTGCCGGGGAATGAGACAGAGCCTTAAATAGCAATAAAACGATCAAACCCTAAGCGATACCGTCCTTGGTTGAGTTCACTTTGTTTGTCAATCACTAAACAGGCATGACGTTGAGTGTTCCAGCACTTGGCACACAATTCTGTAAACATTTGAAAGGTCATATCCGGATTCACATGTTCATTATAAATGTGACGACTGTTCCTCTCGTCCTGGCGAAATAAAACAATGACATTGGCATTGTCACGAATCAACTGTTTGGACATTTTTGAATACGTTTGTCCAAGATAGAAGCAATCGATATGTTTGTGACGACCCATGCTGAAATAGCTTTGAATAATGCCTTGACGTTCAGTGGATACATCATCGAAAATCATGAGTGAATCAGGCTTTACCTCATCCGGTGAAATCACATTTTCTTGCATGGAAAATGTAAAATAACCCATATTCTCTTTTTGTAATCCAGACATGACTTGATCCAGAAACACGTAAAGGGGTTGGTAGAGAGATTTTGCAAAAATATAAATATTTTGAAAACGCAGACCATTGGGCGCTGTGATGAGCGTTAGCAAAAGATTAGTCTTTCCACAGCCGGAAGGCCCCACAATGATGCAGCGAATGGAAGATGGAAACAGTGAACCATGGCGTTGTTCACGTGATGTGGGACAGAGATGGGAAACCATGTCCCCCACGGGGAATGACTCTTGCTGCTTAATAATCTTCATGTCAACTAAGGCTTAGACAGGCTAGCCGGCTGTCTATATACAGGACACCGAACCTTGTCATAGAAACAGTAGACTGCTACTACAGGTTGACGATGGATGTCTTTGGACGTGCGTTGATGGCCAAAGATAGGCCTATCCTCATACATGATCCTAAACAGGAAACAGATCCTGCTAATAAACACTATGTGGATTGGTCAGTAGTGCCACGCACAAAACAGGGAGATTATGACTTTAAGGGAAAGCGGTTAACCCATGTAAAACATCCTCAAGTGTCTACAGACGTTACTACGAAAAAGTATGTGGATAACAAAGTGTATGAGTTTTATGACAAAGTGCCACAGCTTATGGTGAATGGCTATAGCGCTAATCACCATCGGATTATTCACGTGGAAGACCCACAAGACGAAGACGATGTCTGTACCAAGCGTTACGTGACCCATGAAATGAAAAGGCTTTATAAATTTATCCCATCTGTATTTTTAGTGTATCTGACAAATGAAAAACCTGTGAATGACAGAAACCATTTACCGCTAGTCCATGATCAGCACTCGACCTATGTGCTTGCTTCGGGTTTAAGCCACTATCGATTACACTATGATGGAACCATTCACATCAAATATGCCATACCTGATGAGAACCATTTACAAATAAAGATAAATGGTCATAGGATGTTGGTCCATGACCATGAAATGGTCAATGCAGGGGACGAATTATCCTTTCACCTCATGTTGACATGGGATGAAAAGCAAGCGGGAAAAACCATAAACGACTTCCCACTTTATGTGGAATTGGAATATACAGCCATGAAATAACCATCTGACGTTAGTTGTGATTTAAACTTTCTTGTGAAAGGTTGTTGGTCATTATCATCATGGTGAAACAAAGGTATGTGGTGAGAAAGACTAAAAAAAGGACTTTGTCCTTGGCAAAGCCAGGGTTTTCAACATTCGAGGACAAGCCCTTGCGAAAGAAAAAAAGAAAAAATAATGTATTGACCATAAGGAAAGCCCTTCGAGCAGCACAGAGACAGGTTATTCCAAAACGTCGGCGACAGGTTTCAAACCAAGGGCGAGTGATTCCCGTCCCCAAACGAGCGGGATTTTTACCTGCATTATTTGCTGGTTTGGCTGCTCTGGGCTCACTTTTGGGCGGTGCCAGTGCAGTGGCGAAAACCATTAAAGCCGCGCAGCAGGGCAAGCAACAACTCAAAGAAAGTCAGCGACACAATGAAACGATGGAAGCGATTGCCATGGGGGCTAGAAATGCCAATTTAAAGCCAGCCTTTTATGAACAAGGATTTGGGATTTCACCATTTCGAAATATTAAAAAAAAAAAAAATAACCTCAGCCATAGCGAGACATGCCCTGACGCATCAACAAGTGGAAAGCTATGCTAAACAACTAAAGCTTTCTCATTTTCGAGGTGTGTTTATGCGAAACCAATTACCCCCACGACCCTGGAAACAGGAATGTGCTGTTGTCAATTTGGATGATCACCGAGGACCAGGAACGCATTATGTAGCTTATGTCAAAGAGGGATCCACGGTATGGTACTTTGACAGTTTTGGGAATTTGCCCCCGCCCATGGAACTAGTGACCTATTTTGGAAACAGGATCAAGATATATTATAATGTGAAACGAGAGCAAACGTTTAACAGCCAACAGTGTGGACGTTTGTGTTTAATTTTTTTATATAAGACGCAGCATAAGCAAAAACGCCACTAGTATGTCGGCAGAAAGTAAAACGTTTACAGTGCATGGACGTGGACCTGAAGTCAGCCTAGACTTCTACCCGCCTATCGAATTGAGTGAAAAACCCTATGGTTTAGGACTTGTTTCTCTTGAAACGTACAATCGAATATACAACATACGTGAAAATGTGAACAAGTTTTACTATGATGATTCTGTGCTCACCTTGAACTCTGGTGGATACACGATCGATGATATTTATGAACACATTTATGTGGTGTTGATCAATCAATATGGTTTAAAGTCATTTCTTGACGGAACGCACAAGTTTGAAATTGTAGGCAATACTAACACTCATCGCTGCAGTATTTTCTCCTCATTCAACATTGACTTTAAAACACACCCCGATTCCATTGGTCCATTACTAGGATTTAAACCACGTGTGTTGGAGCCCAACAAAAAACATGAATCAAACCATGAAGTGAAATTCATTGAGGACCATCATGTGTCGGTGACGTGTAATATTATTAGCCAAGTGTACACCAATCAAGAACCATCGCATTCACTTTATGACTTTATTGTGACATCGCCCAATGGCTATATTATTCGTGAAAACCCTCCAGTGGTGCTTTTTCATTCTGTGGCTGTTGATAGTATTAGTAATATAACATTAAGACTGATCAATAGAGATCAACAACTCATTGATCTAGATTCTACCACACCAGTGACTTACAAGTTGGTGCTAAAGCCACTATGAAGTTTGTGTATAAAGCAACAACACCGTCTAGGAATGGTGTTAGTTGTTTGCCACGTGAATACACGTTAACATCTCAGAACAAGCAGATTTTACAGCATTTGGGTTACCACGTCAACCCTCATGATGAATTCTATCCTAGAGATAGCGAACCGCATCGAGGAGCAACCAGGAGTGGTAAGAATTGATCTCCATTCCTATCAAGCTCAAACACCTGGACTCAATAACAATGATGAAATTCAATTTGTTATCAACAACCAAGATATTTACACCCTACCGCATGAAAGTGTCATTCAGATTGAAGGTCGGCTCACCAAAGCCGATGGCTCTACACCTACCACATCCAAGTTGGCCAACCATGGTTTAGCCTTTCTGTTTTCTGAAGTACGTTATGTCATTAACGATATCGTGGTGGATAGCACTCGAAATGTGGGCATTTCCAGTGTCATGAAACTATACCCCTCTTATAGTGAGGAAGAAGGTAAAACACTTTGCATGGCAGGTTGGTGTCCTGACTCGACCAATGACTGGATGGTACACACCGATGGAACCTTTACTGGATATTTACCTCTTAAACTGATTCTAGGCTTTGCTGAAGATCACCAACGCATTGTGGTCAACGCAAGGCAAGTGCTTTATCTGGTGAGAGACAGGAGTGATAATAATGCACTCAAGGGAGCCGACAATGCCCCCATCGATTCAAAAGTTCAACTACAACGCTTGCTATGGAAAGTGCCTCATGTGACCCTTAACGATAGCAAAAAACTGGACGTACTCAAGATGGTAAAGAGAGATATGCCTCTACCCATGGAATTTAGAAGCTGGGCACTCCATGAGTATCCGCTATTGCCCACCACCAACACACACAGTTGGTCTGTAAAAACAGCTCGCTATACAGAGAGACCTCTCTACCTGATTGTGGGTTTTCAAACGAATCGCAAGTATCAACAAACCAAAGATGCCACGCAATTTGATCACTTGCAATTGAGAAATGCACGTCTTTTCCTCAACGGAGCTGTGTTTCCCTATGAAGGACTGGATTTGGATTTTTCAAAAAATAAGTTTGGCCCTCTGTACGACTTGTTTTCTAAATTTCGATGGTCGTATTATCAAAAAGAGAACGGCCCCATGCTACTACCCCAAGCGTTTAAGGCAAGAGCACCACTGATTGTTTTTGACTGTTCTTACCTGGAAGAGTCTGTCAAGCCATCCAATATCGACATTCGACTAGATTTTGAAACGCATGACAATGTACCAGCCAATACGACGGCCTACTGTCTGATTATTCATCACAAACAAGTCAACTATTATCCACTGTCCAACCAAGTGACGAGTGTATAAATAACAGGTCATCCCACGTCAAGCCACTCAGTCATGTCTTGCTTTAAAGCCTCAAGAGACGTCACATCCATGAATGTAAACTCTGAGGAACAACGTTTCAAGACTTTTGCCACGTGGCCAGTGCCTTTCATAAACCCTCAAGCCTTGGCGGCTGCTGGATTCTACTATTTAAAAACGAGAGATGAAGTGAAATGTGCCTTTTGTCCCATCATCATAGACCAATGGCAGGAGGGCGATGAACCCATGCAGGAACATCAGCGCTGGTCACCCACCTGCCCCTACCTGTGCAGAATGAAAGTGGGAAATATACCCTGTCATTCAAGCTATCCCTCGCTTGTGTCTCTGGGTGATGAAAAAAAAACAAGTTACGATACATGTGGGCCGTATGGTATCCATGGTGCTTCGGTGAGCAGATCACCATCAAAAACGCCTAGTTTAGAGACATTGGGACATCATCGGTGTTATGGACGTTACAAACACAAGAGACTATATTGTTGTATCAGTTGCTATCGTCCTTATCCCAAAATGAGAAAAGCCTGTAAGACGTGTTATGATAATAAAATGATGTAATTCTTAAATTCTTATTTTTGCATGTCCCACTGTCCTACCCTAACCTTCTTTTTTGAAACTATCATGGCAGGTAAGTCTATGTCATGATCACACCTGATCGTCAGTCAGTCGTCAGTTGAACTTGGTCCAGGCAAGCGTCAACATGTTGCGCACACTCATTGTGGATTGCCAAGGGTTTAAAATTGGTGACAACAAATTTATATTTAAACAAGTGGCCATGATCGATTGTACCACGTTTTGGATATCAAAAGCTACGCATTTGCTATTTAAACCACCCCATGCTTTTGATTTGTTGTGTGAAAAAGACCGTAAACAAACCCAGTGGATTGAAAATCATAGGCAACTAGACTGAAATCAGGGAACCATTTCCTATAAATATTTGGATGTGGTTATGAAAGCACACTTGTCCTCGGCCAATGTGGTATTTGTGAAAGGTAATGAAAAACGTCAATGGTTGCAACCATTTTTGGCATCTTACTGTCAATGTATCGACCTCATGGAGTTGGGCTGCCCCTCCCTGCAAACGCTCATGGATACTTGTTCCTGTGGCAACATTACCCATACAGCCCTATCGCATGCGTGGCATCTCTTTCATTGGTTAACCACCCATGCCTGCTGGGAGTTGTTGAACAAAATTATAACTCAAGATTTACCTGTGAATGACGCCAGTGAGATTTCTACAAGCGACGTGTAAACATCTACAGCACGTGATACCATGGAGAAAGGCAATGCTACGGACAAAGCCATCGGCAAGTTCTTTGTGTGCAAAAAGAAACTAGACAGTTTTACCAAAGAGGAACTCTTGGCGCTGCCCAAGTCGTTCATTTATTATGTGGCCGCCAACGCGGTCAAAGAAATCTGGCAACATGTACCAAAATCATGGACTCAAGACCCTGTGTTGAGTGAATTGCAACCCTGTACGGATTACGATCACCATAAGCAAGTGGCCATGGCAAAAATACCGTCTATGCGTCAGTGTGCGACTTGCCAGCTAGTGAAACTGTATCACGGTCATAAAAGTCCATGTAAAGACTTTGTTGAATCATTCCACAAGTGTCATGGCGAGAAAAAGCAACAACAACAACAAACACAAACATCGTCCACAGAGGAGGAGGAAGACCAAACCTTTTTACCATCGATGGAAAAGGATATGCCAGACCTGTACTGGCAATGGCGTCATTGACAAAGTGATTCAATACCTACCTTTCGAAATCCATCTTCCAGGTTATCGTTTTTGCGGCCCTGGAACTCGTCTCGAAAAACGTTTACAACGTGGTAATGTACCCATTAATCTTTTGGATCAAGCATGCAAGGAACATGACCTTTCTTATCGCCATAGTCATCCTGGTTTAAGACATGTGGCAGATAAATTGTTATTAAAGAAAGCTAAACAACGTTTCACATCCAGTGATGCCTCAGTGGGTGAAAGGATGGCAGCCCTAATTGTCATGAGTGCTATGAAAGGAAAGTTGATGATGCATGGACATAAACATTGAGGAGTGAGGAATTGGGATTTGTTTGTATTCTATTTTTCTTTTGTCAATTCACTATGACTATGAAATAAAAACAAAAGTTTTCCAGAGCACGATGTTTTGTTATTTTTAATTTTAAGAAATCGTGATGTTGATGGCTGATTTTTTCATTTTACACATTTCACACATGATGAATTCCACACACTGTCATTTATCATTTTGCAATTTACAGTTTTTGAAAACGTTCGTTTCAAGTTTAACGTTTTTGATGATATGGATTTTTCCATTTTGCTGATGACACTTTTTAAACAATGTCCGTTTGAAGTTTTTGAATTTTCATATTTCACACATGGCCATTTCCAGTTTTTTAAAATGTCCGTTTTAAGTTTTGCGTTTTTGGTGATATGGAAACATGGATTTTCCATTTTGCTGTTTTCATATTTTTTCCATTTAGTGTATGTCGAAAGTTGAGATTTGACAATGATGTTGATGCGAGTGCTTGACCTTGATAATACTGCAATGTGCTGATGCGTGTTTGGAGAAACGTCGAGGTCTACGACTACTGCAGGTAAGACTGTTTTTACAAAAATAATGTCTATTGTCTGCCACATTTCAATGAAAAAACAAAACTATTTAAAACAAAATGAGTATATAAGTGACCATTTACCCCCTCCCCACCCACCCACCCTACCTCATCGTGTTTGCTCTGGTCAATCATATACATCAGCTTTCTCTCTCCACTCATACATTCACACCTGTCTTTGGGAACAAACACAACCACTTTATTTATTCCCAAAAGCACATTCTCGACATGCACACTCATCCCAAAATAACTTTTTAGTTTATCATTTACATTACGAAAAATAATTAAATACTAGTTATTAAAGTTACTAAAAATCTTACTTATTTCATATTTACAAAAAAAAAACTCAACTTTGTACAGCGTTACAAGATTCACACTATTTACCAATCAAAAAATTTTTAAAAAATAAGGTTGCATAGAACTTTTTTAAAGAGCAAAAGGTCCAAGTGGGTTGTCACTATTTACAAAATCTACTATTTAGAATGACAGAAACCAATATTTACAAAATTCTAAATCTACAAGTTACAAAAAGCTATGTCCCATAAACGATTAAACAGTGAAATCACACCTCCTCCTCGTTGCGATTATAACCCCAGGGCAGGCTAGTGAGCAGGTCATCAGCCCACACACGCTTGTTATCCATGGAGGCGAGGGTGCGTTTTCTCTGTTCCACAAGATACAAATGATGGTTGCTGGATTGTATCCTGCACTGTGTATGAGACATAGCTTTGCCAGTGCGTAAAACCGCTAAGTAATCGTCTACACGTAGCGATTTTACCACTGCTCTACCTACACCTTTTGCTCTTTTGGCTTCCTTACAGTCGAGTGTGCGGTAAGCATACATTTTCGAAGCCAAACCTACGAATTCCGTCATAATGGAATCACCGCATTCATCTTTTAAAACCCCCATTTTCTTCTTGTTCTTTATGGGCAGCTGAAACACGTTGTCAGCGCTATAGCAAGAGGTGTCGAACCAGTCACTATGTTGCCTCATGACGTCATAGGGGTTGCAGTGGCGAATGTGGTAAATGAATGAGTCCGTGTCCATATACAAAAGAGAGACGTCCTCAAAATGGCGTTTGGCAAACTCATAGTGGAATCGATACATGACCGATTTAGAAAAGTCTAAAATGACTTGACCCAAGTAAATGGGCTTATCCATGGTCACGCTGGTCTTACTCATTTCAATAGTAGCCAAATCCTCATCGATAATTTTGATCGATTTGAAATTTGGCTTGGCAATGTACCGCCGGGCACCCCACCGCCCCTCCCAGACATTCACCAATTTAATGTCACGGTATTTGCGGACATTCTCCATGGACTTGCCATAGATGCAGTTGTTCATTAATTTAAAAAAATTAATTTCAAACTGCTGTGTTGCCATTTGTCGGTGCTCTGTGTTGAGTCGCATGTATGGCTCAAGCCATGCTTTTTGAGCAAAAGAAATACCCCTGTGGATTTTCTTCAACACCAAGCCTTGGGCGAGGCATTGCACTAACATTTGGATATGTAGCACATACCGATTTTTGTTGTAAAGTGTGCCCATGAGTTTTTCAGTTTTCACTTTACTGTCAGGGGGAACCATTTGCTCAAGACAGAATGGGAAATCGGCATGTTCATCATACAAGGATGAGGGATATTCAATATCCACTTCTAGCACATATCCACGGCCTGTTTCTTGGCTAGCCTTGATCACATCAAATTCTGACACTTGTTTGTCTGTCAGCCAAGCAAACTTCCCATAGGGCAAAGGCTGACTCATGGCGTAACCGTATAAATTATTCACGTCATAGTACATTAAGTACGATTCTGGTTTGTCTGGTGAATAATCAGGCATGTAGACATTGTTCGCTTTGGCATGGCGCTGGTTAAGTGACACAAAACCGCCACGAATGCCCTTTTCAAAAAATAGAACCATGTCTACATCAGTGAGTAAATCCAATTCCACTTGAGTGTATTTCAAAGCGGCATCAAACGAGAGTCCAGGACTCGTATAATAGTGAGCCGGGTCAAGACCGTAAATGTGTTGACACAACTCACGGAATTTTTCAAACACATCAGTGAGCAGCAATACATCCAGTTTTAGGTAATGTAAAGCATATTCACTTAACGTGTTCATGCCAAACACTCGCCAAACTTGACATGCATGTGCATAGTCTTCATCGGAAACGGTACTGCGTGTTAGTTTCGAGTAAAATTTCTCTTGTGGTGGGAGTTTTTTTTTGCTTTAACACGTCCCAGCTATTGCAGAAATCATACGGGAATATACCTTTCCGAATGCACAATTGAAATTGCTCAGGATCATTAAAATGCATTCTAGTATTTTTTAATTCCTCCCCATTCAAGCCATTCACAAGGCTGTCTAGCGAGGATGCCATAAACTTAAAGGAATCCAAAAATCTAATGCTTAAGTCGCCCAACCACCATGTCAGGGCCGTAAAACGCTCATGGTTTTGGGGAATAATGGTAAACGAGCCCTTGTTGACATGGCCCAATTCACGAATCAAAAACTGAATGTCATAATTTGCCAGATTGTGGAAAAAGACACTGATGAAGCGAGGAGCTGGAAAGTTCAAATTGCATTTACTATGCGCAGCTCCACGAAACTGCCCCGTAAAGTGTGAGTGATCACGAACGGTGTCTTCAGCACTGATCAGTGGCTTTTCGCAAATATGGCATGTCATAGCATGCTCATACTGCTGCTGCTGTTCTGGAGATAGGCTCATGGGTACTGGGTGGTCCAATAATTCCTGTACATGGTCAGCCAACTTGACAAGTTCATCCAAGAACCATTTGGCACAATCTGGCCCCTCGCGATATTTGTAAACGGATTGCGTGGGGTCATAGGCACACACCACATTAAATCCTATGGCAAAGGGTTCATGTTTTTGAATGGGTGTGGTTGAGCTCATGGAGGGATCTGGTTCACATCCCGCCATGGGTGTGGTGAGAGCTTCAAAATCTGCATACACCACATAGGGGACAGTGTCACGCTTATGAATGTCCTTAAACTTTAACACAGCCTTGTCCCCTTGTGGCAATATCAGTCTCACCGCTTCCTGAGTAACACAATCTATCCTATGACGTTCCAAAAGCGTAAGAGTGGTAAAATATTGCAGGCATCGATCACAAATATGTTTTACACCAGCATGCTTAGACACTTGTCTGCTTAGCAATCTACTCAAGCTTTTAATGAGGCAATAGTGATTCACCTCTCCTACAGATAAATATAAAAGATGAATGTGGTGTCGTTTCGGTTCTTTTGTGGCATAAAGAGGACCCACAATCTCATCACCATCAAGGCCATACACCATGAACGAAAAGTCCTGGTTGTCTTGTTCAAACCTATGGATCTCGGTTAAGTCCATAGGGAACGATACTCGAGTTAGATTTAACGTTTGTTTCAATTCAACAAACTTGGCCTTGTACTTTCCTGGTCGACAACTGTCACGTTGTGCTGGTTGCAAAAACGCAGCCACAGCCCACAGAAAGCAATCATTGTCATGGTTCTCAATATTCACCACAGCCTTTTTCGAAGCTATGGCTGGTGGTGTTTCAATATAGCTAGACCCAGCATTCAACGGGTTGAATTGACAAATGTTGATTTGTAGATGATGAATTTTGTCTAAGGCTAGACCACTCGGTCCTTGTTGCAGTTTATCAAATTTTGATAGCAAGGCATTCACCACGTGGGTTTCATACCACTGTTCCAAATTATGGGCTATGAATAGCTCTTGCATTTTACTGCAAATATAAAATGTCTCTTTATGCTCTACGTCCTTCTTTTTATATATGAAATCGCACACTAGTTCTGTATTCACCTTTAAAGCCGTATGCAACCTTTGCGCTGTACAAATTTCAATTTTAAAAATTTCAAAACAAGATTGTAAAAATTCTTTGGGAATCAAACTTTTTCTAACATTGACCACACGACCAGAGCACACACGCGATTTAAAACAACTATTTAGGGGCTCCCAAGTTAACGTATCGGTAGCAGTGGCAAAAGACATTATTTTGAAAGAACACTCTCACCTGAGTTTTCAGCTGTAGACTGCTTGACAAGGATTCCACTCTAAAGCCACTTGGTTTTCAACTGTATTTGCTATAGCAGTGAACCCTTTTTTTTTCTCCAAATATCTAAAAAGAAATAAAATAAACCACCATAAGTATATCCATTCCATATAGTTTATGCCTTTCATAAACAAAACAAAATCAAACAGGTTATATATTTAAAAAAAAAATATCTCACCTTGACGTGTAATGCTTTGCTATATTCTCGTCTCGTGGGCTAGTATGGAAATGGTTTTCTTTTCTAACTGTCTGTCTTTCTCTTTCTTTAATATATTTCCCACAGACACACGACAGGTAGGCTATACACGTTATCTGCAAACAAATAAATAAATAAAATCATTAATTATCTAATCAATAAATAATTGCATGTATTTATATAAAATCAATAAATATATAAATAAATATATACCTACCCCACAACAAGGTTAAGTATTTTCCACCAACACCAAAACTGATAAACGCAGTGTGTTCAAAGGTAGTCACTTAAGTGAGCGTGGAAATGATAACGACATGTCTTTATATATGCTACGTTGCATGTATAATCTTTTTTTTCCCATGCTTTGAACATTCTCTTATCGTGCACGTGGACAGATAACACCCAAGCGAACACCTGCGGTAGATCAAATTTCACATGAACTTGCATTTTGTCACGTACAAAGCAAAACAGGATGTGACTTGTTAACAGTTATCGCGCACGTGGACAGATAACGTCCCAGGCGAACACCTGCGGTAGATCAAATTTCACCTGAACTTGCATTTTGTCACGTACGAAGCAAGACAGGATGTCACTGGTTTAGCGTGCCTGTGGTTTCACACATGTGTTCACATGCCTTTCACACTCCCCTGCCACCACGATGGTCAGATTATTTCACCTTCAAGCGTCTTGGTCATTTTTTCCATTGCACCTATTGTCAAGTCAGACCGGAGCCTTCCAATAAGCTCAAATGACCTTCACCTCCTGTAAGTTTGTTTTCTGTACTCGCTTCGACCAACATAGAACCAAGTTCTCATCACCGTTTACACGTTAAAGGTAAAATGTGTGAAAAAAAACGCACCCTCGCTCTGTCATAAACCGACCCGCCGAAATAGCGATTGATCTATTGAACACAGCCACCGTGGTCAGCGACAGGTTTGTTGAAACACACACATCCAGCAGTATCGTCTCTCTCAACCACCACGCTCCATAAACATTATAAACACGTAAAGAAAAAGAAAACGTTTTTTCAACATGTATGGCGTTAGACCCATGTGAATTATCTTTTTGGAAAAAAAATATCTACCACATTTGAAAGGGGGCTTTAGCCCGAGTCCTAGGACACTTCGTACACGTCTCTAGCGTTATTGGTTCGTGAGATATCGGCAAAAATCACAAAAAACACGTGTTTACCCCAAAATCGAGTTTCCAAATTTTTTTAAGAAATATAACGAGTGGTCCATAGCAAAGAGGACGTCACTCCGAGTCCTTGGACCCATCGTACATGCCTCTAGCGTTATTGCTTCGTGAGATATTGGCAAAATCACAAAAAACACGTGTTTACCCCAAAACCGAGTTTCCAATTTTATTAAAAATTATAACGAGTAGTCCATAGCAAAGAGGACGTTACCCCGAGTCCTTGGACCTGTCGAACACGCCTCTAGCGTTATTGGTTCGTGAGATATAGCAAAAAGTCTAAAATCACGTTTTTACCCCAAAAAGACTGTGTTTCCAGATTTTCACATTTTCGACACTGACATTCCCGTAAAGAGCACGACGAGACGAAAAAAACGAATCCAAGCACGCCCTCCTAGCATGGCTCCTTCCATTCCAAGGTCGCAGGGGCTCACCACTTGCTAAGTGGTCCAGCTCTGTCCTTACCACACTACTGCAGGTTTTAATTCTAGAGACTTGAAATTTATTTTGGGGGTAGAGGGGGTAGGGACCATTGATTTACGTCAAACAATTTTTTTTGTAGAGTTCCTAGTTTCCAAAATATAGGATTTTCAAAATTCGAGTGTTTTCAAAAATATATAAAAAATAAAAAAGTTTTATTACAAAAAATAAAGGTCATAAAGACCATTCGTTTGAGCCATGGCACAACGTTCTATCCTGTTTGGTTTTCAAGCTATAGCCTATTTTCGAAAACGAAAAATTTTAAAAAAATTTTGAAAAATATAATACATGGTCCATATGAAAGAGGACGTCAGCCCGAGTTCAACGATATGTCGCAGGCCAAAATCGGACCATGGGGTCGCGAAATATTAATTATTTTAACATGTACAGTCGGGTACAAATAAAATGAGTGCGTTAGAAGCACCACTACTCCACTACTTATTCCATTTAGCAACGACATAGGCGACCTCTCCCTGCGTTATTTTACATGCCAACATCGTATGACATGCGTGTCATAATTTTTGCCGCCTTTCAGAAATCACTTACCACGACCAACAGCGAACCTGCAAGCTTGGGGTTGGTAGTCCAACACGATAACCACTCACTCACCGTGGAAAGCTATCAATCAATAATTACCTAATAAAATTATTATTAATAATAATAATAAATATTCCATTTAGTAACTACACGGTCGAACTCCCCCTGTGACATTATTCACGGTCTCAGAGTATGGCGGCCATCTTGCGCATTAGCCCCTGTGCCAGCTCTGACTGCCCCCTCCATAAGAATAACATAGGGCTGGTTGCGCGCGGCGGCCATGTTACGCATTAGCCCCTGTGCCAGAACCGGCTTATATTTCCTACTATTATGTTTTGTTTGTCAGCAATTTGCAACGGTTTTTCTTGCCGGAGACCGTGAATCGTCTGCGATCCAGCCCAAATTCTTCACACGTAATTGGAGGGTACAGTACCATGATCCAAGTACCGGGGCCTCCCATCTCAAAATTACTTATACGCACTCGCCTTCTGACGCCACACAGGTCATTACATAATGTTTACTAACAGTCAAGTACACGGGGTGTAATTAAACCTGTTCCCAAATAAAGCAACATTAACAGCAGTGCCAGTTATTCAATATAAGAATGCTACTTCCACCTCTTTAAGGGTAGTCTTAATATTTATTTAAAAGACTCAAAGGCACTCTTGGATTGGTTAGACAGTATTTATTTACGTCACAGGTACAAAATAATACTCACTGGCCTGGTAAAATATTCATCTTTTGTAAAACACCGATCTGTGTACACCATACTACGAAATGGTCGAGTGACATGATACACTCGACTACATTCTTTTGTTACGTCTCACATTTTGTAAAATAATCAGGCGAAATACCACTTGTTAGTTTTTAAAAAACTATGGAATTATTCAATATCTGTTAGTTTTCTTTTTATCGTTTATTATTTTCATAAAAAGAGAAAGGATTGATCATAACGCTGAATTACACATTAAAAGCAGTGGATTGTTGACGTTCTTATCACCATTCCTCCAGTTTCAGTCAAGCAGCAGCACCGCTACTAGAGAATGAGAACAGTTCGTGATTTATTGCTTTTTATCTATTTTAATTTGTAGTTGGTAATAATCAAACTAAATGTTTTTAGTCCTAAAACGAATTTTTAGTTAATAAAAAGGCTCAAAAAGTAATGTGCGATACGAGTTTCATGATGCACACCTGAATATGAAACCACCGAAAAAAGATAAAACAAAACAAAAATAAATAAAACCAAATCAATAATTATTATAAACAGAAAATAAAGTCCATCAAAAGGGATCCAACGAGGAAGTTTACAGCAAAATAGAGAAAATTACCGACACAATCCGAAAAAGACGGGCACGATTATACGGTCACCCGAAAAGAATGGAGGGAAGAAAGTTAACTAAAGAGATCTTCCTCAATTTTTTGACTCAAAGCCCAAAACCACAATTCATAGGCTTAGATATATCAAAGGGGGCAGATGACCTCGTAGTTCCGCCTCTTAAAACAACAATAACTAACTATAATAACTAGAAGAAGTCTGCAAATGCTACATATGTGAGCTGAAGGTGCCCTAAACAGAGATCTCTACCGCAAGAGAATATTGACGAACAGGCTAAACCGAGACGAGCAACCTAAGACAAGACACGGTGCCCCTTGAACAGAGGAGAGTAAGCAGGCCCACTCACACCGACTGAGGGAAATCTGGGCTCTGAAGAAGGCCAAGTTCAGTGTCAAATGCAACAAGACTAAACGTGGTCCTTGATGGAGCCAGAAAATTATATATATAAACAAAAACATACGGAAAAACAAAAATATCAATTTCCAGAAAAGAACAAGTCTTTGAGTGAATGAACACTTGTAAATTTAGATTGCCGGCCCTAACCCACTCTCACTTAAAAAGCGGATGACGCGATCACAGCCACCATGTCATCGGCTAATATAAGTTTGGTGTCATCTGCAAACAAAGGTTTCTCAGTAAATGAGCAAGATCTACACACTCGGTTAAAATGTGGGCCACGGTGAAAACAGCTCCACAGGTACAAAGTGGGGGGTCTTCCCTTCTCATTAGGTACGAGTGGATGTATCTTGTATGACCTATCCTTATCCTGCACAAAATGACGGACTCTTTCCGTGACCGAAAGAGCTCCGTCACACGTGAATAGTTTCCTTCATCGCTCTCAACTTTTTAGGCATTTGGTCTGTTAGTCACTGACTCTCCCAAAATGCCAACAGGCCTACTTGTCGGCTTAAGTGAGAGCGAATATCTCTAGCAGGTAGGCCTACCTCCATTGCTCGAGGTGGTAGTGATACCGCCTCTTTTGCAGCTTGATCCGCTAACTCATTTCCCGCAATTCCCATGTGGCTTGGAAGCCCCAGGAAGATGATTCGAGTGTCTGCGCTGCATAACCCGGAAAGTAGGTCGTGGATTCGCTGCACTAGAAGATGTTGTGGGAAACATGTAGCAATTGACTGCAATATAAATTTTTAATAAGAGCAATGTGAAGTATTCGTGATTAGTTGTGAAGAAGAAGACGAAGAAGTAGCGAAAAGTTTCCTGCGTTAGTTTTGGATAAAATACTGTTTTCCAAAATGTCTAATATTAGTAAGAGACAGCGCTGAAAGTTGTGAGGAAACAGGTGACAGAACAAAGAGTATCAGATACAGGCTGTTTCCCAAATGCACCTACTCGTGATTGTTATTGTGCTGTAATGGGGCGTGTGTTGCTTACGATCCGCCAATTGTCGCTTCTTGTAGCCGAGTTATTTAACTTATATCACTTAACTTAAGAAGGCTGAATCGTCGTCGGAGGAGGAGGAGACTTGCTTATTTGATAGCAGAAGAACAGGTTAGAATAATTTAAATTTCTTTGAATTGCAGGGGTGTGAATTTGAATGGTTCTGTTTGGTGTAATATAATGTTGTTATCTTAATTTTTAGGAACGTCGCACGATGAAGATAGGCTACACACAGAGAATCGTTTTGTGACGAGTATTCTTGACGGTGATGATGCGAAAAAAAAGCGGCATGTGCGGGTGAATGTTGTTACATCCCAGAAACTTGAGCGACTGGAACCCATGAAAAGTTGGGATGAAGTTTGGAATACGAGATAGGTTGAACTTACATTCTTGTTAAATTACATATACGGATAAACAAAACGTTATCCGCATCCGCATTATGTTATCCAAATCCGCTGATATTTCAATATTATGTGTAATTTATTAGACCAAGCATAACGTGTTAAACCAACACATTTAGACATTTGAAGAGAAAGTCGTTCCTGACAATTTGCTTCATTGCAATGGATTTCAAGTTGGATGACACTTTTCGAGCTGATGGACATGAGAGAGAAGCTGGTATTCAGAAAGGTGTGAGGCAAGGCTGCAACTTATCACCCATACTTTTCAACTTTACATTGAACAAGCAATGAAGGAAATTGGAGAAAAATTTAAAGTGGGAGTGAAGATGTATTCATTCCGTAAGACGGAGTCCATACCATTCAAAAACTCATTCAAATCCTCAGGCTTGTCGGCCAAGATGACGATGTCATCAGCAAATCTCAGAGTTGAAATTATTTCTCCTTGAAAAGTGTCTGCTGTCTGGTTTCTGTATAGATTGTATATCACCCTCCTATCCCTGTACTTTATTCCAATAGATTTCAAAATGTCAAACAATTTAGTCCAATCAACGTTATCAAAAGCCTTTTCTAAGTCTACAAAAGCCATGAACGTTCTCTTATCTTTCCTTATTCTACCTTCCAAAATCAGCCTAAGACTTAGTACAGCTTCCCTTGTTCCTACATTTCTCCTGAAACCGAACTGGTCTTCACCCAACTCCGTTTCCATCTGGCTTTCAATCCTCCTGTAAATTATTCTAGACAGGATCTTTGAAGCATGAGCAATCAAGCTGATTGTACGGTAATCTTCACATCTATCAGCTCCCACTTTCTTTGGTATAGGGATGATTGCATTCTTCTTGAAATCAGGGGGTACCTCACCTGTCTCATAAATCCTACACACCAAGTGAAATAACCTGATCAGACCTTCATCTCCTATGGAGCGTAGCAACTCAGTCGGTATATCATCTATGCCTGGTGCTTTGTTCCTGCTTAAGTCTTCCAAAGCTCTATCAAATTCTGATCTCAATATTAAATCTCTTTTCGCATCCTCATCAATTTCCTCCTCTCTTTCCATTCCATGATCCTCAATCTCCTTTCCCTTATACAAACTCTCTATGTAAGCTTTCCACCTCTCAACCTTTTCTTCCCTATCTGTTAGAGGCTTTCCATTTGTGTCCTTAATATTACAGCACTTAGTCTTCTTTTCCCCGAAAGTATTCTTAATCCTTCGATAAGCTGTGTCTACTTTTCCTAATTTCAGACAATTTTCTATACCTGCACATTTCTCTTTCATTAGTTTACATAAACTAGAGGGACGATGTCAATGAGCTTTTTTATAATGTCGCCAACTCCCGAATTCACCAGCCGTGAGCTCCTGAGGGTGTAGCATTATCTAGGATGCACCATAAGTGGTGGGGCTACATACACCCTGCCTCCTTGAGGGCCTTGAGCGGAAGGCAGGAGAGAACATGAAAAGTAAAAGAAGGCTGACCCCTCGCAGAAGGAGGGAATCAGAAAAGATGAGACAAGGGCCAATTAAGGCGGGAAAGGAAGAGACTCCCTAGGCCTCGGATACCCTAATACCGTCGAGGTCGGAAGAGAACAAGAGTTGACCAAGTGCGGTCGACAGGAAAGAAGACAGAGAGAAGCCCGGCACAAGTAAGTGGAAGCATCACCACGATGAACTAACAAGCTTATTGGCAGCATTATATCTCGTACGTATAGTAATAATGGCAGTGAGAATTGATGATGATGAGATGTCAAGACCATCTACTATAAACATACGGCACTTAATAAAATTTAGTTGAAAGCATATGAGTAAAACGATCTTCTCGTGTATAAGTGCAAAACGTTCCTGAATATTTCGCACGCAATAGGCTATAGGAGTAGGCCTATTCCTCTCTTAAGCATGAAGCTGTGGATTGGCAAATCAAATATGTAATATTATCGTAAGTTTGTATTCTAAAGACTATCCGCAAATTTACTCGAAACATTATCCGCACAGCAATGATAACTATATCCGCCTGATCCGGGCAGGGCTTTACATAAAGGCTTAATAGCTTCATTTTCTACTAGAAATAATACTGCACATTCAAACGTTTTTGGCTTCAGGTTATGGTGTTCCTTTTCTGGTTGGCATGTGTAACTTCGTACAGTGTTGTTTCCAATGCGTTAAACATGTTTCAGTCAACAGCATTCCGGTTGACATCGAAAGTTGTGGGCCTCATGGGGTAAATGGTGAGACCTGCTCCTAAGAACTCCTTGGCTGCAATGTGTAGGCCTACCAGATATTACTCGTGAGATGTAACCATTTATTTCTGCTCTCAGTGAGGCTAGGGGTGTGGTGAAATGAAGACATGTTCCTCCGATCTTTGGCAGTGAAGGCGATTGCCACATGCGCATCAGCGAAGGGGTGGTGATCTTCCTCCTCCATCTCGTCACATGCAGAGATATGCGCAAATGGTTGTTAAATATGTTCCCTGCTGAATAAGATGACTTAACCATTTGGTGTAGCTTTTGTAGTCATATGGTTTATTAATACATTAACTAGATTCACACAAGTGTGCATTTCTTGTGGCAGGCGAGTATGGAGAATTTCATAATGTATCTTGATAACTCGGCTGTTGCAACATTTCACATGCTGGTGTCTATTAGCAAGTAGGCTGTTCCAGTAAGCATCAGTGCCATACCTGCCAACTTTTGTGGTTTCTCCGCGAAATTTCCAGAACGGCTGTGTTCTATAGATGAACTATAATATTTAACGTCAGAAATGTATTTCAAATTCGCATGAGGACGAGGCTGCTGATGGATGGCGTGTATTTTGCCAAACAGTCTTCGATTATGAATATGGTGCTCTTTGATAATCCTAGTCGCTTCACAGGCCCTCCTGCTCGTGCACTCGCTGATGCTTGTCTTAACTTCGTGTAACAAAACCTCTGCTTGGAGCTGGCCAGTAGGTCGTTAACCCTGCAATACTCAAGACTGCAGGTTTAATCTGGCAGAATTTAAGGGTGTTAAATGTAGCATCTGACCAATAGATTTACCAGCATGTCATAATAACCCCTCCAAGTCCAACATTTTGGCTCACCCCCATGTCTCGGAAATCACCGTATTTAAAAGGTGTATTAAACCCATTATTCGCTTAGTAAATCTGGACTCCATTCGTATACCTTTGTTATGCCACAGGGGGATGTATTGACTGTCTCAACTCTTCCTTTTAATTTATAATTCATGCTTATCCTGATCCTGCCCACACAAACCTCTAGTGGTTATGCCGTTCTTCCAAGCAACAAAATGAAATATCCTGAGGCAGGTAGGTGGTTATTAGAAGTGGTGTGCATTTGGGACTGTTCAAGGCAAGACCCACCTAGCTTGGAAGGCATTGCTCGGGGTTCTATGTTTACCCCTCGGCGTAGTCAGCACTGCGGGGACCTGCGTACACTACTGCACTGGTACATGGCGCACCCACCTGTCGGCTTCCGGACAGCATGCACAGAAATTGTGAGTGCCAGACCTAATAACCATACGCGGAAAGAAGTGCGGTATAACCTAATGAGACATATATCTCACGAATGTGTGTCGTTTAGAGCTGGCGGTTAAACCTTCAAAATGGGACCTAGCCGAGAAACCCCTTCAGTTGCCTTTTACGACTGGCAGGAATTACGTTGGGTGTATTCGCTCCCTCGCACCCATGGGATGTCCAATTCACACAACACCTTGGAAGCCTGAAAGTATTGCCTTTTAGTCACCTCTCACGACAGGCAGGGGATACCCTCACCTAAATAAGTGGGTCTATAGCTGCTAACGAGGTTGGGATCCTTTTCAGCCTTGGGAATCGGTATCACAATCCCCTCTGGGCATTGATACGGAAACAGCCCTCCAATCCATATACGATTGAAGAGGAGCAACAGTTGTTTTATACTGGACTCATGTTTAAGCATTTAATTATGGATGTTATCCGGTCTGGGAGATGTATCCCTGCACACTGCAAGCGCAGGTCCCATTCTAAAATTCTACATTGTAGCACTCCGAAGAAAATTACAAGGGATGAGCCTATGACTCCCGCTTCTGAGTCATAAATGTAGGATCATAAATCCCAGAGCAGGATATATCGGAGGATTGCGATCCAATACTGTTGTCCAAGGCAAAGTGGTCCATGATGATGTCTTCAATGAAGGAGACTCCGTGTATTGTCAACGATGCCGGGAGTCCGGAGATCCGACAAAGCTTAGTCCACACTTGAGATGAAGGAGTATGCGCCGTCATAGATAACACATACTTTTCTCATGTCATTTTCTTACTCTCCCGAATCATATCTCGGGCTCTAGCAGGCATCCATTAGAACGTGATAAGGTTGGCGATGGTGTTTTCCCTCCCACAGTATTTGAAAGCACGTCGACGTTCTTAAAGGCTGCTGCAATATCGGCTGTCCCACCAAGGGACAAGCTTGCGGTAAGAGTACCGGATGAGGAAGTATTATTTTCTCTGCCGCAGCCAAAATACCATTCGTTAATGGTATGATCATCGATAGTCCCAAAGGTATCTTCGGAAAAAAAACCGCACATGTTGTAAATTCTGGCCAGTCAGCCCCACAGAGAATCGATCGACTAGGTAACTCGACGGCTCCCCGGTTTGGAAGAGTAAGGATCATCGGGATATGGTCACTCTGAACAAAACTGGCAGGTGTGCTAGAGGGCGTCGCTGCAGCTGCAAACGATACCTGAAATTCGGGGTATTTATATAACGGTACCTCTTGCGATCGTCGTGATATGAAAGCCTATCAAGAGTCCTGATCTCCTGGCTTCCTTTGTGAATTCAGAGCACTGTTTTGACCGTTGAGTGTGGCTTCCATGGCAATTAGGACATATCGGGGAGGTGTACCCTAATGTGACATTTCGCCACACGGCGTTCGCAGTGCACTTGCCGCAAACATGCGCGAATTTATGGCATTAATAGCAGCGCATAGGTGGAGAGATGATCGCAATAGTACGATGTGACCTTAACCTGCTTACACATCATCCTCAAATGGACAATGAAAGCACCGGTATCGACGTTTCAAATTTAATCGATGTCACGAGTTTAACCCTTTATGGGATAGTGGTCTCTGTCATAAGGAGAGGTTATACTTTGAAAGATGCTGATAGTTGAATATTCCAGCCAAATTTCGGAGAATTGTTATGATTTCGAAAAATCAAATATTATATACGTATCTACCGTTAAACTATAAACATTAACAATTAAAGTGTGAAAATAAAATATAAATAACAATCATAAAAATAAAAGAAATATGAAAAAATAAATAATAAACATAACTGTAAACATTATGAAAATAATTGTGAAAATCAATTAGAAATTAGTTCATTAATACAACAAAAATGACAAAATTAAATTTCCAAGAACATAAATTGACAATTAAAAATAAATATATAAACATTAATATTTGAGAAACAAAAAGTAACATTGTTTATAATTATAACAATTAAAATAAACGAAAATGTAGAAACATATAAAACCCTATAAAGGGTTTGTCCTGGTTGCTAAGAGACGGGGAACCTGCTATGACAAGCTTTCTTAAGGGGGCCATTTTGTGATTAGACCGCTTAAGGGTCATCCTCCTACTCCAAACGAGGGCCATCCTACCTGTAGCTGGCGATAGAAAGTGATCTCCTTGGCTCCAGTATTCAGCCATTCAGGGACCTTTGCTGTAAGGCGGATACTACCGCTAGAGTACATGACTAGGCTTTGTGGCCAGATGCCAAGTTGGTGGCCATTCCCATAACGGGATGCATATGTTATTCCAAGGGTCAAACCAAACTTGGGGGAATGGAAAATCAAATCGACGTTTGTGACAGGTAAGGGATACTATGGGTGTATTCAGTTCCCCACCCACCGGGAAGGATTCACTGTTAGAGTCCAACCCCCTTGCCCTAAGGGACTACAAGATAGGGTATCTGTTAGTATTCGAATTCAAGCGAAAATGGGATACTCGCACCCGAGGACCAAGCTTTGGTTGTTACACGGAGAACCAAGGGCCCATTCTAATTGCGGATTATACTGACATAAGTTATTACACAACATTTCATGAATAACTTTAAGAAAAACTTCAATATCTAGTACATTACTAAATTGGAATTAAATCCACCCAAATATTAATTACAAACACAAATCAAGGACAGACATCTTTCTAGTCAGTGTCTGCGTCATTTTTCGGCTCACATTGTAAAATTATTACAGTTCTCTTCCTATGTTTGGCATAAATAAGTTTTAAACACTTCAGACAATAACCTTGAACTTCCCTAATTTATCAATTTTCAGTTTGACATGAACATCCATAGTATTTATAAGTAGACAAATTGGTCCTCACTTGGACCAAAGGAGGGCCTCAAAGGCCCACACCGGTATTGATTACCTTTACAAGGTAAGATAAATACTTTATAATAATTTAGTTTATTATGATAATTAACTAATGACTCAAATAACAATATCACTTATTCTCAACAATTTAAAACAATACATCCCAAAACATTTATTCTGACTGTGGACCTCCGAGGCCTCCCCCCTACCATTGGTCCTTTTAGGGTTAATAACGAATGTAATGAATATATTGCATTAAAACAATTCAAATTGTTTAATAATTAAACAATGGAAGCAGATTAATTATTAATCTGCTTTCAATTAATAACTTTACACAGAGCGCAGTTCCACTCCTTGTTTCACGGTGATCGGCGCCAAGAATGAAGTAGTAAGGAGACTTGGGAGCTAGCAGCAAGTAATTTGCTTCACGTACACGAGTGAAGTAGTTTTAATTTCAGTCAAATTATTGGCGTAGGAATTTTATTAAAAATATGTGAACTACAGAGTTGTCTGTGCTTTTCTAAATTTTAACATAAGTACAAGCAGTACATTGTTGTTTTAATTGAGCCCCGACAAGAACATAGTCTGACAAATGATAGTGAATTTTATTGGTGTCTTAAATTTCGTACTTTTGTTATTAACATTCAATCGATAGTAATAACTGGCGGATGCAAACGAAAATGTTTTTTCCAGAAAAGAGAAAAGTCTCCTACATCAGCTCTTAGGTAACTGCTTCAAGGTGTATGAACGTTTCAATATAACAGTATTCAAACAGCAGTCGTGTCACCTCAGTAATTATGTAACAGTATCACAGTTCAATGACCTAAAAGCTGAAGCACAGAAAGTCCGACTTCGGATTAATATTAATAAGACCAAAGACATGCGGGAGAGAAACCGCAACAGAACACCATTGCAACTTGATGGACAAGTCATAGAGAGGGTGAATAGCTTCTGCTATCTAGGAAGCATTGTAACGACGATTGAAGGGGCAGAATAAGACGTTAACAGCCGTTTAAATAAAGCTAGAGGCCCTTTTGCAACACTTTGACCCATATAGAGGTCCAAAGAACTCAGTAAGAGAACAAAATTACGGATTTTAGTAGCTATGTCAAGTCGGTGCTGCTATATGCATGTGAAACTTGGAAAGTGACTAAATTTCTGACACGAAAGATCCAGACATTTGTAAATAAATGTCTTAGGAACATCTTAGGAATACACTGGCCAGATGTGGTGTCAAATGAGGAATTGTGGATGAGGAACGAACTGCCGGTCGAACAGCAGATCAAGCGAAGAAAGTGGCAATACACTGCGCATTGCTAAACAAGCCATGGAGTGGAATCCTCAGGGCCAAAGGAGAAGAGAAAGACCTAGAATAACATGGAGGAGATCAGTGCAGAAAGAGAGCGAGCAGCTTGGATATTCGTGGGGAAAGATAAACTCCACAGCAGGCAACAGAACCCTTGTTTTGGCCCTAAGCTCCTCAACAGGAGTTTAAAGAATTAAATCAAGTCAAACTGTTTACAGGTTTTGAAATTATACGTGGTAAGCGTATTTTTTAACAAAAATGCTATTACTCCTAATAGAAAGCAAGCAAAAATTTACTCATGATAATAAACCTAAAATAGATTATATATGGGTCCTATAGTGTTTGCACAAATCCTCCAACCCTATTAACATGGTAAGTGAACAGAACGTGATGCTGTTCGCCTGACCTAGGAAGCATGTCATCCACTGTTAGGAAAAGGGTTCATAGTTGATTCAAGCAAATATGCCTTGCAATTTTTCTTTTCTTAAAATGAAATTTTCCAGCAAAAATTACCCCAATTGAACTTTACCGTATGTTGTCCCAAACTATGTTTTTTCCTTAATTATCTCTGCTGCGCGGCCCTACAATGATTTAAAACGTGTTTCTTCAAATTATGTTCGTATGAAAAACTCGCTCCGCATGCAGAACATGAATTTGACTTATGAGCACTATGAATTGTAGCATGCGACACTAACTGACCCTTCTGAGCAAAGCCCGCTCCACAGATACCGCAACAATGTGGCTTACTAGCGCTATGAATGAAGGCATGTTTATTGAGATCACATCTTTGAGTAAATGCTGCATTGCAAACAACACACGAGTATGGTCTTTGACCGTTGTGACTCAAGATATGCGTTTTTAAATGGCCCTTTTGAGCAAAATATGCTCCACATATATCACAGGAGTATGGTTTTCGTTCACTGTGGATTAGAACATGCCTGTTGAAATCCCACTTTCTAGCAAATGACGCTTCACACGTGTGGCATACATAGGGCTTTTGACCACTGTGGATAACCATATGAATTTTAAGACTTTTCTTTGCGATGAACGCTGCTCCACAAGTATGACATGTGTAAGGTAATTGGCCAGTATGGGTGTCCGAGTCATTGTTAAAACTAACTTTCGTATAAATTACTGTTTGTTTCGTTCAAATTTGAATTCTCGGGCGAATGAATCAACTTATTATGTCTTAGCAAACTACTTTTTGCGGCGAAAGCTGAGTCACAGGTATTACATTTGTGAGGTTTATTGGCTCCATGGATGACCATATGCCTGTTCAAACCTCCCCTTAGAAAGAAAGCCGCTCCACATACATTACAAATATGTGGCTTATGGGACCCGTGGATTACCATGTGTCTCTTAAGACCGTCTCGCTTAGTGAAAGACTTTCCACACAAGCTACAAAAGTGTAACTTCTGGCCATTACTGCTGTAAAGGAGACTGGCGACATTCTTTTCGCATACAGTGCTAGTAAATTGATTTTCAGGAGGGCCTGATGTCACAGGACTTGTGAGCCTGAAAATGAAATTGACTTCATAACAGTGGATATTGATTATGATTGATGAATATTAAAGTTCTAGAGAAGGAGGATAACACAAGTTCTAAAATGAGAAATTTGAATTGCGGCAAATTTCAGTAGACCTATACAAGTTTTCTTCAACAATAACTAGGAAATGGGCTCACTTCTGTTCTATAATGATGTGTTGTTAATAAAGCATACATATACTTCCTCTGGGTGATAAGTCTTAGGATGTACACATTTTAGATGGAAGTTATAGAAATCAAGCCATTAGCCACTGCTAATGAAGAGAAGAGATATGTTGGTAGGAAACATATTAAGACACCCAGGAATAGGAAGCTTAGTTATGGAAGGAAGGGTCGAGGACAAGAACTGTAGGGGTAGACCAGGTTAGTATATGTTAAACAGATTGCCTCGAACGTAGGGTGAGGTATAGCTATGTACAGATGAAATGATTAGTTCAGGACAAGGAGGCAAGGAGCGCTGCATCAAACCAGTCGAAAGACTGGAGACTCAAACAAAAACAACAACAGCAACAGAGAATATTTGAATGCTAAAGTCCAATAGTACGAATTAATCTCGATTCTGGGCGAACGTGCAAATTTATCTCACGGTTGGGAAAGTACTTCATATATGAGCAACTGTTAATTACGTCCATATACAGCGTATACGACACGCTGCTATTTGCCAAACCCATCCACATCGTTCATAGGTTCGATGGAAAGGTTATGATGCCAGAAACGCTTAGGGCATTAGGATTTCCGATTCATGACTTCGTTAGGACTGATTAGAGGGTTTATCTCTGAAAATGATACGCGGCATTGAAACGTGGCATATATAGTTCAGGATTCTACGAGGACACAATGATTCATTAGTCAGAAACCGAAAACTTAGCGCCTAACAAACTGTCCTCTCATACGGGTGACAAACTGTACATTAATCGATATTTAACGAGGCTTTGAAAAGTCGTCGTGATTTGTTACAGTATGGTGGGTGAATTGAACGCAGACACTATGTCATTTTAAAAATTCTTTCCATATCGATATTCGCTAAGAAGAATGCCCATAAAATTCCCACACTGAATTCATTGCGGATGGACGGACAGAACTACTTATGATGTAGACCAATTATTATTGTATGCAACAAAAGCCATGTACTAGTGTACAATCAAAAGTGAAACAAATACCGATAATAGTTGTGTGGCAATGGAGAGAATGAGATGATAGATGACTGTATATTAACAAAACTAAAGAGAATTTCGAGTGGTGAGGAATTGTAACATGAACTCACCAGCGTATAGTTCGAAGGTAATAATTTATTTCCAAAATGTATTTCCAAAATCATTAATTAGTTTTAGGAAGTTAAAAAAGTCATCCAAAATTGAACAAGCAGTAGTCGAAAATAGGCGAAAGGCATAGACAGTCCCACCAACTCCATTGAATTTCAATATGGTGGCGAACAAGAAAGTTCAAGACAAAAAAATGTAATTACATGTGGTGAAGAACTTCTTATAACTATAAAAACGGTATAGAAAGTAATCAAATCTCCAGGGAAAATGACATCTAATAAATGATTATTTCAAGCAAAGAGGCAGAAAGTCCGCAATTCTAGCGTAGAGCAGTCAAACGAGGATACTTATGTACATGTTTCAAAATTCATTGAGGATTTTGCCATCAATGATGCGATATACATGTAGCCAAGATCAAAGGATCGACAGAGAAATCCCTTAGAACACGCCCTACAGTACTGAACGCTGGAATAGCTTTGCGTTGAGTGCAATACGGTATAAATTATCAGAATTGTTATCTCGTTATTACTCTTGAATTGGCGCACAAGTTCTAATGTGCCGCACACAAGGGTATGACCTCATTAGTACTCAGATATAATCTAATCCATCCGCTCACTGAGGGCAATTAAAGTATATTCTCACTCAACATTTTGGTGTTTTAAGCCATTTTTATCCTACTTTTCACATTTTGCAAAAATGAGGAAAAAGTAGTCTTATGAGATCGATCCGGGAAAATGTGTGTCTGTCTGTCTGGCTGTGTGTGTGTCCCCCCCTATCAACTCCTAAACGGCTGCAGCAATCAAAACCAAATTTAGTATGAGTAAAGATGTGCACCGGAATAGCTCACGTCCATATTTGAAAATGATGTCAGTGCTACCAACTGATGAAAAAACGCACTAGAAATTTGAGCTCCATGTAGGATATCTTGCAAGATATGCATGGGAGCTATTCCAATATTGGCACACATGTAGATAATACTATTTCATTTTAATTTCCAGGAGGTCAACCATGACAGTGTTGCCAAAATAATTTTAAGCCTTCTGATAGGTCCAATGTTTAAATGCATATAACTTCTACACTATCAATTTGATTTCAACCAAATTTTGTATGTAATATCTGTACATAAACAGATATGACTGAGCGTATTCTTAAGAGCCACCAGGGCTGCCAACTGTTAATAATTGCTCTCTCTCTCTATTTTTTTTATCCAAATACCAATATATCAGAAAGTATGCAAGCCAACAGCTTTAAACTATGCACACGTATATTCTGACATTGTAGATTAATTTGGAGTAACTTATATACGTCAGTTCTACCAACATGATTATAAGCCTGCTGATAGTACCAATTTTTAAATACATGTAACTTCTATACTATCAGTTGGATTTCAACCAAATTTCGTATGTGATATGTGTACCATAACAGACATGACTATAAGTATTGTTAAGAGCAATCTGGGCTGCCAACTGTTAATAAATGCTGTCTATATTCTTTTTACCCTAATATCAATATATCAGAAAGTATGCAAGCCAACAGCTCTATACTTTGCACACGTATAGCACCTGACATTCTAGATTAATTTGGAGTAATTAATACAAGGCAGTGCTGCCAACATGATTCTATGCCTGCTGATATGTCCAATTTTAAAATACATGTAACTTCTATACTAACAAATGGATTTCATCCAAAATTGGCACAACAAGATATCATAATAATTCAGATTATTTCTGACCAGCACACGCATGGTATTGTTGGCAACATGCTTTTACGCGTGCTGATAGATCCAGTGTCTAACTGCATGTAACGTCCATTGGACTTCAACCAAATTGTGTATTCTGTACCTTAAGAGGTGGAACTAACAATATATTCAGTCACCAGGGCTGCCAACTGTACTGCTCTATTAGGCTATATTATACCAGGTATATTTTGAACTAATTATATATTTCGATATTACCAACTTAATTTCGTCATTATTCTAGATAGGTTCATATACTGTAGAATAATCATTGGCATGAAAAGTAGGCTCTATAGTTCTTCACGGACCTTCTTGTTTTCAAATAATTTTTATTTTTTAGCACCTGTACATTTAATAAAGTATATACAAATGAGTGATGCTTTTCAGTCGGTCAACACGATGAGATGGGTTATTCCCTAATCCTAATTACATGGGATTAATAAATGCACTTGGATGACCAGTTTCGATCTCCAAGCGATCATCATCAGATCCATTACACTAAGTTAAGTTATTGTTTTAAGGGGCGGACCTACGAACATACACTTAGGCTATAAGATCTGTGTCTAAATGTATGGGTGGAAATATTTACAATATGTACACTTATTTAGTTGCGGTATTAGTTGAGATAATGCAACTCTTCAATATTTGTTAATTGTCGTCTATGTGATGATTTGGTGAGATACCGGAAGTGGTAATTGACCTTCAGAATTTGCTTGTTTGGAGTGAACATGTGGTTGTTGTAAATGGTCAATTCAGATTGTATCTGGTTTGATCTTGTGCGGTCCTATTGAGAGCAGTTGACTTGGTCACTGTTTGCACTCGACTGAAGGGAAATTCCTGCGAGTGAGGGTCCCTTATCTCGTTGGGCAATTCCCCCTCTCGCATTCCTAAGTGCCATGTGTTCCTCGTACAAATGTAACTGTAAGTTGCCAATTCTAGTTTCTCTAATGTGGTGTATTGTTTTAATCCCTTGGTTGGGGGGGGGGGGGGTAGTTGGGATAAAACACGGTTGTGTCACTGTGCTAATTTAGAAGGCTATTCCTGGATGAGAGTAGCTTCCCGTGGCTGGGAGAGCTTACTAGTGTAGTGTGTTTGTGTTTAGTGTTTAATCTCTTAGGGGTGTCCCTGCAAGATGCAAGTATCTGCTAGGGGATGGATCTCTAAGTGCAGGCTACTAAACTGGCCTGCCAGCTGAGCGGGATGAGTAATTCAATAGATGTGCTAAGTCAGCGGCTCGACGCTATGCAGTCGAGTCGCGTGCTGTGAGTACAATGGAGTCTGACGAAGCAATTACTGGCTTCTACGGTCACGGGCAATTGTGACAAAGGTCAGGTGGGGTATGAGGATGTGAAGTGGAGTGTAATCAGTAATACAAGTGTAGCTTACTGACCATGTATTTATTGGTCAGTAGATGTAGTTTGGTGTCCCTCTTGGGGAGTTTAGACAAGTATGGAATACAATTTGTGAGGTGTACAAGTTTAGGGTAGGTGTTTACAAAATAAAGGAGTCTGAGCACGAGCTGAATCTCACCTGGTGATAAGCTGGAACAGACGTCGGACAGGGCCGCTGGCGAAGCACAGAGTAGAACAGATAATGGCTCCAATCGGGACTCCATTCTTATACCTTTCGGCGTTGCTTGGTCAGCATTGCGTCAATGTAGCTGCCCCAGATAGTTGTTAGTGTAAATGTTTGTGTATGTTTTGCAAGCAGTTGGCTAACCTCCTAGGCTTAGGCAGCCGCCGCTTGCTGTGTATAGATATGTCCTGGAAGTATTGTGTTTCCAGTTGGGGTGGTTTTGGTAAAGGATGGGGGTGATTCTCAGGGGGTACTGCCCCCCCCCCCCCGGGCTGTACAAGTCCCCCTCATCGATTAGTTCGCGTCCTCGCGAACGGGAAGTAGAGTAGGCGTGTCGATGTGATGGTTTCTTCTTGTTTTCTCCTCGTACCTCTTCTTCTTTGTCTTCCGTGTCGGTGTCGTGTAGGTGTAGCGATGTCGTGGTGATATGAGTCTAGCGTGTGCTCAGAGGGGTAGGTTTTGGGTATACATAGTTAATCTAGAATTGATCATCGTGAAAGTTGACATTTGAAATAGTAAAAATACGAGAAAAAAAAACATGATCTTGACATTATATAGATGTTGGTGTTATCCAGGGAGAAAAAAAAACATGGCTGGACGGGTGGTTGTGCCGTCCGGCGCTGTGTGGAGAAAAACATTGCTCCCTGCAGTGTATTGTTTAAAAGATGGAAGAAAATAGAAAAAACAGGTGCCCCAGGGTATAAGTTAAAGGAATATATATTAAATGGTTTATTGAGTTGGGGTGAAACGGGACACCTTCACAAATTTTTTCGTTATTAGAATGGAAAGGAAAGAAAAAAAGTGTTTTACAGTGTGGATGGTGTTAGAATGTTGCATTTTGTGTGTATTCTCCATATTTCTTATGCTGTGATGGTTTTATAATTTGTTACAATTTTTATTACAATCCTTACGTTCTAGCCTTAATTATATTATTATTATTACGAAACCTTTTCTGCTCATGAGTACCTTGTATGCATGTGGCCGTAGCGCTTTCCATTCTTGGCCACCTGTACTTTGTGCCATTCATTTTGACCTGCCACTGTGGTTTAGTGGCAAAACCGTTTCCCTGCTCCCGTGAATTTCCCTCCGTGGGTGGAAGAATTCACCTTGATGGCTAGATTTGGCACTTACAAAGTTGTACCATTCCTGGCCATCGTATATCGCTCATTATTTAAGCGTTTTCATATCTGTAATTGCGTCAGCGTCGCTCGGTGCCCCACGGTCACCTTACGTTGCTGGCCGCGGCGTCGTCACCTTTTGGGGTGCGACTGAAAAATGACGAAGAGTGTATGTGTCTGTACAAGAGAGAGAGTGTGGTATTTCTGTGTTGGGAAATATATTTCAATAGATTTGTGTACAATCCTCGTCCTCTGTGAAGAAATGGATTATCGTATACATTTTCTCCAAAAATAGGGTTACATCGTAAATGTTATTTTACGCGAATTCTGGTTCGACTGGTAAAAGGTTGTAACCTCAACAAGGCGGAAAAGTCTATTTGTTTGATTTTTATATTGTTGTAGCCCACACTGTCTGTTACTTAGGAAAGGTAAAACGTTGCAAGTTAGTTACAACATTTTACCGGCAATAGTTTGTAGGACATGTTCTAAAGCCGTGTTTACATTGTGTATAATGTGATTTGCTTGTACTTATGTCTACTTTTCTTTGATTATAATTCATAATATCATTAAAACCTGAAATGGATATGACTTCAAGAGCTGGAAGAATTCTGAAAGAGGCTTTAGCAGCTACCTCCACTGAAAACGCCAATAATAAATCGGCGATAGATCCAGGTTAGTAATGGTGCATTGACTTATCTTCACTGTCTAAGATAAATCTTCAGTGATTAGGCATTGAGCAAGTATTTTAACAGTAGATGTTATATTATTAACATAGTAATTACAACGCAATGCTACTAATTGATTTCGTTGTAGGACCAATTTAATAATGTCATTTACGTGAATCTATCAGTTCCTTCAATATATTTAGAGCGCATAACCTACAATATTAATGCTTCGAATGGAACTTGATTATTTATGTATTGGCTCTGTCTGTTAGGTAGTCAGCCCGAAGGCTGGTTGGATCCTCAAAAGCACCGCCGTTACGTTATGTGATTAGATACCCACAAAAACCCAAGGCAGCGCTATATTGAGGCGTTCTAGGCAAGAAGAGGAGTGAGGTAGTTTGCCATTGCTTTCCTCACATGTATTGGCTACTAGTGTATTATTGCATTAATTGTCAAAATAACGGATCTGTCGTGTAGATACATATACTGTTATTGTTGTTGGCATGCTTTTTCACACATCATAAAAGAATACTGACCACGGACTTATTTTGTTACAGACGTCAATATACTTCATTTTCCTGAAAGCAGAAATGACATCATTGATATTGCTAATGCAGAAGTAATATTTATGGACAGTGAAGGAGAGACTTGCTGCGATATTATTCAGGAAGATAGCTATAACGAGAAGGAGCTGGATATGGATCAACAGGAGATGGTGGATAACTTGAATTATGATCCTATGATCGTTGAGGAGGATAATAACCATAATCAGGAGTTAGTGGATGATCCAGATTTTGAACCTACTAATGATAACGTCTTGGAATCGAATTCTGAATTAGACCCAGTTGACAAGAGAGGGAAGAAAAGGACAAGGGAGAATAAAGCAGTTCTACGAAAATTAAAGGAACAAAAAGGGGCGGCTTATGTCAGTAAGACCAATAAAGCAATGGCTCGGAAGATGTTGCAGCCTAACCCGTTCAAAGACAAATGCCAGAATGGTTGTGGGTTAAAATTTAATGAAGAAAGAAGACAGAGTATTTTTACCAAGTACTGGGAGCTTGATAATCCTGGAAAAAGAAGCTTTCTCTTATCATGCATGACAGAAACTCCCAAAATGAGGTCGTACGTTACAGGAAAAAGTCGACGTAGTAGAACGTTCCAGTACTATTTGCCATTCCAAGATGAGAAAGTTATAGTTTGCCAGCAATTCATTTTAAAAACTTTAGATTTGCCGCACAGGATCCTGTCATATACCTTTGATCACAGAAATGATTTACTTACTGCTAAACCAGACCAGAGAGGTAAGAAAACTCCCCCAAACAAAACCCCACAAATGGCTGAAAATCAGGTGAAGAAATTTATTGAATCATTACCAGCAGTTCCATCCCATTATTGCAGGTGTGATTCAAATAAGTTGTATCTGCCACAGGAGTTCAAAAACAAGTCACATATCTACAGAATTTATAAGACTGCTTTTTGCACACAGGAAGGTATCGCACCAGTCTCAGAGAAGGTTTTTAGAAGCATTTTTCGGAACCAGTACAATATTGGGATTCATGTGCCGAAAAAAGACAAGTGTGTTATTTGTGAAGGAAGTAAAGAATGTGTGAATGAATCTGAGAGTTATGCAGCACACATTCATAATAAAAAATTATCAATGTCACTGTTCAAAGCGCACCAGGTGAGGTCCAAGCGAGATCCAGAATTTCTGTGCGTTTCCTTTGATCTTCAAAAAGTTTTAAACACTCCCCACGGTGATAACATGTTACTTTATTACACCCGAAAGTACTCTATGTACAATTTTACTCCCTATGAAAGTGGAACACGTAATGGGTATTGATACTTGTGGGGTGAGTCAGATGGAAAACGGGGTGCAAATGAAATTTGTTCAAATGTGTTTGCATACTTGAGTGAATTAGAAATTAGAATGCCTGAAGTTAAAGTTGTTTCACTATTCTGTGACATTTGCCCGGGACAAAATAAGAATAGACAAATGCTTGTGATGCTGCATCATTTTGTGCAAAGATCAAAATCTGTACAAGAAATCAGTATAACCTATTTGTTACCAGGACATACATACATGCCAGCCGATTCAATGATTTCAGTTATAGAGTCAAACTACAGGAAGAAAATTATATGGGCACCAAGCGAATGGCCAACGATTATAACTAACAGCAGAATCAACCCAAGACCTTATGAAGTGAACGTTCGAACTTACAAAGACTTCCAAGACTGGAAAGGAATACAAGAACTTACATTAACCAGTGCATGTCAAATGCGAAGTGTACGCCGGGCAATTGTTCAGAAGAACGAAACACAAATTGCACTCTTCAACACTTACAACGATTCCGGATCGCCACAAAAGATTCGTGTGAAAGATACAAGACGAATGTCATTGAGTACTCAACTTTCTCAGTAAAAACGGTTTACACATCACGGTTAGCGGTGAGTGAAGGCAAAAAGAAAGACCTGGTTGCACTGTGTAAGAAAAAGGTGAATCCGTCCCGATACCACAGCGAATTCCTTAATTTACCTTCAAATAACGCGGTTGAAGACAGACTACAGGATGAAGAAAGTCTTGAAGATTAAATCTATGTTATTGCTTTTGAATTGTGTTATTTGTGTGTCTTTTTGCTGAATTCTCAGACTCATTTATTACCATTACATTAACTAATTTTATGATTTACATTTAATTCTTCATGATCTCAAAGTGAAATAAAAGAAACTAAGGAATGTAAGCCTATAGTTGTTATTGTTGTATCCCTCAATGATATCTGAAAGTAGACCGGTCAAATGTTGTAAGCCACAAATTTGAACAAAATCAATGCCCTAAAAATATTTCAGCAGCTATAACACATAGTTAATAGTAAAAAACTACTTTCTGTAGTGTTGGAAAAGTAACTGGTCTATTTTTTTTCTAATTTAAGGTGAAACTGTCTTAGTTATGCATTTTTTTCAAACACTGTAAACTTGTAATTTTGAGGGTTACAACCTTTTACCTTTCTACCGTCGATATATATATTATTCTTTGCTGGCCGGCGGTCTGTAAGAGAACGCAAGATTGATTATGACATATATGGTGCTTCTGGATATACTTCACGATCGTGCCCATGCATGTATTCTACAATACCCTTTCTAATACTAACTTAAGCTATGCTGGTAACGCAGTACGCAGTACACAAAACTTTTTTTCCATATACAGCTTTTTTTAACAGTGCATGCCTTCATATAATATGTTTTATGTCACCGTAGCATATTTTTTATGCCAGTACCGTATTCAAGACCATACCTATGCCGAGATATCTGGCTGCAGGCGATGTTTCAGAAAATACATTACGAGAATTATTTCGATATTTCAGAGGTCTAGACTGGCTGCGTGGCTCAGCGGCAACGTTCTCGCTTGCTGTGCCCAAGCTTGCAGGATTGAATCCCGGTGAAGTCAGAGGGTGCGCAAATGCGAGGGAATCGTGTCAGTAGATTTACTGGCACGTTAAAGATCCCCTTCTGGTCAAAATTCTGGCAACCCGGCATCTCTAAAAGCAAGAGCAGTTAAAAGGGACGTAAATCCAATAACATAATTATTATTTAGAAGTCTGACCTTGGCACAAATATTGGAGTAAGGGGAAAAGGAGTAATGACGACATGATTATAGCTCGCTGGCATGAAAACAGCACTGTTACTGTTGCCTCCACGACTGTCCCTGTTTTTCCCCCCTCGACCAGGTCAGAAGGTTCTCTCAGGCTGAAAAGAAAAATAGTTACAATCCCATGTCCTCTCCAGATCGGCTCCTATAACAAATTCATGGGAGAAACAAACCTTATGGATGAAAATGTGAACTGATTTCATGTGTCAATAAGAAACAAAAAGTGGTGGAGGGCCATATTTTCTAGGCTTCTTGTCGAGAGTCTCCAAAATGCATGGTACCTCATTATGATATCACGGTCAAGGACAACTCAACTGGAGTTCAAGAGGGAAGTGGCACGATTCTACGTAAAATCGTACGGCGTAGAACCACATAGAGCCAGGCGGCTGTCAACAGCACGTGCAGAATAGGGCCGCGATATTGAAGACTTGTGATATGATGGACGCGATCATCTGGTCATCAACGTCCCAGGACATAAGCGCAGGCGGTGTGCCGGTGAATTGTGTGTAGGAGGTGTCCGCACTGCATGTTGTAAATATGATGTGGGACTGTAACTAGTCACTTGATTATATGATTGAAGGTTCAAAGGAGTCAAAATCCATGCTCAGTGCTTTTAAAGTGTAATATTTGTAGTTAAGGAAATGTATGTTTTGAATATTGCGTAATTGCGAGGACATATTGCATCATCATGACGTCATCTGATAGCTATGCGGATGTGAGCATGTGCACGTGCACACGTTAGCGTGGGAAGAGGTTGACCTTTGGGTAACCGCTTGAAGCAGATAACCTTTGACTTATTTATGACATAAATGAATGGCCTTGACCTGCTCTAGCCCCACACCAAATTTCAACTCTCTAGGACAAAATAAATATAATTTTGAAAATAGGCTATATTTTCCAAATTTAGGAAATCTATAAAAAAAAGTTTGTTTGACATAAATGAAAGCTCTCTATCTCCTCTACCAGTAAACCAACTCTCAGGTGTATAGGACAAAAATGAAAAGAAAATGTTCAAATGGCGTCTTGGTTAGCGGAAATGATTTAGGTGTACTAACATTTGAATGAGACTGTCTGAGCGCGATGTGGCCATGGAGAGGCAGTTGGTTATTCACATGCGTTTGCTAATTGGTCTGCATGTGTTGACACTAAGACGAGATTGACCCTTGACCGCTTGAATCGGATAACCTTTTGCCCCCGCGCGCGGCTGTTATCGTTCTTTGGCTCGCGCTACCATGCTCAACGTGGGAGGTCCTGCTTGCTGCTCCGTATAGGATGTGCAGCTCATTTTTTTGCGGCTTGCATGCTTTGCGGTCTCTTTCAGCATAGACTGTTTTATAAGACAAATATATATCATTGACGGCATGAAATGAATATTGGCTTGTTTGTTTTAAATTCTTAACCATCAATATTGAACTCGGATATTATTTTAATGAGAGAACAAGTTTGGATGTCCGTTCACAGAGCCTCATTCATGTGATATATTTAATGAGCTTTTTGCTGCTTTAATATTAACTTCTTAGTATATAAGTTAAGCTGACATGGTTAGGAAGCCACAGTTGTTCAGCATCATGAATGTGATTGTGAATAAATCGGTAATTGAGAAGTTGGAGCGTCTAAGAGAGCTGAAGCTAATAGCGGAGGGAGCGGGGGCGCTAAATTTCAATCATATTGTGACGGCGTCAAAAGTGGAGGAAACAATAATAATGGACAATCTAAGTGAACTAGAAAAAGAAGTTTTTGACTTCGAAATAATGAGATTAGTCACAGACCGAAGCTACAGCACAGACTTAGTTTTAAATGGAGTTAGTTATAATATAATTACTCTCATTATTCATAGAGTAAACGAAGTCAGAGTGAGGATGGAGGAAATTTTGACTCCTCCTCCAGATGGAGTGAGGCGTGAAGACGTCGTGGATGAAGGAGAAGAGGAAGCAGAAGAAGAAGAAGTGCAAATACTTGAGTAAATGGACAGTGAACGGTGGTGTTTGAAATGTATATTTATTTAAAAATATATTTATTTTAATCATTGTGGTTTACATTAATTATATAATACGAAATAGTGAAAACAAAATGGTATGATCTTCGTTCTTAAAGTGGTAAGTAGTTCTTTTTTTCCGCCAAGATGCTGAGAATTGAAGATGCTGTCTGCAGAGTTGAATATCCTGGTTATCTTGTGTGGAAGGTAAGTACAATCATTCTTTTCTTTCTTGAGTGTGTTGGTTTTCGTGAGCTGAAAATATATAGAGACACATTAATAATAATATTAATAATAATAATAATAATAATATTTTTTGCGATGAACTAAAAAAAAAACTTACATTGTTTAATTAGAATATGTTTTTGTTCGAAATCCAAGAGTTGTGAGTTGAATCGAATCCTAGCCAAGATACGAAGGCTTGGGTTCCTTTTCTACGTAGTACTTTGTCAACGAAGTAAATATTAGGATGTTTGGTTCGTTGTAACTCTGCTTCATAAAACGCCCCAAATATCTGCAAATTTTTATTATCTTTTAAAAGATATGTTCGTGGATTAGTATTTTGAACTTTATAAATTGTAAATAATTCCGTAGTCCAATTAGCTTCGTATCCTTTTGTGAAGTGTTTCTTGATTTTTGATATTCTTACAATGTCACCGATTTTATATTTTGGTTTTCTTAAAGTTTCATTATATTGTGTTGGCAAGCGGGGTGGATTGTTTCTTTTTACATCAATAGGTTTCATGCCAATGCTGCGATGTATTTTGTGATTATACTTTACTAATAACTCGGGCAAAATATGTACCCATCGGTATGAACCACGTGTTGTGAACTCTTTCCACATCGATTCCTTTAGAGTTCGATTAAATCTTTCTACTACACTCGCTTTTATGGAGCTCCCAGTGGAATAATGCTTTAGATTTTGTTTCTGAGACCATGTTTTGAATTCACGGTTGTAAAATTCCGTTCCTCGATCAGTGTGAAAATAATTGGGCAATCTTTTACTTTGAGAATAAACAAATTTTAAACTTTTTACAATCTCACTTCCTTTTTTGGTTTTAAGAGGAATTGCCCATGCATATTTTGAGTAAACGTCAATAATGGTTAATAAATATTTAAATCCATTATTCCATTTTGCAAGTTTTGACATGTCCACAAGATCAGCTTCATGGAGGTCATCGATTCCTTTGCTAATAACATGTCGTCTTTTAAACTTTTTTCTAAGAGGTGCATGAAGTTCTTTTGCAATTTCTCGTCTGATTTCGTTCATAGTTAATTTCTAAACAAAGATTTATAACATACTGTGCATTGTTTTACAAATGTATGAATTTTTATTCAATATATCCTGCATTTCTTAGTTCTTCTTCAATTGCCAAGATTTCGCTGTCAAGTCCTGTGTGACCTGCAGCTTTCGATGCAATTAATTTTTTAAGTCTTGATACTAATTTGTTTGGTTCATTCCAATGGACAAATTCAATATTGTTTCCTCCTTCGAATTTCCAAATGGCTTGTGGTGTGATGTGTTTCTTTTGACCATATCCAGTATGCATCGTAGTATTTGCTTCTTCATTCTCATCTGTTGTTTTTATAATTCTATCTATGTCTTCAGTAAGAAGAGGTTCGATTATATTTTTATACTTATGAGATTGTGTTCCTCTCGGAGCTGCATTGCTTGCATAATTTCTTTTGTGCACGTTTGAAACATTTAATAATTTCAAATAAGAACTTAAATCACTCCTATCGATTAGAGAGTGATCTGGTACTTTCCTTTGAATCAATTCGAGTAGACCTTCTGTTATAGGAAATTTTTCACCACCAACTTTTATCCACTTTTTATCAAAGAAAACTCGTTCACGTCCCAAGTATTGTTTATCATTTCTTATCGTTATACCAAATGTTCTATCCACGTTTTGTTTAATGAACGGATCAAAGTAGCGGTTAAGTAGTGTAATTATTTTGATGCTATCTCCATCTTCTTCGTCTGAAGTAGCAGTTGATTCAGAATCATCATATTTTTTTTTCTTTTTTGATTTTCTTTTTTCTTAGTTGACGTTGTATTAGCAATAGCTACAAGCTGAGTTAATTAATTTGTTACTGGTTTAAACTTACTCTCTATATCTAATTCTTGACGTCTAACATCATTTTGAAGTGAAAGATACTTGTCCTTAACATCTTTTTTTAAGCGAGAAAGTTTATCCTTTACTCGACTTTCAGCTTTAATCTTCAAGCTCTTCTCCATGACTAAACTAAAATTGTAGTTGTTTTATTTATTTATAGTATATTCAAAATCAATTTGAAGAGGAAGATCATTGGTTTTATGTTTCTCGGGGTCTCTAAGTCGAAACTGTATTTCATCTTGTTCTTCAACTACAATGTCACTGCCATCCAGTTCAATCTCTTGACGTATATTTAAAATTGCATACACAATTGGAGATCTTGGTGAAACAAAAATTGGTTTTAATATGCCTTTATAGGGAAGTTGGTATTGTATATTATGATTATGAAGCGTGTATACCGGTGAATGGATTGATGGTGTGTTGGAGAATTTCAGAATAAATTTCGATAAGTTCTTTTTCTTTACTTCTTCTTGTAATATACCATATTCTTCTTTTGATGCGGTAAAACTTTCGAGTGGTTCTTTGTTAACCAAATGCTCAATATTTTCTAGTTCAGTTTTTAACTTGTTATATTCCTCTTTGGATGCAGCAGCGTAACTTTCAAGTTCTTCTTTTTTAACAATATTTAGATTGTTAGCAACACCCTCAATACGAGTTTGTAAATTGCTTAAAATTTCTTTTAGTTGATTAACTTCAGTTCGTGAAGCAGCATAGTGTTCTACAAACCGTTTATTTGTCACATCTTGGTCGTTAACAGGAAACTCAACATTTGTTTGTTTTTGATGTTGTAGATTGTTTATAGTCTGTTTCATTTTTTCAAATTCATCTCGTGAAGCGGCATATTGTTCAACAAACGTCTTATTTGCAACATCGTTATCGTATATGGGATTGTTTACGTGAGTAATTCGTCTACTCATCATATTTAAAGTCCCACCATCGTCTACGTTTAAGAAGTTTTGTTTATTAAATTTAGTGATTAAGTCTTCTAGATCTTTTCGAGAAGCAGCAAAGTTTTCTAAATAATATTTGTTTATTGCATCTAACGAATCGATTGGTTGAGATATGTTTGTTATTCTTCTATTTAACATATCTACAGTTTCATCATCTTTGTTTATATTCAAAAGAGATTTTTTAATTTCATCGAGTTCTTTTGTTACATGAGTTTTAAGAAAAGAATACGATATCGCATCTTGATTTTGAATTGGATCTTTAACATTTCTTATTCTTTTGTTACCCAAGTCGAGACTACCATCATCAAACGGGAAGTGATCTTCTGAAAATTCACTCACTAAACCATGAATGAATTCTACTCGTTGTAACACTTCGGTTATTCGGTTTTCCAGATATTTTTTATATTCGATGTATGTTGCTGCATTGCAATAAGGTTTACTGCATCATTTGCAGATGATGGTAAAGCTAAGCCTGCGAGACGTTTGTTTTCAAAGTCAAGTTGTTGTTTCTCTATTTTACAAATTGAAAAAATTAAACATTTAAGGTCGTTAATGTTTTGTTGTATGTCTTCTTTAGACTCAATTTTATTTAGCTCATTCAGTAACTTCAATACATAACCTTTGTTGCAAGCATCTTCAACATGTATGGGCGTTCCTACATCTTTTAACCGTTTGCCGTTAATACTTAGATGTCCATCGCTTGTTGTTGTTGTTACTTGATTTCCATATTGCAGTAGCTTTTCATCAACATACGATTTAGTTGCAATATCATGGCGTGAAGTTGGTGGTCTGATAGACACGTTATTGATTTTGTTAAACGATGCCATAGTTATGTTGTTAACCTCACAAAGTGTATAACGCGAATGAGCATTTATCTCTTTTGAACTATTATTTATAACTGAAAATAAACATCAAATCCATTGCGATATCGACCATTTTGTAAATCGCTATCTTTATCGATAACCAAAAATCCAAACTTAGAGTTTTGCCAACAATAAGAACAAATATCGAAGAACTGATCATAGCTCATATCTGTATTTACATGATCGTTATATACATGACGCAAGTTTGTTCCGTCTTGTTTAAAAAGAATTAAAAAATTAGCGTTATCTCTAATTAGATGTTTAGGTATACAAGAATATGTTTGACACAGATAAAATACGTCAACTTCGTGATGACGACCTCTACTGAAATAATCTTTCATGTGTTGTTGTTTATTGCTGGCTACATCATCAAAAACAAATATAGAGTTCTTTCTAGCCATTTCTGGAGGCATAACTTCGTCATTATCGGAAAAAAAATCACTTTTTATTTCTTTTATAGAGTCCAAAAACTTTTTTAATTCAACATACTTACTTTGAGCAAGTGATTTAGAATAAATATAAACGTTTTCAAAACGAACTCCATTTTTGTGACATAATAAATTTAGCATTACGTTTGTTTTGCCGCAGTTCGATGGACCGCAACTGATACATCGAATAGTGTTCGGTAGTAAAACACTATGCTTTATTTTTTCACTTTTACTCTGATTTTCACCATTAGTAAATGAAATTACTGGTAGAGTGTTTGACTGCTTAACAAACTTCAGCATGTCTACGTTTACGTCTGAGAATGCACACTGCACAAAAAATCACATCACATCAACATATATTGTTTCCACACGTATCATCATAACTTGTATTATATGGAATAATAGTAGGATTTTCAGGATTTAAATCAACGTTGCCAACGTAAAACCCTCTTAAATATGGACAATATGGTGCCCATTTTTTATGATCACTTAAAGGAATATCGTTTTCTCTCCAATATTCAATTTCAATCTTACAGAATATACATTTCACCTTATCACCATGACCGGTATAATAAAATCCTGCTGATGCTAAACAAAATTCGTTTGGAGAGGGAAGAGGCCAATTTTGAAAAGTTTTAAGTCTTTCATATTCAGATTTTAATTCTATGCTAGGAGAAATATTGTTTACGTAAGGGCAAGAAAAAGACCATTTCTTATGGTCTTCAAACGGATCATCATCTTCTTCCCAATAACTAAGTTGCAGATTACAGAAAGCACACCTGACCATATCCTTATATCCATAATAGTAAAATCCCACAGCTGCTAACCATGCAGTGTTCGTAAAACTGTTTGAAGACCAGTTCTTAAATGTTTTTAGCCGATCTCTTTCAGATTTTAAATTCATTCCTTTTTGACTCAATATCATTTGCATTAACTGTTTCTTGGAATACTTTACACAATTAAAATACTTCATGATGATGCTTTACTTCACAAAAAAAGATGTTCCCCACACGAAGCTAAATGTGAACTGATATGAATCAACAAAACACGCTGGCTAATATGCAAGATTTGCGTGTGTTGGGTTGGCCGAGCGGTCTAAGGCGTTAGACTTAAGATCTAATTTTCAGAAATTGAAAGCGAGGGTTCGAATCCCTCACCTGACAAATATTATTTTATATACATGTGGAGTGAGGAGGTGGTTGATCATTAAAGAAACTTTAATATGAAGTGGTACAAAGACCTTTTCTTCTTTATTCATTTAGAATTACAATTAATACAATTTTATTTCTCTTGTATGAGTGTTGAAGTAATCTCATTCTTTTAGTTGTCCTGATGAGTGTGTGTTGAGGTGATCTTGTTCTTTTAGTTGTCCAGATGTTTATTTTCTGTAGACAAAAAGTATACACTGTGTTAAAAAAGCAAACAAAAACAAAATATGTATAGGTGTCAACAACACTACTAGATTTAATGAATTACCTTTTATAGATAGCGGTTACAGTTATCACATTTGCAGCGAAGATGAAACAGTTGAAATTTTCTTTTTAGATGATCTGGTAGATGTTCCCACTCCAGACGAATTCGTTGTGGCTCATATATAGCCAGTATGTTTATAGGAAAGTAGTTCCAATCAAACTTATTAAAACCTTGAAGTCCATTGTTTCGAAACTTGTTTATTATCGAACACACGATTTTCATGATGCCATCAGAAGAATTTAACCAATGTTGAACAGCATTGACATTAAATTTAGCACAACTATTGCTTCCCAATGCAAGAGATGGTAAATGTTTTGGACAATCTGTAGGTAATCGTTGGCTATGCTTCAACATTAGATCTGACATTCCATCAATCGTATTAAGATCGATTAATGACCCAGGGGAAAGTGTTTTTAGTGCAAACAAAGAAAATTCTTGTGGCAAATTATACACAACTAAATATTCATATTTATTTTTAATAGAGTCAAAAAAAGAAGAAAGAGTTTTTTCACAATACGCTGCGACCCATGTTAACACAGGACTGAATGAAGGTATATTGCTGTTATTTAACATACAGTAAGCAAGTTCCAAACTGCCGTTTGGTAGCTTGCGAATGTCTGCAACTATTGGCTGCTTCTTGTTCCACATGTCAGCATCAGTAGAAGGAGAGTTTGTTGTTGTCAATTCCATGATTGCAACTAAAGTGAGAATACTTCTTTACTTGATTGCTTATAACTTAGCAAATATTGGTTTAGATAATTACTTCATTAGTTAATGGTCTGTAAGATATTTGACGATCATGAATAAGAACACAATAAAGAGTTGTATCTTCAGGTATATTCTCACTTGTCTCGATTTCAATTCGCACGTCAACTGAAGATGTCTTCACTGCCTCCACTTGCTCAAGGCAATTAATTACAATAATCGGACAATGAGACTTAAATTCATCTCGCGAAACTAGAGTCTCTGAACGAAAATCTTCGATCTGATAATATACATTACGAAATTTAACAAACATGTCATACAATTCGCTGTAGTCATTTATAGCAATTTCAGAAGTTGGCATTTCATAGGGATAAAAAATTGAATTTAAAAAAAACTCTTATAGATTTAATGTTACAATGGTCAAAATAGGAAGAGCACGTATTTAGTACATTTCTTTTAGTTTGAAAACCTAATAAAAATTGACGTGGTTTTTGCGTTTCAGAAGTTGTCATTACAGTCCAACTATATTTAGTTGTTCTAGGAAGAGATGGCAAGACATGAACATCCCATGATCGAAAACCAACCTGAATGGGAATATTTTTCTGCATTAGTTTTAATCTTTTAATTTGTTCTTCGTCCGATAATAATAAAACTGGAATTTTTAGATAAACTTTAAATAACTTGACCTTAGAAAGATCATTTTCGGTTGCAGATTGCAACGCACGTGCGTCACTCGATGATCTGAGAAGTATTAGCTCATGCTTGCAGTTTAAAATCGGTTTTCTATAATCCTCTGCTAAACCTAACAGGTTGCTTAAAGGAAGTATTACATGGAAACGTTTTGTGATACTATCAACAATATTTGCTTCACTTGCTGGTGTTGTTAAAGAGGGAAAATAACCAGCATTTTGTAAAGCTGTATATTCGTTTTTTGAATATGATGCAAACGTTTTTATAGAACTTGTTATACCTAGATGGCGTGTACGATCAATTTCTTTACCATTTAACGTAACGCGAATTTCGCTAAAAAGATTAGCCCCAAAATTTTGGTCAGGATGTGCTGTAGTAGAAGCAGCCGGATTTACGTTAGAAGTAATAATTTGTCCTTCTAAGTGAAGAACACCTTCTGATAATAAAACTATGTTTTCTTCATTTTGAATTGGTATACGAATTTCATCATTATTTTCAAATTTATTAGCTGAATAAGGTTGGTAAACTCTTTCTTCTCGTCGCACAACTCTGTTGTCAACCTCTCTTTTATCGGTTATGTTAAACATGTTAAACATGTTAACAGCTTCAAATATAGATAGAAACTAAATACGATTAACAATTGCATATATATTTATATTGAAATTAAAGTACACGATAGCCTAAAGATTGTAAGAAATGTTTGTTGTTACTCGATAACTGTTTCTTAGATTTTAAGGTGTGATGGCACTGTTTTTTCATTGTTTTTTTTAGAAATTTTAGCTGATTGATTTATATTTCTTTTTCGAATCAGAGTTGACTTCTTTTTTTTCAAACTTTGAGTATTATATATTATAACCATATTTGTGAATGTTTTCTAGTAAGCTTACTCAACTAGAATGAAAATATAACAGTATGTCATTACTTTATATAGCAAGATAACGTGCTGGACGAATAATTAATTCTACAGTTAAATCTTCATCTTGCAAATCAATGAGCTGTTGAAGATGATCTTCAAGTTGCACAGATACATGTTGAATAAACTTGCTGTTCATAGGCAAAAAATTAATTGTTGTTGGTTGTACAACAATCGGATAACCAGCAGGAACATGAGCTTTAAAATTATATAAAGAGTGTGTTGGTTTATGGTTCAAATAAGAACTCGTACCAAGCACGAGGTTGCAACATACTCGAATACTATTAACAGTGTTAATTTTAATCATATATTCAGAATGATGAGTTGTGTTTGCCTCGAACTTTTTATGAGAAAATCCTAACAAATCTGCAATAGAATCTGCAACACAAAAATCTATAGCAAAGTTTTTCGAATATAGTTTACAATTAGAGAACACTTTATCATAATTAATATAAATATATGAAGGAAATTTGTCTTTTTCACCTAATAAAACTGATAATAAATGTGCTAGTAATAATTCATTAATCTTTGCACTTAATTGTTGAAACGTATAGCTAGCATCAGGTATTATTAAAATTGTTGTATCCACATTGTTCATCTTTATGGCTAAAACGTTATTATTTTCGTTAATTTTTACTTCACTTTCGATTCTATTTCGATCAATCTCAATTTCTTTTTTATTCTCTTTAGGGTAAACTTTCTTTTCAATACCTAAAGCCTCTGCTACACTGTTGGGTACACTGAAATCAATATTAAACGGAGAAGACAAAACAAGACGGTTGCGTCCTTTTCCATTTATATCCTCTTCCAAATAAAGATTTGTTTTTTGTATATGATTTGTTATAAGTTTCGACAATGAGTGATAACTAAGTAAATCATCAAATGTTGAGGCTAGATCTTCAAATTCATAAATACCTGGTGGTACCACTAAATCAATTGATAACAAAAAATTAGTAAAATGAATGCGAAATTTATTATTTCGGTTGGTAACATTTCGAATAGAATTAGATGTATACAATCCTGCAAGTCCTATTTCAAAAAACTCTGCTCCTACAAGATGAAGCGGATTCTCCAATGTAACATCAATCTTTGAGCCTTTACCTTCAAGAGTTATCCGTCTTTCGAAAGCCATCTTTGAAATGTTTAAAGACAGTCTGTGTTTCCCTTATTTATACAATACAAGACGACCAAACATAAATGTCCACAAATCGAAGAAGTAATCGATTGATATGAATGAAAATTATATTGTAGATAACAATTTTTTAGATATGTTAAAATTTCTAATGGTGGTCTTAAATTACCGATACTATCAAAATAATGCACGTATTTACCTCGTTTACTGAAAGCCACCCAATGTGAACCCGATTTAACCATCGGTTCAAGGTTAACAATACAGTTTTCCTTTTTTCGAGGATGTCTTGGTAACGTATCTCGCATAAAGACTCCTCTGAAATTTGGAATCTTTAATTGATGTGCGTATTTAGCTAAATCGAAATTACTTAATGCTTTATTTGGTATTTGGTTAACTATCTTTTGTATGCAGGAGGATTTAAATAAATGCCTTGACCTGCTTTTCCTCGCATTGCTTCTATCATTCGATTGTGTCTTTTCATTTCTTTTAATTCTTCTTGTGCAGCTTTCGCTTTGTTTATAGCAGACGCTACCCCGGCTGCTCCGCCTGCTAGACCCCCCAAGCCCGACAAGGCTGCAAATATCGGAAGTAGGGGTAAAATACCACCTTGCTTTTTCGATGCTCTCTTTTTTTTAAATCTTTTCTTGTTTTTTTTTTTTATATTTAATTTTCGTTTACCTCCACCAAGCTTAGACTTAGCTTTCATTATGCCACTGACTGTTAGTGCAGCCGCTCTCTCTCCTAATGATGCGTCACGAGATTTTACACGAGACCAAGCTTTTGAAGCTAAAATTTCATCAGCCTCTCTTCTTTTGTTTGAATCTTTATGATTTGCGTACGCAATGTCGTGCTCTTTGCACGCTTTATCTAATATATTTATTCCTGGATCACCACGGCTCAATCGCTTTTCTAATTTTGTTCCTGGTCCACAATATTCATATCCTGGAATGTGCAATTCCACAGGTAAATTATCAATAGTTTTATTAAGTACACGACTAATGAATGATCCACTTCCTGATCGTTTATATCGAGTGGCAGAGTTATTCCTCTTACAACGCACCATTACTAAATGATAAGTAATATAATGTAATTATATATATATATATATATATATATATATATATTTTTAGGAAAATGGGAATGGTGGGGGGAGGAGTTGTAAATAATACACACAAAATTTGGGTTATTATTTATTCGTTTTATTTTATTTTTTCATAAGCAAAGGAACACACAAAAAAAAATAGTATTATTAACAGAATAGAAGTGTGTGTGTGAAAGAAATAAAGTAAGTAAGAGAGATGAATTGCTTTAATCTCAAATTTGTTTCAGAGAAAAATGACCAAACGGTAAAGTATCAATTCCGTTTTCAGTTATGTGTCTTTTATCATCGTTTGATGAAATTGCCAACTTATTTTGTCGAACAGTAAATACAAAATGAGATCTTGAAATTATACAAACTTGAACTTTGCTGGCTTGATCTCTGTTATAAAGACACTTTCGATACTCATCAATATTCATAGTTTTACTCACGCTCTTATTAATGCCTTTAGCCTTACACAAGCTATTCATTTCATCACACAATTTTATTGCATACATTTTGGGTCTTAACCCCACAAATTCTTCAACAATCCTTCCAGCATGTTCATCTTTCATTAAACCAATTTCACCTTTATTTTGTCTCACAATGCCAAAAGGATTGTTTGTTTCATAGTTTCCAGTATCAAACAAATTTGAATGCTGTTTCATGAACTCATAAATATCATAATAGAATATATACATAAAACTATCTGTGTCTGTGTATAACAACCTCACATTTGATTCAGGATTTGCTAAAATAACATTGTAATGAAAGTCATTCATTTTACATTTAGACAAATCTAATATAGATCCACCAACATATACTGGTTGATTGTGAAAAATCTTTAGTCTGCTCATCTCGATGACCATACATTGTTCATCGAATATAATTCTATGTTTAAAATTAGCCTTAGCTATTAAAGACTTAGCACCACTGGCTCCATGCCATTTGGTAACCCATTTGATGTCCCTTAACTTCCTCACATTCATCAGTGAACGACCAAAAATTGCATTATTCATCAATTTATAAAAAAAAAATTCAAAATCATTTTTAGCATGTTTTCGTTTCTCTGTGTTCACATCAATATATGGTTTTAGCCATTGGCTCTGATTGAATTCGATTATTCTGTGAATACGTTCTAATTTCATTCCTAGTTGAATACATTGCTTTAACATTCTATAATGCAAAACATAACGTTCTTTATTATCTAGGGTAGTCATTAGCTTTGTCAACTTTTCAGGGCACAGAGGGTAATCTGAATGTTTGTCATGTAACTCTTGAAGATAAGTCAAATCTACTTCCAAGATATATCCGATTTCTGAAGTATCATCAATAGTTAAAACATCAAAGCCTTCAATATTTGCAACCCATTTAAAGCCACCCGTTGGAAGATATTCCATCATCGCATATCCATATAAATTATTAACGTCAAAGTACATTATGTAGGACTCTTGCTTTTTCTCATCATAAGTTTTCATGTACTTATTATTAGCAATCGCATGTCGTGTTATACACTGAACATTTCCCCCTCGAATAGATCGTTCAAAAAAGTGTAACATATCAATATCTTGAAGCAATTCAAGTTGAACATTGGTTATCTTTTTCATCGCGCACCAAGACATAGATGGAGCAGTGTAAAAATGGGCTGCATCAATGCCATAAGTTTCCATGCCATTCGATCTAAAATTTTCAAAGACATCTGCCAAAAGAAGTGTGTCAACTTTTAAATACAAATCAGCGTATTCTCCTAATGTTTGACAGGAAAACGTTTCCCACACCGGTTGAGCAAACTCATACTCCTCGTTCGATATTGTTTGATTATAAAGACTGCTATAAAACTTGGATATTTCAGGTAATTTAGTTTCGTTAAGTACATCCATACTCGTGACGTATTCATAGGGAAACACACCTTTTCTCGCAGTAAGTCGAAACTGTGCATCATCATTAAAATAACGTCGAGTTATTTGCTTTGAATCTTCACTTAACGAAGATGAACATTGATCTAGTGAACAGGACAAGAAATTATATGTATCGATAAATCTTAACTGAACGAATCCATTCTTAACCCATACATGCTTTGTAAACCCTTTATAACGTTCCATATTCATTGCTAACAATTTTATCTGACCAGGATTATGTAACTTCCCACCTTCATGTTTCTCACAAATCTCTTTAATTATAAAATGTCCATCATACGCCGTTAGATTATGAAATGCTATAGGCAGGACCCTCGTTACTTTGTAATTTAAATTACAACTATTGTGTGCGCTTCCTCTATATTTTCCAGTTATGTGACAATGATCTCGTACTTTGAGATCATTATCTGCAATCGGTTTCTCGCAAATATGACAAATTTTACTTAACAAAAATAATCTTTCTTCGTTTTCCGTCATCTTTAACATCGGTTTAGCTGATAAATAATATGTTTGAAGTTTATCTACAATACTATAAAGTTCCTTTACAAACAATTCTATGCAATTATTTCCCCTAAAGAGTTTAAAACTGCACAAATCACTATCAAAATTACAATGAAGGTATAAAGAAATGCTGTAAGGAATATGTTTATGGGTTAATGTAGAGTTAGGAATGTCGCTATTTGGAAAACAAGAGGAAATAGGAGACAAAACGCATTCAGTGTCTGCATAAATTATAAATGGAACACTATCTTTAAATTTAAATTCTGTAAAATTAACAAATCTTTGTTCGTCAGTTGGCAATATGCTTTTTGCAACAGGAAACTGTTTACAGTCTGCAAAGTGAACGTTTAACTCATCCTCAAGAGAATAATATGACAAACAACGTCTACATATATAAATCCGTCTACAATTCCTAGTGATGCTTGAACGCACAAGGCGAGCGAGATTTCTAATTAAACAAAAGTGATAACTTTCACTGTTTCCAATCTGCAACATCAATAAGTCCACACTCCTTTCATATACTTTATCTGATACATACAAAGGTACAATAGTAAATGGTTTTTTTCCTTTTACTTCGTTTGTTCCCATACACACCCATTTGTTTTCATCTTATTGTGCTCCATACACATTCACAGAAATATTGTTTTGATTTTCAAACTTGTTTAAATATTTCATTTGCATTGGAATTGGAATATCATCTAAATTTAAAACATCTCTGTAATTAGGATAGGAAGAAAGATGATTCACGTTTCGCGTTTTTGGATACAAACCAGCAACCACACTCCACGCAAAACAAGCTTCCTTTGTATCATACAAATTTAGCACTGCATGTTTATTGACTATTACATCAGGCAATCTACTAGTATTGGACATTCCTACTCGAAATCCAACATATTTATTTATATTAATTCTCAAACTATGAATTTTTTCTAAAGCCCACCCAGAGCCATTTGCTTCAAATTCGCTCATTTTTGTCAATGTACCTTCAATGATATGATTATTATAAAATTCATTTACATCCGTATACTCGAAAACTACTTTATTTTTGACAGCAAAATATTTTGTTTCCGATATGTCGCGAAGCACATACTGTGCACACATAACTGAATTCACCTTTAAAGCTTGCACAGTTAACGCTTTCTTAACATACTTTGTAAACCAAATATTAGCATTTGCTAAAAATTCGTGGGGATCCAAAAACTCATTATTAACATTTGAAACTGCAAGTGTGTACACTCTAGAATTGAATGCTGTTTCAATTAACTCACAGCTTAAGAAAGATTCATCCTTTATTTGAAGTGTAATTTCTTCACAATTCACAGCTTGTTGCAATATGTGCTCACTAATAACTCTCCAACATTCAATCAACTCATCACTGTTCTCAATCAAGTCCGTTTGAGTGTATTCCCCGATTTGGTATGATATTGAAATAGCACCGTTTAGTTCACTTCTAAAATTAGAAACACTTTCAAATGCATTGTTCAATTGGTTTCTTATATTTTCACTGTTATTATTATGTATTACAATATCAACCTTTCTACGTTTGCTAGGAGGTGTTGCCATTGTTGTCTAAGCAATTGTCCAATTCGCACTGTTGTTAATACACCACCAGCAGTTGCTGTAACATCGGTTCACCAAAAACCTATAATCTTTTAAAGTGTATTCAAGCCATTGAGATAAATTGCTGCCTGTAATCTCCAGCGAACAATGAATGGCTTCAAAGGGAAATTCGTCCTGAAGTTTACCAAGCAATTTGTTTCTATACTCATTCAATTTTGTTACTTCAAAACAAGTGATGGAAAATTCAATTTTGTAAACCTCATCAAATGTATTGTATCCGAAGAAACAAATAAAATGTTCATCTTCACATAATTCTTGTAACAAATATCTTAGAACTGTTTCTGTCACCTCTCGCTGACTATCATCTGATTTGCTAACATTAGTAACGTAGACTGAAAATGTTGAAATTCCACTCGAAGATGTCCATTTGTTAAAACAAGCTTCTTTCTCATTATGACTCACCTCATTATCATCTTCTCCTTCTTCTTCTTCTCCTTCTTCAGACTGATGAAAGCATACACGATGATACTCTATTACCGGGTGCGATCGATGTTCAGTTCCACTCAGAAAATTAACAGTTTTCCACTTCATTTTGCTGTTCCTTTTATTAGTTTTTAGATAATCTGAAAAAAATAATAATAAGCAACTAAATATATATATCATTCGTTATATCAATCAATACATATATAATCTGCATATATATACTCACCAAAAATTTACAGTTTTAAAACAACTTGATGTGAGCGGTTCTTCAACCCCAAATACACCAACATCAGTTTGCCTCTAAGTGAGTTTAGTTCATCGATCTCTGATGCGCTTAGTTTTGCAAATACTGCTGGTAGAAATACACTTGTTATTTCACCTTCAATGATAATGTCCACCACTATTTTTCTTCCAAATCTCGTCTCCACAGCCCGAATAATTTGGACCACATACGGTAAATCAATTATTAGTTCTGATAGTTTCTTATTAGAATACTCAAAGCAAGTGGCTAAGTTATTGAACTTCGTTAGAACATCCATCACACACACAATTTGTTCCTCGTCGTTGACTTTCTTTATTTCTTTCACACACACACTCTCTCTTCGCGCAAACGTAGAAGTTAAACTCATCCACGCACACATGCATTTATATATCCTTCACCCCCACCTACACTCAAGAAACCAAATGCTACAAAACAAGCTTCTGACACAATCATCTCATTATATTTTTATCACTATTACTTAAAGAAGTCAAAGATTACATTCTTACCCAATGACGTGTAAGGTCAACCACGTCTCACGCGAACACTGCAGACATATCACGTGATCGCTCACACAGCTGCAAACTTGCATGGGTATCAAATGACGTCAACACCCATTAATTTTTATCTCCATCGCATAAATAAGTCAAAGGTTATCTGCTTCAAGCGGTTACCCAAAGGTTATCTGCTTCAAGCAGTTAAAGGTCAACCTCTTCCCACGCTAACATGTGCACGTGCACATGCTCACATCCGCATAGCTATCAGATGACGTCATGATGATGCAATATGTCCTCGCGATTACGCAATATTCAAAACATACATTTCCTTAACTACTAATATTATCAAGATAAGTATTTAGCAACAAATATGAAACTGGTAAATTATTGTATTTATAAATCACCATTCAGAATATGCAGTAAGGGTTTTGACAACACAACATATATGTAACGCCCTGTATTTCAGGAATTTAAGATGCCACCTTCATAACATATGGTTTGAGCAGCTTAATAACTCCCTATGGTATGACTTATTAATTTAAAAAAAGCAAAATTTTCAAAAAATATTAATTCGGGCGATCATGGGTTAATCCTTTATCTAGCTTGGCTACATGGTTATGTTGTGACTTGTTTCCGTCACGGTGTGTTTTCTAGTAGAGTGAAGAGGGATGAAGTCTCCATGAAAGTGTATTCGTTTAAATTATTGTTTTTTTTTTTCCCTTTAAGCTAAGTGTATCTCGATTGCTTCCTTTATGTCAAGAGCTCTGCCTTTCGGTTCGTGAAGTCAGTTTGAATGTTAGTGAAACTGTGACCCGCGTCGCACATGTGTTCGCATACAGCTGAGTGTGTCCCGTATTTTATGGCATTTCTGTGTTCATTGTATCTTCTCCCACTCTGCCCGAGGTAATTTGCTTCACACCTCGTATCTTGGAACGTAATGGAATATACCCCTGACTTTGAATACGGGACATGTTTATTGAGATTACTATTGTGCAGATGCCTTCCGGTTGTATTATTCGTTGTAAATGCTATTTTTATGCCTTGCTTTTTGAACCGACTAGTGATTTTATATGCATTCGCTTTCACATAATTACACCGCGCGATTTTTTTTTCTCATTATTGTCCGGCTTTGAATCATTTCATTTTTATGTCTGGCTACAATTTGAACTATTTTGCTGGACAGAAAATTGTCTTCTTTGGCTATTTGCTTGATTATTCTGATTTCCTTAGCGTAATTGTTTTTGATATGAGTATGTTTAAAGCGCCGTGCACCATTGATTTGAACCCCGCTAATTTATGCGTACTGGGGTGATTCGACTGATTGTCAATTAATTGCATGCGAAGTTTCTATGGCTTTTCGGAGTATGGAATATGAGAGCTCAATATCTTTATGTTCGATATTTATGTCGAGATAATTTATTTTCCGATCGGTTTTGGATTCCTTAGTGAATTTGATTGAGTGGTGTAGGCAATTAATGGTTTGGAAAATTGTTTCTTTGCTTGTTAGTTCAGTGCTGTAGATGCAAATACATCATCCACGTATCTTTTCCACATTACTATTCCCTTTGTCGAGGTCTTTTCCAGGAACGCATTCACCTATCTTTTCCAATGCGCTGACGCTGCAGTCGACGACCATTCACCAAAAGTTCTTGGGAGGGTATACGTAGTTTACGTGAAATGGTTGAGCAGAAACGTTACGTAGTGTGCAATGGGTTAGTATATTGTGACCATTTAAGACAGAATCCCAGGTGTAAATTCTGGTTATTCAGGGCGCAGACCGTCCCTCGATCATGTCTTCAATATCAACATTGGGCTTCTCGAAGATTTGTAAGGGATATACTACATAAAGGACACGTCGTCTGTCCTATTTCAATCGAACTGTAAACCTTTCGTACCATCAGAGTTTCGTCGTAAAGTAAATCCCCTTGTCCGGTAATTAATTGAGTTTGAATAACTGTAAGAAATCATCCTCATGTTTACTCACTTGTCACTTGGTTTCTTTCCTGAATTCACTTTACTTTCATTAATGTTTGCGGTTTTTCAACTTCCTATGCGCAAACTGACGTGACCTCCCCTCGCAATGCTCCAGTAAACATAATTATAATTTAAAGGGGCCTAACATCTAGGTTATTGGCCCAAAATAAACAGTGATGATGAGCCCTTTTTGCAGCACATATATATTTCATGCAAAGAAGTCCCTTGTAGACGAATACGTTTGCACCCCCCTCAGAAACATTGGTATCTCGTTGCTCTGATCTGTATCACCAGGTGGCAAATGTTCTGTACATCACTTCGGTGTGATTAATCTCTAGAATAATTCAGAATATTTAATTAGCGTCACTAATGACACAACTGCTTGAGTCGCTCCCATTAGTGGACTAGTATCTCCTTCTGAATTAATGGGTAATATCCATGTCGCTCAATTTTCACAAATCGGATAATTATTTGCACAATTTTTCCGATTTCTATGGTGTTTTCTATCTATTGTATAACGTAAAGTCTCTGTCTGTTTGGGAACACTAATCTCAGGAAGTAGTGAAAGTATTTTATTCAAGTTTTCGCCAATAGATGGAGTGTCTATCAAGGATCATTTATGTTTACAATAAATTAAGGCCCTAAAACCACGATTTCGGAGATAATCCCAGAAATCTATTCCCAGTCTGCGAAATTGATGAAGGAACAGTCAAAACTTTCCATGACAACGCCAACTCAATAATATGTTCTAGATTATTATCTGATGTGTTATGGTTTACGTCAAGTACGTCGTATCGGTATATATCAAGAATGTGTAGTAGTACAGAATGTGACCGCTGACGCTGCAGTCGAAGGACATCCAACAAACAGTTCTTGGGAGGGTATACGTAGTTCACGTGAATGATACCGAATGTTTTTACCTACGGATGTTGTTCCACATAGCCAAAGGTCCAACGACCATTGCAAGCCAAGAAGTAGCTCACGATACTTTTCAAGGCAAGTGAAGAGCAATGAGTCTGTTAGATGATGATCCCCAATGGGAAAAAACGATATCTGAACCTGAAGAGTTACGCAGGTATACAGTAAACCCATATAACCAAAGTATATATCGCGCATATCTTAACCCGCATATTCGTATTGTAAAGCATCTCATGATGATCGCTTGACGATCGAAACTGGTCATCCAAGTGTAATCTCATGAAATTTGTTTCTGGTTTAGGGAACGCCACCCATTACAATTAGGGTAGAATCGTGTTCACCGATTGAAAAGCATTCAAAATTCATTTCACATAGTGGGTAGGTGTACAGAAGTCAGGGTTACCAATAGCAGACTAACAGTGAGCACTCTGAAAAAGGAAGCATAAATTACCGTAATGGTAATATGAACAAAGTAACAGTGTAAGTTCATGCAGAGACAAGACGCTATTGCTATTCCACTCACACATGAAAGATAAAGAACATTCTCATAACGTCGTATACTTACTCTGTTAAACGACTTCCACTAGCGGTCCAGTCTTCAACTTGGATTTCTTCTTTTACATCCTAGGAGTAAGGAGAAATGTTTCATTACTTTGCAAAGATGTTACATTTTTATACAATAAATACACAGGTTACAAAACTTGTATTTGTAGAGCACAGTTCACTGTACTGCTTGGCAAAAAGAGAACCTTATTAATTCGGTTCATCATTTGCCTGGTTGGTCGAGTCATCCCTGGGGGCGCCTCTAATGCCCTTTGAGGGGCCCAGTGGGTGTGATTGACAGAACAAGATGGTCGAGGCCAGGTGCCACCCCCCGGCTAACAAGGCCAGTTCGTTGTGCCTCATGGCTTATGTTCTGATTCCTATTTCTGAGAGAAGAGTTTGTGTTCTTCGTTACGTGAAATGTCTCTGGAAGATTCAGTGCGGATTGTTGACAGACAACTTGCAAAAAGTGCAAAGTTTGTTCATCCACAAGAGTTGAAATGTTTGGCTACTTCTTCGTCTCTCGTCGTGAGAAAGGTCTCAATGGTTGGTGCTATTTCTAGTTTATGTGCTGGTCCCACCACTGTTTATTAGGCAGATGAAGAAAGCTTGTAGTTTTACGTGGCCGATAATCTCGCGATCATGAGCCACCGGACCTCCTGTTTACATGCAATCCAAACAACAGGGCATGGCATTTCACTTTGCATTGACCGGGAATCTTAATGAGAAGATGCCTCAACATCATTGACCATTAAGAGCACTACAAGAGTGGCGCGATCTAGATGGCGGCAGGACTTCTCAAAGGTTATGTGAATGTTATTAATGGATGTCCCGTCACGGGTGCCAACCGAGGAGTGAAAAATTCCCACAGAATTTACCTTAAATTAGAGGGGTAAATGACCTCGGTGTTCCGACCCTTAAACCTCCAATAACTAACTAATCACCCAAAATGTATCCAGAATTTCTCAAAATTCCCCAGATGTTCCCAAAAATCACCTTGATTGGGGTAAATGAGCCCACGAGGTGATTCCTCAGGATAACCTGAATACAACCTTAAATACAAAAGTCCCAAATACCCCCTGATTGTGGTAAGGGATCCCACGCGGGGTTCTTCAAGGTCACGTGGCTTCATGAGAGGATGCCTCGAGGTGATGGGACATGGTAGCCGAGCAGTGAGTGTGAGATGATGTTAAATAGGTGCTTATGGACTGATGAGTTACATAAAAGGGGTTGTCATGGCGACCAGATCCATGGTGGGAGGGAGGAGTCCTAAAATGTATGATGATATAAGGCGAGCCATGGAGGAGGGGGTGGGGGTGTCTGGTTGGCGGGAAAAGACAGTAGGGGAGGTCGCGGGACTTTACCACCAACAGAGATGAATATAGGTCTTACACACATTAAAATGATAATTTATCTGAAGATGGTTCGTTTTTTACATAACATGGTATAAGGGTGAAAACCACCCACGAAAATGAAATATCAATATCTCTGAAACTGTGAATCAGAAAACTATGAGTTCTAGCTCTAATGATAGCTAATGAAACAGACTTTCAAAGGATAGGTCATTTGAACCCTACATTCATAATTATGTACCTCTAACATGGGTGTCTTAAACACTTGAAAATGATAATTTGTCTTAGAACGGTTCGTGATTAACGTAAATTGGTGTAAGGGTGCAAATCACCCTCAAATTAAAAAGTCGCTATCTCTGATACCATGAATCATAGAATTACGGGCAATAAGTTTAAATATAGCTATTGAAACCACCTTTATACAGGATAGGTCATTTAATTCCGAAAACCATGTCTACTAACACAACTGTATTGAACTGCACCCATCTTTGGTCCTCATTAGAGAGGCAACATTTCACCCATGGCAGTTGAATGAGTCGAGGTGGTAATGGAACTCTCGGATATATCAACCGGATGAATGTATCCTCTTCCAAAAGCATACATATAGGATATATACTTCATGTCCGTTCATGAAAGCATGTTAAAAAGTGATGTACGGTTGTAGGTGATGTCAAGTGAATGCTGCTATGTTTATACAACGGCCCAGGGTTGTTAGAAAGTGTCTGGCCTCGACTATAGGAATCATGTATTAGACAGCATCTAACAAAGACTTCAGCCAAACTGAGATCAAGAAATAACATCCTACAAAAACTGTGTGGTACAACATGGAGTTCCACAGCCCTAGGTCTTGTATACTCAGCAGCAGAATATTGCTGCCCTGTTTGGTTCAACAGTAGCCACATGAAGCTAGTAGATGTACAGCTAAACCAAACTATGCGGATTATTAATGGTACAATCAGGTCCAAGCCTGATTTCTGGCTACCAGTTCTGAGCCGTATTCCAGCTCCTACGCTGAGAAGAAAGAATATCCTCCTGATAGAATATAACAAAATCAGCAACAACCGACAATTGCAAATCCATGAGGACATACCTGCCACCAAAATCAACAGACTCTGCTCCAGACATCCTGCAATCAGAACAGCAATCAACCTGGCAAATCATAACTTCAATCTTCACGAAGCCTGGGCACAAGATTGGTATAACACTCCGCCAGAGCTACATAGTTTTCTCCAAAGCAACAACAAATCGTGGGAACTTGATTTGCCCCGTAGGACATGGTGTACTCTGATTAGGATACGTACCGACCATGGGAGATGAGGTGAACTTTTTCACAAATGGGGAAAGATCGCCTCTCCAGAGTGCACCTGTGGATACCCGTGTTAGACAATCAGACATATAGTCGAAGAGTGCCCTCAGAACTTCTTTTGTGGTAACCGATTGGACGTTTTGAATGCTACAGCAAATGTGATGGACTATGTAAATAATTTATCTGTAAATTTGTAAATCTTGTATATATTTTTCTTTGTGATCCAAAAGTGATGTGTAAATGCCATACGATTAATAATAATAATAATCATGTATTAGACTTGGCTGAATGCTATCTCAGTGAACCAGACTACTCACCCTTCCCAAAGGGTATTGTGCATTATAGTAAAAACATTTAGAATGAATATGCCTCTCCTCCTTTAACCACTACTCTACTGTCTATACCATTGAAGTACTCTCCCTCTCCATGCGGTGATGATAACAGCCTACACCTATGACAATAATTATAATAATCTTAAGGGGTTATGTCCCTTTTAACTACTGCAGCCTTTAGAGAAGCCGGGGTGCCAGAATTTTGCCCCAAAGGGGATCTTTAACATGCCAGTAAATCTGACATGGTTATCTAGCATTTGTGCAAATGGCCGCTGACTACACTACACCAGGGTTCGATTGTGCAACCTTAGACACAGAAGGCGACACCTATGACAAGCCAACCAGAAAGTTAAACAGTAGAAATCGCCGTTTACATTACTGCAAGGGCTATAGGCTTATCGTACGGAAACAGTGTCAGTACTCCACATCCCCTCTGTGAACCAGCTGAAGCTTGAGTAAGTTGACACTTATAACACGTATCAATACGCTTTGCAAACGGTGATTATGAGTACACCTCAAAGGTCTACACTACCATACGAACACAGGACCCTGAGTCTCCGTCATCGATTTGAAAACTCTCCCTTCCAGCACGGGTTAACTTGCCATGACAACCCATTTTGTATACTTCATAAGTAATTTGAGCAGCAACATTCAACTCTGATGGAAATTTAAGAGTATTTCACACTCACAGAACCTCGAGGAAACACCTCTTCACGTCAAAATTTAGATGACAATAGTTTGTAAAATCTAATGTTATAGCTCACACTTCTATGGTTGATGTGTTATTACTAATGTGGTGTAATTATGTTAACCTGCAACTCCGCCTTTGTCCGGTCCCAAGTCCAGAATGCGAAAGCAGAAGGGTTAGCTGGTTTGGCAACCAGCTGTAAAAACAGCTAACGCCGGATGTTGGGCGGCGGTAAATAACTCGACCCCCCGAAGGGGCCAACGGCTTCTGGCGGATGAGTCCTTTTAGGTGGGGTGATGGTCCCCTCAGTGTAGGAAATGACACTGAAACCCATTATGTATATATATTGGCCCAACGGCAAAACGAACGGAGTAGGAACCTCCCTTGTGGTTCTCAACGGTCGTGGAGGCGGATGAGGTCATGCCAGATGGACTGGCTGTGAAGGTGCAACTCAATTATATTTAGAGTCTGCGGTAGTCCATTGCAGTCACGGTGCTAGAATCTGCACGTCTCATTTCTTTTGGGCCACAGGGTATAGTTCCGAGATCATAGTGTGTGGGTCACATCCTTGCAAGCTGCGATCCACCTTAAACAAAATCTCGCTTGTGGCACCTTTTTCCTGCTGTCGCATCTTTCAACAAGGATAAGGGATAAGGATGGTGGAGGCAGGTTTTCGGGTTGAAACTGGAAGCCTCTAGTTGGCAGATTGAGATTCTCAACCGGCACGTTGGCAGCAGATGTGGGATGGTCGTCTTTCTGAGACCTTGTGACTACTCAGCAGTTCGGTCCTGCATCTGTGTTTGGGCAGGCCTATTTAGGATCACCGCTGCCCACCCCGAATGGGGAAGGCCCTAGAAAATGTGGGCTAAACATCGGTAGTCACACCTTCAGCCTGCTGGGAGGCCGCACCCAGTGGGTCACCTCTTTTGCGGTCGAAAAACGAAAACAACGAATATCCAAAGATTAATGATAGGATCCTGGAATGTTGGAACGTTACTCGATTTGAAGGACAATAACAGGCCTGAGCGAAGAACAGCACTCGTTACCCATGAGCTTGGTCGAATGAACATAGATATTGCTGCCTTAAGTGAAACCAGATTGTCCAACGAAGGTAAAATTACAGAGTTCAGTTCAGGTTACACCATATTCTGGAAGGGAAAAGATGAGGGAGAGTGCTGAATTCATGGTGTTGGTGTCGCTATAAAGACCACACTGGTGAATGATCACCGGCTAACTCCAACTGCTGTCAGTGAAAGAATTTGACTCTTCGAATCCCACTCTCCGGGGGTCACTTTATGACTCTTATCTCTGCATATGCTCCCACCTTGGATGCTGATATAGAAGTTAAAGATCAATTCTACAACCAGCTGAGCACAATCATCACCAAAGTACCATCTAGAGACAAACTCTTAATGCTTGGCGATTTCATCGCCAGAGTTGGTAAAGATCATCAATTATGGAACAATGTGATGGGAAAACAAGGACTTGGCACCAGCAATGCCAATGGCCTATTACTCCTTGGTCTATGTGCTGAACATGAACTCTTTATTACCAACACTCAGTTCCGCCTGCCGAATCGCTACAAAACCACTTGGATGCATCCTCGCTCGAAGCACTGGCGCATCCTTGACTATATCATCACCAGGCAATGTGATAAAAAGGACATCCTTGTCACCAGGACCGCAAGAAGTGTCGATGACTGTTGGACAGATCATAAGCTCCTTTTTTGCCGGTTGAGAATCTCAATCTGCCGCAAACCGAAACGATCCATCCACAACCTGTCGAGACGGAAATTTGACACTTCTTAACTCCAAGTAAAATCAATTGCTACAGATTACAGAAATGAAATCGCAAATAAGCTGGCTAGTCACCCTGTTAGCACAGATAGTGTAGTACTGGAATGGACAACGCTTCAGAAGGTCATTACTGAGTCAGCTGAGGAAACAATTGGTTTTGTGAAGTACAAAAGACAAGCCTGGTTTGATGAAAATAATGATGAAATTATGTGTCTCATCAATGCCAAATGGGAAGCCCATCTATCCTTTCTTCAAGATCCATCTTCCAGTGTGAAAAAATCACAATTCGTGCAACTTAAGGGGAAATGTCAGGCACAAATCAGGGAAATAAAGAACAACTGGTGGCAGCAAAAAGCTGAAGAACTGCGAAGACTATCTGATGCCCGTGACCTGCGAAACTTCTATGCAGGCATAAAGGAGGTATACGGCCCAATCCGATCATCATCAGGTACATTGAAAACTGCTGACAATTCCGCCATTTTATTTATTTATTTATTAATAGGTATTGTTACAGTTAGGCAAAACCTGGTGGTAACAAGATATTTACATGTTGCTTGTAACTAAATTTCTCTCCATAATGTCTCTGGGTTCCCTGAATGCAACATTTAATTTCTTCTTGAAAGCTTTTAAACTGTTAGGAAAAGGTTCTAAGACTTCTTCAGGTAACTCATTCCATGTTTGAATACCCCTGTTTATAAAAGAATACTTAGCTAAGTTTGTTTTTGAATGATGGGCCTAATTTTGTATTCGTGATCTCTCCTACCCATATAATCTGGATCATTCGTTCTGTTTCGCAACTAATTCCAGGCCGGCTCCCCTGTGTATGCTTTGTACATCTCCTGGAGTCTTCTTTTATGTCTTCTGCTGTGTAGGGATTCCCAACCCAATGACTTTAACATGTCAGAGACACTATCAGTTTGGGAGAATTTGCCAAGTACGAATCTTGCAGCTTTCCTTTGCACCATCTCCAATTTGTTCGTTAGAGTTGATTGGTAGGGCTCCCACATACTCGTGGCGTATTCCAAAATTGGTCTCACTAGACATTTGTAAGCCAATTCTTTGGCCTGAATACTGCTACCCTTCATGTTTCTCATAACAAAGTATTGTTACGGCTGTGAGTTTGTGTCATCGCTCGCCGCATGAGTCACAACTGCCCCAGGGCTGAGCTGTGCCCTGCCTCGTGTATTGCGTGCGCCTTATGCAACAGGGCTACTAGGACAAAGGGATGGTCCAGAATATTCGTGACTGAGCCAGCGATGGAAACCTCGAGAAGCCGTGAACCCTGGATGGATCTAGAAGCATTTATTGAGTCACCGGCCTGCTATATAAGTGCGACCTGTCAAGCAGTGGTTGTTGTGTTTTACGAGCGAGTGCGAGCGCTTATTCTGAGCGACAGAAGTGTGGAGACTTGCGAAACCCCTAGTGAAGCCGATTCTCTTGACAGCGAAGGGAGTGAGGAGCTTACAGGGGACTGCCTGTGTTTTGAGCGAGTGTGCTTACTCAGTGCGAGAGAGGTCATTGTGGCGAGTTGCAAAACAGTGAGTGACAGACCTAGTGCAGCTATTTTCAGCCAGCGTACGGGACCGGACTCATTAGCGAGAGGATTAACTGTGGTCTGTTGACAAGTGAAAGGGGAAGTATTCTCGACGTGAGGAAACTGGAGTAAGGTAATAATTGATTGTATTTGCTGTTGAGTAGTGTATCTTTCTGGCCAAAATAAAGTTAATTATTTCTTTAAGCAGTAATTGGTGTTGTGCTTTCTACCCACCGTAATCCAGTTAACAAAAGTGCCACTAGGGGGGTGGCACGTAATAACTGGTGTCAGAAGCCGGATTACGAACTCAAGCACAAGCACAACACCCGGCAGTCCTGGTTTCAAAACCCGAGCAGGTCATTTTCTCTAATTTTCCTGTGAGTGCATGCCCTTTACAAGACAAACAACTAAAAGGAAGGCGCAATTGGCAGCATTGCTAGAAAAGTTAAATGGCATGGAAACCAAAATGGAGGACGGCCAGAAGAATTTAACCAAGGACCTAACTTCCAAATTAGAAGACGGTCAGAATAAGCTAGCCGAGGACCTGAAGGACGGCCGGAATAAGTTAGCAAAGGACCTAACCGCCAAATTTCTGGATGGCCAGAAAAATCTGGAAGAGTGTCTGCTGACGAAATTAGAGGAGAGCCAAAGGAAATTAGAACAGGGCCTACGTGAGGAAGTCGCAGCAGTGGAAAAGAAGTTCGACGCCTTACAAGTGGAAGTTGCCGAGCTGCGCCAACGCCCGCTGATGGGGGTGGAGGAGAAATTCAACGCCTTGCAAGTGGAAGTTGCCGAGCTGTGCAAACGACCGCTGATGGGGGTGGAGGAGAAATTCAACGCCTTACAAGTGGAAGTTGCCGAGCTGTGCCAACGCCCGCTGATGGGGGTGGAGGAGAAATTCAACGCCTTACAAAAGGAAGTTGCCGAGCTGCGCCAACGCCCACTGACGGGGGTGGAAGAGAATTTCAACGCTCTACGAGAGGAAGTTGCCGAGCTGCGCCAACGCCCACCCACCGTTACACCAGGAATATCAGGAACGGGACATAGCAGAGTGACGCCCCCAAGCTTCGACGGAAAGGTCCCGTGGAGCACCTACTTACGTCAGTTCGAGGCGGCCTGTTCCATAAATAACTGGAACAACACAGAAAAGGCTACAGCTCTCATTGTAGCGCTGAGAGGTGACGCCCTTAACGTCCTTCAGGCCATCCCGACTGGATCCCAGGACTACGCTTCACTGATCGCCCATATGGAGTCCCGATATGGAGATAGCCATCTTCAGCAGGCCTACCAGATGCAGCTCCGGACCCGGGTACAGAAGAACGCGGAAACCCTGCAGGAGTTCGAGATGGACATCGCACGTCTCGTAAGGCTCGCCTACCCAACAGCGCCGGCCGACTTTCTGGAGCAGATAGCGACGCAGACTTTCACCGACGGGCTACGAGACTCGTACACTCAACAGGCGCTGCGACTCGCGCGCAATAAGACCCTGACAGATGCGCTGAGCCACGCACTTGAGTTCGAGACGGCAAAACAAGCATCCAGAATGCACGCGCGGGTGCGTCAAGTGGACGTCGACGAACCAGTAAAAACCAACGAGACCAAGCCCCTGGCCGACGAATTGATGGAGGCGCTAAGCCGTTTCTTCAAGAATCGCAGTACCACCAACAAAAACGTAGCCGAAGGACATCCAGAGAGGCGGCCCGGAAGAGGACTACCGACCTGCTGGACCTGCCGTAAGAGAGGCCACCTGAGCAAGGACTGCGGTGATCGCCGCCGCCAAGGGTTTCCGTCGGGACAGTCAGTCGTAGGGAAACCGCGCGGCCCAGGAAGGCAAGCATCAGCCAGCCTAGGGGGGCAAAGGTTGGCTTGTGACAGTCGTCAAGCCCCGGCAGTCCAAGTTCGTGTGACGCAGTTACGGAGGGATAATAGCAGCCTGATGGTCGACGGAGTCGTCAACGGAGAGAGCTGGCCCATGCTAATCGACACGGGAGCATCGAGGACCATCGTCAGTCCCACCGTGATCCCGAAGTGGAGAGTTCAACCCACACAAAGGAACCTACAGCTAATAACCGCGACCGGAGAGACCGCACCGGTACATGGCGAAGCATCACTGGAGTTCGTCATTGGTCGACGGGCGATAAAGCATCCAGTGCTTGTGGCCGACGTATCAAATGAAGTGATCATCGGACTGGACCAGAACAACATCATCTTGGATCTGAGTACCAACACTCTGCACTTCGGAGGTGAGGAACTTGCTTTGCAACCTGCGCACGAGTCCATCACCGCACGACGAGTAAGGCTGAGAGAAGACGTCATCGTTCCCGCCAGGACGGAGGTCAGCGCTGCCGTAATTGTCGACGGAACCGCTGAGGGAGTGGCGGCTGTCATCGAGCCAAAATATGAGGACATCCAGACAAAAGGATTGCTAGTTGCCAAGACTCTCATCAACAGGACGTCACGGCCGTACGTCCGCCTGTCCAACCTCAACGACTACGATATTACGGTTCACCGGGACACCAACCTGGGAGTCTGCGAGCCCGTTACCTGGATTGCCCGCATCACCGACACGACGGACGGACACCTGCAGACGGACAACCGAAGAAGACGCGCCCTGCCAGAAGAACTACAGAAGCTGTACCACGGATCCCAGGACCATTTAGACGAGGAACAATCACGCCAACTTCGGGACCTGCTACACGAATTCCAGGATGTCTTCTCCGTGGGGAGCAAAGACTTCGGCAGGACAAGCTTGGTCCAGCACAGAATCGACGTTGGGGACAGCGCACCGATTAGGGCCCCATTCCGACGTGTCCCACTCGCCAAGCAAGCCGAGGTCGACCGGATGGTAGAAGAGATGAAGGAGCAAGGGGTGATAGAGCCATCACATAGTCCTTGGAGTTCTCCGGTCGTGCTAGTGAAGAAGAAGGACGGTTCCACCAGGTTCTGCGTGGATTACAGGCGGGTGAATGACGTCACGAAGAAGGACAGCTACCCTCTACCCCGGATCGACGACACCCTGGACACCATATCAGGGTCAAGATGGTTCTCCACCTTGGATTTGAAGAGTGGCTACTGGCAGGTGGAGGTCACCCTAAGGACCGCGAGAAAACTGCGTTCTCTGTGGGCAGCGGGCTCTGGCAGTTCACCGTCATGCCATTCGGTCTGTGCAACGCCCCTGCGACCTTCGAAAGGCTAATGGAGTCCATTCTGAGGGGACTACACTGGAAGACCTGCCTGGTCTACCTAGACGACGTCATCGTTCTGGGGAGAAGCTTCGAGGAGCACTACAGCAACCTGAAGGAGATCTTGTTGAAGCTACGGGCTGCCCAGCTGAAGTTGAGCCCCAAGAAGTGTCAGCTCTTCCAGAAGCGGGTCCAGTACCTTGGGCATATCGTCTCCGAGGAAGGGGTGCGCACCGACCCAGAGAAGACCGCAGCTGTGAGGGAGTGGCCAGTTCCGAAGGACAAGTCCCAACTACGAAGCTTCCTGGGACTCTGCACTTATTACCGTCGCTTCGTGAGAGGATTCGCCGACATCGCCAAACCTTTACATCGACTGACTGAGAAGGACCAACTCTTCACGTGGACAGCAGAATGCCACAGTGCCTTCGAACAACTCAAGCAGGCTCTGTGCACCGCACCTATTCTGGCCTACCCCAGACCTGGAACAAGGTTCATCGTCGATACCGATGCCAGCGACTTTGGCATAGGGGGAATCCTGTCGCAAGTAGTGGACGGCGAGGAGAGAGTAGTGGCCTACTTCAGCAAGGCCCTGTCAAAGCCAGAAAGGAACTACTGCGTCACCAGGAAGGAGCTGCTCGCCATCGTGAAGACCATTGAACACTTCCACTAGTACCTGTACGGGCAAGAATTTCTCATCAGGACCGACCATGCATCCCTGCGGTGGCTCCTGAACTTCAAGCAGCCCGAGGGTCAACTCGCGCGGTGGTTAGAGAGGCTTCAACAGTACAACTTTGAGATTCAGCACAGGAAAGGCCAACTGCATTCTAACGCCGACGCCCTGTCACGAAGACCGTGCCCCGAAGACTGCACCTTCTGTGCCCGAAGGGAGGAGAACACCGGGATACTGTGCCGACGGACTACTGTGGAACTTCAAGGGAACTGGAGCCGCGAATCTTTCACGCGGGCACAAGCAGAGGATGATGACCTGGGACTGATAGCCGAATGGAAGAGGGCCTGTGTCCCCAGACCCGGGTGGAACATTGTGAGTGACTGCAGCCCTACTGGGCACAGTGGGACTCGCTGATTGTAAGGGATGGCCTCATCTGCCGTACCTGGGAAAGCACCGACGGGAAGACATCTCGGGAACAAGTCGTCGTTCCAAAGGCTATGACGGAGGAAGTCCTGAAGGAAGTTCATGGAGGTTCATCTGGTGGACACCTAGGGATAAAGAAGACCCTGGAGAAGCTGAGAGAGCGGTTCTACTGGATCGGATGCCGAACAGACGTGGAGAACCACTGCGCGAGGTGCCACGATTGCGCAGCCAGCAAGGGCCCAGGGCGAAGACGACGGGGTCCACTGAAGACCTAAAACGTGGGCGGCCCCATGGAGAGAGTGGCCATCGATGTTGCTGGGCCATTCCCGTTAAGCGAGTCAGGGAACCGCTACATATTAGTCGTCAGCGACTACTTTACCAAATGGCCGGAGGCGTATGCGCTCCCTAACCAAGAAGCCGCGACGATTGCAGAGACCCTGGTGAAGGAATTCGTCAGCCGGTACGGAGTACCCCTGGAGCTGCACTCCGACCAAGGGAGGAACTTCGAGTCGCAGGTGTTCCAGAACCTATGCCAGCTGCTGGGAATCCGGAAGACAAGGACAACGCCGCTACACCCTCAGTCCGACGGGATGGTAGAGCGATTCAATCGCACCATCGAGAACCATCTCCGAATAGTCGTCAGCGAGCACCAGAGGGATTGGGACAAACATCTTCCACTATTTCTCCTGGCCTACCGCGCCTCCGTGCATGAAGCCACCGGGTGCACACCAGCCCGGGCCATGTTTGGGAGGGAGCTCCGTCTACCTGTCGATCTTGCCTTCGGCCGACCTGGGAATGATCCGATCCCGGTAAGCCAGTATTGTCAAGAACTGGTCGACCAACTGGAGGACGTGCACGCGTTCGCGAGGAGGAAACTGCTGATCGAGACCGACCGAATGAAGACCCGATACGACCAGCAGACGGATGCCGGCGGATTCCACGAGGACGACCTGGTCTGGCTCTTCAACCCATTACGGAAGAAAGGCCTGTCACCAAAACTGCAGAAGTCCTGGGAGGGCCCGTACCGAGTCGTGAAACGGATCAACGATGTCGTCTACAGGATCCAGCGGAGCCCGAGGGCGAAGATGAAGATCGTGCATCGAGATCGCCTGGCAGCCTACGGAGGGACACAGACGAACCAAAGATTGATCGGGACGATCAGCCTTTTTAGGAAGGGGGTGGTGTTACGGCTGTGAGTTTGTGTCATCGCTCGCCGCATGAGTCACAACTGCCCCAGGACTCAGCTGTGCCCTGCCTCGTGTATTGCGTGCGCCTTATGCAACAGGGCTACTAGGACAAAGGGATGATCCAGAATATTCGTGACTGAGCCAGCGATGGAAACCTCGAGAAGCCGTGAACCCTGGATGGATCTAGAAGCATTTATTGAGTCACCGGCCTGCTATATAAGTGCGACCTGTCAAGCAGTGGTTGTTGTGTTTTACGAGCGAGTGCGAGCGATTATCCTGAGCGACAGAAGTGTGGAGACTTGCGAAACCCCTAGTGAAGCCGATTCTCTTGACAGCGAAGGGAGTGAGGAGCTTACAGGGGACTGCCTGTGTTTTGAGCGAGTGTGCTTACTCAGTGCGAGAGAGGTCATTGTGGCGAGTTGCAAAACAGTGAGTGACAGACCTAGTGCAGCTATTTTCAGCCAGCGTACGGGACCGGACTCATTAGCGAGAGGATTAACTGTGGTCTGTTGACAAGTGAAAGGGGAAGTATTCTCGACGTGAGGAAACTGGAGTAAGGTAATAATTGCTTGTATTTGCTGTTGAGTAGTGTATCTTTCTGGCCACAATAAAGTTAATTATTTCTTTAAGCAGTAATTGGTGTTGTGCTTTCTACCCACCGTAATCCAGTTAACAAAAGTGCCACTAGGGGGTGGCACGTAACAGTATAATGACTTTTGTGCCTTATTAGCAACGCTCTCAACGTGCTGACCCCAGTGTAACCTTTTATTTATGGCAATCCCGAGATAGCTGCATGACTCCACTCGAGGAATAATTTTGTTTCCTAATTTATAATCAGCTATTGTCCCTTTCCTGCTGTTAGTAAAAGACAGGCATTTACTTTTTTCTGCACTTATCCTCATGTTATTTCGGATAACCCAGCATTCTATACGTTCCAAGTCTTGTTGGAGGAGCGCAGTGTCAACTTGATTATTGACTTTTCTATATATTACACAGTCGTCAGCGAATAGACTAACGTCCGATTTAACATATTCTGCCAGGTCGTTTATATATAGAAGAAACAACAATGGCCCAACTACACTTCCTTGTGGAATTCCAGAGGTGACTTTTGTCTCTTTCGAAAATACTCCCCCAACTTTGACTGTTTGGGTTCTGTTTTGGAGAAAGTCCCGGATCCAGAATACCACTCTTTCATCAAAGCCCAAATTTGCAAGCTTATGTAACAGGAGGTCATGTGGAACCATGTCAAAAGCCTTAGCTAAGTCAATGATTACAAGGTCCACCTGGCCTCCTGTGTCCATGACTTCTGCTATATCTTGACAAAAACCCACCACCTGTGATTCACATGAATATCCTTTCCTGAATCCGTGTTGTCTATCATACAACCAGTTATTTTTCTCCCAAAATTTCCTTATATAATCTGCAATTATTTGTTCCATTTGTTTACAAACCACTGCTGTCAGACTCACTGGTCTATAGTTACCCGGCATGGTTCTGTCCCCTCCTTTATAAATTGGAACTACAATAGCTTTCTTCCAGTCGGACGGGACGGACCTGTTGTTCAGAGAGACTGTGAACAATACCCTAAGGAAGGGAATTATTTGTTCTCCGCCTATCTTGAGAATGTCACCAGACACCTCATCGAGTCCTACTGACTTGAATTTTTTGATTTTCTTCAGGTTTTTTCTAACCTCCCTGTTATGAATAGTGAATGGTTTAAATGTATTTTCCTTTAATTTTGAAGGAACGGACATGCTAGCTTTCGCAGTAAAAACGCTACAATACCACTCATTAAGCACTTCAGCTTTTTGTGGGTTTCCTGTGACAAGATTTCCTTCTGAGTCCCTCAGAGACTTAATGTCATCACTGTTCTTTTTCCGTCTCCTAAGATAATTATAAAAAGTATTTGTATTTCCCGGTTTTAGTATAGTCTTCATATAAGAATCGTGTGCTTTACGTTTTTCTGTGTTCAATTCCTTGATAATTAGTTGGTATTGTCTGTAATAGTTCCTATTTGATTTTAGTCTGTTGTGTATTTTTCTAGCTTTTCTCTTATGAAATCTAACACGTGAATTGTATTTTAACTGAACAAGGACAAATTTTGGAGCGTTGGAAGGAACATTTCTCTGCACTTCTAAACCGTGCCTCCAATGTTGCCGAGGACTTTCTTCGAAACGTCCCTCAACAGCCCCAAGAACCCTGGATGGCGGGTCCGCCGACATTCCGAGATTTCACCAAAGCGCTCAATCAACTAAAGCCGAGAAAGGCTCCTGGTCCTGATAACATTCCTCTGGAGTTGTTACAAAGTGGAGGTATGGCCTTGAAGACTCGACTTTTTACACTTATCCTGTTAATTTGGGAAACTCGAGAAGTACCTGACGACTTGAAGAATGCTGCCATCATAACTATCTTCAAGAAAGGCGATCGTAGCGTGTGTGGGAACTACCATGGTATATCGCTATTATCCATTGCAGGTAAAGTTCTCGCAAGAAATCTCCTAAACCGGCTCCAAAGTATCTCGGAGAGGATTTTGCCCGAGTCTCAATGTGGTTTCCGAACCTCCAGGGGCACAACAGACATGACATTCTGTGCCAGACAACTCCAGGAAAAGTGCAGAGAGCAACAGGAGCCCCTGTATTTAGTTTTCTATGACCTGGAAAAAGCCTTTGATTCAGTACCAAGACCTGCTATGTGGAAAGTATTAAAGCACTTTGGATGTCCAGATCGCTATGTGGAATTAGTTAAAGCTCTTCATGATGGAATGTCTGGGAAGATTCTTCACGGTAACTCTGAATCCGATCCATTTCCAATCACTCACGGTTTGAAACAAGGCCGTGTGGTTGCTCCAACACTCTTTGCGTTGTACATGGCTGCCATGATGTATGAATCATCTTCCAACAACCCAGGCATATAGATTAAGTTTCGCTTCGATGGAGGTCTTTTCAATCTGGCAAGACTTCGTTCACAGAGACATACCCAAGTTACCCGGGTGACAGAAGTGCAGTATGCCGATGACGCCGCATCTCCTGCTCCGACAGCTGCAGAGCTTCAACAATCGGTCAATCGCTTTAGCACTGCATGTGATCTCTTTGGTCTCACCATCAATGCAAAGAAAACAAAGGTGCTTGCACAACCTGCACCAGGATTACCTCTTCCCGAGTTCAATATCTCCAACTTAGACTCAACACTGGAGAAGGTTGATCATTTTTCATATCTTGGTAGCATCTTGTCTAAACGGTGCACTTGCGAACAGGATGTTGACAAAAGAATTGGGGCTGCCCATGCAGCATTTGGCCGTTTAATGCACAGAGTCTTCATGAATAGAGACCTAAAGATGCATACCAAACTCATGGTGTACAAAGCTGTCGTCATCTCAACGCTACTGTATGGCTGTGAAACTTGGACACTCTATCCCCGTGATATCAAGAAACTTCAGCGTTTCCACCAACAAAAGATGAGATACATCTTGAATATCAAGTGGGAGGACTACGTGACCAACACTGCAGTTCTCGAGAGAGCGCATCTCAATAGCATTGAGAAAACTATCATCGCTCATCAACTGAGACGGTTAGGCCATGTTCACCGTATGAGTGATACCAGGCTTCCACGTCAATTCCTTTTTGGTGAGCTTTGCTCCGGCACTAGACCTCATGGGGCCCCTTTGAAGCGTTTTAAAGACCAGTTAAAACACATCATGACGACGACTGGTATAGACATCCACTCATGGGAAACATCTGCTGCGGACCGTTTACTGTGGCGGAACACTACATCGACGGCTGTCAACTTCTTTGAGGAAGAACGTCGCAGACATGAAGAGGCCAAGCGACAAGCAAGAAAGCTTCGACAATTGCAATCCCGCCCTCCCCCGACCATTGAGTGCTATTTATGTGGGCGCATGTTTTATGCCAGGATTGGCCTTAGTCATCAGAAGCACATCCACAAGCTGGTCTGAAAACTTCTATGCAGGAAGAAGTATGTTTACTCGGAATCGAGTTACAGCCGACGACGATGTTACCCTGCGAACTATTCATATGTGACGAACATCAGGAGTGGTGTTGTCTACACTATTCAGTTATTTATGATTCCAACTCAACCGTTCCTATTTTAACTGGTGGCAGTGTGGCGAATACACAAACGATACAATACCCAAGAATGAAATACAGCTCATGGTCGTAAGACACATGAAACTCCCTTCATGTCGGACTGTCACAACAGAGCACACGTCACAAAGTAGAAGCAAGGACTTAGTCCCGCTACTGGTATCATAATCCAGGGTTTCTGCAACCACCATTACGGTACAGGTACCCTTTACTTTCTAACAGCTTAGCTACACAGAACATACTTGACGGATGGGTGTGTAAAGTGCGTTATGTCACAATTCACTAGTTTTGAGAAAATCAAGTTGTAAAGTTCAATTCAAAACCCAAAATCGAGTTGTGGAATATAAGTAATTTGAATTATGTCTTCAGGAGCGTAATACTCTTTATAACAATGGGCTAACTCGTCATAATAAATACCAAGTAAATTCACGTAGTTACAGAACCAAACAACACGACGTATCTCATAAATTATGACTTTACGCACTTTGCACACCCACATCTAGCCTATATAGGCTAATATAAAGCTCAATGTTGGTTTGTCTGTCTGTCTGTTACTTATTCAAATCTACACCGTTTCACCGATCTGAACCAAATTTTACCTAGTTATCCTTTGGCATCCTGCGGGTAACACAGTCCACTTGAAATTTCAGGCAGACCTCCCCATTCCCTACATTTAGGCCCTTTGGCACAAATCTACATCGTTTCACTTTTGAACCCAATTTTATGTACTTACCTTTCGAAACCTAGCAGATAACCGTCTACCTGAAATTCGAACATCCCTATCCATTTCCTTGATTTAGGCCGTTTGGCACATAGACGAAGGATCGAATTTGTAGCAGAAGGACCAATATAAGCTCATTATAAGCCTCACAAAACAAGAAACAAAACTCGGGATGTAAACTCTAGTTTACTTTAGTTTGGTGAAATGGTGCAGATTTGAATAAATAATGGACGTGAAAACCACGTTCTAAAACCATAGAACCAATCGTGTCAGAAGTAGTGTAACTGCAAGAATATTTAAATAAGTCTCTTGTTGGCCGGCATGGCCAAGGACTAGGAACTTATGATCAAAGCTTATTAAAGCTAATAAAAAATCTTTGCCGCTATGAAAGACAAAATGATTTTTAACTAAGCTCATAACATACACTGTGAAAATCTCCTGTCAGCAAAGCAATAGGACCCGCAACAAGGACTGTCACTAGCCAACAAGCAGAACAGGTGGGAAATGATGATTGACAATACTGGACTAAGTGATCTTCCAGTTGGCGGGAATTTGGTGTAGTAATTACACAGTGTAAGAATTCTTTAATTATATTGTAGGGCAACTTCACGAGGAGCGCGAAACTACCACTGACATAACGCTCTTTGCACATACGGAATGAAGTGTTGCATAGTGCTCAGTGTGGTAAGTCATGACGGGAAGGACATAACGCTCTTTGCACATACGGAATGAAGTGTTGCATAGTGCTCAGTGTGGTAAGTCATGACGGGAAGGACTAACGCACTTTGCACACCCGAAGTCTGGCCAAGGCAATATAACATGTAGTACACAACTCATTTATTTTGTAACCGTCCACAATATTACATGACATGACATGATATACACGCGCAAGTAGATCGCCCTCCTCTCTTCGATGCCAGTATTCACTCAGTTCACACCATTTCCTGACTTAACGCACTTAACACACCCACCCGTCACTTGCATCAATGAAATAAGAACAATGTGCCGAGGGAGAGACGAAAGTTACCTGTATAACAACTTCTTCGACTGCTTCCACCGAATTTGCCTCCTCAAATACATCGATTGGCTCAGCTTTGATCACTACGAGGCCATCAGCAGCTTGCTCCTGGGAACAACATTACAAACATGCACGATAAAACTCATAAGTGGATAATCTTGATCCCTGTCGTTCGTTATTAGGAGGAATCCGGGGAGGTTAGGGTAGGAGATTGAAGGACGGCACTGTTCAAACATTACCGCTGAGCTCATGAATTTGGAAAGACAATTACAATAAAAGATGTCACTATACTAAGTTTTCTGAGATTGTGTCATGCTTCTTACCTTCAAGTGTTTTCGGTAGCAGTTCACTTTAGACCATCCTTTGTATAAATATTTGTAAAAACTGAAATTAAGGTAAATGCACCAATGGTCATCATGTTAAGGGAGATTTAGACAAGAAATCATATACACCGTACACATTTTGGTAAATTTAATCAACAAAAGCACTGTACCTAACCTCAAACTCTACTCAAACACTAGGAAAGACCAAATATCAAAGATATCCCTTTTAGGAAAAATGACGTATTTTTTTTTAAAGTGTGTTTTTGCGCCAGTGTTCGGCACGATGTATTTGGATTTTCCTATATTCGTCACCCGTTTGCACCAATTGCCGTCACATTGTTAATTTTCCTTGTCTGCTGTTTATAATGCATTTCTGTCAAATGTTGTGTAATACACCGATTTATCGATTTGGAGGCTAACATTTACGAATAAAATTGTAATTATGTTTTTTAATAAAAATGGAATATTAAAAAAAAAAAGGACGGCAACCGGAAGCGGGATTGGTGGGTAGAAGACATACGAGCAGGAAAATATCGTAATTCTGCTCTAAACAAGTGAGACCACGGCATAACAGCACGGAAAATGACCATTCGCCGAGGCCTAACACCGATTGTTGCCATAGAAAACCTCTGAATTCGCCACTCATGTACATTTTTCTTTCAGACAGTCTTTAGTAGCTTAAAAACCCCTACATCCGTGCGTTGAAGTACGTGTGTGACATTAGCTAGTCAAGCGACCAAAACAATTCCATGATCCTCACAAAATTTACTAGTATGTATGGTCAAGTGTGAGAAGTGCCCGTCTATGAATAATGTCAGGGAGAGGAATCTCCTTCTCAACCAACCCAGGATGAAATATGTTACTGAGAAATTCGTAAAACACTTCCCCCCGTCATTCACCCGTTTGGCGATTTGCCAATGCCCCAGTGTGCTGGCATTGAGGCAATAATGATGTCTTGCGGCAGACGTTCATACTTGAACACTACAAGGGAAGGAGAAATATCACCGTGGGCATTGCCTGTTAGAAGTACCGTCAAGCATTCTTTCTCATCCGAATTCACTTGCTGATATATTGTCTTGTAACCCCTGTTCGCCAGCACTTTGTTACCTTTCGGATTGAGAAAGAAAACCGTCTCGTCAGCGTTGAACAGTTGCCGAGGATCTGACAAAATAGACTGGAAGTAGTTTTCCACTGAATAGCTGTAGACTTCTGAAACCCAGGTTTTATTTTGATGTTCTGTAATTGCAGCACGGCTTACTGTCAAATTTTGAGGGGTTCGTAAAAGATAGACCTGGATTTCTTTTTATGAAAGATTCACGCCATTTCCTTCCTGGTGGCCATCTTTGAAAGGAAAGTCCCTCTTCAAATCTTGTGTAAGGCACTGGACGCTTTTGCAAATCGTCCTTTGTTACTGGGACCCCGCTTTTCGTAGTGAGATTACCCATTGAACTAGCATAGCCTCAGCTTCCTTTGTTAAAATGGAACTTAGCCCCATTTTCCTCTCTCTAGGAGATTATCCTTTAATTTTGTCCGAGAGGGTGTTTCTCGGAACACCATTCCTCTCAGCGGCCTTTTTAATACTCATGCGGTCCTCCACAACGGCCTTAATAGCAGCTTCCATTTGCTCAATATCATAATTCAGAACTGTGCGTTTCGACATCTTGCCTGGGGCAGATGACCTCGTAGTTCCGCCCCTTAAAACAACAATAACTATCTAACATATTGCCTGAAAGCAAAGATTTAGTCTTAGAATAATATATTAATCATATCAATAAAAATTTAAAAAATCCTCTGTAGCACGCCTAGCCAAAAAAACCTAGGCCTACTGAGGTGCGGCCGTCAAAAAGAGAGACCTACGTAATAATAACAATACCCTGTAAATGTTTATTGGTTGCGAAACGTTAACACAAACATTAACATTATCGTGCACTAGTGCCCGTCACGAATGTGCTCTAAAGTTCGTCAGCTAATACGACTACTGGAGACGATGATCAAATGATAATTTAATTAATACAGGGTACTTTAGAGCTACATTATAAGTATATTGCCGCTGTTAGGTCTTGCAAGGAGAAGTGACAATGTGCCAGTTTTCGTCACAAATGACGAGCATTGGTGAAGTGCATTTTTTAAAATCCAGTGATCGTCACCGGCATTTCTAACAAAACTAGGCAAGTGAGCACGAAATAACAAATCACATATGTTACAGAAACAATTACCAACTATATCACGCACTTGTAACATTTTAAAATGTCGGAACATAACACGCATGCACATAATTAACTCGCGCGCGTGCTTAGCACATGCGAGAAGCAAATGGCGTGTCAAGCCAGCTCAACTTACACGAGATGTTTGACGCTGGGAATCACCTATTGCATCGCACACATGATTTCGCAAAGTTGCTCCTTATCGGCAAGGAAGGTATGACGCATCTCGTAAGACTTCGTGCGTTGAGAAAGACATGTTGACATGCTTATTTTTTGTACTTACGAGAGTGACGACGACTGGATCAGTGACGAAAACCGGTACAGTTACCTCACCTGATTTAATAGTCGGGAGGATATCAGGAGAGGATTGAGTATTAGATGTTCACTGCTCTGCTGTCATAGACCCACCATCCCGCCCAAACAGCGACACGACTTATATAGTTGAAATCGAAATTCTCACCCCCATCTTTCTCACTGAGTCAGTATTGCCAACCCCACGCGTTTGGTACTATTTCGCACGTGATGTATGAAATCACTAAGTGAACTCAATTACAGTGTTTATTTTTGTATTTATAATGTTTTACATACAAAAACAGACCTAACCTGGGGCTTACGCCCCAGACCCCCTTGCTTGTAGTACTAGCAGTAATTTTCCGCAAGACAGTGCCTAACTTAGTAGCGAAGGCGTGTGTTGAATTTCTTTATTCAAGTTGGTAACGTAGTCACATGATCGACTTTCGGGTGTCACATGACTGTCCAAGATGGCGTCCGTAAGTGAAGGAAAATGCATTATTTCCGTGAAATAACGATTATTGCGGTGCAGCAGTGGCTATTGAGTATGAAGAGATTGTGAAACGACTCCCAACAACTCCCCGAAAGGTATGCATATCATAAATGATATATTTTCAATAAGCTAAGGTGTTAAAAGTGATGAATAGGGAGGATGGTCTAAAGTGAACAATAAATGTGTTTTCATCTTGATTTACATTTAAGACAATACATTTTCATTGAATCAGGTTATACATTAATTAGGCCTATATCTCAATAAGGTTCACAATCAGTGGCATACCGACGGGAGGGTTGAGGGTCCCCCCCCAGATATATTCTCTTACTTGAATCTTTATGTTGTCCCATCTATCACTTGTTTTACGCTACCCCTAGTGAGGCGTCTTAACCCCTGCTTATATTTTAAAAGTGATCACGTTCGTCACTTGGTAAATGTCCTGCACTCTACTCACAGCGTGACTCCTCCTTCAGAATTGGAGCTAGCCAAGGATTAGGTTTACTGTTGAAGTGTGCGAGCAGTAACTTCGGGTTGCTTTAATTGTGTGTCCGTTCCGTTAAAGATTATTCAGTACCTGAGGAATTTCTGCAATTTAATCCAATTAATGGTACAGATAAAGTCATCAAGATGGCAATTTGGAGAGTCAATAGTAATGGCTGTGGGAACACGAAGAGCGAAATATAATTTTTCTCTCTATTAATGATCCCCCCAGAAGGACATCCTGCATACGCCACTGTTCACAATAGCCTGTGATTATTTACAAAATTAGGGTTTAGCTTTGGAATAGCTGCTCCATTGAGGATGAAAGATTGTAATATTGTTAATGAACTACAGGATCACTTACTTCTAGATCTGGTTCGCACTTGATGAAGACCGGTTCCTCCATGACGTTCCTGAAGGCCATCGAGCAGACTATAATATTAACCAAGTAATTTTAGCGCACTTAACAACCTTATAAACATTGCCTGGATTCAAAACAATCGGGGAACAAAAGCAAAAAAAAAACCATCAAATCGATAGATAAGTACAGGTACCAGTGCGTCATATACCTTGAATTGAATACTAAGCCCTGAAAGAGAAATAAGTATCAAATGATACCACGTCTGGTCCATTCAAAGTGAGGTGGAATGTCACTTAAAATTGCAACATTTTCGTTGAGGCACAGAAATAATTTGCAAATAATGCATAAGGATGAGCATCACTGATCTCTTGCTACCAAGGCAACAATCCATCCAAGTAGCTCTAAAAATGGTTATCGTTTTCTATTAATTACAGAGACTTAACCTTAAAAAAGCACTTTAACTAACAGAACTTCCTTTTGAATTGCTAATATCCCTGCCACTTTGGGAGAGCTGGGTCACAATCCCTTGGCACTTGCTCGAATCCATCAGTTTTAACTGGTCCAGGCCATGTGTTCACAGGTAGTGACGGGAAGACCTTACCAGGCCATGTGTTCACAGGTAGTGACGGGAAGACCTTCTTACCAGGCCATTAGTTCACAGGTAGTGACGGGAAGACCTTCTTACCAGGCCATGTGTTCACAGGTAGTGACGGGAAGACCTTCTTACCATGCCATGTGTTCACAGGTAGTGATGGGAAGACCTTCTTACCAGACCATGTGTTCACAGGTAGTGACGGGAAGACCTTCTTACCAGGCCATGTGTTCACAGGTAGTGACGGGAAGACCTTCTTACCAGACCATGTGTTCACAGGTAGTGACGGGAAGACCTTCTTACCAGGCCATGTGTTCACAGGTAGTGACGGGAAGACCTTCTTACCAGGCCATGTGTTAACAGGTAGTGACGGGAAGACCTTCTTACCAGGCCATGTGTTCACAGGTAGTGACGGGAAGACCTTCTTACCAGACCATGTGTTCACAGGTAGTGACGGGAAGACCTTCTTACCAGGCCATGTGTTCACAGGTAGTGATGGGAAGACCTTCTTACCAGACCATGTGTTCACAGGTAGTGACGGGAAGACCTTCTTACCAGGCCATGTGTTCACAGGTAGTGACGGGAAGACCTTCTTACCAGGCCATGTGTTAACAGGTAGTGACGGGAAGACCTTCTTACCAGGCCATGTGTTCACAGGTAGTGACGGGAAGACCTTCTTACCAGGCCATGTGTTCACAGGTAGTGACGGGAAGACCTTCTTACCATGCCATGTGTTCACAGGTAGTGATGGGAAGACCTTCTTACCAGACCATGTGTTCACAGGTAGTGACGGGAAGACCTTCTTACCAGGCCATGTGTTCACAGGTAGTGACGGGAAGACCTTCTTACCAGGCCATGTGTTAACAGGTAGTGACGGGAAGAATCTGCTATCTGCCCTTCTTACCAGGCCATGTGTTCAAAGGTAGTGACGGGAAGAATCTGCTATCTGCCCTTCTTACCAGGCCATTTGTTCACAGGTAGTGACGGGAAGACCTTCTTACCAGGCCATGTGTTCACAGGTAGTGACGGGAAGACCTTCTTACCAGACCATGTGTTCACAGGTAGTGACGGGAAGAATCTGCTATCTGCCCTTCTTACCTGGCCATGTGTTCACAGGTAGTGACGGGAAGACCTTCTTACCAGGCCATGTGTTCACAGGTAGTGACGGGAAGACCTTCTTACCAGGCCATGTGTTCACAGGTAGTGACGGGAAGACCTTCTTACCAGGCCATGTGTTCACAGGTAGTGACGGGAAGACCTTCTTACCAGGCCATGTGTTCACAGGTAGTGACGGGAAGACCTTCTTACCAGGCCATGTGTTCACAGGTAGTGACGGGAAGACCTTCTTACCAGGCCATGTGTTCACAGGTAGTGACGGGAAGACCTTCTTACCAGGCCATGTGTTCACAGGTAGTGACGGGAAGACCTTCTTACCAGGCCATGTGTTCACAGGTAGTGACGGGAAGACCTTCTTACCAGACAGCATGTCACATTTTAATGTTCCAGAAGATTGTAAACACAGTTTCTACAAAGACTTAGGCTATTTCATAAAATTCAGTATATTTCATTTTCTGCAGTTGCCATTAAAGTAGCGATTTAACTACAAGAAACTAGACTAGATAATAAATACAGTGAGGAGATTGCCACAGAGTTCTAAGGTTCTCACTACCAGAAAGTCTTTGCTAACTTTAAAATATCACTGCTGATCTCATCGGCAGCCACCCCGTTAGATAAATAAGGAGGTGTAAACTCTCTGTAAGCCAGGCAGACTCTCCTCTGTTGCACATCTTCACGGAATATGCAGTGCTCCCAGAGGTAGCGAGCTTCACCATACAGAACAAGAAGTGATCGCCTAGGCATTGGAATCCGTACCACGGGCCATGCAAGTTGCTCCTTTAGTTCCTCAGAGTGACTGGAGATGGTGGTGGCGATCGTTTTAAAGGGTGGATCATTGGTGCCACATGCCCCTTCACTAAACGAGCTTGGTGAGTCAGAAATCACACTGCCCGATTCATCCAGAATGCGTGGATACGTTGAGGTGCATTGCAAATTGTAGCGTTGATTATCGCCAACGTAGCGGGTCATTGTTAAAACACAATCAGAAAGCAAATTAACCCCATATCCAACAGTCATCTATGTGGGGATCAATAGAAGCTCCTCGCAACGGATCATACTCCAAACAACACTGTTCAATTGTACAATAATCTTGTAAGATGGCTACATCATTAAATTTATCTTGCACAAACTTAGTACATGATGGAAATCCTTGAAAATTGCCAGTTCTCAGGCGCTGCTTTTTGAAGTTGCATTTTGGCCCAAAGTTTTGTTTCCTTCTTCCGCTCTGAGATAAATCCCAAGGCATTGCATCAATATCGTTCAAAAGAGAAGCTTCCTCTTCAATAGAAAGGAAGTTCAGCATAATGTAGACTCCAGAATGATTTGGATGGTCCCTATAGACGTCGTCACTCCAGCCGGGCCAGGCCCTATTACATTCTGGACAGTATACGTAACTTTTCTTGCTTTTGTACGAAGGAATGTCTTTCTGTATTCCATACTCATTCTCACAGATAAGGCAGGTCCGTCTTCCTTTACATCCGCACGGTCTTGGTTTATCCATGATTGAATTTTCACAAATCACCAGTAAGTTAATATTCTCGTTAAATGGCACCTAGGAGCCGCTAAATGTTGTTCTCTATTGCAGCTATTGAAAAATCAGTAACAAAGACCGAAACTAAACAATTAACCCCAGTGAACGGTACCCACTTCGTAAAATGCCAGAAGAGAACTATGACGCAAAGTGATTACAGTAAATTATAGATCTCTATTGTTTTCGCATCAATGTATGAATTCTATGGCCTTCCAGCTGAAATATATTATTTAAATTGCAAAGATTAAAATCGTATCGTCATCAAATTTCGAAAGACCCCTAAATACAGCAAAAAATATGACCGAAGAAACAGTAGCATTGACTCGAAAGAAATCCTCAACGTAAAACATAGTGTGCTCTGACCTCGATATTCCGCCGCCTAAACAGCAATCAAGATCAATTCGAATAGCGCTCATGTTACAAAACGCTCATATCGAACCTAAACCCAACTTGGTCTTGTCCAGTAGCGCTGAATGAAGATAGAACGCGCGATAAAATTCTCTACCATACATGAATTAGTCAAAATACCTCATCGAACGATGACAAATGAATCAGGGAGCGATGTTTTAATGGATATTTCCTCCTCCGCTGTCTGTGACTCGCCCAGCCTTCCCAAATAGGATCACGACTTACATAGCCAAAATTACAGCTGTGGCCGCCATTAGTCCAAATCAATCATCATCGGTTGCGGTCGTGAGTATTCGGGTGTCTTCGTTAGCCCTACTGGTCCGCTGGTCTGTCATCAAAACAATACTACCAACCTCGCCCTTCCGGTACTATGTAACACGAAGAAGCACCCAGTTCAGATAAAAGTCAATTTAAGCCTATAATTCTCATGTCATTCAGTCAGTAGTTAGTGTCATTGATCAGCACAAATTGATGTCTCTGATCCTGAGAGGAAGAGGATATTCGTGGCTATAAATTTATGTTTATTGGAAATGGTAGGTTTCCTGGCGCCCTGGGCTGAGTAATAATTTGGATCACCAGCGTGTGACTCGAAGAAGATCTGACATCTGGCTGAGGCTGAAACATGAGTAGCCTACATTCTGTAATGACAATTAAGGTGGAAACTACTTTAGGTTATGAGTAGGAGAAAATGGGAGTGTAACATCTTGGAACAAGTTGTCTGCTATTGACTACTCACTAGGTACGGTACTACGCACTCCGGAGCTTTGGGACATGTGTGCTTGATCACCGCCTCCTTCATAGACTTATGATCTGAAACGCTCTTGGCTTACATGCTGGTGCCAATGAAACGCTCAAGATGGCGGTGATCGGCTACTCCTTGCAAGCCCTTTGCGCTTTCGTGACGAGTGTGGAGTGTTCAAATTTAAGATATCAGCTGTTTTAAAATAACCACACTATTCTTTGGATATCATCATGGATGCACGTGGAAGATCTCTTTTTAGCCGAGCTTTAATTATGGTTTGTGTTTGGCTGATAAGCAAATTCAGTTCAGGAGGAAGAGAAGAAGGACAATCATGATAATAAGGCAGCAGCAAGTTGAAAACTGGAGACGAGGCCCTTATTGTGTGTTAGAGCGCATGAATCGGGATGCCGTTTCAAACTTCGGTCGTGATTTCCGGAAAACCAAGCAGCATATTAGCGTGACACCTCGAGCATTGTCCCTCTCTGTGACCAACTGACTTGGAAGTCCCAGGGCTGGTCTCTTGAATTAGTGAAGTAACGCACAGACTGGATTGTTTAATGAATCTGTTACTTTTAGTCAACACTGAAAAAATGTGGTTATTTTTTAATGAATAAAATGGATAATAGGCCATAATTTTCCTGTACTGGATGGCTTGCGGTACTTGTTTCCGTCTTGTCGCTTGCCGTTTCAAACTCCCAAGGTCGACCACTCTCCGTCTAGTGATGGGAGTTTTGAAGCAAATGGTTGGACTTGTTCGTTGCATTATTCGACATCCTACTGTGGCCGAACTGGATATAGTTGGTGCAGGTTTCGAGCAAGTGTGCAGAAGTCCAGTGTTCTGCCAGGCTGCAGGGGCGATAGATGCACACTGGTTCCCACCGCGCTACATGACCAATATAGTAGACCATAGTGGAAGGTTTGTCGACATTTCCTGGATCTGTGCATGATATGCGAGCTCTGAGGCACAGCTCACTGTACAGACATGCACCATGTCCTCCAGAGGGTGACTTTTTAATTGGTGATAAGGGGTATGTATGGTTGCATTCCCCTCATTGCACCTTATGAAGAAGCCCTCACACCCATGAAACATAGTTTCAATTTTCATTTAAGCCATGGTCGCTGTGTGGTGGAGACGGCATTTGGTGCAATGAAAATGAGATGGAGGTTAATATTCACCAAGTCTCTGGAAGTAAAATTGAAAATGGGGGTTCAGGTTTTAGCTGCTGCTGCAGTTCTCCATAACATATGCTCAACTGCTGGGGACATTTTAAATGTCCCAAATGATCCCATTGTGGTTACGAGTTGTCCCCAGCGCGATGAAGCTACCGGGACTGAGTTCCGAGACCTGTTACTTCGTCTGCATTCGTTGCATCGCAATCAGGTAGCATTGGATAACGACTAATGACCAAAATGGGATCAAATATTGTCAGCTCTTCAGTCGGTCGACACGAATAGGCTAATAGTTATGATCACTGTCAAATGGGGCAGTTTTTAGTTTTGTACCTATATTACATACATTGTACCCTGCCCAGTCTTTGGGCAAATTCCTGGTGACCGACTGAAGAGTTGCAAATTAAATGTTTGTATTGGCAACACTGAAAATTGGCTTCAAAACTTTACATTTAAAATATTGTGATCACGCCAGGATAAGTCAGCTGGGCTTGATCTGCATACCACGCATTCCATAAGCACCTGCTTCCCTTAATCAATGCATTCTTTCTGTTTTTCTGTTGAACAAAAACACAACCGAGTTCCCCTGGCGCGGAGACAGTAGGTTTAGTTCACAGTACCGAGCGGTTAATATGTTAGGCCTACAGAACTATTAACCACTAAAAATCGTACTGTGTCCCCGTATAATATTTTATTCATGTAATTATGGCAGGACATGTGAGGAGAACCTTTGACACTCGCACTTCGTTGATATGGACAGTATAATATTGTTTCATGTCCTGGAAGTCGTTACCATTGTTGTACAATTCTTCCACTTTTCAAGACAGTATATATCTTTATTGAGAACTTATGTTCCCATATATCTCTATAGACCTTCCTGAGCCATAGCAATCCTGATTAGGCTCAAAACACCATAAGGTGCAAGTCAAATATATAATTAACATAAAACAGTAGAATGATATGTCCTAAAATTCATGACACACTTATTTTAAAATGTTTTAAATATATGGTATATTGGCTTTCACGGCCAGTGAATTAAAACTCAGCAATTCTTCTAGGTTTGTGCCATGTCTTGTGTAGGGTTTCGCCTAGGACACCAAGCTGGCTCATCGGCGGGTTCTTGGTGTCCCCATCCGGACCCCCACAGGATTGACGAACTGCGCGCCACCTCCCCTTCTATGCAGTGCAACTGCACTACTTTACTACGAGAACTAAAAGCTCAGGCAGCCTTAACCTCCCTACGAAGGCTTCCAAAAAGATGGTACATTGGCTTTCACGGCCGGTGAATTAAAACCCCACACAAGACACGGCACAAACCTAGAAGAATTGCTGAGTTTTAATTCACTGGCCGTGAAAGCCAATATACCATCTTTTTGGAAGCCTTCATAGGAAGGTTGAGGCTGCTTGAGCTTTTAGTTCTCGCAGTCAAGAGGTGCAGTCGCACCTTATATAAAGGGAGGTGGCGCGCAGTTCACTACTCCAGTGGGGGTCCGGGCGAGGACACCAGGAGCCCGCCGATGAGCCAGCTTGGTGTCCTAGGCGAAACCTCACACAAGACACGGCACAAACCAAGAAGAATTGCTGAGTTTTAAAATATATATCGGAATAATTATTCCATTGTCTTTGGTACACTTGACGTCTTCGTGGTTAAATCTGTTCATCTTCATAAGCGTAGATCATTCATAAATTATTTTAAAAAAAGATACGAGCCTTACAGTAGTCGCATATGATGTGTAACATCTGACATGTTATCCTACTATCAAATTGAGATGAAATGTGCGTTACGTCATCTGACATGTTATCCTAGTCATATACTACACAGCTTGGACATTCTTAAAATGTTAATTTATGCTCCGTTTTCATACTGGTACTATGATGAATGTATAGATTCAATTGGAGATATGCTACTGTTTGAACAAACACCACATATTATATTGTAAATTAAGAGGAGGAATGAAACCATAGTCTCTAGCCTATCTATAGACTACTAGAAATAATGTTCAATACAATCAAATTTCCCAACTCTGCTTGGTGCAAACTATTGTAATTAAAATTAGATAAATCATAATTTCATGTAGATTCTGTTAAAATGACGCATAATGTTATGAGAGATATTGTTAAAATCGATAATCCGGTGGCAAAAATAATTGTCGGGACTGGGGTTCGAACCTGAGACCTCATGATACGCAGACGAAGATGCTATCAAACAGCCGTTACAACCACATAAATTTAGAGTACATGACAGTTATTCATTTTCATGTGTCGGTAATAATATGGAAGTATTTTTTTATGCTCCATTAATATTTTACTCTTTTTCGATAATGTTCCTGCGTGGAATTGAGTTTTAAATTAGTTATGAATACGCCTACTTGACAGTAAAGGGAATTCCTATAGTAGTCCGTGAAAGGCTAGCTCAGTTCCAGTATAAAAACATCGATTTATTAGGTACATTGATCACTGCATTATCGCAATGTGGGTTAATATCTGAATAGCCATGGTGCAGAAACATAATACCGGCTTTGCCGACTAGTTACAATGTTTCATATTAAAGCATAACATCATTTAAATACTGATACGAAGACTTTTAACATGTGGTTTGTATTTCAATCAGTTGACACCAGAGTTCACATGAGCGTTTACCGTTCAGAATGAAAGTGTTGAGCAAAGTTACTCGGGGAGTGGATGCCCATCACCTTTATCCAGAGATTGAAAAACAGACTCTTAATAAATCATAATTGTTTTCACGAATATGATATAATGAATATTTTTACACCAAAGAACAACTTGAAGATGATTTATTGTAGAAATATCTGTAATGGCGCCCCCAAACCTTGAAGTAATCCGTATGTGATATACATTCCATATGGTACCACTGCCAGCTGGATCGCATCCTTCCTGGCTGCTAAAGCAGGAGGGATGCGATCCAGCTGGCAGTGCATCTTACACACTTCCGTCTGATCCACTTCCGTCCCATTTTTCAAATCACTCCCACAAAAATATCCAGCAACCGAGTGGAAAGATGTTACACATCAAAAACTTCTATTTGTTTTATTTTGGTTTCGTTATACCATATTGTAAAATCCTGAGTATTCCTATTTTGGATCTCATTCAATATTTGAACGAAATTATTAATCCCAATCTTGTAAATTGTATAGAATGATGTGAGTGTTACGCTGCTACCAACTGGGCGAGGCGACGGCTGACCGGCTCGTGTTAGCTCGTACTGCGTGGAGGGGAGGGAACTGTGTGGGGTTGGGCGTATCTTATTTTGGTCCATGTTTTCTCATTTTAGCTAACGTATTGAATAAAATATTATCATTGAATGTTAGATCATTTACATTTTTAATTGGGTCTATTTACTGTATTACATGAATTTCCATGTTTTCTAGAATATTCATTAGTCTTGCCTTGTTTTGTATATCGCTAACCCGGAAGGATAGTGACACAACTCAAAAAAGCCTTATTTTGAGTTAAGCATATGGTAAGATTACTGAAAAGGCATTTTGATGTAGAAAAACGACACAACTTTGCTTAGAATTCTCGCCCCTAGAATGCAGTAGTGACAGTCTTCTTTTGAATGATTTTGTAAACTGTCGACTGAAGAAGAGTGTCACATCATGAGATGAGTTGTAGCCTTGACTGAGTAAGAGCGTGCGTAATCAAGAAGAATGACATATCTCAAGAAGTGACAGACATAGTGTAACGATTTATTCTAGAAGAGTGACCCTTCACGAGTTGTGACGGTATTCTTGAGAAGGTGAGTACGATTCCTGTAGTGGCTTTAACAAACATAGTTTTATTTTATGTGAATGAAATTCAACTATTTATTTACTTCCATTTGATTTCTTTAAGACTTGTGTCACTATTGTACTAACAAGCTGTATTGTTTTTAGATGTCCGATCAGAGCTGCAGTGCCTTGTTGATACTGAAACTGTGTAGACACCTTAATGACCAAAAAGAAAAAGAAGTAGAAAAAAAAGGAATCAAATAGACTTATTACAAATTGGGTAATTTGTGGGCGCGAGGATATAGTAAACACAGAAGGTATTTATTTTTGCTCCGCCTTTAATATTACTTCATTCTGTTTCTTGTAGATAAACTATTGCTTTATGATTAAATCTAACGATTGAATTTATTATGTTCTATTTGTAAGTTTAAAAATTTACAATTTTAGATAAAAATATTTGTTCGACTGTTGTACATACAGAAACTAGTGCTGGAGCACGTAATAATAATGCAGGTAATGAATATTTTTATCATACTTTTATTGTTGTGGTGTTTGAAGCCATATTTTCAGTGTTGCCTTAGTAAACCGACTGAAAAGCACTAAACTCTTGTCATACTCTTATATTAGTACAATATTATGCTACATTGGATAACATCTACTGATTGACAACCAGAGAAGTAATAGAGTGAATGTTCCTCCAGCAAATGATTATGACAAACAGATGATAGGCAGTGTTAACCCAGGTGACACAGTGGCTGACCGAAACTATAAAACGTGTGATTCATCTGACTCCTCTTCTTTCGAGAGGTCGACCGACGCACATTCCGAAAGTGGTGCTGAAACCAGTAATAATAATAATAATGCTTCACACAAAGTAGACGTAATTTTCTATTCAGATAATTGTGCTGGCCGGCAGAAAAAACAATTTATGATAGCCATGTACTTGCACGCGGTGTGGAAGTACAAGTGGATACATAGCATCACCCACAAATTTCTTATAACTGGCGAAAGCGCTCATTCTGTGATCGAGAGACAGATCAATCGAGGAAAGAGGTGGGGGACGATTTTTGTTCCTGTAGAGTACATTTCTCCCATACGATGTGCAAAGAATACCGGGAAGCCTTACACCATACACGAAGTCTGTCACGAAGATGTCTATGATTTAAAGGCATTAGCAGCTGACATTGGATTGCAGCTAAAGACAAACAGCGAGGGAAATCCCTTCAAAATTATGGAAGTGAAAGTGCTGACGGTGGAGAAGAAACAATTTGGTAAACTCTTCTACAAAACTTCCTACACCGAGAGACAATTTTATATCATTGATGTCATGGCACCAAAAAGAACAGGCAAATCTACCACAGTGTTTAATGCTAGTTAGTTAGTTATTTTTGTTTTAAGGGGCTGAACTAGTGTTTAATGCTAATGATTTTGTTTTGAAGAGGGCATATCGGAGAAAAGAAAAAAAGAAAGTAGCTCTACTTTTGTTGTTTAAAAAGAAATGCATCTCAAATTGTTATTTAACATTTTATACCAAATTGTGATTCCAAGATGTAACTCCAGTGATTTGTAATTCCGTTATTATTTCTTTATTACTGTATAATGTGTAACTTTGAAACGTTATACTGCATTCAACAATAATTTGTAATTTCAAAATATTATATTTCATTCTACAATAAGCTGTATTTTTTACTTTGTACAAGTTCATTTCTATCATCGCATGACTTATAACAAAATCAGAAAATAAATTTCACGAGAACAATGTCACAAGTCAAAATATATATATTTTTTTAATGAAAAGTTAAGGGTTGATTTCACAAATTTGTTGGAACCTTTGTCATTTGAACAAAGAGCATGGCCTAACGTCCCCACCACGAGCTCAATCTTCCATCCAGGGGAACAAAGAGCATGGCCTAACGTTCCCTCCACAAGCTCAATCTTCCATCCAGGGGAACAAAGAGCATGGCCTAACGTTCCCACCACAAGCTCAATCTTCCATCCAGGGGAACAAAGAGCATGGCCTAACGTTCCCACCACAAGCTCAATCTTCCATCCAGGACAACAAAGAGCGTGGCCTAACGTTCCCACCACAAGCTCAATCTTCCATCCAGGGGAACAAAGAGCAAGGCCTAACGTTCCCACCACAAGCTCAATCTTCCATCCAGGGGAACAAAGAGCATGGCCTAACGTTCCCACCACAAGCTCAATCTTCCATCCAGGGGAACAAAGAGCATGGCCTAACGTTCCCACCACAAGCTCAATCTTCCATCCAGGGGAACAAAGAGCATGGCCTAACGTTCCCACCACAAGCTCAATCTTCCATCCAGGACAACAAAGAGCATGGACTAACGTTCCCACCACAAGCTCAATCTTCCATCCAGGACAACAAAGAGCATGGCCTAACGTTCCCACCACAAGCTCAATCTTCCATCCAGGACAACAAAGAGCATGGCCTAACGTTCCCACCACAAGCTCAATCTTCCATCCAGGACAACAAAGAGCATGGCCTAACGTTCCCTCCACAAGCTCAATCTTCCATCCAGGGGAACAAAGAGCGTGGCCTAACGTTCCCACCACAAGCTCAATCTTCCATCCAGGGGACAAAGAGCATGGCCTAACGATCCCACCACAAGCTCAATCTTCCATCCAGGGGAACAAAGAGCATGGCCTAACGTTCCCACCACAAGCTCAATCTTCCATCCAGGGGAACAAAGAGCATGGCCTAACGTTCCCACCACAAGCTCAATCTTCCATCCAGGACAACAAAGAGCATGGACTAACGTCCCCACCACAAGCTCAATCTTCCATCCAGGACAACAAAGAGCATGGCCTAACGTTCCCACCACAAGCTCAATCTTCCATCCAGGGGAACAAAGAGCATGGACTAACGTTCCCACCACAAGCGCAATCTTCCATCCAGGGGAACAAAGAGCAAGGCCTAACGTTCCCACCACAAGCTCAATCTTCCATCCAGGACAACAAAGAGCATGGCCTAACGTTCCCACCACAAGCTCAATCTTCCATCCAGGGGAACAAAGAGCAAGGCCTAACGTTCCCACCACAAGCTCAATCTTCCATCCAGGGGAACAAAGAGCAAGGCCTAACGTTCCCACCACAAGCTCAATCTTCCATCCAGGGGAACAAAGAGCAAGGCCTAACGTCTCCACCACAAGCTCAATCTTCCATCCAGGGGAACAAAGAGCATGGACTAACGTTCCCACCACAAGCTCAATCTTCCATCCAGGGGAACAAAGAGCATGGACTAACGTTCCCACCACAAGCTCAATCTTCCATCCAGGACAACAAAGAGCATGGACTAACGTTCCCACCACAAGCTCAATCTTCCATCCAGGACAACAAAGAGCAAGGCCTAACGTCTCCACCACAAGCTCAATCTTCCATCCAGGGGAACAAAGAGCATGGACTAACGTTCCCACCACAAGCTCAATCTTCCATCCAGGGGAACAAAGAGCATGGACTAACGTTCCCACCACAAGCTCAATCTTCCATCCAGGACAACAAAGAGCAAGGCCTAACGTCTCCACCACAAGCTCAATCTTCCATCCAGGGGAACAAAGAGCATGGACTAACGTTCCCACCACAAGCTCAATCTTCCATCCAGGACAACAAAGAGCATGGCCTAACGTTCCCACCACAAGCTCAATCTTCCATCCAGGACAACAAAGAGCATGGCCTAACGTTCCCACCACAAGCTCAATCTTCCATCCAGGACAACAAAGAGCATGGACTAACGTTCCCACCACAAGCTCAATCTTCCATCCAGGGGAACAAAGAGCATGGCCTAACGTTCCCACCACAAGCTCAATCTTCCATCCAGGACAACAAAGAGCATGGACTAACGTTCCCACCACAAGCTCAATCTTCCATCCAGGACAACAAAGAGCATGGCCTAACGTTCCCACCACAAGCTCAATCTTCCATCCAGGACAACAAAGAGCATGGCCTAACGTTCCCACCACAAGCTCAATCTTCCATCCAGGACAACAAAGAGCATGGACTAACGTTCCCACCACAAGCTCAATCTTCCATCCAGGGGAACAAAGAGCATGGCCTAACGTTCCCACCACAAGCTCAATCTTCCATCCAGGACAACAAAGAGCATGGACTAACGTTCCCACCACAAGCTCAATCTTCCATCCAGGACAACAAAGAGCATGGCCTAACGTTCCCACCACAAGCTCAATCTTCCATCCAGGACAACAAGGAGCATGGCCTAACGTTCCCACCACAAGCTCAATCTTCCATCCAGGGGAACAAAGAGCAAGGCCTAACGTTCCCACCACAAGCTCAATCTTCCATCCAGGACAACAAGGAGCATGGCCTAACGTTCCCACCACAAGCTCAATCTTCCATCCAGGACAACAAAGAGCAAGGCCTAACGTCTCCACCACAAGCTCAATCTTCCATCCAGGGGAACAAAGAGCATGGACTAACGTTCCCACCACAAGCTCAATCTTCCATCCAGGACAACAAAGAGCATGGCCTAACGTTCCCACCACAAGCTCAATCTTCCATCCAGGACAACAAAGAGCATGGACTAACGTTCCCACCACAAGCTCAATCTTCCATCCAGGACAACAAAGAGCATGGCCTAACGTTCCCACCACAAGCTCAATCTTCCATCCAGGGGAACAAAGAGCATGGCCTAACGTTCCCACCACAAGCTCAAACTTCCATCCAGGACAACAAAGAGCAAGGCCTAACGTTCCCACCACAAGCTCAATCTTCCATCCAGGACAACAAAGAGCAAGGCCTAACGTTCCCACCACAAGCTCAATCTTCCATCCAGGGGAACAAAGAGCATGGACTAACGTTCCCACCACAAGCTCAATCTTCCATCCAGGGGAACAAAGAGCATGGCATAACGTTCCCACCACAAGCTCAATCTTCCATCCAGGGGAACAAAGAGCAAGGCCTAACGTTCCCACCACAAGCTCAATCTTCCATCCAGGGGAACAAAGAGCATGGCCTAACGTTCCCACCGCAAGCTCAAACTTCCATCCAGGACAACAAAGAGCAAGGCCTAACGTTCCCACCACAAGCTCAATCTTCCATCCAGGGGAACAAAGAGCAAGGCCTAACGTTCCCACCACAAGCTCAATCTTCCATCCAGGACAACAAAGAGCATGGACTAACGTTCCCACCACAAGCTCAATCTTCCATCCAGGACAACAAAGAGCATGGCCTAACGTTCCCACCACAAGCTCAATCTTCCATCCAGGACAACAAAGAGCAAGGCCTAACGTTCCCACCACAAGCTCAATCTTCCATCCAGGACAACAAAGAGCATGGCCTAACGTTCCCACCACAAGCTCAATCTTCCATCCAGGGGAACAAAGAGCATGGCCTAACGTTCCCACCACAAGCTCAATTTTCCATCCAGGACAACAAAGAGCAAGGCCTAACGTTCCCACCACAAGCTCAATCTTCCATCCAGGGGAACAAAGAGCATGGCCTAACGTTCCCACCACAAGCTCAATCTTCCATCCAGGGGAACAAAGAGCAAGGCCTAACGTTCCCACCACAAGCTCAATCTTCCATCCAGGGGAACAAAGAGCATGGCCTAACGTTCCCACCACGAGCTCAATCTTCCATCCAGGACAACAAAGAGCAAGGCCTAACGTTCCCACCACAAGCTCAATCTTCCATCCAGGGGAACAAAGAGCATGGCCTAACGTTCCCACCACAAGCTCAATCTTCCATCCAGGACAACAAAGAGCAAGGCCTAACGTTCCCACCACAAGCTCAATCTTCCATCCAGGGGAACAAAGAGCATGGCCTAACGTTCCCACCACAAGCTCAATCTTCCATCCAGGGGAACAAAGAGCATGGCCTAACGTTCCCACCACAAGCTCAAACTTCCATCCAGGACAACAAAGAGCATGGCCTAACGTTCCCTCCACAAGCTCAATCTTCCATCCAGGACAACAAAGAGCAAGGCCTAACGTTCCCACCACAAGCTCAATCTTCCATCCAGGGGAACAAAGAGCATGGCCTAACGTTCCCACCACAAGCTCAATTTTCCATCCAGGACAACAAAGAGCATGGCCTAGCGTTCCCACCACAAGCTCAATCTTCAATCCAGGGGAACAAAGAGCATGGCCTAACGTTCCCACCACAAGCTCAATCTTCCATCCAGGGGAACAAAGAGCATGGCCTAACGTTACCACCACAAGCTCAATCTTCCATCCAGGGGAACAAAGAGCATGGCCTAATGTTCCCACCACAAGCTCAATCTTCCATCCAGGGGAACAAAGAGCATGGCCTAACGTTCCCACCACAAGCTCAATCTTCCATCCAGGGGAACAAAGAGCATGGCCTAACGTTACCACCACAAGCTCAATCTTCCATCCAGGGGAACAAAGAGCATGGCCTAATGTTCCCACCACAAGCTCAATCTTCCATCCAGGGGAACAAAGAGCATGGCCTAACGTTCCCACCACAAGCTCAATCTTCCATCCAGGGGAACAAAGAGCATGGCCTAACGTTCCCACCACAAGCTCAATCTTCCATCCAGGGGAACAAAGAGCATGGCCTAACGTTCCCACCACAAGCTCAATCTTCCATCCAGGACAACAAAGAGCATGGCCTAACGTTCCCACCACAAGCTCAATCTTCCATCCAGGACAACAAAGAGCATGGCCTAACGTTCCCACCACAAGCTCAATCTTCCATCCAGGGGAACAAAGAGCATGGCCTAACGTTCCCACCACAAGCTCAATCTTCCATCCAGGACAACAAAGAGCATGGCCTAACGTTCCCACCACAAGCTCAATCTTCCATCCAGGGGAACAAAGAGCATGGCCTAACGTTCCCACCACAAGCTCAATCTTCCATCCAGGACAACAAAGAGCATGGCCTAACGTTCCCACCACAAGCTCAATCTTCCATCCAGGGGAACAAAGAGCATGGCCTAACGTTCCCACCACAAGCTCAATCTTCCATCCAGGGGAACAAAGAGCATGGCCTAACGTTCCCACCACAAGCTCAATCTTCCATCCAGGACAACATAGAGCATGGCCTAACGTTCCCACCACAAGCTCAATCTTCCATCCAGGGGAACAAAGAGCATGGCCTAACGTTCCCACCACAAGCTCAATCTTCCATCCAGGGGAACAAAGAGCATGGCCTAACGTTCCCACCACAAGCTCAATCTTCCATCCAGGGGAACAAAGAGCATGGCCTAACGTTCCCACCACAAGCTCAATCTTCCATCCAGGACAACAAAGAGCATGGCCTAACGTTCCCACCACAAGCTCAATCTTCCATCCAGGGGAACAAAGAGCATGGCCTAACGTTCCCACCACAAGCTCAATCTTCCATCCAGGGGAACAAAGAGCATGGCCTAACGTTCCCACCACAAGCTCAATCTTCCATCCAGGACAACATAGAGCATGGCCTAACGTTCCCACCACAAGCTCAATCTTCCATCCAGGGGAACAAAGAGCATGGCCTAACGTTCCCACCACAAGCTCAATCTTCCATCCAGGGGAACAAAGAGCATGGCCTAACGTTCCCACCACAAGCTCAATCTTCCATCCAGGGGAACAAAGAGCATGGCCTAACGTTCCCACCACAAGCTCAATCTTCCATCCAGGACAACATAGAGCATGGCCTAACGTTCCCACCACAAGCTCAATCTTCCATCCAGGGGAACAAAGAGCATGGCCTAACGTTCCCACCACAAGCTCAATCTTCCATCCAGGGGAACAAAGAGCATGGCCTAACGTTCCCACCACAAGCTCAATCTTCCATCCAGGGGAACAAAGAGCATGGCCTAACGTTCCCACCACAAGCTCAATCTTCCATCCAGGACAACAAAGAGCATGGCCTAACGTTCCCACCACAAGCTCAATCTTCCATCCAGGACAACAAAGAGCATGGCCTAACGTTCCCACCACAAGCTCAATCTTCCATCCAGGGGAACAAAGAGCATGGCCTAACGTTCCCACCACAAGCTCAATCTTCCATCCAGGGGAACAAAGAGCATGGCTTAACGTTCCCAACACAAGCTCAATCTTCCATCCAGGACAACAAAGAGCAAGGCCTAACGTTCCCACCACAAGCTCAATCTTCCATCCAGGGGAACAAAGAGCAAGGCCTAACGTTCCCACCACAAGCTCAATCTTCCATCCAGGGGAACAAAGAGCATGGCCTAACGTTCCCACCACAAGCTCAATCTTCCATCCAGGGGAACAAAGAGCATGGCTTAACGTTCCCAACACAAGCTCAATCTTCCATCCAGGGGAACAAAGAGCATGGCCTAACGTTCCCACCACAAGCTCAATTTTCCATCCAGGACAACAAAGAGCATGGCCTAACGTTCCCACCACAAGCTCAATCTTCCATCCAGGGCAACAAAGAGCAAGGCCTAACGTTCCCTCCACAAGCTCAATCTTCCATCCAGGACAACAAAGAGCATGGCCTAACGTTCCCAACACAAGCTCAATCTTCCATCCAGGACAACAAAGAGCAAGGCCTAACGTTCCCACCACAAGCTCAATCTTCCATCCAGGGGAACAAAGAGCAAGGCCTAACGTTCCCACCACAAGCTCAATCTTCCATCCAGGACAACAAAGAGCATGGCCTAACGTTCCCACCACAAGCTCAATTTTCCATCCAGGACAACAAAGAGCATGGCCTAACGTTCCCACCACAAGCTCAATCTTCCATCCAGGGGAACAAAGAGCATGGCTTAACGTTCCCAACACAAGCTCAATCTTCCATCCAGGACAACAAAGAGCAAGGCCTAACGTTCCCACCACAAGCTCAATCTTCCATCCAGGGGAACAAAGAGCAAGGCCTAACGTTCCCACCACAAGCTCAATTTTCCATCCAGGACAACAAAGAGCATGGCCTAACGTTCCCACCACAAGCTCAATCTTCCATCCAGGGGAACAAAGAGCATGGCCTAACGTTCCCACCACAAGCTCAATCTTCCATCCAGGACAACAAAGAGCAAGGCCTAACGTTCCCACCACAAGCTCAATCTTCCATCCAGGGGAACAAAGAGCATGGCCTAACGTTCCCACCACAAGCTCAATCTTCCATCCAGGACAACAAAGAGCAAGGCCTAACGTTCCCACCACAAGCTCAATCTTCCATCCAGGACAACAAAGAGCATGGCCTAACGTTCCCACCACAAGCTCAATCTTCCATCCAGGGGAACAAAGAGCATGGCCTAACGTTCCCACCACAAGCTCAATCTTCCATCCAGGGCAACAAAGAGCGTGGCCTAACGTTCCCACCACAAGCTCAATCTTCCATCCAGGGCAACAAAGAGCGTGGCCTAACGTTCCCACCACAAGCTCAATCTTCCATCCAGGACAACAAAGAGCAAGGCCTAACGTTCCCACCACAAGCTCAATCTTCCATCCAGGACAACAAAGAGCAAGGCCTAACGTTCCCACCACAAGCTCAATCTTCCATCCAGGACAACAAAGAGCATGGCCTAATGTTCCCACCACAAGCTCAATCTTCCATCCAGGACAACAAAGAGCAAGGCCTAACGTTCCCACCACAAGCTCAATCTTCCATCCAGGACAACAAAGAGCAAGGCCTAACGTTCTCACCACAAGCTCAATCTTCCATCCAGGACAACAAAGAGCATGGCCTAATGTTCCCACCACAAGCTCAATCTTCCATCCAGGGGAACAAAGAGCGTGGCCTAACGTTCCCACCACAAGCTCAATCTTCCATCCAGGGGAACAAAGAGCATGGCCTAACGTTCCCACCACAAGCTCAATCTTCCATCCAGGACAACAAAGAGCAAGGCCTAACGTTCCCACCACAAGCTCAATCTTCCATCCAGGACAACAAAGAGCATGGCCTAACGTTCCCACCACAAGCTCAATCTTCCATCCAGGGGAACAAAGAGCATGGCCTAACGTTCCCACCACAAGCTCAATCTTCCATCCAGGGGAACAAAGAGCATGGCCTAACGTTCCCACCACAAGCGCAATCTTCCAGCCAGGGGAACAAAGAGCATGGCCTAACGTTCCCACCACAAGCGCAATCTTCCAGCCAGGGGAACAAAGAGCATGGCCTAACGTTCCCACCACAAGCTCAATCTTCCATCCAGGGGAACAAAGAGCATGGCCTAACGTCCCCACCACAAGCTCAATCTTCCATCCAGGACAACAAAGAGCATGGCCTAACGTTCCCACCACAAGCGCAATCTTCCAGCCAGGGGAACAAAGAGCATGGCCTAACGTTCCCACCACAAGCGCAATCTTCCAGCCAGGGGAACAAAGAGCATGGCCTAACGTTCCCACCACAAGCTCAATCTTCCATCCAGGACAACAAAGAGCAAGGCCTAACGTTCCCACCACAAGCGCAATCTTCCATCCAGGACAACAAAGAGCATGGCCTAACGTTCCCACCACAAGCTCAATCTTCCATCCAGGGGAACAAAGTGCATGGTCTAACGTTCCCACCACAAGCTCAATCTTCCATCCAGGACAACAAAGAGCATGGCCTAACGTTCCCACCACAAGCTCAATCTTCCATCCAGGACAACAAAGAGCATGGCCTAACGTCCCCACCACAAGCTCAATCTTCCATCCAGGACAACAAAGAGCATGGCCTAACGTTCCCACCACAAGCTCAATCTTCCATCCAGGGGAACAAAGAGCATGGCCTAACGTTCCCACCACAAGCTCAATCTTCCATCCAGGGGAACAAAGAGCATGGCCTAACGTTCCCACCACAAGCTCAATCTTCCATCCAGGGGAACAAAGAGCATGGCTTAACGTTCCCACCACAAGCTCAATCTTCCATCCAGGACAACAAAGAGCAAGGCCTAACGTTCCCACCACAAGCGCAATCTTCCATCCAGGACAACAAAGAGCATGGCCTAACGTTCCCACCACAAGCTCAATCTTCCATCCAGGGGAACAAAGAGCATGGCCTAACGTCCCCACCACAAGCTCAATCTTCCAGCCAGGGGAACAAAGAGCATGGCCTAACGTTCCCACCACAAGCGCAATCTTCCAGCCAGGGGAACAAAGAGCATGGCCTAACGTTCCCACCACAAGCTCAATCTTCCATCCAGGACAACAAAGAGCAAGGCCTAACGTTCCCACCACAAGCGCAATCTTCCATCCAGGACAACAAAGAGCATGGCCTAACGTTCCCACCACAAGCTCAATCTTCCATCCAGGGGAACAAAGAGCATGGCCTAACGTCCCCACCACAAGCTCAATCTTCCATCCAGGGGAACAAAGTGCATGGTCTAACGTTCCCAACACAAGCTCAATCTTCCATCCAGGACAACAAAGAGCATGGCCTAACGTTCCCACCACAAGCGCAATCTTCCATCCAGGACAACAAAGAGCATGGCCTAACGTTCCCACCACAAGCTCAATCTTCCATCCAGGACAACAAAGAGCATGGCCTAACGTTCCCACCACAAGCTCAATCTTCCATCCAGGACAACAAAGAGCATGGCCTAACGTTCCCACCACAAGCTCAATCTTCCATCCAGGGGAACAAAGAGCATGGCCTAACGTTCCCATCACAAGCTCAATCTTCCATCCAGGGGAACAAAGAGCAAGGCCTAACGTTCCCACCACAAGCTCAATCTTCCATCCAGGACAACAAAGAGCATGGCCTAACGTTCCCACCACAAGCTCAATCTTCCATCCAGGGGAACAAAGAGCATGGACTAACGTTCCCACCACAAGCGCAATCTTCCATCCAGGGGAACAAAGAGCATGGCCTAACGTTCTCACCACAAGCGCAATCTTCCATCCAGGGGAACAAAGAGCATGGCTTAACGTTCCCACCACAAGCGCAATCTTCCATCCAGGGGAACAAAGAGCATGGCCTAACGTTCCCACCACAAGCTCAATCTTCCATCCAGGGGAACAAAGAGCATGGCCTAACGTTCCCACCACAAGCTCAATCTTCCATCCAGGGGAACAAAGTGCATGGTCTAACGTTCCCAACACAAGCTCAATCTTCCATCCAGGACAACAAGGAGCATGGCCTAACGTCCCCACCACAAGCTCAATCTTCCATCCAGGGGAACAAAGAGCATGGCCTAACGTTCCCACCACAAGCTCAATCTTCCATCCAGGACAACAAAGAGCATGGCCTAACGTTCCCACCACAAGCTCAATCTTCCATCCAGGGGAACAAAGTGCATGGTCTAACGTTCCCAACACAAGCTCAATCTTCCATCCAGGACAACAAGGAGCATGGCCTAACGTCCCCACCACAAGCTCAATCTTCCATCCAGGGGAACAAAGAGCATGGCCTAACGTTCCCACCACAAGCTCAATCTTCCATCCAGGACAACAAGGAGCATGGCCTAACGTTCCCACCACAAGCTCAATCTTCCATCCAGGGGAACAAAGAGCATGGCCTAACGTTCCCACCACAAGCTCAATCTTCCATCCAGGACAACAAAGAGCATGGCCTAACGTCCCCACCACAAGCTCAATCTTCCATCCAGGGGAACAAAGAGCATGGCCTAACGGTCCCACCACAAGCTCAATCTTCCATCCAGGGGAACAAAGAGCAAGGCCTAACGTTCCCACCACAAGCTCAATCTTCCATCCAGGGGAACAAAGAGCATGGCCTAACGTTCCCACCACAAGCTCAATCTTCCATCCAGGGGAACAAAGTGCATGGTCTAACGTTCCCAACACAAGCTCAATCTTCCATCCAGGACAACAAGGAGCATGGCCTAACGTTCCCACCACAAGCTCAATCTTCCATCCAGGACAACAAAGAGCATGGCCTAACGTTCCCACCACAAGCTCAATCTTCCATCCAGGGGAACAAAGTGCATGGTCTAACGTTCCCAACACAAGCTCAATCTTCCATCCAGGACAACAAGGAGCATGGCCTAACGTTCCCACCACAAGCTCAATCTTCCATCCAGGACAACAAAGAGCATGGACTAACGTTCCCACCACAAGCTCAATCTTCCATCCAGGGGAACAAAGAGCATGGCCTAACGTCTCCACCACAAGCTCAATCTTCCATCCAGGGGAACAAAGAGCATGGCCTAACGTTCCCACCACAAGCTCAATCTTCCATCCAGGGGAACAAAGAGCATGGACTAACGTTCCCACCACAAGCTCAATCTTCCATCCAGGACAACAAGGAGCATGGCCTAACGTTCCCACCACAAGCTCAATCTTCCATCCAGGGGAACAAAGAGCATGGCCTAACGTTCCCACCACAAGCTCAATCTTCCATCCAGGACAACAAAGAGCATGGCCTAACGTTCCCACCACAAGCTCAATCTTCCATCCAGGGGAACAAAGAGCATGGACTAACGTTCCCACCACAAGCTCAATCTTCCATCCAGGACAACAAAGAGCGTGGCCTAACGTCCCCACCACAAGCTCAATCTTCCATCCAGGACAACAAAGAGAATGGCCTAACGCTCCCACCACAAGCTCAATCTTCCATCCAGGACAACAAAGAGCATGGCCTAACGCTCCCACCACAAGCTCAATCTTCCATCCAGGGGAACAAAGAGCATGGCCTAACGTTCCCACCACAAGCTCAATCTTCCATCCAGGACAACAACGAGCATGGCCTAACGTTCCCATCACAAGCTCAATCTTCCATCCAGGACAACAAGGAGCATGGCCTAACGTTCCCACCACAAGCTCAATCTTCCATCCAGGACAACAAAGAGCATGGCTTAACGTTCCCACCACAAGCTCAATCTTCCATCCAGGGGAACAAAGAGCATGGCTTAACGTTCCCACCACAAGCTCAATCTTCCATCCAGGGGAACAAAGAGCATGGCTTAACGTTCCCACCACAAGCTCAATCTTCCATCCAGGGGAACAAAGAGCATGGACTAACGTTCCCACCACAAGCTCAATCTTCCATCCAGGGGAACAAAGAGCATGGCCTAACGTTCCCACCACAAGCTCAATCTTCCATCCAGGGGAACAAAGAGCATGGACTAACGTTCCCACCACAAGCACAATCTTCCATCCAGGGGAACAAAGAGCATGGCCTAACGTTCCCACCACAAGCTCAATCTTCCATCCAGGGGAACAAAGAGCATGGCCTAACGTTCCCACCACAAGCTCAATCTTCCATCCAGGGGAACAAAGAGCATGGCCTAACGTTCCCACCACAAGCTCAATCTTCCATCCAGGACAACAAAGAGCAAGGCCTAACGTTCCCACCACAAGCTCAATCTTCCATCCAGGGGAACAAAGAGCAAGGCCTAACGTCCCCACCACAAGCTCAATCTTCCATCCAGGACAACAAAGAGCAAGGCCTAACGTCCCCACCACAAGCTCAATCTTCCATCCAGGACAACAAAGAGCATGGCCTAACGTTCCCACCACAAGCTCAATCTTCCATCCAGGGGAACAAAGAGCATGGCTTAACGTTCCCACCACAAGCGCAATCTTCCATCCAGGGGAACAAAGAGCATGGACTAACGTTCCCACCACAAGCACAATCTTCCATCCAGGACAACAAAGAGCAAGGCCTAACGTTCCCACCACAAGCTCAATCTTCCATCCAGGACAACAAAGAGCATGGCCTAACGTTCCCACCACAAGCTCAATCTTCCATCCAGGGGAACAAAGAGCATGGCCTAACGTTCCCACCACAAGCTCAATCTTCCATCCAGGACAACAAAGAGCATGGCCTAACGTTCCCACCACAAGCTCAATCTTCCATCCAGGGGAACAAAGAGCAAGGCCTAACGTTCCCACCACAAGCTCAATCTTCCATCCAGGACAACAAGGAGCATGGCCTAACGTTCCCACCACAAGCTCAATCTTCCATCCAGGACAACAAAGAGCATGGCTTAACGTTCCCACCACAAGCTCAATCTTCCATCCAGGGGAACAAAGAGCATGGCTTAACGTTCCCACCACAAGCTCAATCTTCCATCCAGGGGAACAAAGAGCATGGCCTAACGTTCCCACCACAAGCTCAATCTTCCATCCAGGACAACAAAGAGCGTGGCCTAACGTTCCCACCACAAGCTCAATCTTCCATCCAGGGGAACAAAGAGCATGGCCTAACGTTCCCACCACAAGCTCAATCTTCCATCCAGGGGAACAAAGAGCGTGGCCTAACGTTCCCACCACAAGCTCAATCTTCCATCCAGGACAACAAAGAGCATGGCCTAACGTTCCCACCACAAGCTCAATCTTCCATCCAGGGGAACAAAGAGCATGGCCTAACGTTCCCACCACAAGCTCAATCTTCCATCCAGGACAACAAAGAGCAAGGCCTAACGTTCCCACCACAAGCTCAATCTTCCATCCAGGACAACAAAGAGCGTGGCCTAACGTTCCCACCACAAGCTCAATCTTCCATCCAGGACAACAAAGGGCAAGGCCTAACGTTCCCACCACAAGCTCAATCTTCCATCCAGGACAACAAAGAGCGTGGCCTAACGTTCCCACCACAAGCTCAATCTTCCATCCAGGACAACAAAGAGCAAGGCCTAACGTTCCCACCACAAGCTCAATCTTCCATCCAGGACAACAAAGAGCGTGGCCTAACGTTCCCACCACAAGCTCAATCTTCCATCCAGGACAACAAAGAGCATGGCCTAACGTTCCCACCACAAGCTCAATCTTCCATCCAGGGGAACAAAGAGCATGGCCTAACGTTCCCACCACAAGCTCAATCTTCCATCCAGGGGAACAAAGAGCATGGCCTAACGTTCCCACCACAAGCTCAATCTTCCATCCAGGACAACAAAGAGCATGGCCTAACGTTCCCTCCACAAGCTCAATCTTCCATCCAGGACAACAACGAGCATGGCCTAACGTTCCCACCACAAGCTCAATCTTCCATCCAGGGGAACAAAGAGCACGGCCTAACGTTCCCACCACAAGCTCAATCTTCCATCCAGGACAACAAAGAGCATGGCCTAACGTTCCCTCCACAAGCTCAATCTTCCATCCAGGACAACAACGAGCATGGCCTAACGTTCCCACCACAAGCTCAATCTTCCATCCAGGGGAACAAAGAGCAAGGCCTAACGTCCCCACCACAAGCTCAATCTTCCATCCAGGACAACAAAGAGCAAGGCCTAACGTTCCCTCCACAAGCTCAATCTTCCATCCAGGGGAACAAAGAGCGTGGCCTAACGTTCCCACCACAAGCTCAATCTTCCATCCAGGGGAACAAAGAGCATGGCCTAACGTTCCCACCACAAGCTCATTCTTCCATCCAGGACAACAAAGAGCAAGGCCTAACGTTCCCACCACAAGCTCAATCTTCCATCCAGGGGAACAAAGAGCATGGCCTAACGGTCCCAATACAAGCTCAATCTTCCATCCAGGACAACAAAGAGCAAGGCCTAACGTTCCCACCACAAGCTCAATCTTCCATCCAGGGGAACAAAGAGCATGGCCTAACGTTCCCACCACAAGCTCAATCTTCCATCCAGGACAACAAAGAGCATGGCCTAACGTTCCCACCACAAGCTCAATCTTCCATCCAGGGGAACAAAGAGCATGGCCTAACGTTCCCACCACAAGCTCAATCTTCCATCCAGGGGAACAAAGAGCATGGCCTAACGTTCCCACCACAAGCTCAATCTTCCATCCAGGGGAACAAAGAGCATGGCCTAACGTTCCCACCACAAGCTCAATCTTCCATCCAGGGGAACAAAGAGCATGGCCTAACGTTCCCACCACAAGCTCAATCTTCCATCCAGGGGAACAAAGAGCATGGCCTAACGTTCCCACCACAAGCTCAATCTTCCATCCAGGACAACAAAGAGCATGGACTAACGTTCCCACCACAAGCTCAATCTTCCATCCAGGACAACAAAGAGCAAGGCCTAACGTTCCCACCACAAGCTCAATCTTCCATCCAGGACAACAAAGAGCATGGCCTAACGTTCCCACCACAAGCTCAATCTTCCATCCAGGACAACAAAGAGCATGGCCTAACGTTCCCACCACAAGCTCAATCTTCCATCCAGGGGAACAAAGAGCATGGCCTAACGTTCCCACCACAAGCTCAATCTTCCATCCAGGGGAACAAAGAGCGTGGCCTAACGTTCCCACCACAAGCTCAATCTTCCATCCAGGACAACAAAGAGCATGGCCTAACGTTCCCACCACAAGCTCAATCTTCCATCCAGGGGAACAAAGAGCATGGCCTAATGTTCCCACCACAAGCTCAATCTTCCATCCAGGACAACAAAGAGCAAGGCCTAACGTTCCCACCACAAGCTCAATTTTCCATCCAGGGGAACAAAGAGCATGGCCTAACGTTCTCACCACAAGCTCAATCTTCCATCCAGGGGAACAAAGAGCATGGCCTAACGTTCTCACCACAAGCTCAATTTTCCATCCAGGACAACAAAGAGCAAGGCCTAACGTTCCCACCACAAGCTCAATTTTCCATCCAGGGGAACAAAGAGCATGTCCTAACGTTCCCAACACAAGCTCAATCTTCCATCCAGGGGAACAAAGAGCATGGCCTAACGTTCTCACCACAAGCTCAATCTTCCATCCAGGACAACAAAGAGCAAGGCCTAACGTTCCCACCACAAGCTCAATTTTCCATCCAGGGGAACAAAGAGCATGGCCTAACGTTCCCACCACAAGCTCAATCTTCCATCCAGGGGAACAAAGAGCAAGGCCTAACGTTCCCACCACAAGCTCAATCTTCCATCCAGGGGAACAAAGAGCATGGCCTAACGTTCCCACCACAAGCTCAATCTTCCATCCAGGGGAACAAAGAGCAAGGCCTAACGTTCCCACCACAAGCTCAATCTTCCATCCAGGGGAACAAAGAGCATGGCCTAACGTTCCCACCACAAGCTCAATCTTCCATCCAGGGGAACAAAGAGCAAGGCCTAACGTTCCCACCACAAGCTCAATCTTCCATCCAGGGGAACAAAGAGCATGGCCTAACGTCCCCACCACAAGCTCAATCTTCCATCCAGGGGAACAAAGAGCATGGCCTAACGTTCCCACCACAAGCTCAATCTTCCATCCAGGACAACAAAGAGCATGGCCTAACGTTCCCACCACAAGCTCAATCTTCCATCCAGGGGAACAAAGAGCATGGCCTAACGTCCCCACCACAAGCTCAATCTTCCATCCAGGACAACAAAGAGCAAGGCCTAACGTTCCCACCACAAGCTCAATCTTCCATCCAGGACAACAAAGAGCATGGCCTAACGTCCCCACCACAAGCTCAATCTTCCATCCAGGGGAACAAAGAGCATGGCCTAACGTTCCCAACACAAGCTCAACCTTCCATCCAGGGGAACAAAGAGCATGGCCTAACGTTCCCACCACAAGCTCAATCTTCCATCCAGGACAACAAAGAGCATGAACTAACGTTCCCACCACAAGCTCAATCTTCCATCCAGGACAACAAAGAGCGTGGCCTAACGTTCCCAACACAAGCTCAACCTTCCATCCAGGGGAACAAAGAGCAAGGCCTAACGTTCCCACCACAAGCTCAATCTTCCATCCAGGGGAACAAAGAACATGGCCTAACGTCCCCACCACAAGCTCAATCTTCCATCCAGGGGAACAAAGAGCATGGCCTAACGTTCCCACCACAAGCTCAATCTTCCATCCAGGGGAACAAAGAGCATGGCCTAACGTTCCCACCACAAGCTCAATCTTCCATCCAGGACAACAAAGAGCAAGGCCTAACGTTCCCACCACAAGCTCAATCTTCCATCCAGGGGAACAAAGAGCATGGCCTAACGTCTCCACCACAAGCTCAATCTTCCATCCAGGGGAACAAAGAGCATGGCCTAACGTTCCCACCACAAGCTCAATCTTCCATCCAGGGGAACAAAGAGCATGGCTTAACGTTCCCACCACAAGCTCAATCTTCCATCCAGGGGAACAAAGAGCAAGGCCTAACGTTCCCACCACAAGCTCAATCTTCCATCCAGGACAACAAAGAGCGTGGCCTAACGCTTCCACCACAAGCTCAATCTTCCATCCAGGGGAACAAAGAGCGTGGCCTAACGTTCCCACCACAAGCTCAATCTTCCATCCAGGACAACAAAGAGCATGGCCTAACGTTCCCACCACAAGCTCAATCTTCCATCCAGGGGAACAAAGAGCATGGCCTAACGTTCCCACCACAAGCTCAATCTTCCATCCAGGGGAACAAAGAGCATGGCCTAACGTTCCCACCACAAGCTCAATCTTCCATCCAGGGGAACAAAGAGCAAGGCCTAACGTTCCCTCCACAAGCTCAATCTTCCATCCAGGACAACAAAGAGCATGGCCTATCGTCCCCACCACAAGCTCAATCTTCCATCCAGGGGAACAAAGAGCATGGCCTAACGTTCCCACCACAAGCTCAATCTTCCATCCAGGGGAACAAAGAGCATGGCCTAACGTTGCCACCACAAGCTCAATCTTCCATCCAGGGGAACAAAGAGCAAGGCCTAACGTTCCCACCACAAGCTCAATCTTCCATCCAGGACAACAAAGAGCGTGGCCTAACGCTTCCACCACAAGCTCAATCTTCCATCCAGGGGAACAAAGAGCGTGGCCTAACGTTCCCACCACAAGCTCAATCTTCCATCCAGGACAACAAAGAGCATGGCCTAACGTTCCCACCACAAGCTCAATCTTCCATCCAGGGGAACAAAGAGCATGGCCTAACGTTCCCACCACAAGCTCAATCTTCCATCCAGGGGAACAAAGAGCATGGCCTAACGTTCCCACCACAAGCTCAATCTTCCATCCAGGGGAACAAAGAGCAAGGCCTAACGTTCCCTCCACAAGCTCAATCTTCCATCCAGGACAACAAAGAGCATGGCCTAACGTCCCCACCACAAGCTCAATTTTCCATCCAGGGGAACAAAGAGCATGGCCTAACGTTCCCACCACAAGCTCAATCTTCCATCCAGGGGAACAAAGAGCATGGCCTAACGTTGCCACCACAAGCTCAATCTTCCATCCAGGGGAACAAAGAGCATGGCCTAACGTCCCCACCACAAGCTCAATCTTCCATCCAGGGGAACAAAGAGCATGGCCTAACGTTGCCACCACAAGCTCAATCTTCCATCCAGGGGAACAAAGAGCATGGCCTAACGTTGCCACCACAAGCTCAATCTTCCATCCAGGGGAACAAAGAGCAAGGCCTAACGTTCCCTCCACAAGCTCAATCTTCCATCCAGGGGAACAAAGAGCATGGCCTAACGTTGCCACCACAAGCTCAATCTTCCATCCAGGGGAACAAAGAGCATGGCCTAACGTTCCCTCCACAAGCTCAATCTTCCATCCAGGACAACAAAGAGCATGGCCTAACGTCCCCACCACAAGCTCAATCTTCCATCCAGGGGAACAAAGAGCATGGCCTAACGTTCCCACCACAAGCTCAATCTTCCATCCAGGGGAACAAAGAGCATGGCCTAACGTTGCCACCACAAGCTCAATCTTCCATCCAGGGGAACAAAGAGCATGGCCTAACGTTCCCTCCACAAGCTCAATCTTCCATCCAGGGGAACAAAGAGCATGGCCTAACGTTCCCACCACAAACTCAATCTTCCATCCAGGACAACAAAGAGCGTGGCCTAACGTTCCCACCACAAGCTCAATCTTCCATCCAGGGGAACAAAGAGCGTGGCCTAACGTTCCCACCACAAGCTCAATCTTCCATCCAGGACAACAAAGAGCGTGGCCTAACGTTCCCACAACAAGCTCAATCTTCCATCCAGGGGAACAAAGAGCATGGCCTAACGTTCCCACCACAAGCTCAATCTTCCATCCAGGGGAACAAAGAGCATGGCCTAACGTTCCCACCACAAGCTCAATCTTCCATCCAGGGGAACAAAGAGCATGGCCTATCGTTCCCACCACAAGCTCAATCTTCCATCCAGGGGAACAAAGAGCGTGGCCTAACGTTCCCACCACAAGCTCAATCTTCCATCCAGGGGAACAAAGAGCATGGCCTAACGTTCCCACCACAAGCTCAATCTTCCATCCAGGACAACAAAGAGCGTGGCCTAACGTTCCCACCACAAGCTCAATCTTCCATCCAGGGGAACAAAGAGCATGGCCTAACGTTCCCACCACAAGCTCAATCTTCCATCCAGGGGAACAAAGAGCATGGCCTAACGTTCCCACCACAAGCTCAATCTTCCATCCAGGGGAACAAAGAGCATGGCCTAACGTTCCCTCCACAAGCTCAATCTTCCATCCAGGGGAACAAAGAGCATGGCCTAACGTTCCCTCCACAAGCTCAATCTTCCATCCAGGGGAACAAAGAGCATGGCCTAACGTTCCCACCACAAGCTCAATCTTCCATCCAGGACAACAAAGAGCGTGGCCTAACGTTCCCTCCACAAGCTCAATCTTCCATCCAGGGGAACAAAGAGCATGGCCTAACGTTCCCACCACAAGCTCAATCTTCCATCCAGGACAACAACGAGCATGGCCTAACGTTCCCTCCACAAGCTCAATCTTCCATCCAGGACAACAACGAGCATGGCCTAACGTTCCCTCCACAAGCTCAATCTTCCATCCAGGGGAACAAAGAGCATGGCCTAACGCTTCCACCACAAGCTCAATCTTCCATCCAGGACAACAAAGAGCAAGGCCTAACGTTCCCACCACAAGCTCAATCTTCCATCCAGGACAACAACGAGCATGGCCTAACGTTCCCTCCACAAGCTCAATCTTCCATCCAGGACAACAACGAGCATGGCCTAACGTTCCCTCCACAAGCTCAATCTTCCATCCAGGGGAACAAAGAGCATGGCCTAACGTCCCCACCACAAGCTCAATCTTCCATCCAGGGGAACAAAGAGCATGGCCTAACGTTCCCACCACAAGCTCAATCTTCCATCCAGGACAACAACGAGCATGGCCTAACGTTCCCTCCACAAGCTCAATCTTCCATCCAGGGGAACAAAGAGCATGGCCTAACGTTCCCACCACAAGCTCAATCTTCCATCCAGGACAACAAAGAGCGTGGCCTAACGTTCCCTCCACAAGCTCAATCTTCCATCCAGGACAACAACGAGCATGGCCTAACGTTCCCTCCACAAGCTCAATCTTCCATCCAGGGGAACAAAGAGCATGGCCTAACGTTCCCACCACAAGCTCAATCTTCCATCCAGGGGAACAAAGAGCATGGCCTAACGTTCCCACCACAAGCTCAATCTTCCATCCAGGACAACAAAGAGCATGGCCTAACGTTCCCACCACAAGCTCAATCTTCCATCCAGGGGAACAAAGAGCAAGGCCTAACGTTCCCACCACAAGCTCAATCTTCCATCCAGGACAACAAAGAGCATGGCCTAACGTTCCCACCACAAGCTCAATCTTCCATCCAGGGGAACAAAGTGCATGGTCTAACGTTCCCACCACAAGCTCAATCTTCCATCCAGGACAACAAAGAGCATGGCCTAACGTTCCCACCACAAGCTCAATCTTCCATCCAGGGGAACAAAGTGCATGGTCTAACGTTCCCACCACAAGCTCAATCTTCCATCCAGGACAACAAAGAGCATGGCCTAACGTTCCCACCACAAGCTCAATCTTCCATCCAGGGGAACAAAGAGCATGGCCTAACGTTCCCACCACAAGCTCAATCTTCCATCCAGGGGAACAAAGAGCGTGGCCTAACGTTCCCTCCACAAGCTCAATCTTCCATCCAGGACAACAAAGAGCATGGCCTAACGTCCCCACCACAAGCTCAATCTTCCATCCAGGGGAACAAAGAGCATGGCCTAACGTTCCCACCACAAGCTCAATCTTCCATCCAGGACAACAAAGAGCATGGCCTAACGTCTCCACCACAAGCTCAATCTTCCATCCAGGACAACAAAGAGCGTGGCCTAACGTTCCCACCACAAGCTCAATCTTCCATCCAGGGGAACAAAGAGCATGGCCTAACGTTCCCACCACAAGCTCAATCTTCCATCCAGGACAACAAAGAGCATGGCCTAACGTTCCCTCCACAAGCTCAATCTTCCATCCAGGACAACAAAGAGCATGGCCTAACGTTCCCACCACAAGCTCAATCTTCCATCCAGGGGAACAAAGAGCATGGCCTAACGTTCCCACCACAAACTCAATCTTCCATCCAGGACAACAAAGAGCGTGGCCTAACGTTCCCACCACAAGCTCAATCTTCCATCCAGGACAACAAGGAGCATGGCCTAACGTTCCCACCACAAGCTCAATCTTCCATCCAGGACAACAAAGAGCATGGCCTAACGTTCCCACCACAAACTCAATCTTCCATCCAGGACAACAAAGAGCATGGCCTAACGTTCCCACCACAAGCTCAATCTTCCATCCAGGGGAACAAAGAGCATGGCCTAACGTTCCCACCACAAGCTCAATCTTCCATCCAGGACAACAAAGAGCGTGGCCTAACGTTCCCACCACAAGCTCAATCTTCCATCCAGGACAACAAAGAGCATGGACTAACGTTCCCACCACAAGCTCAATCTTCCATCCAGGACAACAAAGAGCGTGGCCTAACGTCCCCACCACGAGCTCAATCTTCCATCCAGGACAACAAAGAGCGTGGCCTAACGTTCCCACCACAAGCTCAATCTTCCATCCAGGACAACAAAGAGCATGGCCTAACGTTCCCACCACAAGCTCAATCTTCCATCCAGGGGAACAAAGAGCGTGGCCTAACGTTCCCACCACAAGCTCAATCTTCCATCCAGGACAACAAAGAGCATGGCCTAACGTTCCCACCACAAGCTCAATCTTCCATCCAGGACAACAAGGAGCATGGCCTAACGTTCCCACCACAAGCTCAATCTTCCATCCAGGACAACAAAGAGCATGGCCTAACGTTCCCACCACAAACTCAATCTTCCATCCAGGGGAACAAAGAGCATGGCTTACGTTTCCACCACAAGCTCAATCTTCCATCCAGGACAACAAAGAGCATGGCCTAACGTTCCCACCACAAGCTCAATCTTCCATCCAGGACAACAAAGAGCATGGCCTAACGTCCCCACCACAAGGTCAATCTTCCATCCAGGACAACAAAGAGCATGGCCTAACGTTCCCACCACAAGCTCAATCTTCCATCCAGGACAACAAGGAGCATGGCCTAACGTTCCCACCACAAGCTCAATCTTCCATCCAGGACAACAAAGAGCATGGCCTAACGTTCCCACCACAAGCTCAATCTTCCATCCAGGACAACAAAGAGCATGGCCTAACGTTCCCACCACAAGCTCAATCTTCCATCCAGGGGAACAAAGAGCGTGGCCTAACGTCCCCACCACAAGCTCAATCTTCCATCCAGGGGAACAAAGAGCATGGCCTAACGTTCCCACCACAAGCTCAATCTTCCATCCAGGGGAACAAAGAGCATGGCCTAACGTTCCCACCACAAACTCAATCTTCCATCCAGGGGAACAAAGAGCATGGCTTACGTTTCCACCACAAGCTCAATCTTCCATCCAGGACAACAAAGAGCATGGCCTAACGTTCCCACCACAAGCTCAATCTTCCATCCAGGACAATTTTCAAATAATATTAATTTTCAAACGCTTCTCCTGAAGAACTGAGTTGTGTTATTTTTGCTCCGGGCCAACGATATGTCGAATTTTCAAGTCGTCTCTAGTGTTCAAGTTGTGCTTCTTCTCATCCATGTGCTTAGCCATGTTCAATGACCTGCCAGTTTGAACTATGCTATTGAACCCACAATTGGTAAACCCCAGAATTATTTAACTTTATTGACTGAATAATGATTGAAAAGAATAATTGCTATTAATGTTCGTAGTCTTATATGGGACTTTTATATTATGTTTTTGGTATGTGTTGGTAATGAAATGATTTTTAGAATTTTTTCTTTAACTAATGTGGATTTGAATTTTTTTTAATTTTATTTGTAATGCTATTGACCTATTCATGTTTGTATCCATTATTCTGGGCAATTAGTGCTATTATTTTCATTTCTTTGTTGAAACTTTCTGTGTTTAGTGGTATTCTGATTGCTCTGTTCAAAAGACTGTAGAATGTTACTTTTTTATGGTAATATATGCTTGAGTGGGTTTTCTATATATTTCATATTCTAATATGTTTTGGTGTTTGGGAATTTTGAGGTCTTAGTAATTTAATGATGATTTTTCTTTTCGGTTTGATGGTGAATTTTATCATACACAAATTATTAATTTTTTCTAATTTTTGTCTAAAGGATGTAAATATGTCGTCAACATATCTTCCCCAGTTTGTAATTTCTTGGATACGATTGACAATTTAGTTATTTGCTAAATGGTCGATATAAATGTGTGCTGCAATTCCTGAGGCAGGAGATCCCATTGCAAACTGCTCATTTGCTGAATTATTGAATGTAAACGTGGTGTTTTCTAAAAGGAAACTGAATCATGACATGAGTTCTTTGATTTCTATTTTAAGTCACCAAGTTTGCTGAGGTTATTTTTAATGACTAACACCTGGTAACAGTGGGGTCACTAGAGTTCGTGGCACGACACCCCATAGACCTCCTCCGAGTCCGCCAGTGCCAAATAACAGAAACATACAGAATCCTTAGTAACGTTTATAAACATAGGTCCTATATTTACAAAGGCAATAAAAGAAAAAATCTCACATTTTCAAAAGCCACACTTTCCCTAATAGGTTTATAATAAGAGACTTAAGGAGAAAGGTTGATATGATTTTATTTGAACCAAATGATTATAGAACACTATTTACGTTTCAGGCGTCCCTACGGCCAATTTGCGAGTTGAACAGTAAATCTGTCACGTATTTTCCTACAGCAACAGTATTTGCAAATCGCACACTTTATACAAAAAAAATATTTATGAAATTAGAATCCAATTCGTCAGTGTTAATTTCATTTGTGTGCTGAGTCCATTGATTGACAGCTTAGCCGTAACACTCACAGGCTATTCGACACTTATGATATTATACGATATTAGTACTCATTCCTTTGAATTGCTGTTTCTGAAATCCATGCAAAATGATAAAGGAAAGACCTCAGAATGTTAAAATGACATGAAATTGGCGTCACAGCGGCCAAAATGTGAAGTGGTCAGCAATTATGGAGTGTATCTTCCTGCAGCAACAGTATCTGAAAATCGCACACTTTGTACTATTTTTTAAAAGTAATTTTTTAAAGAAATTATAGTGCAATGCGTCACTGGTAATGTATATTTTATAACCAACGAAGTGAAGGCAGACAGGACAGACACTTAGTACTGGTAAAAAAATCCATGTTCTGCTGTGCTAAATTTGTTTAAAAATGAAATTTTTATGAACCGCCCTAATTTTGGAGTCACCACTTGTGATGGTGTCACCCGGTGCGGTCCGCACCCCCCTAGTGACGCCACTGCCTGGTAATGCTTTTTCTTTCCAAGGATGTTTGAGTACATGTCCGGAATGTATTGTGTGTTTGCTTACTATAATGAAATTTTCTGTTTTATTGCTGAAATCTATTGAGTTTATGTAGTAAGTGTTGGCCATCCCTTTTCCAACATGGCAACTGATGTTTTAGTCAGTTAACTTCTGCAAAATATAAATTTTACAAATTTCCTTATTAGGTATACTGCACATAATACCTGATGGCGCTAAACCTCTGCTGTGCACACAGGGAATCTCTTATGCAGGCGAGTCTATGTGCTTCAGCGTGATTGATAGGGGAGGAACGTTCTCTTCGCTACTCAGTATCTGTAATTGTATTACGAGTTAAGATCTCGAGTAACGAAAAGTCACTCTCTAAATTTTGAGTGGCGATAGCTGCTGACAAGAGGTATCGTTTTGGTCATAGTAGCACAGCAGCAGTGACCCCCACCACTATCTTTCCCTCCAAGTCCTCGAGTCGACATAGATCTGCGCCATCGGGTATTAATTGCTTTCTAGCCCTCAGATAGCTGTTAGGTCACTGGGACCAGCCCCACTTTTGATTGTTAGTGGCGTACCCAGGACCTTCAAGCTACACAGATGTCAGCAAGAAGTAGTTTTGTGAAAGTATTAGCAGTATAGTATGAATGCAGGGGATGTCCTTGAAACTAAATGATATTTTGCTTCTAATTGAAATGAATGGAGAAAGAACAGACATACACATTTCCTCGTAGTGTTATTAGTAGGAGATATTTAAATTTCTCCAAGTGTTTCTTTGAACGAGGTTACAGACATATCAAAACCTGGGTCTTTATGGACAAATCATTTCAAACTTTCATTGAACACTTACAATATTTTAAATACCATTTCATAACTGCCATATGGACATAAATATGCTCAGAACAAATAATCACCGCACATGTGTCTTGATCTGAGGACGGCGAGGCACCGCTGCACAGAGAATTTCATGGTTTGTTGAGGGCATTATGGTGCAGTAGTAAAGCCGCTTGCCTTTCAGCAAGGTTTGGCATCCAGTTGATGCGTGCAAGATTTTAAAGTAAAATATCATGTCCTGTGGTTCGGATTCAACGTAAGTAGCGCATCATGGCTTGATTAAAGGTCACGTAAAACTGCAGAGATTGCTTCCTTTTCCTTCATAGTTTTAAATTGAAGTTTGGCGCTCTTATGATGTAGAACAGCTCTCCACTCATAGATTCCATCATCACCTACATGGTTTGGGTGATATGTCCTGTCAGCATAGTCTGGAGCATGTAGATTGGGAGTAGTATAGATTGTGATACATAACGCTAAAAATTCCCCTACACACAAAATGACTGACTACATGGCACTAATGCTTTAAACATGATAAATTGTTAATATTAGGATGTCTCATAAGCAGGGCCCAGATAATTGTGTGCATAACGTTTCAGAAATATGTATTTATGTGCTTAAAAGTGGAAAAAATGTGATTAACTTCCCAAAATAAGTTCTCAAATTTGTACCAAATTTATGTCCTCCTGTTCCTCGAAATATAGTTGAAACGTCTAGCTGCTTGAATAATCCATAATCCTGTCTACAGGGGCTTGCCCCAGTTTCCAAATCCTACGATACTGCACATGCGCTGTTTTCGAATTTCATTCTAAAGAGCAGAAGAAAAGGTCACTTCAAAAATTTTGATAGCACTCACAGACCACTGTAATTTCAAGTAAAATTTCCTGTCGAGGTAACGACTATTGGAGGCTGTTGACCGCAAGCCCCCGGCTATATTTAATCACTGGGGAATATATAGTAATATGCCACAATATGTATTTATTTATAAACATGGCAAAAATATGTAAATAAATAGAAAATATTTAGTTAAATAAAAATAAGACATAACTATCCAGGCCTTACTCATAAGTAATGTAGTTTTTTCAGCTGATTTTTAAGATAGAATTGGTTTTCCTTGATTTGCCAGTGCTATTTACAGGAGGCCATGACTGGAATGTACCAGTCGTCAGTTGGTGATACGCTGTCACAAATGGACCTTACAAAGTTGGAGGTTAGGGTCCTTCTAAAGCACTAGTGGACACAAGATTAAAAAGCTGCTCCCGCTGCTCGAATATGTGAAGTGAAAAGAGAAGGTGTCGTTAGTGAGCGTGTGGCAGAACGATGGTTTCAACACTGGAGAAGAAAACATTATAGATTTACTGTGTTTTGGAAAAAATTCCCATAAGAAGTACTCGTTGGCTGTCGGAAGAACTTCATGCATCAAAGGATACCATACATCACCAGGTTAAAAAACTTGGAAATTTAAACAGAAGCTGTGGATCTATACCTCATGAATTGACTCCCGAAAAGACTCAATGTAGAGTTGATATCTGTCGTCTACTTATCGGTAACCCCAAGGATGATGGATTTATCAGGAGAATTGTCTCATATGATGAAGAATGGGCCTAATACCGCAACGCTGACGTCTTGAAACAGTGCCTCAGTCCCCGTAAACATACCAAAGTAATCGTTAAAAAGGAACGGTTCAGCCCAGCGGCGTCACTAGAGAGGTGCGGGGGGTCGGACCGCACCAGGTGACACCATCACAAGGGGTGACACCAAAATTAGGGCGGTACTTAAAAAAATCATTTTTAAACAAATTTAGCACAGCAGAACATCAAGTTTTTACCAGTAGGCTACTATGTGTCTGTCTTGTCTGCCTTCACTTCATTAGTTATAAAAATTTGTGAGCTTATCATTTAGCTCATGTGGCTTACGTTTATTATTGGATTTCATCAAGTACATAAATGTGAGTATTTTTGCATTTTATTCAATTTTATATGTAGCCTACGTTTCCTTTCAAACAAAATATCACTGTCTATGATTCCATGTCACTTCATGAAATTATTCTTATTAAAGGACATTGTTCAATAAATAGCCTACAAGATTTTCAAATATAATTTGTTTTATCCATTAAACCAAATATCATCATCATCATATATATTATTTCAGTAGAATAGATCCCTCCTGTGGCGCTCACAAGCGACTGATCGTGAAAAATGAGCATTCAAATGAAAGAGAATATACATTACCAGTGACGCATTGCACTCTAATGTCATAAATATCTGTCATTTCTTTAAAAATGACTTTACAAAAACTGTACGAAGTGTGCGATTTGCAGTTACTGTTGCTGCAGGAAGATACACTCCATAATTGCTGTCCACTTCACACTTTAGCCGCTGTGACGCCAATTTCTTGTCATTTTAACTTTATGTGGTCTTTCCTTTATCATTTTGCATGGATTTCAGAAACAGTAATTTTAAGGAATGAGTACCGGTACTCAAATCGTATAATTTCATAAATATCGAATAACCGGTGAGTGTTACGGCTAAGCTGTCAATCAATGGACTCCGCACACAAGTGACATTACCAGTGACGAATTGCATTCTAATTTCATAAATATAATTTTTGTAAGAAGTGTGCAATTTGCAAATACTGTTGCTGTCTGAAAATACGCGACATCATTGCTTTTCAGTTCGCATTTTGGCCGTAGGGACGCCTAAAGCGTAAACAGTGTTCTATAATAATTTGGTTCAAATAAAAACATAACAACCTTTCTCCGTAAGTCTCTTATTATAAACCTATTAGGGAAAGTGTGGCTTTTGAACATGCGCACGGGTGCGCTAGTATAAATCCCTCATGCGGCACTCTCAAGCAACCCATTGTGAAAAATGAGCATTCAAATGAAAGAGAATATACCTATACATGACCAGTGACGCATTGCACTGTAATTTCATAAATATCTAGAATTTCTTTAAAAAATGAAATTTAAAAACTGTACGAAGTGTGCGTTCTGCAGATACTGTTGCTGCAGGAAGATACGCTCAATAATTGCTGGCCACTTCACAATTTGGCCGCTGTGACACCTGTTTCATGTCATTTTAACATTCTGAGGTCTTTCATTTATCATTTTGCATGGACTTCAGAAACAGTAATTTTAAGGAATGAGTACTCAAATCGTATAATTTGCAGCTCTTAAGGGCAGGGAAGGAAAGTTTTGATTTAGTCGAGATTTAATATGACATAAAATTTAATGTTAAAATAACAATTAAAAAGTAACATATTTTTTATGTAGTTATTACTTCTTAACTTCTTACAATCTTTTACCAACCGACGTTGAATTATTTTTTTTCTCCTATTGTCTTTGTAAATATAGGACCTATGTATATAAATGTTACTAAGGATTCTGTATGTTTCCGTTATTTGGCACTGGAGGACTCGGTGGAGGTCTATGGGGTGTTGTGAGGGGGCGTCACCAACCCTAGTGACACCACTGTTTCAGCTCAAAGCGATATTGTGTGTCTGGTGGCATTTAGAAGGAGAGATTCACTGGGAGTTTGTTCCAAAGGGCGTGCAGTCAATGCAGATCTTTATTGAACACAACTAGAACGAGTTCATGAGACGGAGATACCCAGCATCAGTTAACTGAGTCTAACTGCTGCCACAGCCCTGATATTGGGCTTTCAGATGACCACCTATCTCGATCCATGACCCATTTCTTGCGAGGGAGAAATTTCAAAAACATTAAAACTGTGGAAGTGGGTCTCTTCGCATCAAAACTGGTACAGTCGCGGGATGAGATAAGACAGCTCACAATCTGATGGTCTCTACTTTGAAGAATAGTTTAATTTCCCAGAAAGCTTTCCGAATAAAATTTTCTTTAAAAGACGACATTACTTATGAGATCCCCTGCAAGACTGCCCAAACACAAACCAGGGACACAAGCTTGTATTCCAAGCAGTTGTCTAACCAAGAAGCAACCAATGGCTTCAGTGCAACTTTCAATTTAATGGAACATTCATAGCTTGCTACTACACCTTACACTTATGAATACACGCTGTTTGAAACCAATATGGTGGCAATTCAAGCCACACCATCAACATCCTGACGCATCCCGAATGCAAAGTGCGGCTTTGCTCTTTTCAGAGACAGTGTACAGTAAATATAGTGTAAGGCACTGATAAATAAATATGAAATGAAATGAAATCCTCAGCAACTTAATAGACTCCACTAAAAATTTCCCCTAGGCATGTACGTATCACAGTACACACTTGAACCTGTAGATCTATATAGGGATTTTACAAGGCGTGGCACAGTCGGTAGAGGCGCTGAGCTTGTAACTGAAAGGAAGCGGGTTCGATCCCCACCCAGGTAGTGGATTTTAGAAACAAAACTACCACTTTCAGAAATTCAAATAGCCCTGGGGTTCACTCAGCCTACACCAGAAATGAGTACCAGGGTAATTCCTGGGAGCAAAGACGGCCGGGCGTGGAGCTGACAACTCCATCCCATCTAGTGCCGATGTCGCAGAAAGTGGAAGCCTCTACCTTCCACTACTCCCAGGGCCTGTTTGGAGTTGGCTTTGCTTTGTTACAAAGCAGTGTGCGATACAGAAGTAAAGAAGTCAATAAACTGGGAATTTGTTGAACACATTATCAATCTATGATCTGGGGCACTGATAGAAAAGTGCCAAATTAATTTGGAAATGCTTGGCATTCCAACTGCAGTTTCATAATAGGCTACATGACAAAAGCTACAGGCGAGCTCCAGTTTCTCAGTCGTACCGAGGACGGGTGGCGAACCTCAGGCATGTGTGTTGCCTTCCGCGCAACTGAAAACTCACGTATCAATTGTACGGAATGTACCACTGTGAAACCGGGATTGACCGGCCAAAAACCGTGGCATAACAGTAGATACTGCTAGAGTCCAAGCTCTGTGACCCTGAGAGGAATGTGGATCGCGGACGATGAGGAGAGACGTGCGGGCATTCCCGGTCCGTGTATAGTAACAACCAAATACATTGGTTGGTCACTCACTCATTTGCAACACCACACTTGTTTAGGAAATGGCCCTATGTTAGCAATATATTGGAGTAGACAGGACCTTCTCTTCCTGCCTTCCGAGTCACCTCACCCGGCATGTTCACAGAGCTTGGACTCGAGCAGTAGGCAACACTAGGCTCCTCCCATAACTGTCAATTTGATAGTATGGACAACTGTCTGCAGGCGGGGGGGGGGGGGGTCACGGGGGTCATGACCCCTCCCCCCAAACGGGGACCTTTTTTTTTTGCAAACTCAAAAAACGAAAACACAATAACCAGAAAAATAAAACGTAACGAATTTTAACTGAAAAATAGTTTTTTTTTTTCATTTTATTCAATACTGAAAATATCTTTATTGCAATTATTACGTTCTGTTACAACTGTACATATTTACAACTTTATACCTGTTATATAAAAACGATTATTTATATAACAAAATCAACTCGTCTATTTTGCTTAGCAAACCTTGTGATTATCGAATCGATGTTTATAGTGATGTCACGATGAATGTGCAGCAATGCACGGATAGGAATTTGGGGATTTTTTCGCACCAACAAATTTTGCCGACGTCCGAACTGCAAGCCTGGTTGGCAATTTAAGCTGTGACTTTCTCCCTTTGTCGGTACCAACTCGACTTGCCGAAACTGTAACGTACCTTGATAATTTTTTCGAAGCTCGATATAAAAGTCGCAAAACACGCCGTTGCAATTTGTACGAATATTTTTGGTGCGCTAAACGCATCAAATTTCTATCCATTTAGCTTGCAAATAATATTGGTCTGGTTTTGTACGTTTGATTATTTTGTGATTGCGTTTTTAGTGATACCGGTACCATTTTTCTTAACAATTTCGATTCTCTGATCCCCCCCCAAGCCAAACTCCAGATCCGCGCCTGACTGTCTGCTCTTATATGTCTCACCATGACCACGATGGGGAGCCCCAACAAGTCTCAGAACTGACCGCAGTTATTCTTAGTGCGCTCCATGCTCCCCCAATGCAAATGGCAGGATAGCAACTTGCCTCATTTGAAGTTCCAGAGCACCTACCCCATATCCAAACCTTACAGTCACCACAGAAACACAGGCTATAAGACAAATTGAACATGGGGCTATTGACTAAGATTTCCAAACACTCTAAAATGGGTTAAAAACAAAAATTCAACAACGATTGAAGATTGTATTCTGGCTTTCACGGCCAGTGAATTAAAACACAGCAATTTTTATGAAGATTGAGTCTGGTAAGTTCTCAACATAATGAGTGTCACAAGCAGATAAGGTAGTGTGTAACAAATTCAGAGAACTGCTGAACATAAACAAATGAGGTACCTCACAGTACGAATACTGAAAGAGGAAGGGCACTTGAAACGGAAGGTCGCACCTATCCAACAGGAGAATTCTAATACTTTCATTTAGGAACGAAGAGGCCTACTCTGAACACATAAATTTGAAACTTAATTTGTTCAACAACTACAAATGGTGTCTTTAACAAGAAGTCAAGTTCTAAATCACCTACCTCGACAAGATCTCAAATTAAAGAGCATTAAACTTACACTGGGAATGTGTACTAAAACATTTTAAAAAATGATAACTTTATTAAACAATTTATTATAGTACATTATTACTGCCTGTCTACAAGCTTCTCAGGCGATCAGTGTCCCTAGCATCTTGTTCCTTCAAATACTTCAGGAGAGGGTCTTCAACATCTGCCTCACTTCTCTCCCTCATCCTCTTTGCACCTTCAAGGCGCCTGGGGGCATGCTGCGCTCTAGTAGGAATGGACGTGGATGGTATATATTGATATATATTAGTCCAGTGAATAGAGGTCTGTTACCTTACAAACGGTCCGGTAGTTCTAAATTTTTTATATGTTGTCTAGGACGGCTAGTAGGTGTTTAAAATGTAAAATGCACAATTTTCCTCCCTCCGCGCCCGCTGCCATATTGGAAAAATCGCAAAAAATCGGCACTTTCTTGATATTTTCTCCTATATCTCCGTTTTGGTGTGTTTTAGTGAAAATAAGTCAATGTTGTAGATAATTAAATTTCCTACAATTTACGTTCATTATTTTGTTTCTAGGACTTATGGTTACGGAAATATTTACTTTTTAAACAATAAAAAAAACTCATTTTTCAGATATTTTGCCAAAATTATAACTTTAGAACGCTGTAATTCTGTTATGGCCTATTCTAGAAAAACAACTATCACAATATAATTCGTAGAGAATTTAATTACCTACAAAATGCATGTCATTCTTTAGCCAACCATTTGAAGTGGGGGTAAGTATAAAAATTAAAACAATGGGTATATTGCTTTTTTCGCTTTTGTGACTCCACATAAAGAAAATGCACAAACTATTTTCCAGCTATGGCTTGAATTTTTAGTTAATACTAACTATACTTGAGCTTCTTACATGTAACAGTGCAATTATAATGAGGCAGGTACTATATTTCACTTAAATATCCACTGGTGAGAGGAGATGTTCAATTCCAAACAATCCACCAACACAGCAAGTATATTTTTAAAGATTCATTTATTTAAACAAAATAAGATCAAAATACAGCAATAATCTTACAAAAATCAGTAGTGAATAAACTAAGAACATAAAATAAAACTGATTTACTGGAGCTTCGCTCGTTTTGTAGGGGATGAGTGAATGAAGTCGGAGTCTTCATTGTCCTCCTCAAATAGTGAAGTTAGTAGATCGTCTTCGTCGTCGAGGTGACTTCCTCCCTGTTATTACATTCTTCTCTACTACATACTTTGCAAAGGGCGGAACAACTTAGGCCCGCCTTTCTACAGCCACACGCCCCCATACAGCCAGTTGTGCATCTGCATGAGATGTTGTTAAGCAGGTTTGGGGGAGCAGCGTCTCTACTCATCCTGATGGGCTCCAGTCTTCCAGCTTTTCTACACCAGCCCAAATCGATAGGGTCCTTGTCAATCCTCATCCACTGCATGACCTGGTGATATGTCCTCAGAAAGTGGAAATGTGCTGCGTCAGTAGTTGGAGGTAGTTTAGCCAGGTTGAGTTTAATGGCACTAGTCTTCAATTTGCTATAGCGAAGGGAGTTCAACGAATGTTCTCCACTGCCACCATACAGGGATATCAAGATTTTCTCCCCTGCTGCTGAAATTTCTTGGGGACTGGCAGCAGGGTCTTCGAACCTCTTAGCCTGCTCCTGCAATGATGGGTCTTTCGTAAAATGTTGCCAGAATTTATTCTTTCCAAACCCAAAAATGTTTGAAGTGGTGTCACAGCCCGATATTGCGTGCAGGAGCAAGATACAGCCTTTGGAGTTGTACTTGTAGGAGGAGGCGGAGTAGATTGCTTCTGGATGTTTTCCCCTCGCTGGTTTTTTTAGGTAAACATTATTTACCGCAGGTGTTGTGCCAGTCAGCAGTACAAGTAGGTCAATGTCTTCCCCGACAATGATAACGGCGTCGTACGTGGGGGAGAGGTGTTTAGCTGTGGCAACTATCAACCTGTCAGCATCTTCAGAAGCTTGGTCTGTAGATATGTTTGACGCTTGCAATTCACTGGAGAGCAGCTTCACAAATCTGTCCTTGTTCCCCTCATTGGCCAAGAACTTATCCTGAGATGTGGTGTTAACAATTGCTTTGTTAAAGACCACGTCTGGTGATGAGTTTGGCTTGTACCTTCTTGCTCGTTCTTCAGTCTTGGTCCCTTGATGAGAAGGATCTGTAATGTAGCCATCAAAAATCACCATCACATCGGTGCCATAATGACGTCGAACGTACTTGACGTAACCCTGGCAAATTCCTCAAAAGGTCAAGCTGCTGTTCCATACAACTTTGTGCAGAAGGTACCCTCCATCAATAACGACCATGGAACGTTGAGGTAGTTGGAAGTCTTGTGGAAGTGGCGAGAAAGCTGTGTGTAATAATGATTTCGTCCCTTTACGCATACCGTCCTCATTAAACAAAGACATAGAGAAAGGTAGTTCTGCAGATCTTCTTCTGATTGTTTCGCTATACACATGCGGTTAAAAAGCGTGAGTGGGTCAACAGATAACTTCTTGCCTCCCACCTTCATTGAGTTTTTATCGAACATCAGTGTGATCACTTTGTCTTTTTTCTTAAAAGACGCCTCTCCGAATGTGTTTCCAACTATTTTTGCTACCCCTGCACTTCCTACCACTTGGGCTTGGTGACAATTAACCTGGTCACTTCCCACTACGCCAGAGTTAATGTTGATGATTAAATTAGTTTCGGGAAAGGGTGGGTGTTTGGAAAACCAATCAAATAGAATCCCCACATCATGAGCGTCACGACTCATTCTAGTAGGCCTCATTTCCACGTGCTGCTCAGAGAACGTTGATGTTACGTTGCTGTACTTCTCGATTTCATGAGCAATATTTTGCAGGCAGGTCATCCCACTCAACAGAGTGCTCTCAGACATGCCCCTTCCGATTAATCCTCCCCCTATTTTCATATCCTTCATTAGCATTTGTTCGATTGTCATGTCGGTCCAAATACCGGACCAGAACTTGTCTGATCTTCGAACAGTGAAATGACCCTCCATTGTGAACTTCTTAAACTCAGTGTCTGCCGCTCTCCCTTTCAGTAAGGAACGTAGTTCTGGCGTTGGCCCCTAGGTACCACCACTTACCGGGTTAAAACTGACATAACCTAAATCATCCCAAGTACCAGGTTTTACCACACTCTCCAGGCCATAACTGAATTTCAGCGTTCCAAAGTTAGAATTTTGACAAAATATCTGAAAAATGTGATTTTTTATTGTTTAACAAAGTAAATATTTCTGTAACCATAAGTCCTAGAAACAAAATATCAAACGTAAATTATAGGAAATTTAATTGTCTACAACATTGATTAGAACCCTTTTTTCGCTAAAACGCACCGAAACGGAGATACAGGCGAGAATATCAAGAAAAGGCCGATTATTGGCGATTTTTTCAATATGGCGGCGGGCGCGGAGGGGGGAAAATTGTGCATTTTCCATTTTAAACACCTACTAACCATCCTAGACAACATATAAAAAATTTAGAACTACCGGACCGTTTGTAAGGTAACCCCCCATTTTTTGCTCTATTCACTGGACTATATGTGTTTAAATGATTATTGATTGCTGTTAAATGTTCGAAAGTGCTGTGTGACTAGTTTTGTTTACACTGAATTCGTGTGCACATTGGCAAGTATAGTGATCTAGTATAGACCGCTACTAGTAATTATAAATACGATCATTACGAAATAAAGGAAATCGCCATTTTGTATTGCTTGTCATAGAGGTACGGAAACAGTGAGAATATTTGCACAAACTGAGCATACTCGTGGTCCAAGGGGTTGTCAAGGAATAAAGAAGAGTGTAGAACGTCAAGGTTAGTAAACTACAGAGGTTGCCTCAATATGGAGCTCTTAGGCGAGGGGTTCGCGGAGGGAAGGGAAAGGACGTGACGTCACACGTTTCCTCGTAGCGCGCAAGGCGCGAGATATATTGTATGGATTGCAGTGGTTTAAACACGTGTTTTAAGCCCTTTTGTTATAATCATGCCAGGCCAAAGATGTGCTGTGGCAGTTTGTCACAGTTATTATAAAGTTCGAAATGACGTGTCTTTTTTCACGATGCCTAAAGACGCATGCCTTAGCAATCAGTGGATTGCTGCATGTGAGCGAAAAGATCATTGCAACCCTCAAACAAGTAGGATACGTTCCCTGCACTTTAAGAGTGAAGACTTCGAATTAGACTACAGGGCCGAATTGCTTAATATAAAGCCAAGATTTCCAAGGAATCTAAAACCAAATGGTAAGTGAGCCTAACTGGCCTACTCTTAAGTTTTGATGACCTGCTAGGATGATTTTAAAGCTGTTAATAGTTTTGACATATTTCGTACATGGTATCAGGGGCGTGTATACAATTTTTATAGAGCGGGGGGGGGGGGGGGGGAGGGGCTGACTATCGTGGAAAATTGTGAGTACTTAATGAATTTTCTATTATAGCCTATGGAGTATGAATGGAAAATATCTAAATGGGCTACTTGTCAATTTATAAAGCAGAAGGGTAAACACTCATTTTCTTTTACAAATTGATAATTATTTCTTAAAAGTAGACTACTGTGAAATACATTGTATGTTGTACCCAAGTTGGCTTTTTTCGGAGAGGATCTGGAGCCCCCTCAGCCCCCCCCCCTCCCCCCCCCCTTATATACGCCCAGGCATGGTATTTTGTTTTTGGACAAGATGGAAAATTTCATGAGTAATTCTCTTTGTATTGGTAAAAATTATTTGCAAATATTCCAGAAAACAGTCATCCTTTCAATCAAATCCCTTCGACTTCTGTTCCAAGATATGGCCCGTAGGCATAATACAAAGTACATTCTCACACATAGGCTAAATCAAGATGTACTGGAAAACTCTTTTTAAAATTGCGAACCCGTGGTGGCTCCCCTTGACTGCATTTACAGACTGAGGATGATTATTTTAGGAAAAAATCCAGTTGTTCAAAAGCAAACAAACACTGCTGATCCAGATTCAGATGAATATGTAGTTGCTAAAGCACTAAACAAAGCTGGCATAGTGTCTGAATCAAGTAACGTGCTTCCAGAACAAACCTTAGGAAGCAATGTGCAACATGCGTCCTTCATTGCCAATATCATGGAACAAAGTGAGGAAGATGGCAAGGCTTATGTTGCAGGTTATGTAGCCCACAAGTTCCAAGGTAAATTTCCACAACTTGGGAACTTAACCTATGGAATGCAAACTCAACACGATTATGCATTACCAACCTGGATTAAACACTTGTCATACGGTGGTATGACCGATCCCTCAGAAAGTTGGCTAAACCAGTTCCGGCACATTTCAGCAAAATTCGTCACATTTCACGGATAATACGGATTTCAACGAGGCAAGAACCTTCTAAGAAGAACGACAGATTTTGTGTCGAGAGAAGTTTCTGATGTACCGTCTAGTGGGGATGAGGCAGCTGTGATAACAATTTTATTATTGTCATTTAGACTTTCACGGCCCGTGTTACTATTCATAATGATGAATTTTGGGCTTATGCCGTGTTTTATTATATAAATATTCGACGCGTTTCGAAAGAAACCATGTCTTTCTTCGTCAGGAATAATCTGGAATACGACAATGTTGCTAAGAGAAAGCAACGAAGAACATATAGAAGGTGCCCAAAGATGGACGCCATTATAGCCCCATGTTAGGGACAACGGAAAGCAGCAGTGAATTACTTTCTCAGGGTTCTGATAATAGGTAGCCAGGATTCACTGAGATTGTAGCCGGTGTCGCGGTTGAAATTATCTGGGTGTTTACGTATTTCAACCGCCTCCCTGATGATTCTGGGACGGTATTGCTTTATACGGGCAAGAATATGCACTCCTTGGAACATGACATCATGGCCAGGTGTTAAAGCATGATCGGCAACAGCTGATTTATCAGGTTGAATGAGCCTGATACATCTATTATGTTCCTTAATGCGAGTGCATATTGTTCTCGAAGTCTGCCCGATGTAAACCTTGCCACAAGTACAGGGAACTCTGTAGATACCCGGTTGTTGCAATTTAGGTAAAACTGTCCATAGTTGGTCGCAGGAGTTGCCTAATCTTAACAGAAGTTCCAAATACAGTCCGTATGTTGTACCGACGTAGGATTTTAGCAATACGATCCGTCGTGTTATGTATGTACGGAAGGTAAGCAGTTCCTATTACATCTCTTTTCTCAACTGACGTCCTATTATTATTTGGTTTCAGAACCGTAGAAATCAAAGCCTTGCTATAACCGTTGCTCTCAAAGGTGGTTCGCAGGGTGTTAATCTCTTCTTGTAAAGAAGACACTTCACAAATCCTCCTAGCCCTGGTAGTTCGAGTTGTAAGGATACCATGTTTCTGGGCAGGGTGATGGTGAGAACAAGCGTGGAGATATCTATTGGTGTGTGTTGGCTTACGAAAAACGCTGTGTCCTAAAGATCCATCCTCTTTCTTGGTGACGAGAACATCTAAAAAAGGTATTTTGCCGTCAGATTCCTTCTCCATGGTGAAACAAATAGAAGGGTGCTGGAGATTAAGGTGATCCAGGAAATGGCTAAGATTTTCCTCACCTTCCGTCCAAACAACGAACGTGTCATCCACATAACGCCACCAGATCTTCGGTTTGAAAGGAGCCGACGACAAAGCTTTCTGTTCAAAGTTCTCCATGAAGAAATTAGCCACAACAGGAGAGAGAGGACTACCCATGGCCACACCATCAGTCTGCTCATAAAAATTCCCATTCCATAGAAAGTAGGAGGAGGTCATGCAGTGATAAAATGTCTTGTGATGTCTTCAGGAAAAAAGCCATTAATGAGAGACATAACACCATCAATAGGTACTCTCGTAAACAGAGACACCACGTCGAGACTCACTAGGATATCACCCGGCTGAAGTGTTATAGCTTTCAACTTTTCCACGAAGTGTGTGGAATCCTTAATGTACGAAGGCGTGTTACCCAGAAGCGGCTGAAGTAGTCTACCTAGGTATTTGGAAAGGGCATATGTAGGAGAACCAATCGTACTAACAATAGGTCTAAGAGGGATATCTTCCTTATGTATTTTAGGAAGACAATAGAGTCTCGGAGGAATAGCATCCCCTGGAAGGAGAGTCTTCGCTGCATCCGCTGGAATAGATGATTGCTTGATCAATTTGACGGTGACATTTGAGTAGCGAGTAGTAGGATCACGACTATTAATCCTATATACAGGATCTGATAACAAAGACGAGATCTTGGAATCATAATCAACCTTATCCAACACCACTGTCGCGTTACCCTTGTCAGCGGGGAGAACGATAATATCAGAATTGTCCCTTAGATCTTTAAGTGCCCGGCTTTCGCCTTGTTTTAAGTTGGTGTTAGGTGGCTTAGCAGTCTTGAGAACTCGGGAACATTCTTGCCTGGCTTCCTCGGCCTCTTCAGGTGTGAGGTGATGTACCGAGGATTCTATGGATGTAATAAGTTCTTCAATAGGAATTCTTCTAGGCGCTACAGCAAAATTGAGACCTTTAGCGAGAACTGCCTGTTGGGTATCATTTAGGGGCTTGCTGGACAAATTTACGACAACCTTGTTAGCATCAAGTCTAATGGCTTGAGGTTTCTGCAACTGACATAACCTATCATATTTGGAAATATGTCTGTCCCTCACCTGATCTAGAACGCTGTTAGCTTGCACTGAAGAAATACGATCAAAGATCTTCCATAATTCCTCACTTACGAAGTTCGAGAGGCGTAGATATAGCTGTAGTAACTCCCTCGAAATAAAATCCAACTGCTTACGAGTATGCAGTAACCTCTCTATCAATAACGCCTTGCTTGCACGACGATAGATTCTCATTGCCTTAGGTCTTGTGAAGGTATGCTTCAACAAAACAAAATTCGGTAGAATATCATGATCCCGGTATCTAAGGAGAAAAGCGAGAGAAGAGATTAGACACACTTTCTTGCGTCGTAACCTACTAAATCTAGACATCAGTCGGAAAATATCCTCCCCATAGAGGTTTCTAATATTGTCATTTAGACTTTCACGGCCCGTGTTACTATTCATAATGTTGAATTTTGGGCTTATGCCGTGTTTTATTATATACATATTCGACGCGTTTCGAAAGAAACCATGTCTTTCTTCGTCAGGAATAATCTGGAATACGACAATGTTGCTAAGAGAAAGCAACGAAGAACATATAGAAGGTGCCCAAAGATGGACGCCATTATAGCCCCATGTTAGGGACAACGGAAAGCAGCAGTGAATTACTTTCTCAGGGTTCTGATAATAGGTAGCCAGGATTCACTGAGATTGTAGCCGGTGTCGCGGTTGAAATTATCTGGGTGTTTACGTATTTCAACCGCCTCCCTGATGATTCTGGGACGATATTGCTTTATACGGGCAAGAATATGCACTCCTTGGAACATGACATCATGGCCAGGTGTTAAAGCATGATCGGCAACAGCTGATTTATCAGGTTGAATGAGCCTGATACATCTATTATGTTCCTTAATTCGAGTGCATATTATTCTCGAAGTCTGCCCGATGTAAACCTTGCCACAAGTACAGGGAACTCTGTAGATACCCGGTTGTTGCAATTTAGGCAAACTGTCCTTAGTTGGTCGCAGGAGTTGCCTAATCTTAACAGAAGTTCCAAATACAGTCCGTATGTTGTACCGACGTAGGATTTTAGCAATACGATCCGTCGTGTTATGTATGTACGGAAGGTAAGCAGTTCCTATTACATCTCTTTTCTCAACTGACGTCCTATTATTATTTGGTTTCAGAACCGTAGAAATCAAAGCCTTGCTATAACCGTTGCTCTCAAAGGTGGTTCGCAGGGTGTTAATCTCTTCTTGTAAAGAAGACACTTCACAAATCCTCCTAGCCCTTGTAGTTAGAGTTGTAAGGATACCATGTTTCTGGGCAGGGTGATGGTGAGAACTTGCGGGGAGATATCTATTGGTGTGTGTTGGCTTACGAAAAACGCTGTGTCCTAAAGATCCATCCTCTTTCTTGGTGACGAGAACATCTAAAAAAGGTATTTTGCCGTCAGATTCCTTTTCCATGGTGAAACAAATAGAAGGGAATGTTAACTGTAGCAGTATTCGATCCCCAGTCTACTGCGTGACAGACTAACACGCTAGCACGGAGCTAACCATATCCTTGTTAACTGTAGCAGTATTCGATCCCCAGTCTACTGCGTGAGAGACTAACACGCTAGCACAGAGCTAACCATATCCTTGTTAACTGTAGCAGTATTCGATCCCCAGTCTACTGCGTGACAGACTAACACGCTAGCCCGGAGCTAACCATATCCTTTATCTGTAGCAGTATTCGATCCCCAGTCTACTGCGTGACAGACTAACACGCTAGCCCAGAGCTAACCATATCCTTTAACTGTAGCAGTATTCGATCCCCAGTCTACTGCGTGACAGACTAACACGCTAGCCCAGAGCTAACCATATCCAGCACCCTTCTATTTGTTTCACCATGGAAAAGGAATCTGACGGCAAAATACCTTTTTTAGATGTTCTCGTCACCAAGAAAGAGGATGGATCTATAGGACACAGCGTTTTTCGTAAGCCAACACACACCAATAGATATCTCCACGCAAGTTCTCACCATCACCCTGCCCAGAAACATGGTATCCTTACAACTCTAACTACCAGGGCTAGGAGGATTTGTGAAGTGTCTTCTTTACAAGAAGAGATTAACACCCTGCGAACCACCTTTGAGAGCAACGGTTATAGCAAGGCTTTGATTTCTACGGTTCTGAAACCAACAAATAATAATAGGACGTCATTTGAGAAAAGAGATGTAAGAGGAACTGCTTACCTTCCGTACATACATAACACGACGGATCGTATTGCTAAAATCCTACGTCGGTACAACATACGGACTGTATTTGGAACTTCTGTTGAGATTAGGCAACTCCTGCGACCAACTAAGGACAGTTTGCCTAAATTGCAACAGCCGGGTATCTACAGAGTTCCCTGTACTTGTGGCAAGGTTTACATCGGGCAGACTTCGAGAACAATATGCACTCGCATTAAGGAACATAATAGATGTATCAGGCTCATTCAGCCTGATAAATCAGCTGTTGCCGATCATGCTTTAACACCAGGCCATGATGTCATGTTCCAAGGAGTGGATGTTCTTGCCCGTATAAAGCAATATCGTCCCAGAATCATCAGGGAGGCGGTTGAAATACGTAAACACCCAGATAATTTCAACCGCGACACCGGCTACAATCTCAGTGAATCCTGGCTACCTATTATCAGAACCCTGAGAAAGTAATTCACTGCTGCTCTCCGTTGTCCCTAACATGGGGCTATAATGGCGTCCATCTTTGGGTACCTTCTATATGTTCTTCGTTGCTTTCTCTTAGCAACATTGTCGTATTCCAGATTATTCCTGACGAAGAAAGACATGGTTTCTTTCGAAACGCGTCGAATATTTATATAATAAAACACGGCATAAGCCCAAAATTCAACATTATGAATAGTAACACGGGCCGTGAAAGTCTAAATGACAATATTAGAAACCTCTATGGGGAGGATATTTTCCGACTGATGTCTAGATTTAGTAGGTTACGACGCAAGAAGGCGTGTCTAATCTCTTCACTCGCTTTTCTCCTTAGATGCCGGGATCATGATATTCTACCGAATTTTGTTATGTTGAAGCATACCTTCAGAACACCTAAGGCATTGAGAATCTATCGTCGTGCAAGCAAGGCGTTATTGATAGAGAGGTTACAGCATACTCGTAAGCAGTTGGATTTTATTTCGAGGGAGTTACTACAGCTACATCTACGCCTCTCGAACTTCGTAAGTGAGGAATTATGGAAGATCTTTGATCGTATTTCTTCAGTGCAAGCTAACAGCGTTCTAGATCAGGTGAGGGACAGACATATTTCCAAATATGATAGGTTATGTCAGTTGCAGAAATCTCAAGCCATTAGACTTGATGCTACCAAGGTTGTCGTAAATTTGTCCAGCAAGCCCCTAAATGATACCCAACAGGCAGTTCTCGCTAAAGGTCTCAATTTTGCTGTAGCGCCTAGAAGAATTCCTATTGAAGAACTTATTACATCCGTAGAATCCTCGGTACATCACCTCACACCTGAAGAGGCCGAGGAAGCCAGGCAAGAATGTTCCCGAGTTCTCAAGACTGCTAAGCCACCTAACACCAACTTAAAACAAGGCGAAAGCCGGGCACTTAAAGATCTAAGGGACAATTCTGATATTATCGTTCTCCCCGCTGACAAGGGTAACGCGACAGTGGTGTTGGATAAGGTTGATTATGATTCCAAGATCTCGTCTTTGTTATCAGATCTTGTATATAGGATTAATAGTCGTGATCCTACTACTCGCTACTCAAATGTCACCGTCAAATTGATCAAGCAATCATCTATTCCAGCGGATGCAGCGAAGACTCTCCTTCCAGGGGATGCTTTTCCTCCGAGACTCTATGGTCTTCCTAAAATACATAAGGAAGATGTCCCTCTTAGACCTATTGTTAGTACGATTGGTTCTCCTACATATGCCCTTTCCAAATACCTAGGTAGACTACTTCAGCCGCTTCTGGGTAACACGCCATCGTACATTAAGGATTCCACACACTTCGTGGAAAAGTTGAAAGCTATAACACTTCAGCCGGGTGATATCCTAGTGAGTCTCGACGTGGTGTCTCTGTTTACGAGAGTACCTATTGATGGAGTTATGTCTCTCATTAATGGCTTCTTTCCTGAAGACATCACAAGACTTTTTTTTATCACTGCATGACCTCCTCCTACTTTCTATGGAATGGGAATTTTTATAGTCCTCTCTCTCTCCTGTTGTGGCTAATTTCTTCATGGAGAACTTTGAAGAGAAAGCTTTGTCGTCGGCGCCTTTCAAACCGAAGATCTGGTGGCGTTATGTGGATGACACGTTCGTTGTTTGGACGGAAGGTGAGGAAAATCTTAGCCATTTCCTGGATCACCTTAATCTCCAGCACCTTTCTATTTGTTTCACCATGGAAAAGGAATCTGACGGCAAAATACCTTTTTTAGATGTTCTCGTCACCAAGAAAGAGGATGGATCTATAGGACACAGCGTTTTTCGTAAGCCAACACACACCAATAGATATCTCCACGCAAGTTCTCACCATCACCCTGCCCAGAAACATGGTATCCTTACAACTCGAACTACCAGGGCTAGGAGGATTTGTGAAGTGTCTTCTTTACAAGAAGAGATTAACACCCTGCGAACCACCTTTGAGAGCAACGGTTATAGCAAGGCTTTGATTTCTACGGTTCTGAAACCAAATAATAATAGGACGTCAGTTGAGAAAAGAGATGTAATAGGAACTGCTTACCTTCCGTACATACATAACACGACGGATCGTATTGCTAAAATCCTACGTCGGTACAACATACGGACTGTATTTGGAACTTCTGTTAAGATTAGGCAACTCCTGCGACCAACTGAGGACAGTTTGCCTAAATTGCAACAACCGGGTATCTACAGAGTTCCCTGAACTTGTGGGAAGGTTTACATCGGGCAGACTTCGAGAACAATTTGCACTCGCATTAAGGAACATAATAGATGTATCAGGCTCATTCAACCTGATAAATCAGCTGTTGCCGATCATGCTTTAACACCTGGCCATGCTGTCATGTTCCAAGGAGTGGATGTTCTTGCCCGTATAAAGCAATATCGTCCCAGAATCATCAGGGAGGCGGTTGAAATACGTAAACACCCAGATAATTTCAACCGCGACACCGGCTACAATCTCAGTGAATCCTGGCTACCTATTATCAGAACCCTGAGAAAGTAATTCACTGCTGCTTTCCGTTGTCCCTAACATGGGGCTATAATGGCGTCCATCTTTGGGAACCTTCTATATGTTCTTCGTTGCTTTCTCTTAGCAACATTGTCGAATTCCAGATTATTCCTGACGGAGAAAGACATGGCTTCTTTCGAAACGCGTCGAATATTTATATAATAAAACACGGCATAAGCCCAAAATTCAACATTATGAATAACAATTTTCTTCATCAGATTGAAACATTCCAATTCTATCTTGCATAAGAAGTGGTTATTGGAAGTCACTAACACCTACGATACTGCTACCGAGTCTAGGCGAATTTCCAAGAAATTCAAGAAGAACACAACATAAAATGTAAGTAGGCTACATTCAGTTATTTTATCACCCATTTACCAATAATTTCATGAGAATAAACTGTTCTTTGCGTACTCAACAGCTGATGTTGACAGTTTCGTTACGTTCCCCACATGGCGCGTTTGGAATCTTGTGACGTCATCCGCCTTGTGAGCGCTGATTGGTGAGTGAAAATTGAGGCAACCTCTGTAGTTTATAAGCCTTGATAGAACGTCACCAAAGTTTCATTCCAATATGACATCAGGAAAAACCAAAGATGATAACACGATTTGCCAAGAGTGCAATAAATCATTTACTGATGTTGACAGCGCTGTTGGATGTGTTGGCAACTGCAGACAATGGTATCATATAGACTGCGCTGGTCTATCAGCAACAGAATTCAATGCATTGAAGCTGAAGAGAAGTAGTCTCTTTTGGATGTGTAGTAAATGCAGACATCTATTAGTTAATTTTGGAATTGCTACATCCGCAGGCCAAGACGATAAATTGAAGAACTTCATAGATGGAAACAAACAAACTTGCACAGAAATTAAAGATGATGTGAAATATATAAAAGACTCTATGTAAGGCATGACGTCCCAACTACTAAGAAAAATGACTCTTCTTTTGGAGGCCCAAGTTCAACAAACGGATATACTACTAGTCCAAAATGAACAACATAAAAAAGCACTAATAAGACCTTCTGCTAATAATGCATTCGATACTCAGAAGGCCAAGAGTAGATCAAACACATTTTATAACAAAGATAATGATCTGATGACCCAAACAAATCCGAAATACATGGAATCATTTCCTGAAATCAACGACTGGAGGTCGGTAAAATCCGCCGCAATAATGCATAGGCCCTTAAAAAGCATGACTAAAGAGCATTCACAGTTGAGACTGCAAAATAGATTTAGCTTGCTAGAGGATGAGAGGGAGGAAGAATTATCTGCAACACAGGATATGAGCGAACCTCATAATCATGTTCCAAAACATCAGCAAACAGATATGTACCAAACCTCACCTATGCCGAAGAAATCGAAGTTAATTATCCTAAGTGACAGCCACGGTAAGGGTCTTGCTCCGAAGCTTAATATAAACACTGACAGCAACAAATGTCAACTTCTGGGCATCACACGACCTGGTGCAAAAATAGTGTTTTGGAAGGAAGCATAAACGTTATATATAATTTAACCCGTGAGGACTGTCTTGTTATATGGGGTGGAGCCAACAACGTGTACGAGAATGAGGCAAATGACGTAGTTCAAACTCTACGAAATGTACTTACTGCCAACCCTATTAGGAACAAACTTTGCTGTGATTGGCCTTCCACACAGGTATGACTCAATACCAACGTCATGTGTAAACACTGAAATTAGGAAGACTAACAAAAAACTTAACATATTGACGAAATACCACCCTAACTGTACATTTCTTGATATTAAATTGCCTAGGAATTGTTACACTAGGCATGGGCTCCATTTAAACTCTATGGGAAAATCTGAGTTAAGTAGCATATTAGCTGATTGGATGCACTCTATCTTACATTCCAAGGGAACAGCCATCCCTCTCCAGTTTAAACCAAGCTTGGACAGTAATGAGAAGGCAGAAAAATGTATTAACCTGGAAAGTGATCTCACCTTCCAACGTGAATCAGGAAGTCAAGTAATGATCTCTGATATAATCAAGGACATTGACATATCAACAAATGCACAAGCAGGTTGTAGCTCGGTTCGCATGTCCTGCAGAAGGAAAAAGACAGCCACCCGAAATGAAGATTTTTTATGGTTTTGCCCACTCACCAAATAAGCAAGACAACACAAAGGAATAGTTCTTCATCTAAAGATATTAATATCAGTGGTTATTATCAGAATGTTAATGGACTAAGGTCAAAATTAACTGTTCTTTCTCAATTAATATGGCGAATTACGATTTCATAATCCTTACTGAATCTAACCTTTGTGAAATCATAGGTAACGGTGAGTTAGCTCTAGAACAATATGATGTTTATCGTTGTGATCGTTCCATAGATGCTAGTGAATTAGAAGCAGGAGGTGGTGTCTTAATTGCAATCAGGAAAACTCACAAATCTAAACTAATATCCCTAAAAATTAAATCTGTTGAACAAGTCTTTGTTGAAGTCCAAATTCATGACCAAACATTCATTCTAGGCTCTGTATATCTATCACCAAGCTTAGAATTACAAAAGTACATGGAGCATACCATTACAGTTGAAGACATATTGGACTCTCAAAATGAAAATTGCCATTTTCTGTTAATGGGCGATTACAATCTTCCGAATATAACATGGTTTCAATCAAACGAAGACTGTATGGGGTTCCTCCCACGTGGAATTAATACTGACAAATCAGAACAAATTATTGACTCCTTTTGCTATCTAAACTTATATCAGTTTAATAACATTCCAAATATTCTTAACCGTAATCTAGATTTAATATTCTCAAATTTTTCCTTAACTGTTAACCCTAGCATAGATGTTCTAATTCCTGAGGATAAGTACCACCCTCCTCTAGATATTGATTTTAAGTTGGCGGTTGATCATCAACCACTTTCAAGCAATTATAGTTATCACAATTTTGATAAAAGTAATTATATCGGTCTCAATAATTACTTAGCTACAATAGACTGGAGCTCTGCATTGAAGGAACAAGACATAAATTCTGCTGTAAGCATTTTTTACTCTATTCTATATGAAGGCATTGATAGATTTATTCCTCTTGCTTATTATAAGGACCCATGTTTCCCAAAGTGGTTTAACAGTGAACTAAGAGCCAGTGTCTTACAGAAGAAAGTGACCCATGCCTTATACAAAAAGTCGGGCAGCACTCATGATTATTATGCTTTCTCGGAGCTTAGAGCCAAATGTAAACACTTGTCTAAACTATGTTATACTGAATATTTCAACAAAATTAGATCTAATCTATACAGCGACCCAAAAAGCTTTTGGGCTTTTATCAAGACAAAAAGGAATGATAAAGGTATTCCTGGTACAGTTTATCTTGACAATGTGAATTAAAGTGATGGACCAGGTATTGTCAATCATTTTGCTAAACATTTCTCCTCAGTCTATAAGGCACCAATCGTTAACACCCAAAAATTTGAAACTCCTTTCTCTATTAACGTCTCCAACTGCCAGGTTGAAAAGAGTGATATTTACAACAAATTAGAGAAACTCTCAAATAACAAATCATTTGGTCCTGATGGTCTCCCACCAATTCTATTAAAATCTTGTCGATTCATTATAACAGAACCATTATTCATCCTATTTAACCTCTCTCTTGGAACTGGTAAATTTCCTGATAGATGGGAGAGTAGCTATGTAACTCCTGTCTTGATATGTGGTGACAAATCCAATGTTAAAAATTATAGAGCTGTTTGTAAATTGTCCTTTATACCCAAATTATTTGAATCTATAATTACTGACAAAATTACACCCCAATTTTCCTCCTACATAACTGAACAACAGCCTGGCTTTATGCCAGGTCGTTCAACATGTACAAATCTCCTAGTTTATTTGGAGTACTTACTGAAAGCAGTAGAAGAGCACAATCAAGTGGACTGCATCTACACTGATCTAGCCAAAGCCATCGACTCTCTCGACCATAAAATTCTTCTTTCAAAATTACAATCTTATGGTATACAAAACCCTCTATTATCATGGCTGTCCTCATATTTAGAAGGCAGAACTCAGATCGTCAAAATTCTCAATTTCTTACCTCAACCAATAGCTGTCTCTTCTGGTGTTCCGCAAGGTGCCCATCTTTCTCCTTTGTTATTTCTAATCCTTATTAATGATATCAATACAGTTTTCAAACATGCCAAAATCCTCCTGTTAGCCAATGATACAAAGTTCTTTATGAAAGTTCAATCTCTACAGGACTGTATACTTCTTCAGGAAGAACTTTGGCGTCTAGAGGAGTATTGTTCTTTAAATGGGTTACTGCTCAATGAAACTAAATGTAAACTAGTTAGATTCTCAAAGAAGAAACGGAAAATTGAATTCTCTTATCAATTTCTATCGTCTACTCCACTTCATGCTGTTAGAAGTATTTGTGACCTGGGAGTAAAATTCTCAGACACGCTTAATTTTAATGAGCATATGGTAGGCTAAATATTTAAAAATAGGCTTTGCAGAGATTAGGTTGCATAACTCGTTATTCCAAGGAATTTTGTGACTCAAATATATATTTCCTACTGTACTTGACCCTTGTCAGACCCTTAATTGAATATTGTACATCGATTTGGAGCCCTTTCAATAAAACACAAATTGAGAGTTTAGAGAAAGTACAACACAAATTCCTACGAATTTATGCATATCGTTTCCTACACCCAATAACAAATCATAACTACACTGAAGTAATGATGAAATTGAAGCTGCCAACTCTTAAAACACGTCGTGATAATTTTTATATTCTTATTATGTACAAAATTTTAAACTCTCACATAAACTGCCCAGAATTACTAAGGTAAGTGCACCAGTAATTGACCTTGGTTCAGTAGTTGACCATTTGGGTTAAAAATAATTAAAACAAGAGTGTTCAGCGTCAAAGAATGTCAAAACCTCCGAGAATAGATAGGCCTGACATCTAGTTGCATTTTCTGAAAGTAGGTTATGTGCAAGGCATCATGGGTCATAATGGCGGATTTTTGTTGATAGCATGTTCATGCTGGTTTGTTTTCTCTCGAATTTCTTACCGATTTACTTAAAACTAAGCAGTGAACAATCGATCCACAGTGCTATTTTTATTGACCTTCAACTTTGGCAAGTAATCATCTACAATAAGGTAAGCTTTTGAAATGAATTCATAGCATATGCATGTTTCGTTTGTAGCCATGTGTAAGTAAGAGGAGGTGGTCAATTACTGAAACTAAATCTTGAATATTTTCAGTAACTACTGTAAATTAGATTATGTTTCAATTACTCTTTAAATACATTTGTTTTAGTGGCAGTAAGCTAAAAAGGTACAATCCTCTTGCCTATGGCTCTGAACATCCAGTAGATGACCGCATGGTCAATTACTAGCTCACTGAGTGGTCAACTTCCAACGCTATTAACTTTTTTGTAACATGGTGAATTTTTGGGGTGAATACACCAATCAGGTTGATTTTTTAATTTGCAGCAGACCTTTCAAGATGCCTCCTATTAAAGGCAACTTCCGGAATTACACAGAAGCAGCTATGAAAGCTGCTGTTGAGGATGTTCGCCTTAATCAGACACCTATTCGGACAGCTGCTAGAAACTATGGGGTCCCAAGGATTACCTTAAAATATAAAGTTGAAGGTAAGAGCCCATTAGCACGAAAAATGGGACCACATTCAATACTGACTGACGAAGAAGAGGATTGCCTTTCCAAATGGGTTATGAAGATGCAATCAACCGGATTTCCCGTGACAGTAACCCAACTACAAGACAGTGTTCAACGAATTATGAAAGATCTTAAACGGATCAACCCTTTTTTTAATGATCGACCTGGCAGAACTTGGGTCCATGCCTTCTTAAAGAGGAATCCCAATATAGCGAAGAGGATCAGTCAGAATTTAACATCAACACGGGCTGCTGTTAGTCAGGTTGACGTACATCACTGGTTTACAGAAGTGTATAAGTATTTTGAGGAAAATAATTTACTGGACTTACTGAAAGATCCAACTAGAATTTTTAATTGCGACGAGACGGCCTGTTTTCTTAACCCTAAAGGCAATAAAGTGTTGGCTCGTAAAGGGGACAAATCTGTTTACCAAAAAGTGAATGCAGATGAGAAGGAACGCCTGACTGTGCTTGTGATGATGTGGCCAATCCCATGGTTGTGTATAGTTACGAGCGGCTTCCACAAGAAATAACCTTGAACTTTCCTCCAGAATGGTCCCTTGGAAGGAGTGAAAGCGGTTGGATGACATGCGAACTATTTTTTGAATTCATTGCAAACTCATTTTATCCTTGGCTAGTTGAAAAAGGTGTTACGTTTCCTGTTATTCTGTTTGTAGATGGACATTCATCTCACCTGAGCCTTCAAACAAGTCAATTTTGTGATGAAAAGAAAATTATTTTGGTGGCTTTCCTTCCAAATGCAACACACATCCTTCAGCCAATGGACGTTTCAGTGTTCCGAACGCTGAAAGAAGGCTGGAAAAGAAGGGTTCACCAATGGCGAATTGATCACCTTGATGCTCCTACCTTAAAGAAGAAAGATTTTGCCAAGCTTCTGAAAGAAGTAGTGGACAAAACTGTCACACCATCTGTTTTGGTCAACGGTTTTCGAAAATGTGGCCTTTTCCCATGGAATCCAGCTGCTGTAAATATTCCAGGGCAGAGGTTAGCATACAAGGATAATGAAGCTGAACCTCCAAAGTACGATGAACGTTTAAAATTTCTTAAACAAGGATATGAATTTTTGAATTCCAACATTGACGAAGAAAAAATGATTCTCTTTTCAAATTCAAACGAGGAGTGGCAAGGGAATCCTTGTGATCAGTCTCTATTTTCATTGTGGAAGAAAACAAGAACTGAAATTGTGGAGCTTGAAAATCAACCGCAGAATCCAACTTCTGTCCAGCCACAAGATAGTCAAGAAGAAGTCAGCGAGGAAGTTGTCGGTTGCGAAATCCAGCCTGACCCATTACCAGGGACATCAAATGAAATAGAATCATCCCCTGTGAAGAACTTGACACCTGTGAAAAATGGGGCTGCAGAAGGGGAACATGCTACAGTGTTTTCTAACGTACCGAGCCCATTTAAGAAACATCTCTTCTATCCCTCTTTGTCAAACCGAGTCAAAGGTGTTAAGAAGAATCAAAAGGAGAAGATTCCTTCTGTTGTATCAGGCAAGCAGGGGCAAAAGTACTTTGAAACTAAATTGAAGAAAAAAACAGAGGCAGAAAAAATGAAGGAAGAAAGAAGAATTGAGAGAGAAAGGAAGATAGAAGAGAGAAAAAGACTAATGGAAGAAAAGAGATCAAGGAAAGACAAGAATCCTAAAGGAAAGAAACAGGCATGCAATTGGTCAGGTTCTGATTCAGAATCATCTATTTCAATTCCAGAACTTTCGGATGGTGACGATGACAGTAATGAGTTTCCCAGTGATCTAGAAGACGATACTGACCTCAATCTAGAACGTGGTGATTATGTTATTGTTGAATACAATGATTCTTACTACCCTGGGAAAATCACTGACATTTTAGATGACTCCTACGAAGTGACTTCGATGATTAAAAGTGGACTTTCCGCATATAAATGGCCAGAGAGGGAGGATAAGCTAATATATACCAGGAATCAAATACTACAAAAAATAAAGCCTCCTACAATATGTACCAGACGGGGATCATACTTAGTTCCAGAAATGAGGAGGTATTCAGCATTCCAGATGTATTTTTAAGAAAAATAACTGGATACGCAAAATTTCCATTATTATGTTCATTACTAGGAAATCCAAGTGTGTTTTAAGGTTTTCTAAAATCTGTTTTTAACTCTTGTTGTAAATATATTTTCAAAATAAACATATTATTCTGACAGATACATTTTATACCCATTATATTATTAATTTCTCATTTTAATCCCCACGGTCAATTATTGGAATACTTTGTGGTCAACTACTGAAAATGTTGCATTCGCAATGGTCATCTACTGAAGCAAAAAATAACGATTTTTAAAATTTTATAAAAAATTTAGGAAATTTGAATGTGCGTCTATTATGTAACTATTACATTTCCACAATACCCAGAAATATTATTAGCCATTCATTCAGATTATTTTATCATAATCAACGGTGCAGAAGAGGGTTCACTGAAAAAAGGTCCTTAACTGGTCAACTACTGGTGCATTTACCTTAAATGAAATCAATATATATGTGCCACCCCGTTCGATGCGCAAGCATCATGTCTTTGAAACAAACTGGCATCCAACTAATTATGGTCTAAATAGTCCCATTGACAGAATGATGCGAATCCCTATTGGGGTCAACATAGACTTGTTCAATACCGATGAAAGACCCCTGAGAAAATATCTGTTTTCCTATTCATTAGACAATCTGTATGAATATAGTTGATTGTAATAGTAGGGTACCGTACTTCGTATTACTCTTAATGTCTTTTATGCTGTATAAAAGAAAATGGTGGAAGCCGTCAATAAATATGTATGTATGTATGTATGTATGTGTGTATGTATGTATGTATTTTGTTCGGCTGGTGACCGGGGCAAATAAATGGAAGTGGACAGGGAAGGAGTGACTTAACAGATATCAGGACTGTGAGGCGGGGGAGGAGGAGGATTCGAACATGATGGTTTGGATGAATAGACTATGAAAGGGGGGTGATTGTGTGGCGTTCTGAAAAAAAAAAATCTATTGTTGTGAAATATGGCCAGATGGTAGGGGTACGGTTTCCATCCTCGCTACCTGTTCCCGTAGGTGCGGAATTAATCGCCCTATATTTGGCAGTAAGATTTGCCCACTTCTTCTCCAGGATCATTTTGGATACTGTACCGGTGGCGACACCCTCTTCCCTGTGAACAGCTCGTGCTGCGATATCCATAATTTAATAAACATCAACGTTGTCTCCTCCAACCCTGAAAAGAAACAGAATTTAAATTAATACGACTTGATAACTAGGCTAGTCAGTAAAGGCTATGTTACACACCTCCTTGGTCGGTACATGAAGCTTTATAAAGAGCTTGTTTACCCGTAACTGCTACACATGGGTGCAGGGAATCCGAACAAAATGTAATTTTCTGTCTCAGCGGTTGGCAGCCTGGGGCTGGGCTACTGCATATGCCCTTTCCCTTCAGTTAGCCTTGAGATGTCATTGTGTGCAGTTAATTACTCCACCCTGTCTGCCATAAAAAAGTCATCGGGTCCTCTGAACCCATCTGTGTCTTAAGCGTAAGTGCAAAGCACTGCTGTGTGGTAAAAGTAGCTGTGTCATGTGCCCAAATTTCTGCAAGGAATAGGTCCTATTGAATGTTATAGTAAACAATGGCAGAGATTATGTCACCTGATCACAAAATAACGCAGCGTAAATGACAAAATAAAAATTATTTGTGAATTTGTGTGTGATACCTTTCAATTCGCATCATCTGATATGTAACCTAACTGCTAAAAGACAGGTACAGTTTTCTTTTCATCATGCATTTAATTCGGAAATTATGTGCATTTTCAGTTTTAAACACGTTAAGTAAAAGTAACTACAAAACAGTACTGAAAGAAAATACAGACAGATTCATCAACAGCAGTTATTGGAACTCGTGTAGTATACGTTGCCCGGCGCCATTAAAATCCGAAAAATTTTCTATAGAAATGGCCAATGTTACTAATATACAACAGTTGAATATTTCATCGCTAGAGAGTGGTACAGTATTTTTTCAGAGTGCCAACATTATTGTTTCCAGACCTATATTTTCATCCAGCCCAATGGTTTTCGTCTAGGCCAATAAAGGTTAGGTAGCGCGGCCCTGTGGGCCGCGTTAGGCTAATGAATAACACCCCTGGTTTTTGTCACGCACAGTGGGGTAGTCACGCATAAATAATCTTTAACCAGGCCAATGATTTTGCCTAGTAGTACAATCAGTAAGTTGGCAGCATTACGTAATCGGCGACGTGCTTTTTGATAAGTTTATCACTTGAAAGTTAATGTTGACAATTTTCATTTTTGGAAGTGTTTACGCGGTGTTTGTTAATGGCAAATGGCTTTAATAATGTGGCAGAGTAAATACAAACCATTTTCACAGCGCTAGTAAGTAAAATAACGCACTTTCGAAACGGGCAACGTATAGGCCTACTACAGGAGAGCCCAGTTATTTTTCAAAAAAGTGATTTATTGTTGTAGTCATTTTTAAAAATTCCTGTTAAAACTCCGAAACTAGGAATATTTTGTAATTTCACCATGTTTAATTACTAATAAATTAGATAATTAATTCATGTTTTTGGGCTAATGCCGTGTGTATTTAAATTAGAACCATACGTTTCGGAGAAACCTTTCCATTGAAAAAGGAGACAAGGTTTCTCCGAAACGTATGGTTCTAATTTAAATACACACGGCATTAGCCCAAAACCATGAATTATTTATCTAGTAATCCGGGCAGTGAAAGCCTTAATATACATAGTAATAAATTAACCAAGTTATGATAACAAGATAATGCCTGTTAATTTATGTTAATCTGCCGTCAGTGACCAAAATTCTAAAGCGGATCCCCTGCACCATTGTGTGCCTTAAGTGTAATATTTTTCATCTGTAGTGGTGACGGGTTAAATAAGTTAAAATAATGTCATCACATAACCTAGGTCTGTAAGCAAAACTTAAAATTATAGTGTACCAAAGAAATTGGGATTGTACTTACATTTAAATTCGGGGCAGATGACCTCGTAGTTCCGCCCCTTAAAACAACAATAACTAACTATCATTTAAATTCCGCATCATTTCTGCTTTCCACGGGAAGGGAGTTTTCAGAAGAACTGTTCCATTTATAATAAATTAAATGAACAAGACAGAGCAACAGAGCACGTGGGTTGAAACACGGTTGATAAATTGGCAAAGAGTATAGGCCAAGTCCCAAGCAAGACAACCTACAATTTCTATAATTTCCTTGTACAAGTCGACAAATCTAGCCAAGACCGACTACAATATTGATCTAGCATGCACTTTCGTTCACTAGCTACTATAGACTTGATTGCTATGTGCGAAGCACCTTTGATGTGACGTCACGTCGACTCTCTAGTTCACTGTGGCAGAAAATGTAGCTTTGGGACACAGCCTGAAAGAATAGGAAGATTGAAAAAAGCAATAAAATGGCGGGCAAAAGCAAGTCGGGTAGCGAAATTAAGTCAGAGAGAGGTTAGAACCTGAAGTGAACAATGGGGCACATATCGGTAGTGAATTTAATGACCCGGCAGTGAATATTCAAGACATTCTCAACCTCTTATTAGAGATGAGACAGGATAACAGGAAATTACCAGAAAATCAGGTGAGAAATTTGAAGAAATGGAAAGATAATTTAGGAAGTAGAATAACAGAGATTCAGAAGGAGTTTAACTTGATAGTCAAGAAAAGGAATTGAGTGAGAGAATTGATGAAAATGAAAATCCACAGCCTGCTTCCAGTCTCCGACCGGGTCAGGAATGGACTGAATGAAGCCCCCATCTAGGATATGAACTGTGCCGGCTGCCGAGGCCTGACGCACTCCTCTGGGGGCAATGATTAAATGAATGACAGATGAAATGAAATGTTGACAGGGAAAACCGGAGTACCCGGAGAAAAACCTGTCTGCCTCCGTTTTGTCCAGCACAGATCTCACATGGAGTGTCCGGGATTTGAACCACGGACCCAGCGGTGAGAGGCCGGCGTGCTGCCGCCTAAGCCACGGAGGCTAGTAGTGAGAGAATTGATAAAGTCAGTAAACAAAAGTTTGGTGCTTTTCAGTCGGTCAACACGAATGCACCCAAAAGAGCTGGGTTGTGCCCTAATCCTGAAAAAAATTACATGAGATTAATAAATACACTTGGATGACCAGTTTCGATCGTCAAGCGATCATCATCAGATCCATTACACTTAGGCTATAAAATCTATGTCTGAAAATACGTGTGAAGATATTTGCAATATGTATACTTCATTAGTTGCAGTATTGGTGATGCAGCTCGTCAGTGTGTGCTAGTTGTGGTCTATGTGATGTTTTGTTGAGATACTGGAAGTGGTGATTGACCTCCGGAATTTGCCTGTTTGGAGTGAATATGTGCATGGTACTGTATTGTACAGGATACTTGTCAGGTTAGGATCTTGTGCGGTCCGGCAGCGAGCAGGTCACTTGGACACTTTAAATTAATCTGAAAGTGCAGTGAACTCAACCTTCTTCGAGATAATTCTTTCAGCACCAAATGAACCCACATCTCACCCGTAGGATAACTATTTCGAGCTGCTGTTTACGAATACTGCTAATATTACTTAGTCTGTAGATTTAGAAAAACCAGGTTGGATTCCATTTGATCAAGCGCTCTAAAATGGAACAACCAGTAGCATGGCCCTCACTTATTCAATAAAATTCCTCTCTTGGAAATATTGAACTGGAGGAAAGCATACATAAATCACCCCAACTTACTGCTGGATTATTGCCCCTAGTCCCTCCTTGATATCAGCAACGACATTATCAAAAACTGTGCAATCTTTCGCAATCCGTTGATGTCCGCATTTCGAGGTAAGAAAGGTTAATGCAGACGTAATCAATTGTACAACAATCTAAAAATAGGGCTCATTGTCAGTGGAAGAGATCTTCTTTGGAACGCCATAGAAATGAATTCGTGGTCAGGAGGGTCGAATTCATAAAAATTCAGCGCCGCAAGTACGACGACTAACTGGAAAGACATTGGTTCCAATATTACCCTCAACCACTGCCGTGAAGACTTGGGATTATAAAAGGTGTTGTGGGGTCTCTTTGAGGGTTAAATCTAATCCGAACAAACTCTGGTCCTTCATCGAGCAGACATCCAGGAATACCAGGTTACCAGTCACTCTAGTACGAAGGGCACACCTGTAGCCTACTGATCCAAATTCTGCCTCATTATTCTGAAACGAGCTAGAGAAAGTTATACCGTGCTATTTGATATACACTGATACGGAGCAATGACGGGAAGAAAACATGAAACTACACTTTATTATTATACATATTAGAATCGTATGATCACGAGAATACAAAATATGTTCAAAGAATACAAACTACAAAGACATTATAACGCTTCCTTCTTTCCGTCCTACGCCCTCTAACATATTTACATTTTTCCATTCACAATACCCCCACATCACTCTCCCCCCAGTCATGATATTACATCTGCAAAGCACACAGGGAATTTAATAACACGTCCTGATCTGGTAATTTTGTGGGGTATTGTGTCGCACTTACTTGGGACCGATAGTTGTGGCTCAGTCATTTCACTGTTACTGTCCTTCAAGCTAAATACTGGTTTTAGCCTATCTATTGAAACGTTTGTTAGCTTACGGTATCCTTAATCATCAGCGTGAAGAATTTTGGTGTGCACTGAATGACTTCATAAGGTTGTGTGAACCCAGTCTTCATTCTGTCGACTCGTACAAACACATAGTTGCACTGCCTTAGGTCTTTATGGACGAATGGTGTTCCTCGATTCTTGTGATGACAATCAGCTGGCTTGAGATGATTCATCTGCTTCTTAAGGCCGTTGCCAAATGTTGGCAATTCTGCATCTGTCTGGAGGTCAGGTGCTTCAAAAAATCACCAGGTAGTTTTAGGGTTGTCCCGTAAACCATTTCTACAACTGTTGAGTTAGCTTATTCACGAAACACACAACGAAGACCCAGTAAGATAGTTGGAAGTACATGAGTCCACCTTGTTGTTGCGTGGGCACGTATTGAGCTTTTCAATGTGCGATGAAACCTTTCTATCTTTCCATTAGATTGAGGATGATAGGCAGTTGTCCTTGTTAGTTGACAACCACAAATCTTGGCTAGTGCACGAAACAAACTTGACTGAAATTGCATTCCTTGATCTGTCACTATTTGGCGTGGAACTCCAAATCTAGTAATCCAGGAATTGAAGAATGCTTGAGCTACGGTTTCAGCTTGTGTGTTTCGGAGTGGTACGACTTCTGTCCAATTCGTGAATCTATCGATACATGTAAGGCAATGAGCGAATTCATCCGAGGGTGGAAAAGGACCAATGATGTCAATATGAACCACCTGGAAACGTTAATTCACATTAGGGAACTGTTCAATGGGTGCTTTGGTATGCCTAGATATTTTACTTGTCTGACAAGCTATGCATGCTTTTGCCCATTGTTGAACGTCTTTCCTCAAGTGTGGCCAAACAAATCTGGAAGATATAAGTCGCACTGTCACTGGACGTTTTGCGTTAACAATTGTTGCTACTCTGTCAGGGACTGGTTTAGTTCCTTCCGGTGTTATAAGATACCCCAAGAAGGTGACTTCTTTTACTCCAAATACCGATTTTCCAAAGTTAATTTTGACACCATATTTATGGAGCCGTTCGAACAGAGTCATTAGGTGATCAATGTGTTCCTTTTCTGAAGTAGATGCTATTAATATGTCATCTAAATATGCAAATCTAAAGTCAAGTCCCCTCAGTACTTCATTAATGAATCTCTGAAAGGTACTGGGTGCGTTTCATAATCCAAATGGCATAAAATTGAATTGGTACAATTATGGCGATTATGGGTGATTATGGCTTACTTTTGTTTATCTTCTTCCGCAAATGGAATTTGATAATATGCCATGATGAGATCTAGCTTTGAAAAAATTATCTTGCCTTGAAGGACAAGGTTAACATCATCGACACGTGGAATTGGATAACGGTCTGGAAGGGTGCGGTCATTCAGACGTCCATAATCCCCACAGACACGCCATTGGCCATTAGATTTGGTTACCAAGTGCAGAGGGCTGGCCCATTGCGATTTAGAAGGTTGAATTTTATTGTTATATAATATAAACTGAAATTCTTGTTTTGCAATACGTAGTTTATGAGGATCCAACCTGCGTGACTTGCAGAAAACTGGTGGGCCACTGGAAGTTGTTATGTAGTGTTGGACATCATGTTTGACTTCTTTCCATGTAACAGAAGGCTTTGTCAATTCAGGGAATTGTTCTAAGAGTTTAGAAAACTTGCATGTTGCATGGAGTGAACTTACTGACTCACTGAGGTCAATAATAGCTACATCTGCAGGAACATCCAGCTTAGTGTTGCTATCTATCAGTCGTTTGATTTTCAGATCAATTAATAAACCAAAGTGACGCAGGAAATCAGCTCCCAATATGCCCTTTGATACATCGGCGACAATGAATGACCATTCAAAGCAACGCTTTAAGCTTAGGTTCACATTCAATATATTTGAGCCATACGTGTGGATTATTGAACCATTAGCGGCATATAGTTTAAAATCTGATGTTTCACTTCTCTTATTCTGATTAACTGGTATAACAGAGATACCTGCACCACTGTCAACCAGGAAACGTTGTCCTGAATTGTGATCTTTAATAAACAAACGAGATTGATGGCCTGATATTCCTTCTGTGGCGGAACAATTAGCCGCTATTGTGTCCGCCTCGTCTAATATTCCTGATTTTTCCACTGGCAAGGTGGCACACATTTTTCTGGTTTGCAATGGTTCCCAAACCGGAAGTGATAGTAACAGTATTTGCCATTTTTTAAAATCAAATTTAGGCCTACTTTTACTTCTATTGCGAGATCTATGCCTACTGTGACTTCTGTTTCGTCTAACCTCCCTTTCTAATTCTTCTATTCTCAACAAGAGTTCATGAACAGAAAGTGTGGAAGTTGATGGGTAGTTTGCACCTCATCAACAGCTCGCATCTCGAACATACGGTCAGTCATCTGGGCCATTTTTTCAACATTCTCGTCAGAAATACTTAGTATACTCCTAATATTGCTGGGTAATTTATCGAGCCAAAGAGTTTTTAAAATTTTATCTGAAACATTCGTTCCACCATAACCTTTCATTTGGTTTCATATCACCAAGCTCGAGCGCGCTTACTAGCTTCTTTATTTGCCGTTCTTCGCTTTCCTTAAATAAAGTTAACAGTCTATCTTTTGCAAGAGAATATTTATTAACTTCTGCACTTGTCACCAGATTCCAAATATTCTCGGCAAATCTCGACTCCAACTGGGCAAGAAGGTAATTGAATTTAGTTGCCTCAGTAGTTATACCGGCGATAAAAAATTGCTCTTCCGCTTGGCAAAACCAGATCTCTGGCTTTTCGACCCAAAAAAAGGAGGTAATTTGACGCTTACCTTGTCGACTTCAAGTTTGGTTTCGTGACACTTACTGGTGTTTGTTCTTCGTTACTTATTTTCACGAGATCACGTCGCGTCGGGGTCACCAATTTATACCGTGCTAGTCGATATACACTGATACGGAGCAATGACGGGAAGAAAACATGAAACTACACTTTATTATTATACATATTAGACTCATATGATCACAAGAATACAAAATATGTTCAAAGAATACAAACTACAAAGACATTATAACTCTTCCTTCTTTCCGTCCTACGCCCTCTAACATATTTACATTTTAGGTAGATTTCATTAGAAAGCTAACTATTGCAATGGGTACCATGTTTCGACTTCCGGAAAATTTCGACATGTCTTCGCGTTTCACATCCCCCAGACCCCAAAACCACCGTCAGTTCAAAAGTTTATATATAATTTATGTGTATATATATGTATATCAGTTTTTGTGGACACGATAACTGCCGCAATTTTGCACCAATCACTTCGAATTTTTTACCGAATATGTATACCTATAAAATCTCGTTCGAGTTAGTTACTGGGCTAAATCGGTCGAAGGGGTGAAAATGAGGGGCTTTATTCGAAAAAGTGAAATATTGCTATAACTCTCTTAATATGTGAAATATCGAATCCGTTCAAATTTCATACTATGTGTCGGATAAAGCCCAAAAATTTATGTTTGAAGAGTTTTTTTATAGCACCAACCATTGACCAAAGGGGTGGGGAAAAGTGGGTTTTTCGGGAAACATTAATCATATCTCTCTTAATAGGCACAATATCAAAACCGTACAAAATTGACAATATTCCCCTAATAATTAAGCCTCCGTGGCTTAGGCGGCAGCACGCCGGCCTCTCACCGCTGGGTCCGTGGTTCAAATCCCGGTCACTCCATGTGAGATCTGTGCTGGACAAAACGGAGGCAGACAGGTTTTTCTCCGGGTACTCCGGTTTTCCCTGTCAAACTTCCATTCCAGCAACACTCTCCACTATCATTTCATTTCATCTGTCATTCATTTAATCATTGCCCCAGAGGAGTGCGTCAGGCCTCGGCAGCCGGCACAGTTCATATCCTCGCCGCTAGATGGGGGCTTCATTCATTCCATTCCTGACCCGGTCGGAGACTGGAAGCAGGCTGTGGATTTCCATTTCACATAATAATTACCTAAAACTTTTGTCTGAAAGAATTTTTGATATGACCCACCATTACGCCAAGGGATGAGAAAAATGATTTTAGAATTATAAGAAAATGCCAAGAGCTATCAGAGGTTGCCATGGCAACACTACTAAATTGATGAGGGATGAGCCATCAGACGTTGCCATGACAACGCACTTGCACGAGATCAGATTCAGATTTCCATCTGACTAAGTGTGAAGCGGCTTCGGTGACGTAACTGGTAGCATGCTGAACTACTATGCCCAAGGTAGCGGGTTCAAAGCCGGCCCAAGTCGTCGGATTTTCTAAGAGCGCTAAAAATCCCCCAGTATGCTTCCCTTTTAGAGGGGAAATTCCAACGTTCGTTGCGAGTTGCTGGTTCCGGTGGCATCTAGTAGCCATGTTCACAGCTAGGTGTCGTTGGCGGTAGTATCTGGTAGCAACATTAGGTACTACTGCTTGAAATTGACCGTCTGCAGTCCTTACCTGAATTACAGACTAATACAGCCATCACAATTTACACCGTTTATCAGACAGATTCTACACTCACCCAAAGTACACGGGGTTACATGACCGCGTTGTCGCAGCCCCTATACTGAGGAACCAACCAAAATCTCTGCAGGAGATATAATTTTGCGTGAAGAAGTAACAGACCGTTACATAGTTACACATCAGTGTCGAAACCTTGCATAAGGACAGTGTGACCACAAGTATAAAAATGGACTCCAAATGACAAGAAGATTACCGTCACCATAAGACAATAAAATGTTTAAAATATGCATAAAATGACGAAAAACAAAGTTAATTAATCTCCAATTATAAAATACTTTCTTGCAATAAATGAGGTCTGATCCTTCTACGAAAACCTGCATATTGTGCCTATTTTCGCTATCCCCAAGTTTGTCCGGTGAAATCCACCTCCGCCTTCCGGCGTCCCGAGAGGATTTTTTTCATTCACAATACCCCCACAAAGATATATAGAGTGGATATGACGCCGCCATTATGGAAGAAGGTTGAACTGGCGGCCGCCATGATATACACTGTCAAGATGGTGGGAGGCAGGGAGGGAGAGGCGTGACTAACGAGGCATAAGAACTGACAATTTAATTTGTGCATCGAACGAAAACTAACACAATCATCTTACAAGACAATAAGTTACGTGGCTTATGCACAGTACATTGCATGATTTCATTGCTCTTTAAAAAGAATAAGTTTTGTGTGCAACAGACGCACTTGTTGACCTCTCTCATGTTGAAACGTATTTCTGCAGAAGTGGTGAAGCATGCATGTATAATACTGTTTCACAATTTGCTCTATGAGTGATGCATAGAGAGGCTTTTCCCCAGGTTCAGTAGCTGTAAATAGATGGTCAGATTTTTGCAACAGATAACCCAGAAGCATAGCATAGACATCAGTCTGCAACTTCAGCATGAGATTCTTCGTGTTATTTCGCAACCTACTGTCATTCTTCCTAATGACACACTCCGCTGCCTTACATAATTTCACTACATCATTTGATGGATTCATAAGGCCATCTTTCACATTAATCAGTCCTTCTTTCTCAATATCTTGAGCCGATAAAAGCACTTCTAGGCATTCAATACAAGTTAGACACTTCCTGCTATGTACTGAACAACACTTTCTACATACAAGCTCAGTGAATTATAAACTGCACAGTATCCATGATCTGTACTCGCAGAATTGTCTGTGAGCATAGTATCGTCCTTCCCATTGACACCATGAATATCTGCAGTTGTCACTCCATAGGCTTACAGTTGGAATTCATGGATGGGTCTACCATCGCAATTAAACATTTCCTATAAGCTGATTGAAATTGTACTGCATTTGGATTATTCTATTCCAACCTCTGGAGCGAATAGAAGAGAAAAATAGCTCTACGTGATCCTGACTCAACCTGAGTGTTAATAACAGAGCTTTGTCCCCACCCCTGTGTTTCTGCTAGTTGTGTCACACTTAAGAGATCAATAATCAAACCGTATATTGGCATCTTTCTGCTGGAATCGCAAATAAGCTTTCCATATGAAAGTTTCAGTTTCTTGAGGTAGTCAACACAATTGGCTACTAGTTTACGAACTGTAGCTCGGTTCTTCTTCGATACTGGTGTCTTTGTACCTTCCCCCAAAGGATGACAGGAATTGAGTATGTCGAATATAACATCTATCATTTTTAGAAATAAACACAGTAGCATACACTAACAGTCATTGAACACCGTAAATCCTATTTCTTTACAAAACACAATGGCACAAGCAACAGATCTGCTAAGTGATATTAGTGTTTTCAGTCTTTGTACCATCTCGAAGAATCTTATCAGCTAATAAATTGCATGCCAATTTTAATATGTGGGTAGCATCAAAGACTTCTTGTTTAGTATCTGAAGGGTGGGGTAACCAGCATTGAATTTTATCTATATTAAATGACACTCCTACCTTCTCCGTGTCAGATCTATTTGTTGCAGTGCCATCACATACCACAGTAACAATATTTATCTAAACTTACTTTCATAGAAGCAGACATACCGCTTATTAGACAACCCACCGGTATTTTCTAGCTGCGATTCAAACATGTGACCATAAAAACCAGAGCTTCTCTAGCTAGTGGACATTCATCACTTTCTATGCATCCCTGACCTAAATCTACGTAACCACGAATTTGATTTCCGTCCCATACTAAATCTTTCTTTATGGCCATTTCATCGAACATCAGCGAAGCCAGTATTGCCTGCGCCTCCTGCTCTAATTTCAAAAAACTCTCCTCCGTAAATCCAGGATTTCCATCGAGAACAGAAGCTCAATAACGAAGGATGTGGTAATTTGATGAATGTTCTAAGGTATCTATCTATAACCTGGGCTGAATAAAAATGAAGAGTCAAAGCAAATTTTCGCACTTCAGTACTATATCTTTGTACACCACCATCCTGGGTAACCTGTACAAGTTCCTTCAGAACGCCTTGAAAACAGTTATCACTTCAGATCCTGCTTCACTTAATCTGTTATTTAGCCCTTTCATAAGTTTCTGATAATTAATTATTTTCTGTTCTTTTCGGAAAACAGTCTGCTTAGCAGTTTTGAGTTTCCTCTATAAGTCTGTATTTTTGTCCACTACATGATCGAATATTTTCATCTTCCGTGGACTAGGGACGGATTATGTGCGATCATGGTTTGCTGTAGAATTTCTGAGAAGAAAGAAAAAACATAAAATATTAGTAAAGCCTCTTAATTTTCCTATAATGAGTTCAAAACAACGAACTAGAGAAAGTATACCTCGTTGATACTTGCACAATATATTTTATTTTATAGCCATTATTATTATTAAAATGACTCAAAACTATCTTCCTTAAATTTTAAGACAGCCTAATTTATTTACCAACTGATATCAAGGTCTTCTGCAACAATGCTATCTGATTGCGAGTGTTCTGCTTTTTTCTGGAAACTTCGCTTCTTCAGCTAAGATCTACAGGCCTGCTTCTTCTACAGATGTGCAGGAAAATTGAAAATTATAGGTACTGCATTAGCTAGTCGACGTCGCCTCTCATTTGCTACACACATAATATATTGATCTTCCAAGTGTAGAGAACAATTAGAGCTGTATCTCGAGGGGTACCATTTCATGTTGACAACCCATTCTTTGTTAGTTCCTGGTTCTGCAAAGGTAATATGAAATGTAAATATCACACAAACTTAAACTGCTGCCTCATATCTACCTCATTAATTTATGAATTTGGAATCTTATTTCTTACCTGAAATACGACACTCCTGTTGTCTTATTCCTTCTATTCGTACAATTGAATGACGAACACACTGACGGCATGGTCTATGTATTTTTAAATAAATTTCATTCAACGCATGACGCCACACAGTCCGAACAATCACAACAAGCACTTGCCAGATGACGTTCTGAATCATGGCCAACTTAACTCAGGTTGCCTTTGCCCAGAGCGCTGCTACGCGGCTCCTTGCCTCTCTATATACCTTTCTCTAACTCGCTGTCCTGAAACCTTATTCCTTCCTGCAAATTGTATACCGTAAACCTTACCTGGTCTGTCACCATCTTGTAACAATAGCTTTTCATACTTCCACATTTCTGAAGACTGCATCAAGAACAAATTCCGAAATCTATCCTCTCTCAAGTCTGCCTGTCCTGATGCCATTCCTATAGAAATAATTAAATCCTTATGCCACCAACTATCTCGCCCACTGCATTTTATCGAAATTAAACTCACTATACACGTGTATCACTATCTTGAAATTATATCATTTTAATATTTATAATAGATTGAAGTATTTGTATAACAATTAAATGTTTATCACAAGTTCAATTTATTGCACATGCAGCATTTTGAATAAATCATTAAGATACTTTAATAAAATTATTAACTTAATATTATCAGATTACTGTACAATTCGATACGTGACCAATCTTATAATTTCAGCTTCTGATAAAAAAAAAATATGAGTACTGCTACAAGGTGATATGTATAAATAAGTGCCTCTTCAAATTATTCGACTGAGAAAATGCCGCTCCACATGTAGTACATACATATGGCTTCTTGCCACTATGCTTTAATTTGTGCGATCTCAAGTAACCTCTTTGTGCAAAATCCGCACCACAAATGTCACATGAATAAGTCCTTTGGGTATTAACAAGTGGGTCTTTAAATTGCATTTCTTAGCAAATTCCACTCCACATATTGCACATGAACTGGCTTCCTGTCCTCTATGGATTAACATATGTTTGGTGAAAGGTCCCCTTCGTGAGAACGAAACTCCACATATATCACAAGTATGTCGCTTCTGGTGACTATGGCTTAACGTATGCCTCTTCAGGTGACTTATGTTAGTAAATGCAACACCACAGGTTCCACATGTGTGTTGCTTCAATCCACTGTGGATTAGCAGATGTTTACGTAAGTTTGACTTCAGGGAAAATCCTGTAGCACATATTTCACATGAATGTGGTTTCTGAGTCGTATGAATTAAGCAATGTCTCTTCCATTGGCTTCTTTGGGTAAATACAGCTCCACACGCTTCACATTTATGTGGCTTTTGACCACTGTGTATCAACATATGTCTGTTCAAATGACTCCTTAAAACGAACGCAGCCCCACAATTATCACATATACATTGCTTCTTACCACTGTGAATCAATATGTGTGTCTTTAGATTTCACTTAAGTGCAAAAGCTGCTTGACACGTATCACAAGAATATGGCTTTTGCTTTGTATGGACTAATATATGACTCCTCAAACTTCCTTTTGTGGTAAATGCTACTCCACATATACTGTATGAATAAGGTTTAAGACCACTATGCATGAACGTGTGTTTGTTTAAATTTCCCTTTAAGGAAAATGCTGCTGTACATGTATTACAAGCGTATTTCTTACAAGCTATGTTTTCACGATCATTTCCTTCTTGGTGCTCTTTCTCTGAATAATTCCTCCTGCTTTCAGTACTGGTATTTATTGTTCCGTTATTACATAATAAATATGTCTCGTTAATAGCATCATCGCGTGTCTCTGAACATACGACCCTGGAGAAAGAGAATCAATGAATTACACTATGTTTTAATTTTAACATAAATATAATGGAATGATTTTATATTGAACTCGGCCATAGCCGGTCCCAAGCCCGGTTGAGAAAGGAGAAGGGTAAATGGCTGGTTATTGGGCCTCGATGGGGACACCAATGCTGAGTAGGTGCCTCTGGTAAATACTGAGAAATGCCCTAGTTGGGAGGCTCTGCCTAGCAATGCAACCATCAAATCCCAGCCCGTAAGGGAGGGATGAGGGCGAGTTTCCAGCCCCTTGAAACGGGATATGCTCAGAGAAGGGGGAACAACCCTGACAGAAAAGTCCAGTAGGCACAGATGCTGTGAGGAGGCGGCCCCTCCACTGTGCTAGCTAGCATAGGGGTGATTACCCTCGTCGGGTGAAGCTTATCAAATTCAGAGAACAAACGGAAGAGCCGGACGGATAAACATGATACGACCCTGCGAGAAAAGGACAATGAGATGGGCTACATGGAATCTAACTTCTCTGACAGGAAAGGAAGAAGAAATAATACATAAAATGCAGAAATATAAAATTACTTTGCTGGGGATTAGTGAAACAAAGAAGAAGGGTAGTGGAATAATGGCAATGGAAAAAGGATATACCCTGTGGTATTCCGGTGTGGATAGAGATCAAAGAGCCAAAGAGGGAGTGGGAGTCATACTATGTCCTACACTCAACAACCAAGTGAGGTACTGGGAAGCAATAAATTCCAGGATAATCAGAATGGACCTCAGCTTACAAGAGGACATCTCGATCATCCAGATATATGCACCCACAGAAGACAGAGGTGAAGCAGAGAAAGATGACTTCTACCAAGACTTGCAGACAACAATTAACAGAGCTCAGGATGGGAATAAACATGTCGTTGTCATGGGAGATCGGAATGCACGGATAGGTAATGAGTTTGAGGAAGGGTATGGATGTGTTGGCAAATATGCGGCAGAAGCAGTTAAGAATCGTAATAGAGACAGAATGATTGAGTTTTGCGTAGATTATCTATTACTTATTGGAAACACTTTCTTTCCCCTTAAGAAATGTCATCAGATGACATGCTTATCTGAAGGACGAGATGTAACGAGTGCTATAGACTATTTTACATACACAGAGAGTGCAAGATATGCAATCGATGATGTACGAGTTTTTAGAAGTGCGGAGATGAGTACTGAACATCACTTATTAGTCACGACTACGCACTTCCCGACACCAAAGCCACAGAGACCCAGAAAGTACTCCAAGTTGAACATAGACCAATTTAATGATGAAGAAAAGAAGAAGAGATATAGAGACGAGTTGGATCAGAGGCTGCAGGCAGCCAGAGGGAATACGGACATGAATTCAGCCGAACAAGTATGGGAAGTACTAAGAGACATCATCAAGAAAACAGCACAAGACATATGTGGGATGAAGACAGTAGGAGGCTATCAGAAGAGAGCTAGATGGTGGAATGAAGTGGTGCAGGAGGCAGTAAAGGAGAAGAAAGAAGCATGGAAGAAATATGTACAAAGCAAGAGGAGGGATGACTGGGAGAAATACGTGGAAGCTAGAAATGTATCGAAACAAATTGTCAGGCAAGCAAAAGGGGACAGTTGGAAAGAATATGGAGATGAAACAGAGACAAATTTACATGAAAATAAACGAAGGTTCTGGACATTGGTCAAAGGACTTGGAGGAAAATATGGGAAGAAAGTAAGAAGTATACAAAACAAAGACGGCATACTTAAAACCAAAGTAGAAGAAGTACTGGAAACATGGAGAGATTACTGTGCAGAGGTGTTCGAAACTGAGAGGGATGAGATAGAGCAAGAACAACAACTACAATCAGAAGAGATGGAGGATGATGTAGAAGTAGAAGAAGAAGAAATAATAATCAGTAGATATGAAATTGACGAAGCGATAACCAAAATGAAGAATGGTAAAGCAACGGGTCCGGATGATATAGCTCCTGAATTGATTAAGAAAGGAAGTGATGAATTAAAAGAATGGTTAAGAACTTTGTTTAACATTTGCTGGAAGGAAGAAATGATACCTGAGGAATGGACAAACAACATCATCATCCCAATCCATAAGAAAGGAAGTACAACAGATTGTCGGACCTATCGAGCCATTTGCTTATCATCAGTTGTATTGAAGCTATACACGAGAATTGTAGAGAAAAGATTACGAAGACAGGTGGAGCCAGAGCTACAATAACAACAAGCAGCATTCCGCCCACATCGGCAAACTCAAGATCAGATTAGTTGTCTTCGACACATTATAGAGAGAATAAACAAGAGAGGGAAGGAAGCATATCTGGCATTCCTAGACATTACAGCTGCGTTTGATTCTGTACCTAAAGAGGAAATATGGAAAGCACTGGAAATTTTACCGATAGGAAGAAAGTTGATCAGAGTAATTCAAAGTATGTATCAGGTGGTCAAGGGATTAGTGAGATTGGATGGACATGAGAGTGGACAATTCAGGATGGATTGAGGAGTGAAACAAGGTGACAGCCTGAGTCCACTCCTCTTCATTGTATTCATGAATCAAGTGATCAGCCAATGCAGAGCTAGGAAAGGCGAATGAAAATTGGAAACTGGAAACTGAGACCAATGCACCTTCAGTCACTGGTGTATGCAGACGACATAGTACTTATTGATAATAGTTCAGAAGACCTGCAACAAGCTGTCACAGAGTGGGCAACTTCCCTACAAGACAGAGGGCTCACCATTAATATAAATAAGAGTAAGGTGATGAAGATAGGAGATAGGGAAGATATGTTAATTGAGTGGCAAGGAAGGACTATGGATCAAGTCCACAGCTTTACATATCTGGGAACAATGCTGACTGAGGAAGAAAGAATCGACGGAGAGGTTAATACTCGGGTAAAGAAGGCAAATAATGTATATTATCAGTTGAGCCAGTGTATTGTGGGAAAGAAGGAATTCTCAGAGAAAACCAAGATTCAAATCTATAAGACAGTATTTTTACCTACACTCACTTATGGAGCTGAGACATGGACTATGCTGGACAAACATGAAAGTAGAGGGACTGCCTCAGAGAGGCAATACCTCCGGAAGATAGTGAATAAAACTAGGGGAGATAGGGTACGAAATATAGCGATTAGAGAAGAATTAAAGGTGGAATCGGTAGTACATTCGATCCAGAAGAAAGCTTTACAATGGTATGGGCATATCATAAGGATGGATGAAGAAAGGAAACCGAAGCAAGTGTTTGAGGCAAGGCCTGAAGGCACTCGAAGAAGAGGTCGTCCAAGGAAAGAATGGATCCAATATGTCGGAGAGGTGGCAGAGAAGAAGGGAAGGACTCTGCAGCAAACAAGGAGACTCGCAGGGAATAGGAATGAATACAGAAAGTGGCTGGCAGACCCGACGCCGAGAGGCAAAAGTGATAGATGAAGATTTTATATTGAAGGTGAGTTGAATGATACTTTCCAGATCTAATTTATGGAATGTTGAATGGGGTGAATTACAGGGGAGTTGTATACATGGTGTTCTTGATTTTCTTTTTTCTTCCTTTAGGGGTTTTAGAAAACAAAAGGGAATATCCTGGTGCTTAGTCGTGATTTTCAGACATAAACACACTTCAGAAAATATGGGTGGTGTATTAAACACTCACTAGTGATGTAGATTATATCAAATGATATTTGCTATGTTCAACTGGATGGTAATAGGAGATAGGACCAGCTTCTGAAGTTTCTGGTTTGCAATGCTCTACTCGATAGCAATGACAGTCAGGAATGAATGCCAAGTAGCATGGCTCCTACTATAACAGCCCAAGTCAGGTAATTGTTTTTACGTTTGGCAGTATTTCCTTGTCAGCCAATAACAGCATATCACTTTTCAACTCCACATGCGTTTGAAACATAGTGATTTTATAAACAAATACCTAGAGAATTCCCTGAGAAATAGATGCTGTACGGCCATTTTGAAATGTTTATTTTGAATAGGTTCTCACTCATTATAATGCCATGAGTATTAAATTAAGAAAACTACACTTGATGACAATGTCTCAGCGGCTCCTGTTAATCATCAGTCCATTCCAACCAATGATTATGCTGCTGATATCAAATTTATGGGATTTCAAACGTTGTTCGATGACCAAGAATTGGATAAATACGGAAAATAAAGTTCACTATGGCCCATCAGTAGCTTATTTCTTGGAGTGATATAACTGGTTGTTCTCCATATAAATTAGTCGTAGACAGAAGGGAGATCGCCTCAAGGGAGCAAGACAAGATTAATATTCGGACCCATACAAATATTGTTGGTCATGTAAAACTCTTATCATATACGTCACTTTTACTAGTCATGGCTCATCGTTGCATTAGTATTATTTAGGGTGAGGAGTGGATACGATAGTCCGTTATCACTAGCTAAGCAGTGGCAAGTTCAAAGTCGCCAACCACGAGGCGTAGAGTGCAAATTGTCAGGCGATACCAGATGCGGGGTGCGATAGAGGGATCAGCAAATACGGGCTTCATTCCCGCAAGTAAATTAAATTTTGAAGTAATGACTACTTGTGCCAGTCGTTTAAGACTCTCACAATGAACACGTTTTGACACATTCCTTATTTTCTCTTAGAGAAGAGACATCTCGGCGAGATATCAGGAACTTGAAACTTCGCCTAGACTGCGGCCGAGTGTCACCATTAAGTGTTCGAACATACGTTAGCAGCTGGTGTGACGATGGTTGATTGATGTTTATTTTCTGTCGTATCAAGAAGGAAAAAATAAATTTCTAGATGATACTGTAACACAAAAGAACTCTCGCCTTGGAACCAATATCTGGAGTAATGAGTTTCTCTTTCGCTCGAGGGTTATAGGAGGTTAAACAGTTAATACTGCATAATACAAATGAAATATGTTTTATGATTGGTTATGAAAGCCGGTTAAATGAGATGGAATCAAACCACCAAGATTCCAGTCAACAAAAGTTGAAGTTAGCGATTTCCATCGGTCATGTCTCGTGCATTAATACAATCTCTGGAAATGTTTTAATATAGAAATGGAATCTCAAGGGGGCAGATCGTTAATAACCTTCATTTTCTATTTCAACTAAATCTGCAATGCTTGAAAGTCTTATTTCCGACAGCTTTGAAGTCATGTTAATTGTTCAGTGTTCACTAAAGAGAGTGAACCATTAGGTGGTTCGTAGAGGTGTCTGACAATTGAACAGGTCTGTGGTTTGATGCCTCGACAAGGTAGGAAGGGCATCTTATGATAGTGCTCTAATTTTGTGATATCTTGAAACATAATGTGTAATATTCTGGATATATTAATTTGTTTTGATTCTTATCTAGTGTGTGCTATATCAAGGGTGTCCCTGTACTCTCCTGCCTATTCTTATCTAGTGTGTGCTATATCAAGGGTGTTCCTGTACTCTCCTGCCTATTCTTATCTAGTGTGTGCTATATCAAGGGTGTTCCTGTACTCTCCTGCCTATTCTTATCTAGTGTGTGTTATATCAAGGGTGTTCCTGTGCTCTCCTGCCTATTCTTATCTAGTGTGTGCTATATCAAGGGTGTTCCTGTGCTCTCCTGCCTATTCTTATCTAGTGTGTGCTATATCAAGGGTGTTCCTGTGCTCTCCTGTCTATTCTTATCTAGTGTGTGCTATATCAAGGGTGTTCCTGTGCTCTCCTGCCTATTCTTATCTAGTGTGTGCTATATCAAGGGTGTTCCTGTGCTCTCCTGCCTATTCTTATCTAGTGTGTGTTATATCAAGGGTGTTCCTGTGCTCTCCTGCCTATTCTTATCTAGTGTGTGCTATATCAAGGGTGTTCCTGTGCTCTCCTGCCTATTCTTATCTAGTGTGTGCTATATCAAGGGTGTTCCTGTGCTCTCCTGCTTATTCTTATCTAGTGTGTGTTATATCAAGGGTGTTCCTGTGCTCTCCTGCCTATTCTTATCTAGTGTGTGCTATATCAAGGGTGTTCCTGTGCTCTCCTGCCTATTCTTATCTAGTGTGTGCTATATCAAGGGTGTTCATGTGCTCTCCTGCCTATTCTTATCTAGTGTGTGTTATATCAAGGGTGTTCCTGTACTCTCCTGCCTATTCTTATCTAGTGTGTGTTATATCAAGGATGTTCCTGTGCTCTCCTGCCTATTCTTATCTAGTGTGTGCTATATCAAGGGTGTTCCTGTGCTCTCCTGCCTATTCTTATCTAGTGTGTGCTATATCAAGGGTGTTCCTGTGCTCTCCTGCCTATTCTTATCTAGTGTGTGCTATATCAAGGGTGTTCCTGTGCTCTCCTGCCTATTCTTATCTAGTGTGTGCTATATCAAGGGTGTTCCTGTGCTCTCCTGCCTATTATGGGCTGTTTAATACTTTCATTTTATTATTATTGTTTTTGGTGACCTCCTTGGTTTACTTTTATTTTTATTTCCTTGAGAGGTTTTGATCATCCTTTAGATTTTACTACCCTCCAGCAAACATAAGAAATGAGGGTTGAGATGAACCAAGATGGGGGCTTCAGTCGAATTGAAGTTATGACAGCTTGAAAGGAATATTTAAGAGTGTAATAAGAAATTGAACAATATGTGAGAATAATTGAAATTTATCGGGTCCCATATTTTCGCTCCTTTAGATAGTAACAATTTTATGAAATAATATGCTGATTCCTAAAGGTGTGCAATTACCTGGAGGTAATTAATACCAGCTAATGATAATTACTTTCAGTTAAATTATAGTAAAAGTAGGTTTTCTTTTACAGATTGTGATATGAATATTGTCTAACAAAAGTGATCTAGTGAAATTACTACCTTCGAGGTAGTTTTGGGTTTTGTCCGAATACTTTTTTGCGGCTAATTTTGGGGAAATGTATCGAGATTTTACAGGTAGTGGTAATGTTGGTTATCCTGCAGCTACTATTTCACACACAGGTCGTTCTCTTGGAGAGTATTTAATGGGTATGGGGTTGCAAACTCGTTTCTCCATGCCAAAGTAAATCCTTTTAGCCCTTCAGTGCTTGCCAAGGTGCGTGAGTGGTTAACGTGTTGGTCTACCAACCTCAAGCTTGCAGGTTCACTCCTGGCCGTAGGCGGCAAAAATGATGACTCGCATGTCATACGATGTTGGTATGTTGAAAAACCCATTTGAATTCAGCAGGCCGTATTCATAATGGCAAAATTAATCTCGGGATTTTCCGCCAAAACAAAGTTCCTCATTTCTCTACTAGAAAGCGCTATAAAGTCAAGGACCTTATCTAACCTCCTTGACTTTCATAGTAATTTCAAATAACAACGAAATTCGACATGCAAGCTGCCCTCTAGGTGTCAAATAACAAAGCTTGCACCCGGTATCCGAGGCCATATGATATTATTATTATTAGTTATGTCTCACTCTAGAAGGTTTCTACCAATTGGGGTCGCCGGAGCCAACCTGGCTCATTTTGGTTTTGGCCGGGGATTTAAGGCCGGATGCCCTTCCTGACGCCACGTGATTTTTCAGGTGAAAATTCCACCCCGCTGTCATCGGGATTCGAACCCCGGCCGTCCGGGTGAAAGACGAGCAGCTACGCCACTGCGCCATCGCGCTCCCCAAGTAGGTAGCACTAGTATTAAAATTAATTTTGGAAGAAGAAGTGATATTTGCCGTCCCACACAGTGAGAGTTTGTGTTGCATGGAAGGGCGGGTGAATAACCGATAATGGATAACTTATGCTCGTTCTGAGCAATTCTTTACTGAATAATATTGCTATACATCAATATGCGTCGAGTTATTCTCAAGGACAATGCGAGCATTCGCTCGGTGCAAATTACCAAAGGTTCAGTTCAACACCAGAGAAGAGTGACAATATCCAGTGGTTGTCTGCTAATGATATTCCCCACAATCCATCATAAACCAGAGTGGAATAGTAAATGCGCACAGTACGAATGGTAACAAGAGCCATTGAACTTATGTGGGCACAGGTGATATCGTACATGATGACAGAATAAGGAACGAGGCGTTTGATAGCGACAGCCTAAGAAGAAGAAACATCGGCAGGGACTTGGCTATGGAGCCATTCTACCGGTCATTCCTCCCGTTGGACAGGGAACATGAGTTAGTGGTGGGAGAGAGGGTGTTGCAACACAGCCTGCAAGCAACAACAAACAAAACACAGCTGCGCAGACAAGTTTGCGAATACACCACTTCTTGTCAGGAAAAGAGAGACACCATCGACCCAGCAGCGAGTGTGTGAACAGTCTTATCCTTCCCTACCCCCGCCCCCTCACAACCTTTTTCATGTCAAAGTAAAATAATCTTTCCGTAAACTGAAATCCACTTTGTTATTTACCCTTAGCAAATTTGAATTCCTTTCACCGCACCTACAGCAAAGACACTGGTTCATTTTCCCGGCCTGTATGCGACAGCAGTCGAAGACCTGCCGACCTCAGACTTCAGGTCCTCGTACAGTGACCTGAGCTACCCAGTCACAGCCCCTTCTTATGATCCCCGAATCTCATCGAGTACTGACAGCGAGCATTGAAATCTAGGAGAGACCAAAATAATATTACTATTATTATAGGAGAGACTGAACTAAATCCTCAATGTTAAGGGATTGATGATAAACATGATCAATTAAGGGAGAGGGTTTCAAAATAGAAAATAAATTGCTACTCATTTGTGACATAAGTTCCGTTCTTAAAATTTCATCTGGCGTGGGTTGTCTTGGCATCTAACACTTCAAATAGCACTTTCAAAGAAATATTATACAGTAATATTTTATGGATTGTTTGTTGATTGTAATAGTATTAAACCCGCGATATGGTCCTGCGGCATTGCCAAATACGGTACATGAAACTTTAACAATTTTCACGATTTTACCACTAGGTGGTAGCATTTGTCGTTTCGAAATCCATAGTCGAGGGAAAATAGGTAGTTGGCTCAATACAACCGGTGAAATGAACTCGTCTCTTGCACCGGGGTATTTCTACAGTACTGAGCAAAGTCTCCCCTATACATTTATTACGATGGAATATATTTTCGGGATAGTAACCGTTTTAACTTGTATTCCATACGGAAACTAGTTTGATATCCGCATTTCCATTGTTCAGAAAATATTAATCCACATAAAACTACGCAAAATAACCTAGTTTATTTGCGTCATTGCCTCCCACGAAGTGACAAGCCCAGTACGAGAAAGCAATCTGGTGACATCGCAGTGAACTGTGCAAAACTCTCACCCGCCTTCCTATGTTAGCCCAGTCAATAAAGGATTAGTGTCGCAACTAATTAGAGGAAAGCTGATTTTTTTCAGGATGTTAGTATATAAAGTATAAAGTAAAAAAACACAAAGTCCCGACCCCCACCCCCTCCCCAACCTTACAAGAGGAGTACTCTGGTTTAATGCTTACAGTTAAAGAACAAATGAAGTTACAAACGCGATTTTTTAATAATCTTTCGCCTAACATTATTCTAAACAAATTATGTCATATAAACTTTTTATGTAGATAGCGTAATTTCACCGTAATACTCCGATATATGCAAAAAAACTGCCACTACAAAACACAAAAAGTAACTTCAACCTATTGTACCTTTCTATCCTTCCGTCATACAATGAAATGTTTTGCACAAAACTTATAGAAAATTTAATTAGCTTTAAAAATATGTGTCTACTATAATGCTTACCGTTCAAATGATGGCTTCAAAGAGAGCTATGAACAGTAATGGCCACCGCGTCGCCGCGCCAGACGAAGCAGCGCCGCGCCGTTGTCACTCGATGCTGAAGGGCACCGCTGTATGTACTCATATCCTTAATCTTGAATAGTCATTGACTTTATTATGATGAAATATAAAAACTTTAACTTCAACTTTTCATTACCAAAATCCTGTACTTAGTACACTTTTATAGCTGACAAATAATAAAGTTTCATTGTATAGTATTTTTGATAACTTATTAATTCCTGCACAACTAACACGGCCTAATAATAAACAACGTTTATGTTTTTCCTTTTTTTTTATTATAAAGGGTCATTTTCTAATGTTTCATCGGTTTGGTCTGAAGAATTTTTACAATACATTCCCCTGCAGTTCACACACATAGATGTGCAATCGAACCCAGCTTTACGACAACTACAGTTTGTAACACACAATGTTTTGCAATTACAAGTTATCAGTAGAAGAAGTTCACTTGGAGCAGCAGGATTCGTCATGGGCTTAGGTATCAGTCTGTTATTTGTTGTATACTGCCAACCCCGGTGGTAAACCCTCAAAATATGTTGATGAGCAGCATCTGAAGTTGGTGGAAGTTTTGCTAAAGCAAAATTAGACTTGAGAGACATTTTTGCGGTTAATTGCATGAACTTAAAGTACCTGGCTTCATTGAGGGTTTTGAACTTTGATAAGTTGTACATGCTTAGGATAAACTGTTCTCCACTTTCTAGAAGGATATCTTTTTTAATGTCTTGTTTTGTGAAAAGCTCAGCCAGAGATCTAGCATCAGTTGATTTACGTATCATGTCGGCTGCTTTTTACTTCCCTAGCACATAGAAAGCAGACGTCGTATCACAACCAGTCATTGAATGAGAAAAAAGCAGTAAAGTTTGCTGCTTGACATGTTGATTTATAAGAAAATCGACCGAGTACAGTTTGGACATTGACGACGAAGGCTTTAAGAAGAAAAGTTTGGCGTCTTGCTGGTGAGCTAATGCTACGAGTAAAACCAAGAGATCTGTATCAGTTCCCACGACAACAACTGTAGTATTATTAGTTTGCACATATTTAATTGCCTGGTCGACAATGACAGTGTCAGCGTCACCTTCCGCAGAAAAAAACTTCAATATCCTCAGTCACACAACGTGTTGTAATTGCTTCTATCAACCTCTTTTTGTTATGAGGGTTTGCTAGAAATTCTGCTTGTTGTGTTGTGCAAACTGTATTTTCATCAAAAAAAAATGTGTGAGAAGATTTCTTTGATGCTCTTCTCTCTTGTTCTTGCTGTTTTGTGGTTGGAAAGTTGGGATAACCGTCGAATACCACTGTAACTTTATTTCCGTATTTACAAAGTATAGAGCTTAAATAAGAATCTATTATTTCCTTAAAAGTGCTGGTTTTTCTCCAAACCACAGCATGTAACAAATATCCACCATCCATCACAAAAACTTGAAGCTTTCTTCAACAATTCCATCTTCTAATAATTTCATAAACGATGCTTTCGTATCTTTACGTATTGATGCCTCGTCAAATAGTGAGGGTGGGTGAGATGCTAATTCGAACTCAAAATAAGATTTCAAGTTAACGGGGCTGTCACAGATGCATTAAATTCGATTATTTGCTGGGAGTTAATTGAAACTTCTTTAGATCTCACTTTGATAGACTTGAAACTTGCCTGTGTTGTAACCATATCCTTCCGCTGTAGTGCCAATGTTTCAGGAATCAAATCATTTGATACAGTACTCACTTCCTTTTCACTTGCGTATTTTCCACAGCCATAATTCATTTTTTGTATATCTTCCCTAACGATTTCTGCTGCATAACAATTCTTTTACGTTCGTCTTCAGTAGTTGTTTCTCTGTTTTTGTACCACGAATCTAATACCTTGTGACTAGTATGTGACATACATACAATACTTCTCTTTCCAGATAAATTATGTACAACTAGCCGATCTTTGAAAAAATTTACAAGTTTTGACTTGAGATAATAATCACTATAGTCTATATCAAAACCACATAACTCCACTACTATCTCTCTTAATTCTTTTAGTAAATAATGGCACTCATTGTCGCTCTCAAGGTAATTAGTAATCAAATTACATTTATCTACAGACTCAGCTAATAATGGACGTCCTACCTTTTGTTCATGAGGTTTAGGTTTACAAAAGTCCTTATAACATTGCCCATGATAACAGGCTTCGGCCGCAACTAAATCAATCACATCTAAAAGCCTGGACTTAACTTTGCAGTCCCAATCATCATTCCTATTATCACAAGCATTAAGGAGAGTTTGCTTTATTTCAATGGTTGAAATCTCATGAATTTGGGTTCGGTATTGAGAAGGAAGTTTTGGGTCAAACACAGCATTTTTTTTTTTCACATAACAAACAGTCATGCTTGAAATCAAATTTGGTGTCTAATTCTCTGAGAAGGCGCTGCGAGGTGGAAGATTCCGAATTTTGAGCTTTTAATGCTGCTTTAATATTGCTAGGTCTGGTATAATTTTGCCTGCTTACAATATGTACTTTTATTACATCGACGTTAACAAATAACCTATGGATTTCGTCTTATCTCTCAATACTACATTTTATTAAAGTGTTTATACCTTTAGTGACTGTTACCCCGGCATCTTTCACTTCCTCATTACATATTACGCATATATCGGTAAAATCAGTCATTATTGAAAACTGTTGATAATAAAGAGCGCCTAGCTGTAAAGTTTGTGGGTAACGGTTCAGATTTAACAAGTTTTTACTATTTTTAAGGGTTACCTATTATCTTGCTTATCTCGCTCAACAATACATAACAATAGAAAAACTATCAGCATTTCACTGCACTTGGCACAACACAACAACTTGTATTTCTGTACAAAAAGTAAAACTATCACGAAACACAAAATGCAACGAACCGCACAATGCCATGGTTAACCGAACACTAAACAGGCAAAGCCCACTAATAACGAAATTGACTCAATAAGCAGCGTAGCAGAGATAAGAGGGCAGTAAACAAACAAGTTGCAACGTGCAGTCTGACTCATGCAGACAGCCAAGCGGCCGAGTCACCACACCAAGCTATACGCGGCTGCCCGGCGGGATGCGCGGTGTCCGCTACTGTTCATCGCTCTGTGAAGCCATCATGTTAACAAATATCATTTGTAGACCCATAACGTTAAAGATAATAACAGTAGCTAAACATTTTAATCGAACATATTTTTTCTACGACATAAGGGTAAATAGTTATAATTAGTATAAATTACTTTTTGTTTTTTGCAATGACAGTTTTCTGCATATATTAATGTATTAAGGCGATAATAGGTTGTCTACATAAAAATTTATTCTTAAATAAATTGTTAAAAATATTGTAAGGAGTAAAATAAAAAACAATCTCGTCTGTAGCTTTATTAGTTTTCGAGCTGTAAGCATTTAACCATAGTACTGCTCTAGCAAGGTATAGGAGGGGGTGGGGGGAAAAGCAAGAGGGGTGGCGGTCGGGACTTTGTAATTTTTGGCTATTTACTTTGTATACTAACATCCTGCAAAAATTCAGCTTTCCTCTGATTAGTTGCGACAAAGCGTATATTTTTATCTTTATTGACTGGGCTATGTGCTCCACTCTAGCAGACTAACAAACTTCCACCAATAACCCCAAAGGACTGGTAAATATAAAATAAAAAGTTCCAAGATATACGACGAGACACATATCTCGTGATTCCTGTACAATGTTTCCCACTAGTCATAAATCACTTACTCTGATAGGTGAATTCCTCTTGCATATCTGTCTTCATCCTGGCATTCATCTTCCGCAACCTACGGAAATAAAAGGAAATCACATTTCTATCCACTGTGGTTGGTTCCTAAGTTTAGGGGCTACGACAATGTGGTCATGTAGCCCCGTGTACTTTGGGTGTGTGTAGAATCTGTCTGATAACCGGTGTTAATTGTGATGGCTGTATTAGTGTGTGTAGTTCCTACTTTTGCTACCACATGCTACCATCAACGACACCTAGCTGTGAACTTGCCTACTAGATGCCACCAAAACCAGCACCTGGTAGCGAACGTACAACCTACAAATTTAGCTTCACAGAATTGTCGCTAGTGGAAGGTTCTTTTGCAAGCTATAAATGTATGACATGGGCCTGCCGGCTTTACTTCCCCTCCAAAGGAAGGCATACTGGGGGACTTTTAATGCTCCTAAAACATCCGACGACTTCGACCGGGTTTGAACCCGCGATCTTGGGCATAGAAGCTCAGCATGCTCAGGTGACTAACTCTACAAGTTGGGCATCGGAATGCTCTACCAGCAAGTGGTAACAAGATCTCTCCTCAACTGACATATGATTATTCTATAACAAAGAATCTAGGCATCTGGTTACCAAATGATGCTTCTGTCCACATCAGTGAGCAAACAATCACAATCACTCTACCACTTCCACATCAGAGATACGAGTAACAACTAATAAGACCATATCGATTCAAACTTATGTTCCACATTTGACATAGCATCTTTAGGCGTTTTGCGACATCGTGGCCATGTACTTGGGTGTGTCTAGAATTTGTTGATAACCTGTGTCACTGCGATGGCTGTAGTAGTGTCTGTATTTGTAATCGAGGTGGGATTCAGGTAGGAAGCAACCATCCCGGCATTTCCTTGGAGTAGAAGTGAGAAACCAGCCGACCTCGTGGTGTTGGGTTTAGTGCGCCTGCCTCTCACCCGGAGGCTCCGGGTTCGATTCATGGCTCCGTCAGGGATTTTAGAAACTGACTTGAGGGCTCGAACCAACGGGATGCAATCAGCCTCATGAGGACAATTGAGTAGCAATCTGACAGTGAGGCAGCACCCTGGTCTTGAAAACCAAGATTAACGGCCTAGGCCCTTCATGGGTTGTAGTGCCAGGGGTGGTTATTATTATTATTATCATCATTAGAAGTGATAAACCACAGACAACCACTTCCAGAATGTAGGAACTCTTCTCAGTTTTGCTCACAAAGCTGAGTGAGCCCCATTCCAAACCTCAGACCAGAATTAAATTCCTTGATAGAGCCGGACCTCTGCACTGACAGCAAATAATGCAAGTCACTATGCAACAAAGCGGACGCATCTATATATTATTAGGTAACAAGTAGCATTCTGACCGTCTACTCAGGAGTTGCATAACTGGTAGTGAGAGTTAGCTTAGCCGTTAGCAAGAGAATTATCTGTACAGTGCAGGTTGCATTCACATGTTCTGTAATGCAAGTGGTACGCCATCTGCCCACCGCACACTCATCTGTATGGTACTAGCAGCAAGCAAAGCAGCTGGTCGCATGCAGTCACGGGAAAAAGAAGAAAATTACAGCAAGGAAGTTTCAACACTCTTCGCAATCTTGACGATGAAGGTAAGTTTCGATGTGTGTACCGAATGTCGCGGGCTTTATTTTCGGACCTCGTTGAGAAAGTTCGTCCTAATTTGCAGCGACAGGACACCAGATTACGTCTGTCCGTTGCAGTAGAAGAGAAACTGTTGATAAGTACTTACAAGGCCAAACGATTTTAAGCATTCTTGTGATTATAATAACGTGTTATTAAATCTTGGTTTGTGTGATCATTTATACACTGACCGGCACGAAAAACGCAACACTTCAATTTCTTACAAAAACTGAAATTTATTTTAAATTTATGACACTCTTATCACACTAATCTACTATATGATGATGAAATATTGTAGTACGGTCCCATGTAGGTGTCTAACAATCAAGAAAATGACAATAATAAACAAATTAAGCCAGAGATACACACTTCAAGGAAAGAGCGCAATAAGCGCGGGAAATTTTGAGTAAGCTCCTAAAGGTAATGCACTTCCGCTTTTATTTTATACACCTCACACTTTAATTCACAGACCTAGGAGATGATCTCGGAGACCTCTGTCCGCAGCTTCAAAAGCGCATATTGCCACCTCTTGCACCAATGATGGCATTCAACCTTACAGGGATGCTCCTGATTAATGCTGTTGAGGAATCATCTCCTATTCTTCCAGGAGGGCATTCCGCAGGTCCTGTATGGTCTCTGGATAGCGCTGACGGGCTCCTCTCCCCACCCGGTCCCAAACGTGCTCAATAGGAATCAAATCAGGGATTCAAGCAGGCCAAGCCATAGCATGAATCCCTGCTTCATCCAAGAACTCGCACAACATGTTCCAGAAGGATTTCCTTCACATACCGATGTGCGGTAAAGCTCCCATTCTCCACGATGACCAAATCCATCCTTGCAGCAATACCGATTCCTGCCCACACCGTCACAGAACCATCCTGAAAAGACGTCCTGGATGAGAATGTGCAAGGGGAATACCTTTCCCCTGGCCTTCTCCAGACCCTCTCTCTTCCGTCAGGTGATCGGACGCCAAATCACGACTCATCGATGAACAACACTTGTTCCCATTGTTGAGGAAATTCTGTCTCTCATCAATGCCAAAAGGAATGCCTATCTTGCCCATCTTCAAGACGCAACTTCCAACACAAAGAGAGATAAACTACTGGAACTCAAGGGTAAATGCCAAACGCAGATTAAAAATACTTGGTGGCAACAGAAGGCTCAGGAACTGCAGAGACTATCGGATGCTCGAGACTTGAGGAATTTCTATGCAGTACTCAAGGAAATATATGGACCATCTCGCTCATCATCAGGTACACTGAAAAGCGCTGATAATTCTACTACCTTTACTGATAATCAAGAAATCTTGGAACGCTGGAAGGAGCACTTCTCCAATCTCCTAAATCGTCCATCAGCAGCTGCTGAAGACTTCCTCTGTGATGTGCCGCAACAACCTGAACAACTGTGGTTGGCAGTACCTCCTACTTATCATGAATTCAGTGCAGCTCTCACCCAATTGAAACCCAGAAAAGCACCTGGCCCAGATAACATCCCTCTAGAACTAATTCAAGCCGGAGGTCATTCCCTCAAAACAAGGATTTTCATCCTTAACCTCAGAATATGGGAATCAAGAAAGGTACCTGGAGACCTAAAGAATGCCACTATCGTCACTATCTTTAAAAAGGGTGATCGCAGTGTTTGTGGCAACTACCGTGGTATATCACTGCTATCAATTGTGGGGAAGATTCTTGCAAGAATTCTACTTAACCGCCTCAAGGTTATCTCTGAGAAGATCCTCCCAGAGTCACAATGCGGATTTAGAGCTTCCAGAAGCACAATTGATTTGATTTTCTGTGTGAGACAGCTGCAAGAAAAATGTAGAGAACAACAGAATCCACTCTTCTTAGTCTTTTGACTTGGAAAAGGCATTTGATTCGGTTCCAAGACCAGCCATGTGGGCGGTGCTGAAGCGGTTTGGTTGCCCTCAGCGTTTTGTAGATCTAATCAAGGCTCTCCATGATGGCATGACAGGTCAGGTTTGCTATCAGAATAACATGTCCGATGAATTTTCCATTACCCATGGACTGAAACAAGGATGTGTACTGGCTCCAACGCTTTTTGCGCTGTACTTGGCTGCAATGCTTTATGATTAACCCACAAACATCCCAGGTGTGGAGGTCAAGTATCGTTTTGATGGAGGGCTTTTCAACCTAACTCGTCTCTGCTCCTTGAGGAAAACTCAGGTTACTAAGGTTACTAACATGTTGTATGCAGATGATGCTGCGTCACCAACTCTCCCACCAGAAGAGCTGCAAGAGTCAGTTAATTGTTACAAAAGGGCATGTGATCGCTTTGGTCTTAACATAAATGTCGATAAGACTTAAGTCTTGGCACAACCTTCACCAGGCACACCTCTTCCTCAGTTCAATATATCCATCTCAAATTTGCCATTAGAACAGGTAGACCACTTCTTGTACCTGGGCAGTACCATTTCTGTGAGCTGTACCTGTGAGCAGGATGTGGATAAGAGAATTGGCTCAGCCCATGCAGCATATGGACAATTAGCGCACCGGGTCTTCATGAATAAAGATCTGTCCATGAGTACAAAGCTTATGGTGTACAAAGCAGTGTCATTTCTACATTGTTATATGGCTGTGAAACGTGGACCCTTTACCGACGTGATCTTAGGAAGCTTGAGCGTTTCCACCTACAAAAACTTCGATCAATCCTGAGGATTAAATGGGAAGACCGCATTACCAATATTGCTGTTCTTGAAAAGGCTCAAATCAACAGCATAGAATCATCCATAATAGGTCACCAATTTAGATGGATTGGTCATGTCCATCGGGTGGATGATGTGAGATTACCTCGTCAAATGCTATATGGTGAGTTATGCTATGGCACCAGACCTCATGGTGGTCCTAAGAGGCGCTACAAAGACCAATTTAAGCAGACCCTGAAATTGACAGGTCTTGATTCACAAACCTGGGACATGCTGGCTGAAGACCGCTCAACTTGGCGCCGTACCATCTCAGATACTGTAAAGACGTTTGAAAGGGATCGACGCACACATGAAGAGGCCAAGCGTCAAGCTAGGAAACTTAGAGCAGCCCAACCACGTTCTCCTCCAGCAATACTATGTGACTTGTGTAGTCGCTTGTTCCATGCCAGGATTGGACTCTTTAGTCACCGTAAACACATCCACAAACTGGACTGAAGGAAGAAGATTTATACTCGGATTCGAGTTAAAGCCGATGATGATGACTGTCCAGCCATGATGTTTCCTTGCGAAACGTAGTCGAGTTGTGAGATATTCTCTGGTTGGTTTTGGACCTGTAACTGGATTGATGATTGGCTTCTTCCAATCTTCTTCGGTCGGTTCTCTCACTAACATCGACCCCTTGAACTTGGTGGAGTCGATTTCGTGATTCAATGGCGGTGGTGTCACAGTCGTGGAGAACTTGAAGTTGTAAGAAGCGGTCATCTCTCTCTGATGTTGCTCTTCCCGGACCTGTTCCTGGTCTCCTTGCAAAGCCTCCAGTTCCCCTGTACCTTTGTACGGTTCTGGAAGTCGTGAAAGGTGTAGTCCTCAACACTTCTGCAATGTGATGCATGCTGCGACCATCTTCGCCAAAGCAACAGCTTCTGCAGCTTGTTCAGGGCATAAGGGCATGTTTGCTCCAGAAAGCTAATTACGACAATCACAGAAAGATCCTACAAACACATGTGATTGAGAAGGGAACAATTCAAAGTACAACAATAAGCGCTATAAAGCAGTAACACATTATTGGCTCACATTCAGTGATGTGTTTTCCAGATTGCGCGGGAAAAACCAATTGAGGCTGGTGCAATCAACAATCGACACCTCATTGTTTGCTCGCAATATCATATCCCATCTAAAAAAAATAGGTTTAAGTGCTTCACTTTGATTGAATAGATAATTACACATCATTTATTGTGTGTTGCGTTTTTGGTGCCGGTCAGTGTATAATGTGCTGTCACATATTTATGGACATCAAGAAATATCCTGGGAAATTCCTTAGGGTTGATCTTCACAATAAAATACAAATATTTTACTGCACAAGCAATAACATTCTTAAAACACAAACCTAAATAAGCAATAAATTTACATGAAAATTTAGAAAAATAAAAGGTTCTTATTGTTCAAACATCTTATTGTTCAACAGCTGTAAACGCTCTTTAAATTCTAACTTCTTCCTCTCGTCTAGTTTTTGGAGCTGTGGGTAAAGTAAATTCATATCACCTTCTTCTTCTTCTGTCATCTTATGTCTTTTGTTGGTGAAGTATTCAAATATAGTATCTGCGAGGGGAACACTCTTTCTTTTTTTCTTCGGAATTTCTCTGTGGGAGGTTACTACGGGAGATGGAGCAGACGATGGACCCGGTGTGTCAGGTGCAATCTCGTAACCATTTTCCATCTCGGAGTCAGCAATTACGATATCTAGGTTGCTTACATCAATGTCGACAAACTCATGTTCCTGACTGTTATTAATCTCTGCCTGCATTTCTATATTTCCAGTCGTCGGTCTAGATTTCAATAAGAACTGCAAGTATTTATGCAAGTAGTATTCCCTTTTCTTAACTCCGGAGCCACTTGGAGGGCGTTTCGGACCTCTACTGAAATTACCCCTGAGGTTATTCCACCTTTCACGTCACTGCAACCCTAAAACAAACGAAACGAGATTTAAGTTGAGTTGCTCATTACTAAACCTATTACCGTATGTAATAAATGAACCCTGTTGTTCCTTCAGGTATCTGGCTACAGGCAGCAGCTTCCGTAGTTTATCGATACACTTTCTCAGAGGGGAGACTACTATTGGTGGAATTGTAAGGGAAGTGACAAAGGAGCTATCATCATCATCATCATCATCTTGTACAGTTTCCAGCCCCAGGCTGAGTCTGTTTGGAACATAAGCCTCGCCACATAGTCCTTTCTTCCTACCACCTCTCCGATGTCACTCTGGTCCAGTCCTCGCCTCTCTTCTTGACACATTCCTCCACTCCTTTCAGCCATCTATCTCTTGGTCTTCCCCTTGGTCGTTTCTTCTGCATTTCATGTATCCTCTTGGGAAGCTTCTTCTCTTCCATTCTCTTTAAGTGTCCATACCACCTCAGTCTTGAAGTCTCAATCCTACCTTGCAAGGGCTCCTCTTTCACTATTTCCCTGACCTTTTCATTCCTCATCCTGTCTCTTCTTGTTACTCCGTTCCTGCTTCATTTCCCTTGCCTGTATTCTGCTTATGTCTCGTTTTTTCATTATCCACGTTTCTGATGCATAGGTCAATATTGGGATATAGTAGCTCCTGTATAACACTTCCTTGCTTTTTGGTGGGACATCTTTATTCCACACTAAGCTGCTAATGCTTCTCAAAAATGCTTCTGCCTGTCTGCCACGTTCCGTAATCTCTTTGTCATTTCTCCCATTTTCCTCCAGAATACTTCCCAAGTACTTGGGACTTTCCACCTTCTTCAGCTGTCCACCTCCAAGTGTTATCCCACTCATTGGTCTGTCCTTTTTCCTTGTCGTTAACAGGATCTCACATTTACTGATGTTGAACTTCCATCCATACTCTCCCACTGTTTCTTCCCAAGCCTTCAGTTGCTCCTGAATTTCCTCCTCCTTGTTTCCCCAGACCATGAGATCATCTGCAAACACCATTGCTTTCATCTTATCTTCTCCTATCTTTCCTGCAATCCGTGTCATTACCTCGTCCATAACCACAATAAAGAGAAGGGGTGACAGTGCACTACCCTGTTTCAGGCCACTCATTTATCTGAACCAGTCTGTTCTTTCCCCTCCAACTTTCACACAACTCACACTTCCACAATACACCTCCTTCACTCTGCCTACAGTCCCCTTTTCCACTCCCATGTTTTCCATTGCTTCCCAACCCTTCTCCCTACACACACTATCATAGGCCTTTCCGATGTCCAGGAAGGCCATCAACGGATCCTCTCCAAATTCGTAGTGGTGTTCCTGGAGCTGTCTCACTGAAAATATGAGATCCACTATTGATCTCCCAGGTCTGAATCCATACTGCTCCTCTCTCAATTCTCTCTCCACTTTGGCTCGTATTCTAATTTCTAATATCTTTTCATATATCTTGGCACAGTATGGTATGAGTGTGACTCCCCTGTAATTTCTGCACTCTTTTCTGCTTCCTTTCTTAAATATTGGGACAATTAATTCTTTCTTCCAATTATAGGGGTTACTATTCAGTAATTCTCATGGCAGTTGCAGATGCTGATGGAAACTTCATTGCGATTGATGTGGGGGACTATGGCCGAAATAGTGATTTTCAATTTGCCCCCTGGGAAAAATGATAAACAGGGACCTTCTCAACTTTCCTACTGATGTTCCTTTGCCTGGGACTCCTGACCCAGTGCCACATTTTTTTGTGGCTGATGAAGCATTCCCACTTAGTAAAAGAATAATGCGACCATACCTCGGCAATCAGCTGCCCGAGGATAGAAGAGCGTTTAATTATAGACTCTCAAGGGCCAGGAAAGTTATAGAATGTGCATTCGGCATGCTTGTATGAACATTTCGATGTTTCGATACCCTACTAGCATGTCAATTAGTTACTGTTGACAGTGCTGTGAAAAGTGCTTGAGTTCTACATAATTATATATGGAAAAAAGAGGGACATTTAGCTGAAACAGCATCCAACAATGGACCTTAGAAGTGTGCGTCAAGCTAACAGGGAAGTGAATGGCATAGGAAAATGTAACAGAGATAAGCTGAAAGATTATTTCACTGTTAATCCAATTCCACCTCAGTAGTGGCGTTGTACACCGTAGGCAGGCTACTGCTTTTCAGTGGTAATCAATCATATCTTGACTGTAAATTAATCCCCAAATTACACTTTTGTATATTAAACATATTTCGTAAAATTTAGGTTATGATTGCCATGTATTATTAACATTAATCCTTTAACTCTGTAAATTATTATATTTTTTAACTCTTCTCGATGTATACAGAGGTGCCAACTTTTGAAGTGGGTTATCAGTAATCCCTTATATTGCCCCCCCCCCCCCCCCCCCCCCCTCCGCTTCAAACATTTTCATGTCAAATCCAAAGCACGCTCCCTTCTCGATAAAGACACCACCTTTGCCCTACCCAGAAGCATCCTTTAGTAAAGAATATCATATTACACAATAACATTTGCACATTGCCTGCTAGTTCTGTGATTTAAAAAAATCCTTGTAGCTTGTTTTGCACCCAGTAGCTGCTTTTCTGTTAAAGTTTTCTTGTAACATACTTCCCCCTGTGATGACATTTACGTCTTCTGAATCATGAGCGATTCCATTGTAGATGTGCGTAATGTAGGTCTGAATTGTCTGATTTTTCTGAATAACACTGAGCATTCTTTCTTTGGCATCAATTCTAGGTCCTTGTAAAATATATTCAGGGAAAGTATCACACTGCTCCTCTTCAAGTTTGTCATGTTCACCTTCCTTGACCAAACTTGGTAACATTGTGGGGTTTGAAGCCATTTTTTCAGTGTTGCCTTAGTAAACAAGAGTTTAGTGCTTTTCAGTCGGTCAACACGAATGTGCCCAAAAGAGCTGGGTTATGCCCTAATCCTGAAATAAATTACATGAGATTAATAAATTTAATTTATTCGTGTTGACCGACTGAAAAGCACTAAACTCTTGCAAACTTGGTAATCTTTTAACAAAATAATCAAGAGATGAATAGGAAACCTTCATTCTAAGATAAATATTGAGATGTTACACGATCGGCGCCTGTCTCAACCGTTTGATGAGATTCCCGTACTTTTCACGATAGAACACGGAGAAAAATCGTGATTTACATAATCGGTGTCACTTTTAGTCGATCGACGATATTTCCATTGTCCTTAAGGTGGGCACGGGAAGGCAATCGGCGCCGCTTTCTGTACGTTTGACAAGAATCCAGTTGTTCTCGTCATCGAATGCGGAGAAATGTCGCGATGTATTGCAATCGCTGCCGCTTTCGGCCGTTTTACGAGAATCACGATGGCCTCGCGGTTGGTCACTGAGAGCGCATTACTATGTAATCGGCGCCGCACCCGGCCGTTCAACGATTCTCTGCCTGTCTATCTGTCCTGGCAGAATGGCTGAGGCAAGCTCGAGGTTGGGCATGGTTAAAATTCACGAGCGGTTTTGGACGGTATACGGTCATGGGAAAAGTGGAGAGTAGGTTTCGGAATGTTTCGTGATGGCTGCCCAATCACCTTTGACAGGATTCCTGCAGTCCTCGTGGTCACAAGTTCATGTTTGGGCACAGGTTTAATGATTTTACGCAACTGGCGTCGATCTCGGTCCATTTCACGAGATTCCGCAGGCAAGTCGTGCGGTCAGCCGACCGTCCGAGCATGTGAGTTTGGAGGATGAACGTTCGAAGTAGGTATCGAATATTACAAATTATTATGAGAGGATTGCATGAATAATACGACAAGACGGCACAATTTCTTTCGAATCACGAATTATAGGCTACAAGTTATACACATTTTCGAGATAACCGGTTAGATGATCCGATGGTACCAGAGTTCGAAGGAAAAATCGACATAACGGAACTTCGAATTAAGCATACTGGATGTCGCAAATTTTCGAGACGGATAGATTTTTAAAATATATGTATTCGAAGCTTTTTCGCGTTTTTTTTAAACTGTTTCATTTCGCAAGATTGCGACATTAAATTATTTCGCGTTATTTCTGGACTTCAACTTGGGATAGTCTCCAAATGTAGAGGTCAATAACAGAAATGAGAGGTTTCTGTTTAGTTTCGGAAGTATTCGCGAATAAACGTCTCGCGGAAAGTCAAGTTTTTTAATAATACAGAAAAAAGATTTCACACAAAACTAAAACTGTTCTTGATGCCGAAAATATACGTTGAACCGTTGTATACCACTCGAGGTATCCTCAGTATGCATTCCCTTCAGGTCGGACACGGGGAGATATAGCTTAAGCAATCGGCGCCGCTTGCGTGAAACTTGCTCCATCGTTATCTGTGAGCCTAGTGGCGCGAGTTTAAATGATTTAAACCGACCTCGGCGAATTTTCTTTACCTCCAACTAATCAGACATACAAATTAGATACTTTTCGTTAATTTCGTCACCTGTTTGTAAAATTAGCTACTCTTTCGTGACCGGTAGACACCCTGTAATTTTTTTTTTCTTCATATAATGTCACTTTTCCGTAATATTTTCCCCTTTGACCGTAATGCCGTAATCGTGAGGTGAAATCCGTAATAATTACGGACAATCCGTAAGAGTTGGCACCTATAACATCATACCGCATGACAGCTGACACTGTGGTATTATATCACAGTTATTTTAGTAGAATGATTAGGTTTACTGTGATTGGGGCTTGTTGTAAACCTGCAAATAAATAAATAAACACGCCGAAATACAATTATCAAATTAAATAAGAAAAAGCGTGCTTCACTTGATAAGTATAGTGTGAACTCACCTTCTTCACTCAGAGCTTCACCCACTTCCTTACATAACGTGTCTTGAATTATTTTATTGGAATAATTCCTTGAAGAATAATCATAAAGATCAGTCCGCTCTTCAACTAGTTGCTCTAATTTAATATTAAATTCAGGATCGTTCCTCATTTTTGTGCGATATCTGTTTGACTGAACACTAGCTTCTGTTGCTCTGTAGCATATGTTAAAAGCTAGATGCTGTTGTGCAACTTGCACGCTAGTGATGACAGTATCGCCTCGCCACACAGTGTGCGGTAGCTCACTACAGTCACGCCACTGTTGTGCAACTTGCACGCTAGTGGTGACAGTATCCCTCGCCACACAGTGTGCGGTAGGTCACTACAGTCACGCCACTGTTGTGCAACTTGCACGCTAGTGATGACAGTATCCCCTCGCCACACAGTGTGCGGCGCCACATTTGCTAGCTTGGCAACCTGCACTTTATAGACATGTGTGTGGCCCGCCTTTAAGATTATTGATTGTTAAAGGATAATAAAAAGAAGAAAAGAAGCTTTTCTTTTCCGAAGATATCATACACAGTCAAGAGCACACAAATTGGTGACCCCGACGATACCAAACAACGACAGACACTCTTCTGGGTCCCAACCTAGTGATGACAAGGAGATAGCAGTATGTGTTGCGGCTAAGATGCCGCTGATTTGGCAAAAAAACTGTATTGTTTATGCAAATTGAAGCCAGGTATTATAGCAGAACAAAATAACTTTAATCACACGCTGGGTTCTTCAAAAGCAGATGTAGCAGAATTAATTTTAGATTATTTGGGTAAATCTCTCTCACTTTCTCCATTCACGGACTTTTAAATACGACTTACACAAGATTTTGAGGGCTTCAAGGGAAAGAAACGAAATAAATTATTTGCGGGATTAGACCTAGGAGGTAGAAAACCTTCACAGCGTTTGAAAGAGAAGCGTAACTGTGCCAGTACACAAATCCAAGATGATTTTTCACTATATTCATCCAGCGAATAACGATTCTATTCTACGTTCTATTTTGGCATCTAGTCATGACAGCTGAGAAAATTTGGCCATTATGGCAAACATGATAATAGAATATTCAATCCCAGTACGGTATAGTTACAGCACCCGAACCACTCAGCCTACCCATCCAGTTCAACCTCATGAAACACTACAGACAGGCAAAAGTTCAAATTGCCCATTCCTACTCGTCAATTAATGAAATGGAACAATATCAGCACACTCCAGAACACCTGACGGTGCAACCGTAAACAGTCATATTGCTGGAATCACTATAAGACCAGTGATGGGGCCAACAGTTAACATCAGCACAAATGGATAGGGAATCTCTTCACTCTTCACTGGACATGGCAGGTGATCGGAGCTCAAAGTCCCTTCGCCTAATCATCACTGATAACCTATCGGGCTATCTATTACTGTAGAAATAATAACCTGAGTTCTATGCATTTCAGTACGTTTTATGAAAGCATGTACCTCTTAAAGTTTTCAGATTATAAAAGCTACTGAAATTCAAAGAACTCATCAGAATATTATTTCTACACAGGGTACAGAGAGATTGTCTGAGCAGCCTGTGGACTTTCCACAACTTCAGATAAGATCTTTGATCACATATGCTGTAGTTATAGCTCACAACAGAGTACTGTAGTTCATATTAGCTTACAATTCTACTGTAGGTCAGTAGCTACACCTCCATAGATTAGTTTGTTGATGGGATCCTCATTTCTCAGTTTAGCAACATTGAAATAGCCTACATAGTTCTTCTTACGGAGCTCAATGACTTAATATTTACCAGCAATAATTAATACACTTACTAACTTTCTCACCAATTACAATTTCTGATACAATCAGGGTCTTTTTCTCAAACGCAACACGCCGGTTTTTAAGAAATAATTTTCTCTTTTCACAGATAATGCTACCAATTCACCGCGTACGCAATCCAAGCGGCTTGGTTCGCCGAACAACTACTAAACATCCCACGCCTCAGGTCACAGCTACTAAACATCCCACGCATCAGGTCACAACTACTAAACATCCCACGCCTCAGGTCACAGCTACTAAACATCCCATGCCTCAGGTCACAACTACTAAACATCCCACGCCTCAGGTCACAGCTACTAAACATCCCACGCCTCAGGTCACAACTACTAAACATCCCACGCCTCAGGTCACAGCTACTTAACATCCCACGCCTCAGGTCACAGCTACGTAACATCCCACGCCTCAGGTCACAGTGTACGCTCTTGACACACCAATAAGAAATTCATCGCAAGAGGACAAAAAATGCACCAAGAACTTTTAGTTACATCACCAAGATTTTGAGTGAACAAAACTACAGAATCAAACTGTAACAAATTAACCATAGCATGTACCTACTAGGATCAGAGGTTTGCCGACATGCCCGTAGTGTCACCGTTATTTTCTTTCCGCCAATAGGAACAGATAATGGGGCATTACGTAGCAAGACTACATACCCCTATATAACATGCCAAAGTGTAGTTTTATAGTTTTCATTTAGAAGTGACAATATGGACCAAACTGGATAATAATCAATCAATCTTATTGACGCAACTGCCAGTCCCTATGGTCCTCAGCAAATCGAAGTCGCTCTCTCTTGTTCCGAGCAGTTAATCGTGGGACCTGATGAGGTTGTCTTGGTCTTAAACCTGCCTCTCGGAGTCTGTTGCCTATTGCTTGGTCACTGACACTGCTACCACTTGCTGTTCTTGGAGCATTTTGTAGGTCCCAGGTGGTCGCCGAACGCCGGCGGAGAGAACAATTCACCATATATCGGTCGTCTTTGGCCGATGTTTTTCATTTTCTCTCTTGCCCTGGTTTTCGTGTGTAAGAATAAGTTTCACAAAATCGTTTCCAAACCTTCCCAACAATAGATGAAGTCACATAACCTCTGTAGACACTGCACGAATAGTCCAACCTTACTCCAGTTTAATGTCATATTCTGTCTCATTCAAATGACTCATTTCGACTAATGCAACGAACACCAAGTGGATAGTAACGTATTCTTCACTTACTCGCACTCAAAGACAGAGTGCGGCATTGCTCGTCTATTTCACTCAGTGGGATAGCACGATGCATGTGTCTATTGCCACTAAGCCATGGCTTTCCAACGACATGTGGAGGTGTACTCGCATTGTTTTCAAATATTCCCAAAGGAAATATGATTCTAGTTTCCATTTGAGCAGATGTAATATCAAATAACATGTTAAAATGGTCCGGGTTGCTCAAATTATAATTGCCAGCGTTTCGCCCCAGCGTACCATTGGGCTCGTCTGCTGGTATCGTACACCTCACCAAGACGCGTGGCTAGCAATGAGAAGGCCATTACAAGACACAAAATACATGTAGTATTGACGTCCCGAGTAATGCCACTGTGCTACGGGAGTCAAACTCCCTTTCACAAGAACAATCAACCTTACCTTGATATTTTATCCATTATACCATATTATTTGATATTCTAAAACATTTCTGAAGAATACGAGCAACAGATGGACTACGTACAAATTCCTGTCCCTCTAATTTCTTTCAGCAGTGTATTTCTTCATCACATGGAATTTATTTCAGATTATTCTGTGTTGAACGACTGAAGGTTACAAATATAAGGCAACACAGAAAATGGCTCAAAGCTGTCTTTCATTTTGAAACAAATTCCCAATTTTGAGCCCTCCCCCGCAACAAAAAGTTCCACCTGCCAATCTAAAATTTTGGTTTCCTACATTTTCCTCTTTGGTTTCTCAGTACGTTTCAGCTCAATGAGTTGAGAAGTAACATCTGATTTACTATTATTAATATTGTGTGTAAATAGGTGTGTAGGCTACACCCACCACTGCATCTCAGGGCAATTAGGGGACTGAATCACCCTTCCTACTGTTAAACGTTCAAATACAAAATCACACTGACTAAATAATCTTAAGGTGAATACCATTAAAGATTATTTTTCTCTCACATAATATCAATATAAGCAATCACGTATGGACATTATTCTAAGAGAGAAAAGACAGTGTTGGCAATCACCTGGACTGGATGTTCTTCTTTAACAATATCACTTTCATCTCCAAGTCTTATCTCTTCAACCTTTGTGTTCACCAGCCCATCGGAGGGTATCTGCTCGTTTGACTCCTGGGAATGTAACATAGAACACACACACCTTAATTACCATACTATTCCAGTTGAATGCTCTGTTACTTTATACAGAACTTGAACTTACAATGTTAGGCAGTTCCTTTGTATCAAAATCCCAGTCCGGCTCGCATTTGATGAACAGCTGTTCCTCCATAATATTGCGGAATCTAAAAGATAGGAGAAATACTTATAATAACACAATAACATAACATCTCTGATCACCAGGATACAGCCCTACAGAAATACTCGTGATACTCATAGGCAGTGGCGAATGCAGGATTTCCTTCTGGGGAGGTTGACGGGTAATTGTGTAGGCCTACACTATTAAAGGGGCAGATGACTTTGGTGTTCCGCCCCTAAGATGACGGTCATTAAAACCATACATTATTAAAATATTTCTATTAATATTCAAGAAATCCAATAAATATTCTCTATGGATAAAAGCTATTTTGGGCTTCATTATATTTTCAGCACAATAAAAAAATTACAAATAAAGATTTTTTTAAAAATATTGAAAACAGTATCCAAATATTAAAACTGAAATGATGCAGTGGTGTCATGAAGTCCATACGTGGTTGCTTATAATATTGGCATTATGTGAGAGAAAAATAATGTTTTGCTCTAAAAGTTCTCGCTGCCATTACTATTTGCTCTAATGGCTTTATCAGCATCATCGATAGGAATAACTCCTCGTGTACCGAATTATCTTTAACGAAACGGACACACACAACTAGAGCTCGAGCCAGTCGGGAAGGCGGTGCGCAGAACACAACGCTACCACTACGTCATGCCTCACTTTCATCCCACCAATCACAGTCAGTCTGTCTTGAGAATCTGAGCTAGTGTGTTGTCAGGAAAGCCAAGTGTAGAGCAGCATGAAAGAGACAGGCTCGATGAACTCGGCGACGGTGTTGCCATACTGCAGGAACTCATGGCAGCAGCCTGCGGTGTGGGTCTCGGACATGGTGGACCTGTTGCAACAGTGAACATGTATCTCTTTCTCTCTCTGCGCAAATCCCAGAGAGCCGGCCGCCTTCCGAGCTGACGCGAGTTCTAAAGCGATGTGACAAATGTTACCGACCGCACACTTCAACAAAAAAACTAAACAATGGCTATCACCAACGCTGAAGGAGGAGTCTCGCTGCGAGTAGAGTGCAGGACATTTGCCAAGAGACGAACGTGACCACATTACTGAACATATATACAGGTCTAAAGAAGGTGGTAATGTAAAGCATGTGATAGATGGGACAATAACTTATATGGATTCAAGTGTCTCTCGGGGGGGGGGGGGGGGGGGTAACGCTGAAAATCCCCCTCCCGTCGGTACGCCACTGCATTAGTTATGGAACATTGTATACACTGTAAATTCAAACCTCGACTCAGTTATCCTAAAGCTAGATTCACACTATCGGTACAGTCGTGGTACAGTCACCGAGCAGCAGTATTCACACTACAACGGGCAAACTCCAGTGTTGATCAGTGGACAGCTGAGAGCGCAGGTCACAATGTCTGGAGTTTTCTCTACGAAAGAGAAGATGATGCGTTAGATGATGATGATGATGGAAGAATACAAGGGTGTACAAAGAGGACATGTTGGATACATCCTAGCTTAATTAATAGAAAAGTGAAGAGGAATTTTATACACTCTTTCCTCATTTGATGGACAATGAAAGTAAATATTTTCACATGAACATTAGCTCATTTTGAAATGATATTGTCGAAAGTTGATACCGACCTTCACAAAGAATACTAGACCTTTCGAGAAGCCATCACTCCACAGCAGAAACGGGCTGTGCGTTTGAGGTAAGCTGCAGAATATTTCACACTTGTACGAAATTAATCTTAATTTATTTTTTATATTATGGTAAATATTTACATTTTCCATATTTCACTTATATTCCATACAAAAGTAAAACTGCAAGTTAACTTTAAAACTATATAACATAAACTAAATGCCTGCCTGCTTTTATAAGAAAAAATCTTGAGCTGGCAAATTCATGGCCATATTTCACCATGAAACACCAGTGGGATTAGAGTAGATTTAAGGCGGAATTTCATGTAGCTGATATGGAGAAACTTGCAGTTCAGGAGTTACCCGAAGATAGGATGAGGAGGTAGACGTAGATGCTCCAGAATATGGAGAAGGAGCAGGTGTATTGTATTGTGATGGTAAGAGCTGGCAGATGGTCACGTTCCGAATCCGTACTAAATATTTCATTTCCATATCACTTACTAATGAAAACACTTTGCTTTTTATGAAATGTTGGTCTATGGGGTCAAATGTTTATACATTAGAGGCCATCAAAGAGAAAACATGTCAGTAGGATGAGGTGTACTTTCATCTTCAGTAAATATTCCATTAATTGTTCTGAAGCACTCCCCTTCGAGACATTCTGTGATCAAGTTGATAATTTCCTTTTCCCTACTTTTCATACCTGCGGAGTTGATTGGGTCTGAGCATCTGTATCCTCATCGGGTATGTGACATCCTGAGTTTCCTCCCCACCCTCTTTAGTACTGTCATCTGATTCAGTGTCAGAATTATCGACTACCACCACCGATGTTACTAGTTCTCTGTCTTTTATGAATTCTTTAAGGAAAGACATCTGGTTTTCATATTTCTATTTAATAAATGTTGATGCTGCTTGACCAGTTTTTGTTTTCTGCTCGTTAAGGTACCTTCGGTGCTGACCTCTCAAAGATTCCCACCGCTCCCGGCACTCGGTACCTAAAATGAAGAAGCAGCTATTCACATAAATATTCACTGAATAATAATAATGAAGGTTTGCGTTTCTTTCAGATTTTTGGCAACTGGGGATTCGTATAGGACAAGCTATCTGTTGGGACTTTCACCGTTCAGAAAATAGTTCTAGAAGTGTGCAAAGCAATTAACAACAAATCACTACACGAAGCTATTCCAAAACCAAACAAGCAAGACTGGCAACGGATTGCAAAAGAATTTTGGATAACGTGGAACTTCCCTAATTGTTTGGGACCTCTAGATGAGAAACATGCCGTGATCGAGGCACTGGCAAAAAGTAGGTCACAATATTTCAATTACAAGAAGACATTTTCTATTGTTCTCTTAGGTCTCGTTGATGCTCAGTACCACTTTACTGCCGTAGACATTGGATCTTATGGCAGAAACAGTGACGGAGGCGTGCTCGCCAATTCCAAGTTTGGAAAAGCCCTGGAAAAAGGAAGGTTAGATATACCTGAAGACAGTGCTCTACCAGGGACTGATACAGTTCTACCATATGTAATAGTTGCTAACGAGGCATTTCCACTCAAACAATATATGATGAGGCCATATCCAGGATTGCAGACAGAGCATGATACTACCTCGTTCCCGAAAATTAGTGGAGTGTACTTTCGGAATTTTAGTGCGAACATTCCGATTCCTTTTAAGGAAACTGAAAGCAAATCCTAGAAATGCTACTAGCATAGTTTTATCATCTTGCATCCTTCACAATATCATACGAAATAGTGCAGCAACTTGAGAAGACAAGGAGGAAATGCCTCAACTGAAGCTTTCATTATAAGAGAAAAGTTCAAGAACTTTCTGAATTCGCCAGCTGGATCTGTACCTTGGCAAGATTCTAAGACCTGAAGCGTTAAAATGTGTATAGTCTTAATAACCTTCCAGCTTCAGATGAAGGCCAATGTCGTAACAGGTGTTCCTCTTAAGATCTGTTATTATAATAAGTTATAAATAGTTATAGTATTAGTATTATATACCTATTAGTACTTTTATTTTATAGATGTAAATTCTGACATGTCCTGTATCAAAATGTATTGTATACATGTATTTGATCAAATGGAATTAATAAAATCTATCTATCAATCAATATTATCGCTGTATCAGGACGAACTTATGTCGTACAACATCTGTTTATTCTTCACCATTTCGATTAGTGAAATGGATACCAGAAAAATAAATGTTATTCCTGATACAACACAAATTCAGATAAATAACCTGTACTTTTCAGCGTTGTCCCTAAACATTAGATATGAGCTCACTTTGTGGGAACACTGAAATTCAGTTGTATAATATAGGCTATGTATTTCTAAATTGTAGGTATTCTCTGCTCATTAGTTGGGTTATTTTAGTTTGTGAACTAGGCTACCTTTCAGTTGCACCTACTAAAATGCAGTAATGTATGATAATTATGCTTACCAACATAGCACATTACAAATAAAGAACATTAATAATAATTAATACTTCCCATTGTATCAATTATATTAAATGGTCACCCTTCTCAAATTCCCACGCAGAACGAATCTTCTTATTTATTGTAATAAGTTGTCACTGGCAAAATTAATTGATGTCCGCCATGAGTGCTATAAACATACGGGGCGAGAGGTAAGGAATATGGAGCAACAATGTGTCACAGTGCACTCGCAGCTAGGGTGGGGGGCTGAAGAACGCGCGCTCTGAACGTGGCTTGTACGTGTGGTATGTTCACACTGCCAGGCTAGTCACTGAACAGTACGGTCACACATTCTTTGAATTGATCGTTGCCTGCACGTGCCTGTACTCTGACCCTACCGCGACTGCTGGTGTGTACAGTTCCTATGAAATCAGTTCAACAATATCTGACTGGACTGTGAATGCACCGAAACTGTACCATGAGCATACCAATAGTATGAATTTGGCTTACAATTTGCCCCATTATAACAGTGATCATAACTAATACTTGTAATGTTTTCCAGGAGTGTTTGTGCATATATTACCTACGTTGCACTCCGCCCAGTTCATGTTGACCGATTGAAGAGTAACAAATAAAGATTCTTCTCACTTGGATACCGTAGATAATGTCCAGGTATAACAACGGAAGCAGCGTATCATATTGTCTATCAGCAGAAGCTGTTCGCTCGGGTAACACGAGTGTAGATTATCGGGGTTTACTAAATCAGAATATTTCTTTTCACATCCCTTTTATCTGCTGCGGCTTTTAGAGACGCCGGGATGCCAGAATTTTGCCCCGAAGGGGATCTTTAACGTGCCAGTAAATCTACTGACACGGTTCACTCGCATTTGCGCACCCTCAAATGTCAACTGACTGTGTCACGATTCGACCCTGCAACCTTAAACATTACCGCTGAACACGCAGCCGTCAGATCATTTCCTAGAGCCTGAAATAAATTAGGCTGCATGAATTATTTATAAACTTAATAAAACAACTCGCACAAGTGAGGGGCTTAACCTCTAATTAGGTATGTGGGTAAGAGTTGAGTAATAATCAAAAGATTTCCTAGTTCCGCCTCGTCGATAGTTTATATTTAAAATGTTGTCACAATCTACGTAGGTACATGTTTCAATGCCTATATGCATTGGCGTCATCATCAGCCTTACAGTGTATTGCCAGCACTTAAAAACACTTTAAAAAGTTATCTTAAAAAGTTATTTTTTAACTTTTTAAGATAACTTTTAATCTCTTAAAGGTTTCAGTGTATAAGTGATTTGAGTGTGTTTCTATGTCAACAATTTATTACGGTAGTTACAAAGTGATTTTTAAGTGCTGGCAATACACTGTAAGGCTGATGATGACGCCAATGCATATAGGCATTGAAACATGTACCTACGTAGATTATGACATGTGATTACATCACAAAATTTTTAATATAATGTATTAACGAGGTGGAACTAGGATATCTTTTGATTATTATAGTAAGTCAATACAGAAAAATGGGTGACTCTATGAGTCAAAAAGAAGAGTTACGTAGGTGGGATGCTCACAACCCCCCAACTAAAACATGCACTATTCTTTTACAAATGTTAAATAAAGACCAAATATACCAAATACAATTTTATTACTACCTTAAAAATATTTCCATAAGATATTTGGCACCACAGTTATAAAAGCAAATACCTTACTGATTTCCAATCGCAAAGTCTTAATATTTTGGTTTCGTATTGCATGTAAATCTTTAAGCTCAATTCTTCACTACTTCCAGACAAATATTTACAAACACAAATATGTAAACTGATCCGTTCCTGCACTTCACACACTCCCAACAGCTCAATTTGCGATGTGTAACGTAACTGGGCATGACGACACCCCAGCCTATAAATGCTATTGTCGGCAATAATAGACACGACTTTAAACAATGCAAATTACGTTATATTAAACTCCAAGCTTAGCCTCCAATAATAAAACGCCTGCCCAATAGCCTCTGGGAGCTGTCCGCCCTGCAGATGCTATGTTTGCCGCTAGAGGCGCTGCATACCCCCCTACATGATCAGTTCAGTTGGTGGTATTTATACACATTGTGTACGCACGACTCAAGTTATGTTACTGACATACGGCCATTGCATTACGATGGTATACTGTTGTGTGCCTTTTGTAAACAAGGCTCCAGAAATAATGTTCCTGGAACTAGTTTTCTTGAATTTCCTAGTCAAGAGCCAACTAGTAAATTATGGATTAAAGCAATAAGCAGACAAGGTATTTAGCCTACGCTGACTATGCGACTGAAAATTAGGTGATCTTGTATTATTGCTCCAGTTCTGATAATGATGATACCTGACCTCCTCGTCGTGTAGTGGCTAGCATTCTTGGTTGTCGCCCCCAGAGATCCATGTTAGAATCCAGGCTCTGCCAAGAAATTTAATTCTGTTCCGAGGGCTGGAACGGGGTACACTCAGCTTCATGAGGTAAAACTGAGAAGAGGTGGGTTGTATTCCCATCTCATCCTTCCTGGACAGGTTTTCCGTAGTTTCCAACTTCTACTCCAGGCAAATGCCGGGACGGTTCCTAACTTAAGGTCACCTTCCAAATCATCACCGGAATTACAAATGCACATGCCGCAATGACACAGGGTAGCAGACACAGGGCTAAATGACCAAATTTCTATAAAGAGAGCTGCAATGGCCTGTATTGGAGGGTATTTGATACGAGCTGTCGAGTCCGCCTCGTTGCGTAGTGGCTAGCATTCTTGGCTGTCACTGCGGAGGCCTGAGTTCGACTCCAGGTTCTGAGGACAGGAACGGGGTACACTGCCTCATTGAGCAAACCTTAGAAGAGGCAGGTTCTATTCCTACCTCAGCTATTCTGGAAGTGTTTCTCACTTCTACGCCAGACAAATGCGGAGATGGTACCAGTACTTCATTTAAGGCTATGGCCGCTTCCTACCCAAATTACAAATACACACACTATTACAGACATTACAGTGACACAGGTTATAAGACTAATTCTACACACACTCAAGAACACAGGGCTACATGACCATGATGTTGCAACGCCCCTAAAGAAACAACAACAATAACAATGAGCTGAAGACCATGTAGGCTTTATATTATTGGAGGCTAAGCTCCAAGCTTATTCAAGAAGGTACCGAGTTCCTCAACAGTGTAGAAAAAAACAAGCGAATATTACACGTGTCATCGATCGTCAGGCGAACATTATCAGATTCTGCTTACTTACGATAACACTTACCGTATGGGAAACAGTATTGAGCTACACATTAATTTAACTTGCTAACGAGTCAATTTCTTTTAACCAGTCATATTTTATTCCAGTGTTGCATTGTTAGTACTTTTTGTGTGTATATATGAGAAAACTCTTCCTGATCGTTAACTTCTACCGAAGCGAGCTGATAAGCGATATGTTTCAAATTTCCTATTTACATAGGCCTAATGAACTTTTATTGTTAGTTTAAATCACTTACATTTATCTGAGAATTGAGCCTCTGGACTTTTTCACGTCTGCACTGGATCGCATACTACAGTAATATTGATCACAAGCGGTTTTACGGCACAAATGATAGTACCGTAGGCATAACCTATCGTTAGGCAAACTAGTATAATTTTAATTTCACAACGTACGGTACGCAGAAAATCCACGTATATTATTATAAATTTATGCATTGAGAACGCAAAAGACAAGATCTCAGGCCTACTTTCATTTAAAAGTGGACAAGTTATTCACACAACTTCCCAATTCTCGTTGACATACCAACTACGAACAGAACTCAAACAAATGACAGCTAACATCCGCAATATACTTATTATGACTTTTGCATGCTCAAATTTCTCATACACAAAAATACGTCTGAAATCCGCCAATCAGGAGCCGTAAAATAGTGTCCTAGTTGTAATTCAAGAGGTTTAAGAATGTGTTGTGTGCTTGAGATGAAATCTCAGTTTTATTTTGAAGTGAGTGTCTTGTCTTCAAATTGAATAACCAGTGAGGGCCCGTTCCTTCAACGATCCGCAAGACTGCGCGTTAAGGTGAGCCAATGACGGGAGAGAAGTTAACATGGCATCAGTGACACTTCTATGGACGGGTCAAGTCGTCTCTCTTGCAAACCTGGACAGTGTAAATTACGACACCCTAAGCGCTCGTTTAAGGAATCTTGCTTTCAGGTTTTCCAGTCTCTGTATTTATCCAACATACACTTACCAGCAAATGCCTGCCTTTTTGCCGTTGATGTTCATTACCTGTACCATGACGAATAGAAATAAACAGTGTTATCACTCCGCTCCTTAAGCAGCCTAGACAATGAGACCTTTTTCATGAAATCTTGTTAGTTACTCAACTGCTCACACAGCGCTGTTGACCAAGCATTGCACGACTAAGACTTATCTATACTTAGTGTAAAACGAAGTCCCCGATTCTTGGATATCACGGGTAATCTCGAGAACCACTGGATGGATTTTGATGCGGCTTCCACCATTCTGTACAGGTAATATCGAGAAAGATTTCTGTAGAAAATAATTTATTTATGATCAAAGGGAGCCAAGCAGTAACGATTTTAGATTTCAGTGAATAGGTCGAAGAAAGAATTTGACGTCCGTGCGCTTTTTAAGCTTACGCTGGACAAACCGTTAAAAATATCAATATACTATGAGTGTAAGAATTGTTCAGCATGAAAAATTGTACAAAAAAGTCCGCGTGAGCATATCTCTATCTTCGATACATCTCCCACTATAAGTGTTTTTAGTTTGGACGGGAGGGGGATTTGGCTTGCACCTCGCCATTCTTAAATTACGTCTGACAGGAATTCCTTGCACATTCATAACTGTTCCCGGGCGAAGCCGGGGCGGGTTGCTAGTGACACTATTATATTATCATTATAATTCCCACAATATCAAAATGCGAATTATATCACAAAATAAAATAGCGTGCTAATAAATCTAAGAGAAATTAGACAAACCTTGCACCTCGTTACAGTTGAATTCGATCAGAATCACTCGGTTTTCATTAAAGTTTATGCATTTTTCTGCTGAACGGTTTGGAAGTTCGGCAACAGGAAACTAGGACTGTTATTTACTTAAAATATTCATTTTTGTATTTTAGTACTATTTGTGTTCGTGATTTCATTACATTGTCAGAATTACCGACAGTAGTGGCTACGCAGGCTAAAGCGCAGCGTTAGGCCATGGGGCCAAGATCTCTGCTGACTCGGTAGACGCGTGTGTTCGAGCCCCACCGTCGGCCGTCCTTTTTCCGTGGTTTCCCATTTTTCAACACCAGGCAAATGCTGGGATGGTACCTTCTAACAGGCCACGGCCGCTTCCTTCCACATCCTTGCCCAGTTTCATTCATCTTCATCCATTCCATCTCTCATCCTGACGCGCAGGTCACCCACGGGCGTCGACTAGAAAGACCTGCACTCGGCCTCTCAGGAGGCCACACGAAAAAAAATATGTCAGAATTAATGCTTTAATTAGTAGGGTATACTATTCAGTGTACCTATTATAAATAAAAACCGTGAGGTTTCTCACCTCCCCATATTACGAAACCCGGTTGCCTAATACGGGGAAAGTGCACTTTTAAAGTTAACAATACTATCAGAAGGTATTACAACATCAAACGTGCCCATATTTGTAATATACATAGTATATCGCCTGAGGTTTACATTGGTGAGAAAACCAAAATTATTCCGTTCCTTCTTATGTCTAATGTGAGCCCTATAAAAAAAAACTCCCCATATTTGGCGACTTTCCTCTACCCATTTTTAGAAGATACCTTATGCACTGGACAGCTGAATCCGTGATTAATTGTATAGGTAGTTTCGTAAGTCTCAGAACTCAGGAAGTCCTTTCTAGCAGCGTTACTAGCAGCTTTCAAAGTTTCAAGGCAAGAAAGAAAATATTCCTCTAGCCAGTTTAGGCGACTGACATTTAATGAGAACAAATGGCCCTTTATCTGGATTTCTAGACTGAATATGATGATATGTGATGCTTACGTCATGCATAGCGAACCATTTATTAACGTTTTTTTTTTTTTAATGGTTGCTTCTGCGTCCATGAATGTGTACGCTTCCGGGTGCATGCCTATATTTTCTTTCAGTGTACTAATGGCACCAATAACTTTTGACGATAACACTTCCTTGGCACGCCGAACATTCATTTTTTCAAATTAAGTGGGTTCGATGTGTTTTTTAGTGAGGTGTCTGACCGGTTTGACGATCTCACTCTTTTGCATTGTGTATAGTAATGACAAGTATTTCCCTGAAATTATTCCAGTACCATCAGTCATCTCTCGTTAGAGAAACTGTGTTCTAATGTTTTTTTTTTTTTTTTTTTAGAATGTGACAATTATCAAAACTAGGGAATACATTCCTAGACTCGTCGTATGGGTGATTGACCATTGGTTGCAAATTCCCTCCCCCTAAATGCCTCGTCATTGTAGTGTTAGTTTTGTGATTATCAGAGACAGTTATTATAATTATGAAACCGCATTGTTCAACCTCGAGAATAACGTCCAGCAGGAGTTTATGTAAGTCCCGTCCTGACAGCTGCTTCGTGAAAAAGAAGGCACACGGTATCTGATAATTTGTCGAAAGATCTCTTAGCACAAAACACAACACACGATTAGCTGCTACTTGTTCCCCTCCCGTCCAAACTAAAACACTTATAGTGGGCGATGTATCGAAGATAGACATATGCTCTCGCGGACTTTTTTGTAGAATTTCTCACGCTGAACAATTCTTACACTCATAATATAGTGATATTTTTAACGGTTCGCTCAGCGTAAGCTTAAAAAGCGCACGGACGCCAGGCTATTTTTTCGACCTTTTCACTGAAATCGTTACTGCTTGGCTCCCTTTGGTCATAAATAAATTATTTTCTACACAAATCTTCCTCGAGATTACCTTTACAGAATGGTGAAAGCAGCATCAAAATCCATCCAGTGGTTCTTGAGATTACACATTTAATATACGTACTGTACAGCTAATTCCTTATCGCGCCTATAATGGGAGGGGAGTGCGTTCTACCGGCAACGAGTAGAAACTTTCCAATTACATGTTATACATGGGTTCTGACTGGGAATGTCAAGGCCAGTATAGAGCGCAGCTCGTATTCAGTCGGCCGTGCCTTAAGCATTGTAGTTCATGGTCCAGCCAGTGTGTAGCGCGGAAGTCGCGCTGAACCATAAGCACGTGTGACAAGTAGCCCACGAGGTTAGTACTGTAATATCCTGTGCGCGAGAAGTCATATTATGCGAGGGAATTCGTTATAGTTTACAAATATCTGTGCAGTGCTTCGTGTGTGCAAACAACTAAATTTTAAGCTGTTTGGGAAAATGTACAGTTTCGTTCCTCGATGTAAATCGAGTTAGGAAGAAAATCTGATGGTATACATTTCTTCACACCGCCAAAAGAAACAAATCTGTTTGCGAAATAGGCGAGAGTTATTCCGTGGAAGGATAAGCAATTGTCGATCACAAGTAGAATCTGTGACTTGCGTTTTTCGGAAGATTTAATTACTATACTATAAAGGTGGACTGTTTCGTAGTGAACTGTGAGAACGTGAAACTTCCTCGCGTGAAGTGGAAATTAAAACCAGGATCAGTCCCTCACATTTTTCAAAATTTACCGAAATATCTATCCACTGAGGTAAAATCACGAAAGGCACCTAGTAGGATACGGAATCCGTCTTAATAATAATAGGCCTAAAATAATAATAGTTGTTGACTCTTTAGGGACTTTGTGACAGTGTGGTCACGTAGTTTCGTGTGTTTGGGTGTGTATAGAATATGTCGGATAACCTTATCAATTTTGCTTCACGAGGCTGAGTGAACACCGTTCCAGCCCTCAGACCAGAATTAAATTTCTTGGCAGAGCTGGAAATCGAACCCGGGCCTCCACGGTAATAGCCAAGAATGAGACGGACTTATAATAATAATAATGGCCAACCTGCCAATAAAATAAACGGCCATCCAATTCTTCGCTTCCGTTACCGTCCTCTTGATCAATATCATGGTCAGTATCAGAGACTTCGGATCTTGTTTCAACTTTTTCTTCAGTATCAGTGTCACAAATTCTTTTAAAATTACTGAATCGTGAACTAGCGATTCGTTATCTTTCAGCAGAAGGCGACACACTTCATCTACATCCTTAGGTTCATAAGGCGCAAGGCGCAATCTATTTACTGATATTCATTAAGGAAACGTACCAAGCCAAACAATCGGTATAATAACAGCACATCTGCAACTCACTGACAGAATGTTACATCATTGGACACGCTGGTACTATCAATCCCACTCTGACAAAATGCTACCCGTGTAGAGTTATTTTTAGGCTCGTCATTATTTTTACAACTCCAGGAAAATGCTTACTAAGGTATGGTATAAGATGTCCTGAGACGATAAGATCATCACTTCAACTGTGGGCTTGATATTAAAACGAAAACTAACCATGGGGCTGTCAGACCAATGCGCGACTAACGGAAGGTTTTAAAAGATAAATCTACATGGGGACTGAGAATATTAATAATAACTTTTACACAGTATTATTCATAAGTCTAAACAATCAATTTGTTGTAATCAGCGTAATCGCAGCCTTTGTAAAGAGGTTTACGTAGCCCAGCGCGTATCCCTTTTTTGAACAGCTGACTGCGGCTGACTGTGTAGCGTTGGGGATCTGCGCCACTAGCGCTGGCCAACAGCGGGGCGCGCTTGAAATCGGTCAGTGATAACACTATGTATTCTATTCGTCATGCCTGTACTGTACCGTACAGGAAGAAATAGTTGCACTGCCAACAGCTTTTATTTCAAGAATCAATTGATATTCAACAATTAGCCTTAATTACTGGGTTCAAGATTTCTAAAATTAAATGCATTGTGTTCTCCAAAACTAGACAGACCCTGAGGTGTACAAGGACTTTTTTCAATCAGTTACAACAATTAGGGGTCATGTTTGATAGGAAGGAAGAAGCGCGACTATGAGCCATGGGATGTTTGATTGTAAAGGTCTACCCACAATGCGCTGTCGGTAGACGGTAGTGGGCAGACGGCAGATGAAGTCAGAAGTTGGTAGTTCAAAACATAGCCACCCACAAGGCTCAGTCGTTAAAATGCTAGGAGTAAATAATAACTTGACTTTCATTTATTCCTTGAGAAGGTTGTCGTTGTCGTCAACCTAACCTAAAATTTGCAAGGATGCATGACTTGAAGCGGTACGGTTTATTTTTATTGCTGCTAACTGGTACAGCATTGTTGAAATTGAGGAAAAATACTCGTACATCCAGTATCCCCTCGTGTAAATAATAAATAACAAATCCAACTCTGAATTAGGCCTACTGTTTTTTGAACAGAATTGTTTTTGTGTAGCTGGTCATTTTTGATTGAACACCCGAGGGCTCCCAACACGTTCAATCTATTACTACATCATTCCCTAATTTATTTTTCGTCATTACAAAATGTATTTTGGCTAATTTCAGTACCGGTAGGCCCTACTTTAGAAAATGTTTTCGTACGATGAGCTCTCATTCAGCGTTACCTTCCGCTGCATTACATTTGCTACAAAGGAAAACATTATAATCAATGAACAGTTTCCCTTTAGATACTTGGGCTCACTCATGTCATACATCCAACGGCGTTCCCTCACAAGATCAATTAATATATCTTCTATCCCAGTCATCATATTTTTATATACTGTAATTATGCGAAGAATATACCGCGAATACAACTAGTCAACTACACAGCTGATGACGACAAAGTGACGCCATCTTGTGATCTTTTCTCATTGGCTCTCAAATATGCAGTTGGCTGTCAAAGATAAAATTGGTGACAGCCGACTACACGCTGTCGGCTATGAACTATCTACTACCGACAAGCAACTTCGCATTGTGAATGGCGCCATAAGAGAGCACGGGTCAGCCTTCAACTACAGTCTGCCGTCTGCCGACAGCGCATTGTGGGTAGAGCTTAAGCTGTCTGCATACTGAACATAATGGGGAGGAGACTAACCGGTACCGTATTCGAGCTGAATTGAGAGTTTTCTGCACCAGTCCAGTAACCACCACTTGCAATTAGATGCAGAGCTCAAGGCAGCAACTATGAGTGAATCTCTCATTTAAGTTTCATGTATTTCCTATCCAGCGTCGAGAAAAGAGTAAGGGTCTTATGGGCTTTTACTTTTAACGGACCCCCCACACTGGGTTTGTTACCTCACCTTTTGTCATGAAGGAGCTCTGAACATATGATACCGTATATATCTTTCGTCATAATAGACTCCTACAATTATGTGCCTTTGTAACTGCATACAAGTATCGTTTATATTACGTCTTAGTAATTTAAAGATTTCCGAGGTTAGCACGCTGGAAAGAAGAGCCTCGCCCACGTGCTCAGTTCCACCGCCAACATAAGTTCTGAAGCACTATCCGTCATCGCTGATACTGTTGTGTGTCTGTTTTATATTCTGTTCGAGCGAATCGAAATGGCTGGTGTTTTGGTGAAACGAAAACGAGGCGAGACGCTGAGAAGTAAGGAGAGGACAATGGTTGTAAACGTTTTCAATTATTATACATGCCCATGGCCTTAGTTAAGGTACAGTTCCAGCATTTCCCTGGAGTGAAAATGGGAAACCATCTTCAGGACTGCCGACAGTGAGGTTCGAACCCACTATCTCCCGAATGCAAGCTCACAGCTGCGTGTCCCTAACCGCACGGCAAACTCGATACAATATTACAAATATTAATCTAAACAAAACAACAAGAAGAATAAAATAGAAAGAAACTAACTTATAGCCTAACTAACAACAACAACAAAATGTGAGGATCAACAGTATTGCCGACGTAAACATTGTTAGCATCGTCAGCTTACAGTACATCCGAGAAGGAAGGGCTGTGCTCTCGACATCTGTCAATCAGTAATGCGTCATATCACAACGAAATGAATGTCGTTATTGGTTCTCTTCGCGTATCCTTAATACTGGTCCAGTCCGTTAACACCTGCAAAACGGCTCCTTCCTGGGCGTGTTCTATTTCAGGTAGCTGCTGGGGTTGTGTTGTCTCGCTAAGTTATGAAAGCGCACTACTCGAAGCGGGTGAACATAACGCACTGTCCCCGCGCCAGCCCTGAAAACCTGGCAGGAATGTGGAGTGGAGGGAGTAAGCCAGTGATGACGTAGCACTGTACTATACTAAGCATAAGCATGGCCCGGAAATTCCCACTCTCACTCATTGTTCCCGCTTCTTTTATCTTCCCCTTACCTCATACCCCGCGTCTTCAGAGCTGGCGCGGGGACAATATGACGTCAGCGCTACCTCTGCCTCGAGTTATCAACACTGTCTCCATAAGGCTCCACAGTCTTTTCTCATCGCTGGATGCTCTATAGTACCATTCTCTTTATGTTCTACCCCACCAACAATCAACTTCGAACTTTGTGGAAGGTCAAACCGACAGATCGCATATTATTTCTTGAAATGGCCAATAGACATCCCAAGCACAGCGCTACCGTCCAGTATTTATACGGATGGACCAAAATATGACGAAAGAAACGGTTGTGGGGTAACATCGTGGCCTACGGGTAACATCCTGCCCTGCTGACTTCCACACTATCTTTTGTAGACCGCTTTGTGGTGTAGCGGTTGTCGTCTCGGAGGTCTGAGTTCAATTCTAGTCTGATGGCTGGAACGGGGTCCACTCAGACTCTGGTTTCCCCACTTCTACTCCGGGAAAATGCTGGGATAGTACTTAACTTAAGGCCACGGCCGCCTTCTTCCCTATCTTCAGTTGAATTACAAATAAACACTCGAATACAACCATCACAATAAAACAGGTTATGAGACAAATGGCGATGATGTCCAAATCCATGGAAAGAAATAACTATATTTTCACTCTTCGCACAGATGCAGGCAAAGTTGCACATTTTGATCGCCTGCATCAATGGCTTCGATAGCGTAGTGGGTAGCATGCTGAGTTTCTATGCCCAAGATCACGGGTTCAAACCCTGCCAAAGACGTCGGATTTTTATAAGAGCGTCCAAATCCTTCAGTATGCCTTCCTTCGGAGGGGAAGTAAAGCCAGCGGGCCCATAGATTTATGGCATTTAAAAGAACCTTCCACTAATTAAACTTGTTAGTTATTATTGTTTTAAGGGGCGGAACTATGAGGTCACCTGCCCCTAATTAAACTTGTGAGAAGCTAAATTTTCAGGTTAGATTTCGTTGAAACGCTCTATCATAGTTCCAACGTTCACCAGTAGGTGTCAGTGACATTTGGTAGCGAAAGTTGGAACTACCCCATGGAGTCCGCATTGAAGCAGCTACAGCCTCAGGCGAGCCGACATGTCCTCGGACACTCGGCACTAAACGCCATACGATAAGTAAATAAATACTTGCATCAGTGTTTCTGATTCACGTACAGAGGCCATCTCTGACTAACATTCTTGTAAAAGAAATTCAGCTGATATTCAACAATATAAAGAATACGGTAAGGTATTCATGGCGCTGATCAGGAAACTAAAGAAACTACAACACGCCATACTGGTATCATGTCACATTAAAGAAAATTATGGAACAGTGATAGATTAATTAAACCTTCCAACAGTAAACTCCATGAAATGACAACAAAAGCTACAACACATAACTTAATTATCTCCATACTCTTTGCAAGCAATACCACGTTTTAATATGTCACATGTAAATAGGTCACATCAGTCATCTTCTCGAGAAGAAGCAACATTTAAGAGTGTGCTGTCACTGAAACAGATTGCGTAGAGAACAACGAATGGAATGGCCTAATACACACATCAACACAAGTTATGCATATGCTGTCTTCATCAGGTACTTCTAGTGGGTAGAGTCGCTGTATGGGTCTCAAGAGTTCTCCATTAGATGTAGTTGCAAGTCTTGTAATACCATCAGTTCCAGGGAACATGTCCACAATTTTTTCAAGGGGCCAATCTATCCTCTTAGTGTCATCTGATCCAACTAGGACAACATCACCTCTCTTTAACAAAAGAGTTGGTTAACAACTCGGTTTACCGAGTGCCAAAACTCCCAGATATTCCTGCTGGAATCTTTCTTCAATGCCATTCTAAGGTTCAGAAGATCATGATTTCGTTGATTCAGGTTTATAGCATCTAATTCATCACATTCTGGAACTCCAGTTGTCTTAATTTCTTGTAGAAAACAGGCAGGGGTGAGTGGACTTATATCGTCACATCCATCGGTCAGATATGTTAGCGGTCTTGCATTTATGGTGGCTTCTATACTGCAGAGAAGGGTAAGAATTTCTTGGTAAGTTAGACAGCCTTTACCCAAAACTCGTTTCAGAAGTTGTTTAACTAGACGTATTAACCTTTTCCAGAAGCCTCCCCACCAAGGAGCACTAGGGGGATTAAATCTCCAAGTAATACGTTCAACCGAATAGTGTTTGGAAATATTCTCCCAGTCAACACTTTGAAACGCATTATCTGTACCCGTGAAATTTGTTCCATTGTCTGAGTAAATCACAGAGGGGCGTCCCTTTCTTGCTACAAACCGCCGGAACGCTTGCACAAACGCCTCTGTGGAGAGGGAAGTAACCATTTCAAGATGCTCAGCGCGATACACCACACATGTGAAAACCACAATCCAAGCTTTACTTTCATCCCTCAGGAACACCGGACCTGCCAAGTCCACTCCTATCACTTCAAATACACAGGCTTCCCGTATGCGGTCCAGGGGCAGAGGGGCCTGAGCAATTTCGGTATGTTGTCCATCATGCATCCGGCACTTGACACATTTTCTTATAATTTTTCTAACTGTCCTCCTTCCACCAATGATCCAGAAGCGTTGTCTCAGATGATTAAGAAGAAGTTGTACTCCAACGTGATTTTCTTTCACGTGCTCATCCATAATCAAGCGAGAGGGGACGACATGGTTCACCGGGAGAATCATTGGGAACCTGAATTGCTTCAAATCTTCTCGCAGTAGTAGTCTCGTTTTAACCCTGAGAACACCATCTTCCAGGAATGGATGTAGTGAAGACAGACGTTTATCACCTAATCAGTGGAAGCTTTCTCGTTGAATTATAGCAATGAGTCTAATTTCAGCCCTTTATAGCTCTTCAACTTGCAGATTTTCTTGCGAGATGCTCTCACGTCTAAGACAATTCTTACAGAAACGAAGAATCCATGCGATTAGATGAACTATTCTGTGATAGCTGGAACAATACCTAGCATACCAGAGGGGACCTTCATTGGTTACAGTCATAGAATTCACAGGGTTTTTCTTCATTTCCTTTGCGATACTCTCTTCGTCATACACCACTTTTGTTTAAGGCCAACAATCTGGAGATTCGTACAACCAGGCAGGACCCTCCCACCATCGAGAGGCTACTCATTGCGAAACAGAACAGCTTATCTGAAGGAAGGCATTCTCAATGTCTGCAATAATTCCTACTTTCCTCTCTCGGAATGTAAGAAGAATAGCAGGGATTAGCTCAATCAGGTTGGGGCCATCATACAAACAATCGTTCAAAGCAGGGGTTCCCGCTTCCTTCGCTGAGGCGTCAAATACAGGACGAACAGGTGTCGTTGAATTACTTTCCTTCAAAACAGCTCGATGCGGTAGATAGTGTCTGAAGTTTTCATCCTCCTGAACCGGTTCAATAACACCACTCCTTTCCCACTCGGTGAAAATATTTTCATACGTCTCGCCTAGTCCAAAATTTTCCACTTTCTTCCTTGTGTTGACCAACCTCTTCTCAGCCATGACCCTGTTAGATACAAGAAATGATTTGTTTTCTTTCCATGGTAAATGGACTTCATACCTAAATTCTCCATTAATAGACACGGTTTTCTGAAAGTGCTCCATTGTTGCCAAGTTTTCTTCAGTTTTAGTTTTCCTTACGGCAGGATCGCTGATTCCTAGCACGTCCAGTTCCCACAGATGTTCAACTGAAGCATCTCTAGTAAAAAGAGAAGTGACAAGGTTGGTCATGTTTGATTGATCTCCAGAAACTACTTTACCCATCACAGTCCACCCCAGCAGAGTCTCAATACATACAAGACCATTGCTTAGTGTACACGTTTGTCCAGTCATTAACTTTCCAGCGACATCAGCGCCTATTAATAGTTCAATGGGCCCTTCAGTATCATAAATCTGTATCCCTATTGCTCTTAGTTCTTGCAACCATGGGCCCTTTAACATAGTATTGTACCCTGTAATTACTTGTTGCCCTAAGACTTCAAAATTGCAGGCATAAGGCTTTCCTAAACTCTCTATGTAGATCCTATAGCACATATGCTGGCTCTCTTCTGTGACTACCCCACCAAATAGTGAATGGTGTAGCATTTCTGTGCGATGACTGGTGTAACCTAACTTCTGCGCAACTGATTCAAACATATAAGACCTCTGACTGCCAGTTTCCAGTAGAGCCCTTACCTCCATAGCAGAGGATTCTCCAATGACCTTCACCTTAAATGTTTGCAAAATAACACCTTGCATACCACTACGCTCTTAATTTGAAATCAAAGAATGAGACTGAAGTTTCTCATTGGTTGATTCAGTAGAATGTGTTGGGCCTAGACATGTTACGCTGTTATGTTTTTTGCTACAGGAATCACATTTTAACTGACGTCTGCACATCTTTGAAACATGTCCTTTCCTCAGACAGAAAAAGCATGCTCTCTTATTCTTCACAATGGAGATTCTCTCCTTTAAAGCCATCTGCTTTGCCACGGAGCAGTTTGAACTAGCATGGGACCTATCACAAAATATACAGTTAAGTTTGAGATTACAATCCACAAGTGCAGCTGCGGTAGGTGGTGGATTCACTGTAAATGTCAATTTTCTTTGTACCTTTTGACTTGTCAGGATTCACATTGATGTCACCTTTACTTGGGATGGCAAGTTTGATCCTTTCCTCACTCTCTGCTTCATTCTCCAGGAATTTCATCAAACCTTTAAGACGTTCACTAGGTTCACATTCCTTCCCACCGCCACTCCTCTGCCAGGCACGTAACACATCTATAGACAAGCATGATTCAATCATAGGAAATAACATTGCTGCATATTTCTCGGAAGTTACACCTACGCTCTCCAAAGCACCAAGTTGAGTTTCGAGTCTGTCATATAATGATGAGATGTCAAGACTACTACAAGAATTCATCATTGTCAATAGTTTTCTAGTATAGACTTCCACCAACAAAGATTCTTTGTCAAAACGTGATTTAAGTTTCTGTATTGCTTTAGGGTAATTTCCACTTGTGGCTGGAACACTGTCAACGATATCGCGAGCTTTGGAGTTTGGCAATGTTCCTTGGATCAGATATTCGTATTTATCGGCACTATATAACTCTTCATCTATCTTTTGAAATTGATTCCAGAAACCTAACCAATCTCGTAGATTTCCACCAAATTTTCGGAATTCGATCTTTGGAAGGCGATATTTACTTTTTAGGTTATGAGTGTTACTGGTGCTTACCGTTGACTGGACTTCGTCTTCACGTTTTCTCTCCATTGCAAGCGCATCGGAAACAGCCGCTGCTAACATATGAAACTTGCGTTTATAGTCATCTACTCCGTCTGCTTCTGTGATCAGGTCTTCTTCTAACACCGCATCTTCCATGAGGTGTTTGAAGATCTCCTGGTCCAGATTACTTATGAGGTTAGCCTTCTCTTCCACTAAGGCATAATCTCCTCGGATAGCGACTAAGTCCTTTATTTCTTTCTCAAACAAAACTTGAAGTGAAGCTACATTTTCGTGAACGATGCTCGGTATACACCACGTTTTCTGATCAAACTTCGAACATAGCTCATTTTCCTTTCTATGTCCTGTCACGGTCGCCAGATATTACGAACAGAAACGTCACTTCGTACTTATTTGGGAAAATGAACGATATTTATTCACAAGAAAACACATACACATTACAAAAATAAAACTCAAAAGACTCCATCTTGGATGCACTGTTCCTTGTCCTATTTTCACAAAAAAAAAAAAAAAATCCTGTTGCCAACTGTCTGTCACAAATGAGGATACATCTGTGCGAGTGTGAACGTATGCACGACCAACACATCCGATGTTGATGATGATGATATTGTTGTTTTAAGGGGCCCAACATCTAGGTTATCGACCCTTAATGGTTTGGGTGAGAGTGAAAGATGAGATGAGAATGAAAACTATAACTAATACTAACTACAGACTTACAAACTAGAAGAAGAAATGATAAACAAATAAAGGATAAGGCAAATAAAGGACGGGAAGAAAAGAAATGCCCTCAACCCTCGAAGAATGAGGATTGAGGGACTTTGAGGGAAGGAGAGCCATGAAAGGCAGATAGGAAAGTGAAAGAGGAGAGGGCCCGCCCCAAGATCAGAGGAAAAAGGGGACAAACGGACCCAGCTCAGGAATCCCTCGGGGTCGCCAAATCCCTAACTCACCAGCCATGAGCCCTTGAGGGTGTAGCACTATCCAGGGTGCACCTAAATGGTGGAACTACACACACCCTGCCTCCTTGAGAGCGTTGTGCAGAAGGCAGAAGATATCATGAAAAGAAGGCTGACCCCTCGAAGAATGAGGGTATCAGGGAAGAGGAGAAAAGGGCCAATTAAGGCGGGAAAGTGGAAGACTCCCTGGGACTCGGATACCCTAATACCGTCGGGGTCGAAAAAGAACAAGAGTTGATCAAGGGAGGTCGACAGGAAGTATGACAGAGAGGAGCCCGGCACAAGTAAGTGGAAGTAATGCCGAACTCAGCTGGGGTCCCGTGGTCACCAACCCACGTCCCACTAGTCGTGAGCCCCTGGGGGGCAATACATCCGAGACCGATGCCAACAGGAAGGAGGTGATAGCATCATGTATGGTCGCCAAACCCCTCTTTTGCTATCCTAGCACCTGTAGTGAAAGGCTATGCTGACAATTGTGGATGAGCGTTACATTTCAATGTCTTTCTTCAGGGGAATGGTATTCACAGCCTGCCTATGCTCCCGATCTCATGTGGAGTTTAAAGTACATCCCCACTGTGCTGCATGGCAATAAGCAAAATTTATCACAAGTCATTGACATTAAACCTATAAATAGGTAAGATAGTTTTATTTCACCTAAGTCAATACTATATTGTTGTTAGAGTCATCAGTTCTTGACTGGTTTGATGCAGCCCTCCATGCCTCCCTGTCCTGAGCTAATTCTTTCATCTCTACATAGCTACCACACCCTACATCCGAGGCAATCTGTTTAACATATTCTAACCTTGGTCTACCCCTACAGTTCTTGTCCTCGACCCTTCCTTCCATAACTAAGCTTGCTATTCCTGGGTGTCTTATTATGAGTCCTACCAACCTATCTCTTCTCTTCATTAGCAGTCGCCAGAAACATTTTCTCCTCTCCCACTAGTCTCAATACCTCTTCGTTTCTAACCCTATCTACCCATCTGATCTTCATCATTCTCCTGTAACGCTTCAATTCTCCTCTTTTCTGCTGCACCAATAGTCCAAGTCTCACTTCCATAGAGCGCCACGCTCCAGACAAAGGCTTTCAAAAATGACTTCCTAATATCTAAATCTATATTCGATGTCAACAGATTCCTTTTTTTGTAGAAATGCTTTCCTTGCTTGAGCTAACCTACTTTTTAGGCTATAACCTCTTTGCTTCGTCCATCACTGGTTATTTTGCTTCCTAAGTAACAGAAGTCTCCTACTTCCCTTAGTTTTTCACCTGCCAATTTGATGTCCATAGAAGTTTCTGATTTATTTCGGCTGCATTCCAATATTTTTGTTTTACATTTATTGATTTTCATCGTGAATTCTTTCCTCAAGACATAGTCCATAACATTCAAATCCTGAGGCGTGTCGGCCAAGATGACGATGTCATCAGCGAATCTCAGAGTTGAAATATTGAAATTAAATGATCGTTTGGCAGCTTTTATGTTGTAGTTGGTAGCATGCTAAGCTTCTATGCCCAAGGTCGCGGGTTCAAACCCAGCTTAAGTCGTCGGACTTTTTAAGAGCGTTAACAATCCCTCAGTATGCCTTCCTTTGGAGGGGAAGTAAATCCGGCGAGCCCATATCATACATTTATGGCATGATAAAGAACCTTCCACTAATTACACCTGTGTGAAGCTAAATTATAGGTTGTATATGACTAACGCTCTTCGGTTCCAACGTTGGTCGCCAGGAGTCGACTGCGGTGGCTTCTAGTAACAAAGTTCAAAACTAGTTGGTCGTTGACGGTGGCGTTTGGTAGCAAAAGTTGGAATTACTTCAAAATTGAATGTCTGCACTCCTTACTTGAATTAAAAACAGATAACACACACTAATACAGCCATCAAATTAACACCGGTTATCAGAAAGATTCTACACACACCCAAAGTGCACGGGGCTATATGACCGCAGCCCCTAAACTGAGGAACCAACCAACTTAAGTGATCGTGCATTTATAGTACGGTAGGCCACAAGATTCGGTTAACTTGTAATCATCTTAGAATGAGCATCCTATAATCTATGAATCTATAAACCTATCTATAAATAAATATTAAGCACTAGGTAAAATGAAAACACCGTATTCACCATATTTGTTTTCAGAATCCGTCGAATAACCTTCCAAATATAAAACGAAATCTTTTTAAAATAATGTTAGTCTCAGAAACAAAGAAACTCGTTTACCTAGAAACTATTTGGAGAGTGGTTTTACAAAGATGTTTTCAAATTTAAAAAAAATGTCAGATCCGTTGCATAGAATATTAATTTAATGAAGCGTAAAAATAAATATATACGTATATTGCACCCTTATGAACACAGGACCTTGAAGACAGCGACTCTCTACTCGGGGCATGAATCGTTCATTTCTTGAAGCTAAAACTGTCCTTGGATAATATTTGGGAAGATTCGTAGGGCTGACTATGAAATCATCACTCATTGAATTCTAAAACACTCAATTTTATAAACACTGCGGAATTTGCAAACATCTGAAGTTAAAATTTATACAAAAAAATAATTAAAAGAATTCAAAAATAAAAAATAAAACGGAAAAAACAAAATAAATGTTTATAGAAGACCAAAATTTTTAAATCAAAATCCAAAAATTAAATCAAAACACACGAATCCCAAGAAAAAATCTAAGAAAACCGAATAGTAACTAGTCAAGATTAAATTAATTCTGTAATTAATTAGCACCAATTAAATTGATTGGCCTTGAGTTGACAATTAACCCATGATCAATTAATAAATCGATCAATCAATCTCTTGATCGAATCATTAATCATCATTATTGATCATTGATTGATCATTAATCGGGCAATTTAACTGTCTTCAGATCAGATTCCAAGTTCAATCATGAGTTCGGTGGCAGCCAGCCACCTTTTACTGTCGCCGGAATGCGCAATATTAATTTATTTTGTTCAAGCGATACTCTTAATCTCTGCTTAGTATAAAACGAAGTCCCCGATCCTTGGATGTCACGGGTAATCTCGAGATGTTGATGCGGTTTCCACCATTCTGTAATGGATATCTTGAGGAAGGTTTCTGTAGAAAATAATTTATTTATAATCAAAGAAAGCCAAGCAGGAACGATTTCAGTGAAAAAGTCGAAAAAATACCAGGCGTCCGTGCACTTTTAAGCTTACGCTGGGCAAACCAATAACAATATCTGTATACTTTGAGTGTAAGAATTGTCCAGCATGAAACGTTCTACACTAAATCCGCGAGAGCATATCTCTATCTTCAATACATCGCCCACTATAAGTGTTGTTACGTTTTCATTTCTTCCAACTATCTCCATTCAATTACTGAGGCGACAGTTTACGAGCTAGCTAGGGGCGAGCCTATCACCCCAGTTAAAGCGTAGCTAGTTTACAATGTATTTCTTAGCTGTCAAAGCGATTTGTAGAACCAAACCAAGAAAGGCCTATTTTCGCAAAAGTATTATCCTCTTGCATTTGGCTACTGTTGAACAGCGGTTGAGAGCAGAGTTGAGGCGCGGATCTAGAGTTTGTCTTTGGAGGGGGTCAGAGAATCGAAATTGTTAAGAAAAATGGTATCACTAAAAACGCAATCACAAAATAAACAAACGTGCCAAACCACACCAATTTATTTGCAAGCTACATGGATAGAAATTTGATGCGTTTAGCGCACCAAAAATATTCGTACAAATTGCAACGGCGTGTTTTGCGACTTTTACATCGAGCTTCGAGAAAAGTATCAAGATACGTTACAGTTTCGGCAAGTCGAGTTGGTAACGACAAAGGGAGAAAGTCACAGCTTTAATTGCCAACCAAGCTTGCAGTTTGGACGTCGTCAAAATGTTGTGGTGCGAAAATAGCCCCAAATTCCTATCCGTGCATCGCTGCACATTCATCGTGACATCACTATAAACATCGATTCGTTAATCACAAGGTTTGCTAAACAAAATAGACGAGTTGATTTTGTTATATAAATAATCATTTTAATATAACAGGTATGAAGTTGAAAATATGTAGAGTAATAATAATAATATCGTATGGCCTCGGGTGCCGGGTGCAAGCTTTGTAATTTGACATCCAGAGGGTAGCTTGCATGTCGAATTTCGTTGTTCCTTGAATCGCTATGAAAATCAAGGAGGTTAGATATCTTAAGCTCCCCCTAAGTCCAAGCGAATGTCACCGATCATCCTAGACACAATTTTCTGTGCAGCCAGTGCGACATCGAGTATAGAGATGAGTAAGATTGTTCTGCTTGTGGTTGTTACGAAATTTCAGCTAACGTTCCGTTGGAGTACAACACTCGTTGTTGCTAGTTATTTCTTCCCCGTTATTTTACTACGGTGCAAGAGTTAGGTTGGTTGGTTAGTTCCTTAGTTTAGAGGCTGCGACAACGCGGTCATGTAGCCCCGTGTACTTTGGGTGTGTGTAGAATCTGTCTGATAACCGGTGTTAATTGTGATCACTGTATTAGTGTGTGTTATCTGTGATTCAGGTAAGGACTACAGGCGATTAATTTTTTCAAGTAGTTCCTACTTTTGCCACCAAATGCTACCGTGCACGACACCTAGCTGTGGACGTGGCTACTAAATGCCATCGCAGTCAGCACCCAGCGGCGAACGTTGGAACTAATAGAGCGTTATCACACTAACCTACAAATTTTAGCTTCCACAAGTGTAGTTACTGGAAGGTTCTTTTTCATGCCATTAATCTATGACATGGAACCGCCAGCTTTACTTCCCCTCCGAAGGAAGGTATACTGAGGTATTTTTAACGCTCTTAAAAAATCCGACGACTTCTTCCAGGGTTGAACCTACAAGAGTTATTTGTAGTCAGTTAGGCAAATCGTTGTCTTTCTTCACGGTTACATTATCATGTTTAAACGGAGTCAAGTTAATGCACAAGTTTACATACTGTATTAGCCTTTCAGGATTTGATTGCCGGCGCTCGAGATGGGATCTATTCTTTGTTTACTTCCGTCACTCTCTCAGCATGTTTGGTTGACAGGTAGCCTACAGGATATGACTCAGCTCTAGTCTCGGCGGTGACATGAGCTCCTGTGACGTGATTTCCCTAAATCCTAAATTAAACAATTTTAGATAACACAACATTCCTAATTTGCCCATCATTAATAATTTTTCCGTTCGCAATGTAACTTGTCTAACACAAGTAGCGCGCGCAATGCTGTCCCCTCCTGGTGCCACCATGTTCAGCGGCAATCAAATATTATTCTCACATGTAACTTATCCTTTGTCTTTGGAACATCCTAAAAAGGCGAATTTCTTATTTTGCAGGTTGAACACCTTAATATTTAACCACAATCCGACGATTCATTGTGAATGAAAATCGAATGGAGATTATTATTACTATTATTATTGAGGAAATAGCGCACAAACGTGCATAAGTTTAATGCAATAAGAGTACCCTACAATGATGAAATAGGTTCAAGGAAATTACTAATTTAGTCTCTCTTATCTCTTTTCGCAAGAGTTCAAGTTATATCGTTCGCGCACTTTGTTGAATGGAGATTATCGAACCACAAGCATAAGCTTCGCTGCCATTTTGGATCTTGAAAGCGACTGTTGTTGGAAACAGGTTGGTGTGTTGATAGTTGTATTATAAGTTACCGTAGCGATTTAAGATTGAAGTATGCATGCACGCTTAATGGGAGAATGTGTTGTACTTTCCGGAGCGTGAAGTAATGTGACCATAGTGCATCTTTTAGAGATGAGAAAAGAAAAAACCCGGTTCGTGCTCCGTGCAACATCCGAGCGCCCCTTAACCTATAGTGTTGTTGAGTATACAGAGGTGTTGGTGTGTAACTAGCGACAGCATAAAGGCGACTCCGTGTTTGTTGGTTAGGCTAAAAGGTGATTCAATCGTTTCTGTTCATTACGGAAGAGACGTGTGTTTATTTTGAAGTGGGCGTCATGTAAGAAGCGGGAAATGGGAGTATTTTACTACAGCCAAAACCCATACATATTAAAATACATGCATTGAGTCACTTCACAATTAAGGATTACAAAATTGTGCAAAATATATGTTTCTTTTCTTGCAATTTTCCGCATGGTACAGATCGCATAGCCCCTCACAAATAGAACAACTGCATTCCTCATTCTGTGTACCGGTATGGAAGTGCTTAGTAGGGCCTACTTGAAATTTTATGATGAAAGCCATCCACCCAGGCGCGGATTGAAGGGGAGGGTCACGGGGGTCATGACCCCCCCCCCAAACGGAGACCAAAATTTTTTGCAAACTCAAAAATCGAAAACACAATAACCAGACAAATAAAACTTAGCGGATTTTAACTGAAAAACAGGTTTGTTTTTCATTTTATTCAATACTGAAAATATCTTGATTGCAATTATTATGTTCTGTTACAACTCTACATATTTACAACTTCATACCTGTTATATAAAAACGATTATTTATATAACATCAACTCGTCTATTTTGTTTAGCAAACCTTGTGATTACCGAATCGATGTTTATAGTGATGACACGATGAATGTGCAGCAATGCAAGTCCGGTGAGTCTGTCTTCTGCCATGGTTGCTCTTAGCCAAGTTTTGAGGCGACGGAGAGTTGAAAAACTTCCTTCTGCATTGGCTACACTCACAGGAAGTGGGATGAGGATACGTAACAGTTTATTGATGGATGGATAAATATCCTCGTCACAAATGACAACAAGGGGATAATGTCGCCGTTTTCAACAATGCGCTCCCATTTTGCGACCCACAATTCGTACTCGGCAACAACTGTTGAAATGGGAGAATCCAAAAGCACATGGCCCGCTAATTGTTGTGCCGAGTATATATTGGTTTATAAAAAAAATACATTTTTTGTTCGTCATATTTTGTATATACACACATCAAAAAAAGTTTTGCATCACCTCGGTTCCAAGAGTTCCGGAACCGTTAAATACAAAGGGAATAGAGATCAACACAAACAACATTTCAGCTCGTTTTATTGCTCATGAGACCCACACATTGCATGTTGTACCATCATACAGCTAGACTTTCAGCATTTGTGGTCCAGATTGCAGTACACACCACTACCTCTAATACCCAGTAGCACGTCCTCTTGCATTGATGCATGCCTGTATTCGCCGTGGCATACTATCCACAAGTTCATCAAGACACTGTTGGTCCAAATTGTCCCACTCCTCAACGACAATTCGGCGTAAATCTCTCAGAGTGGTTGGTGGGTCAAGACGTCCATAAACAGCCCTTTTCAACATATCCCAGGCATGTTCGATAGGGTTCATGTCTGGCGAACATGCTGGCCACTGTAGTCGAGCGATGTCGTTATCTTGAAGGAACGCATTCACAAGATGTGCACGATGAGGTCGAGAATTGTCGTCCATGAAGACAAATGCCTCTCCAATATTCTGCCGATATGGTTGCACTATGGGTCGGAGGATGTCATTCAGGTATCGTAAAGCCGTTTCGGAGCCTTCCATGACCACCAGTGGCGTACGTCGGCCCCACATAATGCCACCCCAAAACATCAGGGAACCACCACCTTGCTGCACTCGCTGGACAGTGTGTCGAAGACGTTCAGCCTGACCAGGGTGCCTCCAAACACGTCTCCGACGATTGTCTGGTTGAAGGCATATGCGACACTCATCGGTGAAGAGAACGTGATGCCAATTCCGTGGGGTCCATTCAGCATGTTGTTGGGCCCATCTGTACCGCGCTGCATGGTGTCGGGGTTGCAAAGCTGGACCTCGCCATGGACGTCGGGAGTGAAGTTGCGCATCATGCAGCCTATTGCGCACAGTTTGAGTTGAAACACGACGTCCTGTGGCTGAACGAAACGCATTATTCAACATGGTGGCATTGCTGTCAGGGTTCCTCCGAGCGGCAATCCGTAAGTAGCGGTCATCCACTACAGTAGTAGCCCTTGGGCGGCCTGAGCGAGGCCTGTCATCGACAGTTCCTGTATCTCTGTACCTCCTCCATGTCCGAACAACATCGCTTTGGTTCACTCTGAGACGCCTGGAAACTTCCCTTGTTGAGAGCCCTTCTTGACACAAAGTAACAATGCGGACGCGATCGAACTGCGGTATTGACCTTCTAGGCATGGTAGAACTACAGACAACATGAGCAGCGTACCTTCGTCCTGGTGGAATGACTGGAACTGATCGGCTGTCGTACCCCCTCCGTCTAATAGGCCCTGCTCATGCATGGTTGTTTACATCTTTGAGCAGTTTTAGTGACATCTATGAACAGTCAAAGGGACTGTATCTTGGATACAATATACACAGTCAACGTCTATATGCCGGAGATCTGGGAACCGAGGTGATGCAAAACTTTTTTTGATGTGTGTACATGGATAGGAATTCGGGGCTTTTTTCGCACCAAAATATTTTGCCGACGTCCAAACTGCAAGCTTGGTTGGCAATTTAAGCTGTGACTTTCTCCCTTTGTCGGTACCAACTCGACTTGCCGAAACTGTAACGTACTTTGATACTTTTCTCGAAGCTCGATGTAAAAGTCGCAAAACACGCCGTTGCAATTTGTACGAATATTTTTGGTGCGCTAAACGCATCAAATTTCTATCCATGAAGCTTGCAAAAAAATTGGTCTGGTTTTGTAGGTTTGGTTATTTTGTGATTGCGTTTTTAGTGATACCATTTTTCTTAACTATTTAGGTTCTCTGACCCCCCCCCCCCCCAAGACAAACTCTAGATCCGCGCCTGGAGCCACCGCGTATCTTGTTACAAGATGTCTCAATTCATTTACTCATGCGACCATAGCTTCAGTGGCATAGAAATCACTCCAACTTTCTGATTCTTCCGGTGTAAAGTAACTAGGGTATTTTAGACTCTACTATGTAAGTACGGTCAGTGCCGGATTAAGGTAACATGAGGCCCAAGTCCCTCAGATTTTTGGGGCCCCTTTATTTTTAGCCTACTTTTCACATTTTGCAAAAATGAGGAAAAAGTAGACTTATGAGATCGATCCGGGAAAATGTGTGTCTGTCTGTCCTTCTGTCTGTCTGTCTGTCCTTCTGTCTGTCTGGCTGTGTGTGTGTGTCCCCCCCCCTATCAACTCCTAAACGGCTGTAGCAATCAAAACCAAATTTAGTATGAGTAAAGATGTGTACCGGAATAGCTCACGTCCATATTTGAAAATGATGTCAGTGCTACCAACTGCTGAAAAAACGCACTAGAAATTTGAGCTCCATGTTGGATATCTTGCAAGGTATGCATGGGAGCTATTCCAAAATTGGCACACATGTAGATAATACTATTTCAGTTTAATTTCCAGGAGGCCAACCATGACAGTGTTGCCAAAATAATGTTAAGCCTTCTGATAGGTCCAATGTTTAAATGCATATAACTTCTACACTATCAATTGGATTTCAACCAAATTTTGTATGTAATATCTGTACATAAACAGATATGACTGAGCGTATTCTTAAGAGCCACCAGGGCTGCCAACTGTTAATAATTGCTCTCTCTATTTTTTTATCCAAATACCAATATATCAGAAAGTATGCAAGCCAACAGCTTTAAACTATGCACACGTATATTCTGACATTTTAGATTAATTTGGAGTAACTTATATACGTCAGTTCTACCAACATGATTATAAGCCTGCTGATAGTACCAATTTTTAAATACATGTAACTTCTATACTATCAGTTGGATTTCAACCAAATTTCGTATGTGATATGTGTACCATAACAGATATGACTATAAGTATTGTTAAGAGCAATCAGGGCTGCCAACTGTTAATAAATGCTGTCTATATTATTTTTACCCTAATATCAATATATCAGAAAGTATGCAAGCCAACAGCTCTATACTTTGCACACGTATAGCACCTGACATTCTAGATTAATTTGGAGTAATTAATACAAGGCAGTGCTGCCAACATGTTTCTATGCCTGCTGATATGTCGAATTTTAAAATACATGTAACTTCTATACTAACAAATGGATTTCATCCAAAATTGGCACAACAAGATATCATAATAATTCAGATTATTTCTGACCAGGACACGCATGGTATTGTTGGCAACATGCTTTTACGCGTGCTGATAGATCCAGTGTCTAACTGCATGTAACGTCCATTGGACTTCAACCAAATTTTGTATTCTGTACCTTAAGAGGTGGAACTAAGAATATATTCAGTCACCAGGGCTGCCAACTGTAGTGCTCTATTAGGCTACATTATACGAGGTATATTTTGAACTAATTAGATATTTCGATTTTACCAACTTAATTTCGTCATTATTCTAGATAGGTTCATATACTGTAGAATAATCATTGGCATGAAAAGTAGGCTCTATAGTTCTTCACGGACCTTCTTGTTTTCAAATAATTTTTATTTTTTAGCACCTGTACATTTAATAAAGTATATACAAGAGTTCTTTTTCTCTGGAAGCCTTCATAGGAAGGTTATGGCTGCTTGAGCTTAGCTCTCGCAGTCAAGTGGTGCAGTTGCGCCTAATATAAGGGGAGGTGGCGCGCAGTTCGTCACTCCTGTGGGGGTCCGGGCGGGGACACCAAGAGCCTGCCGATGAGCCAGCTTGGTGTCCTAGGCGAAACCCCACACAAGACATGGCACAAACCTAGAAGAATTGCTGAGTTTTAATTCACTGACCGTGAAAGCCAATACTCCATCGTTTTGGAAGCCTTCCTAGGGAAGTTAAGGCTGCATGAGCTTTTAGTTCTCGCAGATGCGCTTCATAAAAAGGGAGGTAGCACACGGTTCGCTACTCCTGTGGGGGGTCCGGGCGGGGACAAACCATTCTGGTTTTAGTTACTGTTCATTATTTCTCAGTAGACAACTGAAATATACGAATACTGTGAAGTATGATGGCTATGACGGAATATTTACAGTGAAAATTCATTCTCATGTATGTAAATGGTGATTCATATTGCTTAATCAGTCTTTTGTCCACGGGAATGCATCATTTGAATGATCACATCTGTAGACTATGATAAGCATTACAATAACCCAGCCTAAGCACACCATATTATTTGTTATTGATGACGAGAAGCTAGAGCCTTTGTGTGGGCGTGGTCAATGCCTCAGCTCATCGCGGCTTGAGAGTTCACAGGGTGACTCCTCTGTTAGCCTATTCTCATCATATGAAAAACTAGATCACCTATTGTCCGTGTCAGTGTGTATCCCCTAGTAAAATCTAAACGGCTTGAGCGATTTCAATGCAAGTTGTTAAGAATATAGTACTATTCCGTCCAACTCCGACCGAGCCCTTCAAATTTAAATACGTTTCACAAATTCAACATGGCGGCCACGCGAAATATTTCGCCGACATTTTTATCTATGGAACTATTACTGATATCACGCTGAAAGTTTGTATCGTGATTGAGAATACCAAGGCACGTTCATTTATGTAACACTGAAAACATGTTAAGTACAAAACCAACATGGCGGCCGAGCGAAGTCAAAATATTTAAAGGGCATTTTCTCGAGGTTTAAGTAACCGAACGCAGTAAACCTTAACACCCTACATGTTTAAACATGATATAATCTACTGGTGTCATATTCAATTCAATTGTTCTCATAAAAGCAAGTTGGTGGCTCTGTGAAATTTTAGCATTAAGTTTTTATATTATTTGTGTCCTAATCGTACGATGGAAGTGAACGTTGGAATAATTAATCTTTATCTAATTGTACATATCTGTATGGCCTACATAACAATCCAACATGGTGGCCATCCGAAATATATACACGGTTCTCAATATCTACGAATCTATTACTGCAACTGAATTGTTGTATGTTGATAGAGGCTATAAACATAAGTTCGTCTATGGGACTTTCAATAACCTGAATACATATCCAACATGGCGGCGACGCGAAATTTAAATATTTATATGGATTTTTCTCGCGATCGAAATGTAGGTTGGTATATTGAACCACGATTATAATATTCATCTGTTGGAATCAAATGCTATATATGTATATAAGACAATCCAACATGGCGTCCATGCGATACATTTCACCGGTTCTTAATATCTTCGGAACTATTCAAGCAATCAAACTGAAATTTTGTATGGTGTTAAAGGACTGTAAAGTACAAATCCTGAGAAGCATAGTGGCAAGGTGATTTTCAAATATTAAAAACAAGTTCTCTGAAGGGCAGATGACCCTGTAGTTCCACCCCTTAAAACAACAATAACTAACTAACATCTTCTGGTGATCTCATCATCTTCTTCTTCTTCTTCTTCTTCTTCTTCTTCAAGTACCTCGTCCTCCAAGAACATTGGCGATCAGTAGCATGATCTGCTGTTTGTCCATTGCTGTTCTAAACAGTGACACTGTATTAACTCCAAACCACTGGCTTAAGTTCTTTAGCCATGATATTCGTCTGCGTCCTGGACCCCTAATGCCATCAATCTTCCCTTGGATAATTAATTGCAAGAGGTGGTATTTGTTGTTGCGCATAAAATGACCAAAGTATTCCAGTTTTCTCCTTTTGATGATACTGAGAATTTCCAAGTCTTTGTTCATACGCCGCAGTACTTCCACATTTGTGACTTTAGCTGTCCCTGATATCCTTGAAATCCTGCGATACGTCCACATTTCAAATGCTGTCAGTTTCTTATTTAAAACCTCGGTAAGTGTCCATGATTCAACTCCATATAGCAGGACACTAAAAACGTAGCATCGAAGCAGTTGGGTGCGTAATGACAGACTTAAATCGCGGCTGATCAAAACTTTTCTCATTTTCATGAAAGAACTTCTGGCCTGCTCAATTCTACAGCGAATTTCTTGATTTAAGTCCCAGTTATCATTGATTTGACATCCTAAATATTTATATGATGAAACCCTTCCAATTCTTTCATTACCAAGTGTAAGAATGCCCTGAATTTCATCTTTGTTTCTACTAACAACCATCCACTTAGTTTTTTGTATATTTAAATGTAATCCCATGGCGTTACTCTCTTCAGAAATAGAATCCAGTAGTGTTTGTAGATCATCCATGCTTGTTGCAAGGATGACAGTGTCATCAGCATATCGGATGTTATTAATGATAGATCCATTTACTACTACTCCTTGAGACTTTCCATCAAGAGCATCTTGGAAAATCTTTTCAGAATAGATGTTGAAGAGGAGTGGAGAAAGAATGCAACCTTGGCGAACTCCCTTCATAATCGTTACTTATTCAGACAGCTGACCATCAACACGTACAGCAGCACGTTGATTCCAGTACAGATTTCCAATTAATCGGATGTCACGTCCATCTAGTCCCAGGTCACATAAAATGTTCATCATCTTATCGTGTCGAACAGTGTCAAAGGCTTTTCCATAATCGATGAAACACATGTAAACATCGACACGAACATCACGGCATCGTTGAATCAACACCTGAAGACTGAGCAATGCCTCCCGAGTTCTGAAAACACTCCTGAATCCAAACTGTGTGCCACCCATCTTTTCCTCACATTTATGATATAACCTTAAGTGCAGGATTTTAAGCAATAACTTCAGGGCATGACTCATTTAACTGATCATTCTATAGTCATTGCAGCACGTTGCATTGGTCTTTTTGAGAATCGGTATAAAAGTTGATTTGAGCCAATCATGTGGTATGTATCCACTTCGATAGTTGTTATTGAACAAACCCACCAGCAAGGAAAGAGATCGTTCATCCTTGAGAAGCTTTAGTATTTCAATGTGCAATTCATCTGACCTGGAGCCTTTCCACTCTTAGATATTGTTATGTCATGTTCAATTTCAGCTCTTGTAATGTCTATGCCATCGCCCGTTCGAATACCATGATCAACACTTCTGTTGTCTTCGAATAGAGTTTCCATGTAGTCCTTCCATTCTGTCAACTTCTCTTCAGTACTAGGGAGAATGATGCCATATCTATATTTGAGAATCCCAATTCCTCTGCTCTTATAAATCCCAGCTGTTTGCTTAACCTTTTTATACATGTTGAACGAGTCATGCTTTGTACACAGTTCTTCTATTTCGCTACATTCCTTTGAAAGGTGTTGTTCTTTGGCAGTACGGATTTCCTTCCGTATTAATTTCTGCAATTCTCTGTACTTTATTGGGTCATTATTCTTGAAAGGTCTTCTGCAATCGATCAATTGTAGAATTTTATCTGTCATCCAAGGTTTGCTTTTCCTACTCTCCGTGGCCTGTAGTTTTTCTCGACACACTTCAGTCACTGAGGATTTGAATTGGTTCCAAGTGTCTTCAATATTATGTGTATCCTTGTTCGACTGGATATAATCTAGTTTTGTACTCAATGCTGTTTGGACATCATTTCTCAATACAGGGTCTTGGAGCTTATGGATCGCAAAATGATTGCTGTGCCTCACAGGGTGATATTTTTTCAAGTTCAAATTCATTGTGGCTAACAAAACATTATGATCGGAGTTAATATCAGCACCAGGATATGTCTTCACACTTTTTAGGGAATTTCTGAATCGCTTATTGACGAGGATATAGTCAATTTGTTTCCTGACATTATTGTCGATGTTTGAGGTCCATGTGTAAAGACGACGTGGAGGAAGCTGAAAATGAGTGTTTGCTATGATGAACTCCTCCTCTTGGCATAGCTGGACCAATCGATCACCTCGATCATTGCCACTCCCTAATCCGAAATTACCCACTATATCAGCGCGTCGACCATGACCTACCTTGGCATTGAAATCGCCCATCACAATGGTAATCTCATGCGTTTTGGTGAAAGACAAGGCCGTTTTGACTTGGGTGTAGAACGCTTCGATGTCTTCATCTGATGCATCACAAGTTGGAGCATACACCTGGATAATATTCAGTAATATCGGTTTTGCATTGAATTGTAGAAAAATTACCCTATCGGACACAGGTACAAAGGTCTGTCGCAGTAATGTCTGGGTGCAATATGAACCCTACACCATTATAATGGTGGGGATTGTCATTACCTGCATAATATACCTGGTAACCATTGACGTTACATTTTCCAGAATTAGGGCAGCGCATCTCACTAATTCCAAGGATGTCAACGTTTAGTCTTTCCACTTCTCTGATGGCATTGTGAGTCTTTCCACTTTGAAATAAACTGCGGACATTCCGGTGGCTATCCTATTCATGACTGGCCCGGAGATTCTTAGCACCCCCTGCCCACTTTAGGGCTGCCGGGGACTAGGGGCCTTGGCTTTAGATTGTCCATTCATGCTAAAGATTACCCTGGGGAAGATAATGTGGTGGTTTCCCGTTGCCTTCCACATTGTGTTCTCATCGCCCGAGTGCAATGAAACTTGGCACAGAGCATGATGTAGAGGTATCTAATGATATTCAATTGTTTTCAAATATTCAAGATGGCATCAGTTCGAAATTTTAAAACCTTATTTTTAATTTCCCGCATCTTATTCGGCTGGTCCGTCGCTCCGGTTGTCACTACCCGTCGCGCCATTGTTGTTTACAGGGAGCCTACTTGTTATTATCTCTTGTCCGTCATTCTCTCCTATCGTTGTCCGTCTTTTGTACGATACGTACTGTTCGTTGGTTTCACGGCATTGTTCTTCTGTGTTCGTTACGGAACTGTAGAGTAATTGTGTGTGCTCAGGGCCGTCACGAGAGGTGCGGTCGCGCCAGGCCCCGCGATCAGAAAGGCCCCGCGCTTATCGCCATTTTTTTTTTCATAAATGAAAAAAATAAAGATAGTGTGTTTGATTCAGTCCAGCCCTAATTAAAATAAGCCAACAATGTTTGTATGGGGCAAATTTTCTAGAATTTTATTTTTTATTTTATTGATGCTTTTTTATGTTTATTATTTCAATTTCATTAAAACTACGCCTGAAATAGTGCAAAAAATTAAAATTTGTTGCCCATCCTCATTTTATAGGCCCACTTAGTAGGCATTAAAACATGAATAATAAAGGATTTTCTTAAAAAATGCACTTTTTTGACTTTGTCGTAGGAAGTTAGGGGTAGGTATGGTATTGTAATGATTTTTCTTTGACTAAAACTTATTTAAGGTACTTAGAATGTCTTCTTTCATTTTTATAATACAGTGATAATATTGAACCAAATCAGAGAGTAGAAAAGGTACTTAACCTAAGCAATAAAGTCGTAACCATTGAGATAAGAACACACATTTATTCATAAAATGCAAATAATAGACAAATAAAAATAATAATGTCACGTCATTTTGTTCAGATTATCATATTCAAACCTGTGAATATTCGTTGAGTTCATAGGGTACAAAGTTCCTCATTTTTCTACTAGAAAGCGCTATAGAGTTTAAGGAGATTAGATATCTAACATCTAACCTCCTTGACTTTCATAGTCAAGGAACAACTAAATTCGACATGCAAGCTACCCTCTGTGTGTCAAATAACAAAGCTTGCACCCGGCACCCGAGGCCATACGATATTAATATTATTAGTAATATTATATTATTATTATTATTATTATTGTTATTATTATTATAGGGAACGACATGTCAGTTAAATTAATATTTTTGTTTTTTTACAAAATCCAATATGGCCTTGTACTTACCCGGTAAACAACCAATATGGTCTTGTACCGGTTGCGAATACATAGTCATTAATCAAGAAAGCAATCATCGTCCTAGTCATGTACAGGTAATGAATTTTTTGTCTACGAGTTTTCAGTAGTGGTAAAATGGAATAGCATTTTATGTTAGGCTTTGCACCACTACAGGTCTAGTAATAATAATAATAATGCGCGTCAGAGTAGCAGTGGAAGAATAAAATCAACAAGGTCGCAAATGGACGGGGGAAAAGACGTCTTGCTCGACCCGGTGCTGGGCCCAAGGTTTTCGGAGCGAGCAAAAGATGATTTCCGAAAAACTAAATGCAAACAAATAATTGCTTAATGCAATAATCAAAAGTGCAAAAACGAGATTCCCATAAAATTAATTAAAGGAAACCCAGAGGCGTGTTAATCGTGCCTTTGTTACATCACAAAGACAAGATTGACGAAATCGCGATAAGGGTAAGGATAAGGAAGGGGAACTTAAATATAAGAAATGAAAAGGCAAGGGAGCTATGTAACTTAAAATATAAAAATGTATTAATGATAAAAGAAAGAGCGTGTACACGAAATAAAAAAATATTTAAAACAAAGAAAAAAGGTAAGCTAAGATAAAATCGATAATACAAAATAAACCCAATACCAAGAATAAAGACTTAAAAACTAAAAAGCACAACAGAACCTGAGTAACCGCTCAACAACATGAATCTAACGAAAAGATACGAACATGAAAGAAAATAAAATGAAACTTACGAAAGCCAGAGAGAAACGCCAAACTTGTAAAAAGTCAAAATTCGAACGTTAACGAGACGCGAAGCTTTTCATGATGTTATGTAAACATACCGGAGGGAAGGGGGAGGAGTGAGGGGGAGTAAAACAAAGGGGAGAGAGATCTCACGGAGATAGGAGGAAGGAGAAGACAAGGGGAATTATAATTAAGTTATGTAATACGGCGAAAATCGAAAGAGAAAAACAAAACAAAAGGAAAATGAGATATACGGAGATACATTACATTACAATTGACTTGGGACGAAAGAGACCGGTAAAAATCGAAAGCACGCTATAAAAAATAGGCTTATACTCCAACATAATGCCGTACCAACGCGACATATAAAAAAAAGAATAATATGACATCGGAGCTGGAGAAAATCCCAGTTAACCACCGTCACATATATTCTATAAACAAAAGGGACATGTATTAGTGGGACGTTGGACATAAGTCCCGTTACCTCACACATACTGTCCGCATACAAAGGTCCAATTGCTACCAATCAAATGAAACATTTGTGGTACAAAAGAGACACCGACGCAAAAGACGAGCACCAAGGCCCGACAGGAAAATATACATAAGCCAAGACGCAGAAACGCAATACTTTCGAATCTTACAGGTATTAACCAAAATAATGAAACTGTGAGGAGGGTACATAACAAAAGCAACAAAAAGAACTCCGCCGTATGACATTACGCAAGGTCTCGGAGATCTGGTTCAAGGATTATAATACTAACTTGAAAAGGAAAGAGAATTAAGCAAAAGAAGGAACATTGAACAAAAACAATTACATTGCGTAAGATAGAAATACATTGAGCCGTACTCACATTCCGCTGCTCCATGAGGGCGGGCCTCTGCCCGAATACACACGTTCGCCTTACATCTCGGCGCGTCTAAGACTGACTAAGCTTCTGTCCCCCAGAGAGGAGAGAAGCCTCTCAGAAATATAAAATGCGTAGTTTGGGAGTGGCACCAAACTCGCGTCAAATATTGGCTGAGCCAATAGCAGAACAAATTGCACAACAAAATGCAAGGTAGCAACAACACTAGCCAATACGAGAGAACTACGGTAGTATGTAGCCAGGGGTTGCACAACGTTAGACAGAGAGATACCTACAGACAATCTGCGCACTTTTAAACACTCGAGGCGTAATATAGAGATGTCACAACACATGAAAATAATAATAATAATAATAACTATAAATTCATGAAAAGTGGTTCAAGTTCCACCGCTTTCTCCCCAAAATTTTCTTTTATATAACAAAGGCATAAAAGAAAATTTTTCTTTCACTCAACAAAATTATATACAATAACATTCTTAGATTAGATACATTTGAACAGGGCGAAGGAAAGAAATTACATCATGTACACCAGATACACACATGAAAAATTAAGACATAATAAAATGTTCTCACATTTCTCTTATTCATAAGACGCAGCTTAATTAAAAGTTCTTTGAACGTCATAACTTCCATAAAAGGCTTGACGAAACGCAAGTCTCTTTTCTCATACACACATATATTTTCATACACACGTATTCACGAAGATGTTCACTGGTGAGGAAAATTTTTCCTTTTTGGTACGAAAGAAAAAAAAACTTTAAGATGAAATTAAAACAACAAAAATTCAAATTATATAAAGGATCAGTACAGGCGTGAAATAAAGGCGGATCCTACCTCTACTGCACGTCAATACGTCACTCATATAAAAAATGGATGTACCAAAAAGAAAATAATGATAATAAAACGGTCAATCTTGAGCTAGACTCTGCCAGATGACGTGGAGAAAGCGAAGTCTTCTTAATGGCGACCTTCTGGAAATCAGCCAATTTTCTAATAATAAAAGAAAGAAAAAGGTTAAATCATGATCACAAAAAAAATAAAATAAAGGGGAGCACCCTTTATACAAAATAAGGCTTGCGTCGGGGAAATATTTGGGGTTACATAAGCTGCGTAAGAGTGAAAGTGGATTCATTCTGCCAGCTGGAAAGTAAAGGTATGAATAGACAGGGTCGTCAGACCATATTACAAAAGAGTAAAGAGCCGTGAACAGGGTCTAAAGGATACACCGGCCACTTCTCAGGTACTTGGAGACTAGCTATCGCCACCGGAATCACTCTCCAAATATATGACAGTTACAGGAAAATAATATACATTATCTTAGAGAAAACATATTAGATTGAAATGATTTATAAAAACATGATTTCACAAAAACGTAAAACAGAAGTTACGATAAATAGTAAACAACTATATCAATAAACAAATCACTGTCACTACAAGAAAAGAATGTAAGTCAACAGACCATCTCAGGCACTGCCGAACAATAGCAAGTCGTGTCTGTAGCTTGGACCATGGGTCGGCCTGGCTCCTTACAACAAAAGCAGGCAGGAACTGGAAATCGCCTTAGGCAGAAGTATAGTTCAACACATCTTTCGAAATCCTCCGTGTAACTCAGGCGGCCACGGGTGTCTCCTGCCTAACTAGATACATAGAGGGAGTAAAGGGGCTAAATATACTAATAACCTTCATCAAAAGACATTAGGTACTAAACAAATAAAAAGGAATAATAACTCAAAGTAGCTGTCGAAACAAAAAAATACAATTCCGGACAGAGAACGAAAAACCAAATAATTACGTTTCAAAATACCTTCCAAAAAAGAACTGACTGAAACCTCGCATAAAACCAATCAAGACCAGACATACAATCAATCAAACACGAAACCCAATAGTAAATATTACCTACCCACAAAAATAAAATGGTTACTGTGTCAATATACGGGCCGTAGACCTCAGAGGTACCACATAAAAAAAATTTAAGACAGAGGGTATGGCCTATCCCATACTAATATAAGAAAATTGGGTAATGCACGCCAGAGTAGTTCACACGAACATCAATGTCCCATACCAAGGATGCCGTAGACCTAAAATGATTGGTATCTCTGAGTAATACTTATCGTATATTTGGTTTGCCAATAAAAACGAATAAATAGTTCGTACGTAATATATATATATAGTTTAAATTGAATAGGGTATAAAATCAAAATCGAACTAAATTTGAAACCACCCACAAATAACTGTTGATAAAAATTCATTAAACTCATTGACACACACATTCATCTCAAAATACAACCAACAACAACAACACTACATACATACTCCTTCCCATAAACAAATCAAAATTTCCCCATTACATCAGAATGCTAATATGAGTCGTTGGAACACCATGGAAACTCAAATAACGGACTACAGGTCATCGTGACAAACTTCATCCCATACTAAAGATAGACGAATCGTGTAGAATCTATGTACACCCTAAGTGGGCGTCGAAGCCGTGGGACAGGTCCCATACCCTAATCCCGACGGAGACCTCACCTAGCAGGTTTCCCAACGAAATACACACTACCATACTGAACATATAATAACATCAAGCTTACCGTATATAAACAATTTTAAATGAAAACCAAAATTGAAAATCCCCTGACAAAAATAAAACAATCACCCTCCCTAATTATGAAACAAACTCAACTCTCAATCATAACACTCATAATAGCTCAACAGACCATTCATAACTGAGACAACAAACACTTTACTAACACCAAACGTTAGTATAATTACGCGAGGCTCAAGGTTGGTCGGGGCGACCGTAGGATTTAAAGAGACGGTTCCCATAAGTGGGCCTACCTTCATTGGTGAAAACTTCGGAGAAAGAGGGGCGGGGGTTTAAGGCTGCACGGTAATGACAAGAAACCTGTCAGTAGCTGTTCCAGACTGAGACGTATGAAGGGGTGAGGCGAGTTCTGAGAAATATCACAGTTAACAAAGCGACTATTTACAACAAAGGTAAGGACTCAAACCCTTGAGAGAAATGCATTTTCTACTTCACAGAAAGTAAAATAAAAACGTCCACAACACTGACAAAATGAAAAGGAAGTGAAAGTAAACAAAATTTTCTGTCGCCTTAAAATCACCGTTAACTAAACAAATGTCTACTAGAGGAAGCAAATACATAAAAGTAGGTTACAATACCGTGATGTGTCGTGTTCCAGCGATGCGATGTACTCACTGATATGTTGCCACTGTTCACCTCGAAGCTGGGTCTTTTGGATATCTTGTTTACTTGAGGAACAAAATCACCTTTCCTTGGAGATGGGTTTCCTGGATGCCCGTAGTTCAACAGAAAGTAACTTCACCCTTTCTTCAGGGGTGGGGGAAAACAATTCACTGAATTCCTTAAACTCAAAGAAAAACAAATTTTAATACAATGTAAATGAAGAGAAAAGTAATAAAAGATCAATAACTTGAGAGGGGGAGGGGGGAACGATTTCGCACGCAACCATGCGATCTGCTACCATTGCGCCACTACAGGTCTAGTAATAATAATAATAATGCGCGTCAGAGTAGCAGTGGAAGAATAAAATCAACAAGGTCGCAAATGGACGGGGGAAAAGACGTCTTGCTCGACCCGGTGCTGGGCCCAAGGTTTTCGGAGCGAGCAAAAGATGATTTCCAAAAAACTAAATGCAAACAAATAATTGCTTAATGCAATAATCAAAAGTGCAAAAACGAGATTCCCATAAAATTAATTAAAGGAAACCCAGAGGCGTGTTAATCGTGCCTTTGTTACATCACAAAGACAAGATTGACGAAATCGCGATAAGGGTAAGGATAAGGAAGGGGAACTTAAATATAAGAAATGAAAAGGCAAGGGAGCTATATTACTTAAAATATAAAAATGTATTAATGATAAAAGAAAGAGCGTGTACACGAAATAAAAATAATATTTAAAACAAAGAAAAAAGGTAAGCTAAGATAAAATCGATAATACAAAATAAACTCAATACCAAGAATAAAGACTTAAAAACTAAAAAGCACAACAGAACCTGAGTAACCGCTCAACAACATGAATCTAACGAAAAGATACGAACATGAAAGAAAATAAAATGAAACTTACGAAAGCCAGAGAGAAACGCCGAACTTGTAAAAAGTCAAAATTCGAACGTTAACGAGACGCGAAGCTTTTCATGATGTTATGTAAACATACCGGAGGGAAGGGGGAGGAGTGAGGGGGAGTAAAACAAAGGGGAGAGAGATCTCACGGAGATAGGAGGAAGGAGAAGACAAGGGGAATTATAATTAAGTTATGTAATACGGCGAAAATCGAAAGAGAAAAACAAAACAAAAGGAAAATGAGATATACGGAGATACATTACATTACAATTGACTTGGGACGAAAGAGACCGGTAAAAATCGAAAGCACGCTATAAAAAAATAGGCTTATATTCCAACATAATGCCGTACCAACGCGACATATAAAAAAAGAATAATATGACATCGGAGCTGGAGAAAATCCCAGTTAACCACCGTCACATATATTCTATAAGCAAAAGGGACATGTATTAGTGGGACGTTGGACATAAGTCCCGTTACCTCACACATACTGTCCGCAAACAAAGGTCCAATTGCTACCGATCAAATGAAACATTTGTGGTACAAAAGAGACACCGACGCAAAAGACGAGCACCAAGGCCCGACAGGAAAATATACATAAGCCAAGACGCAGAAACGCAATACTTTCGAATCTTACAGGTATTAACCAAAATAATAAAACTGTGAGGAGGGTACATAACAAAAGCAACAAAAAGAACTCCGCCGTATGACATTACGCAAGGTCCCGGAGATCTGGTTCAAGGATTATAATACTAACTTGAAAAGGAAAGAGAATTAAGCAAAAGAAGGAACATTGAACAAAAAGAATTACATTGCGTTAGATAGAAATACATTAAGCCGTACTCACATTCCGCTGCGCCATGAGGGTGGGCCTCTGCCCGAATACACACGTTCGCCTTGCATCTCGGCGCGTCTAAGACTGACTAAGCTTCTGTCCCCCAGAGAGGAGAGAAGCCTCTCAGAAATATAAAATGCGTAGTTTGGGAGTGGCACCAAACTCGCGTCAAATATTGGCTGAGCCAATAGCAGAACAAATTGCACAACAAAATGCAAGGTAGCAACAACACTAGCCAATACGAGAGAACTACGGTAGTATGTAGCCAGGGGTTGCACAACGTTAGACAGAGAGATACATACAGACAATCTGCGCACTTTTAAACACTCGAGGCGTAATATAGAGATGTCACAACACATGACAATAATAATAATAATAATAACTATAAATTCATGAAAAGTGGTTCAGCTTGCCTGAGTTTTAAATAGTTCACTGCCTGGAAACAATGGTTGCACTTTACTGCGTCTCGGGTTTTCAGCGACTGCTACGGCGGTAAGGCTTTTCTTTCCAAGTTTCTAAAAACAAATAAAATGAACCGTTATAAATACCTAAATTCAGGTTAATACATGCATTTCATAAAATAAAATATGAAACAAAAAAATGAAACAAGTTAGTTTAAAAAAAATAATCCCACCTTCACTTGCAGTGGCTTGTTGCTGTTTCCTTCTAGTGGGCTCAAAAGTAAACTGGTTTCTTGTATCTCAGACATGTAAGGTATACCGGTTATCTGCAAACAAATAAATTAAAAAATCAATAATTACCTAATCAATAACTACAAATTTGAGGTTCATTAGCTTGACATTATTAAAATAATAATTCATAGGTACTTACCAAAAAAAATAAAAGGATTTTTCTTCCAAAGCTCTACTGTATACGTCCGTGTGCTAAAATGGCAAGTGCATGACTAACGCAATCGTTATCAGTTAGCCTAGCAACAGAAAAAGTTGTATTTTCTCAGCGTTTTGACCTTGAATGGTACTCTGTCTCTCTCTCGCACGTGTTCCCACGCCTCGTCACATTCCTCAATCTGAATAAAATTCGTATACCTTATACTAGTTTTATGTTTTTAATAAAGAACCAAAATGGTTGCCTCTTATACATAGGTAGAATGGCTGTCTAGGAACCAAAATGGCGGTTTCTCTCTCTGTTAAATCGCCAGACCTGCTAGCCACCACGAGGCAAGTAAGCTGATATCACACTTCCTGCTGACGTAGACATTCCTGCCTCGTCAGCACCAGCAACAGCTCTCACGAGGCCTCTGGCTAGGTACAATATTCAGTCTCCAGTGAGCTGGACTGTGTGCGTGTTAGCATTCAAAACATGTGTGTGTCTTATTATTATTATTCTTAAACATTTTACTGTAATAATAATTACTAGCAAGCGGCCATCCTCAATACATGATCATGTTAACCACATACTTTCACCCTAAAAAAAAGACTTTACCCTGTTCAATATTTAGTTTATAACATTTCAGGCCAATGACCATACCGTTTTGGCTCTTTGCGTACATGCACATGACTTGGTCGAGCAAATGTTATAGGTTTCCATATTCTAAAACCATTTACTGTGCCAGACAGCAGTCTCGCTTATTACCGTTTACTAGCATGCTAAAGATCCCCTTCAGGGGTAAAAAGAAAATCCTAGCACACTTAACAAATTTTCAAATATTCGCCTCCATCCGTCATAGGAAATGTCACAAAACCAACCGTCATAAGCTGCCCCCGCCATTCCACCAAAATAGCAATTCATTTCTTCCGGGCACAGTCACCGAGATCGCCAACGTCTAAGAATCACTTGGTCATATCCTACAACCGTCTGTTGTCAGAGAGCGATCTCGCTCATCACCGTTAGCTAAAACGTTAAAGATCCCCTTCAGGGGTAAATAATCTTACCATGCTTGTCACATTTCGAAATATTCGCCTTCATTCATTCGCCATAGGAAAAAAATATCGAAAAGCGACCACTCGTTTTGCCATACATCTCCCCCGTCGAAATAGCCATTTCCCGTATCCACCATGGCCAGTCATAGCCTCGTTGTAACATACGTCAAGCGCTACCGGCTCTCTGTCTACAAACACTCTTTTATTAAAAAAAATAAAAAAAATAAAATGCCTAGTTTTTGTCCTAGAGACTTGACATTTATTTTCATGGTAGAGGGGGTAGGGACCTTTCATTTATGTCAAACAAACTTATTTGTCAACGTGTTAGTTTCCAAAATAGAAAAATTCAAAATTTATGGGTTTTCGAAAAAATCTCAAAATATAAAAAGTTTTATTATAAAAAAATAAAGATCATAGAGACCATTGGTTTGAACTATGGCACAACATTCTATCATGTTTGGTTTTCAAACTATCGCCTACTTTTAAAAACAAAAATTTTCAAAAAAAAAATTTTAAATGACGAGTGGTCTATAGGAAAAAGGACGTCAGCTCGATTCCAACGACACCTCATTTGTTAAAATCCGACCATCCATTCGCCAATGATCACCAATGTTCGCGAGAAAGTAGGCTATCATTTTGTTTTTCCTCCTACACCCTTGAAACTTGCTGTCCTCCTAAAGGGCATACCCACCTTTCATTAACGTCAAACAAACTTTTTTTTCCAATTCACCGTTTCCAAAATAGTGCCAATCCAGAAAACAAACATTTTCATTTTTTTTAAATACCAACACACATGCTTAGCCAAGAGATCGTCATCCCAACGCCCAAAATACCTCGTTCGTTAAAATCTGACCACGCGTTCGGAAGATATCGCCCAAAGTTTATATGAAAAGGGGGCGATTCAGAACCTACAACACCCAACTACAGCACAGTTTTAGTCCTAGAGGCTTGACATTTATTTTGGGGGTAGAGGGGGGTCAGGGCAATTCATTTATGTCAAACAATTTTTTTGTAAACTCTAAAGTTTCCAAAATATAAAAATTTCAAAATTGAACTTTTTTCAAAAAAAATGTAAAAAATAAAAACGTTTTATTATAAAAAAAAGGACATAGAGACCGTTCGTTTAAGCTACTGCACAACATTCTATCATGTTTGGTTTTCAAACTATCACCTACTTTCGAAAACAATTTTATTTTAAAATATCATACAGGGTCCATAGCAAAGAGGACGTCAGCTAGAGTCGAACGACACCTCATTTGTTGAAATCCGACCATGGGTTGGCCAGATATTAATTATTTAATATGAACGCTGCCTCAGCAACGCCGGGTGGCTTAGAATCGGCATCACTCCCCTACTGGTATGGACTCCGTCTTAAGGAAAGAATTCATGATGAAAATTAATAAATGTAAAACAAAAATACTGGAATGCAGCCGAAATAAATCAGAAACCTCTATGGAGATCAAATTGGCAGGTGAAAAGCTGAAGGACGTAGGAGACTTCTGTTACTTAGGAAGCAAAATAACCAGTGATGGACGAAGCAAAGACGATATAAAAAGTAGGTTGGTTCAGGCAGGGAAAGCATTTCTACAAAAAAGGAATCTGTTGACATCGAATATAGATTTAGGTATTAGGAAGTCATTTTTGAAAGCCTTTGTCTGGAGCGTGGCGCTCTATGGAAGTGAAACTTGGACTATTGGTGCGGCAGAAAAGAGGAGAATTGAAGCATTTGAAATGTGGTGTTACAGGAGAATGATGAAGATCAGATCGGTTGAGAGGGTTACAAACGAAGAGGTATTAAGACGAGTGGGAGAGGAGAGATGTTTCTGGCGACTGCTAATGAAGAGAAGAGATAGGTTGGTAGGACACATACTAAGACACCCAGGAATAGCAAGCTTAGTTATGGAAGGAAGGGTTGAGGACAAGAACTGTAGGGGTAGACCAAGTTTAGAATATGTTATACAGATTGCCACGGATGTAGGGTGTGGTAGCTATGTAGAGATGAAACGATTAGCTCAGGACAGGGAGGCATGGAGAGCTGCATCAAACCAGTCATAAGACTGAAGACTCAAACAACAACAATAACAAGTACATACAAGCTCAGATATCAACCGTATGCCCAGTACAGGTTCGATGTACCGCATCACAGCAGCGCTTCCATGTCCCATAGCAGCGTGCGGCACAAACAAACAAGCGTGTTAACATATGAGCCAATGAGCATGTCATCACACAGCAATGTAAATACAACATCTTGCAATATGCAAAATTTTCCTTGACCAGTGTATATATAATGCGTTTGTCTATCTTCTGCTTATCTTCCCAAAACTTCCTCATCTTTCTTGTTTGCATGCAACTTTGAGTTTCAAAATTCCGTCCCGTAGGGAACTTGAGTGGAAACTTATATGAATTTACTTTCTGATTATATGCAGTCCGTGTGGTTGATTTCAGTGAGGTCCTGTTGGGTGTCTGCTTTGGTTTGTCGGGTTCCATTGACTATGAGGAAGATTTTCTAGGTCAGTCGGGAGTTGCCCATTCGAGCATTATGTCCGTAGAATTTGATGCGTCTTTTCCGTGCAAGTGAGGAGAATCGTTCAGTCAGTGAATACAGTTCTTCTGAGCTTTTCTTCATCCAGATCCCGTCTTGAAGCTTTGGTCCAAATATTTTCCTCAGTATCTGTCGTTCTATCTTCTCAATGTCTTTCATGTCGATGGTTATGGAAGAAGTCTGAATCGCATAGAGTGTCTCTAGGAGTATGACTATGGTAGTGATGGAGTTTGGCTTTATTATTATTATTATTATCCCTAGGTGATTCAGAAGTTTCCTTCAGGTGTTGTAATAATTACCACCAGCGGACCCATGCGAGAACTCTTGCATAATGGGTTGTGTACAGACTACCCGCCCGGCTCTAGTGCTGTGTGGGCTGTACGCGACACAGTTCTGCCAGGGGCTATCGTCTTGTTTATTTGTTTAAAAGCACTTTATAAACAAATAAATATATTTCCGTTGACTTTTCAAGAAAAGCAAGATTTTTCCTGTACTATTGAGACGATTTGTAAGAGTTTGGTACAAACCACACCCTCTAACTCCCTCTGGTTTAGGAGCTTGAGATTTGTGAAGCATACACCTTAGCGTATTATATAATAAGATAATGGTTCAAGGGCTCAAAGCGTAACCATCATTGTGTTTCATACACAAAAGCTGAGTATAACTGGTTTTAGTGGTCAAAATCTTCTTAGCGGAATTGGCTGTCCGGACCATAATGAACATTTGGTGGGGGATGTAAATTATAATTCAGGGTACAGTGTTGCCTATATTCTTATGTAAAAAACTTTAAGGGCGTTAAAAATCCCTCAGTATGTCTTCCTTCGGAAGGGAAGTAAAGCCGGCGGTCCCATCTCATGGATTTATGGCATGTTAAAGAACCTCCCACTAATTACACCTGTGTGACGCTAAATTAGGTTAAGTTAAACATTTGACAAACGCTCTTAGGTTCAGACGGTCGTCGTTGGGAGTGGCGTCTGGTAACCAGGTTCTCAACTAGTAGTCGCTGACGGTGGTGTTTGGCGGCAAAAGTAGGAACCGCTTTAAAAATTATTGTCTGCAGTCCTTACTTGAATTTAAAACAGATAACACACACTAATACAGTCATCACAATCAGACAGATTCTACACACACTGCATTGTCCCAGCCCCTAAGCTAAGAAACCAACCAACCAATGTACAAACCATGTTGGGTGAGGAGGGACTATTACATTAATTACGGCACTAAATCAATATATGTATTATTTTACTAAAGAATTGGCCAATTATAGACCGCTTACAATCTGAGACTATGTTACAATAGGCTTCTTTCTCTTCTCCTCCAGAACTCCTTCATACGTTCCTCCGACATCACCCTCTCAGGTAAACTTGAAACATCCATAGAATCGATCTGTCGCCCTAATTCCTCCTTGTTAAATATGATGATTAATACGTTGATACCGAAATCCTTTACGTCTTTTTATGATAGACTAATAATAACTTTTGCCACAAATTATTTTATGATTGCTTTCAGTTTGTCGGTACAGTACTTGGAAACATGAAATCTTACATATTGTATGATTTTAAAAAAATATTGGACATGATATCGATTATCTTTCTTGCTAATGACTGTGTTGGGATGAGGTTGGTGCCCCTGGACTTGAAGTAAGGGACTATCCTGGCATTTGCCTGGAGGGAGTATGTAAAAACTCGGGGATTCGAACTTATGATCTCCGTACTTGTTGCATTTTCCTCTTCCTCAGTCTCGATAAATCGTCTATTTTCTTAATAGTGATAAGTAGTCTACTTTCAGAATATTAGGATTCACTTAAGTAATAGTGAAGTGATTAAGATATCCTCCAGTTTCTATCGCCTCTATTCTATCTTATCCTTGTGTAAGTCGTTTCCCAATTGTATCTAATTAGACTCTTAATACGAACATTCTTTACCAAGTTCAGTGATTATGTCTTGGAATGTTTGTACATTGGGATAGATACCCTCAATGTTTTGCCCCCTCTGACCCTTTTTAAACAGTAGTGGTGGATTGGGGCTGTAATATCTTCAAAGTGAGATATTATTATTTAATTCAGTGAGATATATTATAACCACCCACACTATTTCTTTTATAATTGTATTATTATTATTATTATTATTATCATTGTATATTGGTTGTTGATGAGAGTAGAAAGGTTTCACATTTAATTAATTAATTTCAAAGGGAAGATGTATAAACTTATACGTAATCATGATCATTTGTACGAGATGGCAAAGCAAGTTGATTACGTAGCAATTTTCAGTCAGTTAGGAAAACAGGGAAGTATGTCGCAACGATCGCTTAACGTGTCTACAAGCTCTCAGCGGGAGGGATTCCAAGAAGAAGGGAAGACAAGGAAGAGACGCTACTCGAGGGGCCTTTCTGAGAATAAGGTTCAAGGCAGGTCAAGTCCATCCCAGACAAGGAAATCTGGCTACACAACGACACCTGCATCTTTTATTAGCTACAAGACCTCGAATTCTGAGAATTCACACAAAGCTATGAAAGGACGAATCGCAGTCGACCAGTAGAGGAAGTGATGCCTGTTATCAGACGAGAGGAGTTTGATTGGTTGGAACTTTTAAAACTAAGGTACTAGAGTGAGGGTAAGGTCATGTTTTTATAAGACCTTGCTCTGGACTAAAGACCCCACTTCTTCGTTATTTCTTCGAGAGATTCCTACTATTGAGTATGGATGACTTCAGTTAAATATCATCAGCAGTATTTCGCTTACAAGTTGAAAGTATGCAGGGACATATTCTGTTCATCCTTACATATAATGTTAGTCGTGTCTTGGGCTAATCACTATTAAAGTGATTTTAGAAGTCAGATCTTCATCACTACATCAACTATAATCAATCAGATATCACTTAATCTACAACCTCGTGATGGCAACTTTATCCAGCATCAGACCGCAGCATTGCTTTGTATCACGCAAAGCAGACCAGAAGAATCCAGCATTGGTGAGCGTTTACGACAACATTACGTATTTCTCTGTTCACTATTTTAATTTTTGATTTGGGCAATTTAAATGTAAATTCATAGCTTTTAGTAATAATTTTAAATTCATGTCTCCGTTTTCGCTTGTTTTACGCCACGTCGTTAATAATAACGTCTGTAAATCTTCTCTCATCATGTTTAGCATAATTTGTGTTATTGTTATTAATGTCATTAAATTCACTTCCTTAAAATCAGTCTGCGTGTTTCCTCCTAGTATTTAGAATTAACTATAAGACGACCCTTATCCTCTCTTGGTAAATGTCATTCTGATTGGAAGCATAAGTTTCCCATCGGGCTGTGCTACAAGAATCTTTATAGCCGAAGTATATTATGGTAAGTTTGGTCACATGTATATTTCGATGTCCGAATGGTAATTGGACACGATGGCGCCCATCCGGTAAAGAGGTTGATAGTGGTTTCACCACGGTACTTCAGGAAAAAGTAAAACTTTACATGTTGTTGTCAAGCGGCACCAAGCTAGTGATAAACATCACAGGGCATATTATTAAAATTAGACCTCTGATTTATTTGTGCTTGTGACTTTCTTTAAATGTGATATCTGTGCCTTCTTGAAGATTCTAGAACACCATGGAGGAACCAGTCTTCATCAAGTGTGAACCAGATTCGGAAGAAATCGCCAATTTGGTGAGTCTATTCTACTGATTCTGCTGATTAAGTTTAGGGGCTGCGATTAACAGGTCCCTTTCACTAATGCCTGTATGAACAAGATGTTTTATATTAATACAACATTAAATCATGGAAAAATTTTCTACTTCAAAATATAATACATGCCTTCTTTGAGATTGAGTATTATTGTTAGTTATTGTTGCGTTAATGGGCGGAACAGCTAGGTTATCTGCCTGTCTTAACAAAGATCAAATTATACAAATTTGGATGAATTTAAATATGATTTTAATATAAATGCCTAAAGTTAATAAAACAAAACAAAAAAACAACAACTAATGCATATAATTATAAACAAAAATTATGAAAAACGAAAATTCAAAACTCCAAAAAGGAACAAGGTCTTTGGGTCAATTATCACTTGTAAATGCAGATGGCCTCAACCCACTCTCTCTTACAAAGCGGATGACGAGAAAACCTGTGTATTATTACATTCTCAACTAATCTTTGAAGCACATTTAACTCCAACTATAATGTGTAGAATTGCATCTTTCGTTGATGCTCGTGCATTCCCCCCCCCCCCCTGATTTTCGTAAGATTACACGCAAAGGACATCATCTGAACACACCGGGCCATTTTCAAATTTACATGCACACACACAAAGACACATTGTGATTATTTTCTTTTAAGGAATATACTAATAATAGTAATAAAACCTGCAGGGCGCCAATTCATATATAGATTACTATGAACGATATTTTGATAGAGAACACAAGAACACTTCCATCGCAAGGGGTGGTGTGTTTTGAACACCAACCACGACACTTCAGTGAATAAGGCAGATTAATATATGCTGCAACATAACCGTAATTCATTGGATTGCCACGTACTATTTTGTAGAATAAAGGGATGTATATATAAGTTGTAACAATAATACTGTCACAATAAGATATAATTTCCAATTTTATAGCACCAATCAATTTCTCATTAATTCAGGTTTCACTTCTTTGGATAAGCTATATTAGAAGCTGTAGTTATGTAACCAATAGACGAAGTAAAGAAGACAGAATAACTCAACTTACATCTTCCTTTACGATTATGTTTCATACAATATCTGTTTTTTTAATATCAGCAATAACCTCTAACATCTCTCTCTTTTTTTTCAACCTTTTTGTTACCCCTATCTCTGGAATCCTCAGAGTTGACACTCCCGCTCGACCAGCTCCTCCTCTATGGAGCCCCAAGACTAGCACTCTCACATACCAAGTTCAAGACTCCACCACACAAGCGCTCCGAAGCACCCACACATCTTCATGAAATGTTACAACATCTTAAACTTTCAGATCACGCACTGTACAGTCATATGTTCCTTATTTTCCAAACCAAGGTGGTAACAGAAAACAACCGCCCATTACGCCCCAAAAGCCAGTCGCAGGCTTGGTATGGGCATGCAGGCCCACACACTGTGTGAACATAATATCTCTTTGTCGTTTGTGCTACATTTAGGATCTTACCAGTCTCTCGTGGGCCGGCTGCAGCGTGGAAATGACTGGTCAGTGGTCTGTGGAAGGCATATCTATGTGATCGATGAATTCCTCTCTTAGGCTCTGTGATTCATCTGAAAAATTCTGTCAATTTGTGGCCAACATGGTTACAGTCATTCGGGGTAACTTTGAACCACATATTTAGAAATTATACTTTCCCCTCTTCTGTTGTAATGGTATATACACGTCAAATGTATTCCAATGAAAGAACTAGTCCTAGGTTACCGTATAGTTTATTTTAATTAAGAATACATAAAATAATAATGATAGCCTATATGGACAGTACTAGATTTCACCCCGGTGCAATGTTACACTTACATTCTGGGTAACTTTGATCCACTGTGCATAATTCCACATTAAATACATTATTTTAATAAAGTTAGCAGTTAGGATAACATTGAACCAGCAGAAAAATAAGCTACATGCTGGATAATTCAAGTTCAAGCCAATCATACTAAGTTAATATATAAAAATGAGATGGTGTGTGTCTGTCTTTCTGTCTGTCTGTGTGTTACTCAATAACGCAAGAACCACAGGTCCGATTTAAATGAAATTTTGCATGGATGTAGCTGATTTACCAGGTTTACATATACGATACTTTTGATTTCGATATTTTGCACTATTAAAAAATGGCGACCATTTCAGTGACATCACTACACCCTTTGGTTTCAAAAAGTCATATTTCCACATCAAATCAAAAGAGAACGCTAAGAAATAGCAAACTTTTGATGGCACAAATGAGCTTGAAAATTTAATTTCCTATCCGAAGGGTCCTTATCACTTTTCGTGTATCTCCAACTGTTAGCGAGTAAAACCCACATTTATGACGTCACTACACCCTTTGGTTACAAAATTTCATATTTCCATTTCAAATAAAAAGAGAACGCTAAGAAATAGCAAACTTTTGATGGCATATGCGAGGTTAAACATTTAATTTTCTATCCAAAATGTCCTTATCTCTTTTCGTGTATCTCCAACGGTTAGCGAGTAAAACCTAAATTTGTGCAATAAAACACGGCCAACACCGAGCGGTGCAGTATATCTCTACATATATGAAAATGAAAGTTTGTCTGTTTTTTTCTGAATTTCTACGGAAATTTGAGTTATTTACGCGTTTCAGACTGTTATACGATGGATGCGAGCGAAAATAATTTTTTAGTCTGTCTGTTTGCTGTGGACAACTTTGTTCCCTTATAACTCGCGAACGGCTGGGTGTATCAACGTAAAATTTGGTACAGATATCCATCAGAGGCACGACACTAATCATTGATGTAACTCTTCTCCGTACCCCTCATAAAAGGGGGCCTAACCCTTTAAAATACATGCTGAAATAGGAGTAGAAGGACGAGTCAAAGCTCATTTTCAGCCCCTCAATGTGAGAGATAAAACTCGGGGGCCCTGAAGGGTCCCCGAAAACCACATTTTAAGGCCCTAAAACCAACCGTTTTTGAGATATTTCCAGAAAACTAATTTCATTTAATAAACTAATGAATGAATGCAAGCCGGTAACCATGGCAACATAATCGCAGAGGTCCATCTATTGCTGTAAGACGCAATGCAATTCCATTAATTAAATTAGTGTGAAAGTTTGCAAACGGCTAGAAGGTTATCACGGAACCAAATTAAGCTGTAAAATTCATCAATACGTATAATGCGCTTAAGGGGGTCAAGGGGTACTCTAGAATTGTTTCACGCGATTTACACCTGCGGTTGTGGTACGGCAGGTCTATTATATTCCTATCCCTATATTATATTATTATTAGTAGTAGTAGTATTATGTTACGGCGTACAACGACGAGACAAAGCCCATCGGTGCCAGAAACAAAACTCGGGGGCCCTAAAGGGTCCCGAAAACTACATTATAAGGCTCTAAAACCAAATGTTTCTGAAATATTCCCAGAAAACTAATTTAATTTAATTTAACAAACTAATGAAGGAATGCTAATCGGTAACCATGACAACATTATTATCTCAAGGGGTGGCATCCAACTTTCTATCTATTTCTGTAAGAGGCAATGTCACTCCATTTATTACATTTCTGTGAAAGTTTGCAAATCGCTATAAGGTTATCACGGAACCAACGTAGACTGTATAATTCATGAATGCAATTAATGGGGTCAAGGGGTAACCTAGAATTTTTTCAGGCAATTTTCAAGTGCGACATATAGTACAGAAGGTCTATTATATCTCCAAACATCAACATTATTTTCAAAAATTCCTGAATTGAATCAGCATTTTTTGCGGCTTTTAGGAATTTGGGCCATTTGAACCTAAAGAACCTGAATTTTCATGCCTTTATAATTTATGAAAGAGGTCTTCCTGTGTATGGGGACCTAAGACAACTTTGAGGGTAAGTTTTTATGTGACGTGCATTTCGTTTCGTCTACAAGGCTTTCAATTCTATTTCACGTCAGGAAGTACACGTTAGGTGAATTTAGTTTCAGAGCACATTTAACTCATCATTTATTTATTTATTTTTGTCCACATACGGGTTCATCGTAAGGATGATTTTGTTTGATACTGTGTGGTAGATATACCCATATTTGAATATCTGGGTGATATGTTGTAGACAATAGAATTGTCTGTCTGTGTTTCTGTGTATCTTTATGTACGCCTATAACTCGTGTTCGGATGCTTGGTGCATCGTAAAATTAGGTATGGTAACCATGAGAGTCAATACACCAATCATTTATAAAACTCTTCACCGTACTTTCATACAGTAGAATGGTGGATATAGGGAAAAACTTCTCAAAATACATGCTAAAATAGGCGAAATATAAAAATTATCCTAGAAGGACGACCAAAGCATATGTTGCGCTTCTCAATGTGTGACACAAAATTCGCGAGTATATGAAGGGTCTCCGAAAACCACATTTTAAGGCCCTTAATTTAACAGTGTGTGTTATATTTCCAGAAAACTAACTTCGTTCTGATAAACTTATGAAGAAATGACAAACCGCTAACCATTGCAACAGTAGCTCAATTGATAATGTCTGGTGTTAACAACGAACACCGTTCGAAGAACGGGTACTTCTGCTAGTATTTTATAAAGTTGTAGTGGATGTGAAGATAATATGAATTCACAATTCGGGCACTAGTTTAATGTGAGTGATCAACTTGAAGACAGCTCACAAAATACAGCATCAACACACCAACTTACAAATTAGCTGATACAAAGGTGATACAACTTCAGTTCTGCCAATTTATCTTCTCAGAAAATAAGGTGAAAAGCAAGTTTTCAAATTATATCTCCAGAGAGCGACACTTACTATTATATTGTCTTTAAGAAAGAAATAACACCTAAAATGAGGGTGGTGCAAAGTTACCCCCTATGGTTCAAAGTTATACTGACTGTACTGAATGAGTGGTGCCAACTGTATTATCACTTTTGTATTCCATCTATACCGTCTTTACTTGTTCTGCTTGCACACGTGGTGCAGTGCATAACATTAATAATAAACTGTGATGACAATCTGGGGCGGAACCTTGATGTTTCGGGTCTGGAATTAAGTGAGAAGAAAATGGAGCTTGTTGAAAAGAGATCCTACAACAAGGGAATTTCAATGCCAAAAATGATCAATTTTAAATTATTTTATCCTGGAGAGTTTGTAAAGCTGATCATGTCATGTAAACCTTAGAATCCTAAAATAACCTTAAGTTACAATGTTGTATTGGCATTGTCATATGCTTGTAGGGTTTGAATAATTTGATCATGATAGAACTATTCTCTGTTTATTTTTCAGGGACAGGATACTGATAACCAGATGGTGATAAAAGCTGATCCAAGTGATGTACCGGTATCTGATGTTCCAAAAGTCGAAGAGGAACTTGACATTCAGGTGACTAGTCCTTGTACCACATTTCTGTAATAATGTGAACGTCAAGACAAGCTTCATGTCAGTTTAAACTGTGATAGTTTGTGGTTAGCCGATGTCGTGACAAATGCTATATTCTGTGTAGCATGGCGCTAGTGAGTCATTGCGTATTACTCATGCATAAAATATATTTCGCCAGATACTTGTATATACCATGTATTTGTGGGATATTTCCTACTGAGTACAAGTGGCCCTTGGCTAGTCCAATAGGTTGTCTAATTAACTCTTAATTACCGACGGGTATTGTAAAGTTATAAGTTGTAGTTTGAACATGTTGAGTTGAATACTTTTCTTCTTAGTTTATTTCCTTGCGGTTTGGTTGCGTTTCATTCAGTGTTTTTTAGTGCCATGCGACGGGAAGCATGAGATGGGTAATGCTAAATTACTGATATCGATACGTTCTTTCTATTGTGACTCATCATTTCTTATACTCCATAGCTTATAGGAGCATGTTACTGGAAATGAAGAACCTGAATCCTTTCGTTGTTTAAGCTTGTTTTTGATTTCTCAGATGTGGTTTCCACAGTGTGTGGCAAGTTAAGCTCACCTCAGCTTGTCCTCTGAGTATTTGTTTTATTGTGTCGTTGTGTTGATTCTTACGTAATTTTGTGCAGTGCACTTACAGTCTACACTTAGATGGGTCCCTTGCATTTGTTACCCGTTTTCTCTGAAGTAATCTGTTTCAACGTGTGTATTTTGGGTAGCAGGGGTTGTTGTTAAATTCATTTCTATTCCTGCTCTTTTATGCTGGGGTATAATTAATTTCTTTCTAAATTAGCCTTTTCCCATTCAATATGTGCACTGCATGAGCCAAGAACCCTGCCCCGCCTCCAGCATTCCCCGATACTGTATTCCGCAAAGGCAATACTGGAGCACATGTTGACAGGGATCTTAGATCTTCCTTAAAATCACAGAAGATGCCGTTTCTATACCAAAATCAAAACAACTGTGAACACGAGGGACGAGCCAGATTCACTCGCTCACCCGTGCCAGCCAATAGCATTGCGTGGCGTTGCCAACTCGCTCACCCGTGCCAGCCAATAGCATTGCGCGGCGTTGCCTAAATAACTCAACTCGCTAGGTTCGCTGTGCCATACAAAATCTTCATTTCTCTCCGCGCGCAAAAATAATTAGTTTGTTCAATTAGTTTGATGACCCTATTTTACAGAGCTAAAGGTTTTGAAGCTATCTGTCCGAACCCTGCGATCCTACGACCAGCCGTTCGAGAAATAACATTTCCCCTTGAACTGAAGGGATAATTAGAGAGAGTATGATTTAGGTGCTGAGATATTTGTGTTCGCCGGTGAAGGAAACGAAGAGTGATAGCATTGCTATATCAATTTAGTGTACGGTGGTGAAGCTTTAAGAAGTGCTGTGAGCTGAAGTTTTGAATTCATAGCAATGTTCCTCAAGTTTTGATTTTTTTTAGGGGCTTTGCGACACTGTGGTCATGTAGCACCGTGTATTTGGCTGTGTGTACTGTATTTTTAATTGAGATAGGAACCGGCCTTGTCCTTAAGTGAGGTACCATCCGGCATTTGCCTTGGATAGAAGTGGGAAACACAGAAACCCACTTCCAGGATTGCTGAGGTAGGAATCCAACCCACTTATTCTCAGTTTTGCCTTACGAGACCGTTCAAGCCCTCAGACCAGAATTAAATTTCTTAGTAGAGCCGGAAATTGAACCCGGGCCTCCGCGGTGCCACTACACCACAAGATGGCCCCCAATAAACAAAAACTGATTCCAATAAATTGTTTTCTGTATTTCTATTACTTTATAAAGCAATGTTACTCAGAATGACTTGGGATGTAAATTACGTCATGTCAATTAATAACGTTGTAATTGCTAATACATTTGAGGGGCTTGCACATATTGGTACTTGATGCCTGTGTACTTGGGTATGTATTGTTGTTGTTTGAGTCTTCAGTCTATTGACTGGTTTGATGCAGCCCTCCCTGTCATGAGCTAATCGTTTCATCTCTACATAGCTACCACACCCTACATCCGAGGCAATCTGTTTAACATATTATTCTAACCTTGGTCTACCCCTACAGTTCTTATCCGCGACCCTTCCTTCCATAACTAAGCTTGCTATTCCTGGGTGTCTTAGTATGTGTCCTACCAACCTATCTCTTCTCTTCATTAGCAGTCGCCAGAAACATCTCTCCTCTCCCACTCGTCTGAATACCTCTTCGTTTGTAACCCTACCTACACATCTGATCATCATCATTCTCCTGTAACACCACATTTCACACGCTTCAATTCTCCTCTATTCTGCTGCACCAACAGTCAAAGTTTCACTTCCATAGAGCGCCACGCTCCAGACAAAGGCTTTCAAAAATGACTTCCTAATGCTTAAATCTATATTCGATGTCAACAGATTCCTTTTCGGTAGAAATACTTTCCTTGCCTGAGCCAACCTACTTTTGTATATCCTCTTTGCTTCGTCCATCACTGATTATTTTGCTTCCTAAATAACAGAAGTCTCCTACTTCCTTTAGTTTTTCACCTGCCAACTTGATGTCCATAGAGGTTTCTGATTTATTTCGGCTGCATTCCAATACTTTTGTTTTACATTTATTAATTTTCATCATGAATTCTTTCCTCAAGACGGAGTCCATACCATTTGTCTAATGATCTGTGTTATTGTGGTGCCTGTATTAGAGTGTGAGCATTTGTAATACTGGTGAGGATTGGGAAGGAGGTGCCCTTCGCCTGAAGTTACAAACCATTCTGGCATTTGCCTGCATTGGAAATGAGAGACCGCTTCCAGGATGATACCGGTAATAGTTTCGGAGATATTGAATGCTGGTGAAATATTTCGCACAGCCGCCATGTTGGATTGGTGAGACGTAATAAAACTTGAAGGACACGGTCGGGGTCGGCCAAAATGGTGCTATGACCTTATGGAGTTTCATGGAAATCGCTCCAGCCGTTTAGAAGTTATTAGAGGGACCCTCAAACACACACATCACAAAAGTTGATCTCATAACCCTATTTTTTTTTCATAAAATGAAAATAGGCTAAAGATGTGTGCACTCTGTTGTGAGCATAGATATTCTTAGGATTAGGCCCCTCCATCTCGTACATGCACTTACATTCGAGGAGAAGGTCGTGTGTATACTGCGAGATGTGTCATCTCTCGCCAGTCTCATTGCGGCAACAGTGCTCGGCTGGACACACGTTACTAGGAGAGCCCATGTTCACAGTTCTCTTTGGTATAATGTGTAATGTTCCTTCACGAGTCATGTCACCCAGTCCGTGCTGCCACTATCCATGAACTAGACTCTCAAACAAGTAGACTGGCTGGCAATTCCACGGGAAGTCCATGAGTTGCTGCGATAAGAGTTCTCATCGGGTCTGGCTGCGTGGCTCAGGGGTAACGTTCTCGCTTGCCGAGCCCAAGGTTGCAGGTTCGAAACCTGGCGCAGTCAGCTGGCATTTGAGGGTGCGCAAATGCGAGGGAGCCGTGTCAGTAGATTTACTGGCACGTTAAAGATCCCCTTCGGGGCAAAATTCCGGCACCCCGGCGTCTCTAAAAGCCAGTGTAGTTAAAAGGGACGTAAAACCAATAACATTATTATTATTAGTTCTCATCGCAGTTTGATGGAGCATGGACCAAGTGCAACAACGAGGGGCCTGGTGATTCTCATTATATTCTCATTTCTGTTTTAATATCTAACTAGAGTGAGCCCAAATTACACTGCTCATTGCGATGTTTAGTTAGAAAAACTCTGTTTTTTTGCCATTAGCTACAAAATCTGGTTTAAAATTTCACTTCATTGGACAAATGTAAATAACGATTAGTCAACCAACAAACTGACTACGTGAAAACAGATTATCAAATACGTGTTGCCCCCCCCCCCCCCTCCCCCCCTGAATGTTAGTAGGGCAACTCTGGAACTGGCTGCAAAGCTTTCTCATCCTGCAGTTCCAGTTCAAGGGTATTTATTGACGATAAACGCCCAACAAGAACAAACGTACTTACCTCCTAAAGGGAGTGGGTGAGGCTGACTCCGGACTTTCTGCGCCTCATCTTGCTTTCAGTAAGTAGCTACCAGCTACTTTTGCTCTTAATGTATGCTTATCGTTGATGAACGTCCACATCGCTTAACACTAATCTGAGGCCAAGTTATTGGTTGATCAAATAGAATTTTAATGTAAACAACATTATGCTTCCGTGATATATAGTGAGGAATTTCGCACTTAAAATGCACGCCGCAAGACCTGGCCGATGAACAGTAATGAGCCCAATGATGCATCGGTTATAGACTGAGTGCATTGATCTGGAACTTCAACTAATATGTGTGATTATGTGGCATAGCTCGGATTCTATTCACATTATCACAGACAGTAACGTACATCAATTTACCAGTCCTTAAGTGGCCTAAAAGATTAAGTTATTTCAAAGTGATGGGGTGGATAAGATATTAAAATACCCTTGTTTCTCTTAGGATGTGAAAGAAGAAACCCTTGACGAAGAACTTGAAGATACCATAGATACGTAAGTACTATCTTAATGAAGAATAACAGTTGAGATTGAGCAAAATGGCTACCGTACCAGGCTAGATATCAAGGATATTAACGGTGTTCATCATAGTCCCATTTCTTCTTCTCGTCAATGATTGATTCATAATATCTCTGAAGTTAGTAAATACCTGCTTCATTTTTACAGTTTACACAGTTGATTGATGGTTGAAGGCCATGAGACAAAGGCAGATATTCAGAAAAGTGTGAGCTAAGTCTTCAATTTGCGGTGTTGTTTCTTGGGATGAAAGGCAGCAGTTACTGCCTGTACTTTCCAACAGGCAATGTGGGAAATTTAAAAAGATATTTAAGGTGGGAGTGATGATTAATGTTGAAATTATTAAAATTCAGAGATTTGCTGACTAATAAGTCATCAGAGCCAAGCCACAAGAAAATTCAAATTGACTCATTCTTGAGGACGTCACATACCCCTGGTGACATGAAAATGACGGGTGAAATTACGATTGTAAAGTGAGCGATAATAGAAGAAGCAAACAGGATTACATATTAAACATGTATTTTGAAAGCCTTTGTCTGGAGCGGACCGCTCTATGGATTTCGTGCTTAAACCGTTGATGCAGCAAAAGAGAAGGCAGTACAAGGAATTTAAATATTGATTGATAATTTTCGTTTGGGCAACACGGATTTATGCTCAGTTATATACTCGGAAATATGTTTTTAATTATTATTTGCACTGATCTTAAGAGGATAATATGTTTTATTAGGTCCAGACCAATCAATTCATTCATACATAGAAGACAACAGATGTGTTGTACTGATTAAGAACACATTAAGCTGCAGCACTCCAATGCTGATCCGCCAAATTGCGGCATAAACTTCTGAAGTGTGGCTAGTACTGCTGTGATATATTGTTGTTGTTTGAGTCTTTAGTTGAGTGGTTTGATGCAGATCTCCATGCTTCCCTGTCCTGAGCGTATAGTTTCATCTCTACATTGATACCACACCCTACATCCGAGGCAATCTGCTTAACATATTCTAACCTTGGTCTACCCCTACAGTTCTTGTCCTCGACCCTTCCTTCCATAACTAAGTTTGCTATTCCTGGGTGTCTTAGTATGTGTCCTACCAACCTATCTCTTCTCTTCATTAGCAGTTGCCAGTAACATCTCTCCTCTCCCATTCGACTTAGTACGTCTTCATTTGTATCCCTATCTACCCATTTGAGCATCATTCTCCTGTAACACAACATTTCAAACGTTTCAATTCTCCTCTTTTCTGCTGCTCCATCAGTTCAAGTTTCACTTCCATAGAGTGCCCCGCCCCGAACAAAGGCTTTCAAAAATGACTTTCTGATAGTTAAATCTATATTCGATGTCAACCGATTCCTTCTCTGTAGAAATGCTTTCCTTGCCTGAGCCAACCTACTTTTTATATCCTCTTTACTTCATTCATCACTGGGTATTTTGCTTCCTAAGTAACAGAAGTCTCCTACTTCCTTTGACTTATCACCTGCCAATTTTATATCCATAGAAGTGTCTGATTTCTTTCGGCTGCATTCCAATATATTTGATTTATATTTATTAACTTTCAACATTAATTCTTTCCTCAAGATATACATAAGCCCTGAAAGAATAAATCTTAATCTGAGAATCCAGAAGATTTGATAGCTTAGAAAAAAAACTAAACCCACAAATAGATACCCTCCTCCAACTAATGCACGAAAGTGTGGCTTCCACGGACGTAATATATACCCCCAACATAGAAAAAGTATATGTATACTGTGTCAAAATGCTTTGATATGCTGCATGAACATTTGTACTGTCTGTCGGCTCTGTCAGCCCTGTGTTCCTTTTTAATCAATGTAAGTTTATTTTATGAATTCAGCCAACGGCCATGTACTTTTCTTTTCGGGACCGCTCGGGGAAGGGATATTGGAAGGAAATCCGCCGTGGACCTAATCAAAGATTCCTTCCGGATTTTGCCTGGGGGTGAAATGGGAAATCATTTTCAGGACGGCCGAGGAGATGTTCGGACCCACGCTTTCCCGATGCCAGCAAGGCACGAGTTAGCGCGTCAGCGCTCACGGCCACCGTGGCCGGTTGTTTGATCTATTTATAAAATCGCTTGCAAATTTGTAGTTTAGGAAGAAAAAATATCCTTTGCTTGTCATTTGGCCAGGTTACCATCAAGATCTAGGGATAATTTGTTACAAATTCCTGCTATATAATGCGGAGTTCGGGTAGGATTTACACTTGAGATGGATTATGACAAACAAATACAAATTGCAAAATTCAAAGAACCATTTCACAGCTTCTGTGTGTATCATAAAAGAAAGACAAAGCTTTTTCATTATGTACTTATGCTCTTTAGAAAATAATGGAAATGTGAATTTGGAGCAATTATTTTTTAAAATAAAACGGTATATATAGAATAGTTATTATACGCAGATGATCAGACCCTCACTAGAAATTGTTTTGTTATATTCCAGGAACGCAAGCAAAGAGATGGTAGAGCCATTTGGTCCGGATGTCGACTTGTCAGCCTCTAGTAGTAAAAAACTTCCTTGCAAGTCTTGTGGAAAAATGTATTCTCGGGGTTGTTATTTGAAGATTCACGAACGTTTGCATACTGAACAGAATCCTTATTGCTGCAAGATATGCGAGATGACATTTAGCCAAAAGAGTGCTCTAAAGAAACACTCCCTAGTCCATACAGGCGAACGACAGTTTCAATGTGGTATATGCGGAAAGGAATTTAAGCACAATTGTTCCTTGGGGGCACATATGCAATTGCACACAGGTGAAAAGCTCTATTTATGTGATGTATGCGGGAAGACATTTGCTACGTGGCATAATCTGAAGTGTCATTCAATGGCACACAGCGAAGCCAAGGTCTATATATGTATCACGTGCAATAAGGAGTTCAAGCACAAAAATCATCTTAGGATTCACACCCGTGTTCATTCTGGTTACAGACCATATGTGTGTGATACATGTGGAAGGACATTTACGAAGAGAGCTAATTTGATTTCTCATCTTGTAGTTCATTCTGGTGAAAAACCATACTCCTGTGAAGTATGTGGAAAGACATGTTATAAGCTAAATCAACTTAAAATCCACATGAACGTTCATAATAAAGAAAGTTTATACTCATGTAATATATGCCAGAAGACATTTACGCAGCCTCACAATTTGAAGAGACATCTTTTGAGGCATAATGAAAAACCGTAATTCCCAATCATTCAGAAAATATGAACTATGATTTAAAAATAGGTCAACTTTGTGTTAATAAAGTGTTACAATTTAATGAACCTACGATCTAACGTAGGACTGTTGTAAGAAACAGTGATTTTCCAAAGGTAACGCCGTCAAAATGTTCTGTGCTCAGGGTGATCTGGTTATTATCACTCTTGAAGAGTTTTGTCACTTGTCCAGTTACGTAAGAGAGAATGCCTCCACCGAATTCTACCAAAAGAATATTTGTTCTCTTCCGTGTCAGCAATATGGAATTTAAGGATGAAGTATTTTCTGGAAAGAGCCAAAAGTAGCGTTCATCTGGAATTCTACGAGCATGGCATGCGCCAGGATTGAGTTTTGTTCCTTAAGATATACTAGAACAAAGTTGTTTGATCTTCATGCTTGTACGATGTTCGGTTTTCGCGCAGTAGTACCGGTAATTAAGAACTGATATTGATTCTTTTATAAGTATCATTTTGTGATCTCTACTTAGTAGTTTTCATTTACATTCTTCTAGTATGCTTTCGGGCCGTCAATTAAAATGCTTAGCAACTTGAAATAATATCACTTCTACTAAATACCTCAACCTGAAAACTTGATAAGCCTAAAAAACATGACGACCACAGGAAGCGCAAATATTGAGTCTATTCTTGTGAAGTATTATCCGAGCGCAGTGGAACTTAGTTGAAATTTGAAGGTATAGGTGTATCGTGTACATCAATTGTTAAAAGATATGAAGACTATGCAATATTTTAAAAAATCAATTTTTGACACTCAGCGTAGCTTTGAGTGGTCAGTAAAGGCTCTCTGCAATGTAAGCGTACATTGGTTTGATAACCAAATTCCGCCTGTCTCAGAGACCAGAAAACCTGCGAACGTGTTATCTAATGCGTGAGTTGCCTCTTCGAGAAAGTGACACACACCTCATTTATCAATAACTGACTGGCCACAATACAGTCTCACTTTTATCAGGTGAAACCCAACTGGAGACAGTATTTCATCATTATTACAATATTTATTTATTATACAATAGAAACACCATGGTGGAATGAGAAGACAAAAGATATAGTAAGGGAAAAGAATAGAGCCTTTAGGAGGTGGTATCAAAATAGGACGGTAGAGACAAGGGAAGAGTACCAGGAAAGAAAGAAGGAGGCGAAGAGAGTGGTGGCTGAGGAGAGAAGGAAGTGGATGGAAGAGTGGACAAAGATGATGGAGGAGGATAGTGAAGGTACAAAAAAGGTCCTGTATGGGATGGTGAAAGATAAGAGGCGGAAGGATCCTACGGATTATGTTAGAATGGTGAACAAAAGGGGACAAGAGATAGAAAATAGGGAAGAACTGAAGAAAATGTGGAAAGAATATTTTGAAGAACTTCTGAACCCAAATGGAAAAGATGGTGAGGAGGAAGAAATCGGGGAAGAGGAAGATGAACTGCAAACAGAAAAGGACTTAACATGGAAAGAAGTGGAAGATGCAGTGAACAAGATGAAAGGAGGGAAGGCACCGGGTGTGGATGAGTTGAGTGTGGAGATGGTGAGAGCAGCAGGAGAGGTGGGGATACAGTGGCTGTACCGAGTGATGAGGACAGCATGGAAGGAAAGGAAGACCCCAGAGGACTGGAAAAAAGGAATCATTGTCCCGATCTTCAAGAAAGGTAGTAGAACAGATTGCAGAAACTATCGGGGAATAACACTGATGAGTCATTGTGCAAAGATCTTCGAGAAAGTTTTGGAAAAGAGAATTAGGACAAGGATAGAAGGAGGGATGAGGGAAGAACAACATGGCTTCAGAGCAGGAAGGTCCACAGTGGATTTCATTTTTGCTGTAAGGCAGTTACAAGAACAGCACTATGAATATGGAACAGATCTACTGATGGCCTTCCTGGACATTGAGAAAGCATATGACAGTGTATGCAGAAACAAAGTATGGAAGTCCCTGGAGGATAGAGGAGTAGAGAAATGGACTATAAAGAGGATAAAGGAGATGTACAAGGGAAGCGTGAGCTGTGTGAAAGTGGGAGGAGAGAGATCTGACTGGTTGGAACAAAGAAACGGCCTGAAACAAGGAAGTGCACTGTCACCGTTACTTTTCATTGTGGTGATGGATGACATAATGACCCGAGTGGCACAAGTAATTGGGGACGGAAAGATGAAAGCAATGGTGTTTGCAGATGATTTGATGATTTGGGGAAACAAGGAGGAGGAGGTACAGGAACAGTTGGACGTGTGGGAAGGAGTAATACAAGGATATGGGATGAAATTTAGCATAAATAAGAGTGAGATGGTGATCACAACAAGGAAGAAGGAAAGAACCACAACGGGAATAACAATTGGTGGGGAACAGCTGAAGAAAGTGGAGAGTTTTAAGTATCTGGGAAGCCTGATACAAGATAATGGAAGAAACGATAGAGAAATAAATGAGCGGGGGAGGCAGGCAGAAGCATTTCGGAGGAGTGTGAGAAGCATGTTATGGAGCAAGGATGTCCCTCAGAACAGCAAAAAGATCATATATCGGACGTACTATGTCCCTATCCTGACGTATGCCTCGGAGACCTGGGTTATGAAAGGAAGGGAGAGGAGCAAAATACAGGCCAGTGAGATGAGGTTCTTGAGAAGCAGTATTGGAGCTACAAAGATGGACAGAATAAGAAATGAGAGGACCAGAGAATTAATGAAGGAGGAACCATTACAGGATGGTATAGAGAAATCTAGACTTAGATGGTATGGACATGTAAAACGAATGGAGGAGAAGAGGATACCCAGGAGAGTACATGAGACGAAGTGGGAAGGAAAGAGACCGAGGGGAAGACCGAGAGACAGGTGGCTGAAGGGGGTGGAAGAAAGCGTGAAGAAGAGAGGAGAAGACTGGACAAGGGTGGAGGCTGAGAGATGGTGGGAAGACAGAAGACGTTGGAGAGGCTTGTGTTCCAAACAGACCCGGCCAGTGGCTGGAAACTGTGCAAGATGATGATGATGATGATATTGTGAAGATTTGGAAATTAAGCAGATAATTATATTAATTGTGATTAAACACACTACTGTTGCATCTGTGCTGAACTTTGACCACGGAAACAGTAGTGCCTAATTGCAATCATACCATCTTGTAAACGTCTCCTAAAGTCTGAGTTTTGCTTTCACTAAAAAAGATTACCTTGACATTAGACAAACATTCTTTACTTTAGTACTATGAAGTTACAAATAGTCAGATTAAAGTCCTCGGCTCCGATGTGTTGACAGGACAAAAATTATTTCCTTCTTACCAGAAGTCAGCCAAAAGTGTAAGCTCACCATTGCAATCGTGAGTGTATAACTGGAGTACACAATGGCTCTGCATTGCCAAGGCGCCCTCTTGAAGAGTAGACAGCAACAGACTTACAAGTAGATGCTTACCATAACGTCCATTTCCTGGTCTAAGGTGTGCACTCAGCCTCGTGTGTGAAAACTGAGAGTGGGTTCGATTCTCGCTTCAGCCATCCAAGATGTGGTTTCGTGCTTCTACTCGCCTGGAGTGCTCCTAACGCCTAAGGCCACCTACTTCCTAATGCTCACCTGAATTACAAATAGTACAGACACCACAATAACACAGGTTATCAGACAAATTATCTTTTTCATATGTATATACACACCGAACTACCATGATGTCAACCAACGGAGGTTGTACCTTGTTTCACCTCATTGCTCAGTGAGAGTCACAGAGAAGCTGTGAAACATACTTATGGATGTGTTGCTTAACGAAACAATGACTTCCAAATGAGACACGCAATGTTGTGTAATTTCATTACGACAATGGTCGTTTTCAGCGGAAGCACATTTCACTGCAAGATAGAAACTTCGGCGATAGACCGTTAAAAGTATCAAAGAACGTATATATTGTGTTTCTGAGAAATTATGACAGCATTAGGAGACCTCCGGTCAAGTAAGGGTGTGCGGTGTTTGGCGGCGGGCGAAAACTGATTTTCATTCACTATGCATACAGATATTTTGCATGAGAATCTACGGTTCGTCTGCGTTGCATCCCTAAACGTGGGTCGGCATTCCAGACAGGTTTCTAAAACATAACCGCTCTTACATTATTTAAGTGATCGAAATGAATCATTACTACCATTCATCTACTTTTATGTAACTGTATGATTTACATCTAATCACACATAACACGATTATCAGTTCATCAAGAATATTTTTTCTAAATTGTCACAGAATGATCCGATGTTGGTGGAACCTCGAACAGTAGACCACTAGTTTAAACTACAAGTCTACATATCATTTCCTGCATTATAAAGGGGGTACACACTAATTCCTCATCCATTTAACTTTACTCTGAATGCCCCGATCACTGTGAAATGTGGCATAGTGGTTTACTTGGAAAGTGGATGGTGAGCCGGAGGAACCTCATCAGCACCCTTGCTACTGTGCTCTGGAGACTGAATCAGAATTTTCTGTGGGTGAGAATTTAATGCCAACAGAAACTATTGGTATCAGTGCAAACTAATTCACTAACACACAAGTCTAAAGTATGACCTAAAAATTATCATACATGGACTATGTAATGGTTCTTGGACAGTCCGAACTATTATAGGTCAACGTCTGTCCCCTGCTGAAGCCTAGATAAACACTATGTATGCTGCATCTAAAGTGAATTTGAACACTATAATTCTGCCCGGCTTAGGCGTTGGTTTATTGCGAATTTGGTATGTTGTATTTCCCTACTATTCGTTGCCCTGTTATCAATAGACTCACTTCCATTGTCATGTCACTCCCTACGTTTTATCGGATATGTTATTGTCTAAAAAATTAAAAGGGAAGGTACACAAGGCAGTGGTGAGACCAGCAATGATATACGGGGCAGAAACCTGGCAGATAACAAGGACACGGGCAGAAAAACTGGACGTGTCAGAAACGCGTATGCTGAGATGGGCAAGTGGACATACAAGGTTGGACAAAGTGAGAAATGAAGTGATTTGGAGACCACTTAGCGTGGTGCAAGTTTCTGAGAAAGTCAGAGAAGCTGGCCTCAGATGGTATGGCCATGTTAAGAGAAGAGAACAAGATTATGTGGGCAATAGGATGATGGAAATGCTTTCACCAGGGAGACGGACTCGAGGACGACCAAAAAGGCGATGGATGGACAGCATTCAAGAAAGCATGAAACAGCGGGGGCTTGTGGAGGAAATGGTCCGCGATAGAACAACTTGGAGGAGGAATATCCGCATCAGCGACCCCACGTAAGTGGGATTAATCATGCCGGAGAAGAAGAAGAAGGAATTATTGTCTAAAAACTTGGTTACGGGAAAGTTGCAAAATGTGTGTGCTTGTTGCGGTTGGGAGGGTATTTTTCTTAGCCAAGTAGATATCCACGGCTTCGATTAGGTTCTGTGCTCTGCCGTGCTTTTTTAAACCATTTTAAATGTTCTTGTCGACTTCGTCGTTACGCTGGGGTCTGGCGTTACGTTACTGTGATGGGACGGAATGTACCCTGATGCACTGAGGTGTGTGACGTCATAGTACTGCTTGGTGCATGTGTTCCCCGATAATGTCTACTTCGTTACTATAAGACAAAAATCCCCGATTCTTGGATGTCACGGGTAATCTCGAGAATCACTGGATGGATTTTGACGCGGTTTTCACCATTCTGTAAAGGATACCTCGAGGAAAGATTCTGTAGAAAATAATTTATGTATGATCAAAGGAAGCCAAGCAGTAACGATTTCAGTGAAAATGTCGAAAACAAACTTGGCGTCCGTGCACTTCTTAAGCTTACGCTGGGCAAACCGTTAAAAATATCAATATACTCTGAGCGTAAGAATTGGTCAGCATGAAAAGTTCTACAAAATTTCCGCGAGAGCATATCTCTATCTTCAATACATCGCCCACTATAAGTGTTTTTATTCTGGATGGAAGGGGCGCGCTTGACCTTGCTTTGCCCTTGCCGTTCGCGAGTAATTTGAAACAAGATAAGCAACATAAGTATTATGCAGATCATTTTCTAACATGTGGAGAGTCTTTGGCTTCGAGCGAAGCGAGAAGCCTCCAGCCTTTCTAGCATTTTTCAGCATTTGTAGCATTTAAAATGATACAAAATCTAGTCTTTCAGACTGACTGTCACTTTTTTTTCTCGTGGTGCAAAATGTTAAGGTATGTTGTGTTCTGTATAACGTGTGTATACACTCCTTCCACTTTGTCTTATTCTGTGCTCCTTGGCATGAATTCACGCCCCTGACTTTGAATATGGAAGTCTACCAAGTGTACTAGATGTTTCTTGAAAAGATTTGTTATTTTGTGTTTGTGATCATAAAATTGATGCATGTGAACTTATTTTAATTATTGGATGTCAATTGTTCCCTGAGTGGTTTTAATAAAGTTTTATCTGCCGTATTGACTGCGAACTTGTATTCTTTAGCTATTTGTTTGATTATTTTTGTGTCTTTGTTATTGTCTGTTGTCGTAGAAATACCACTTAGCATCAAGGTAGAAATCGCAAGTTGAACTGAAATTGTAGAAGTAAACTACATTTGATTTCAGAGTCTGGTGTTAGTTTCAACATGATTGGATTCAAACGGAGGTTATCTCAACACAGCTTAATAAGGCATACTACAGTAGAGAGGTAGTGTACCTGATACCTAGTTTAGGCTATCGGCTACGCCAGCAGACATTAAGCCGTAGTTGAGGTTTTGGGAAGAGTTAAGAAAAGATAGCGCCCAGATCGAGTCAAGAGGAATGTCAGGATGACGTAGTAGGTCTAGGATCAAGAAGGCACTGACATCTGTAAGAAGATGGAATTATGGATAGAATTATGAAGCTTTATTAAGATCTGTATGAAACATGGTTTTTAAACATCTTAGAAGAGGATATATAACATGCATTATATATGGTAATAATTTTAAGGAAGTTAGATAACCCTTAAGTTATTTTATAACGTAATAGCCGAGATGATGAGGGTTCGAGATTATAATTGTGACGCGAGAGCATAGTGGTGGGGTGAACGCCACGTGTCTGCGCCAGGCAGATAAGGAAGAAGACAGTGCGGACACATTCAGTCTAGCTCTGTCAGCCGAGCAAGCAGGGTCGAGCTCAGTAGCGCAAGCCAAACGCATGGTGAAGGTCGCGTAGCGAACCGAAACTGTCACGGCAAAGTGAAGGCGACAGTTTCAACATCTCCGAGCATCGAACGACAAGCAGGTCATTGATCCAGGCGGACTTGCCGAGCAAGCAAGCATAGAAGGCCGGGATGTTAGAACAGCATTGCGAGTAGTTGGAGAACTTTATTCTAAGCTGCATTTCAACGCAGTCTGAACACAGTTTTTCTGAATAACATTACGACTATGCATTTCATAACGCATTCCAAGTAACATTAACAAGTTCAAGCAAACGGAATGTTGTAAGCATACGCACTTCTGAACATTAGCTCGTGCATGAATGCATTTATTTCTTATGCAGTTTTATAAATTACCGAATATGAACACAACTACAGGGTGTTTCATAAACTTAGACACTCTAATGTAAAATTTTATTTTACGAAAGTGAGACTTATCAGTTATTGGAGATTGAACTTTCGACACTCAAACTGAACATTTAATGGAACAGTGGCGTAACGTAGAAGAGGAATAGGGGGTCCGCTGTTTCTATGAAATTTTTCGTGAGGATTTGGACAATATCCGCTATGGATAATCAGAAGTTCATCATGTCAGAGTAAACGCAGATAGAGACGCGATGGACCACAGAGCGATGGATTCGATTCCTGACGAGAGGAGGTCCACCAGCTGATTCACTTGGGATTTCGAAGGCAATCGTCATTTCATGGATGGAATGATATTCACGCCGATCTTTCGAGAAATGCATTATATAGGGAAAATCGACGATCTTGGAAATTTAATAACAGCTGATTATGAAAAGGTACTGTAAGAGTCATAACTACCTGATACGATTATTTTCATGAATACTGGGCACACATGTATATTTTTCTAATAGGAGTGATACGATTGTTTAAGACATGGCTTTGACTTTATATGCTTCGAAATTTTGCTAGAATATGGCGTGACCATATGATATGGCAGGCATCATTATACGAAATTCTCACCATTGGTTGGCTTTATTAAGCAGATGTTTGGTCTTTTAGACATTTTTCCAGCAAGGATATTTTTCATGAATAGTTTTTTTTGTGTAACGAGTATTTCGAACTCGTGATCTGCAATTGATTATCTAAAATTACTTCGTCAGTTCATTGCATACTAGCGAGTGTGTATTATTCATCAGTAGGGATTTTTTCCATTGGATTGTTTGGAGATATTGAGAAGTTATTCACTTTAGTGAATGAATGTCGCTTTTATATGACAACTAGAAACTTGTTGATTCCTATCTGGTACATTCACTCATATAGTCTACGAGATGGGGTCTTTCGTATTTATACGATTGTATGGTGGTTACTCATCTTACCCATCGTTTAGGGCACTATCATGATTAGTCGACGGGGCGAGGTCTTTCGTATTTATACGACTGTACGGTGGTTACACATCTTACTTGCCATTGAGGGACTCATTTTTATCATCCGAGTGTACATGAGATTGTAAGTGAATCAAACAAGGAACTACTAGTCACATATCAGTCGAAATTTTGTTAAATAAAGTAACGATAAATGTCAGCAGGATTGCGTTTAGTAATTCTTGTTTGCCAATCCAATATTTTGTTGCTATACTCTTTTGAGAGTAATTTCAGTTTAACAACTGTTACAGCTGATGCTTTTGATGATTTTTATAATTGTGTTTGATACCTTTGAGAAGGAGTTAAAGTAATTGAATCTTGTAAGATGAATCATTAATGGTCAGATTTATTTTAAGGCAAATCAGTATTGCAGATTTTGATATGAGAGATTATAGCACATTGGTGTTTTTCTGTGATGTGAATTATGAGAATTGTAAGAGAATTTATGCTATTTGAAAGCAGATCTTGAATTACTGAGGTAATATTTTTCCAATTGTTTAAGAAGTTGTCTAGATGTGATCAGATTAATTACAGTTATTGGAGATTGTGTGCGTTGATAATTTGAAGCCAGTTATATATTTTTTGTAGATCATGCAACATGGTTAAGTGAAGTTTGTGATAGGCATTTTGTAGAAGTTGCCATGTGATAGTTGCAACGTTGCTAATGTATTTTGAGGCAGACATGAGGTCGTCGTACCCAGTCTAGCGTAATTGTTGAGATTCATGCTGTATGTGCTGAATATTTATGGAGTATTTGTGGAATAATTGTTGTATTCAAATGTGATATTTGAAGAATTGAGGAAATATAATGTCGTTGTGGATAGTTAGATCCAACGTGATGTCGTGAAGGCAATAATATTTTTTGGCATGATAAATTAAATACGAGATATAACTTGGAAGTGATAAAACTGTAAGACAACGTTCTATAACCCATATTAAACAATTTGTTAGGAAATTAAACAAATAAATAAAGTTGATAATACAAGATTTTCTGAGAATAATAATTAATGAAATAATAATCTGAAATTTAAGCATATTAATGATCTGACCTAATGAAATAAAAATCAGAATGACTAGATGAAATAATAAAAATCTAAATAACCAGGAGAATAAAATTTAAATAATTTGATAAATTAAATTTTGGAATAAATCAATGAATTAAATAGATGGATGAATTAAAGATTGGAGAAATAAACTGATTTAAATAAATTAATAGATGATTGGATAGATGATGAATTATTATTATTATTATTATTTATTTACCATAAATCGTACACGAAGTATGGAAGGCCTAGTGAAAAAGGGCAAGCCCCACATACATATTTCATGCTTCACAGGCACAGCTTACATCTACATTTGTTTTAACAATATTTACAAGTTTTACAAAGATATTTGCAGTATTTACATATTTAGAATATTGACATAGTACATTTTCCTGTTCACTCACTCTCTCACGCACGCACTTTCATAACCTCGATCACGCGATACATACATTCATTCCATTCAGATACTCATTCATTCAGCAAGACAATCAATCACTCATACATACGTTTATTTATACAATGTACTTTTTTACGTACGGCTTGAATTTCCTAAGAGGCAAGATCTTGGCATCCCCTGGCAGCGCGTTCCATAACCGCGCTGAGCGGCCGTAGAAACCTGTCAGGTAAGCATTGCTACGTGCGAAGGGCGGAACGAGGGTTACACCTCGTCCTCTCCGAACTGAGCGATATGCCAATGACAGTCGGCAAAAAGGGTCAATATTAATGGAACCTGTAAGGGATTTTTTAAGAAAAATTAGATCAATTTGTTTGGCTGTTGCCTCTATAGATGGAAATTTTGACAAAGGGGAAGGGGAATAACGAGCTATTAGCCTTTCTGCGCGGCGCTGTACACGCTGGAGCTTGTTCATGTTTTCCGCTGTAGTGGGATGCCAAGCAGGTAAGCCATACGTTCATATCGGACGGACCATGCATGTGTAAGCCATCCTGAAGGCTCTAGGTTTACAACCTCTCATGTTTCTGTACAAGAAACCCAGAACTTTGGTGGCCTTACATCTTGCCTCTTCACTTTGCATGTTCCAATTCAGGGTGTCGGAGATTGTTACCCCTAATAGCTTTAAGTTTGTGCTCTGTGGGATGACACTGTTCATAATTTTGTATTCATTCTCAATGGGTTTTTGTGACCTGGTTATTCTTATGTATTTACATTTTTGTACATTTATATTTAAATTATACACAGAACACCACAGCGATAAGTTGTCCAGATCTGATTTAAGACAGAGGGAATCTTCTTCACATTTAATGCCCCTGTATAGCACGGTGTCATCTGCATATAGTGACATTGATGAGGTGACACAGCCAGGAAGATCGAGCACATATATAGTGAAGAGAAGAGGTCCGATCACAGAGCCCTGAATCACTCCAGAAGTAACTTGAGCAGCCTGTGATCGAGCTCCTCCGTACACCACACACTGTGATCGACCCTCTAGGAATGACCTCACCCATGCAAGTAAGCTACCCCGTATGTTAAGCTGCTGTAGCTTTAACAAAAGTCTTTCATGAGACACTTGATCGAAGACCTTAGCCCAATCCAGTGCAATACAGTCCACTTGTTTCACTTCTGGCTGATTCAAGTAGAACTGAAACTCATCAATGACTTTTGTCAATAGAGTAGTGCAAGAACGACCCGGAAGAAAACCGTGCTGATTTGGGTCGAGCAGATTGTTCTCCCGTAGGAATTCCAGCACACTGTTTGCTACTAGCCGCTCCATACATTTACAAATTATAGATGTTAGACACACTGGTCTGTAATTTGCAACATCTTCTCTGTCACCTTGCTTATAGATTGGCACCACGTTAGCACATTTCCACTCACACGGCACAGAACCTTGGTTGATAGACAGGTTGAATAACGCACTCAGAGAGGGCGCTAATGCTTCCGCACACTGCAGCAGGATCCGTCCGGGAACATCATCTGGGCCGGTCGCCGCATGTGGTCTAATCTTCCGTAGGCTCTGAATCACCTCAGTTGTTGTGAAGTACAGTTTGGAGAGTGGGAGGGGTGGAAGTGATGACCTTGGCAGAAGCAGGTTCGTGGTCATATCCGGCTTAGAAAAGTTCTGCTTGAAACTGTCACTGAACGCTGTTGCAATATCTTGGGATGCACTGAGGAATGTACCGTTACAGTGAAATGAGGCTGGCGCAGCGGTGCCGCGTCTTCTGGACAAAAATTTCCACATTTCACTGGTGCTGCTTATTTTGTGAATATAATTGTCGTATGTTTCGCGAATTAATTTCTTTGTTTGGTTCCTGATGTTCTTGTATTTTTCCCACATGATGTCAGCTGAGCAACTTTTCCATTTCTTGTATAAAACGTTCCTTTTCCTAATCATTTTAATGACTTCCTTCGTCACCCATGGAGAATTTTTCTTCCCACTAATGGTTATTTTCGGTATAGCTATATCCACACATTCAAAGAAACAATTTCGCCAGGCGTGCCACACTGAGTTGATGTCGCTGGTGTCCAGAATACATGGGGTGGGAAGGTGTTTGAGGAATAAAGATGATAGCAGTTTCCAGTCTGCCTTTTTGTAATTGTATACTGTCCTCACTGTGCTCTTGCTGCGTGGTTTGTTGTAATGCAATGTGGTAAAGATGGCTGCGTGATCACTGAAACCGGGTATGACTTCAGCTTTCTGTACGGAGGAAGGAAGGCTTGTTAGGAATAGGTCTATTGTGGAGCGTGTAGTTTGTGTGATTCGAGTTGCTTCGGTTATTAATTGGTCAAGGAATAAATCGTAGAATGCGGTAAGGAATTCATTAGCAATGGGATCCTTGGGAGTGGGAGGAGAGTTTTGCCAGTCTATTTCTAAATTAAAATCGCCTGTTATGTAAATGGCCTTGTATTTGTGCTGGATGTATTGTACACGACGGAGGGACTCCAAAAGTTCATCATTGATGTGCCGAGTTGAATTTGGAGCACGGTATACAGAGCCTATTAGAAATGTATTGTTCGCACACGTGAATTCCACCCACACAGCCTCAGCATCAGTTTCAAGCTCCCGTTGGCGAACAGGCCTTAACTCTGGTTTCATGGCTATTAGTACCCCTCCCCCTGATGTCCAGGTTCGATCTTTGCGGAACATGGTGTATGTTACCGGAAATATTTCTGGGTCGTTAGTGGATTTTTTCAGCCATGTCTCCCCTGAACACACAATTGACGGATTAAGTGCTGTGAGACAAGAACGCAGGTCCGGTTGTTTGGAGGGACATGTTACACTTCGAGCATTGAAGGAAAAAATGGACAATGCTTTGCTATCCGAGGGTGTTACGTCACTATCTACACTATTTGCACTCTGTGTCGATGTATTAAAAAATGAGTTAGAGAACTGAGGTAAAGAACAGTTCCAACATAGCCACGATTGTTTCCCAGAGGTGATTATTTTGTGTTTTGAAGCACTGATTTTTGCACAAGTTCTGTGCGCTTGAGAGTGGCAAGATGTACATGTCACAAATAACTGATTCACACGACCCTTCGAATCACAAATTATACACACCTTATTCGGCCCTGGGTTCATCTCCACATCTCCACTGAGAGCCACAGACAGCACCACGAGATGTAATAATGTAGCGGGCGGTCTGGCAACCCCGCGCAGTGCTGGGCGCCCTCTGCCTGCTGCCGTGACTATCAGCCCCTCGCTTCCACACCATGTAAGAGAAGATATACTGAGTTTACAAACTACCATGAGGTGTTCCTTCAGGTCCGAGTTCACACACGAGTCTTCAATTGTTAAAGAATGATCGAGGATCTTTTTCGAGGCACCCACTGAGCTTTTTACTAGGTAGAACACGAGGAAAAGTTGGAGCACTCTAACTGATACACACCTGCTGGCCGCCATCTTGGAACCCTGAATAACTGAATTAGAAGGTGATAATTAACTAAAGAAGCTGATGATTAATGAATTTATATGGAATTAAATAAATTTAATTGAGATACAATTTGAAGGAATTGCAACTTGAGTTGAGGATTTAAATGATGTAATGGTGATGAATTAATGATTCTGACAGGAATATGTAGAATTTTGAGATGAGAATTAATGTGAGAAATATTTAATTTTGATGATGATGATAATGATGACCAATGAGAAGTGAATTTTCTGTAATTCACGAACAAGAAATTATGAATGACAATGTAAATAGTGTAAATTGATTATTCGATGTTTAGGAGCATTTGACTAATATGTTCAACATTTAAATTATGCCATGCAAGCCATAAAATAAGTGATATTTAAAATATGTGATTATAATATGTGTATGTTTAGACAGATTAATAACTTTTTCAAATCCACATTCATGATGTTAAATTAAAGAGAAATTAGGTCTCAGGTATCACAAATGTCAGTGACGAAAGACATAGTGCTACAGTGATCCTGAGAACCCAAGAGAACTTTAGAGATTTTTCTTGTTCTATGTGGATGAAATATTTTTGATTAGAAAAGAGATGGTTCGATTTTTGGACAATGACAATTTAACGTTGGCATTCGACCATACTCTCAGGTAGGAGGTATATTTAAAATGTCTGTCTGACTATCAAAGTGAAATAAATTTGTTTTTATCTTAGTTGTGATCTGATGATGGTGTGATTTTCCTTTTCTTTCCTTGTCTTGAGTAAGGCTTAACCGGAAAGGAAGTGGTTTGCTAGGAATTCAGTTGATGGCGCCCATTTATATTTGCATTATTTCTATTAAACTTAAGCCCGTAACGACCCTAGAGATACTTTGTCTCGTGTTACCCACTGCTTTTTCGATAACTCAGCTGAATTTCCGACACATTCCTTATTTGACTAGAGGTTCATTTAACTCCGCTCTGTCCTGGAACTCCAGGAATGCGATGTTATAGCAGATGGGTCATCGCATCCCCAGGACGAACGGGTACAGTAGGTAGGTCAATCTCACACCAAAGAACGAGGTAATTCTTGTTGTAGGATGCGACATGTACGTCATTTCCCTGTAAAACGACCTAAGAACCTAGAGCTCAAAGCATGGAAGCACAGGCGATATACATAATACTAAGACTCGATTAAAGAGTGACGTGGATACAAGGAGAGGGCAAGGGAACATATTAGTATCCAAGGGAGGCCTAGGGGCAATAACCATCAACATGATGAAGTTTTCAGTCTTTCAACAGATTTGCCCCAAATTGAGTTTGGTCCTGTGCACTACGTTTGACGTCTTGATATCTCTGCAGTCCTGCATTGTCAACGAAGGTCTGTCTCTCTCCGTCTTCCTCGAGGTCATTTCTCACGTATTTGACTGTTAACACGTCGTCGGACTGCCATGAAGTTGCTCTTCCTGATGTGATTGAGCAACTGTTCGTTTCTAGCACCTCTCTGAACCCAGCTGACCCCGACACCATACCTCTGACGCTTTCAGCCTGTTGATGTCTCTCTTGCTTAGCGCACAGTACAACGCTCCTGACCATACGATAACTTCACGGTCCGGTTTCGTAATCTGTCAGCCATTGAACGCTGACATAAAAAGGACTGCTTGCCACGAAAGGCATTTCCGGGATCTAATTTCCCCATTGCATTGTGTTGTGATTCTGTTATGATCTGGCCATGGTATGATATTTACATTAGGCCCCTTGTTGAACCGGCTCACTAGACACAAAAATCCTCGACGGAGCGAATTAGATGGCAGCGACATATACAAGCAACGTTAAGAAAGTAGGGACAAGGTGCAATAACTGACAAAATAGAAACTTTAGAAGCCTCCGTTTTCTAATAAACAAATACTCTTTAGTCGGTCAACACGTTGATGTGCCTAATTGAATCAGTCGGGGGGAATAATGCCCACATCTGCCAACTTGGAAAATTGCGATTGCGATGAAACTTGGTGAGTTATTGTGTACATTCCCATGAAGGTTTCTGGCTTAGAAAATCGCCTTCTACACTTACAAGCCGTGTCATTACGCTTGGCAACGCCGCCCAACTGTCATCCGGTAGGCCTAGAGCAAGCACATGGTAATTGCTAACAATGCGTAAACAGATTTTGATATGAAATGTTTCCGAAAATACAACAGAACAAAACGTCCGCTAAATCCACACGTATCACAAAGGAAGGATAAATAATCCCGATAAGGTACCTAAATACCCCAATATCTGAAATTTCCTCATCTTGCTGCTTTAATACTATCGTCATATTCAGGGGCGGATCTAGGGGAGGGCGAGGAGGGCGACATGGACTTTTTTAAAATTAATTAATTAATTAATTAATTATTTATACTTTTCAAACTAATTTAATATTCATATTCCTTTTTTCAGTGCAGCTATAACCTCCCGCGATCGTTTAGCAAGTTTAGATTTCAGTAAAATGATAGAAGACTTCAGCCGGAAAAAAGTCGCAAAGTAATATTTTAATATTTCATACTTTACATAATCTTCTTCAAGGGGACATAAAGGTTTCTTTCATATTATTAAACAAGTAGCTCCGTGAAGAACTATACAGCCTATTTTCATATACCCTACTTATGTTACTTGCCTCGATAAAAAAAATAAAAATCAGTTTGATTGCTGTAATGGATTCGTAGATATTGAGAACCGACTAAATATTGTGAATGGTCGCCATGTTGGATTTTATATATGTAGGTCCTAGAGTTATGTATTGTTACATGAAGATTATTGTGTACGTGTAGCATTCAAACTTCAATCGCATAATTAGGACACAAGAAGTAACAAGGAGATTTTAAAATTTCGCACAGCTGCCATCTTGTGGTTATGGAAACAATTGAAATAAATTTGATGCCAGTGGATTAACATTCGTTTAAGGATTTACTGTACCAAGTTTCACTGCACTCGGATGGCTAAATTGCGAGAAACGTCCATGTGAATATTTATAATTCGCGTCGCCGCCATGTTGGATTTATTATCACCAGGTTATTTAAAGTCCTATAGGTGAACTTAAGTTCATAGTCCCTATGAACATAAAAAAAATCATTTTGATTGCTATAATAGATCCGTAGATAATCAGAGCCGTCTAAATATTTCGGATGGTCGCCATGTTGGATTGTTAAATGTATAGGCCATAGAGTCATGTACCATTAAAGGAAAATTATTGCGTAGGATCATTATTCAAACTTTCACTTCGTTCGCATGATTACGGCACAAGAAATAAAAACTTAATTTTAAAATTCGCACAGCCGCCATTTTGAGGTTATGTAAACAATTGAACTAAATTAGATACCAGTGCATTAAAATGTGTATAAACATTTCCTGTACCAGATTTCATTGCGTTTGGAACATTTAATGGCGAGAAAGGTCTATTTAAAATGTTCAAATTCGCTTGGCCGCCATGTTCGTTTTGTAGTTAACCGGTTTTTGAATATCTTATAGATGGACTTCCAGTAGTGCCCTTCCAGTTGTCCAGGGTGATATCGGGAATAGTTTCCGAGATGTTGAATGCTGGTGAAATAATTCGCACAGCCGCCATGTTGGATTGGTGAGACGTAACAAAATTTGAAGGGCACGGTCGGGGTCGCCCGGCATAGTGCTATGAACTGTCTGAGTTTCACTGAAATCGCTCATGCCGTTTAAAAGTTATTAGGGGGACACACACACCTCACACACACGGACAAAAGGTGATCTCATAAGCCTATTTTTTCAAACTTGAAAATAGGCTAAAAAATGTACTGTAGTGTATTCAAAATGTTGTAACTATTCTTTATTTTTTTTATTATTCTTATCCAACTATTTTCCATTTGATTTGATATTTTTATATTTCCAGTGGTTGTGAGCCCCACCTTATTATATCGCCCAGGGCCCCGCAAGGCTTGGATCCGCCACTGGTCATATTGATGCACTCTGAAAAAGTGTTTAAAACTATTCTAGCAAATTTAGGACTTTTGATATTAAATCGTTGACATTTTGTCCTCACATGCAGATGTACAAGAAGCATAATTGGCCTCCAAGCTTAGTGTTGACAGTTTAACAAGAATGTTCCACTGGTCACTTAATTTAAAATATGCATTTCCCAACTAAGTAGGCCTCGAATTCATAATATACATGAATATAAAAGTTAACGTAAATTACTAGTTACTGAATGTCCTCCACGTAGTAAATTATCATCACACACTTTGCATACCCATTCCCGACAAATCAATACAAATATCAGAATATAAAACCCTACCTACGCTACACATTCCGTACTGTAGCCTACAATACATCTGACCTTAACTAATGCACTTATACTGAGGTAGGATTGGATATTTGGAAACGTCCGGGGTACGAATCTAAGACTGTTCCTTACCTCGTCTCTATGGAAGGAAAACATACCGTAACCACTTAATTTCACAGTGCTACCATAATTTCCCTTACAGCAAGGCACACAACACTTTCCAGGGATCTTGAAATATTTTAATGAAATATTAGTGAAGAATTTGATTGTTAAATTCATTACTCACCATTCATTACTATACACACAACATAGGTAATACGGGAAAACACTGGCGGCCGGTATTAAGGTTGCAGTGTTGCACAATGACCAGATTAATCGAAGAGAAACTATTAATACCGTACCGTAATATTTTTAGTAATAAAAGCTGTACATATCATTTTACAAGTATAGGAATTCATAATTTTGTTCTTTAATAATTCAGGAAATCTTACAGTGTGGTAAGTTACTGTGAACTGTCTGAGAAAGCGAAGCGCGCCAACCGTCTAGGAGCACTCGTTCTTTTGGTCGTTGCCAGGCCCAAGCACCGACCAGATCTCAATAGTGAAGGGTATGGCAGAGTAAGTCCTATCCCAACAGTTAACACGGCTGGTCGTTGCCAGCTGCTTGCAACAAGGTAGCCGAGGCGTGGACGGAGGCATCTGAGTTGCTCTGTCAACTGCCTTGCGCATACTTGCGACACTCGCGTTTCCTTCTCGCCCTGTTTTATAACTTGAGTTGATTTGTTCTCGTGAAGGTGATGTTCTCTGAACTGCGGCATTCGTGATGGATGAGGTACATCCGTCTCACCGCGCAATTGAATACAGTCAAGCACCAACTCCCCCCACCCCTTAATGAAAATAATGCAACACCAGAACAATTTTATTATCCGCCATTGCGGGAAATACTTCCATAACTTTCAGCAGATCTGATTTACCACGTGGAATTGCACGCGCGTTGAAAGAGTAAATTTTAAATGCCGTCTTATTACAATAACCTGTATTTATCAACAACACATGAGCTCAGCGTGTTTACACAGCTTAGGGCCTCCCCACAGTGATGCCAATTCTAGGGCACGGCTTAAGAATTATAGACGGCGATGGTTTAACTGTTGGCCTATGAACGTTATGTTTTTGCCAGTAAGAGAATTTACTCTGTGGTAGGCATTCAATGCGCCTTTGGTTTCCTGGCTAGTTTTCTGACTTTTCTTCTTAACAGACCAACATTTTTTCTAAAAGAAGATAAACCATATTTATGTCCATTAAAAGTATTCAGTCGGAAAATGTCTCCATAAGTTAAATTAAGATGAGGCTCATTTGCGTAATAGAGGACATAAGACATAACACTTCCCTTTTAGCGTACACTCGTGTGAATATGCTAGTATTGATATCGCGCCACGATATGGCAGTTGGGTTTGAACTGCAGATGTCTTCCGCATATTCCAAAATATTAAGTTGGTCATTACTTGCTTCACACATTCCTTCTCTCCCTGGCTGCGTGTCGTCTGCTGCAATGACAACCATTGGCATGCGGGAAGCTGATATATTTAGGTTTGGAATAGGTGGGCTGCGCGTGCGTACTGCACCACGTCACAGCGTGCTGAACTGCCAACTCCTGGCGCGATGACAATAAGTATTCAGAGGCAGATGACCCCGCTATTCCTCCCCTTAAAACATAACTCACAAGTCGTATATGCGCTTAGTTCCATGAGCTGGTAACATGAAGAATGTAATTAGTATGTACGGGCTGAACGTAGGCCTACCGGAAGGTCTACAAGTAAAGTAAAATTATTAATAAGTTTGCATATGGTTCGGTGCCATTTTGGTTTTGTATAAATATCAAAGAAGAAAGGTTCAATTAAAACTCAGCAATTCTTCTAGGTTTGTGCCGTGTCTTGTGTGGGGTTTCGCCTAGGACACCAACATGGCTCATCAGCGGGCTCTTGGTGTCCCCGCCCGGACCCCTACTGGAGTAGCGAACTGCGTGCTACCTCCCTTTATATAAAGCGCAACTGCGCCTCTTCAGTGCGAGAACTAAAACCTGAAGCAAACATAACCTCCCTATGAAGGCTTCCAAAAAGATGGTATATTGGCTTTCACGGCTGGGGAATTAAATCTCAGCAATTCTTCTAGGTTTGTGCCGTGTCTTGTGTGGGGTTTCGCCTAGGACACCAAGCTGGCTCATCGGCGGGCTCTTGGTGTCCCCGCCCGGACCCCCACAGGAGTGACGAACTACGCGCTACCTACCTTTATATTAGGTGCAACTGCACCTCTTGACTGCGAGAACTAAAAGCTCATGCAGCCTTAACCTCCCTATGAAGGCTTCCAAAAAGATGGTATATTGGCTTTCACGGCCAGTGAATTAAAACTCAGCAATTATTCTAGGTTTGTGCCGTGTCTTGTGTGGGGTTTCGCCTAGAACACCAAGCTGGCTCATCGGCGGGCTCTTGGTGTTCCCGCCCAGACCCCCACTGGAGTAGCGAACTGCGCGCTACCTCCCTGTATATAAAGCGCTACTGCGCCTCTACACTGCGAGAACTAAAAGCTCAAGCAGCCATAATCTCCGTATGAAGGCTTCCAAATGATAGTATATTGTCCGGGCGGGGACACGAAAGGCCTGCTGATGAGCCAGTCTGGTGTCCTAGGTGAAACCCCACACAAGACACTGCACAAACCTAGAAGAATTGCGGAGTTTCAATTCACTGGCCGTGAAATCCAATATACCAAAGGTTCAGTTCTTTATTAATTCACTATAAGGGCTTGGGACATCTTGGTCATCAGCCCCGGATAGGTTTACCAACCGTCCGGCTTTTGTTGGGCATCTCCACTTTTCAATCAATTTGATTATGTCCTGCCGACATTTCTAATTTATCGAAAATGTCCGACATATTTCGTTACATGATTGCTAATTTAGGTTTCCCCTTAAGTCAGTCAGATGATAAATATATTTTCAGAAGATGGTTTGGATAAGGAATGCTAGTTGTTAATGGGAGTAGGGGAGTGAGGCGGTTTCTGCCCCCACCACTACTCCCAATGCGAGCCGATAACTCCCGAACCCGTGGTCGGAGATTCACGAATGAGGCGTCGTTGGACTCGAGCTGACGGGGGCTTTCTTATGGACCACTCGTCATATTTTTCTAAAAATTTGTTTCAGAAATTTTGTTTTTGAAAATAGGCAATATTGTGAAAACCAAACGTGATAGAATGTTGTGCCATGGCTCAAACGAACGGTCTCTATTTCCTTTGTTTTTTATAATAACACTTTTTTATGTTTTCTTGAAAACAGTCCAATTTTGAAATTCCTATATTTTGGAAACTAGGAATTTTACAATGAAGTTTGTTTGACGTAAATGAATGGTCCCTACCCCCTCTACCACGAAAATAAATGCCAAGTCTCTAGGACAAAAAACTGTGCATTAAAAAAATGTTTTGAAATAAAAGGAGTGTTTGTAGACAGAGAGCCGGTAGCGCTTGACGTATGTTACAACGAGGCTATGACTGGTCATACAGGAAATGGCTATTTCGACGGGACAATAGAGCGAGGGAGCACTTTTTGATATTTTCCTATATGACGAACGAATGAAGGTGAATATTTTGAAAATCCCTTATAGCGATCTCGGTGACCGTGCCCGGAAGAAATGAATTGCTACTTTGGTGGTATGGCGGGCCAGTTTATGACGATTGGTTTTGTGATATTTTCTATGACGGATAGAGGCGAATATTTGAAAATAGGTTAGGTGTGCTAGGATTTTTTTTACCCTGAAGGGGATCTTTAACATCCTAGTAAACGGTAATAAGCGAGACTGCTGTCTGGCACAGTAAATGGTTTTAGAATATGGAAACCTATAACATTTGCTCGACCAAGTCATGTGCATGTACGCAAAGAGCCAAAACGGTAAGGTCATTGGCCTGAAATGTTATAAACTAAATATTGAACTGGGTAAAGTCATGTGTTTTAGGGTGAAAGTATGTGGTTAACACGATCATGTATTGAGGATGGCCGCTTGCTAGTAATTATTATTACATTAAAATGTTTAATAATAATAATAATAATAATAATAAGACACACATGTTTTCAATGCTAACACACAGTCCTGCTCACTGGAGACTGAATATTGTACCTAGCCAGAGGACTTGTGAGAGAGACTGCTGATAAGACAAAAATGTCTACGTCAGCAGGAAGTGTGATATCAGCTTACTTGCCTCGTAGTGTCTAGCAGGTGTGCTGTTTAAGCAGAGACCGCCATTTTGGTTCCTAGACAGCCTTACTACCAATGTATAAGAGGCAGCCATTTTGGTTCCTAATTAAAAACATGAAACTAGTATAAGGTACACGAATCTTATTCAGATTGAGGAATGTGAAGAAGCGTGGGAACACGTGTGAGAGAGACAACATTTCAAGGTCAAAACGCTGAGAAAAAGCAACCCTCTCTGTTGCTAGGCTAACTGATAACGATTGCGTTAGTGATGCACTTGCCATTTTAGCAAACGTACGTACACAGTAGAGCTCTGAACTGAACTTTGGAAGAAAAAAATTCTTTTATTTTTTGGTAAGTACCCATGAATGATTATTTTAATAATGAAATGCTAATTAACCTTAAATTTGTAGTTATTGATCAGGTAATTAATGATTTTTATTAATTTATTTATTTGCAGATAACCGGTATACTTTACATGTCTGAGATACAAGAAACCATTGCGCTTTTGGGCCCACTAGAAGGAAACAGTAACAAGCCAGTGCAAGTGAAGGTGAGACTTTTTTAACTAACTTGTTTATTTTTTGTTTGATATACTTTTATTTTATGAAATGTATGTATTAACCTGAATTTAGGTATTATAGCGGTTTATTTTCTTTATTTTTAGAAACTTGGAAAGAGAAGCCTTACCGCCGTAGCAGTTGCTGAAAACCCAAGACGCAGTGGAGTGCAACCATTGTTTCCAGGCAGTGAACTATTGAAAACTCAGGTAAGTCTAACTTAAAAATGCTATTCCATTTTACCATTACTGAAAACTCGTAGACAAAAAATTCATTACCTGTACATGACTAGGACGATGATTGCTTTCTTCAATAATGGCCATGTATTGACAAACGGTACAAGACTATATTGGTTGTTGACTGGGAAAAGTACAAGGCTATGTTGGATTTTCTAAAAACAAAAACAAAAAATTTAATTTATGGGTGGTTCCCTATGGACTCAATAAATATCGACAGGTTTGAACAAGATAATCTGAACAAAATGATATTATATTTATTATAGTTTATATATTGGTTAATGGGAAATGTAAATGACTGCACCTTTATAAAAAAAAAGTACATGGGTTACTGTTAGTGCAGACATACAGTTTATTTTTTAAATAATTTTTGATGGTGTTTTTCATTTAATGCCAATTAACGTTAAAGTTTAATTACAAGTATTGATTGATTGATTGATGAGTTATTTTGTTTGTTTTTTAGGTGTGGTCATACGCCATTAACATAGTGAACATACAGTGAAAAAAGCATACATCGTGGTTTAAAGTACTGTGTGCAACGTTAATAACTTACAATAAGAAAAAGTTTTATTATATCACATGGCGTTAGTACCAAATACAACAAGTGAACAAGTTGGTTTACCACGTGGGTTAACTTTAAAACCAGAACATGATCGTTGGTTAACATTTGAATCCTGGCCGGTAGGCTTTTTGTCAACACACAAACTTGCAAAAGCCGTTTTTTTTTACTTGAACCGAGAAGATGTGGTGCGCAGTGGTGTTTTGTCGTATTGAACTTTCACACTGGGAGGAAGGGGATGATCCCTTTAGAGACCATTTGTGATGGTCTCCTTGTTGTCCTTACATGCTTGGAAAAGAAGTGGGTAACATACCCGTGTATTCATTTTACCGAACCACAAGACCATTGGCCGCTACTTACGTTGCTGAATCACAAATATATAATAATACTAATGATGTATTACCAGCCAACAACGGTAGTGTCGATATATGTGGTCAATATGCCATAGACAGTGTTGAATTGGCGTGTGCTTTTGAAAAATTGGGAGTTTGCAAGACTAAAGCACTAGCACACCCAGAGTACAGCTCTGTTAAAAAACGTTTATAATCTTATAAAAATGTTTGGCCATTAATAGTAAAACACCTTACCAAACAGCTAAGTGAAGCTGGATTTTTTTTATACTGGTGAAGGGGATAAAACAATATTGTAGGGGACCTGAGTGTGTGCCCTCTACAATGTAGTATTTTGGGGGATGAAATATGAGAACCTGGGGGAAGCTTGGAACTCAAGTGTAAGAGGTGTAGGTTATTGAGTGTTCAGGGGGCGTGGACGCAGCTCGAAAGGAGAACTCCCAATTATTCAGTTTGCTTGGGTAGCTCGAGGGGATGATGGCAGAGCGAAGGACGGCTTAGCAAATAAGTAAATGAGAATCTGAACAGCTGTGCTTCCGCACGGATTATTGCTAACGTGGGCTGCTGGCAGCGCGCTACTGGCGAGCTACGTGAATGCAAGCGCTGTGACGTATAACAAGTGGCTGGCTGCGGGAGCCACGGAACAATTAAACAAGTGTTACCAGGATCCTACCGGGATGTGGTTTAGGGGGTAGGACCTTATTAGCTAGTGAAATAAACTAAATGACCAGTTAGCTTTGAGATGTCTAGTTTTTAATGAGTACTTCCAATGTGAAGTCCTAATGAATTTGGCAGAGCATTTATTAATAATTCAGATGCTGTTACAATCAGTAGGGGATGAAAGTGTTGGTGTTTGTGTGTTGGACTGTACTCGCTAAAACACTTACCCAACTGGCAATTGTCGTGACGGCTCTCAGCAGCGGTCCGGCGTTCAGGCACTAGGTAAGACTGAGGAAGACTGACCCGGAGTGACCTCTCCTCTACTGTTTTATAGCTTTCCGTGTGTCGAGTTCGCATAATTGCAAATTCTTCAGGATGTGAGGTGCTGGCCGGGGTCGATGAAGTTCAAGTGTGAGGTTATTGGAAGTTATTGAAGTATTAGGTTTTTAGATTTGTTGTAGATTTGTGTGATTTATTCTGAAGGCGTTTATTTGGGTATTGATGTGTGGCTCGTAGATAGTTGGGGATGAGGATGCCATCCTATGGATGCAACAACTCCTCTGACGGAGCTAGTCATCGTCCTCGATGACGGGATGAAGCCTAGGCCGTAGGGATAGTTTTTATTGTGTGTATGAAGGGACATCTTTTTCTTTCTTCTAGTGTCTTATTTCTTCTGTTCTTCTCTTCTTTTATTTCCCTTCGGAAATAAGGCGGTGACGTCGGTGGGGGTGTAGATAGCCCCGTGTTAGGTAAGTCGAAGAAGTGAAGTAGTGTTGATGGACAGGTGGGGGTGTGTCGTAGCATGAAGTTTGGGGTCAGTTCGAGGAAAGTGCCTCGTAGAAAACAGGTGCCGTAGGTTTGTGTCTAGCAAGCATGTGTAGATGTGTTGGTTTAGGGGGGGGGGGGCTACAATATTTCCTTCACATATTTTGTATTTCTTCACAGTGTTGGTGCCCTAGGCACGTAATAATCCTTTCATTTTAAGACATGGTAAATCACAAAAAAATATAACTTTTTCATGAACAGCTGTAAACATACATGGTGGGTAAACATCAGCAATGGGAACCATCCCAAGGGGAAAAACATCTGGCAGGGTATGACTCACCCTCCGTCCTGTCAGCAAGGACGGAATGAAAAATTGCCCTTGGGTAGCTAAAATATATACGTACATATATAATGGTAACTGTAAAATAGGAGATAGAAGAGAGAAAGGAAAACAAATGCCTCGGTGTGTAATTTTAGGGTAGAATAAAAATGTGTTTATTGTGTTGGGATAAAAGGAGACATTTTTACAAGTGGGATTTTAGAAGAAGCGAAAGGAAAAATAAAATAGTGTGTAACATTGACAGTTGTGGCATGGAAATAGTGTAAATACATAATTCAATAGACTGGTGTCGGCGTTGTGCTATTGGCCGTAAACGCATGAAAATTTATATGTGCCTTAGCACCAATATACATCCATAACCATAATAGTCGCATTATTCAAATTACCTATTCATATACCTTACAATAGGAACATGTGTTCCGCAACGTAAGCGCTAACCTATAAAATGAACTTATTCGCTATCTAGGCTATGGCCATGGTAAATTAGCTATACCGTTATGGATCGTGTCAACCTCGCCGGCTGATGTATTCGTACATGTGGAGGTGTATAAAAACAAAGAAAACATAGAAACGTGGAAATCAGACTGTAAATAAGGACATGTGATCATCTGGGAATATGACAATAATAGAATGGAGCTTCTGATCGCCATATGTAAGGATAGTACCCCTAGGTACTAAGAGTTCTCATCTGGCGTCCCACGTGGGAGCTCTGGCTGAAAAATAAAGCATGTGTCATGTTATAGGGTGACATGAAGTCAGAGGCTCCCACTTTTTTTCTCTCACTTTTTGCTCCCACCTTTGCTTTCACATTTGCTTCCACTTGTTGCTCCCATACTTGCTCCTACTTTTTTTGCTCCCACTTTTGCTTTCACATTTGCTCCCACTTTTTGCTCCCATACCTGCTCCTACTTTTTTTGCTCTCACTTTTGCTTTCACATTTTGCTCCCACTTTTTCTTTGCTCCCACATTTGCATCCATATATGCTCGCACATTAAACTATTATTCTTATTACCAAGTTGTCTTTACTAGAGCTTAGTCTATGCTTGACAGTTGATATGGAAGTATCAGTGACTAGGTATGGTAAGCCTCATGCATTCTATAAAGGATATTCATATATTGATAAACGAACCAATAAAAATTGAACTGTTATTTGGCGTTGTTCAAAACAATGTCGCGGTGAGCTAAAAAGTAAAAATAGTGAGGTTTTAAGTGTCAGTAATCGTCAATGTAGTGCACAGCATAAAACACTATTGTTGTCAACAGAAAATCATAAAAATGCTAAAAAAGCGAGTGCTAGAAAACAATATTGCTGCTCACAATAGTTCATCGTTCAAAAAACCCTTAACATTATCAAAAGCCACGCAAACTCTACATGAGGACACTGTAGAGGAAGAGGAACAGGAAGAGGACCAGGAATATTTAACTGCTTTTAGTAATGTTGAGGATAATGTTGAGGATAATTATGGTGATTATAATAATAGTGATATAGATCATGCTGCTTATGATTATGATAGTGATAATGATCCGAAACAGTACAATAACGTTTTCATGCCTATTGTTCACCGTGGAAGAAAAGAGATCTACAACAAGCTTTGTTTTTAAAAATATAACACACTATCGTAAAGGCAAAGACTTGTATTAAGTGTGCATTTTATTGTCATAATCATGTATACTCTGCAATGTTAAATATTCTGACTTCTATAGAAAATAAAATAACATTGTACAATTATTTTCATTTATTTACAAACTTTATATACATTTTTTGGTTTCATGATAATATTTTTTAAGCCAATACTAAACACTAAAACATTATTTTTCTAAACACATATTTTTCTTTCAGTCCATTGCCATGACTTATATCTTCCATTATTATTTGACATTTTTTATTTATTTAATTAAAACGAATCATGCACCTATTGTTTTTAAAACCTTCATAAATTAAGTGTACAGGTTGTACAGCATTATTGACTTCATCAAAAACACTCTCCGACATATCATTATACCGTGTAGGCAGAAATGTCTCATAGTTTTCACATACACAAAGTATACGATCACCATAGGCTGTTTTCAATTTCCTAATCTTGATAATGCGGAATGGAATATGCGTTGGCAATTCGCTGAGCTTCTTTGTCTCTAAGCCACATGCTTGACCCACAGCATTCAAAACATTCATTGTAGTAGTCTATAAACAAAAGAAAAACATATCTATTACACTCTAAAACAGCTTTAATAATATTGTGCAATTAGGGATTTTACACTATGCATGGCTAATAAATTATACTAGTTATGCAAGAAATGCCCTAACTGTAGCAGATAATACTTTTCTGCATATAGCACAAGTGTTGAGTTCTAAAGCACACTTGACACAGGCTATCATGTGTCCACAAGGCAAAAATACAAAACCTAGTTCATCTTGATAACAAATTATACATAATTGTTGGTCACACTTTTGTATCTATTCATGAGACAAGTCTTTTTTTTCAGCCTCATGCATTTGCTCCGCGTGTACTAACTCTAAAGGCACTTTTATGTCTTGTGCTGCAATCACGTTTTCTTTACGAATAGTGTTCACAAATTCCTGACCTTTAAGCAACACCATGTGTTTACAGTTAGGTAACCAACGAGCGTGTTTCACAGAAGGGTCATCAGTTATTTGCCAATCCTAAGCAAATCCACAATAAAAACGTATTGTTTTATCCCCTTCACCAGTATAAAAAAAAATCCAGCTTCAGTTAGCTGTTTGGTAAGGTGTTTTAATATTAATGGCCAAATATTTTTATAAAATTCTAAACGTTTTTCAACAGAGCTGTACTCTGGGTGTGCTAGTGCTTTAGTCTTGCAAACTCCCAGATTTTCAGAAGCACACGCCAGTTCAACACTGTCTATGGCATATGGACCACATATATCGACACTACCGTTGTTGGCTGGTAATACATCATTATTATTTATTTGTGATTCAGCAACGTAAGTAGTGGCCAATGCCTTGTGGTTCGGTAAAATGAATACACGGGTATGTTACCCACTTGCTTTCCAAGCATGTAAGGACAACAAGGAGACCATCGAAAATGGTATCTAAAGGGATCATCCCCTTCTTCCCAGTGTGAAAGTTCTATACGACAAAACACACAGCGCACCACATCTTCTCGGTTCAAGTAAAAAAACGGCTTTTGCAAGTTCGTGTGTTGACAAAAAGCCTACAGGCCAGGATTCAAATGTTAACCAACGATCATGTTCTGATTTTAAATTTAACCCACGTGGTAAACCAACTTGTTCACTTGTTGTGTTTGGTACTAACGCCATGTGATATAATAAAACTTTTTCTTATTGTAAGTTATTAACGTTGCACACAGTACTTTAAACCACGATGTATGCTTTTTTCACTGTATGTTCACTATGTTAATGGCGTATGACCACACCTAAAAACAAACAAAATAACTCATCAATCAATCAATCAATACTTGTAATTAAACTTTAACGTTAATTGGCATTAAATAAAAAACACCATCAAAAATTATTTTTAAAAATAAACTGTATGTCTGCACTAACAATAACCCATGTACTTTTTTTATAAAGCTGCAGTCATTTACATTTCCCTTTAACCAATATATAAACTATAATAAATATCATATCATTTTGTTCAGATTATCTTGTTCAAACCTGTGGATATTTATTGAGTCCATAGGGAACCACCCATAAATTAAATTTATTTTTTTTGTTTTCAGAAAATCCAACATAGCCTTGTACTTTTCCCAGTCAACAACCAATATAGTTTTGTACCGTTTGTCAATACATGGCCATTATTGAAGAAAGCAATCATCGTCCTAGTCATGTACAGGTAAATGAATTTTTTGTCTACGAGTTTTCAGTAATGGTAAAATGGAATAGCATTTTTAAGTTAGACTTACCTGAGTTTTCAATAGTTCACTGCCTGGAAACAATGGTTGCACTCTACTGCGTCTTGGGTTTTCAGCAACTGCTACGGCGGTAAGGCTTCTCTTTCCAAGTTTCTAAAAATAAAGAAAATAAACCGCTATAAACACCTAAATTCAGGTTAATACATACATTTCATAAAATAAAAGTATATCAAACAAAAAATAAACAAGTTAGTTAAAAAAATCTCACCTTCACTTGCACTGGCTTGTTACTGTTTCCTTCTAGTGGGCCCAAAACGCAATGGTTTCTTGTATCTCAGACATGTAAAGTATACCGGTTATCTGCAAATAAATAAATAAATAAAAATCATTAATTACCTGATCAATAACTACAAATTTAAGGTTCATTAGCATTTCATTATTAAAATAATCATTCATAGGTACTTACCAAAAAATAAAAGGATTTTTTCTTCCAAAGTTCAGTTCAGAGCTCTACTGTATACGTCCGTTTGCTAAAATGGCAAGTGCATCACTAACGCAATCGTTATCAGTTAGCCTAGCAACAGAGAGGGTTGCCTTTTCTCAGCGTTTTGACCTTGAAATGTTGTCTCTCTCAAACGTGTTCCCACGCCTCTTCCCATTCCTCAATCTGAATAAGATTCGTGCATCTTATACTAGTTTCATGTTTTTAATAAGGAACCAAAATGGCTGCCTCTTATACATTGGTAGTACGGCTGTCTAGGAACCAAAATGGCGGTCTCTGCTTAAACAGCACACCTGCAAGTCACCACGAGGCAAGTAAGCTGATATCACACTTCCTGCTGACGTATACATTTTTGTATTATCAGCAGTCTCTCTCACAATTCCTCTGGCTAGGTACAATATTCAGTCTCCAGTGTGCAGGACTGTGTGTTAGCATTGAGAACATGTGTGTCTTATTTTTATTATTATTATTAAACATGTTACTGTAATATTAATTACTAGCAAGCGGCCATCCTCAATACATGATCATGTTAACCACATACTTTCACCCTAAAACACATGACTTTACCCAGTTCAATATTTAGTTTATAACATTTCAGGCCAATGACCTTACCGTTTTGGCTCTTTGCGTACATGCACATGACTTGGTCGAGCAAATGTTATAGGTTTCCATATTCTAAAACCATTTACTGTGCCAGACAGCAGTCTCGCTTATTACCGTTTACTAGCATGTTAAAGATCCCCTTCAGGGTAAAAAAAATCCTAGCACACTTAACACATTTTCAAATATTCGCCTCTATCCGTCATAGGAAATATCACAAAACCAACCGTCATAAACTGGCCCACCATCCCACCAAAATAGCAATTCATTTCTTCCGGGCACGGTCACCGAGATCGCTATAAGGGATTTTCAAAATATTCACCTTCTTTCGTTCGTCATATAGGAAAATATCAAAAAGAGCTCACTCGCTCTGCTGTCCCGTCGAAATAGCCATTTCCTGTATTCACCATGGCCAGTCATAGCCTCGTTGTAACATACGTCAAGTGCTATCGGCTCACTGTCTACAAACACTCTTTTATATAAAAACATTTTTTTAATGCACAGTTTTTTTGTCCTAGGACTTGACATTTATTTTCGTGGTAGAGACCTTTCATTAATGTCACACAAACTTATTTGTAAACTAGTTAGTTTCCAAAACAGTAAAAATTCAAAATTTCAGTGTTTTCGAAAAATCTCAAAAAATAAAAACGTTTTATTATAAAAAAAATAAAGGTCATAGAGACCATTCGTTTCAACTATGGCACAACGTTCTATCATGTTTGGTTTTCAAACTATCGCCTACTTTCAAAAACAAAATGTTTCATTTTTTATATAACGAGTGGTCTATAGAAAAGAGGACGTCAACTCGAGTCCAACGACACCTCATTTGTTAAATCCGACCATCCGTTCGCCAATTATCGCCAATGTTCGCGAGAAAGTAGGCTATCATTTTGTTTTTATCCTACACCCTTGAAACTTGCTGCCCACCTAGAGGGCATACCCACCTTTCATTAACGTCAAACAAACCATTTCACAACATTCACCATTTCCAAAATAATCAAAAATCCAAAACCAAGAATTTTCAAAAAAAATTAATACCAACACACATTCTTAGTCAAGAGTATGTCATCCCAACGCCAACAATACCTCATTCCTTAAAATCCGACCATCCACACGCCAATTATCGCCAATGTTCGCGAGAAAGTAAGCTATAATTTTTTCCCTCCTACACCCTTGAAACTTGCTGCCCACCTAGAGGGCATATCCACCTTTCATTAACGTCAAACAAACTTTTTCACAACATTCACCATTTCCAAAATAATAATAAAAAAAAGAATTAAAAAAAAAACACACATTCTTAGTCAAGAGTATGTCATCGCAACGCCAACAATACCTCATTCGTTAAAATCCGACCACGCGTTCGGGAGATATCGCCAATGTTTGTATGAAACCTGAGTTGCCACACAACTGCTACTGTCAAGTTTTTAACCTAGATACTTGAAATTTATTTTGGGAGTAGAAGGGGTAGGGACCATTCATTTACGTCAAACAAACTTTCTTGTAAAGTTCCTAGTTTCCAAAATATAGGAATTTCAAAATTGGACTGTTTTCAAAAAAACATAAAAAATAAAAAAGTGTTATTATAAAAAATAAAGCACATAGAGCCATGGCACGACATTCTATCATGTTTGGTTTTCTAACTATTGCTTTTTTTTTTTCAAAAACAAAATTTCTCAAAAAAAATAAAAAATATGACGAGTCCATAAGAAAGCCCCGTCAGCTCGAGTCCAACGGCACCTCATTCGTGAATCTCCGACCACGGGTTCGGGTGTTATCGGCTCGCATTGGGAGTAGTGGGTGGGGTCAGAAACCGCCTCATTCCCCTACTAATGGGAAATGTGTCATGAGGTACTGAGTACTTTGATAAATGGATGCATTCTATGGGAGGAATTCAATTGGTTCAAATGGTAGAAGCTTCAAAACATTAAGGACTTCAATTTTGAGGATATTGTACCGGTACCAAGTATTCAATATTTATAGTAAAAGGGTGAAAAAGTAGATGATTCAAAGTTCTTCGACCAGTTCTGCAACGTAAGGGCGACACTAAACCAGTGGTGGAATTAAGGCAAGATTATGAGGGGGGGGGGGGGGTCTGGAATACCCCCCAGCCCATAGGGAGTGTTAGGAAACTCCCCCAGAAAATTTTGCAAAATTTAGGCCCAAATTAGTGAGTGTTTATTTTTGTGATCTGTTTGGGTAAAAATAAATGTTAACAATTTAAAATAAAGCAACTATCAAAAATTATATGAAACTGTTTTGTGAATTTGGAAATATCTGCGTGATATTAGCCATTTTAAGTGAAAGTCCTACTATTTACTGTCTGTCATAGCTTTAACACGTAAGGTTTAAAACCATTTTAGAGAGGTTTTAAAATTGTAGTACGGTATTCTATCAAACTCAATGTTCGAAATATTAGGCTATTGTAAACTTTACATTTTGGTGTTATACAGTATTTAACTTTAGTGTGAAAGAAATTGTGTGAAGCTAATGTTTTCCTCAGAAGCTTAAGTATGTTTTAATGTAAAACAACAAGATGAATCAAATTCCAAAAGTTGATAGCTTTGCTTTTTTTGAAATCGGAGGATGTGCAACAACAACAAAAACACAAATTTTCTTGTCATGCATCATTTAATCAAAAGGATTATATTTATATTTAACATAAATACAGACTGCTCACGTATTTAAGTTCATCTTACAATAAGCTTGTGGAATCTATTTTTGCTCTTTTGTCCTAACCTATCAATGATTTTATTGCGATCAATAGGAATGTCTCTATGGATGAACATTAGAGCCAATCTGTTGAGTCTGGTTTCTGTCGTCCTCAATCTCAAGTATGTTTACAGGAGACGGAGACGGCACACGCGGTGCTTACAGGATGTGTCAGTATTACTTTGAGCATCGTTTTCACCAATGGAAATAAAACTGGGTGGCAAGCCTCGAACGCACTAGCTACAGTTGATAGGATGATGTCCCCATTGTCCATTTCCAATTTTGTTGACCAATGGAGATATTCAGCTTTTTGTTTCGTATACGACACTTATTCTTGTATTTAAAACAAAGTGGCATATTACACAGTCACCGTCTTCAAGACTTCGTTTTGGTCTGGAGTATCAAGATTAGTACCGGTAATAGACTACATTTTTAACAACATTTTGAGGTAGAAACGTATTTAACTTGTAGATGTCAAGGACTTCATCAGAAAATCTTGTCCTTAGATCGTTGATCATCCAGTCCAGCAAGGGGATATTGAATTTCCTTGTAAAATATTCTTCAGCAGTGCATTTTGTCGGTTTCTTTGTCTCTATGATTCTAGGAAGCTTTATCTCTACAGCCAACACTTTTCATACTCGCTGCTGAAGTCTTCTTCTATATTATTCCTTTCCCTGGCAAAGATCGATATCACGCTGAATACTGCATCAGATGCTGACTTGACAGCTAGGTTTTCAGTTTGAAAAAGTACGCTCAAGTTATGGCTAGAACTTCGTTAAGACAGCACAAAGATACAATAAATTCCTCATCGGTTATGCTGGACAAAAAACATTGTAGGCTACCTTAGGTGGTGACCATATAGAGATCAGTGGTGGTGACGCATCCTCTTGAACGTCTGACCAACTGGAGACAATTTCAAGTGCAGCACTCATTTTTTCAATGTTGGCTGACAATTTCAAAACAGCGTCGTGCCGTTCCACCCATCGTGTCTTACCGAGGTCAATCAGTTGGCCATGAAGAATTTTTTTCAGAACCATATTTAGTTTTGAAGAAGCATTAAAGAATGATATAATATCTGTAAAAATACTAAATGGTTTTCTTACAGACTAGACCTTTGCAGTTTTGTATATAGGCAAGTTTAGTTGGTGGTTGTAGCAAGGACATCTTACTGCGTTAACAGCAACTTTCTGAATCTCTTGTACAGCTCCAACAGTTTCGGGAATATTCACAGAAACTCCATCGGTTCTTAAGCCAACACAGTTATTAAGGTTCAAACCAAGAGCCCTTAACTCTCTAACCACTACCTCACTTAGTCTCAAACCTGTCACCGTCGGTTCAATTTCATTGCTCGAATGGTTTTCATGATTGCCATCTTCCATCTCTGAGCCTGATGATGAATCTTTTTCAAGGTACAAAACAGCTTTTCTAATATCTAGAAATCCCACAAAATCTTCTCTAACCTTGATGTTGCCTGCTCCAGTGCAAACGTATCTCAGAATAAGTGGCATTTGAGAAATATGGGACACATCCACTGTTTCATCAAACATGCAGCATGCAGCTGAATTCCTTGGCTTTGTTTACACGAGCCACTATTGTCCTCACTACACATTCTATGGGAGAATGTTGAATTGTTTTACTGGTAAAGAGGCTTCTTGGACCAGCCATTCTTTGATGTTCTTCAAGAGCATAAAAGTAAATTAATATGCAAATGGATCCTGCTTGTCATTAAAAGGTAGTTACCGATACACTTTTAAAGGTCTGTAAATATTAATATTTCACGAGCTTCATGTTTAGTGAATAACTAAGAAATTGCACGATTTGTTTCCAGGCTTTTAATACAAGTAACCAACAAATGCTTAAATAATATTCAATAATATTAGTAAAATTTGTCGAAGGGGTGGGGGACGCTCGCCCCTCTGCCCCACCCCTACACAAAAACAAAAATGGTCTGTTTTCTTTAATAAGTGCCAGAACATTGAGTTTGTCTCTGAACTTTTAAACATTTGCAGTTTGTCATGCCAGGCAATAAGTTACCTCCACTGAACGTGTCTTTTCATTCATACAATACTCAATGGAGAAAAGAAAGGAACCGTTTGTTGGTACAGTAGAATGTTACTTGTGAGATATGTCGTGTGAAGAATCGTATAAATATGTGCTTCAAGAAAATAATTCACGTCTTCTTCAAAAGTAGATTCTGTTGAAAATTACAGCTTAATGGAAAAGAACTGCAGCAAGGACTGATCATTAAGTAAATCTCCTTTAAAGTATGCTATCAATTGAACTTGTCGGGAATTTTTCTTAAATGCCCTGCATTTGGAAATGCTTAGTTAGTAACCCTAGCCACAAGAGTTATTTGCAAATGATATACAAATTGTATGCGTAGCCGTGATACGATGCCGTTTTAATTTTTTAAACAGATCAAGATATAGTAGCTGCTTATAATATTCTCACATAAAACTTATTTAGGTCACTCCCACATTACACCATTTTGGCCTAAGGGATGGAGGCATTGAACTGTAGGTACCTACTACGGGCGCAAAAAAGATTGGAGTTTGAATATGCAGATCGCACACTTCTTAGGCCTACTATTTGTAGGATTTTATAATTGCGACGTTTTTACCAAACATTCTTATAGGGATATTACGACAGGCGAACTCTCTGTTCCTGATTCAATACCCAAAATCAGAACCCACATAACAAAACAAAATAACAGAGGACGGACAGTGAAAGTCAAATGGAGACTCGCGGACTGGAAGTTCGAAACCGTACGCATAGTACTGGGTGCCATATGGAATCCTAGAAGTTCTTTAGTGATTGTTGGTGAAAACAGGTTGGTGTACCAATGTAAAATTAAAGAATGGTCTCACACTTAGAGGAAGAATATGTTGTACCGCACGGTGCGGTGTGATTACACGTATCTTTTGAGAGGAAACGCTAGATCTTGGCAGCACTGACCCAGATTACTGTACTGCAAAGAGGAATATGTATTTCTGTAGCTTTAGAAACGGCCCTAAATCCTTATTGAAACCAATCGCTAGAAGAATTTCATACAACAGGCTACGGTATATTCCCATGTTAGGTTCTGACAAACAATATCCACAGCTCAACACTTTCCGTTTCTTAAGTTCTTCCTGTTCATACCAGCGAAACAACTACCGTACGGTATATATATCTTCAGTCTTTTAACTGGTTTGATGTAGCCTGTCCTGAGCTAATCGTTTCATCTCTACATAGCAACCACACCTTACAGCTACCCCTACAGTTTACATACCGTACCGTATATAGTTTAATCACATGTACCATTATTTTCTCGCAGGTCCCAGTATTTTGTTGATCGACTGAAAGCTAGTACCAATTGTCGATGAGGCGATGGCTTCAAGACTGTGTCTGTAACAATATTAGTGGCATGTGCGCCGCAAGGAGTAGTAAGGAGAGGCCCTAACGGCCAGGAAGTGAAGCCACAAGGCTTGTGCTCATGATATGTGTACCGCCCCTTATCTTATCCGCCCCCGAATAAAGAGACTCAGAAAGAAAGGAGGTAAACAGGGATAACGGAGAACTTGCTCCGAGAGTGGAAGTGTACCCTAGAGGAAGAGGGTGGATTAAAATCTAGAGTAGAAGTGGCTCTGAGCGAAGAGGGTGGTTTAAAATCCATTACTATATAAAATAGATAATGCAGACAAAATATCCTATATTTAACAAAAAGGGAAAATACATATATCACCAAAATACACGTAGTCACACTTAAGACAATACCCCTCGAGAAGAGCAAATTATTGGAAAACTGAATAATTAAAAGAAAATCCGTCACCTCGGTTGGATAACTGTATAATATAATGACATTAAAAGCGAGACGGGGAGTTCATTTTCATGTGCCAGCGTAATCCAGTCTATCTCAAGTCTTAATGGCGTCACCATCCAATTGTTATAATACAGAATTAAAAACAAGGAACTTAAGTAGTCAAACACTAGTAAAAACAAAGATATCACACTTGAGTCTCTATATGTCCGTTCACTAACAAAACCAAGGAGATCACACATCTTCAATCTTCTCAGAGATTACACTGCTTTCTATGGCCCGGGCTTGGGCGATTGACGCAATTATGGGGTAGTAGAAGTATTGTGACAGACCAACTGTCACAGATCTCCCCCCTCCAACCAAGACGATGGGTTGATGATAAGGAAAGGTTGTTCGCTGTCCACCATGGCAATCGGGAAGAGAACCTCCAGGTTCGCCAGCAGAACTCGAAGACGCCTCCACAAGTTTACAGATGCCATCGATGAAGAGAAATGGTGCTTCCAATCCAGGCCTAGATTGTTATCATCTTCTAGTAATATGTACCGTAGTAGGTGAAATCTGATCTTCCGCAACACCTTTCTTACAATCGTAGGATGAACTAACGTGCCCCTCAGCACACATCGGCGTTTCACACCACCCTTGGTGACAAGACATTAAGTTTCCTTCACTGGAAACAATATTTTGTTCAAGCGAGATAGACTTATATTTTTCACATCTGGTCGTACTAGAGTAGATCCAAATATTAAGGTTGTCATTTCCATGCAACAAAATGAGTAGATAGATTCTGCTGTCATATTCAGCTTGAAGAAGTCTCAACTTAAGGTTTTTGATGTTCATAGAAGTTGTTTTTCTTTTATGTCTCATTACGGATTATCCAATTAGGTAGCAGGAACCGTAAAAGAAAAAAATATAGTGACCAACATACCCAAAAGAAACTGGGAAATGACATCGTAAAATAGAACCCAAGAAAGAAAGAAAGAAATGAGAATAAGACAAGAGGGAAGAAAAAAAAATTAAACCATCCCATAAGATAATCTTAAAGGAGAAGAAAGGTCAAACTCATCAGCTTTCCCCCTATCATTTATCAACCATCGAGTTTCAACTCCATCTAGAAGTAGCACCAACATATTGAATGATACAATAGATTAAATGTATTCGGAATCCATACATTATTTACTCAAAATACTGTTATGACCTTTTAGAGATTCACTATAGCTTAAATCATTTGCGTGCTTGTCTTTGAGTTACAGTATATCATGGCTTCCTTTAAGAAGGCCTTGTCCACACCGAATTGCAACACCGCTTCGCTGACGTCATACGTCCGGGTCCGGCCGTGCGCCTAGGGAAGACAATACATTGCTGTCTGTCAATACAGTATATTAATTTGAAATCGGGTTATTGGAAAGAAGTTCGCTAATATGTATGGACGGGGGAAGATGCGTATACTGTAGATTCTGATGTAAGTTATTTAAGAATTAGTCAATAAAACGATAAAAATGATGAAATTACTTCACATGCATTTAACTTAACTAAAACAAGCCAAGAATCAAATAAATACTTCACATAAGTGATAACAATTTTCTTTTCCTACTTTCACTTGAAGTAGGCCTTTTCGATGCGTCTGTCATGATTTTGGAGTAAATTTTCAGAAGAATGTTCGATGCAATTGCAATTATTAGCTTAACAGTATCACCATTTTCTCTGCTTCGTTTGAATTCCTTTCTGTTTCCATTTTTGCCCACATACACTTCTGTGAATTCTAAATCACCTTGATGAAAGTGCTTAATACACACAACTGACCTTTCGGATGGTTTCCAGTATTCTCGGGGAATAGCTCGAAGCTACAATTTTCGTGTTTCCTCGTCTTTTGGGAACATGAAACATTGCACATACCCTTCACTCTTAGTACTGTCATAATTGGACTTATACCCTGGAGCTACACATCTGTCCGACATCTAAAGGTAACAGGAAAGACAGAATTGTTATATTTATATTGATACCGGTACGTTGCTGAAAAACAGATTATCCTAGAAAACCACAGTGGAGACTGAGAAAATCGAAATGAGTAGACTATACTCTGTCCATATTATTATTAATAATAATAATAATAATAATAGGCCTATCGACCGGGGTAGCTACTCACGTAGTGCCGCAAGGCCCTGGGACCTGACTATCCCTGGAATCGAAAGAGCAGTGGGTTCGAATCCCATCGTCATCCGTTCTTGAAATGGTTTGGCGTGGTTTCAAATTTTTAGCTCCAGGCAAATGCCAGCCACTGACGCTTCCATCCAATTATTTTCAGTCATTGTATCTCTCATTAACTATTCTGGTGAGGCCGGCATCAGGAAGGGCACCCGGCCGTAAAAACCATTCGCCATATTTTAAAAAAATCTTAGTTCAACACCAACCCCGTAGAAACGGCAATAATATGGGTTGGAAATAATAATAGTAATAATAATAATAATGATAATGATGATAAAGCACCATTAGACTTCTGAGACATCTCTTGCCTCGGCTAATAAATTACAGTACCGTAAGTAGTTCGGTAGACTGCCTCTCCGTCATTCATGTCTGTCATTTCCAGCAGGCATTCTCATTCTGACATCATACGAAACAGAAATAGACGAAGGTGACTTCCTCATGCAATAAATTGCTATCTCTGTTTTAGTAACTAATTAGTACGCCCATATCAGTGATTTATGTGTATCTGTTTAACTTACGCTGCTTAAATGCCAACGCAGACATGAGAAAAATAGCTATCGTAGGTCATGGTCGATCGAAAGTAGGCCTGCTGATTATTGACGAGAATAAAGACTCTGCTAGTATCAACGTACGATTGTTGTTTCAACACATTTAAATTTTGACAAGTGTATGAAGCTTAAAAATCAAAATACATGACATTTCGGAACAATACAGAAGAGCAACCACGTGCGATAGAATTCGAGAGCTTACTATCATTTAATATTATAATTATATTATATTATATTATAATATTATAATATTATAATTATAATTAATATTAATATTATGAATCTCGAAACTTAGATTGCATTCAATCTGCTTTTGATAAACTCTCAACATGGGCCGAAAACAATGAATTAACACTAAACGGTACTAAAACTGTGAAAATGACATTCAGAAAAGGAGGTAGACTTTCAACAAATGACTTCATTATGTATAAGAATGTCCCGCTACAGAATGTATCACACTTCAAATACTTGGGAATCACTTTTCAGACAAGAGGTGATGTCTATAGCCAACACGTCAAGGAAAGAGTCGCCGCGGCAAAGATTGCTGTTCACACTATAAGGAATCTGAGACAGCTATCTTTAGCCACAGCCATCACCCTGTTTCGCCTTAAAATTACACCAATAATAACTTATGGTCTAGAGACAATTTGGCTACAACTGACGAAGAGAAATTTGGAAGAAATAGAAAGAGTCAAAGCCACTTTCCTGAAAAGAACATTGTGCCTGTCGAAATTCACACGGTCTCGCCTCACCTACGTGCTAGCAAGAGAGCAATTTTTCATCGAAGATCTTCGCCTTAACCTATTACTACCATCAACCGTCGCCTACACAGAACTTTTACAAGAACTCAATGCAAAACAGCAAGACATATGGCCAACGTTCTTTTCAACAGATGCCATGATTTACAGAGAATGGACTCAAGTTGGATATGAACTACGGCATGTAGTGACGCGATACGCCGTGCATGGTTTCCACCACCGGATATGCCAGACTGAAAATTTCCACGACCCGGACGATAACTGCAGGTGTAAACTGTGTGGGTCAACCTGTGACCGTTATCACCTGCTTTTGTGCACCAAACGGAAAGTCTCGTTGACAGATTTCTGCAATGACTGAACGTGTGGTTTTTATTTAGGTTATTGTATGCACGGTCATGTATATATTCCTTTTGGCAGTTAGCTGCACTTATTAAATTATTAATATTATAGAATAACGACGTTGTGTTAGGAGCTGTACTTACGTTTCCCAGATGATTAGCCTTCGCTCTCGGATCTACCTTAAACACAATTGTAAGAACTGCGAGCGATAAAAGATTATATCCAATTTTATGTGCACTAGCAGGTTCAGCACCATTCATCACCATGCTTACTGCTTGCCACACATAGACGAGAGTGCGGCGTTGCCGCTCCGCTATGGACCAGGCCTGCCTATAGGAAGCCATGGTTATATCTTTTAGATAAGGTAACTCAGCACCAGGGGGGTGCCAATGTGGGTGGTCCTCTGCTTAGCCGCTCTTGGGTCTCGTGAAGCCGTGACGTAGGTAGTATGGCAAGTGGGCTGGGAGATACAAGCTAGCCACAGTGAATGTCAGTAGCCGTAGCAAAACAAGTGCTTTATTTCTTGTGTGTGATCTTTGTCTTATTCCTAGTTTCATTTGCGTGTTTTATAGGTGGTATATTGTGTATTAAATGTACTTCACTTCAATGTGTGCAATCGTATGTGCACTAGTTGAAGCGGAATAAACTCATGTACGTTCCCTTACAATGGAATGTGCTATTGCTACATGCCGGAACTATTGGAGGAAAACAAAAGACAACATTGATATTGTGTACCATAGTTTCCCCAAAGATACAACTCTTGTGAAAGCTTGGCTGGCAAAATGTAAACGAGGGGATAAATTGAATATAGTCAATGCAAAAGTCTGCTCCGTCCATTTTACGAGCGATGATTACTATCGTGATTTAGAGCATGAATTATTGGGCCTGCCACTGAGGAAAAAAAGACGTCTCAAGACGGATGCTGTGCCTTCCCTTCATCTTCCCTTCACCAGTGTTCAAGAGCCCCACTCGGACATTCAGAACAGCCCTGATAATTTGAATGATGGATGTCGACCACTTTTACAGGTAAGAATAACCATGCATATGAGCAATCAAATCTCTTTAACTCCTGAGCGTCTAGTGTAGGTCGTTATTTCTCAAGCCAGTAAAAACATATTAGTCTATGAGTTCTGAAATCAGTGGCGTAGCAAAATAATAGGTTGTTTGTTGTTGTTGTTGTTGATTCATTTAGGGGCTTTGTGACATCGTGGTCATGGGGTTCCATGTATTTGGGTGGGGGTGTGTGTGTGTGTGTGTGGGGGGGAATTTGACTGATAACCTGTGTTATTGTGATGGCTGAATTACTGTGTGTATTTGTAATTCAGATAAGGTATCGGAAAGAGACGGCCTTGGCCTTAATTTAGGAACAATCCCAGCATTCGCCTGGAGTAGAAGTGGGAAACCATGTAAAACCACTTCTAGGAGGGTTGAGGTAAGAATCGAACCCGCCCCCTTCTCAGTTTTGCCTCACGAGGCTGAATATACCCCGTTCCAGTCCTCGGACCAGAATTACATTTCTTGGCAGAACCAGGAATCGAACCCGGACCTCCGCGGTGACAGCCAAGAGTGCTAGCCACTACGTAACTTGGCGGTTCAAAATAATAGGTGCCCCAGATTGTAGGTTGAAATCATATAAATTAATACCTGCTTTCCAACAACAACAACAACAACAAAGTGCATTAGGCTATAAGCAGTCATATGAACCCACAATTCTCTATTTAACTAGACTTTTGGTTTTATAGACCAATTCGGCAATAGCAAGAAAATATAGGGGGAGATGACTTCGATGTTCCACTTCTTAAAACAATCACCACGACCAACAACAAAACATAAATGAGGACCAATTTTTTCGTTAGTAGGCTTCTTAGCAAATGTTCGATGTATTCTTTAGTTTAGAAACAATGATTGTGTTTTAAGTAGGTTATACAAGGGTAAAACGTATCTCCTTTTTCTGGTTATTAATTTTTAAAAGTTGGCTAGCCTACTTGCGTCGGAAATTTTTAAATACCAAATGTGATAGGCTTATACCCGTGAAACGTTCAGAGAGTGTGCGTTCCTAGAGAATCTCCTATAATTGCCTAAGATATGTTAACTATTTCGGGATTTTTGCGACAAAGATAATTTTTTGAAAAGAAAGTAATGAGGGGTATCTTCTTTGCACCTAGTAACTGACCTCCACCCCACACACACAACTATGCCACTGTCTGGAATATTCCGAAATAAGGATGACGGAATTCGTTGGGTCAGTAACATCCTATATATTGACATTGCCAGTGATGGTTTTTTCTTTTGTGCAATGCAATTATGTCATCTAGTTGTAGGCTTGCAATACAATGTGGAAAACAGCGGCCATCATTTAGTTGCACATGCTTTTCTTTTTCACCTAATTAGGAAGACTGGAATTCGATTCCACCTGAATAAACTTATTTAAACAGCTTATGATTCACTAAGAAATATTTAAGAGTGTATTCGCTTTATCAAACAATAGACTAATATTACACTAATACAATGGTTTTTTGACAGGTGCTCACATCTCCCAGAGACGAGAGGAACAAATCACGGATCGCACGGAAAAGGGCAATAGAGCACATAGAAAGCGTTTCTCCTAAAAAGCGCAGGAAGCTTACTGAAGATGCCAGTACGACTACAGAAGGGCTCCAGTGCTGTGAAGAAAAAGTACTCCTAAAGAAAGAAATTCATGAACTATAAGCACAGAATGTGCGTTTAAGGAATCAAGTAATCTTTCTTCAGAATTCGAAGAGAAAATGTGCACAAAATTTAAGGAAGAAATTTACAGCCTTACAGAGGAAGTCATGTTTAAGACAAAAATCACTTCATGGAGAAGTAGACTCGCGTCTGCAGGAAGTTCTCGGTAAACTTTTCACTCCTGCACAAATAAAATCACTCAAATTAAGTAGACCTGTCAACTGGGATTCAGACACAATTTGTAAGGCAATTGCACTTAGAGCAGTTTCTCGTAAGGGCTACAGTTATTTGCGAAATAAATTACATTTTCCTCTGCCGGGACTGTCCACTTTGAGGAGATGGACTAGTAATTTTAAATGCGACAGGGGGATTTTACATGATGTGTTGAAATTAATGGAACCACAGATTGAAAATTTCACCTACATGCAGAAATACTGCGTGATTTCATTTGATGAAATGAATGTGGATAGCCGCATATGTTATGACCAAGGAACGGATGAAATTTTAGGCCCACATAAAAATGTACAGGTTCTAATGGTAAGATCTTTATGTGCTAAATGGAAGCAACCTGTATATTATGACTTTGATGTGTCCATGTCAGCAGTTCTTATTAAAGATATCATCGTCAATCTAGAGAATATAGGTGTTAAGGTTGTAGCTATTGTGTCTGACATGGGTGGTAAAAATATCGCTCTTTGGTCGGAGTTAGGTATTTCTCACACCAAGACTTATTTCAGTCATCCTTTGGATTGTGATAGACACATATGGGTATTTGCGGATTTCCCACATCTTCTGAAATTATTGCGCAATCACTTCCTGGACAGTGGAATTATCTTGCCGAGTGGTAAAGTAATTCAGAAGAATATCATTGAACAAATAATTCAGGCAGATTCAAATGAACTCAAAATTGCACCTAAGTTAACGCAACTGCATGTAACTTGTCGAGGTCGTGATAGGCAGCGAGTAAGCTTAGCTGCAGAACTTTTCTCAAGGACTACTGCTAGGGCACTGAGTTTTGTTTCTCAAGACATGAATGAGGCCCATGATTTCCTCGAAATAGTGAACGATTCTCTGGACATTTTTAACTCTCGCGTACCTGATAATCCTGGAGTAAAAGCAGCTTTTGGAGTTTGTTTGGAGCAACAGCTTCGGGTTTTGGATATATTTGAGATCCTCTGTGAAAATATGCGGGTGGTGGGTAAAAAGACAATGCTGCCATTTCAGAAAGGCTTTCTCATGAGTGTAAGATCTCTGAAAGGACTTTATAATTATTTGCTTAAACAGGGATTTCGCTTCATCTTGACAGCGAAGCTGAATCAGGACTGTGTGGAAAATTTATTTTCTCAATTACGTGGGCTTGGACATTTCTATGACCACCCATTACCAGTAGAGGTTAAGAACAGAATTCGTCTGTTATTAATAAGTGCGAATGCGGGAAATATTCCTGTTTCAAGTGCAAGTTCTGTTAAGAAACTAGACGATAATGATGAGTGCTTCCTTACACACCAGCTTCTAGAAGGAATGTCCGAGGAAATGGAACGTAACTCAGTTCTAGAAGAAGATGAATCAATTCGAGGTTTATGCATTGAAAATCTCACCTTTCGAGAGGAAATCCAAGACTATTCGTCACATGTGGACTTGCCTTTTGAAGGCCTTAGGTATGTAGCTGGATACGTGGCTTTCAAGTGTAAGAAGCATTGCCAATTAGGCTTTCAATCTAAGCCGCTCTCAATATGTCAAAATGTACTGTCGACAATGAACTGGATACAGGTTCTTTCAAAAGGCGGTTTAATTGAACCAAGTGAAGAGTGGTTTGATGAGGTGAAAAAATTTGAAACAATTTTTCAAAATTTTCACGGAAATGAATTGAAAAGGGGTCGACGAATAATGCATGCGCTTGTATTAGTATTGCAACAGAAGTTCCCGCACACGAATGAGAACGCTATTCGACTGTATGTAAGAACGAGAACATTGATTAGAATGCGCTTCCTCAACGCCCTTAAGTCTCTCAGAGAGGCTGAAAGAAGGGCTGCAAGCAAACGCCTGAAATGGGCGAAATCAGCCTTGTAGAATCCCTGTTTTGGTGTTGCCATGTAAGTTACTAGGATTGCCAGATTTCAAGAATGGAAAAACGGAACAAACGTCCCAAAACATGTTTTCTTTTTTTAATCGAGGTTATTAAATGTTGTAATAAATAATACACACAAACAACCCAACCTCTGGCACTATACAGCCCATGACGGGCTAAGGCCGACCAAGCGACCGCTGCCTAGCCATTTGGCCTGCAGATATTGGGGTGACGCGTGATCAGCGCGTCGGGTCCCCTCGGCCGTTAATCTTGGTATTCGTGATCGGGGCGCTGTCTTACTGTCAGAAAGCTACTCAATTGTCCTCACGAGGCTGAGTGCACCCCGTTCCAACCCTCACGTCAGTTTTAAAATCCGTGACGGAGCCGGGGATCGAACCCGGGGCCTCCGGGTAAGAGGCAGGCGCGCTACCCCAACACCACGGGGCCGGCAAATAATACACACACCTATAAAATAAACATTACAGAATCAAATACACAAAATTGAAACTAGATATTGCTGACGTATCATATAGGCCTCTGACACCAGCAACTTACAAATACTTTTCATTTGAACGACCCTTTGCAAGGATTTTTATTTGTAAGTACCTTCTGATAAAATTCACTACAATATTCGTCATAATTGTAATATGTGAACAATTCTTGTTTTATCAAACTAATGGAGCTTCTGTTTCTATCATCTCTCCATTTGATATTCATGACAGAAAAACTCTCCCCGTATAAACAATGGAGGGGAAAATGCTGAGTATTAACTTCACAAGAACTAACATATCCCTTAACTTAATTTTGTTGTCCCTAATAAATCTATAACATGTACCCATCTATCTGACATAGACATAGAAATCACTTTCTCTTTCAAACTTGCGCCTGTACCACCAGAAATCAAGCTAGATATTACAATCAATTCTGAAGCGGGACATTTGAGAATTGGTGCGAAATTGAATATACTGTATTATCAAATTAACAAAAAGAAACCGGAATATTTGGCGTTCTGTTAATGATGAAAACGGAACGCGGAACAAAACAAGAAAAAACGGAATTGTTCCGGTTATAACGGAACGTCTGGCAACCCTATGTACTAGTGAAATTGTATTATATTGTGTATGAATTTCCTTGTGCTGTATGATTGTCATGTGATATATAAATAATTAAAATAACCTCATAAAATCTCTCATTTCATTTACTGTTCCCTTCACCCGCTATCTCCCAAGCACTGCTTGGCATAGTAGCTACGTCACAGCCGCCAGCCAATTGCCGCGCGCTCCCCGACTTGGCCCAACCTTAGTATTTAAGTAACCTTGACTCAGCACATCACTCTTTTAGATAAAGGTAACTCTGCACATCGCAACCAACTACTGCTCCTATCCGCCTACAGTGGCCATCCGAAGGCAGAAAAAACCGATAACGAATTACAACGTACCAGAATCCCTCAAGTTGCGTTCACGATATACATATCAGAAATCCAACAAGATACTCCTCTCTATAACCATATTCACCCAGCATAATCCAATCAACGATTGACCCTCTAACAAATGCATAATACTTACATTTATGCCAAGGTGCTGGTATCACAATACAAGTTACGGACTAGGGAACAACACGCCAGTGTCACACAAGGCATAGATTACGAGCAGAGTACTCAAAATTCCCAATTCAACTCTCTACCTTTCCGGTTAAAAAAAAACTTCCTGGAGGTTTATCCTCCTATAACAAACCTCATCTCATTCAGGTAGGGGACATTCACATCATCGATTAAAAGCAAATAGCTCCGAGATGTGAAATAAGATAATACTATACAAGGATGTACTCAGCAAATATACCTCCTATCACAGTATACAACTCCCGCACCAACGCTCCAACCACACGCACGAGACCCAAACACAACCTATCATCCTTAAACCCTTCGATTAACAACACCATTAGTGCACAGAGCAGTTGATCAGCATGACAACTCAGCAATCAACAAAACACACCCATTATACAAGGTCTACATAACACTTTTACAAACCTACAATCCACCTTGTTGCAACCACAGAAGAAAACCAGCCGACTAACAGAACAAGATGCAGGTATCAGTGACCAACGAACTAGTATAATCAAATCGCATTAAACGCACACATTATCCCGAATCTTGAGCTGAGAACTGAACTCGGGACTCTAAGGCTACATTCAAGGCAGAGTACTGGCTCCACAAAACAGAATCACACACATAGCACACAATCAACGCTCGCACCATCTCCGGTGTGAACACTAAAACAGTTCCAAGACCGCAGTTCACAACTTTTCAAAACAGTGCTCTAACAACAAGTCTTCTTTACAACTGAAGGCTACATTCAAGGCAGAGTACTGGCTCCACAAAATAGAATCACACACATAGCACACAATCAACGCTCGCACCATCTCCGGTGTGAACACTAAAACAGTTCCAAGACCGCAGTTCACAACTTTTCAAAACACTGCTCTAATAAACAACCTTCTTGACAACTGACCAGATGGAGCACGAAGCCAGGTCCAGTGACAACAAACAAATGACACCGAAAGAAATCTCCGTCGTATATACCAAATAACAACGATAACAACAAAACTCCGTACCTGAGCCGAAAACGCAGCACAAGCAACCAGTAGCTCTAAAACAGTCCCTAATTCAGCATTACAGCCAATCACCAACTGATTTAACTCAAAACACATGTCACCACAACTAACGTTCACCAATATAAGACACGTGACATCACCTAAAGAACGACACCGTAAAACACACAGAATCACTACCCACCATAAACATTTCCAAGAGAAATTTCCGACTCGCACTTTTAGTTTCACGGAGCCTAAAACCCAGATTTTGGAACCGCTCGCAAACACAATCCCAACCTCTACATCCTTTAAACGAACCGAAACAGCCTGCACAACCGCACTCACATATGAAAGCCATTTAGGAGTAATCCCAGATAAAATCAGAGAAATAATTTCCCTCTCAGACAAATTTAAACTAAAAACCTTAACATGTTTGGTAATATCGGCAATATAAGAATTTAACGATTCATTTAAATTCTGCCCGCGGTACAAGTACAATGCCTTCATCTGATCTAATAACTTCATAAGCACAAATACCCTTAATGCCTCGGCAATAAAATCTTTTATACTTATGCCACTACCATTTTGCCTTACATCAAAACACTCTTTCCCCTTCCCCTGAGATTCATTTTTCAAATTAATCTCATCAGAAGAGAAAATCTTTCGATCGTCCGCACGGAATTGATGACCTACTTCTCCTTTAGTACCGATAGAAAATTTACAATGTTGTACAATATGGTTCGGGTCCGTAACACATGTCGAACCAGGAGACATATTATCACACTCAATATTTAATTCATCCTCACGTATCGATGGAACTGGAACCTCATTACTAAACCTTCTTTTATTTTCAGTCCCTGATAATGTAAACGAAGTTCTAGATAAGGAATTTCGCGTCGATCAATTTTCACAGAAACACGACACTGAACGCACATTTGGGTTACCTAACCTACAACCAACGTTATTACTTACAGGCGATAGAATTTGACTAGTATTATGCCTCGGTCTAGGACCATTTACCCTAGTCATAGTTGGCAATCTATTCATTTCTGACGTAATAACCTTAGAAGAAGATAAGCACTCTTTGTTATTCTTAGGAATGTGCTGTACAATATTTCCCACAGATGATATTTCATATCCTACAGCGGTAGATACTCCCGAATATGGAGGACAATACAGCACGGTGTCCCTAGGTACCGATTCAGCAATCGAAACACCAAGTTGTACAACATGGACATTACATAACCTAACTTAATCACCACCGACACTCGAGTCGTACCAATTACAAGTTGACTCAACAGACGGTAAGGTATTGTGGCATGAAACGACATTCGTAGCCAAATGTTTAGAAGTGCACGACGTATTATTTCTCACGCCGGTACTCGTAGTGTTTGCAATTGTATTACTACTATTCTTCGCAATACTAGACTTTGAAATGTTTTGCACAACATCTGAATTCAACGGCATCATAAAACAATCATTAGAAGGCATATTACTTACATTAGACACAGCTGTTTCCGGGATTAGATTCATATTAGCCAAAGCGCCATCTGTCGCCTCATGCAACGACTTAGAGATTAATCCAACGTTAGAATCGACAACAACAGTCGGAATATCAGCAGTAGGGCCAACACAATTTCGTTGTTGAGGTAAGGCCAACTGATCTTTCACAACACAAGGAATATTGACATGATTCCCCATTTGATTCACTGTTGAAACGGAAACGTCCACATCGTCAATAGGCGAAGACCTAATCACACTCTCATTTTCAATCGATGAATTCACACTCATCAATATCTCCGAACATTCAACTAATTGCAACCGAGCCTTTAATACTCTTTTCAAAACACTAATAGGTCGCTTTTCAGAAGCGTTAAGTAAATCATTACACCGGAGGTATAGGTACAGGATTCGAGCCCGTAATTTGGTTAGCTGGGCAGTTACACTTTACTTCTGAAAAGCAGAAGTTAACTACATTGACAATATCACTCACAGATTGACACAATCTTGACTCACGCAAATGATATTCCGCTTCAGGTAACATAGGAAAGGACACTGGGAATGCAGCTCCCAAAATAAGACTTTCTCTAGCAACTCTTGGATCGCTCGGCACATAAAAGGTTTCTCAGAAGTAATTCATTCTCCACTTCTTCATCAGATAAATGTTGAATCTCAATTTTCCGATTACTCATCATTATAGATGGTATGATAATATTCATTAAAGGGCAAAAGCAAATATATACTAACCAAACACTCCCACTATCTAACTCCAGATTTACTGAAACGTAACTACGCTCTGCTACCAAAACTACTGTACTGCCCCTTATCTTATCCGCCCCCCGAATAAAGAGACTCAGAAAGAAAGGAGGTAAACAGGGATAACGGAGAACTTGCTCCGAGAGTGGAAGTGAACCCTAGAGGAAGAGGGTGGTTTAAAATCTAGAGTAGAAGTGGCTCTGGGCGAAGAGGGTGGTTTAAAATCCATTACTATATAAAATAGATAATGCAGACAAAATATCCTATATTTAAGAAAAAGGGAAAATACATATATCACCAAAATACACGTAGTCACACTTAAGACAATACCCCTCGAGAGGAGGACGGTGACAAGCAAATTATTGGAAAACTGAATAATTAAAAGAAAATCCGTCACCTCGGTTGGATAACTGTATAATCTAATGACATTAAAAGCGAGACGGGGAGTTCATTTTCATGTGCTAGCGTAATCCAGTCTATCTCAAGTCTTAATGGCGTCACCATCCAATTGTTATAATACAGCATTAAAAACAAGGAACTTAAGTAGTCAAACACTAGTAAAAACAAAGATATCACACTTGAGTCTCTATATGTCCGTTCACTAACAAAACCAAGGAGATCACACATCTTCAATCTTCTCAGAGATTACACTGCTTTCTATGGCCCGGGCTTGGGCGATTGACGCAATTATGGGGTAGTAGAAGTATTGTGACAGACCAACTGTCACAATATGTGCCACCCCTAGTGGCAAGTTCGTTAACTGGATTATGGTGGGTAGAAACACAACACAGTGGTCCTTTTAAAGAAATAGGAGTTTTATTGCTGGTCTTAGCAAGTTACAGTTCACCACACAATAAACAGATACAAGCAGTTAGCTGTCTTACAGAAGCTGCCTCTATGGAGCTTGACTCACCCTTTCACTCAGTTATGCAGTTAATCCTACCGTAATGAGGTCCGTGTCCTCGGCTAGAAGTAACGGCACTCTCCCTCAAGTAAACAAGCCACACTCACTTGTTCTGAGTGTACGCTGTCTCGCCGTCTGCAGGCTAGGAAAACAGTCCACTGCGTTTCGCAATCCACACAGCACTTCACCGCATGCAATAGCCTCACTTGGGTTTCACACGTCACGTCACCAACTATTGTCGCATTCGCTCAAAAACACTGTGCCACCCTCGCTGACCAGGTCGCTTTATATAGGGGGTTGGTGACTCAATGAATGCTTCTAGAATAGTCCGGGATTCACAGCTTCTCGAGATTTCCATCACTAGCTGGGTCACGAATATTCTGGTCTATCCCTTTTGTCCTCGCAGCCCCGTTGCGTAAGGCACAGGTAACACACAGAGTCAGGGCATAGCCCGGGGCGGCTGAGACTCACGCGGCGAGGCGACGGAACAACCTCACAGCCGTAACACTCTAAACATTGCGTTAGGCTCATAAGAATAGCATGGGATGGTGTGACGTACGTTCTAAAAAGTGGTGATATTTCGCATGTGGGTCGAAATGTCGACATGTGGGGCAAATGTTTGCACAAACAGAACTCCCACCTGCCAAAGTAATGTCATTTCACAAGTAAATGCACTTTATTTGCCATTTATTGTGTTGAGTTTTCATCCTTAGAGTTGCCACCGTACGGTAGGCTACTGTTCTAGTATCATTCGTTAAGTGTTCAAATAGTGGCATAAAATATGTCCACCAATATAAGTGTTTCGATTGCTAGGAATTAATTACGGATATTTTCCTTCGTTTCTTACTGGAAATAGTTTCTGCTTGTCATGTAATGAACGGTATTACTGTAATCTAATTCCCCAATCTATTTTTAACGTGGCTTGAACTCTAGCTTTATTGCTCGTGGGTGTTAGAAGATCGATATGCCATTATTTGCAAATATTCGCGTGTTAATCTCAAACCTCAGCTAGCTTGTTTATTTTCTTACCTGAACTAAACTGGCCTATTTTTTAAAAACATCGTGCAATAATAGTACATTATTCAACGAGCCTATAATGGCTATAATTAAGACACGAGTATGTTTATAAAAAGAGCGTAAGCGAGTTTTATAATTTTCATACGAGTGTCTTTGTTACCATTATAGGCGAGTTGCATACGATTGTTTATGTTCGACGATAATTATAAATATTCATAAATATCTGTTCAGTCACTAGAATTTTGTGATCGGGTGCTGCGCTGAGTAGGATATCTCTGTTCTCCAAGCTCTCTGGCTGACCGACGCATGCGCTCCGTGTGCTTCAATGCCATATGTTCAGATTGTGCACCAGTATTCAGTAAAACTGTCACCGAAGTCTTTTGAAAACAACGCGCTGTGTAGAAATTGGATTTGGGGATATTAACGTACAGTGCTATTTCTTGTCTCATATTCGCCAGTTTATTTACGCGAACATATGGACGGTGCACTTTCGGTAATTTATATAGACATGTTGGATTTTGAGCGCATGCGCGAAGGTATCCTTATCTAATTGGTCAAACAACTGTTTCTTGAGCTGTGATTGGTGGGAGAAACTGTTTCATAATGAAAAATAGTGTTATAATGACCATCATTATGATACAGTTTTCAGACATATAATAGTCAGGGTCGAACATAAAAACAATAACGCCACCACCCAATTAGTTCACATGCCTTCGTGAATTTAATGGCAGGCCTACTGGTATGTCAGTAATTATTTGTCTATTATTTGGTATAAGTTAAGATTAGTGGTGGGTGTCTGGTTGCCTGAAATCCCACAATAATACAGGTTAAAAAACTGCATACCGGTATAATACAATCATTTCCCAAGTGCTATACTATATTTTAGATCGGTGTATTGTTCTAGTTTATGTTGTAGAATTAAACGTTTTATGGCAGTTTACCTGATTGCCGAGTGCGACGAAAAGTATTGTGACTGCCGTACACTTCACGCTAGCCAGCAAAGATCAACAAATATTCCTTGATTTCCATCGTCATATAGGCCTACCTTACAACTTCATACTATACCTGCACACGAATCTTTTATACCTAAATCCCACTAATAAATAAGTCTACGGTACTGTAGCCTCCATTTAGTTCTCGAGCCGGGCAAATATGGGGACGTGGTCAGTGCTTCAACTCTCCGCAAGCTATAGTGCTGACAGGGTGTCTCCTGATTACTCCTTGGTGCGCCGCACTTGACCATCTTGCCTCTTCCTCTTCCTCCTGATTGGTCAAGTTGCAGTGGTGTGTGTTCTGGTGGCACTACTGGGCCAGATTAACCATTGAATTACCACGCCTCGTTCCAACTTCTCTCGGAGCACATAACGTTATGGTGTATCTTTCAGAAAATTCAAACTATTAAACCAGAGGGAATTAAGAAATGGGGTTTGCGCCATAATCTTGTAGTCCACAGATCAAGAAAAATCACAAATACCGTAGCTTAAATATAGGGGTCTGTGGAAGAGAGACCTTTAATCTCTATGAGTAAAATGGGTTTTTAGTCTAACATTTTGAACTTTCGGCTATAACTTTGTGTTTATGCTGGACGAGGTGTTTGTTCTGAGTTGGCGTCAAACAAAAACTGAATCGAATGACTTGAAAATTCGTGTGCAAGTACATAGAAGATAATCTCTAAAATAAAACTAGAACACAAATTATTCTTGCAATGAGATGAAGTGGAATCCTCGAGCCAATCTTGCACGGAGGTGGTTGGATATCCCTCACCACTCCAGCGATGAGGTAAGAAGAACATCCTTATGAGAAGCAGGTGTCTGCTATGACTCCACTGGATGTGCTAAAGCGACATCGTGCTAGTGCAATGTATCAGTCGCCAACCTAGAGGGGAGCCTTACAATACCCATCTCATTCTCAAGGAATATGCACATTCAAATTTTCCTATTTTTCATTGGCATAGGCAAATTAAATTGTTATTATCACATCAGGTGGTCATTTTTCTCCTCAGAATTCTTAGCCGCCCCACGGCGTAGGCTCATAGGAGATTTCTCAATATTTGCAAAAATCGCACATCATGGATTTACAACAGACCAACTCAGATCAAACTTCGGCCCCCATAGAATCCACTCAATAATAGACTGTTGCCGTCTTCATCATTAACATTTAAGGAACCCTAAAGTTCCAAATTCTACAAATCACGGTCGGTGCATAATCACTACTAAATACCAAAGACCAAAGGATAAGTGCAAATAGTGTCTATTTCATTCGTTCAACAACATACAACTGACAAGATATTCAGCAGTTCCTTTTAAAAGTTTTATCACAACAAGTATTGGCATAGGAAGGAGCCTAACGTACTGTCAACCAGTAGAGTTGACATTACAATATGGGACAACTTCCTCCGTATGCTTGAACTATGGATCAACTTGATTTTAAAATTTCATGACTGCAGTACTCAGTGTTTTATAATGTATTTTAAATGTGTGTTTGGTTACTTATAAGTGTTTAATATGTATCTATGGCTGAAGAAGGACACATAAGTGTCCGAAACATGTACCGTTGTTAATTCCTGAATACAACTAGTATTGAAAAGATGGAACAGTTTACAAATTATTAAGTAAATAGGCAAATTAAATCTCTAGTTTTCGGTATTATTCTGTGTAACCACGGTGGGATTGACGCCAGCTTCTCGGCGCGGGACTGAGCAGCCAGTGAGTCTCCTTTCAAACAGGCTGAAGTCTCTGTGGGTAGAGAAGGCAATAGCGCATGCGCCGAGCGGAAAGCGTCAACAGAGAGCCTAGGCTCCAAGCTGTGAAGCGGGCGGTATCTTAGCGTCTGTGAGTTTTAAAACTTGGATCAGTGTAGTGTGCGGTCCTTGTCCTATGAAGAGAATATTGGCCTAGAAATAATATATCAAGTTCAGTGCGCCTCATAAGATTGATTCTTAGCTTTCCTGTGTCTACTGGTTCGAGTGAACGAAGTGAGTGCATTGAAGAGAGTTAAAACATGTTTAAGGAACTCCATGTGAGATTCTAGACTGAGCAATTTGGATACTCTGGTTATTGAGAAGAGTTTGGTGAACTATCTTTCCAGGGATGACATCTTCAAAGAGCGCATCATTGATATCTTTGCTGAGTGGACGACTGGAGTTTATCTACAATCTACTATATATTTGTCAAATACCACTCACTCACTCACTCACTCACTCACTCACTCATTTATCACGAAATCTCAGAAACCACTGAACGGATTTGAATGAAATTTGGTATGCAGATTCCTCAAGGGCCGCAAACACCCAGTAAGGAAGGATTTTTGGATATTCAGGTTCTAAAGAGGTGTTAAGGGGGTAGACCTGCATTTCATTGAATAGCAATATCTCCCGATTGGTTTCATAGGGGGATGTGATATTCGGCATATAAACTCATCATTAAAAATAAGAAGACACGTGTCTGAGGGTTTTTCGATGTGGTGTATATTATGAGGCGTATGTGTGAAAAGTGGGGGTTGAAGGATTCCTAACGGAGCAAGTATCTCTTAAACAACCTAGGCGAGGAGTTTTAAACTCGGAGAAATCCATCAGCTTAAAAATAAAGAAATATATAAATAATTAAAATAAATAGGAGTTCGACCGTTTTTTTTTCATAAATCCAATTTAAGGGGTCTATGGGGAGGGGTGAAATTCTGGAAGAAAAACGTCCACTAAGGAAGGATTTTTGGATGTTCACTCTCATCGACCAACCAAAAATATTAAGTTAGAAGAATGATATTTTGGGGATATGTTTGTTGTGTATCGAAAACGTCTACTAAGGAGGGATTTTTGGATATTCAGGTTCTAAAGGGGTGTTAACGGGGTTAAACCTGCATTTGATTGAATAACAATATGACACGACTATGACGCGAGCGAAGCCGCGGGTACCTGCTAGTAAACTGTAAGGTATAAATTTTAGAATGCATGAATGTAGCTTCGCCGCTGCAATGTATTGCACTTCGAGCGAACTAGAGGGCAACACTCTCCTGTATTTTCGGTCCAGAAGTTGCCCTCCTTTGCGCTATGAACTTGTCAACCAATGGTAATGACTAAATAAAGCATTAGTTTGTTTGTTCTAGGTTGGTACCGAATCTACTGGAGCGAATGGCATGGAATTTCGTGTTCTCTGTTGCTCACGTGGATTATATTGTAATCCATGTTCATTTGGTTTATATCTGCGAACATAATACACTGTTCAGTAAACGTGCCTGGAAGGACTACATCAGCGTGTCAGTGGCGTGCGGTACCAAACAGTTAACTTGGATTAAAAAGTGACAGTCAGGCTAGACTTTGTATCATTTTAAATGCTACAAATGCTGAAAAATGCTAGAAAGGCTGGAGGCTTCTCGTTTCGCTCGAAGCCAAAGACTCTTGACATGTTAGAAAATTATCTGCATACTACTTATTTTGCTTATCTTGTTTCAAATTACTCGCGAACGGCAAGTGCAAACCAAGGGCAAAGCAAGGTCAAGCGTGCGGGATGCCGTCACGTTCACCAGAGCGCGCGGGGACGTGCCCCTTCCATCCAGTCTAAAACAGTTATAGTGGGCGATGTATTGAAGATAGAGATATGCTCTCGCGGACTTGTTTTTAGAACTTTTCATGCTGACCAATTCTTACGCTCATAGTATATTGATATGTTTAACGGTTTGCCCAGCGTAAGCTTAAGAAGCGCACGGACGCCAAGTTTGTTTTCGACTTTTTCACTGAAATCGTTACTGCTTGTATTCCTTTGATCATACATAAATTATTTACTACAGAATCTTTCCTCGAGATATCCTTTACAGAATGGTGAAAACCGCATCAAAATCCATCCAGTGATTCTCGAGATTACCCGTGACATCCAAGAATCGGGGATTTTTGTCTTATACTAACGAAGTAGGGATTGTCGGGGAACACATGCACCAAGCAGTACTATGACGTCACACACCACAGTGCATCTGGGTACATTTCGTCCCGTCACCGTAACGTAACGCCAGACCCAGCGTAACGACCAAGTCGACAAGATCATTTAAAATGATAAAACTGTATTCCACCCACGCGACTATTTACGGAACTAGACGTTGGTTTGCTTGTATGAGTATAGCTTTTTATAGAATTTATTTCCTATGATATAATAAATACTTTCCAACCATCTTTGCTCATCACAACAAAATAAATTAAATTGGACCCGGCTGCTTGGCTTAAAAGAGGCCAAAAGCGAATAAAAAGAACTCAGCTTTAAAATTTGGGGCTGACTGATCTTTGTTTGTTTGTTTGTTTGTTTCCACTCCAGCAGTTCTTATGGAGGGTGGGAATTGCGAAACCACGACAAGGTGCTGCAGCTTGACAGAATACAGCATATAAACGGTTGTGGATCGAACCTTACCTCTACTGGTTGCTTGAAAAAAAAATACAATTTCGGTGGATCACCTAAAAGATAAGAATCAGTTATTTTAGAATAAAGACTCATATTCACTGTTTTATTGCACATTTCGTGAAGTATTAATTGTACTACTGAGCATGTATTAAATCGCAAGAAAACACGGAAATTCTAAATAATGGTATTTGTACACTTGATCGTAATTGATTACGGCTATGGTTTGGCAGAATTTGAAATTGTTGTATATACACTGGTCAAAACAATTAGGGGATCAGTTGAGATATCTAGGTTCTGACGGATTGTCATCGGCAGAATGACTTACAATGGTTCGACGTCTATCTGTCGGTTCTACGGAGTGGAGAAAACAACATTACGGCAACCGAGATAGTGGTAATAACAGAAAGTTGCTGCAGAGGGGGTTGGTGTGGACGTGTGTTTACTCTACCGAACGAATGACACAAGCAATTGCGTTCAGATGGTGTAGTGAGCAGGTAGTGCAATGCAACAATAACGTGACTTACCCGAAGGTATGGCATGGAGAGCCATAGGAAGGTTGGAAGCAGGACTGACTCAGAAGGAGGTGGTTGCAGCTATTGGAGTGTCCCAAAGTGTAATTTCCAGGACCTGCACGCGATTTCAGACAACAGGAACCGTTAAAAGAAGGCCAGGCCACGGTCGTCCACGGGTAACATCAGCAAGAGATGACCGTTATCTCCGGTTAACGGCCCGTCGAGACGGGAGGCTGAATGCAACTCAGCTGCAACGCACCCTCTACGCACGGAGGCCTATGGTGTGTGTCCCATTAAAACCACGCCACCGATTATCCCGCAGAAACTGGGCGGAGGAACATCAGGATTGGCGTCGTAATGAATGGCGCCGGGTTCTGTTCACAGATTAGTCAACATTTTGTGTTCAGCCGGACAATCGTCGTTCCCTCAACTGGAGAAAAAGTGGAACTTGGAACAATCCCGCGTGTGTTCAGGAAACAGCACCATATCATGGTGGTGGACGAATGGTGTGGACAGGAGTCAGTATTGGCGGGCGTACGGAGCTCTATGTCGTTCAGAATGGCGCTTTGACTGCTCAGAGGTATCGAGACGAGATCCTTCGACCATTTGTTGTGACCTTCGCTGGTGCCATAGGCGATGGGTTCATTCTGGTAGACGATAACGCACGTCCCCGCAGAGCTGCACTAGTGGACAACATGCTTGACGACGAGGGCTTTGAACGAATGGAGTGGCCAGCTTGTTCACCGGACTTAAACCCGATTGAGCATGTCTGGGATGCACTTGGCAGACGAATTGCAGCCAGACCAGCACCTCCCACGACGGTTGCCGAGCTGGATATTGCACTCATGGAAGAATGGCCAAATATCCCTCAAGAGCTGATCGATAACCTCATTCTGTCCATGCCACGCAGGTGGGCAACTGTCCGAGGTGATCACACACCATATTAGAGGGCAACGAGAATGAGTTTTTCACTTTTATGGTAGCCCCATGGTGCCTCGCTCTAAGTAAACGCCATGTAAACCTCCAGTAAAGAGTTGAGACAGCACAATATCGTACTGTAGCACACACGAATTACAATTGTAACCGAACTCTGAATAAAAGACGTTACCATATGTATCTTGTGTATGATATCTCACCTGATCCCCTAATTGTTTTGACCAGTGTAGTATGAGACTGCTGTCTGTGGCACGAGTGATTGGCGCTAGACAATACACTCTGTACAATTATTAATTAAAAACACCAGAACTTGAGTACAATTAGAAAGAAAGGGATGTCATTTTTAGTCTACTTTCGATTTTTGTGAAAAATGAAAGTAGAGTTATGAGATCTACACAGGGCCAAAAATTGTGTGTCTGTGTGTGTGTGTGTGTGAGTGTTTTTGTACTCTGAATGTCTGTTCCCCCCTATCAATTCGAACACGGTGAAACCGAATTGAATGAAAATTGGTACAGAGGTACAGAGGGCACCTCACTGTCATGTTTTATATCGCCGCCATCTTGACGAATACGTAATGGTGGCCACCCAAATGTTCAAAGCTTAAATAAAGTTACGAATAACGTAATCATTATATCTCTACCAAATTTTGCAACAACATACCTTTATGTGGGACGCATATTCTGACCAAACTATAAGAACATCAGCCCAACACTTTGTGGATGGCGGCCATGTTTGTGTGCAAATCGATTCCCCCTATCAATTCAAAACACGGTGAAACCGAATTGAACGAAATTTGGTACAGAGGTAGCACTAGTAAAGAACACCTCAGTGTCATGTTTTACATCGCCGCCATCTTGACGAAAGCGTAATGGCGGCCACCCAAATGTTGAAAGCTTAAATTAAATTACGACCAACCTAATAATCTGATATCTACCAAATTTTGCAACATTATACCTTTATGTATGAAGAATCTTTTGACCAAACTACAAGGTCATCAGTCCAATACTTTGCGGATGGTGGCCATATATGTGAGCAAATCGATTCCCCCTATCTATTCAAACACGGTGAAACGGAATTGAACAAAATTTGGTTCAGAGGTAGCACTTGCAAAGAGCACCTTATATATGTTTAATATCCGTATAGCACGTTGTATTTCAACAATCTACTACAACCAGCATTCAATTATACTCCTAGAAAAGGACAATGAGTTATAACATTACCTATGCATTTAGGATAAAGTGGGCTATATGTTCTTGTTTGTCCATCTTCTTCGAACACCGGAAAATATAATTAGTAGAAAGATTATGGAATATCAATACTAGGAATAAATGGAACACAGAAATTAAGCAAGATATTAAAGAACTCCAAATAACACTCGACGACCTGCAGAATAAAACTGACAGAGTTTTGTAAGACTCACATATTAGTCTGCCAACCAAAATTATCAATAATAATAATAATAATAATAATAATAATAATAATAATAATAATAATATCGTATGGCCTCGGGTGCCGGGTGCAAGCTTTGTTAATTGACGCCCAGAGGGCAGCTTCCATGTCAAATTTCATCGTTCCTTCGAGCGCTATGTAAGTCAAGGAGGTTAGACATCTAAGCCCCTTGACACTGTAGCTCTTTCTAGTAGAGAAAGGCGGAACTTTTTGTGTTGGCGGAATATCCCGAGATTAATTTTGACATTATGAACACGGCCTACTGAATTCAAATGGGTTCTTTAACATGCCAACATCGTATGGCATGCGTACCGTGATTTTTTTCGTCTTTCAAAAATCACTTACTACGGCCAGAAGCGAACCTGAAAGCTTGGCCGTGGTAGTCTGACACGATAACCACTTACCCACGGTGGCAAGGTTGGTGTTGGTAGTCTGACACGATAACCACTCACCCACAAAAATTAATAAAAGAGCTAAAGGAAGCGTGTTCTCTGATGTAAACTAAATTAAATAAATAATTCAAAACATGAACAAATTGTGTGTGCATTCAGGGGCGTATATAGAAAAAAAAAATTGGGGGGCTGACTATCCTGGAAAATGTGAGTAGTCTATTCTCAGGGGATTGTCACCTCAAAATACCCAGAAATATCAACCAGTATCTTAGAGCATATAACTTTGTGTAATTATTTTAGATAAGATTCAAAGTTTATGTAGCCTACAATTATTACTGGCGATACAAGAAAGTTGTCAAATACAACACAACACACAAATAAAATGTTATACTTAATGAACTTTCTATTACGGCCTTTGGAGTATGAATGGTAAATATCTAAATATTTGTAAATATACTAAGCAGAAAGGTAAACAGTTTTTCTTACATGTATTTCCCAAAAAACATGCTGTGGGATTCACAGCTTAACCTCACAAGGCACAGTGCACCCCGTTCCAGCCCTCGGACTAGAATTAAAATTTCTTGGCAGAGCCGGGAATCGAATTCGGATCTCCGGGGCGGCAGCGAAGAATGCTACCCACTACACTACGAGTTAGTATCATTTCAATTTTAATATTGTTTATAACTTAGTCGATAAGTTAAGATTAGGGTACAACCAAATTTACAATTATTTTATGCTCTCACCAGGCAGCACTTTCTTAATTTTTATTGGCTTTTTTTCGGGGGGGGGGGGGGGTGCTGGAGCCCTCTCAGCACCCCCCTTATATAGGCCCCTGTGTGCATTTAATAACTGAAATGTGGGAATGTTTATTGTGGCTGTTAATAACGAACCTAAAAGTTCCTGAACTAACGTCCCCTAATACTTCGCTCCGCACAACGGCAATGCTGTAACATTATGTGTGAGGCAAAGCAAGCTTACTCAACACACAGGGTTAAATTCAACCGATCATCAAATTTGTCAACGTCTATGAATGTGGTTTGCTCCTTCATTAACATTGTCCCTGCCTAATCATCAACTACAAAAATCCTGGAGCCACAAATCGAGTTGTTTTTGAACTAACAATATTTTAGTTAAATACATTTTCCTTGTGTGCCTGACACCAGTCTCGGCCCTACTATAAAATACCAGTAACAGACACGTTTCACCTTTAATAACAATTCGGGAAAATATACTGTGACGATAGAGTCTATGGAATGGGATTTATTACATAAGTATCGGCTGTGTCTTGTTAAAAGTGCCTTTGCAGAACGGTTTGTGTAAAACAGACTCAACAATCCGTATGCCTAACACAATACAGGGCCATCGAAAAATAATGCTAACATTTCAAAAAATTATAGCACTGAAACCTTTATGTTAAACGTGTAATTCTTTCACTGAACGCCAGCTGGTTAAAGTAAGTTTTGTTTTGGAGGGGACGTGACCTTGCTATGCGCACACTAGATGCGCAGTAGCTAAGGTTGGCCGGGGGCGCGTGCGCCAATGATGTCCCGACCTCACCCCTTCGGATGTTTTTTTCTGGGGGTACATTAAAAACATTGTGTATGAAGAAAAAATTCGGGATTTGGAGCACCTGCAGGAGCGAATTTCTGCCGAAATCTTGACAGTTACTCCTGAAATGATTGCACGTACCAATCCAGCCATTGGGAAAGCGTGCGTTCAATGCTGATGTTGGTGGTCGTCCTGGCCTAGATTGTTTTCTCTACAGTCCCTGTTTCCTTAAACTGATTAAATCATCGAATGACAGCTTTGAAATCAGGTGCAGTTTGTTGGGTGGTGCAGTCATTGGTGCGCGCGCCCCAGGCCAACCTTGGCTACTGCGCATCTAGTGTGCGCATAGCAAAGTCACGTACCTTCCAGAACAAAACTTACTTTAACCAGCTGGCGTTCAGTGAAAGAATTACACGTTTAACATAAAGGATTTCGGTGCTATAATTTTTTTAAATGTTGGCATTATTTCTCGATGGCCCTGTATAGATGGTAAGATTGGCCCAGGGTACAATAGCATGAGGTCTAACATAATCTTTATCTGCTATTTACGGGATGTAACATTTCCATAAGCTCATCCATTACCTGAGATATTCTAGATTTCGTGTTCCGAGCTTGGTACAATTTCCCACTCCATACTGCAATGTAAAATACTTTCGTCTTAAGCGATTACAGTCTACCGTTCTCTCGTGATCGCGCAAATACGTACCCACAGACATAACTGAAATTATTAAATGCAATTTCGTTCTTTTCCCATAAATGATTCATGGAAAAAAAACCTGAACATTTCCTAATTCTCATCAGTGTACAGCTAAGACTCTAATTTATGTGGATACGCCTTCTATTTTGAACTTATCAGCCACTGTAGCCTTATGTATGTCCTTTCCCTGTTAATCTGACTCTTAATTTTTGGCAAAGTTTAACGATCTCTTGGAAGGTGCTGGTATATTTAATTGGGGCAGATACCCTCAATGTTCCCCCTTAAGGCATTTGTCGCCCTCCGACTGTTTTAAACGGCTGTGGTGAAGTAGGATGTATGCTTTACAACTTCCAATATTTGAAATTGAGCTCAAATTTATTCGTGCGTTATACAGTGGAACGTGGCTAATTTGAACTTCTATAATTCGAAATCTTGTTTAATTCGAATTTTTCTCTTGGTCCCTAGCATTTTATATACAATCAATGCTAAAAATCATGGTTAATTCGAATTATATTTTGGATAATTCGAAGCTTTTAGTGTCAAAAGCCGATCGGAAGCCAAACAGTTAGGTAAGTTCCCGAAAAAACTGTTCCGAGTGCAGCCCAAGCAACAAACCACATCACGGAACCTAAGCGCTTTTTTAAGTAGAAATGACGTAAGTGATTCTGTTTTCCGTTCCTCAATTTTGTTAGATTCTTTTGTGATTGCTGAGAGACTTAATTGTAGGAAACAGGTAAGAATCTCAACCTTTTTTGAAAAACAGTTGAATTCTCAAAGATTTTAACTAGATTGTTAGATTACTACTGTCGTTAAATAGTACATTTTGGTTTTATTTATCATTTGAAACTTTTGAGTTTATTTACGATACAGCCATTATAATGCACCGTTGTCTGTTAATCTGCTTTGTGGAACGTAAACCATTATGTAAACGTAATAAATACAATGTATTTTCTCTACCCTTTTCAAAGAACTTTCTTAATTCGAATTTTTGGATAATTTGAATTTATTTACTGGTCCCTTGGGGTTCGAATTATCCAAATTCCACTGTACTTTAAATGTGACATTTGTGCCTTGTTCTAGATTCTAGAACATCATGGAGGAACCAGTCTTCGTCAAGTGTGAACCGTATTCAGAAGAACTCGCCTATTCGGTGAGTCTATTCTACTAATTCATCTTTTTAGTATATGAGCTGAGATTAACAGCATCTGTCTTTTAGAAAAGCAAGAACGTCTGTATTTAAAAAGCTTTCGAATGGCTACCATGAAATACAAAATCAAATTGTGTATAGGAACAGGTTATCTCTCACAATAATTCAGGTCTTTTTTGTATTCGTGCATCATTATGTTAATTAAATGTTGAACTCGGATTTTTAGCCTACTTTCAGTTTTGCAAAAAATGAAAGTAGACTTATGAGATCAACACAGGGCCAAAAATTGTGTGTCTGTCTGTGTGTGTGTGTGTGTGTGTGTGAGTGAGTGTGTGTGTGGACTCTGAAAGTCTGTCCCCCCCCCCCCTTATCAATTCGAACACGGTGAATCCGAATTGAACGAAATTTGGTACAGAGGTAGCACTAGCAAAGGGCACCTCAGTGTCATGTATTATATCGACGCCATCTTAACGTAAACGTAATGGCGGCCTCCCAATGTGCAAAGCTTAATTCAAATTACGACCAACCTATTCATCTGATCTCTACCTAATTTTGTAACTTTATATCTTTATGTACGAAGAATCTTTTGACCAAATTACGAGGTAATCTGCCAAATAATTTGTGGATGGCGGCCATGTTTGTCTGCAAATCGATTCCCCCTATCTTAACAAACACGGTGAATCCGAATTGAACGACATTTAGTACAGAGGTAGCACTAGCAAAGGGCACCTCAGTGTCATGTTCTATATCGCCGCCATCTTGACGTAAACGTAATGGCGGCAACCCAAATGTTCAAAGTTTAAATCAATTTACGACCAACCTATTCATCTGATTTCTACGAAATTTCGTAACATTATACCTTTGTGTATGGAAAATCATTTGTCCAAACTACGAGGTCATCTGCCAAATAATTTGCGGATGGCGGCCATGGTTGTGTGCAAATCGATTCCCCCTATCTTGTCTTACATGGTGAAACCGAATTGAACGAAATTTGGCACAGAGGTAGCACTAGCAACGGGCTTCTCAGTGTCATATTTTAAATCGCCGCTATCTTGACGTAAACGTAATGGCGGCCACCCAAATGTGCAAAGCTTAATTCAAATTACGACCAACCTATTCATCTGATCTCTACCAAATTTTGTAACTTTATACCTTTGTGTATGAAGAATCTTTTGACCAAACTACGAGGTCATCTGCCCAATAATTTGCGGATGGCGGCCATGTTTGTCTGCAAATCGATTCCCCATATCTTTTCAAACACGGTGAATCCGAATTGAACAGAATTTAGTACAGGGGTAGCACTAGTTAAGAGCACCTCAGTGTCATGTTTTATATCGCCGCCATTTTGACGAAAACGTAATGGTGGCAACCCAATGATCAAAGCTTAAATCAAATTACGACCAACCTATTCATCTGATCTCTACCAAATTTTGTAACATTATACCTTTATGTACGCAGAATCTTTTGACCAAAATACGAGGTAATTTGCCCTATCATTTGCGGATGGTGGCCATGTTTGTCTGCAAATCGATTCCCCCTATCTTTTCAAACACGGTGAATCCGAATTGAACGAAATTTAGTCTAGAGGTAGCACTAGCAACGGGCACCTCAGTGTCATGTTTTAAATCGCCGCCATCTTGACGTAAACGTAATGGCGGCCACCCGATTGTGCAAAGCTTAATTCAAATTACGACCAACCTATTCATCTGATCTCTACCAAATTTTGTAACTTTATACCTTTATGTATGACGAATCTTTTGACCAAACTACGAGGTCATCTGCCCAATAATTTGCGGATGGCGGCCATGTTTGTCTGCAAATCGATTCCCCCTATCTTTTCAAACACGGTAAATCCGAATTGAACAAAATTTAGTACAGGGGTAGCACTAGTAAAGAGCACCTCAGTGTCATGTTTTATATCGCCGCCATTTTGACGAAAACGTAATGGCGGCAACCCAAATGATCAAAGCTTAAGGGGAGGTATGACTGAAGTTTTCGGATTTTCAAGCAAAAACTCGTTTTTTTGTTTTATTTATATAAAAATACCCCAATTCTTCCTCTTTCAGAAAATCATCTCAGTTTAGTAATTCCGGCTATTTTGAAGCTTGTAAAGGCCATTTAATGTGAGCGCGCATGGCATTTAATAGCCCACTACCACGCCCACTTTTCCTGTAATAGCATAATGATAATTTTCTGTATGTTTTTTTGTCGATTATTCAAGTATTCCGCGGCGTATGTGTCGTAGAGGCACACCTGTGCAAGTTGACAGTCGTTTGTTTACTACGTAGTCCATATAACTACGTTATGTCATTTAATAGTTCAATTTTAACTAATTTAGAGAACGATTTCTCTCTTCTAAATTGCATTCCATTTTTTTTCACACAACTATACTGTGATAGTTAATATTATATATATATTTGTATTATTTACATTCTGAATTTCGTATTTGTGTTTACTGTAGTAGTACAAGCATGGCTTCCCTGTTTGTTTATGTTATTGTAATGCAAAAGTAACGTGTGGTTTCAGTACAGCGAATTACATATCCAAACTAGTGATTATTCAGTGATGTGTTTCGTCTTATTTCCTTTGTAGTTGTGTAATTTATAGTGTAGAGGTCTTAGTGCGTCGTTTTAGTGTATAGATAAGTAGTGATTATAGTTTTTAGGTTAGGCCTATAGCAATAGTGATTATTATTATTAGTGAGAAACCATGTAAATTCAAAAGAGTCCTAGGTGTAGCTATAGACCAGTGAAAAACGTCCCTTAAAGAAAAGTAAGGCTGCCAAATTAGCTATAGCTAAAAGAAAGAGTCAGAAACCAGGACAAGAAGTCAGTTCAGTCAGGCCTAATGAAGAAGTGAATAACGTTTCTAGTAGCTCACTAGATGCAGATATGTCTGCATCTGAGAGGAAAATAAATTTATTTTCTATTTCTGCCAGTGCAGAACAAAGTGTTGGGTCTGTGATCTATACCTTGGTGCATAAGGATGTTTGGCAAGAACTAATGAAGGAGCTACTGTGTGGTGAGTGTAAGAACAAATCTATTTTTATTGAATTTAGGGAAACTCATGGGTTCTCCTCTAAAATTATAATTAAATGCAGAACATGTGGTTATGTTTCTGCTAACACCTACACTTCACCAAGAATTAAAGATGATAATTCTCAAAGACCTGGTTTCCATGTGAACAATGCTATGGTTGAAACATTTAGTAGTTTAGGTAAAGGCCAGCGTGGGCTGGAGACATTTTCTATAGGTATGGGTATGAACACTTTAGGTCGAAGGCCTTTTGCAAAACACCTTAGAATTCTCATAGATGAGGGAAAATTAATGAGAAGAGAAGTACTTTCTATGGCTGCACAAGTAGTACACAATGCTCATGGGGCTAGTGATGAACAGACCATTGACATAGGTGTTTCATATGATGCAACATGGCAGAAACGTGGCCATACATCGAATTATGGTGCAGGATTCGTAATTGACATTCTGACTGGAGTTGTGTTAGACTACCATGTTCTGTCAAAGTATTGCCATCAGTGTGTTATTGCAGAAAGGGACCGGGGAAAAAATAGTGCAGAATATAATATTTGGTGGGAGGGTCATAAGAGCTCAGATGAATGCCAGAAAAATTATGATGGGTCCTCCAATGCAATGGAAAAAGACATTGGAGAGATCCTGTGGAAGAGATCCATTGACAATGGTTTTCGATACACATCGGTGTTGCCAGATGGGGATGCCAAGACCTACGCCCACTTGAATGAGATTGAGGTGTACGGTCCAGAACAAAGGATTGAGAAAGAAGAATGCATAAACCATATTTCTAAGCGACTTGGTACTGCTCTTCGTAACACTGTCAAGGAATGGAGGGCGAAGGGTGTGACACTGGGTGGGCGTAAAGAGGGCAACTTGAAAGAGAGCACTATAACTAAATTGACCCATTATTATAGGCATGCCATTGTCAATAATATTCCAGATGTAGGAAAAATGAAGAGGGCAGTTTTTGCAACTCTTAGACACTGTATGTCAACTGACCGCAAGCCTCAGCATTTGACTTGTCCTAAGGGTATCAACTCCTGGTGCTTCTATAGCCGACAACAGGCAGAAGGAAAACCAACTGAGTTGCAAGCTGAATCCTTCTGTTGTTGAGAAGATAGCACCTGTGTATCTGAGACTAGCATCAGATCAGATATTGCAGCGTTGTACAGCGGGGAAGACTCAGAATGCTAACGAGTCCCTCCATAATGTAGTGTGGAGTAAATGCCCTACGGAGATATTTGTTTCCAAGACAAAACTGGAACTTGGTATCCTCAGGGCTGTCTCAGAATTCAATATGGGGCACTACAAAACTCTGGAAACCCTTCATTCCATCAGAAATTCGACCATCCCTATAACCTCAAGTTCTGTATGCAAACTACAAGATGTTAGACGTGTTACTCAGGCACAAAAGAGGGGCTGTGATCGGGAGAAAATGACTAGGAGGCATGTAAAATGGCAGAAGAAATCTAAGGAAGAAAGAACGAGGAGATGTGAAGGGGAAACATATGGGGCAGGGCAGTTTTGAGTGAGTAAATATTAACTTGCCTTTTTCTCGCATTGCTATTTTCCAATGTTTTTCTGTGTACAAAATGCTCGTTGCGATGCAATTCTTTTCAGATGTTGTTGAAACTTGGTAAAGTAGTTGCAAAAGGTACACTAATGTAAACTTGTTTCTGGTTTTGAACCTCTCTGAGTTTTAGTATGAATTTGTTAGATAACTTTAAACTATTAATGCTGAAATTTAAAAAATATATAAAATGAAAGTTTAAACTTTTCTGGAAAGAACAGTATCCATCTAACACAAAAACCCAAAGCAATTATTGTTTCTATACATCTTAACAACATTAAAAAAATCAGCTTGGTCGAATAAAAACTTTGTCGCAAGGGACTTTTTTTATGTGACCACTTTTTGAATACAAAAAAGTGCAATATCTCAAAAACTAACAAAGCTATATAATTACAAATTAGAACATTAGATGCCAGCAACTGTTTATGCAAGTGGTTTCAATTTGGTAATGATATGATAAAAACTGTGGAAGTTGAAAAACTCAGTCATACCTCCCCTTAAATCAAATTACGACCAACCTATTCATCTGATCTCTACCAAATTTTGTAACATTATACGTTTATGTACGAAGAATCTTTTGACAAAACTACGAGGTCATCTGCCAAATAATTTGCGAATGGCGGCCATGGTTGTGTGCAAATCGATTCCCCCTATCTTTTCTTACATGGTGAAACCGAATTGAACGAAATTTGGTACAGAGGTAGCACTAGCAAAGGGCACCTCAGTGACATGTTTTAAATCGCCGCCATCTTGACGTAAACGTAATGGCGGCCACCCAAATGTTCAAAGCTGAATTCAAATTACGACCAACCTCTTCATCTGATCTCTACCAAATTTTGTAACGTTATACCTTTGTGTATGAAGAATCTTTTGACCAAACTACGAGGTAATCTGCCAAATAATTTGCGGATGGCGGCCATGGTTGTGTGCAAATCGATTCCCCCTATCTTTTCAAACATGGTGAAACCGAATTGAACGAAATTTGGTACAGAGGTAGCACTAGCAACGGGCACCTCAGTGTCATGTTTTAAATCGCCGCCATCTTGACGTAAACGTAATGGCGGCCACCCAAATGTGCAAAGCTTAATTCAAATTACGACCAACCTATTCATCTGATCTCTACCAAATTTTGTAACTTTATACCTTTATGTATGAAGAATCTTTTGACCAAACTACGAGGTAATCTACCCAATAATTTGCGGATTGCGGCCATGTTTGTCTGCAAATCGATTCCCCATATCTTTTCAAACACGGTGAATCCGAATTGAACAGAATTTAGTACAGGGGTAGCACTAGTAAAGAGCACCTCAGTGTCATGTTTTAAATCGCCGCCATCTTGACGTAAACGTAATGGCGGCCACCCAAATGTGCAAAGCTTAATTCAAATTACGACCAACCTATTCATTTGATCTCTACCAAATTTTGTAACTTTATACCTTTATGTATGAAGAATCTGTTGACCAAACTACGAGGTAATCAGCCCAATAATTTGCGGATGGCGGCCATGTTTGTCTGCAAATCGATTCCCCCTATCTTTTCAAACACGGTGAATCCGAATTGAACAAAATTTAGTACAGAGGTAGCACTAGTAAAGAGCACCTCAGTGTCATGTTTTATGTCGCCGCCATTTTGACGAAAACGTAATGGCGGCAACCCAAATGATCAAAGCTTAAATCAAATTACGACCAACCTATTCATCTGATCTCTACCAAATTTTGTAACATTATACCTTTATATACGAAGAATCTTTTGACCAAACTACGAGATCATCTGCCCAATAATTTGCGGATGGCGGCGATGGTTGTATGCAAATCGATTCCCCCTATCTTTTCTTACATGGTGGAACCGAATTGAACGAAATTTGGTACAGAAGTAGCACTAGGAAAGGGCGCCTCATATTCATGTTGAATATCCGTATAACACGTTGTATTTCAGCAAGCTACTACAACCAACATTCAATTATACTCCTTGAAAAGGACAAAGAGTTATAACAATACCCATGCATTTAGGAGAAAGTAGGCTATATGTTCTTTACTGAACATCTTGTTATACGTTCATTCGTTCATGCTTGTGCAGTTATGTCCGAAGGACGCTGTCTCAGTGCACTGAATGAACGGTTTCAAAGCATCACGCTAAAAGGTGAGGCCAGCGTTTCCTTAAATGGCGCGTACACACACTTTCTCTCTCTGTCTCTCCAATCACATCCTATTTTCAAAGCAACACGGGTTCGAAGATGGTAACACTGTAGGAGATGGGGACAAGACAACCGACCATCTCGTCACGAAATTGTGAGGTAATTTCTGTGAAATGTTATGGGCATGCCGGTCTGAACAAAGATCACGATGTACGGTTGTTTGTTTGTGACCTGACACGTATCGAGGGTGCTTCGGGAGGAATAGTAGATAGTTTAGGAGGTGTTAGTATTGCATATAACACGTGTCCCATTTTATTGCGTATCGAGATACAGAAATTAGTTAGTTATTGTTGTTTTAAGGGGCGGAACGTTGGTATGTAATCAGAGCAGCTGTTGTCATTTCGTGTGTTGGTACACCTGGACATTCTGCACGTATCGGTGTTCCATGTACAAAAGTTTGGCGGACATTACGTATGTACGGGTTGTATCCGTGTCATTACCAGCCCGTTCAACACCTTCGAGCTGGAGATACAGGTGGACGATTGGAATTTTGTCGTTGGATACGTGCAAATCGCTAATTACTCCCATTTGTAATCTTCACTGATGAAGCCACGTTCACTCGTGATGGCATCAATAACACTCGTAATGAACATCAGTGGTCAGAAGAAAACCCACATGCCATTGTGGACAAACATTTTCAGGGACGCTTCTCTGTAAGTGTATGGTGTGGGTTGATTGGCAATCAGTTGATTGGGCTTGTTGTGTTACCGCATCGTCTAATAGGACCCCATTATCAGCACATTATTGGAAATGAACTTCCAGCATTATTGGAAGAGATTCCTTCGGCTACAAGAATGCGTATGTTCTTCCGGCATGACGGGGCTCCTGCACATTCTAGTTGTCTGGTGATACAACCTAACATTCCCCGGAAGATGGATAAAGAGATATGGGCACGTTTCTTGGCCACCAAGGTCCCCGGACCTTACCCTTTTGTATTTTTGCCCATGGGGATGGTTGAAAAGCAAAGTCTAAAAGGAAAAAGGCTAATACAAGTTCAGATTATGCATTGTGCAGCTCTCATCAAAGAACGCCCTTCGAAGAGCTACACGGGGTGAGAAATGCAAAATGCATTGGTGGTGGCATTTTTGAAACTTTGAAAGTATTCATTTGCTTTGGCTTTACATTTGTTTGGGTTAAATACTACCAGCTGTATCTCTGTACGCTGGGACATATGTTAAATGTATTTTTAGCCTACTTTTCACATTTCGCAAAAATGAGGAAAAAGTAGACTTATGAGATCGATCCGAGAAAATGTGTGTCTGTCTGTCTGTCCGTCTGTCTGTCTGACCTTCTGCCTGTCTGGCAGAGTGTGTGTGTCCCCCTTATCAACTCATAAACGGCTGCAGAAATCCAAACCAAATTTAGTATGAGTAAAGATGTATACCGGAATATCTCATGTCCATATTTGAAAATGATGTCAGTGCTACCAACTGCTGAAAAAACGCACTAGAAATTTGAGCCCCATGTGGGATATCATGGAAGGTATGCATGGCAGCTATTCCAAAATTGGCACACATGTAGATAATACTATTTCAGCTTAATTTCCAGGAGGCCATACATGGCAGTGTTGCCAAAATAATTTTAAGCCTTCTGATAGGTCCAATTTTAAATGCATATAACTTCTACACTATTGATTGGATTTCAACCAAATTTTGTATGTAATATGTGTACATACTCGGATATTACTGACTGTATTCCTAAGAGCCACCAGGGCTGCCAACTGTTAATAATTGCTATCTCTATTTTCTTCATCCAAATACCAATATATCTGAAAGTATGCAAGCCGACAGCTTTAATCTATGCACACGTATAGTACCTGACTTTTTAGATTAATTTGGAGTGACTTATATGCTTCAGTTCTACCAACATGATTCTAAGCCTTCTCTAGCACCAATTTTTAAATACATATAACTTCTATACTATCAGTTGGATTTCAACCAAATTTCATATGTGCTATGTGTAACATAACTGATATGACTATAAGTATTCTTAAGAGCAATCAGGGCTGCCAACTGTTAATAAATGCTGTCTATATTTTTTACCCTAATATCAATATATCAGAAAGTATGCAAGCCAACAGCTCTATACTTTGCACACGTATAGCACCTGACACTCTAGATAATTTGGAGTAATTAATATAAGTCAGTGCTGCCAACATGATTCTATGCTTGCTGATAGGTCCAATTTTAAAATACATGTAACGTCTATACTAACAAATGGATTTCATCCAAAATTGGCACATCAAGATATCATAATATTTCCGATTATTTCTAACCAGCACACGGATGACATTGTTGCCAACATGCTTTTACGCGTGCTGATAGATCCAATGTCTAACTCATTTAACGTCCATTGGACTTCAACCAATTTTGTATTCTGTACCTTAAGATATGGAACTAAGAATATATTCAGTCACCAGGGCTGCCAAATGTAGTGCTCTATTAGGTTACATTATACCAGGAATATTTCGAACTAATTAGACTTTTCGATATTACCAACTTAATTTCGTCATTATTCTAGATAGGTTCATATACTGTAGATTAATCATTGGCTTGAAAAGTAGGCTCTTTAGTTCGTCATGGAACTTCTTGTTTTATTGGAATTCATCTGCACAAATATTTGCTTTTCCTCCTGAAACATCCTCTATGTTCAGTTGGAGGCGCGCTGCAACATACAGAGTTACTGCACAGTCGACATTCTCTTCAGTACCGGTAGTTTGTTGAAGTGATTTACAGGTGATTACACTGCTAATGAAGAGGAGAAATAGGTTGGTAGGACACATACTAAGACACCCAGGAATAGATAGCTTAGTTATGGAAGGAAGGGTCGAGGACAAGAACTGTAGGGGTAGACCAAGGTTACAATATGTTCAACAGATTACCTCGGATGTAGCTTGTGGTAGCTATGTAGAGATGAAACGATTTGCTCAGGACAGGGAGCCAAGGAGAGCTGCATCAAACCAGTCAAAAGACTGATGACTCAAACAACAACTACATACACTATGTAACACAATTTTAATCTTAGGAAAGTAAATGCTGTTTTCTAACTGATCATGAGGTAGGAAGAACTTTGCTTTTGTGAGTCGGACATTGATATTTGTGACCTTAGCGTATTTTTATTTATTTTGTCATTTCTGTTAATCATAACTAGCAAAGAAACAAACAAAGAGAAAGATTTGGTTTAATAACCCTCTCTCTACATATAAATGAAAGTTTTGTCTGTATTTTACGAATCTCCACGGAATTATGCGTTACTTCCACGTTTCAGTTATTTTACGATGAATGTAATCATTGATATAACTTTTCACCGAGCCTCATGTTAACTTTCAGTCAGTGAATAGAAATACAGGGAGCGGCAAAAAGATCTCACGGTTTTTAAATCACAACAACACAAACATTTTAAATGATACAAACTCTTTTATTACTTAGAACAGCAAGGTGTACATGTCAATTAATGGAAAACATGAAAGAACAATAGATTTTAACTTTTAAGATTTGAAGATAACGGCTTTCAAATGATGCCCATCTTTTGCCATGCATTCTTCCAGTCTTGCACTGAAGCTTTGCGTAGTCATTAGGCTTCAACTGCTGGACAATAACCATTTTATACGGATGAAAATGCAAATCGAAACGCAATATTCGTCTCACTGTTCGATCAGACATTTGCAAAGCAGCAGCTTGTTTACGAGCCGGCCGCCGTGGACTGGTTTCCACAGCTTGTCTCACTCGCTCAACATTTTCTGGTGTCCTGGCTGACCTTGGGCGGCCTGTCGACGTACGTTTTAAGGCTGAACCTGTAGCTCTAAAATTACTCACCCATAACAAAATTCTGTTACGAGATGGAACGCGTCCTCTTCGACCCACATTAAAGTGTTGACGGAACTGACAATGACAACGACAGAAACCGTCAGATCTTTTTGTCGCATGGCAAAAGATGGGCATCATTTGAAAGACGTTATCTTAAAATATTTTAAGTTAAAATCTATTGTTCTTTCATGTTTTCCATTAATTGACATGTACACCTTGCTGTTATAAGTAATAAAAGAGTTTGTATCATTTAAAATGTTTGTGTTGTTGTGATTTAAAAACCGTCAGGTCTTTTTGCCGCTCCCTCTATATATACCCAAATAAAATCAGATAGTAAATATGGGCTGAAAACTCTACGATTAATTACAGGCGTGGGGACCATGGGACATCAGTGCTTAATTGTGACGAGAAGAAGAGTTTCATCCCAGAGCCGGAGTTTACTTGTGGTAGGGTGATCGGGTACTTTTCACTCCTCTTTCACTTCTACCACCGACACTGACTACCCACCCAAGTTCTCACCAAGGGACTAACAATGTTCTCTGTTTATTCAGGGTGACAACCTGCTGGTGATAAAAGCGGATCCTAGCGATGAAGAGACAAGTATCAAAGAAGAACTTCACATTGAGGTGAGAGTCATTGGCTTTTTACACTTAACTTCTCAGTCGGTTGACCAGCTGCTGGAATAATCCAGTCCACAGTTATGTTCCCGCCTAATGCCTCAGTGTCTGAATCCCACAACACTTACTGCAGATGCGCGATACGAAATCATATACCGGTAACTTACAGTATGTGCCGTTTTTGAATTGCATTGTAAAGAGCGGAAGAAAAGGTCACTTCAGAAACTTACATAGCACTGACTGTTTTGTCTGCCGCTACGGATTTCTCACAAATTTTGCAAAATAATACAGTTCCGTCAGTTTCAAAAACATCTCCGAGCTCCCGCACGTAACGCTCTTCGCACTTTTGGGACGCATTGTATTCGTCATTCTGTCAGTACACACAAGTTGTGGAGACAATTGTAACTTAACATTTGCCGTCAAGGTAAAGACGAGAGTGTGCTCGCCAGTCCCTGCTGTACGTAATGACCGGGGAATTTCAGTCTACTGCAATACAAGTGCAAGGGTGCACTGATGACATAGAGAAGCCAATTACTGGAATCGCCAAGATGGATGTTGCGTGGATGAATGCAAAGTCATTTAAAAAGTACATAGGAAATATTTACAGTACTTATAAATAAATACGACAAGATATGTATTTATTCAACGTGACATGAAAATGCTGCTTATTGACGAAGTATAATAAGTCCCAATGATTGAAAACCTTCAGTCAGTATTAATTAGTACTTTGTATTGTACGACATTGTGACTTTCCTCAGCACAAATAATAAGCAGGACTTACCATACAATAAGATTGTTCTCAAAACGATTTCTAAAAAATTAATCCTCTGAAAGCTAACAATCACATACACTATAATTTAAATAAAAAGCCAGATCTGTTACAAAAATATGTTAAACGCAAAATAAATAAATCTTGATTTAATTATCTTAAAGTGACGGGTTGAATAAGATATGAAAATACCCTTGTTTTTCTTAGGATGTGAAAGAAGAAACTCTGGACGAAGAACGTGAAGATACCATAGATACGTAAGTAACTATCTTAATGAGGAATAATAGTTGAGATTGAGCAAAATGGCTACCGTACCAGGCTAGATATCAAGGGTCTTACGGTGTTCATCATAGTCCTGTTTCCTCTGCTTGTCAATCATTGATTCATAATGTCTATGAATTTAGTTAATACCTGCCTCATAATTACAGTTTATTGAGTTGCTAGTCGAAGGCCGTGAGAAAGGGGCAGATATTCACAGAGATTGTGAGCCAAGGCTGTTGTTTTATGGGATAAAACATCTATGTCATCTGTTGCTAAGGCTGCATTAATTGCCTATACATAACAACTTGTACATTGAACAACCAGTGTATGAAATGAGAATAAAATATAGAAGGGGAGGTTTAAGATGAAATTACTACACCTCGGAGATTTCCTGACGACAATGTATTTTAGCCGAGTCACGAGAGGAATCAAGTTATTGATCACAGTTTGGGGAAGGCAATTCCTGATGAAACTGAAAAAGTTAAATATTCAGATGTTGCCTCAAGAAAACCTGTATTGACTTGAAAATGGGAAGTGAAAGGTAAAAAAATAGCATAATTCTGCTACTTTGAAAGCATAATGGTAGGAGCAAACAAGTGCAGGCAAGGAAAACTTTTCTACCTATTCTATTGAACTCAAATAACGATTTGGACATCGGAAATTAATTTTTAATGCCGGTATCTGGAGTGGGATCCCAGTTTGATTTGTTGATGTAGCTGAAATGAGAGCAATGGAAATATGTGATGGTGAATGATGATTAGAAAGGTAGATAGACAAGTGGTGAAAAGAAGAGGTAGCTTACTCTGTAATGGAAGGAAGGGTGAAGGACAAGAAATGTAGGGGAAAATGTGTGCATAAAATGTGTACAGATGAAATGTTTAGCTCAGGACAGTACAGCACGGAGGCCTACAGCAAACTACTTGAGTTGACTCTAGCTCTTCAAGTCCTCTTCTTGATGCTTAACTTTCTACTTCAAGTCACATTTCGTAGGCCGAAGGCTAAGAACACTTTTTATAAACTGTTTGCCTTTATCTTGAGCTTTAGTGTTCAAGGTATGATCTCAGGCTTTTGGACATGATTCTGAACTGAGGAAGTCATCTTTCTGAAAGGCGGAAGAATCCATTGGTCCCGAAGTTGCCAGATTTCAACTTATTAATAAACTTTTTTTTCGTGTGGCTTCCTGAGGGGCCGAGTGCAGGTCTTTCCAGTTGACGCCCGTGGGCGACCTGCGCGTCGCAATGAGGACGATGTGATGATGAGGACGTAACATACACCCTGTCCCTGAGCCACGGGAATCAACCCCAGGAGATTAAAATCCTTAATGGCCCAGCCGGGAATCGAACCCGGGACCTGTCGGGATAAAGCCTCGCACGCTAACCAATTAACCATGGAGCCGGACTATAAACGACATGTGATATCACTACAAGTCAATTCCCTCCACAGGTCAACCTACAGGGTTCCCAATTCTCTGGAATGGAAACAAAAAGTTCAAATTGCAGTATGAATTGCCTACAAAGCTTCATGTTGTAAAGATCTGCTCCAGGTAGCTCCTTGTTCTTTGGCAGCCTGAAACCTTTCCAGAGTAGTGAGGGGATCCAATGGGAACGTGGGAATAAGGAACTTAGGTCATGGCATAAAGGGATGTTAGTATGTAAATGAAACAACGTTGAATGGAGAGAATCTTGTCTGATGTAGTATTACTTTGTACGCAGTCCAATAATAGTAACTCGTTGCGGTATTAAATCCGGAATTAAATGGGATGCACATTGTCGTTTATTGAATGATAGAAAAGTAGGAGTACACATAAACTCTGGGTGACTAGAGTGATATTTGAGGTGCAAAATGCCTGGATTTGGAGGATATCAATTGCAAGGAGTTTACATATTACACCCCAAAGTTGTTTGTAATGTATTAGTAATGATAGTAATCGACCCTCTTTTGTTATTTGGTTTTTGGTGTGTCTAAGTAGTTTCTAGCTGTTTTTGGTTGTTTATCATCTAAAAAAATACATAGATAATATGCTAGAGAATTCAACCTCAATTGCCTGCCATATTTTATGTTTACAATTGTCCTTTACACTTATTATTAATTTTTCAATCAGATAGTTGCAAATATATTTATATAATAGATTTGATTATTTGTCAGTTTCAACTGACAAATCTCCTTGGCTACAACTGGTTTGTATATTTTCTTATGCAAACTAATTGTTTGGTGCTGAGTTCAGCCAGTGCCTGTGAAAGGTTCTACTCATAGAGTTAGTGCTGCTGTATTGACTCAGTGAGGAAAGCAATGGCAAACTACCTCTCTCCTCTCCTTGCATGGTATGCCTCATTTTACTGCTCCCTTGGGGTGTTGTGGTTTTTAGCCACATGATCGATGGAGGCACTTTTTGAGGATCCAACCACCCTCTGGAATGACTACCTAACAGAGATACTCATATTTGGAGAATATTGGAATGAATCTTTAAGATCATTAAATTGCTTGAATAACTGGGTATTTTATGAATGCTTAATGAAATCGGCAGCTTTGGGCTAAAGACATTTCCTACGTTCATGGGCGCTAGCAAATATATTTGAGATGTATCTCACTCACTGCAGGACGCAGCTCGCTCCTCTGTTATGTCTTGCTATTCTGGGCTCATTATTATTTCATTAGTTGCAGATAGTAGACAATTCCTCATCCATAAACATAAAAGCAATCAGCCTTGAATATTTACAGATGCATTCCATTGACAACAATCATCGCTCGCTTTTCATTAGTGACTCGTGTTTTAATTGTTCTGCTTCAGTTGAGGATCTTATGTTATCACCGAAATACTGTAAATAATTTTTTCACATTTTTCAGTGATGCCACAAAACACTAGAAATGAACAGAATATTCACGGCAGGATTATACGAATATTTTTATAAGACTACCTTGACTATTCTTTTCTGAAGTTTATTCAGTACCGGAACACTCCACTGCTATTACTTTCGCGATTAGGGCCGCACTACCGTTATTCAATCTACATTAATTGAAAGCCTTTTTGCCAACCATGAGATGAACAGACCACGTTAGCAACAGCGAGGGAAACCACTTAAACCACGTTCCACTTATTGCTCCGCGTAGGTTCAAGGGATGAAGTTAAAGGATTGGAGCCTTTATATTTGCTTTTTAGAAATGGAGATACAGTAAGAAGTAACTATTTATTAGTAATGCAGATTATGTAAGAGGAGAGCATCAATCATTACACATTCTCTAGTAATCGTCTTGTTATAATCCAGGAATATAGGTGGAGGGACGTTTGAGTCAAGTGGTAAGAAACAATATCCTTGCATGTCTTGTGGAAAAGCTTTCTCACGGAATACCTACTTGAAGATCCACGAGAGAATACATACCGGACAAAATCCATACTGTTGCAAAATATGCAAAAAGTCTTTCAGTCAAAACAGTGCACTGAAGAAACACATTCAAGTCCATAGAGGTGAACAACCTTTCCAATGTGGAATATGTGGGAAAGTATTTGAACAGAAAAGTTATTTGGACCAACACACAGTAATGCATAAAGGTGAAAAACAATATTTATGTGATATTTGTGGGAAGTCTTGTTTCACGTCCCATAACTTGGAGTGTCATTCGTTGGTTCACAGTGACAAAAGGATCAATATATGCATTATTTGTAACAAAGAGTTCAAGCACCTTAGTCATCTGAAAGATCATATGATACTTCATACTGGTGATCGACCGTACTCGTGTAATATTTGTGGAAAGACATTTACTAAGAGAAGTCATTTGAAAGATCATATTCTAGTACATTCTCAAGATAAGCCTTACTTGTGTGATGTATGTGGAAAGTCTTTCTGTACTGTTAGTACCCTCAAGACGCACATGGCTGTCCATAGCAATGAGAAGTTATACTCCTGTCAGTTATGCAAGCAGACTTTTACTTTAGCTGGTAATTTGAAGAAACATCTGCTAAAGCATTGTTCTGCGGTTCGTTGAGGAAATATGCATGCACCTTGATATATAAACTACGTATTAACATAGTGCATTATACTCGTTAAAATAGAAATTCCAACACCATGAAGGAATCCCTTGATTGTGTTGACTTTCAAAATGCCTATAAAGGTTAACACTTTCTAGCCCAAACGTGATTTGTTAGAATACCTCCAGCTCACGGACCAGTGCAGCATCGTAAATAGGCCTTGGTGATCCAGAAGAGTACGATATCAACAATTGTTCAATAATTGGTCCGTAAGAGGGTGTTTGATATCGAAGGATTTTTTGCTGCACATGTTGGCCGACAAACATCTACGGAAAAGCAGATATTACGGCAGTGGTCAAGTAAATTTACGTTCAGCCGTAGACCCGGCACAGGCCCGACTCGAAGGATTACTAACAGAGAGGAATGGTGACTCATTCGGATGGTTCCCCGTGTACAGCGTAAACTCGAAATCAGTGTTACCCTGTTTTCAGGTGTCTTATGGAGCCTCGCTTCTCCAGCAGGCGTTCCTTAGACTCCACAACATCGGCGTGGGTCGACGAACGGCTTTACGTCGTATTTAGTAATGAATCGTCTTTTCCGCGGAAATCAGGACAATCTAGTACAAAGATGTCCTGTGAGAGAGGCACTGGGCTTAATGTTGTGGGGAAGCATTGTCTTTAAAGTGACGTCACAATTAGTGATTGTTGAGGGCGGTATGTTGGTAGCCCTGTAGCTTTCAGTCGGTCAACACTAAGTAATTCCAATTACTGGAGTATGTGAAAAAAGAAAGTGAAATAAATTAAATATGATTAATTATCGACTATTGAAGAAGAGGAAGAAGGAAACTAAGGGATGCCATGTTTTGCTCGTCAAGAGAGCATCATCAGATCCAAATAATCTCTACGAGACACTACTAAAGCTATCTTTAGTCCGTGTTATCTCATTGCACGCATCTCTCGTGCCTTCTTAAACAATTCTACCAAAATATATTTACTTTGCAATATGGAAGCTGACGAAGGCTTATAGAACAGTAGCATTCGCTTTGAATTCTATGTATTGCCTTTTTTTCCTTTAAGAAATACTAAATTCCAATGTAATTTGGAGTTGATGTTCTGGTATGATATTTACAAACTGATTGCAGTAGAGGTAGTAATTTCTATTCTGTACTTAGTATACGGGGTGGTTCGGAGATAAGTACAATGATACACTGGCAGAAATATTATCCCAACACCAAGAAGGGGTAGTGTTGGATTATCGAACGTTGGTAGGCCTGTTTATACAACTGAAATATGACGATGATTCAAATTTCCCGCAAATCGCATTAACATGGCGCTAATAGTGGCCCCATAATAATAATAATATCGTATGGCTTCGGGTGCCTGGTGCAAGCTTTGTTAATTGACACCCAGAGGGTAGCTTGCATGTCGAATTCGTCGTTCCTTTGAACGCTATGAAAGTCAAGGAGGTTAGATATCCAAACTCCCTGACCCTACAGCGCTTTCAAGTAGAGAATTGAGGAACTTAGTGTTGGCGGAAAATCCCGAGATTAATTTTGCCATTGAACACGGCCTACTGAATTCAAATGGGTCTTTAACATGCCAACAACGTATGACATGAGTATCGTGATTTTTGTCGCCTTCAAAAATCACTTACCATGGCCAGGGGCGAACCTGAAATCTTGGAGTTGGTAGTCCGACACTATAACCACTCACCCACCGTGGCAAGCAAGTGGCCCCATGACGTTGCACATCAAGTTTGCTTCAACTACGGGTGTACTGTGCGAGAGCTTTAGTTACCTGTGAGATTTGACGGAGTGGCTATGTCAAGAATGCCTCTATGACGACGAAGAGGCGAGTATCAACAGCTCACTGCGTTTCAACGAGGCCGTGTAATAGGGCTACCCTGGCTACGTAAAAGTGGATTTTGCTTCCGCACTGTTGCAGAACGGCTTGGCAGGAATGTCTCCACTGTGCATGCGTGCTGGCAGAAGTGGTCACGAGTTGGTACGGTCACAAGAAGCCCGGGCTCCGGGCTTCACCGTGCCACCACCGCGAGGGAGGACCGCCGTATTCGGCGTATGGCTTTGGCGCATCGGATGGCGTCTGCAGCAGCAATTGAAGCGGCAGTTGGCTTCACCGTGATGCCTATAAACGATAACACTTTCAAGCCCAAACGTGATTTGTTAGCGAGGAAATACCTCGAAATCGGTTACTTGATAGACAGATCCGATTCAGACGCCCTGTGGCGTGCATTCCACTTACCGCCGTCGGTGACTTCAGTGGTGTCAAGTGACAGCTCATTGGAGGATGGATTTGTGTTTTGCGATGAAAGTCGATTCTGCCTTGATGACAGTGATGACCATGTGCTGGTTAGAAGACGACCAGTTGAGCAGCCAGTGTATTTTTCCACCTGTCTGCGGCGTCGACACACTGGACCTACACCGGGCATTCTGGTCTGGGGAGCAAATTCCCTATTCCAGCAGGAGCACTCTCGTGGGTATCCAACGCACCCTGACTGCAGGTGTGTACGTCCGTCTGGTGATTCAACCAGTTGTGCTGCGATCCATGAACCGCATTCCCGGAGGGTGTTTTCCAACAGAATAACGCGCGCCCCCATGCCGCTGTTGTAACCCACCGTGCTCTACAGAGTGTCAACATGCTGGCTTGGCCTGCTCGATCCCCCGATCTGTCCCCAATCGAGCATGTTTGGGACATTATTGGACGACAACTCCAGCGTTATCCAGAACCGGCATTAACCGACTAAGTGGAACACGCATGGAACTCATCCCACAAGCTGACATCCGGCATCTGTATGACACAATGCATGCATACCTGCATTCAACAGTCTGGTGATTATACCGGTTATTAATGGACCAGCATGGCACATTTGCGATGGCTTTTCTCGTGCGGACAGTAAGTAACCTGAAGTCTTGTACCTTAAATCAATTAAATATGTTACCTCGCCAAATATATTGTCAACATTTCCGTACTCTACATTCCTTATTTCATGGTGTTGGGATATTTTTCCGCCAGTGTATTTTCTGCTGGCCGTGAATACATATGACGTGAAAATAATGTATTTCAAACATAAAAATATTATTTTGAAAGTGTGATGTTTGTAGCTCAGGTGGTATTTAATGGTGAACGACTTAGGGCTTTGCTTACATACATTACAATATGTTCCTGTGTGAAACCGTTTGCTAGTTGTACGTAGAATGTTTACCTACAATTTATGCATGCATATTACCATGAGCTGTAATTATTTAATGTTACGAAATGTGCCATACTTAATGATCGTCCCTCGAAGAAAACATTTGCTATGTTCTAAAATCCTAGTTTACCAATGTAGACATCCATTTCTTCCTTCGGTAAGTTTATTTGCTGTTATCTCCAAACAGCAATAGCACGATGTCCGCATATCAAGTTTTGCAAGAACATCGCAGCAGAATTCTGCCTGTTTATTGTAATTCATGTCAGCATTATATTACCTGAGCTACAAATATCACATTTTCAAAATATCTTATTCCCGCAATGTTTGAAAAGGAAATTATTCTCATATCGCAGGGTCATGCCAGCAACTGGAAGAAGAAATGTGTACTTATCTCTGAAATTAGGGGCCGATGACCTGGGTGTTAGGCCCCTTAAAACAACAATTATTATCATCAGTATCTCTGATCTGATCTTCTATTAAGCTGAGCCGCTAATCTTAGTTGTCAGGCATCTTGAAATAATGGTTTTCGTCAGGAATCAGCACATTTGAATCGTTGGCAGCAATCAGCCTCAAATTTTATAATGTGGTGTTAGAGAACAATCTGCCGTGGTCATGGTGGTCCACATTGTAAACAACAGTTCATGCTGTACCGTACAGTATAAGGACAGAACGGATTAAACACACGTGTGTGTACGAGCTTCGTCGGAGGGCTGTTGCTTTCCTCTGTGTTTTGTGATGTTAGTGCACTGTTGTGAAGGTATTTCCACAGAAACAGCGTTGATTGGGGCAACAATATTACTCTGTCACTATCCACCGAATAGCATGACAGGGCGCCTCTGAGCAGCCTCCGAGGGTTTGTCGGTCGGGTTCGGCTTCGTAGCTTCAAAGGCAAATGATAAAATTAATTTTACGATACTGAATTTCTTAAGGCATGAAACCTGACGCGCATGCACTCGAGGGGACACATTTTAATGACTTTTCTATTTGATGTATTTAGAGGATTTTAAGTGGTGTGTGAATCTCTGTAACTGCTTGAGCGAGATGTTTTCAACTCAGGAAATACCTCCTTTAAAACTAGGTATCGGAAACGATCTAATGGGCAATCCATTACTTTGGGAACGTTATTTTTGGTTACATATTGAGCACCGTTTGTTGCGAGACACCATGGACCTAATGCCGGATCAACCACCATGAAATCTCTTCCCAAACAAACCGTACAGAAAGTACCACATATGCATTTAGACTAGCCTCAGCATTCAGGGGTGACGGGTATGGATAGAAAGTGTTAAGAAACTAGCCCAAAATGCACATCCACAGAAAGGAAAATTCAAATGTAAAAGAATAACACAGACTTACGATAAAATTCCTCAATGCTCAGATCTCTATTGGGAATCTGATGGATAATTCATAAACTATCTAAATAAGTAAAGCCTCCTGAAAAATGAAATGCATTCTACTTTTACGTCCTAACATCCCCTCAAGAAGTTCTATTAAACAAAAACGTAATGAAAGGCAAACTAGGAATGTGGTACGTAAATATTCCCTAACCAATTACAAACGTCGATTAAAAATAAAATTATAGTCGCTGAAGTAGGAGTACTTAAGTAGCTGATGGTTGTCGTCTTGCCGTTGAACAGCGTGCAAAGAAGAACCGAATAATGTAATGCAAAATTAATAATAGGCTAAGTTATGTTGGTACCACTTCCAACATGTAAATTTATCTTTAATATTCTACCTAAGTTCTGTCATATTCCTAATATTTAAATACGGTGAAACATTCTAACCTACTCTAGAGCATAATACCTGGTGAGATAGCCGTGGTCGTTACGGCATGACTGATGGCAGTCGCTCACATCCGGGAGGCGAGGAGGTTCGAATCCCCCCGCCGGCAACCTTGAAGATGGTCTTCTGTGGTTTCCCATCTTCCTTCCAGGCAAATGCCGGGGTTGGTCCCTAATTGTAGGCCACAGCCGCTACCTTCCAACTCCTCGTCCTTACCTTCCAACTTTCCTCCCCAACGGTACTTGTAGCTCACCCATTGGGTGTCCGTCTTGAAGCAGCTACAAAACTGGCGAGCCGAACATGTCCTCGGACACTCCCGGCACTAAAAGCCATACGCTAAAAAAAATAGCATAATATGCTCTACTAATTACAATAGATATCTCTACATAAAAATCAATCAATAACAAGAATAATATTTCGCCTGGGTGCACTATTTGTGCAACCCTTCCTACACCTTCACTTTCAACGTCGTCTCACATTGAATCAACAGCTACACTCATTATTTTATTATTAAGGACTACTTTAAGTTACCGCAATATTCAATCTTCACAACTACTATTAGTCAGATCTTGGTTATTATTTGATTTACGGGAAATTCTACATTTCACTCTTATTTAAAATGTCAGTTTAGGTTCGTCAACTATCCATTGGTTTATGTTTGTGATCATTAATCCCTAGCAGACACAATAATAACACTCAACAAGAAGTTCCGTGACGAACTAAAGAGCCTACTTTTCTTAAAATGTAAGATTCATGCCAATGATTAATCTATATGGATCTATCTAGATTAATGATGAAATTAATTTGGTAATATAGAAATACTGTATACCTGGCATAATGTAGCCTAATAGAGAACTACAGTTGGCAGCCCTGGTGATTGAATATATTCTTAGTTCCATCTCTTAAGGTACGGAATACAAAATTTGGTTGAAGTCCAATGGATAACATGGACGTTGCATGCAGTTAAACATTGGATCTAACAGTGCGCGTAATATCATGTTGGCAACACTGACATACAGGTATTGGTCAGATATAATCTGAATTAATATGATCTATTGTTGTGTCAATTTTGAATGAAATCCATTAGTAAGTATAGACGTTACATGCATTTAAAAATTGGACCTATCAGCAGGCTTAGAATCATGTTGGCAGCACTGGCGTTGGCCTATATTGGTTACTCCAAATTAATCTTGAATGCCAGGTACTATACGTGTGCAAAGTTTAGAGCTATTGTCTTGCATACTTTCTGATCTATTGATATTAGGGTGACAAAAATGGAGACAGTATTTATTAACAGTTGGCAGTCCTGGTTACTCTTAAGAATCGACATTGTCATATCTGTTATGGTACACATAGCACACACGAAATTTGGTTGAAATCCAAATGATAGTATAGAAGTTACGTGTATTTAAAGTTGGACCTCTCAGCAGGCTTAGAATCATGTTGGTAGCACTGATGTATATAAGTTACTCAAAATTAATATAAAATGTCAGGTACTATACGTATGCATAGTTTAAAGCTGCCGGCTTGCATACTTTCAAACATATGGGTATTTGCATTTTAAAAATGAGAGCATTTATTAACAGTTGGCAGCCCTGGTGGCTCTTAAGAATACGCTCAGTCATATATGTTTATGTACACAGCACATACGAAATTTGGTTAAAATCCAATTGATAGTGTAGAAGTTATATGCATTTAAAATTTGGACCTATCAGCAGGCTTATAATCATTTTGGCAGCACTGCCATGTATGGCCTCCTGGAAATTAAACTGCAATATTATTTTCTATACGTGTGCCAATTTTGAAATAGCTCCCATTCATACCTTCCAAAATATCCAACATGGAGCTCAAATTTCAATTGCGATTTTTCAGCAGTTGGTAGCTCTGACATCATTTTCAAATATGGCCGTGAGATATTCAGGTATAGATCTTTATTCCTACCAAATTTTGTTTCGATTGCTGCAGCCGTTTAGGAGTTGATAGGGGGACACACACACAGACAGACAGACACACATTTGCCCGATCTCATAAGTCTACTTTTCCCTCATTTTTGCAAAATGTGAAAAGTAGCCTAAATATTATTCCACCAAAAGATCTCTATAATACACACTGAAGTCATGCAGGCTCGCTGGCTTATCGCAATTCACAATGACAGCCCACACGGAAGAGTCCCACTTTGAAGGACACAGTGCAGTGCAGTGCAGCCAACTAAACTCATGACTCAACCACTCACAGCTGCGGAGAACATTCTCGGTCGCCCTGTAGTTATAATAATTTTCGTCGAACATAAGCAGTCGTATGCAACTCGCCTATAATGGTAATTAAGACACTCGTTTTATAAACATACTTGTGTCTTAATTATTGCCATTATAGGCTCGTTGCATAATGTAGTATATTGGTTAAATAATCACTAATTATATATTATTTAAATGTAGCATTAATTACAAAAATATTTCGTTTATGGCCATTAGAGACCACGTCAAACAACTGTTACATTCATAGAAGCCTTCGTTTGCAGACCAGTATCTTTACCTCCTTTCCACCGACTATCCGCTGTTCAGTTTCCCTTGTTCGTAAAATGAACCTTCAAATTAAAGATCTCCTGCCGGAACTTGATTCTATTAGCGATGTCTTTGTGCTTCATACCCATTTTCTCCAGATCCTTCCAGACCTCCCTGATCCACTTATCAGAGGTTTTAGGTGTGCCATCAAGGATGATGAGAATTCTACTAGTCAACCTCCTCTGAATAGGTGACCATAGAATTTCAGTCTTCTATTTTTTATGGATTCCATTAGTCATTCCCTACTTTGATACAATTCTGCGTTTCCTGTCAACTTGTCTCATACACCCACGATCTTCAGACCCATCCTCATCTCACACCCCTCTGCTTCTCTTAGACCAGTAATTCGGAGGCATTCACTTCCACTCGGGTTTAATCACCGTATTGTAATGTCTGAGTTTAGCTAGCCTCTTGCTCGTGACGTATATGTTGTGTGTCCTACGAAACGCTGTGGCCATTCTATCTCGTCTGCTGTTATTCACTTCTCTTTCATTGGTTCCCATCTGCAAAATCTCGCCAAGGCATTTGAAGGTATTGTGGTGTCCCAACCTGATGGCACGGACTTAAGCCATAGACCGATCAGGGTTTCTCCAAGATCAACCTCCAGGATCGTTGTCGTGACCTTACCGACAGCTTCTGATAGCGACCACAGCACACCTCAACTACACAAGGAAATGGGGGTGAGAGGAGATTCAGGAATCAGGGAATGGTCCCCAATAAAACAGAGTGAAATCTTATCTCCCAGTTTATTCCTTAAGGGTGTAAGGGAATCCACCACCGAGATACAAGGTTTGAATTAATATGATTCAATAGAAATATTGGTTCTCACCTGTTTTTGCCAGCTTTGCTAGCTATGGTGCTCCCAAGTACCGCCTTATGTCCGTGCCCCTTGGTGCCCGATCGGCAGACAAACGACCTCTGTCACTGTCTGTGCAGTTCCTGACTGACTTCGCTCACCTGAGTCCGCAGCTTCTTCTTATAATAACGCAGCACGGTTGTTGCTGACCTGGTTGAACTGGGGTTCAATGTCCGATACGGATTCACCGGGACATCAATATCGACTCTCTCAATTTTACCATGCCACCTCTTTAGGTGTCGGGGAGCTGTCGAGACGTTCGTTAAGTACGGTACGTCGTTTTCTCGAAGGAAATCTGGAGTCCAGCCTTTTCAGACTGTTCATTCAAAATATGTATCTCTTATGATTATTATTATTATTAAAATATTAATAGTAAAGAAGAAAAGATGGAGTAATTTTAAAATGCCATAGAAAACGTAACCTCTTACCGCAGCTACATTTCAGTACGCAAACAAATTCATGTATGTAATGACTGGATAGCGACTGCCTGCAATATTCTCCCATATAACAAACATAATTAATTGATGACATTTTAAAAGTGCAAATCGCACAATTTGTAGGCAAGCAGTTTGTTGGATCTTTTTCAGTTGCTAAGTTTTACTAACGACTCTTTTAGGAGACACGTATCTTTGGGATATCCACGTAAGACCACCCATCTATTTCTTATTTCATGGTTTGGACACCTGATATGCTGTCGTGCCATTTTGAATCAAGGATCATGTAATACAGGGTGGGGCGTGGAAACTTCCTGATTCAAACATGCAATAAAACTCGGTACATGTTTCATTCAACTTTATTGTTATTTTCCGCCTACCACACAACATTGGAACTTGACATTTACACAGTTTTAAACACTATGTCTGTTACATGTCGCCCTCCATTGTCAGTACACTGATTCAGTCGCCGGCGAAAGTTTTGCATCACCTTTTCGAGCATATCGACCGGGACATTCACAATTTCGGCTCGGATGACGTTCCGTAGGTCGTCCAGGGTGTGGGGGCGATCTTTGTAAACCAGGGACTTGAGATAACCCCACAGAAAGTAATCGGGAGGGGCTAAATCAGGCGAGCGGGCTGGCCAGTTTACGTCCCCTCTTGGAGATCAGTCGTTCGGGGAAGGCTGCTCTCAAAACACCCATGGAAATCCTGGAGGTGTGGGCTGTGGCCCCATCTTGTTGAAATCACTCGTTATCCAGATCCATTTCTTGGAGCACAGGCAAGAAGAATTTTTGGATCATTGTCACATAACGGTCGGAATTCACGGAAACAGTACAACCATTTTCTTCAAAAAAGTATGGCCCAATGATCCCTACACTTGCTACAGCACACCATACCGTGACCTCTCATGAAGCTCTTTGGGATTTGTTGAACTCCAATACCGCATGTTCTGTTTATTCACACAGCCACTGAGGTGAAAATGTGCCTCATCAGAGAAGAACACAACTGCGTCATTCGGCACGGTATCAAGCAGCTGCTCACAGGATGTTTGTCGGTTCACATAATCCTGCTCCGAAAGTTGTTGGACCACACAAAGTTTGTACGGGTGAAAATGGAGCTCAAAGTGAAGAATGCGACGAAGAGAACGGGATGACATCCCAAGGGCAACTGCATGTTTACGCGCAGAACGCTTGGTTGACCGCTCAATGGACGCATGAACTCTTTCCACATTTTCAGGTGTTTGAACGGTCTGCTGAGGTCCTTTCCTTTCTTTGGCGACATTCTCCGTTCCTCTGAAAGCATCCACCCACATTAAAACACTTTTCCGATCAGGAACACGACCTCGTGGAGGAATATCGAAGTGGCGGCGAAAGGCACGTTGCACTGCAATCACTGACCGAACGTTAGAGAAATACGCCTCCACGGCAAAAGCACGCTGCTGCCTCGACCAAAGCATGTTTACGACTAAGAAGGGCGGGAACACAAATGTCCCACAAGGCCCCTTCCACTGAACCCACCCCCACTCCCCTGCCCTCCCTACAGCAGTCACTGTAACATGTTTAAATAAGGAAGTTCCCACGCCCCACCCTGTATAAGAGATTCATCACTTTTGGTAATAGAATTTCCGAGAGAGAACACCGCCTGAGGCTATGTATTGTACTTGCAAGTCTGGCAACATAAAAAGTAAAAAGCCATATGAATGTAGCCTTTATTACACGTAATTGAACAGTATTATCTGCGATGAGTTACTGATTATTGATGAAAATAACACAAACATAACTGCGCCTTTCGCTAGGCGCAGAAATATACCTCCAGATAGGAAAATAATACGGTTTGATATATATCAATGTTGGCAATAGATTTGTCCCGAAGGACACAGTTTTTCTGTTCCAAAGCTTAATTCACCTTTAGGCTAATTAAACATTGGTCTCCTACTCTACAGAATTGTTGGGATATTAGATGAATATTTAAAAAAAATGTCCAAATGCACACACTATATTGCCATAACCTCACTTTTGCCTAGCATGCCGGCTGCCACCCACCCCTCCCCCGTCGCCCTAAACCACAAATTTTATTGCAATGCAAAGGAGAATGGGTAAGAAAACAAACAAGAGATGAAATGCACACATTTATTCTCTATATATTTTTATTCGAGAGTAGTCCATATTGCCCACTAGTTTTACACATGGTCAACACCAGGAAGATGAAAATTGCCGTATTGTTCTTATTATCATTATAATTCTTACATCCCGGTGCTTGGCAATTTGTCCTCCCTTGCAGGGGCATGACTGACTCTGAATTCAATTCAAATAAATAATCAAAATACCGAACAAATCAAAAGAACCATCAACACCAAGAGAAAAATTCAATCAAAACAGACTATTCCCGCTTCCACCAGTAGGTTTGATGTGAGCGTTGGCGAGTGCCAACTACGGAACCTTGGTGCTAAAATTAATTCTTCATTGGTTGGCAGAACATCTGGAGCAGAGCTTTACCGCGACTCACGCGCTCCCTATGATCTGTCATCCCCCCGTTTTGAATCGTGGAAGCTGTGCATCACGCGCACAACTGGTACCGGTACTCGCTCACTCGCAAATGTACTCTATACACTGATATTTAGGAAATATACTCGGGAAAACAACTCAATTTGGTTTCCAGATCTGGCTGCCTTGAAAACTGTTTATTACATCGCGCACTCCTTAGCGTGGGGTGAATAATTATAAGCGGGAAGGTGAATTCTCCGAGGTCATGTGACTCCCCGGTCTCTCAGTGATTCGTTCGGTAGGCAGTGGGATAGACTTCAAAATATTTTATTCAGGAGGATCCAAACAATCCACCGAATGCAAAGAGAGAAGTTTCTCCACACAATTTGAGCACGAACAGAAGTCTTCAAGTGTAGAGTGAAGATCCGTCTACAGTATATGTTTATTAGTCCTTTCCTTAAATTCCTGGGAAGTTGGAATCACGAGGTAATCAACTCTGACGTCACGGGGAACGTGAACCATATCTTCCTCTCCCTCGTGGCCCACAGCGTTCTCTCTCTGTCATCTATTGTAAATGGACTAACTACTACAGTCTTTCTGACGCCAGATTTTCGACACCTCAAATATTTTGCTTGGCCGTGGCTAGTAATGTATGAACTATATAGTGTGAAAAATTCTGCAATTTCATATATTGGACGTATGATCCGACCGAAATAAATAGTCTATTGCAGTCCTCATGCGGTCCAAAAGTGGACTTTTAGTTCCTGGACTGAAAGGGCACTTCGTATAGCCTGGACAAGGGATTGTCATTTCCCTGCAGACGGGCCTTCACTGCACACTTGGGGACTTCTGTTCGAGCTCAAATAATCTGGAGACTCTTCTTTGAATTTCGGCCTAGATCAGCGCAGTTTCGTGGAGTGTTTTGATGGAACTAATGCTATTAAATGAGCGTCCACCTAGATTTTATACTCTCAAGTTTATGAGCCTTTTTCTGAATGCTTCCTCACTTTCAGACTTCCAGGCACAATAATTATTCTCTCGAAGCATGGTCTGCGAAGTATCCGCACACGCCTAAGAATAGTCTGTGTTTTACACTTGTGAATCTTAGGAATTTTCTTATACCCTCGATCTTGGCGGGATTGGATTTGACTCCCTCGCCGTCGACGATATGTACCAGTTATAATTTTTCCTTCTGGCAGAAATTTCATTTTTCATGTTAATTTTGAAATTAACTCCTTCGAGGTTCTTAAATATCTCCAAGTTTTAAATTCTCGGAGGCCTGTAGGAGTGCAATTTCACTCTCCGTTTCGTGATGTTCGGCGCCCAGAATGGAGTGGTAAGGCGACTTGGGAGCTGCCAGAAAGTAAATTTCGTGACGAACATGAGCGCAGTAATTAGCCTATTTTCAATTTTGAAAAAATAGGCTTATTAGATCACCTTTTGTCCGTGTGTGTGTGCATGTGAGAGAGGTGTGTGTGTGTCCCCCCTAATAAAATTTAAACGGCTGGAGCGATTTCAATGAATCTCGGTAAGTTCAAAGAACTATTCCCGGCGACCCCGACCGTGCCCTTCAAATTTTGTTACGTCTCACCAATCCAACATGGCGGCTGTAAGAAATATTTCACCACCATTCAATATCTCCGAAACTATTACCGATATCACCCTGGAATTTATTACGGTGATAGAGGGAGCTATTAGAAGTTCACCTATGTAACGTTTGAAAAACTGGTATCTACAAAACCAACATGGCGGCCACGCGAATTTGCGACTTTTAAATAGACGTTTCTCGCGATTTAACCAACCAAACGCAATAAAACTTGGTACAGTATATGTTTAAACACATTGTAATGCACCGACATCCAACTTGGTTCAAATGTTTACATAACTTCAAGATGGCGGATGTGCGAAATATTTCACCGGCAATCTATACCTCTGAAACTGTTAGCGGTATCACCCTGAAATTTTGTACGGAGATAAAGGGCACTACTGGAAGTTCATCTATAAGACTTTCAAAAACCGATTAACTACAAAACGAACATGGCGGCCAAGCGAATTTGAAAATTTTAAATAGACCTTTCTCGCGATTTAATGTTCCAAACGCAATGAAATCTGGTACAGGAAATGTTTATACACATTTTAAATGCACTGGTATCTAATTTAGTTCAATTATTTACATAACCTCAAGATGGCGGCTGTGCGAATTTCAAAAATTAAGTTTTTATTTCTTGTGTCGTAATCATGCGATCGAAGTGAAAGTTTGAATAATAAACCTACGCAATAATTTTCCTTTAATGGTACATGACTCTATGGCCTATACATTTAACAATCCAACATGGCGACCATCCGAAATATTTAGACGGCTCTGAATATCTACGAATCTGTTATAGCAATAAAACTGATTTTTTTATGTTCATAGGGGCTCTGAACTTAAGTTCGCCTATAGGACTTTAAATAACCTGGTGATGACAAATCCAACATGACAGCGACGCTCAGTATAAATATTCACATGAATGTTTCTCGCAATTTAACCATCCGAGTGCAGTGAAACTTGGTACAGTAAGTCCTTATACAAATATTAATCCACTGGCATCTAATTTATTTCAATAGTTTCCATAACCACAAGATGGCAGCTGTGCGAAATTTTAAAATCTCGTTTTTACTTCGTGTGTCCTAATCATGCGATTGACGTTTGAATGCTACACGTACACAATAATTTTCATATAACAGTACATAACTTTAGGACCTACATATATAAAATCCAACATGGCGACCATCCGAAATATTTAGTCGGTTCTCAATATCTACGAATCTATTACAGCAATCAAACTGAAATTTTGTATGTTGATAGTGGCAGTTAACATAAGTAGGATATATGAAAATAGGCTGCATAGTTCTTCACGGAACTACTTGTTTTTAATTTCAGCCAACTTATTGGCGCAGGCATTTTTTAAAACAAAATGTGACGGCGGTGTCCTTCTCGGGAAAACAACTCAATTTGGTTTCCATATCTGGCTGCCTTGAAAACTGTTAATTACATCGCGCACTCCTTAGCGTGGGGTGAATAATTATAAGCGGGAAGGTGAATTCTTCGAGGTCATGTGACTCCCCGGTCTCTCAGTGATTCGTTCGGTAGGCAGTGGGATAGACTTCAAAATATTTTATTCAGGAGGATCCAAACAATCCACCGAATGCAAAGAGAGAAGTTTCTCCACACAATTTGAGCACGAACAGAAGTCTTGTTTAAGCATTTGTGCAAGCACTACATTGTACTTTCAACTGAGCCTATACCAGGACAGACTTAGACTGATAAATGTTAGTCAATTTAATTGGTATCTTAAATTTCGTCCATTTCTTATTAACAATTTTAAATCGACAGTGATAAATGGCAGATGCAAATGAAAATAAGCTTTTCCAGGACCAAGAAGAGTCTTCTATATCAGTTCTCAGGTAACTGCATCGATGAGCATGAATGTTTCAACATAACAGAATTCAAACAGCCGGAGTAACTATCAGTGTAGTCAGCAGGCAGCGGTTTGTTAAGGGCAACAACGGGGATTTTCCAAGAATGTTATCAAACAGTCGTGTCACTTCAGCAGTTATGTAAGAGTAATAGAGTGTTTGCATGTTATAAAATCATACATGGTATTAACTACGTAATTGATTCTTAAATCCTATTTTAAACGTTTTAAAATTAATATTGTAGATGGTTATTCCTGTTTTTTTGATTCTCCTCAAACAATAGATCACCTGTTGTTTGAATGCTCTGTGTTTGGTAAAGCCAGATACAACTTGAACTGTCACTTAAATTTCTGAAACATGAAATTTTCAAAACCATTTTATCACATTCACGAAAAAATGTTGTTATAAGCAGTTTTTAGTTTTTCATCTTATTTTTCAAAAATGAATCTCATAATTTATGATGTAATAAATTTTTCATTTTGTAACAAACTACAACCCTAATGTACTATGTGTAATAGCGTTCCATTTAATGTAATGGATATTCAATAATAATAATAATAATAATTACAACTACGTAAACGAAATATTTAACATAAATGCTATACACTAATAGAATCCAAGCAAAAATGTACACATGATCATAAAGCTAACACTTCAACTGAACAGAATCTGAAGTTCACCTGACCAACGACGCATGTCATCCAATTAAGTACCTATAGAGAAAAAGGTTTATAGCTGCCCCAGAATATGCGTTGACAATCTTTAAAATAATTAACTCTGGCGCATTCGTGGCTCTACTTTACAGTGATTTAGAACATGTTTTTCCAAATGATGCTTGAGCGAAAAACTAGCTCCGCATGCCATACATGTATGCGACTTACGAGAACTATGGATTGAGACGTGCTTTTTCATCTGACTCTTCGAAGCGAACTCCGCTCCACAGGTATCGCAACAGAAAGGCTTTTTAGCGCTATGAATATAAGCATGTCTACGGAGGTCACATTTTTGAAAAAATGCCGAATTACAAACATTGCATGAATACGGTCTTTCACCACTATGGCTAAGGATATGACTTTTCAAGTGACCCTTCTGTGCAAAACTCAACCCACACTTATCACAAGAGTATGGCTTCTTCTCACTATGTATTAATAAATGCCGATTGAAATCAGACTTCCTAGCAAATGATGATCCACAGTTATGGCATTCGTGGGGCTTCAAGCGACTATGAATTAACATATGAATCTGCAGGCTTCCCTTCCCGAAGAACTCTTGTCCACATGTATCACATGTGTACGGTTTTGCGCCAGTATGGATGATAGTGTCCAAGCTATTCTTCTTATTAATTGGTATGTTTTTGCGGGGCAAAGTCGACTTCTCGTGGGAATGAATAAACATATGTCTTTGCAAACTATGCTTCACCGTGAAAGTTGATTCACAGATATTACACTTGTGTGGATTATTGGCATCATGGACGATCATATGCCTGTTCAAACCAGACTTAACGAAGAAGGCCGCTCCACAGATGTTACATGGGTGTGGCTTAAGGGTCCCGTGGATTACCATATGTCTTTTAAGACTTTTCCGTCCAGTGAATGACTTTCCACATACGCTACATAAGTTTAGTTTTAGGACACAATTGTCACTCAAGGGACTGGCCACATTCCTTCCGCATCCAGTCTGATTATCAGGGGGACTTGATGTCTCAGAACTTATGAGCCTGAAAACATTAAAAAGAGTACTCAACAGTATATAATAATAATATAGAATAACACGAGATATAGAAATATGAATTGGTGCAAATTTTGGTAGAACTATAAATATTTCAATAATAACTAGGACATGGGCTCACTTCTATTCTATAACGATGTGATGTGAATACATCTTGAATATACAGCGAGTTTCTCTCATCAGTTCGCCGGCCGCCGCGTCCACCGTTGACTCATCGCTCCTCACTCGCCATAGCATGCAGTTCGTGTACTACAGTAATCTTGTATGGCTTCAGTTTCAAAATTTTCGTAGCCTGCCACGCTCAGCTCCTCGAAATCCCGGCTTGTTGTTCAAGAGGTCTCAGGGATTTTGTAGGCGCATGTTGTAATTCATCTGCGATTTCATTTAGCATTTCCTCGTTAAGTACACCTTTCTTTAAGACTTCTCTTATGGAGTAAAGAACCAGTTCCCCTCAATTTCTTTCCCCCATAACCCCCGGCCCTCGATTACCAGTTCGATTGCCTGTACGTTTCCAAGTACTCCATGATTTGTCAGATCATTGGTCCAAGGCTTGCTCAACACAATGTTAGCATGTTTATTAAGTACACGTGAAGCAGGTTGCTGGCCTTACCAACACAGGGCCCCTCAGTTTCACCTTAGGGAACAAACAAGTGAGTTGGGTAATCCTGAGCACAAGGAGGGCCACGATGCCCTCTCTTATTCCATATTATAAACTGGTGTCCAGGACCACTTACTAGGTCACTCAGTTTCACCTTAGGGAACAAACAAGTGAGTTGGGTAATCCTGAGCACAAGGAGGGCCACGATGCCCTCTCTTATTCCATATTATATACTGGTGTCCAGGACCACTTACTAGGCCACTCAGCAGTTGCCCGAACTGGAACCTGACTACATCATGAACCATCAGACGCAAAAGGATTAGTAGACGAAAACTTCGGGTTTTCTCAAACCATACAGTGGGATAGTGTCGAGAGATTACTTCCTTATTAGTAACAAAATTTGATTTACAAATAAACCTTCCAAAATACAATTCGTGGAGGGAAAATATATATATTGAAACCGTAGTTCTCATCATGATGTTGTAATTATTAATTATCAGCAGCTTGAGACGGCGAGTGAGTGGTTATCGTGTCGGACTACCAACCCCAAGCTTGCAGGTTCGCTCCTGGCCATGGTAAGTGACTTTTGAAAGGCGACAAAAATCACGAAACGCAAGTCATACGTTGTTGGCATGTTAAAGAACCCATTTGAATTCAGTAGGCCGCGTTCATAATGGCAAAATTAATCTCGGGATTTTCCGCCAACACAAAAGTTCCTCCTATCTTTACTATAAAGCCCTATAATGTCAAGGAGTTTAGATATCTAACCGCCTTGACTTTCATAGCGCTCCCATGGAACAACACAATTCGACATGCAAGCTGCCCTCTAGGCGTCAAATAACGAAGCTTGCACCCGGCATCCGAGGCCATACCATATTATTATTATTATTATTATTATTAAACTATCGAAACTCACCAGAATCATCGAGGGAGCACTGGAAGCTCAGATGCACCGTTTAAACATCTAAACTTGACTCAGGAATCAATGTGATGGAATTCATTTAGGAGGTCGTGATTTTAATAGTTTTGGATTCATTAAATAAATTAATATGATGGACTATAATTTTTTTCGAAATTTACCATTTATTATTTTAAGAGAGAAGAATGATTTTTAACGCACCAGAAGGGAGGATACAATTTTACAATTTTCTTTTGACCCACTCATCGAACCCAGGAAGGAGGAGGTACGGTCTGAGACACTACACACTTTATTTGGTCAGCACCTATGACTGATGTGTTTCGAAGAGAGCCGTAATTATCAAGTGCATCGAGTTGAGTATTCGTGCTAAGTTGCACCCATCTGCGAAGAAGTGTGTGAAATAAACACGCACAATATTACGACGCATTGAAAGAATTGTAAACTTTTGTGAGTGTTTGGGGACTAGAATATCACACCACGCTGTCGACCACAGGGTCGTGTGAAGATTTGAGAAATTCGAGAACAGGGATAAATCCTAACTATTATTGTGTCATTATAATATGAACATTATTTGATGTGTTTTTGCTATAAATTGTACTCAGAAAAGTGACGATTAGGACGATTTTCGGTGATTTTATATCAGAGCATGGTCGCCGTGAAACTTGCTAAATGCGGAAGCATTTTTAGAGCCAGTGAAGAGCAGATAATTTATGGCCTGTTGCTGAACATAATCTGCCAGGAGGTTAAAATATCTTGATGCGAACAATATTGGCAGAAATCTTTTATGGGCTGAGCTTGATGGCTCAAAGAATATTTGTTGCGGTAAAATGGCCGAGTTATTGGCGATAAATTGTAAATCTATTTAGGAGATTTATCTCCTTTATCGAAGCCTCCGTGGCTTAGGCGGCAGCACGCCGGCCTCTCACCGCTGGGTCCGTGGTTTAAATCCCGGTCACTCCATGTGAGATTTGTGCTGGACAAATTGGAGGCAGACAGGTTTTTCCCCGAATACTCCGGTTTTCCTTGTCAATATTTCATTCCAGCAGCATTCTTCACTATCATTTCATTTGTCATTCATTTAATCATTGCCCCAGGGGAGTGCGACAGGCTTCGGCTGTCGGCACAAATAATATCCTCAAACCTAGATGGGGGCGTCATTCATTCCATCCTTGGACCAGTCAGTCGACTGGAAGCAGGCTGTGGATTTTTATTTTCATCTCATTTATCAAGTGTAAATTGTAAAGCCAGTGTTATATTTGTGAAAGTAAAATTAATTTCAGTGCGACGAAAGAATTAGGTCATCGAATGTGGTACTTCAACCATGCCACATGGAAAAATTGTGTGCTGTACAACTAACTGAAGCTATGATCATGGGAGCGTAAACACAAATTATGGAGATCGATGGATGTGGTTACGCAGAAGCCACATATAATGGAAGGAAATTGGGCAATTTCTTCACCAAACATCGAACTCTGAACCACGAGATAAACTTCTTGCAGTAGTTTTGTAACCATGAGATTTTCCTAGATTAGTTGTGGTGAACCGACTTTACAGTTACATTCAGGTAGAACTTCCATTGTATAATTTTATAACGTCCGACGTGTGGCACATTCTTTGAACACGCCAAGTAGCGAGCAATTCAGAATAAGTCAGTATGAGCAAGGCAGATGAGTGTCTTGCCCATCTTTTTCTGGTATTTGGAATTGTGAAGGCAGTGGGGGCTGCCAGATGTAAACTGGATAGACCAGATATTTATATCAAGAGTGCACAAGTATGCATTATAAAAACGTGAAAGCGCTGAACCTTACAGGCAAAATACAGAAAACTTTATGACTATTGAATTGAGGCTAAGATTTGAGATCAAAGGGACATATGTTCGACACTTTCAGAGAGACGTTTGTTAATTGAATACAACTTATTATAAATGTGGAGCTTTATAAGAGTTAGGCAGGTACTAACTTTTCGAAAATTTTAAATAGCGCTGTTGATAAATTTGTCCCATTTAAATTGCTGAAACAAAACCCAGATCCTGAGTATTACACACGAGAAATTAGGAGTCTAAAACGGAAAATTAGGAAATTATACAATAAAAGACATGATAGTGACAAGTATATGTTGAAATTTAAGTCCTTATCAAGAGAGCTCGTCTTAAAAAAGAGGGCTGCTCATGACAGTTATATGCAAGGTTTACTTGGTTCGGGAGGTGATGGGTGGAAAAAAAATTACAGTTATGTTAGGAGAAGAAAGGGAAATCCAAATAATTTGTCGATGATAATGTCCGGTGACGGTAAATTAATTACTGAGAAACAGGCCATTGCTAATGAATTAAATGTCTTTTACGGTAGTGTGTTCAATAAATCCAATAGCTGTGGGTTGGACCTTAACGACGAATCAGGGGCTCCCATGTTCCAAATAAACCAGTCAGCAATTGTAAAGCTAATACACAAACTACGTTTCAATGTATCAAAGGGTCCTGATAATATTGTTAGTGAAGTACTTAAACTAGGAGGTAGGGCCGTGGCACGATACTTGGAGGTGATGTTTAATGTGTCCATAAACAATGCGCATTCCCAGATGACTGGAAAAGAGCTACGGTAGTCCTAATATTTAAGGGAGGGAGCAGACTTGAATTGGGCAACTACAGGCCGGTTAGCCTTACGTCCATCGTTTGTAAACAGATGGAGCATCTCATTTGCGACTACTTGAGGGAACAGTGGGAAACATTATCATGGTTTAATGATAGGCAACATGGATTTCGGAAAGGTTACTCATGCGAGAGTCAGATGCTATCACTTTTTCAAGACGTTAGCGAATCGTTAGACCATGGAGTTTCAGTCGACGCCGTGGTTATAGATTTTGCGAAGGCATTTGATGTCGTGCCGCATGACATGCTACTCCATAAATTAGCTTCGACGAAGATTCATAGAAGAGTAATTTTATGGATCCAAGAATTTATGACGGGTCGTTCACAGAAAGTGAAAGTCGAAGGCATATTCTCGGATGAAATTACCGTAACGTCGGGTATCCCTCAGGGCAGCGAAATCGGAACTTTGTTATTTTTGGCGTTTATAAATGACTTACCAAATGGTATTCGCAGTGACTGTCGATTGTTTGCGGATGATTGTGTAATATATCGAAAGATACATGACTCGCAAGACAATGCAGTGCTTCAAGAGGACCTGAACCTGGTCTATAAGTGGGCGATTGAAAATAAAATGAAAATAAACAAAAGAAAATGTAGTCTCTTAAAAATAGGGAAAGTGCGGAGGCAGGATTTTCAATATAACATTGGCTCGGAAATACTTGTAGAAGAAGATTCTTGCAAATATTTGGGCGTTCACGTAAGGAATGATATGAAGTGGAGTAGTCATGTAGGATGTGTAGTTTCAAAAGCTTACAAATCCCTGCACTTTGTAATGAGGGTATTAAAAGGAAGTAGTACCTCTGCTAAAGACTTAGGCTATTTGTCACTTGTAAGACCTATTCTGGAATATGCCTCGGCTGTTTGGGATCCATATCAAGTAGGGCTCATCAATGAGTTGGAAATGGTACACAGAAAGGCCGCTAGATTTGTGCTCAGTGACTTTAATCCCAGGAGCAGTGTGAGCCGTATGTTAAAGAAACTTGGGTGGGAATCACTGGAGGCTAGGAGGATGAAATCTAGACTCTTCGCTATGTACAACACGTATACAAATCAACCAGCATGGGGTGAGCTAGCAAACGATTGGGAAAGCCCACTTACATGGGTAGGAGCGATCATACTTTCAAAGTTAAGGGCCGACCACAGCAAACAAATTATGGTAAATATTCTTTTGTAAACCGTGCCATTGATAACTGGAACTCTCTACCTGCCGCAGTCTTAGAGCCTTTTCCCAAACATATAGGTGTGTTTAAGAAAAGACTGACTATTTGTGTAAATACTCCAGTTTAATTGTTGTATAATTGTTATTGAATTGTTATGTATAATTATTTATTTGTTATGTATATCCAATTTGCCACCGGAGGACACTCCCCCCCCATTGCAAATAAATCAATGAATGAATGAATATATTTTCAGGCATAGAAAGAGTATTATCATAAACATGATTGTGATATTGCTTAACCATTTTTGATCTTCAGTTCGTTGACCTGATCTTGTGAGAGTCGCGTATTTTGGAGACTGTTGAGACGTGCACATACGACGACGGCTGTCCTATTGACATTGGCGATGTGGGGATGCCACCACGTCAGCCACGATTTGAGTTATCCACACCATTAAGGGTGAGTGTACGATTGAGGTCATGTTATTTTTGTGGTTTATTATGCTACGTAGGCAGGATGCTAATAACCAATGCCATGGTTAGTGCAGGGATAAGCCGAACCCTAAACATGATCTTAATAAGAACAAATAATAATTGTCCTAATAAGAGAAGCCGAATCCTTGACTTAAATTTACTGTAAAGGAACCATTAACTGTTAGCCATGTCTTGATAATTACCCATTCTTAGCTGAATTATTGACATTTACCCAATTTGAAGTCGACTGATCACATGACGTGAGCTTATGTTTCTGCACATCACGGTCATGAAACAAGTGACATGAGTCGATGCTTCTATCATCGCAGTCACCAATATAATTATGATATTCCTGATAGATGACGCCGAGCACAAATAGTGTAAGCCTGCGTAAGCCGGGCACAAAGTGTGCACAGTGTGTAAATATTGTATAATAATGTGAATATTATGTTATTTTTTAAGTCACCTAGATTTTCCATTTTAATTTAAATTAACTTCAGATAAGCACTAGCTAGAAAAATAACGTAAAATTAAATGTTGGCGCGACACCATCATAACTTAAGCCTTTATGTATTTATTGGTGTTCAATCACTTCCGAGTGAGACGCGCCATGATGCGTGATGGTCTCTCGGCAACGCTGTACAGCTTTCTCCGTATCGGCTAGCTGCGGAACCTTGTCTTATTTTCCCGTACAAATACAAATCGATAAAAAATAAGTGAATTAATTTACGTATTTCAGTCATACAGCATAACCTTTTGATATATAAGGATTACAAAGCGATCAAGGACTACATTTTTCAACCACCCCGAGCCGAGAAAATGTTACATTACAAAAATTATAATTATGTTTCTTGGACCCACAAAATGTTGAAATTAATAACCCAGTTATAAATCATTCCAGTGTATATTGTGTTAAAATTTGGATTCGATCTGATTACAGGTTTTCGAGATAATGATTCTTAAATGTGACGAAAGGTTGAAACATGCTTAAAAATGGGCACTTTTTGTGTTCCAACTGCGATAAATAATATTAATACATAAATTAAAAATCCAAACCTAAATAAACTAACGTAAAATAGAACTACAAATATGATGATGTTATTGAATTCAATGTAGGCCTTCACACTCGAGTGCACGTAATACTTTGGTCGACAGTAGAAGGAGAATATGCCTATAATGTTTGTAATTTACTATAAATCACTTCAGGGTTCATGTACACGTACTATTTTCATAATATTGGATGTTCCAGAATATTTAAATGGCATTCGTGCATAAAATATAGCCTAGGGTCATTACACTTTGAAGCTACTTTCAGGATAGGACATTCTGAAAAGAAAAAGTCAGCTATGAATCCTAATTGTGGGGCACCATTTCTTATGACAGAAGCATGAAATTGTGTCAACGGGCGCTGAAAGCACCAAAATTGATTTCTAGCCATTTCTTATTAGAAGGAAAGCACAGGTATTTCAGCTACAGGGTGTCTACTATCCGGATGAAGTAAAAATTAGTTACTTTTTAGGTACCTTTTAGTTACGTTGTAATTACCTTTGAATTCAAGATCAAACCAGTCGCATCAGCTAATATGTCGTCTTGTGCACAAGAAGTTCTTATGATTACCAAGAGGTTGCTCTGTCCTTGGCCTGACGAGATATCCTTTGTCACCGCGGTAGTTACGCGACGTTATGTGATCGTCACTGAATTCTGTCTTCGCAGTCAAGTACGGAGAAATATCGAGATGTTATACGATCGGCGCTGCTCTCAGCCGTTTGACAAGATTTCCATTGTTCTTGGGGTCGGGGACGGGAAACTATAGCTTAATTGCGCAATCGGCGCCGCTCTGGAGAAACTCGCGCCACCGCAATCTGTGAGCCTAGCGGGGCGAGTTTAAATGATTGACATCGACCTCAGCAAATTTTCGTTACCTCCAACTATCCAGACATAAAAAATAGCTTTGTCACTTTCGTTATCGGTAGACACCCTGAACAAGTAATTAATAAAAGGAAGTGATTAGCAATTGTTTACACAAAAATACTGAGCAAAAAGGAAATTATGTGAGGCTCAGGGGTCATATCCACAAGGCGTTTCAGAAAGCCGCAGTAGTTGAAAGGGACGCAAAACAAATAACATTATCGTATCCTCGGAGGCAGAAACACACGGAGGAGCTACAAACAAATGATTGTTTCCTGCAAACTTCGTGTTCTGTTTCCTGCAAACTTCGTGTTCTAGTGTACGGTACTTACTTCCTGCAAGAGAAATGACGGGTTTTCAGAAGTCAGCAATAGCTTTTATTATAAAGAGAGTTTATTGAAGCCCCCGTGGCTTAGGCGGCAGCACGCCGGCCTCTCACCGCTGAGTCCGTGGTTCAAATCCCGGTCACTCCATGTGAGATCTGTGCTGGACAAAACGGAGGCCGACAGGTTTTTCTCCGGGTACTCCGGTTTTCCCTGTCAACATTTCATTCCAGCAACACTCTCCACTATCATTTCATTTCATCTGTCATGCATTTAATCATTGCCCCAGAGGAGTGCGTCAGACCTCGGCAGCCGGCACAGTTCATATCCTCGCCGCTAGATGGCTTCATTCATTCCATTCCTGACCCGGTCGGAGACTGGAAGCAGGCTGTGGATTTTCATTTTCATAAAGAGAGTTTATTAATTAATCCCATGTGAAATAGTAACTTGTACAGCCTGGCGGAGAAACCTATGGATACGATAGAGCAGAATGAGGGTTTGTGCACACCTAACCAGGACGAACAACAGTAATTTGACCAAAAGGATACTTATTTACATTGCCAAGTTGAAGTCCACCCCAATTGGATTGATGAAACAAGAAAGGGTCTCCAAGAAGTTGAAATGAATCCAGAAGATATATTAAACAGAACAAGGTTTCTAGAGAAGGCTGATGTATACAAAAGGTTTCAGGACAAACATAACTCAAAAACTAAGGTCATTTGGTCTGCCGACAGAAGAAGACGACTTAGCGACTGTGTGAGGAGTAAACGAGATTGGCAAGTCGGCCAATTGTTTACCGCCGTCCACAGTAGGCGGACATCGACAGAAGAAGCAGCTCATGTAATTTGGTTCAGGCGTACGGAATAATACCTTCTTGTTTTTTTGTTTTTTTCGTACTTAATTATACCCATTATAATTAGTGTACAATCGTGTTTACCGCCTGAAGAGCATTCAGATTTCATTTCAAAAAGTAGGTAGAAGTTCAGAAGTCAGGGTTACCAATAGCGAACTAAAAGTGAGCACTCGGAAACAGCGTAACTTACCATGATGGTAATAAAAACGTAGTTCATTGACAGATACAGGACACTATTACAAACATTTCTTCTCACTCACATGAAAGATAAATACATTCTTATAACGTCGTCTACTTACTCTGTTAACTGACTTCCATTAGCGGACCATTCTTCAACTTGGATTTCTTCTTTTATCTCCTAGGAATAAGGAGGATTGTTTCATTACTTTGCAAAGATGTTACATTTTTATACAATAAATACACAGGCTACAAAACTTGTATTTGTACAGCTCAGTTCACTGTACTGCTTAGCAAGAAGAGAACCTTATTAATTCGGTTCAGCATTTGCCTGGTTAGTCGAGTCATCCCTAGGGGTGCCTCTACTGCCCGCTGAGGGGCCCAGTGGGTGTGAATGGCCGAGGCTAGGCACCGCCACCGTTGTGCTTCATGGCTTATGTTTTGATTCCTATTTCTGAGAGACGAGTTTGTTCTTTGTTACGTGAAATGACTCTGGAAGATTCAGTACGGATTGTTAACAGACAGAACTTGCGAGGTCTGCAATGTTTGTTCAAACACAAGAGTTGAAATGTTTGGTTACTTCTTCGATCGTCGTGTGAAAGGTCTTAATGGTTGGTGGTATATTTAGTTTGTATGTTAGTCCCACCACCGCGTAATAATATCCTGGTGAGACGTGGGGGTTATGATCCTAGGGGACCCTACAGCACTCTGCATCATTAATCTCCTGGGGAGACATGGGGATTATGTTGCAAGGGGACCCTACAGCACTCTGCATCATTAATCTCCTGGGGAGACGTGGGGATTATGTTCTCAGGGGACCCTACAGCACTCTGCATCATGAATCTCCTGGGGAGAGTTGGGGATTATGTTGCGAGGGGACCCTACAGCACTCTGCATCATTAATCTCCTGGGGAGAGTTGGAGATTATGTTGCGAGGGGACTCTACATCACTCTGAATCATTAATCTCCTGGGGAGAGTTGGGGATAATGTTGCGAGGGGACCCTACAGCACTCTGCATCATTAATCTCCAGGGGAGACGTGGGGATTATGTTCCAAGGGGACTCTACAGCACTCTGCATCATTAATCTCCTGGGGAGACGTGGGGATTATGTTCCAAGGGGACTCTACAGCACTCTGCATCATTAATCTCCTGGGGAGACGTGGGGATTATGTTCCAAGGGGACTTTACAGCACTCTGCATCATTAATCTCCTGGGGAGACGTTGGGATTATGTTGCGAGGGGACCCTACAGCACTCTGCATCATTAATCTCCTGGGGAGACGTGGGGATTATGATCCAAGGGGACTCTACAGCACTCTGCATCATTAATCTCCTGGGGAGACGTTGGGATTATGTTGCGAGGGGACCCTACAGCACTCTGCATCATTAATCTCCTGGGGAGACGTGAGGATTATGTTCCAAGGGGACTCTACAGCACTCTGCATCATTAATCTCCTGGGGGACGTGGGGTTATGTTCCAAGGGGACCCTACAGCACTCTGCATCATTAATCTCCTGGTGAGACGTGGGGATTATGATCCAAGGGGACCCTACAGCACTCTGCATCATTAATCTCCTGGGGAGATGTGGGAATTGTGTTTCGAGGGGACCCTACAGCACTCTGCATCATTAATCTCCTGGTGAGACATGGGGACCCTACAGCACTCTGCATCATTAATCTCCTGGGGAGACGTGGGGATTGTGTTCCAAGGGGACCCTACAGCACTCTGCATCATTAATCTCCTGGTGAGACGTGGGGATTATGTTCCAAGGGGACCCTACAGCACTCTGCATCATTAATCTCCTGGTGAGAGTTGGGGATTATGTTGCGAGGGGACTCTACAGCACTCTGCATCATTAATCTCCTGGGGAGACGTGGGGATTATGTTCCAAGGGGACCCTACAGCACTCTGCATCATTAATCTCCTGGGGAGACGTGGGGATTATGCTCCCAGGGGACCCTACAGCACTCTGCATCATTAATCTCCTGGTGAGACGTGGGGACCCTACAGCACTCTGCATCATTAATCTCCTGGTGAGAGTTGGGGATTATGTTGCGAGGGGACTCTACAGCACTCTGCATCATTAATCTCCAGGGGAGACGTAGGGATTATGTTCCCAGGGGACCCTACAGCACTCTGCATCATTAATCTCCTGGGGAGACGTGGGGATTATGCTCCCAGGGGACCCTACACCACTCTGCATCATTAATCTCCTGGTGAGACGTGGGGACCCTACAGCACTCTGCATCATTAATCTCCTGGTGAGAGTTGGGGATTATGTTGCCAGGGGACCCTACAGCACTCTGCATCATTAATCTCCTGGTGAGACGAGGGGACCCTACAGCACTCTGCATCATTCCATTTTCCTATATTTTGTGAGCCACGTTTGGGGATCACGTTCAGCGTGAACTTGCCCTCGTCGCTGTGGGCGACCAAAGATGGGAAACATAAATTGTACTTGTTCATTTATTAGCGTTCTTACGTCACTTTAGGGTTTGTGGAAAGCCTTGTAAGATATCTGGCGACGTAGGCCCAGTGCTACAGCTACTTACCCTGATTCTAGTCTGACTTAACATGTACCGTACCAACTAAAGAGCCCAATGGTATACTGGGGCGAAACTCTGAAAATTGTTTGAGCTTAGCCGGAACATTTAACATAATTGCTATCCATTATGAAATGTTTCTCTCTCGGTAGGCATTCATCAACTGAGACAAGACGTCACGGTAGTGTTCCCAAAATGTAAGATATACAATACACCACCACTAGGCAAAACCCATTAGATTGGACAAAACGAAGGTTACAATGGTCAGGTGGAGGTGCGGCCTCGGCTGTTCGAAGCTAGCGGGGCACTGTTGATGACACACTATACTGTAACCATTGGATTGGACGTGTTGGACTGTAACCATCCTGTATGCGTGGGGTTGGCAATACTGTACTTGTGCATAATGGCCGACAAAGCTGTAAATTTGCTATATAAGTTGTGATGTAATTTGGGAATGGGGGTGGAATACAGGCAATGGAGGAGTGTACTAGATCCTTTCCAGATCAAATGAATCATTATAAAAAGCAAATTTCACTAATTTCAGATAAGAAAATAATTTCCAAAGTTCTGTTTCGTTCACTGGTAGGTAGTGCCCCTCAATCCAGACTTCCTGCAATCACCCATTTACATCCTAACTACAGAGAACTTGCTCCCATCAATGAAAGAGTGTAAGAGAGGGCCATGAGCCCTCACAACTTCGCCAATAATAACACTAAGGTAAATGCACCAGTAGTTGACCAGTTAAGGTCCTTTTTTCAGTGAACCCTCTTCTGCACCGTTGATTATGATAAAATAATCTGAATGAATGGCTAATAATATTTCTGGGTATTGTGGAAATGTAATAGTTACATAATAGACGCACATTCAAATTTCCTAATTTTTTTATAAAATTTAAAAAATCGTTATTTTTTGCTTCAGTAGATGACCATTGCGAATGCAACATTTTCAGTAGTTGACCACAAAGTATTCCAATAATTGACCGTGGGGATTAAAATGAGAAATTAATAATATAATGGGTATAAAATGTATCTGTCAGAATAATATGTTTATTTTGAAAATATATTTACAACAAGAGTTAAAAACAGATTTTAGAAAACCTTAATACACACTTGGATTTCCTACTAATGAACATAATAATGGAAATTTTGCGTATCCAGTTATTTTTCTTAAAAAGACATCTGGAATGCTGAATACCTCCTCATTTCTGGAACTAAGTATGATCTACGTCTGGTACATACTATAGGAGGCTTTATTTTTTGTAGTATTTGATTCCTGGTATATATTAGCTTATCCTCCCTCTCTGGCCATTTATATGCGGAAAGTCCACTTTTAATCATCGAAGTCACTTCGTAGGAGTCATCTAAAATGTCAGTGATTTTCCCAGGGTAGTAAGAATCATTGTATTCAACAATAACATAATCACCACGTTCTAGATTGAGGTCAGTATCGTCTTCTAGATCACTGGGAAACTCATTACTGTCATCGTCACCATCCGAAAGTTCTGGAATTGAAATAGATGACTCTGAATCAGAACCTGGCCAATTGCATGCCTGTTTCTTTCCTTTAGGATTCTTGTCTTTCCTTGATCTCTTTTCTTCCATTAGTCTTTTTCTCTCTTCTTTCTTCCTTTCTCTCTCAATTCTTCTTTCATTTTTTCTGCCTCTGTTTTTTTCTTCAATTTTGTTTCAAAGTACTTTTGCCCCTGCTTGCCTGATACAACAGAAGGAATCTTCTCCTTTTGATTCTTCTTAACACCTTTGACTCTGTTTGTCAAAGAGGGATAGAAGAGATGTTTCTTAAATGGGCTCGGTACGTTAGAAAACACTGTAGCATGTTCCCCTTCTGCAGCCCCATTTTTCACAGGTGTCAAGTTCTTCACAGGGGATGATTCGATTTCATTTGATGTCCCTGGTAATGGGTCAGGCTGGATTTCGCAACCGACAACTTCCTCGCTGACTTCTTGACTATCTTGTGGCTGGACAGAAGTTGGATTCTGCGGTTGATTTTCAAGCTCCACAATTTCAGTTCTTGTTTTCTTCCACAATGAAAATAGAGACTGATCACAAGGATTCCCTTGCCACTCCTCGTTTGAATTTGAAAAGAGAATCATTCTTTCTTCGTCAATTTTGGAATTCAAAAATTCATATCCTTGTTTAAGAAATTTTAAACGGTGTTCATCGTACTTTGGAGGTTCAGCTTCATTATCCTTGTATGCTAACCTCTGCCCTGGAATATTTACAGCAGCTGGATTCCATGGGAAAAGGCCACATTTTCGAAAACCGTTGACCAAAACAGATGGTGTGACAGTTTTTTCCACTACTTGTTCAGAAGCTTGGCAAAATCTTTCTTCTTTAAGGTAGGAGCATCAAGGTGATCAATTCGCCATTGGTGAACTCTTCTTTTCAAGCCTTCTTTCAGCGTTCGGAACACTGAAACATCCATTGGCTGAAGGATGTGTGTTGCATTTGGAAGGAAAGCCACCAAAATAATTTTCTTTTCATCACAAAATTGACTTGTTTGAAGGCTCAGGTGAGATGAATGTCCATCTACAAACAGAATAACAGGAAACGTAACACCTTTTTCAACTAGCCAAGGATAAAATGAGTTTGCAATGAATTCAAAAAATAGTTCGCATGTCATCCAACCGCTTTCACTCCTTCCAAGGGACCATTCTGGAGGAAAGTTCAAGGTTATTTCTTGTGGAAGCCACTCGTAACTATACACAACCATGGGATTGGCCACATCACCACAAGCACTGCCAGTGACAAGCACAGTCAGGCATTCCTTCTCATCTGCATTCACTTTTTGGTAAACAGATTTGTCCCCTTTACGAGCCAACACTTTATTGCCTTTAGGGTTAAGAAAACAGGCCGTCTCATCGCAATTAAAAATTCTAGTTGGATCATTTAGTAAGTCCAGTAAATTATTTTCCTCAAAATACTTATACACTTCTGTAAACCAGTGATGTACGTCAACCTGACTAACAGCAGCCCGTGTTGATGTTAAATTCTGACTGATCCTCTTCGCTATATTGGGATTCCTCTTTAAGAAGGCATGAACCCAAGTTCTGCCAGGTCGATCATTAACAAAAGGGTTGATCCGTTTAAGATCTTTCATAATTCGTTGAACACTGTCTTGTAGTTGGGTTACTGTCACGGGAAACCCGGTTGATTGCATCTTCATAACCCATTTGGAAAGACAATCCTCTTCTTCGTCAGTCAGTATTGAATGTGGTCCCATTTTTCGTGCTAATGGGCTCTTACCTTCAACTTTATATTTTAAGGTAATCCTTGGGACCCCCATAGTTTCTAGCAGCTGTCCGAATAGGTGTCTGATTAAGGCGAACATCCTCAACAGCAGCTTTCATAGCTGCTTCTGTGTAATTCCGGAAGTTGCCTTTAATAGGAGGCATCTTGAAAGGTCTGCTGCAAATGAAATAATCAACCTGATTGGTATATTCACCCCAAAAATTCACCATGTTACAAAAAAGTTAATTGCGTTGGAAGTTGACCACTCAGTGAGCTAGTAATTGACCATGCGGTCATCTACTGGATGAACTAAGTTCAGAGCCATAGGCAAGAGGATTGTACCTTTTTAGCTTACTGCCACTAAAACAAATGTATTTAAAGAGTAATTGAAACATAATCTAATTTACAGTAGTAATTGACCACGTGGTCAATTACTGAAAATATTCAAGATTTAGTTTCAGTAATTGACCACCTCCTCTTACTTACACATGGCTACAAACGAAACATGCATATGCTATGAATTCATTTCAAAAGCTTACCTTATTGTAGATAATTACTTGCCAAAGTTGAAGGTCAATAAAAATAGCACCGTGGATTGATTGTCCACTGCTTGGTTTTAAGGAAATCGGTAAGAAATTCGAGAGAAAACAAACCAGCATGAACATGCTATCAACAAAAATCCGCCATTATGACCCATGATGCCTTGCACATAACCTACTTTCAGAAAATGCAACTAGATGTCAGGCCTATCTATTCTCGGAGGTTTTGACATTCTTTGACGCTGAACACTCTTGTTTTAATTATTTTTAACCCAAATGGTCAACTACTGAACCAAGGTCAATTACTGGTGCACTTACCTTAAATAAATAAAATAAAGATCAATGTGTCGAGGGAGAGATCAAAGTTACCTGTATAACAACTTCTTCGACTGTTACCACTTGATTTGCCTCCTCAAATACATCGATTGACTCAGCTTTGATCACCACGAGGCCATCAGTAACTTGCTCCTGGGAACAACATTACAAACATGCATGTTGAAACTCATAAGCGGATAATCATGACCCGTGTCGTTCCTTAATAGGAGGAATCCTGGAAGGTTAGGGTAGGAGATCAAAGGACGGCACAGTTCAAACATTGCCACTGAGAACATGAATTCTGAAAGACAATTACAATAAAAGATGTTACCATACTAAGTTTTCTGAGATTGTGTCATGCTATTTTACCTTCCGGTGCGTTAATAGTTGTGTCATATGATTTACATTTAACACAATACTGGTACATGCTCATTGAATCAGGTTGTACATTAGTTAGGCTTAGATCTTAAAATGGTTCACGAGAGTTTGTGTTTATTTACAAAATGAGGATTTGAGTTTCGGAATAATTGCACCAGAGAAGATAAAAAAAAACTACAGGATCACTTACGTCTAGATCTGGTTCGCACTTGATGAAGACTGGTTCCTCCATGATGTTCCTGAAGGTCATGGAGCAGGCTATAATAGTAACAAACTAATTTTAGCGCACTTATCAACATGGCCTAGTTTCACGACAGTGGGAGGACAAACATCAACTTGACAGTTAGCCTAAATAAAGTAAGCACTTAAAAGAGAAATAGCCATTATTATCAACGCGATCAGCGCTCCTGTTACAAGACGCTCAATTGGAACCTAAACTCAACATTGTCTCGTCTTGCAAACGACTTTGCTAGAAAACTCGCACAAGTGCTATTGTTTACCATTCGGTTCTGTTCCTTGCAACTGTTGCAGTACACTCCATTTTTAGGGTCTTATTAATCTCTAATTTACACTGCCTGACAGTTGCTAAGGAACGGAGACATTGGTAGAAAGGAATATTCACAGGCAAGGATCGAAGACATGTAACACAGTACATACGTAATGGAGGTGGAGTGGTATATTTATAACGAAAATTAGTTCACCTCATGGGAAAGCAGGATAACACATATAAAGAAATCAATACCGCTACATGACATTCTTGTTGGAAACAGTTCAGACTCTCTAAATGAAGGTCGATAGCAGTCTCTCCGTAAGGAATACGCACGCCCTACTTAACTGTTGGGGGAGTCCTTACTCTCCTTGGAGGATATTTTCCCACTCCTCTCTCAAGGCCATTTTCAGGTCTTGCGCGGTTCGGGAAAGGGGTTGGTTGGTTGATAACGCGGTCATGTAGCCCCGTGTACTTTGGGTGTGTGTGTAGAATCTGTCTGATAACCGGTGTTAATTGTGATGACTGTATTAGTGTGTGTATCTGTTTTAATTCAAGTAAGGACTGCAGACATTGTTTTTTTTTTTCTAGTAGTTACTACTTTTGCCGCCAAACGCCACCGTCAACGACCTACTAGTCCAGAACTTAGTTACCAGATGCCACCGCAGGCGGCTCTTGACGACGAACGTAGGAACCTCAGAACGTTAGTCAAATGTTTAACCTATATATAATTTAGCTTCACGCAGGTGTAATTGGTGGAAGGTTCTTTAACATGTCATAAATCTATGACATGGGACCGCCGGCTTTACTTCCCCTCGGAAGGAAAGCATACTGAGGGTTTTTTAACGTTCTTAAAAAATCCGACGACTTCGTCCGAGTTTGAACACACGATCATGAGCATAGAAGCTCAGCATGCTACCAACTACGCCACAGAAGCCGCTCGGAAAACACGTTGCCAAGAGCTCAATAAGATTCAAGTCCGGGGAATACGCAGGCCATTCCATACGTTCAAAATGTTCATCTCCCAGTGTGTCCACTACTGCAGTGGTCCTGTGTGGCCGGGCATTGTCGTCCATAAACAGAAAGTCGCGACCTACCGCACCCCTAAAAAGACGAACGTGGTCCAGAATAATCTCAGCGCTGTAAAGGTACCTCGATCGAAGGTATGCGGCGGTGTTCGGTCATTGTGCATAATGCCTGCCCACACCATAACGCCCCCTCTCTGTCCACACTAACTGGTGGCCAGAATCACTTGTCACGGAGAAGCGGGATTGGTCGGAGAACATCACTCTGGATGACTGTTGCTGACCCCAACCAACGTGTTCCTTACATCAACCAACTAACTAACTCTTGCTGGACGATGGCGTGGTTGAAGTGGCAGACATTTAACAGGCTTCCGAGCGTACAAACCAGTTTGATTCGTCGCGAAATGGTTCTGGGAGATACACGTGTACTGGTAGTGGTTGCAAGGTCTGCAGCTATCTGACGAGGAGTGAGTTCTGATCCTTTTCGCTGCAGATAACAGTGCCTTTTATTCTCATTGGTCGGTGGTTCCTTCGCATTTGTCCGTCATTCCTGGGCAATAGTTACTTGTTTCTTAGGAGTTGTCTGGCAGTATATTAGATTCATTGAGAAACAAGTGATTAACTGTCGGCAGCTGGTAAACAAGGGGCAGCATAATTATTCGGCTATTTAGGGCAGGTATTATTTGCTAAGGTGTAAATAGTGATCACACCGTAATCAGGAGTTAGTTGTTTGTTTTAGTGCCAACTCCGACTATACGAGGACAGGTTGTTAGTGAGTCGCTTACGGCAAGTACATTTCACATTCTTCCTTAATTACCGGCATACTTAATGTAATGTATTCCAGTCAAGGGGTTTCATCTTCCTGCAGCGGCTTCGGTGGCGTAGTTGATAGCATGCTGAACTGCTGTGCCCAAGATAGCGGATTCAAACCCGGCCAAAGTCGTCGGATTTTTTAAGAGCGTTAAAATCCTTCAGTTTGCCTTCCATCGGAGTGCAAGTAAAGCCGGTGGTCCCATGTCACAGATTTATGGCATGTTAAAGGTCCTTCCACAGACTAAAACTTGTGTGAAGCTAAATTTCTAGGTTAGATTTCATTGGTACGCTGTGTCAAAGTTCCATCGTTCACCACTAGGTATCATTGACATCTGGTAGCGAAATTTGTAACTACTTGAAATTGAACGGAACTTGTAGCTCACCCTATGGGTGTTCGCTTGAAGCAGCTACAGCCTCTGGCGAGTGTCCTCGGATATTCCCGGCACTAAAAGCCATACGATAAATAAAATATCTTCCTGAAGACTCCTGCGCAAGTCTTTGTAAAAGTTAGCTTTAGTTGAGTTATTGTAGTAGTTGAAAATGCCGTGCTCATGTCCATAATACAGGGCGCCCGAGAATGTTCTCCGCAGTGGTTAGGTGCAGCTGTGAGTGGTTTAGTTGGCAGCACGGTGGCTTTGACACGTGTGGGCTGTAGCCCGTAGCGAGCGTATGTGTCATCAGCACTTCCAGCATCTGTTTTGAATAGCTGTGGTGAGTTTGTTATTAGGGAACACAGCGATGACAGAATCCATTCTGCACATAAGTCAAGCAGCATTGCGCGTCATAGGAGCTCATGTCACCACGGACAGTTAAACGATGACAGAGGCTACTTGAGCTGAGTCATATCCTACCTGTCAACGAAGCAGACTGACGTGTGACACAAGTAAACAAAGAATAGTTCCCATCTCGACCGCCGGCAATCATTTCGTGAAGGGCTAATATGATGTAAGCAGCCGTGCTGCCAACGTAACTGCTGTATCTAGCTCTCGCAGACGCATGTAGGCGCTGCGGAGGACATTCCCGGACTCACTGTATTTACTGTAAACTAATATTGGCAGAGGATGTATGGAGCTGTCTTATGAAAGTTACAAAGTGGCTTGCGGTCGAACCATCCAACATTCTCAGTGCAATATGGGTCAGAACAGTGGCGGCCCGCAATAAGATGGCTTGCGGTCGAACCATGCAACATTCTCAGTGCAATATGGGTCAGAACAGTGGCGGCCCGCAATAAGGTGGCTTGCGGTCGAACATCCAACATTCTCAGTGCAATATGGGTCAGAACAGTGGCGGCCCGCAATAAGGTGGCTTGCGGTCGAACCATGCAACATTCTCAGTGCAATATGGGTCAGAACAGTGGCGGCCCGCAATAAGGTGGCTTGCGGTCGAACCATGCAACATTCTCAATGCAATATGGGTCAGATCAGTGGCGGCCCGCAATAAGGTGGCTTGCGGTCGAACCATGCAACATTCTCAGTGCAATATGGGTCAGAACAGTGGCGGCACGCAATAAGGTGGCCTGTGGTCGAACCATCCAACATTCTCAGTGCAATATGGGTCAGAACAGTGGCGGCACGCAATAAGGTGGCTTGTGGTCGAACCATCCAACATTCTCAGTGCAATATGGGTCAGAACAGTGGCGGCACGCAATAAGGTGGCTTGCGGTCGAACCATGCAACATTCTCAGTGCAATATGGGTCAGAACAGTGGCGGCCCGCAATAAGGTGGCTTGCGGTCGAACCATCCAACATTCTCAGTGCAATATGGGTCAGAACAGTGGGGGCACGCAATAAGGTGGCTTGCGGTCGAACCATCCAACATTCTTAGTGCAATATGGGTCAGAACAGTGGCGGCCCGCAATAAGGTGGCTTGTGGTCGAACCATCCAACATTCTCAGTGCAATATGGGTCAGAACAGTGGCCGCCCGCAATAAGGTGGCTTGCGGTCGAACCATGCAACATACTCAGTGCAATATGGGTCAGAACAGTGGCGGCCCGCAATAAGGTGGCTTGCGGTCGAACCATCCAACATTCTCAGTGCAATATGGGTCAGAACAGTGGCGGCCCGCCATAAGGTGGCTTGCGGTCGAACCATCCAACATTCTCAGTGCAATATGGGTCAGAACAGTGGCGGCCCGCAATAAGGTGGCTTGCGGTCGAACCATCCAACATTCTCAGTGCAATATGGGTCAGAACAGTGGCGGCCCGCAATAAGGTAGCTTGCGGTCGAACCATCCAACATTTTCAGTGCAATATGGGTCAGAACAGTGGCGGCCCGAAATAAGGTGGCTTGCGGTCGAACCATCCAACATTCTCAGTGCAATATGGGTCAGAACAGTGGCGCCCCGCAATAAGGTGGCTTGCGGTCGAACCATTTAACATTCTCAGTGCAATATGGGTCAGAACAGTGGCGGCCCGCAATAAGGTGGCTTGCGGTCGAACCATCCAACATTCTCAGTGCAATATGGGTCAGAACAGTGGCGGCCCGCAATAAGGTGGCTTGCGGTCGAACCATCCAACATTCTCAGTGCAATATGGGTCAGAACAGTGGCGGCCCGCAATAAGGTGGCTTGCGGTCGAACCATCCAACATTCTCAGTGCAATATGGGTCAGAACAGTGGCGGCCCGCAATAAGATGGCTTGCGGTCGAACCATCCAACATTCTCAGTGCAATATGGGTCAGAACAGTGGCGGCCCGCAATAAGGTGGCTTGTGGTCGAACCATCCAACATTCTCAGTGCAATATGGGTCAGAACAGTGGCGGCCCGCAATAAGGTGGCTTGCGGTCGAACCATCCAACATTCTCAGTGCAATATGGGTCAGAACAGTGGCGGCCCGCAATAAGGTGGCTTGTGGTCGAACCATCCAACATTCTCAGTGCAATATGGGTCAGAACAGTGGCGGCCCGCAATAAGGTGGCTTGTGGTCGAACCATCCAACATTCTCAGTGCAATATGGGTCAGAACAGTGGCGGCCCGCAATAAGGTGGCTTGCGGTCGAACCATCCAACATTCTCAGTGCAATATGGGTCAGAACAGTGGCGGCCCGCAATAAGGTGGCTTGCGGTCGAACCATCCAACATTCTCAGTGCAATATGGGTCAGAACAGTGGCGGCCCGCAATAAGGTGGCTTGCCGTCGAACCATCCAACATTCTCAGTGCAATATGGGTCAGAACAGTGGCGGCCCGCAATAAGGTGGCTTGTGGTCGAACCATCCAACATTCTCAGTGCAATATGGGTCAGAATAGTGGCGGCCCACAATAAGGTGGCTTGTGGTCGAACCATCCAACATTCTCAGTGCAATATGGGTCAGAACAGTGGCGGCCCGCAATAAGGTGGCTTGCGGTCGAACCATCCAACATTCTCAGTGCAATATGGGTCAGAACAGTGGCGGCACGCAATAAGGTGGCTTGCCGTCGAACCATCCAACATTCTCAGTGCAATATGGGTCAGAACAGTGGCGGCACGCAATAAGGTGGCTTGTGGTCGAACCATGCAACATTCTCAGTGCAATATGGGTCAGAACAGTGGCGGCACGCAATAAGGTGGCTTGTGGTCGCACCATCCAACATTCTCAGTGCAATAAGGGTCAGAACAGTTGCGGCACGCAATAAGGTGGCTTGCGGTCGAACCATGCAACATTCTCAGTGCAATATGGGTCAGATCAGTGGCGGCCCGCAATAAGGTGGCTTGTGGTCGAACCATCCAACATTCTCAGTGCAATATGGGTCAGAACAGTGGCGGCACGCAATAAGGTGGCTTGCGGTCGAACCATGCAACATTCTCAGTGTAATATGGGTCAGAACAGTGGCGGCCCGCAATAAGGTGGCTTGCGGTCGAACCATCCAACATTCTCAGTGCAATATGGGTCAGAACAGTGGGGGCACGCAATAAGGTGGCTTGCGGTCGAACCATCCAACATTCTCAGTGCAATATGGGTCAGAATAGTGGCGGCCCGCAATAAGGTGGCTTGCGGTCGAACCATGCAACATTCTCAGTGCAATATGGGTCAGAACAGTGGCGGCCCGCAATAAGGTGGCTTGCGGTCGAACCATCTAACATTCTCAGTGCAATATGGGTCAGAACAGTGGCGGCCCGCAATAAGGTGGCTTGCGGTCGAACCATCCAACATTCTCAGTGCAATATGGGTCAGAACAGTGGCGGCCCGCAATAAGGTGGCTTGCGGTTGAACCATCCAACATTCTCAGTGCAATATGGGTCAGAACAGTGGCGGCCCGCAATAAGGTGGCTTGCGGTCGAACCATCCAACATTCTCAGTGCAATATGGGTCAGAACAGTGGCGGCCCGCAATAAGGTAGCTTGCGGTCGAACCATCCAACATTTTCAGTGCAATATGGGTCAGAACAGTGGCGGCCCGAAATAAGGTGGCTTGCGGTCGAACCATCCAACATTCTCAGTGCAATATGGGTCAGAACAGTGGCGCCCCGCAATAAGGTGGCTTGCGGTCGAACCATCTAACATTCTCAGTGCAATATGGGTCAGAACAGTGGCGGCCCGCAATAAGGTGGCTTGCGGTCGAACCATCCAACATTCTCAGTGCAATATGGGTCAGAACAGTGGCGGCCCGCAATAAGGTGGCTTGCGGTGGAACCATCCAACATTCTCAGTGCAATATGGGTCAGAACAGTGGCGGCCCGCAATAAGGTGGCTTGCGGTCGAACCATCCAACATTCTCAGTGCAATATGGGTCAGAACAGTGGCGGCCCGCAATAAGATGGCTTGCGGTCGAACCATCCAACATTCTCAGTGCAATATGGGTCAGAACAGTGGCGGCCCGCAATAAGGTGGCTTCTGGTCGAACCATCCAACATTCTCAGTGCAATATGGGTCAGAACAGTGGCGGCCCGCAATAAGGTGGCTTGCGGTCGAACCATCCAACATTCTCAGTGCAATATGGGTCAGAACAGTGGCGGCCCGCAATAAGGTGGCTTGTGGTCGAACCATCCAACATTCTCAGTGCAATATGGGTCAGAACAGTGGCGGCCCGCAATAAGGTGGCTTGTGGTCGAACCATCCAACATTCTAGGTGCAATATGGGTCAGAACAGTGGCGGCCCGCAATAAGGTGGCTTGCGGTCGAACCATCAAACATTCTCAGTGCAATATGGGTCAGAACAGTGGCGGCCCGCAATAAGGTGGCTTGCGGTCGAACCATCCAACATTCTCAGTGCAATATGGGTCAGAACAGTGGCGGCCCGCAATAAGGTGGCTTGCCGTCGAACCATCCAACATTCTCAGTGCAATATGGGTCATAACAGTGGCGGCCCGCAATAAGGTGGCTTGTGGTCGAACCATCCAACATTCTCAGTGCAATATGGGTCAGAATAGTGGCGGCCCACAATAAGGTGGCTTGTGGTCGAACCATCCAACATTCTCAGTGCAATATGGGTCAGAACAGTGGCGGCCCGCAATAAGGTGGCTTGTGGTCGAACCATCCAACATTCTCAGTGCAATATGGGTCAGAACAGTGGCGGCCCGCAATAAGGTGGCTTGTGGTCGAACCATGCAACATTCTCAGTGCAATATGGGTCAGAACAGTGGCGGCCCGCAATAAGGTGGCTTGCGGTCGAACCATCCAACATTCTCAGTGCAATATGGGTCAGAACAGTGGCGGCCCGCAATAAGGTGGCTTGTGGTCGAACCATCCAACATTCTCAGTGCAATATGGGTCAGAACAGTGGCGGCCCGCAATAAGGTGGCTTGCGGTCGAACCATCCAACATTCTCAGTGCAATATGGGTCAGAACAGTGGCGGCCCGCAATAAGGTGGCTTGCGGTCGTACCATCCAACATTCTCAGTGCAATATGGGTCAGAACAGTGGCGGCCCGCAATAAGGTGGCTTGCGGTCGAACCATCCAACATTCTCAGTGCAATATGGGTCAGAACAGTGGCGGCCCGCAATAAGGTGGCTTGCGGTCGAACCATGCAACATTCTCAGTGCAATATGGGTCAGAACAGTGGCGGCCCGCAATAAGGTGGCTTGCGGTAGAACCATCCAACATTCTCAGTGCAATATGGGTCAGAACAGTGGCGGCCCGCAATAAGGTGGCTTGCGGTCGAACCATCCAACATTCTCAGTGCAATATGGGTCAGAACAGTGGCGGCCCGCAATAAGGTGGCTTGCGGTCGAACCATCCAACATTCTCAGTGCAATATGGGTCAGAACAGTGGCGGCCCGCAATAAGGTGGCTTGCGGTCGAACCATCCAACATTCTCAGTGCAATATGGGTCAGAACAGTGGCGGCCCGCAATAAGGTGGCTTGCGGTCGAACCATCCAACATTCTCAGTGCAATATGGGTCAGAACAGTGGCGGCCCGCAATAAGGTGGCTTGCGGTCGAACCATCCAACATTCTCAGTGCAATATGGGTCAGAACAGTGGCGGCCCGCAATAAGGTGGCTTGCGGTCGAACCATCCAACATTCTCAGTGCAATATGGGTCAGAACAGTGGCGGCCCGCAATAAGGTGGCTTGCGGTCGAACCATCCAACATTCTCAGTGCAATATGGGTCAGAACAGTGGCGGCCCGCAATAAGGTGGCTTGCGGTCGAACCATCCAACATTCTCAGTGCAATATGCGTCAGAACAGTGGCGGCCCGCAATAAGGTGGCTTGTGGTCGAACCATCCAACATTCTCAGTGCAATATGGGTCAGAACAGTGGCGGCCCGCAATAAGGTTGCACAACGACCAGATTTTTCATAGAGAAAAAATATCCAAGGTTATTTCCAATTCTTTCATATCTTCTCTAATTTCCTTAATCCATCCTACTTGTTGTTTCATATTCCAAAGTTTCACTACAATTTTCCTAGATAACCTGGTTTCTGGTGTCCTCATGATGTGACCAAAGAAAGAAAGCCGTTTCTCCCGAATAGTATCCGTGATGGGCTCCAGTTCTCTGTATACCACTTCATTTGGTACTATCCGCCACTGTCCATCTTTCTGATATTTTGTATTTATGCATGTTCTAGCTATTCTTCTTTCTACTTTTAAAATTTTGTCGATTCTGTTTTTCTGAGTAACTTTAAAAAGAGTTTCACTTCCATAGGTCACCTCTGGTTGAACCACCGTCTTGTAATGTTTTAATTTTGTTGCGATTGATAGACATTTTCTTTTATATGTAGACCATGTTAATTTTTGGGCTTTTATCATTTTATTAGTTCTTTCTTGCCATGCAGGTTTCTCATCCAAGTTGTAAGTTATAATTTCTGCTAAGTATTTAAATTGCTTCACTATTTTAACTTTCTTGTTATTTACTGTTATGTGATTGATTACAAGTGGATTTGCTACCATTAATATTACTATAATAATAATAATAATAATAATACAAAATTTCTCATTTGATGTATATGGATGACATTAAACTATATGCATCCTCTGAGAAACACATCGACAATCTAATTGCAATTACTGCTTCATTTTCTTCTGATATTGGAATGTCCTTCGGATTAGATAAGTGTCGCACCCTCACCATTCGGCGTGGAAAATTAGAGGCCCGAGCATTTCAACTTGATGACGGTTGTTTCATAAAGCCTATGGAAGGTAATGAGACCTACAAATATCTTGGTCTCCTGCAATCTAATCGAATTGATCATAAAGGTATTAAAGATAGAACCATAGCTATCTACAATCAACGCCTTAACAAGATTTTAAAATCAAAGTTGAATGGAAAGAACACCTTTAAGGCTATTAATACCTATGCTATTCCTGCTCTGACATATACTTTCGGTATTATCAAATGGACGCAGACTGACTTGGAGAACATCCTAATTAGGACACGTACCATCTTAACAAAACACAGATGTCTCCACCCTAAGTCAGCTGTTGAGCGATTGACAATCCCGCGTCAAAGAGGTGGACGTGGTCTCACGGACATTATCCAATTGCATGCAAGGCAAGTGAGGAACCTTCAGAGATATTTTCTGGGAAGACATGACTCTCCCATACATCAAGCCGCTGTGAAGGCAGATGACAAGTGCACACCGCTGGATCTTCTTCACGTAAGGGATATACAGTTAGCCACTGATGAGGAATGTTCAGCCACCAAGCTTCAGCAGTGGACGCAGAAAGCTCTGCACGGTCGTCATCCGTATGATCTCAACCAGAAACATGTCGACATTGATGCGTCGAACAGCTGGTTGACTCATGCTGAACTATTCACTGAGACTGAAGGATTCATGGTTGCAATCCAGGATCAAGTTGTGGCTACCAAAAACTACCTGAAATATATAGTTAAGGCAAATATTCAGGATGACAAATGCAGAAGATGCCAACTAGAACCGGAAACAATTCAACATATCACAGGAGGCTGCCAAGCAATCTCCTGTACTGATTACATGAAAAGGCACAACCAAGTGGCCAAAATAATGCACCAACACCTTGCTCAAAAGCATTTATTATCTGATAATATTTTGCCTTACTATCAGTATGTTCCTGACGCCGTTTTGGAAAATCCCAGTCACAAGTTGTTATGGGACCGATCAGTTATTACTGATAAAACCATACCAGCAAACCGACCAGATATCGTTCTTGTGGACAAGGTGCAGAAGAGAACCTTCCTAATTGATATTGCAGTGCCCAATTCCCATAATCTGCAACAAACCTGCTGTGATAAGATCACCAAATATCTGCCTTTGGCTGAGGAAATACGGCAAATGTGGAGACAGGAAAGTGTAGTGGTTCTGCCCATACTAATTTCTTCTACCGGCATCATCCCCAAATTATTGGCTCGTAATCTACAAATATTGGGAATACATCCTGGTCTACATATCACCATGCAGAAGGCCGTCATCTTGGATACCTGTTCCATTGTTCGCTCGTTTCTCAATGTGCCACCTTAAGAGAATTAGCCATACCGTCTTGCAAAGAAGCCGACGATATGTCCCACTTATGTGGTCAAATGAATGTAGAAATAATAATAATAATAATAATAGTCTAATAATACTAATGAAATTAGCCTATAGACATCCCGTAAGGGTAAAGGGAACAGGGACGTTTAGGCTCAGAAGGTGAGCAAAAATTCTTAACATTCTCGATTGCCTTTGAATGCCTATAGACTATGTATATCGCATGTTCCTTTTATTTGATTGCTTACTGTTTGACGGTTAGGGGATCCTCTATGTCTCTGCCTTCACTATTAAAAATAGACTTGTTTCCGAGAAATGATGTCCACTGAGCTTTCCGATAGCCCCTGTACTGCACGGTTCTTCTTCTTATTATTCTAAATAGGAAAGCATGTGACTGAATTGTTGTTCCCGAGAGAGAGAGCGTGGTTGCTTCTCTCCTAACAGCCAATATTGCGCTATAGTGCCCGAGTACAGAACTTTCTTCTGTAGTTTTTGCGCATAAATGTTAATTGTATTATGGACTAGATCAGCGTTTCCCAAACTTTTTTGTTTGTGCACCACTTTAAGAGATGAGAATCTCTCGCGTACCACCTAATGGTTGGGAGATATAGTATCTATAACCCCCATCACCACTACGTAGCAGACCAAAAGATGGATTGTAAATTGTGTTAGAGTTTTGGTGACATGGCGCGGGCCGTAGCTTGAGCAGTCGTGCCTTAAAGCAATAAGCCCTAAAGACTTCTGCTACTTAGGAAGCAAAATAACCAGTGATGGACGTAGCAAGGAGGATATAAAAAGTAGGTTGACTCAGGCAAGGAAAGCATTTCTACAGAAAAGGAATCTCTTCACATCGAATATAGATTTAGGTATTAGGAAGTCATTTTTGAAAGCCTTTGTCTGGAGCGTGGCGCTCTATGGAAGTGAAACTTGGACTATTGGTGCAGCAGGAAAGAGGAGAATTTTACCGTTTGAAATGTGGTGTTACAGGAGAATGATGAAGATCAGATGGGTAGATAGGGTTACAAACGAAGAGGTATTAAAGGAAGGAAGATTGTAATTTTACGTGACCGTTAATCTTGCAATTATCAGCCACAGGACCTAATTTTTCCGTTGAATCCGAACCACAGGACATGGCATTTCACTTCGAAAATCTCACATGCATTGACCGGGAATTCTACCCAGTCCACCTTGGTGAGAGGCCAACAGCTTGACCGCTGGGCCACCTTGCCCCCTGAAGAGATATTACGACGATTGGGAGAGGAGAGCTGTTTCTGGCGACTGCTAATGAAGAGAAGAGATAGGTTGGTAGGACACATGCTAAGACACCCAGGAATAGCAAGCTTAGTTATGGAAGGAAGGGTCGAAGACAAGAACAGTAGGGGTAGACCAAGGTTAGAATTTGTTAAACAGATTGCCTCGAATGTAGGGTGTGGTAGCTATATACAAATGCAACGATTAGCTCAGGACAGGGAAGAATGGAGGGCTGCATCAAACCAGTCAGAAGACTAAGACGCAAACAAGAACAATGTGGATACTTATCTGAAGCTGTGGAATGTCTAAAGGCTCTTCAGAAAACCACTTTGGGATGTAAATTCTTACTCTGAATTCTTCGAATTAGCGTAGCTTTTATAAGTCAATTATCTCCGAGCGGGGACCCCAAGAGCCCGCTGATGAACCAGCTTGGTGTCCTGGGCGAAACCCCACACAAGACACGGCACTAACCTAGAAAAATGGTTGTGTTTTAATTCACCGGCCGTGAAAGCCAATATACCGGTATAAATATTGTTAGTCAATTATTATTTGAACTGGTGCCTGGATGACTTGACTTCTGTCTCCTGTCTACGAGAAACCGGAGTTAAGCAAAGCACAGCAGTATTTCACTCCCATCTTCGCTGCCTTTCGAGGGTGAAAAAGACGAAAGGCTTAGAAGGGAAAGGATATATATCTTGCCAGTGTGAAAGACGATGAGGAAGTAGGATTTAGGTGTAAGCTGCATGTTTCAGCTCTAGCTTACAGCACTGATGTACAGTACAATGGTGGAATATGGACCTTAAGATAGTTTGTATAATGATTAAACACGTCAAAGAGAAGGAGAGGAGGGCGACTGAACACACGGTATTAAAGTGATCATTTAATAAATCTTGAAAATCTATTACAGCTTAAAAAGAAGGTATATTGGCTTTCACGGCCAGAGAATTAAAACTCAGCAACCTTTCTAGGTTTGTGCCGTGTCTTGTGTGTGGTTTCGCTTAGGACCCTGTGGGGGTCCGGGCAGGGACACCAAGAGTCCGCTGATGAACCAGCTTGATGTCTTAGGCGAAAGCCCACACAAGGCACAGCGCAAGCCTAGAAAGGTTGCTGAGTTTCTATTGCAGCTTATTTAACAACGAGATTTTATTGCAAGTTTCCACAACAAAGAGGCCTGCAAATATTTCGAATACATTAAAATATCCCCTTGTCTATTTTCTACAATATTAGGAGTGCGCTGATGGTGACGGATGGGGGTTCATCTCCCGGCAGCGACCCTAAGTGTTTATCACGTAAACCGTGACCTCATTGTACTGGTGGCAGGTGTGGGGGTTGCACTAACCTCTAGGGGATAATTAATTAAACGTGAACATCAAATAGATTACACATCATATATTATTATTACTAATGGCCCATCTCGCTGAATGTTAATGTTCAATATGAAAAATGCTTCGCGCTCAGACCTTGTTAAACTGGAAAGGCTTAGCTATGTAGACGTTGTTTCACGCGCTCAACAAGGCCCGAGGTTTGGAGCGAGATGATAATTTCCGGCGCGTTAACTCTGTTTTCTTCCGCTCCATTTAAGAAGCACCCGCGTCGCGCTCCTCACCACCACTCGCGAGGAAATGGAAATATAATTTACAAACTCACGCAGCCTCTCATTCAAGTGCCCTTTCCTCTTCAGAGTAGGTCCACGATATCCTGGCAACTGTCTCTTATCCATGGCGCTTCAGGTTTACTGGCTAGGTAATCATAAGAACCTAGCACTTTATGTGTTGCTATTTCCTAATGACCAACGCCCCGTGGATGTGGGTGTTTGTTATATGGTCACCGCCAACACGTGACCTTGAATTTGTATTATAATACAGTAATTCGAGATCGCCCGATGGATTTTTGAAATTAAATTAAAATTTTAACATTCTGGTTGCAATGGCAGACTCACGTCACATGAAGCAGGTGGTAGGAGCAGACATGTCTCCCCAGGGGCGATCTGCACATCGTAAGTAAAACTATTTTATGTTCGACGATGTCGATATGTAAATATTATATGTCAGGAAACTGTATCATAAGTACTACTTTTGATTATAACACAGTTTCTCCAACCAATCAGAGCTCAATATTTTCATTGATTGACCAATTAGGTAAGGATAGCTTGTCACGTGCACTCTAAATCCAACATGTCGGACATGAATTACGTGATTTGAAAGTTGACAATGTAGCCTATATTGGATCAACCATTGAAGTTACAGTGCATAAACAAACTGGGCACTGCACCTTAATATCCGCAACCCCAATTTCTACACATTCGTAATATTTCGCCGACAATTTTAGTGAATGCTGTTGTTGACATAAACACACCAGAACGTCATCAACGCAGCAAGCATATGACATTCGATCTATAGAAATTATAATCCAGCTCTTTGTTCAGTAAAGGGATTTCTTATGCGAAACTTTCCCGCCAATGTCATAACTGTTCCATTTGGGACTCCATAGATTTGCCTTCCGTTGACATTCTATACGCATCGAATTTGAAGAATAACTCGTTGATAATACGAGACATTTTAATTTTAAAGCGTTTGTAGCAGCCTGTTTTGTGTCATTTGACCAAAATAACAAAATGATCCAACATAGTACCTGTGCGCTATCTGTTGGTGCTACTTCAGGATAAACAATGTTTCAAAGCTTTGGGATTCGTTATTGGGTAGAGAGCAAATGCTGAGCCCACACAATTCCCAAGAAGAAGAACTCAACCGACACAATCTCGACAGATATTTATGTTAGAACATATAATAAAGTTATAATTATCATCGAACATAAACAGTCGTATGCAACTCGCATATAATGGTAATTGCCATTATAGGCTCGTTGCAGTGGCGTACGCAGGATTTCCTTCTGTAGGGGGGGGGGGGTTAATTCACAGTAATGTCCTATAATAAAATGATAATTCGAATATAATTCATAAAAAGCAACAACTCAGTTAAATAAACACTACCGGACCCAAGCGAGAAATCTCGCATGTTCATAAACCGCCCTTCCCCGATAGGTTTATAACGAGAGAATTAATTACAGCATGTTAGAGCTCCAGTATTTGCAAATCGCACACTTCTTACAAAAATTGATACATGAAATTAGAATGGAATTCGTCACTGCTAATGTCATTTGAGTGCTGAGTCCATTGATTTATCTTAGCTGTAACACTCACCAGTTATTCGATATTTTTGAAATTATACCATTTGAGTACTCATTCCTTTGACTTACTGTTTCTGAAATCCATGCAAAATGATAAAGGAAAGACCTCATAATGTTAAAATGACTCGAAACAGGCGTCACAGCGTGCAAAATGTGAAGTGGACAGCAATTACGGAGCATATTTTCCTACAGCAACAGTATCGACAAATCTCACACTTCGTACATTTTTTAGTCATTTTTTAAGAAATTACTGCTATTTTTGAAATTAGAGTGCAATTCGTCACTGCTAATGTCTATTCTCTTTCATTTGAATGCTCATTTTTCACGATCGGTCGCTTGTGAGCGCCGCAGGAGGGATCTATACTGCGGAAATAATATATATATGATGATTCTCTTTCCATGAAAACTATTTTAACTATATTTTTCAGCACTTTAAACATTATTACAAACACAATTGAAAACATAAAAGATTAATAAACAAGATGTTCAGTAAAGAACATATAGCCTACTTTCTCCTAAATGTATGAGTATAGTTATAACTCGTTGTTATTATCAAAGAGTATAATAGAATCATTTCTTGGTTGAAGACCTTAGAAACTATTTACCTCTACCAAACGCCACAACCTAGAAAAAAACTACTACCTTCATTGAAGAAAGATAGATAAGAAGTATCTCAAGAATGTTATGGATCTGGAGACATAATCGACCGGACTGGCTGCGTGGCTTAGCGGTAGCGTTCTCGCTTGCTGGACCCTAGGTTGCAGGTTCGTATCCTGGCGCAGTCAGCTGGCATTTGAGGGTGCACAAATGCGAGGGAGCCGTGTCAGTAGATTTACTGGCACGTTAAAGATCCCCTTCGGGCTGAAATTCCGGCACCCCGGTGTCTCTAAAAGCAGCAGTAGTTAAAAGGGTCGTAAAACAAATAACATTATTATTATTGTTATTATTACATAATCGACCTGCAGTGGGCAACATCCAACTTTGAGTTGAGGCAAGTCTTTACACGTCTGGTTGTGCATGGCTTTCACAACCCTAATTGAATTAACAAATCTTTCCGTGTCCCTACAGAGACGTGTGTATACAAACTATGTGGATATTTTCGATTGCTATTTGCCTGAAATAAAAGTATTAATAACCTGAACTAGTACCAGCGGCTAGAATTCAGTTACTATGAGAAATCGTTTTGTTCTTTACTTCAAATAACATTTTCAAATAACGCACAATAGGCTGTAACAAACCCTTTAAAATAAGAAGTAAAAATGTATCATAGTATCATCCTGGCATTCTTCAAATTCGATGCGCATAGAATGCCAATGGTATACTATCAATGGAGTCCGATGTAGACCAGTCGTGAAATCTAGTGGAGAAATATCGAACAATATAATCCTAACAGGGCGAGTGCATTCTAGCGGCCATAAGAAGAAACTTTTCAATAAAATCTGGAAGTTAATAAGTAGGCCGGCGTGCAGTTACCTTTTTGGCTGCTGGATGTCTCGAGCAAATCTGCTGGCGAATTATGTTTTAATTAAATATATGTTTTGCAACGTAATATGCACAATATAAGGCTTAATTTTAAAATGTCTGAGTCATTACAAAGCAACAAATATGTAAAATTTCAAGCAAAAACCAAACTCTGGTGGGGTTTGAACCATAGGCATATGAATGACAGACTAACGCTTTACCACGAAGCCATTTGTGCCAACGAACATTGATCTATATAAAATGACTTACATAGAACTTGTTGGCAAATAATGATTTAGACCTAACGATTTCATCAGTGGAGTATATTATTTATATATAAAGCATTTCATACAAAGTGTATTTATTTTGTATCAGTACGCTATATTGCATGCAATACTCAAATTAGTGAAATATAAGTCAGGCACAATATATCCGCTGCCATCTTGTCTTCTTACCGAGACGGCTCAGCTTTTTAAAATCACTTCTGCACTATAGTATTACAAAATAAACTTTTAATTTCGAACTTGCCTCTTCCTTTAGAACAGTTAAATCGATTCTCGGCTCAATAATCGGAACTGGTGGGTCCCATGATATGGATTATAAAGTTTGCATAATTCGCACGGCCGCCATCCTGAAATGGTACGGCGGATGACCTTGTAGTTTGGTCACAAGACGCGTCCTATATGAAGGTATGCTATTACCAAATTTGGTAGAGATCGGATAATTTGGTTAGTCGCTATTTGATTTTACGTTTTGAACGTTTGAGTGGCCGCAATTCAGATTTGGTAAAGATGGCGGCGATATAAAACATGACACTGAGGTGCCCTTTGCTTGTTCTACCTCTGTACCAAATTTCGTTCAATTCGGTTTCACCGTGTTCGAATTGATAGGGGGGGACAGGCATTCAGAGTACACACACTCACACACACACACACACACACACACACAGAGAGAGACTCACACACACACATACACACACACAGACAGACACACAATTTTTGGCCCTGTAGTGATCTCATAAGTCTACTTTCATTTTTTGCAAAAATCGAAAGTAGGCTAAAAATACGGAAAAGAGTTTAGCCCAATATAGATATTGCACTAGATACAAACGGACAAAAAGAAATGTCTAAATTGTCAATCGGACTAAACCAAAGAATCTGATTAAGTAGATATTTGCCCTGGAATTTGTTGAAGGACTTAGACAAGTCTACTTCAATCGTATATCAAGCCTTCTAGGTTTGACAGACAAGTCATTCAGTACTTCCTCAATTGAAACATCAACAGTATCATGAATGAACATCAAAGCTAATCCATTAAGGCGTTCTCACTAGTTGAATTCCTTAAATAGTTCTTCAAGAATTTTAAGGACGAAAACGATCTTTCACACGAGCAGGTTGTGACAGGTAAGGTAGCCATGATGACAAGCAGGTTATACACAACTGGAAACATGTTCTTATTGCATATTGACAAAGCATCTATAGCACTCTTGGGCTTCTTTTCAATAGATTTCAGGGTTTGTTTCCAGAGAAGTAGCTCGCCTCTAATATTAAGGGGAAGTCCATTAAATTCAGCTACATTTTCTACTTCAGCTCTGCTTTGGTTGATAGTTCGTCTTCAGTTGTGGTAACTAGCGTTTGCAATGGCTGAAGAGTTTCTTTATGGGAGACAAATTTATCATCAAGTGATGAAATAGTTTCTTCAAGAAATGGGATGAAAATAACCCGCCTATAATATTCTTCCGGATCGTTAGATGAAACGTTGTTCCTCATCGTTCGTCGAACAACAGTTCGAGGCTGAACTACAGGCACTCCAAATTCTTTGCAGAACTCTAAAACCGAATTATATGCACACAAAAACCTTGCGTCTGCATCTGCCCTCATTTCTTCAAGAGACCTCTTAACATTCATGGAGGCGTTGATTGCTTGACTGAGATCCAAATTTTCATTTTGAAGGTATTAGCTGAGAGGAAGTGTGATTTGAAATGCTTCATGAATGACAAATACACTTATCAAGAACTCAAATTTGCTGATAGCGCACAGAAGAAGTTGCGCATCTGTAGCTGCCTTCTTATCAACCCATGCTGCTATTTTTAGCCTACTTTCGATTTTTGCAAAAAATGAAAGTAGACTTATGAGATCAACACAGGGCGAAAAAAGTGTGTCTGTCTGTGTGTGTGTGAGTCTGTGTGTGCGTGCGTGTGTGTGTGTGTGTGTGTGTGTATGTGTGTGTGAGTCTGTGTGTGTCTGTGTGTGTGTGTCTGTGTGTGTGTGTGTGAGTGTGTGTACTCTGAATGTCTGTCCCCCCCCCCCCCCCTATCAATTCGAACACGGTGAATGCGAATTGAATGAAATTTGGTACAAAGGTAGCACTAGCAAAGGACACCTCAGTGTCATGTTTTATATCGCCGCCATCTTGACGGAAACGTAATGGCGGCCACACAAATGTTCAAAGCTTAAATCAAATTACGACTAACCTAATCATCCGATCTCTACCAAATTTTTCAACAACATACCTTTATGGAGGGAGCATCCTTTGACCAAACTAATAGGTCATCAGAGTAATAGTTTGCGGATGGCGGCCATCTTTGTGTGAAAATCGATTCCCCCTATTAATTCGAACACGGTGCAACCGAATGGAACGAAATTTGGTACAGAGGTAGTACTAACAAAAGGCACCTCAGTGTCATGTTTTATATCGCCGCCATCTTGATGGAAACATAATGGCGGCCACACAAATGTTCAAAGCTTAAATCAAATTACGATTAACCTAATCATCCGATCTCTACCAAATTTTGCAACAACATACCCTTATAGAGGAGGCATCCTTTGACCAAATGAATAGGTCATTAGCCTAATAGTTTGCGGATAGCGGCCATCTTTGTGTGAAAATCAATTCCCCCCATTAATTCAAACACGGTGAAACCGAATGGAACGAAATTTGGTACAGATGTAGCAACAGCAAAGGGCATCCCAGTGTCATGTTTTATATCGCCGCCATATTGACAGAAACGTAATGGCGGCCACACAAATGTTCAAAGCTTAAGTTAAATTACGACTAACATAACCATCCGATCTCTACCAAACTTTGCAACAACATACCTTTATGGAGGAAGCATCCTTTGACCAATCTAATAGGTTATTAGCCTAATAGTTTGCGAATGGCGGCCATCTTTATGTCAAAATTGATTCCCCCTATTAATTCGAACACGGTGGAACCGAATGGAACGAAATTTCGTACAGAGGTAGCACTAGCAAATGGCACCTCAGTGTAATGTTTTATATCGCCGCCATCTTGACTGAAACGTAATGGCGGCCACACGAATGTTCAAAGCTTAAATCAAATTACGATTAACCTAATCATCCGATCTCTACCAAATTTTGCAACTACATACCTTTATGGAGGGAGCATCCTTTGACCAATCTAATTGGTCATCAGCGTAATAGTTTGCGGATGGCGGCCATCTTTGTGTGAAAATCGATTCCCCCTATTAATTCGAACACGGTGCAACCGAATGGAACGAAATTTGATACAGAGGTAGTACTAACAAAAGGCACCTCAGTGTCATTTTTATATCGCCGCCATCTTGACGGAAACGTAATGGCAGCCACACAAATGTTTAAAGCTTAAATCAAATTACGATTAACCTAATCATCCGTTCTCTACCAAATTTTGCAACAACATACCCTTATAGAGGAAGCATCCTTTGACCAAATGAATAGGTCATTAGCCTAATAGTTTGCGGATGGCGGCCATCTTTGTGTGAAAATCAATTTCCCCTATTAATTCAAACACGGTGAAACCGAATGGAACGAAATTTGGTACAGAGGTAGCACTAGCAAAGGGCACCTCAGTGTCATGTTTTATATCGCCGCCATCTTGACTGAAACGTAATGGCGGCCACATGAATGTTCAAAGCTTAAATCAAATTACGATTAACCTAATCATCCGATCTCTACCAAATTTTGCAACTACATACCTTTATGGAGGGAGCATCCTTTGACCAATCTATTAGGTCATTCGCCTAATAGTTTGCGGATGGCGGCCATCTTTATGTCAAAATTGATTCCCCCTATTAATTCGAACACGGTGGAACCGAATGGAACGAAATTTGGTACAGAGGTAGCACTAGCAAAGGGCACCTCAGTGTCATGTTTTATATCGCCGCCATCTTGACTGAAACCTAATGGCGGCCACACGAATGTTCAAAGCTTAAATCAAATTACGATTAACCTAATCATCCGATCTCTACCAAATTTTGCAACTACATACCTTTATGGAGGGAGCATCCTTTGACCAATCTAATTGGTCATCAGCGTAATAGTTTGCTGATGGCGGCCATCTTTGTGTGAAAATCGATTCCCCCTATTAATTCGAACACGGTGCAACCGAATGGAACGAAATTTGATACGGAGGTAGTACTAACAAAAGGCACCTCAGTGTCATTTTTTATATCGCCGCCATCTTGACGGAAACGTAATGGCGGCCACACAAATGTTCAAAGCTTAAATCAAATTACGACTAACCTAAACATCCGATCTCTACCAAATTTTGTAACAACATACCTTTATGGAGGGAGCATCCTTTGACCAAACTAATAGGTCATCAGCGTAATAGTTTGCGGATGGCGGCCATCTTTGTGTGAAAATCGATTCCCCCTATTAATTCGAACACGGTGCAACCGAATGGAACGAAATTTGGTACAGAGGTAGTACTAACAAAAGGCACCTCAGTGTCATGTCTTATATCGCCGCCATCTTGACGGAAACGTAATGGCGGCCACACAAATGTTCAAAGCTTAAATCAAATTACGATTAACCTAATCATCCGATCTCTACCAAATTTTGCAACAACATACCCTTATAGAGGAAGCATCCTTTAACCACATGAATAGGTCATTAGCCTAATAGTTTGCGGATGGCGGCCATCTTTGTGTGAAAATCAATTCCCCCTATTAATTCAAACACGGTGAAACCGAATGGAACGAAATTTGGTACAGAGGTAGCACTAGCAAAGGGCACCTCAGTGTCATGTTTTATATCGCCGCCATCTTGACTGAAACGTAATGGCGGCCACACGAATGTTCAAAGCTTAAATCAAATTACGATTAACCTAATCATCCGATCTCTACCAAATTTTGCAACTACATACCTTTATGGAGGGAGCATCCTTTGACCAATCTAATAGGTCATTCGCCTAATAGTTTGCGGATGGCGGCCATCTTTATGTCAAAATTGATTCCCCCTATTAATTCGAACACGGTGGAACCGAATGGAACGAAATTTGGTACAGAGGTAGCACTAGCAAAGGGCACCTCAGTGTCATGTTTTATATCGCCGCCATCTTGACTGAAACCTAATGGCGGCCACACGAATGTTCAAAGCTTAAATCAAATTACGATTAACCTAATCATCCGATCTCTACCAAATTTTGCAACTACATACCTTTATGGAGGGAGCATCCTTTGACCAATCTAATAGGTCATTCGCCTAATAGTTTGCGGATGGCGGCCATCTTTGTGTCAGAATCGATTCCCCCTATTAATTCAAACACGGTGAAACCGAATGGAACGAAATTTGGTACAGAGATAGCACTAGCAAAGGGCATCTCAGTGTCATGATTAATATCGCCGCCATATTAACAGAAACGTAATGGCGGCCACACAAATGTTTAAAGCTTAAATCAAATTACGACTAACATAACTATCCGATCTCTACCAAACTTTGCAACAACATACTTTTATGGAGCGAGCATCCTTTGACCAATCTAGTAGGTCATTAGCCTAATAGTTTGCGGATGGCGGCCATCTTTATGTCAAAATTGATTCCCCCTATTAATTCGAACACGGTGGAACCGAATGAACGAAATTTTTGTTCAGAGGTAGCACTAGCAAAGGGCACCTCAGTGTCATGTTTTATATCACCGCTATCTTGACGGAAACGTAATCGCGGCCACCCAAATGTTAAAAGCTAAAATGTAATTACGACCAACCTAATAATCTAGTCTCTACCAAATTTTGCAACACCATATCTTTATGAGGGAAACATATTCTCACCAAACTGCAAGAACAGCAGCCCAATAGTTTGCAGATGGTGGCCAAGTATGTGTGCAAGTCGATTCCCCCTATCAATTCAAACACGGTGAAACCGAATTGAACGAAATTTGGTACAGAGGTAGCACTAGCAAAGGGCACCTCATATTCATGTTTAATATCCCTATAGCACGTTGTATTTCAACAAGCTACTACAACCAACATTCAATCATACTCCTTGAAAAGGACAAAGAGTTATAACAATACCCATGCATTTAGGAGAAAGTAGGCTATATGTTCTTTACTGAACATCTTGAGTAGGGGGGTAAGGCGGTTTCCAACCAGTGTCATGGCCGCCGCGTGAGTCCAAGCCAATATCTCGCAAACCGATGGTCGGATTTTAATAAATGAGGTGTCGTTGGACTCGGGCTGACGGGGGCTTTGCTATGGACCACTCATTTCAACCCCTAAATAAAACCTACCCCTACTAGGGGGTGAAATTGTAATTTTTAGTGAAAGTCTCTTTTCAAATACGACATGTATAAGGTGCGCTGCTAAAATGAACTTAAATGTTGTTGCTCATATCGCGCATGCGTTTTACGAGATGCCGCTATGGATGAACATTTTTGTTTTTGTTTTTTACGCATGCGCACTTGGGATTTTTGTAAGAGGGCGAGCTCTTTGAAAAAAATGATTGATAAGAAGGGTTTTGGTGGTGAGGAGAGAACCAGATAGTCGCCTACTTTCCTACGACGTTTGCCGATATCTCTCGAACGCAAGGTCGGATTTGGACGTGTGACGTGTCAAATCGCTTGTCTCAAAGCCCTATATATGTTATTAATAGGTTAAAGTTTTGAGAATGAGGGAAACAGGCGTTTTGGGGTAAAATTATGATTTTAGACTTTTTCTGATATTTCACGAATGCCTGGTCGGATTTGGTCCTATGACGTGTCAAATGGCTTGTCTCGAAACCCTCTTTATTTTGGTAATAGGTTAAAGTTTTTGAGAATGAGGGAAACTGAATTTTTTGTTGTAAAACCGTGATTTTAGACTTTTTGTTATATCTCACAAACCAATAACGCCAGAGACGTATACGAGGGGTCGTAGGACTCGGGGTGACGCCCCTCCCCTATCTCCCTTTCGAATATAGTATTTATGTTTAAAAAAATGCGAAAGAGCCTAACGACACTTATGTTGAAAACATTTCAGTTTTTAAAACTTTTCTTAAATTTGTCTAAAATGTTCATGACGAGTGGTTGTAGATAGAAAGAGACGATACCACTGGACACGTGTTTCAACGAAGCTATTACTGGCCACGGTGGTGATATACCAATACAGTATTCGCTATTTCGATGAGACGGCGGGTCGAGGGTTCGTTTTCTGATTTTTCCTATGATGGAATTCCTAATTCCTAAACCCCCTGAAGGGGGTCTTTAACGTGTAAACGATTATGAGTGACATGACAAATGATAATTCCTTGATTCGATGAAGTTGGCTTTAGATAGAACAAACAGAACTTGGTTATATGTTGCTTGAAGTGAGTATAGAAAACAAACTTGCTGGGGCAGACTGACAGAATGTGAATGTTATTTGATCTTATTGGAATGCATTGACTTGACAGGGCAATGAAAAAAAGCACAGAGATGCTGAGGACACTTGAAGGTCAAACGATATGGCAACCATGGTGGGAGGGGGAAGCTAGGATGATGTCGCCGATCATGTTCAATGGATGAATTTATATTTTGCGAAGCATTGTTCGGAGAGGGTCATGGGACGACTTGTTTTAAGGGTATTTATTTTTTCGATGTTTCCTATGGTGGACTCATTGATTGAAATAATCCAAAACTGCTAGGGCATGGCCTTGAGATTTTATAAACCGATAATGGGATTTTGACATACAAGATCCACTCAGAACTTGACATGATGTCATTCTTTTTATGGCTTATGAATTTCCCCAAAAAAGACCCAAAACAACAAGATCATGGACTTTTGCTTTTCTTAATATATTGCAAACCCATAATGTAAGATGTTTACTGTGAGTGACGAAATCTAGCTAGGTAACGAAATAATTATTGTAGGATATATGTATGGTGACTGACACGTCTTTGACCATTGGAACTTGTTTTCAGATCTGACTGTAGTACATAGGGAGTATAGGTTGTAGGCATGGATTGACAAACGGTGCACACAAAATTCAATTTATCGATTCAAGAATTAAGAGTAGACTATCATTAATTAATTGGTTAAAGAGTGTAGCTAAAAATAAAAAAATGGTGACTACATTAAACTAAACTGAACCAAGTCGAATCAAACCCAATCGAACCAAACCAAGCCTAAAGCAAACCAAACCTAATCAAGAACAAGCCAAGGGCTTAAGTGTAAAACTTGTGGGGGAATGCAGTCATTGGCAATGTCCAAAGGAAGGGATAACGCTCTACCTCTAGAGGGTAAGGTAAAGCTAGCGCATGGTGCTAATGCATATTCCCAAGTACATGAACCACACACACACACAACTATCCTATGCTGTTTTTATGAGTTAACTGTTAAAACTTACTCAGTGGTTACTGAGCAAGATGGTCGCTACACACAACAAGCTTTAAATACTTGAGGCTAATAATCTATACACACACACACACGCTTGTTCTAAACTAAACTGTCTTGCTGGCAGTGCTCACACAGTAGGCAAATGACAGAAATGCTTGGCTAACAGAAATACAATCATTTTCGTTTGTCTAATGTTACCAGCTAACCATTACATGCTATAGTGGTGAGCACATGTGCCTCTTGCACTGGAGATCGTAACTCGATTTCTAGCTCTAAGGCCTAGAATGAATCAAACTAAGAAAGAAGGGTATGGTGACGCAGTGGTTAAACTGTTAGCCTTTCACTAAGGTAGACTAGGGTTTGATTTTAGGTTAATATACATGTCATAAACAAACAAACAAACAAACAAACAAACAAAAAAAGCAGAGATAATGTTTAAAACTGATTACACTTGTCTCTTTTCAAATTATTACTTAGATTGCAAATACAAAGGTGGACTGGGTTTGATATTCAGTTAATGCTGCCTATCGCATACTAGCCTGTAAGAAAGCCAAACAAGCAAAAGGCGTAGGTAGAGCAGTGGTAAAATCGCTATGTGTAGAGAACTACCTAACGGTTTTATGAACTGGCAATGGTATGTCGCATAAACAGTGCAGGATACAATCCAGCAACCATAATTTGTATCTTGTGGAGCAGAGAAAACATATATATAGAGAAAGATATAGAAAGCTAGTGTATGTATGGGTAGCATTGATAATTTGACCAGAGAAAATACGATGAGGTAGGGTGGGGAGAGGGAGAATTAACACTTATATATGAATGAATGGTAAATAGTATTTTAGTTTTTTTTCCCCAATAGTTTTGTTTTTTAAATGCAGTGGTAGATAGTCGTTATTTTGTAAAACATTCTTACTTGCAGTAGTAATAAGACTCTATGGTTTCGCTAACACATAGATAGACTGTATTATTGCCATGGTCAAGCACTCACATTAAGATCATTTACAAAATCATAAAATGAAAAATAAAAAATCTTGTTTTGGAAATATCGTTTTTCAACATACACAAAATAAATATATAAAAAATTTGTAAACAGCAAAATGGAAAATCCATGGTCAAGCACTCACATTAAGATCATTTACAAAATCATAAAATGAAAAATAAAAATCTTGTTTTGGAAATATCGATTTTTTTCAACATACACAAAATAAATATATAAAAAATTTGTAAACAGCAAAATGGAAAATCCATGTTTCCATATAGACAAAATTTAAAAACCTTACACGGACATTTAAGAAAATATATATAAATGGGAAATTGACAAATGTGTAAATATGAAAATGGAAAAATCCATGTTTCCATATCATGAAATTGAAAAACATCAAACTGTCATTTTAAAAAATGCAAATGGAAAATTGACAAATTGCAATGTGTGAAATGTGAAATTGAACAAATGGCTATCATTATTTTTTTAAAAAAAAGAACATGGTGCTCTATGGTTGAGGTGTGAATCAAACCCTTTCTACTTATTTGGACCACCCGAGACTGAGTAGACTAGTTTAAGTTGTCATACCACTTTTAAAAGTTTGTGTTAAATCTAGGAATTGAACCCAAGAGCTTGTAGGGGAGATCAAAGGTTATAATATGTTAAACAGATAGCCTTGAATGAAGGGTGTGGTAGCTATATAGAGATGAGACGTTTCGCTCGGGGCAGGGAGGCATGGAGATCTGCATCAAACCAGTCAAAGGACTAAAGACTCAAACAACAACATGTACGTTCACCAAAATAATGTTGTGTAACGGTAAATGTTAGTCAACGAACAGTAATGCATTACTAAAACCCATGACACGATACCTAAGAGCTTTTCTAAAATGATTTTAAAATGCCTTTAACCCTATATTGAACACCCAGTTCACAAAACTCATAACTGCAATGTTATGGTAAAACAAAACAAAATCTATATTTCAAAACAAACAAGTGGTTTAGTCAATGTATACTGGAAAAAGTTTTGTAAACACTCAAGTCCTCAAGACCAATTAAATTAGTAACTGTCAGGTTGGCCGAGTGGTTAAGGTGTTTGACTTAAGATCAAATTTCTGTATAAGGAAGCAAGGGTTCGAATCCCTTACCTGACATAACTATTGCCTTAACATGGCTTGGCCACACTGCATTATTATGATACTCAGTACACAAACTATAGATATAGTGTATTGTTTAAGGCCACTCTCTTTCTGAACATAGTCAGAGACTGTTAATGGTTAACAATTGTATTAATAGTGGGACATGGGGATAGCAATTAAGAAAAAACAGCCAATACCCATACAATATTTTTATTCATTTTAGTTTTTTTTTACAATAGTTACACACTGAATACAACTTTTTATCTCTTTACCATTGTTTGATATAGATTTTAAACACAACGCTTGTTGTAGATCCTTTTACAACTTTCTCTAGGTACTCTTGTTCTTAAAAACTGGGGAAGCCGCAATGGTTTTATAGACATTAAACCCTCATTCTCTTCTTTTTCATTATTATTATCATTATTATAAATATTATCTTTATAATTATTATAGTCATTGTCACCATCATTATCATCATCATCATCATCCTCAACATCACTAGAACTATCCAATTCCATTTTTTCCTTTTCAAAAGGGATCTCTTGAAGAGTCTGTGTTGCTTTTGATAGTGTTACGGGTTTATTGAACGTTGACAACTGTCCTAACATGACTTTTTGAGGAGATAAATGTTTTTTCATAAGGAAGTCACTATGTTGAGTAACACTATGTTTTTGTCGGACTTGCTTTTTCTTGTTCTTTTGATCATGTTTTGTTAACACTAACGGTGTTTCATTTGGTATACCACATTGATGAGTACCCACACTTAAGACCTCACCATGTTTACTTTTTAGATGACCTAGACATTTTGTTGTTCTTTGTTTTGAGCACTGCCAAAATATGATGCCATTCGCATTTTCTCGCTTATAGTTATAAGAGTACCCATGATACAGGGCACGTGGTTTACCTTTATTGGTTATAGTATATTCCATAGTAGTCACTGACTTGTATAGTCGATCCGCCTACTACAAAGGTCTGAACACTTGTGGTGAAAGAATGATGTTGTGTTGACGTTTTATGCAGGATAATGTTGGTGGCATATGTGGGTGGCTTATGTTGATGACATGTGTTGTTGGCTGATTTTGGTGGCTTATGTTGATGGTTTATGGTGGTGGCTTATGTTGATGGCTTATGTTGGTGGCTTATGTTGATGACATATGTTGGTGACTTATGTTGATAGCTTATGTTGGTGGCTAATGTTGATGACATATGTTGTTGGCTTATGGTGGTGGCTTATGTTGATGGTATATGTTGCTGGCCTATGTTGATGGTTTATGTTAATGGCTTAGGTTAATATCTTAGGTTGATGGCATAAGTTGATGGCTTATGTTGGTGGCTTATGGTGGTGGCTTATGCTGGTGGCTTATGCTAGTGGCTTATGGTGGTGGTTTATGGTGGTGGCTTATGTTGATGGTATATGTTGCTGGCCTATGTTGATGGTTTATGTTAATGGCTTAGGTTAATATCTTAGGTTGATGGCATAAGTTGATGGCTTATGTTGGTGGCTTATGCTGGTGGCTTATGCTAGTGGCTTATGGTGGTGGTTTATGGTGGTGGCTTATGTTGATGACATATGTTGGTGGCTTAAGTTGGTGGCTTATGTTGGTGGCTTATGGTGGTGGCTTATGGTGGTGGGTTATGGTGGTGGATTATGGTGGCTTATAGTGGTGGCTTATGGTGGTGGTTTATGGTGGTGGCTTATGTTGATGACATATGTTGGTGGCTTATGGTGGCTTATGGTGGTGATTTATAGTGGTGGCCTATGTTGGTGGCTTATTTTTGGTGGTTTACGTTAATACCTTATTTGTAATGGCTTATTTGACAAGTTATTGTTGTCAATGTATTTAGAGGATTTTTCTCTTGGTTTTGGAAAGTATCTCAACTCTTTTTTATGGTAGCATAATGCTTACCGCCATGTTTGTAAGCAACAACAACACACTAAAATTCCAAGAATCCAAAGTACTCTAAGGTTAATGATTGTCTCTCAACTCCATTCAACGTCTAGTCAAAAAACATTATATATTTTTCACATTTTACAAAAAAGGTAAATTGGGAAAGTAAGCTATATGTTTAAACTGAAAATCATATCAAATCATATGCTAACTCCAACACCTACGTCTACCCCAATCTCAGTCAAAAAAATATAATATTCTTCAAATTTTTCCAAAACAGTATTTGGAAAGTAGGCCATATTTTGAAAACTAATCATCCTATAAAGTCATATATATATATATACTGAAACCAATGGCTTTTATATCCTTAATCTTAAGAACAAAATATGGAATTTTTGACATTTTTTCCAAAAATGTTCATTTTAAAACGGGGCTATATTTTGGAAACTAGGAATTTTACAAGAAAGTTTGTTTAACGTAAATGGCAGGTATTTACCCCCACTACCCGCAAACCAAGTCCCAGGTCTCTGGGGAAAAATCCAAAAAAAGTTCAATTTGGAAAGTAGGCAATATTTTGAAAACTAATCATCCTAAAAAGTCATATATAGACTCAAACCAATGGCTTTTATGTCCTTAATTGGTAGAACAAAACTTAACATTTTTTTCAGTTTTTCCAAAAAAGTCCAATTTTCAAAAATTGTCTATATTTTGGGAACTAAGAATTTTACAAAAAAGTTTGTTTAACGAAAATGAAAGGTCTTTACCCCCCTCTACCCAAAACATAAATTTCAGGTCCCTAGGACAAAAACTGTGCAGTATATATATATATTTTTTTGGGGGAGGGGGTCTATATTCACTTTACCTCCCCACTTCACAAGATGGCGGCCATAGCTTAACTTAACCTAGCCTAACCTAACCTGACCTACGAGGTGTGATCAAAAAGTTCCAAAAATGTGGCTGCAACTTAACCAAACCTAGCCTAGCCTAACCTAACCTCCCTGTTGACTAGCCCCCTTTGGACGGGTCCTTTTTGAAGGGAGTCATTTTTTTTACGTGTCCCGGAGGACGGGTCCTTGTTGACGGGTCCCTGTGGCGGGTCCTTTGGACTGATCCCTATGGACTGGCCTTGCATTTTATCCAAATTATGTCAAAGGGGACCCGCCACTGGGACCCGTCAACAAGGACCCGTCCTCCGGGACACGTAAAAAAAATGACTCCCTTCAAAAAGGACCCGTCCAAAGGGGGCTAGTCAACAGGGAGGTTAGGTTAGGCTAGGCTAGGTTTGGTTAAGTTGCAGCCACATTTTTGGAACTTTTTGATCACACCTCGTAGGTCAGGTTAGGTTAGGCTAGGTTAAGTTAAGCTATGGCCGCCATCTTGTGAAGTGGGGAGGTAAAGTGAATATAGACCCCCTCCCCCAAAAAAATATATATATATACTGCACAGTTTTTGTCCTAGGGACCTGAAATTTATGTTTTGGGTAGAGGGGGGTAAAGACCTTTCATTTTCGTTAAACAAACTTTTTTGTAAAATTCTTAGTTCCCAAAATATAGACAATTTTTGAAAATTGGACTTTTTTGGAAAAACTGAAAAAATGTTAAGTTTTGTTCTACCAATTAAGGACATAAAAGCCATTGGTTTGAGTCTATATATGACTTTTTAGGATGATTAGTTTTCAAAATATTGCCTACTTTCCAAATTGAACTTTTTTTGGATTTTTCCCCAGAGACCTGGGACTTGGTTTGCGGGTAGTGGGGGTAAATACCTGCCATTTACGTTAAACAAACTTTCTTGTAAAATTCCTAGTTTCCAAAATATAGCCCCGTTTTAAAATGAACATTTTTGGAAAAAATGTCAAAAATTCCATATTTTGTTCTTAAGATTAAGGATATAAAAGCCATTGGTTTCAGTATATATATATATATGACTTTATAGGATGATTAGTTTTCAAAATATGGCCTACTTTCCAAATACTGTTTTGGAAAAATTTGAAGAATATTATATTTTTTTGACTGAGATTGGGGTAGACGTAGGTGTTGGAGTTAGCATATGATTTGATATGATTTTCAGTTTAAACATATAGCTTACTTTCCCAATTTACCTTTTTTGTAAAATGTGAAAAATATATAATGTTTTTTGACTAGACGTTGAATGGAGTTGAGAGACAATCATTAACCTTAGAGTACTTTGGATTCTTGGAATTTTAGTGTGTTGTTGTTGCTTACAAACATGGCGGTAAGCATTATGCTACCATAAAAAAGAGTTGAGATACTTTCCAAAACCAAGAGAAAAATCCTCTAAATACATTGACAACAATAACTTGTCAAATAAGCCATTACAAATAAGGTATTAACGTAAACCATCAAAAATAAGCCACCAACATAGGCCACCACTATAAATCACCACCATAAGCCACCATAAGCCACCAACATATGTCATCAACATTAGCCACCACCATAAACCACCACCATAAGCCACCACTATAAGCCACCATAATCCACCACCATAACCCACCACCATAAGCCACCACCATAAGCCACCAACATAAGCCACCAACTTAAGCCACCAACATATGTCATCAACATAAGCCACCACCATAAACCACCACCATAAGCCACTAGCATAAGCCACCAGCATAAGCCACCACCATAAGCCACCAACATAAGCCATCAACTTATGCCATCAACCTAAGATATTAACCTAAGCCATTAACATAAACCATCAACATAGGCCAGCAACATATACCATCAACATAAGCCACCACCATAAGCCAACAACATATGTCATCAACATTAGCCACCAACATAAGCTATCAACATAAGTCACCAACATATGTCATCAACATAAGCCACCAACATAAGCCATCAACATAAGCCACCACCATAAACCATCAACATAAGCCACCAAAATCAGCCAACAACACATGTCATCAACATAAGCCACCCACATATGCCACCAACATTATCCTGCATAAAACGTCAACACAACATCATTCTTTCACCACAAGTGTTCAGACCTTTGTAGTAGGCGGATCGACTATACAAGTCAGTGACTACTATGGAATATACTATAACCAATAAAGGTAAACCACGTGCCCTGTATCATGGGTACTCTTATAACTATAAGCGAGAAAATGCGAATGGCATCATATTTTGGCAGTGCTCAAAACAAAGAACAACAAAATGTCTAGGTCATCTAAAAAGTAAACATGGTGAGGTCTTAAGTGTGGGTACTCATCAATGTGGTATACCAAATGAAACACCGTTAGTGTTAACAAAACATGATCAAAAGAACAAGAAAAAGCAAGTCCGACAAAAACATAGTGTTACTCAACATAGTGACTTCCTTATGAAAAAACATTTATCTCCTCAAAAAGTCATGTTAGGACAGTTGTCAACGTTCAATAAACCCGTAACACTATCAAAAGCAACACAGACTCTTCAAGAGATCCCTTTTGAAAAGGAAAAAATGGAATTGGATAGTTCTAGTGATGTTGAGGATGATGATGATGATGATAATGATGGTGACAATGACTATAATAATTATAAAGATAATATTTATAATAATGATAATAATAATGAAAAAGAAGAGAATGAGGGTTTAATGTCTAAAAAACCATTGCGGCTTCCCCAGTTTTTAAGAACAAGAGTACCTAGAGAAAGTTGTAAAAGGATCTACAACAAGCGTTGTGTTTAAAATCTATATCAAACAATGGTAAAGAGATAAAAAGTTGTATTCAGTGTGTAACTATTGTAAAAAAAAACTAAAATGAATAAAAATATTGTATGGGTATTGGCTGTTTTTTCTTAATTGCTATCCCCATGTCCCACTATTAATACAATTGTTAACCATTAACAGTCTCTGACTATGTTCAGAAAGAGAGTGGCCTTAAACAATACACTATATCTATAGTTTGTGTACTGAGTATCATAATAATGCAGTGTGGCCAAGCCATGTTAAGGCAATAGTTATGTCAGGTAAGGGATTCGAACCCTTGCTTCCTTATACAGAAATTTGATCTTAAGTCAAACACCTTAACCACTCGGCCAACCTGACAGTTACTAATTTAATTGGTCTTGAGGACTTGAGTGTTTACAAAACTTTTTCCAGTATACATTGACTAAACCACTTGTTTGTTTTGAAATATAGATTTTGTTTTGTTTTACCATAACATTGCAGTTATGAGTTTTGTGAACTGGGTGTTCAATATAGGGTTAAAGGCATTTTAAAATCATTTTAGAAAAGCTCTTAGGTATCGTGTCATGGGTTTTAGTAATGCATTACTGTTCGTTGACTAACATTTACCGTTACACAACATTATTTTGGTGAACGTACATGTTGTTGTTTGAGTCTTTAGTCCTTTGACTGGTTTGATGCAGATCTCCATGCCTCCCTGCCCCGAGCGAAACGTCTCATCTCTATATAGCTACCACACCCTTCATTCAAGGCTATCTATTTAACATATTATAACCTTTGATCTCCCCTACAAGCTCTTGGGTTCAATTCCTAGATTTAACACAAACTTTTAAAAGTGGTATGACAACTTAAACTAGTCTACTCAGTCTCGGGTGGTCCAAATAAGTAGAAAGGGTTTGATTCACACCTCAACCATAGAGCACCATGTTCTTTTTTTTTAAAAAATAATGATAGCCATTTGTTCAATTTCACATTTCACACATTGCAATTTGTCAATTTTCCATTTGCATTTTTTAAAATGACAGTTTGATGTTTTTCAATTTCATGATATGGAAACATGGATTTTTCCATTTTCATATTTACACATTTGTCAATTTCCCATTTATATATATTTTCTTAAATGTCCGTGTAAGGTTTTTAAATTTTGTCTATATGGAAACATGGATTTTCCATTTTGCTGTTTACAAATTTTTTATATATTTATTTTGTGTATGTTGAAAAAAATCGATATTTCCAAAACAAGATTTTTATTTTTCATTTTATGATTTTGTAAATGATCTTAATGTGAGTGCTTGACCATGGATTTTCCATTTTGCTGTTTACAAATTTTTTATATATTTATTTTGTGTATGTTGAAAAACGATATTTCCAAAACAAGATTTTTTATTTTTCATTTTATGATTTTGTAAATGATCTTAATGTGAGTGCTTGACCATGGCAATAATACAGTCTATCTATGTGTTAGCGAAACCATAGAGTCTTATTACTACTGCAAGTAAGAATGTTTTACAAAATAACGACTATCTACCACTGCATTTAAAAAACAAAACTATTGGGGAAAAAAAACTAAAATACTATTTACCATTCATTCATATATAAGTGTTAATTCTCCCTCTCCCCACCCTACCTCATCGTATTTTCTCTGGTCAAATTATCAATGCTACCCATACATACACTAGCTTTCTATATCTTTCTCTATATATATGTTTTCTCTGCTCCACAAGATACAAATTATGGTTGCTGGATTGTATCCTGCACTGTATATGCGACATACCATTGCCAGTTCATAAAACCGTTAGGTAGTTCTCTACACATAGCGATTTTACCACTGCTCTACCTACGCCTTTTGCTTGTTTGGCTTTCTTACAGGCTAGTATGCGATAGGCAGCATTAACTGAATATCAAACCCAGTCCACCTTTGTATTTGCAATCTAAGTAATAATTTGAAAAGAGACAAGTGTAATCAGTTTTAAACATTATCTCTGCTTTTTTTGTTTGTTTGTTTGTTTGTTTGTTTGTTTATGACATGTATATTAACCTAAAATCAAACCCTAGTCTACCTTAGTGAAAGGCTAACAGTTTAACCACTGCGTCACCATACCCTTCTTTCTTAGTTTGATTCATTCTAGGCCTTAGAGCTAGAAATCGAGTTACGATCTCCAGTGCAAGAGGCACATGTGCTCACCACTATAGCATGTAATGGTTAGCTGGTAACATTAGACAAACGAAAATGATTGTATTTCTGTTAGCCAAGCATTTCTGTCATTTGCCTACTGTGTGAGCACTGCCAGCAAGACAGTTTAGTTTAGAACAAGCGTGTGTGTGTGTGTATAGATTATTAGCCTCAAGTATTTAAAGCTTGTTGTGTGTAGCGACCATCTTGCTCAGTAACCACTGAGTAAGTTTTAACAGTTAACTCATAAAAACAGCATAGGATAGTTGTGTGTGTGTGTGGTTCATGTACTTGGGAATATGCATTAGCACCATGCGCTAGCTTTACCTTACCCTCTAGAGGTAGAGCGTTATCCCTTCCTTTGGACATTGCCAATGACTGCATTCCCCCACAAGTTTTACACTTAAGCCCTTGGCTTGTTCTTGATTAGGTTTGGTTTGCTTTAGGCTTGGTTTGGTTCGGTTGGGTTTGATTCGACTTGGTTCAGTTTAGTTTAATGTAGTCACCATTTTTTTATTTTTAGCTACACTCTTTAACCAATTAATTAATGATAGTCTACTCTTAATTCTTGAATCGATAAATTGAATTTTGTGTGCACCGTTTGTCAATCCATGCCTACAACCTATACTCCCTATGTACTACAGTCAGATCTGAAAACAAGTTCCAATGGTCAAAGACGTGTCAGTCACCATACATATATCCTACAATAATTATTTCGTTACCTAGCTAGATTTCGTCACTCACAGTAAACATCTTACATTATGGGTTTGCAATATATTAAGAAAAGCAAAAGTCCATGATCTTGTTGTTTTGGGTCTTTTTTGGGGAAATTCATAAGCCATAAAAAGAATGACATCATGTCAAGTTCTGAGTGGATCTTGTATGTCAAAATCCCATTATCGGTTTATAAAATCTCAAGGCCATGCCCTAGCAGTTTTGGATTATTTCAATCAATGAGTCCACCATAGGAAACATCGAAAAAATAAATACCCTTAAAACAAGTCGTCCCATGACCCTCTCCGAACAATGCTTCGCAAAATATAAATTCATCCATTGAACATGATCGGCGACATCATCCTAGCTTCCCCCTCCCACCATGGTTGCCATATCGTTTGACCTTCAAGTGTCCTCAGCATCTCTGTGCTTTTTTTCATTGCCCTGTCAAGTCAATGCATTCCAATAAGATCAAATAACATTCACATTCTGTCAGTCTGCCCCAGCAAGTTTGTTTTCTATACTCACTTCAAGCAACATATAACCAAGTTCTGTTTGTTCTATCTAAAGCCAACTTCATCGAATCAAGGAATTATCATTTGTCATGTCACTCATAATCGTTTACACGTTAAAGACCCCCTTCAGGGGGTTTAGGAATTAGGAATTCCATCATAGGAAAAATCAGAAAACGAACCCTCGACCCGCCGTCTCATCGAAATAGTGAATACTGTATTGGTATATCACCACCGTGGCCAGTAATAGCTTCGTTGAAACACGTGTCCAGTGGTATCGTCTCTTTCTATCTACAACCACTCGTCATGAACATTTTAGACAAATTTAAGAAAAGTTTTAAAAACTGAAATGTTTTCAACATAAGTGTCGTTAGGCTCTTTCGCATTTTTTTAAACATAAATACTATATTCGAAAGGGAGATAGGGGAGGGGCGTCACCCCGAGTCCTACGACCCCTCGTATACGTCTCTGGCGTTATTGGTTTGTGAGATATAACAAAAAGTCTAAAATCACGGTTTTACAACAAAAAATTCAGTTTCCCTCATTCTCAAAAACTTTAACCTATTACCAAAATAAAGAGGGTTTCGAGACAAGCCATTTGACACGTCATAGGACCAAATCCGACCAGGCATTCGTGAAATATCAGAAAAAGTCTAAAATCATAATTTTACCCCAAAACGCCTGTTTCCCTCATTCTCAAAACTTTAACCTATTAATAACATATATAGGGCTTTGAGACAAGCGATTTGACACGTCACACGTCCAAATCCGACCTTGCGTTCGAGAGATATCGGCAAACGTCGTAGGAAAGTAGGCGACTATCTGGTTCTCTCCTCACCACCAAAACCCTTCTTATCAATCATTTTTTTCAAAGAGCTCGCCCTCTTACAAAAATCCCAAGTGCGCATGCGTAAAAAACAAAAACAAAAATGTTCATCCATAGCGGCATCTCGTAAAACGCATGCGCGATATGAGCAACAACATTTAAGTTCATTTTAGCAGCGCACCTTATACATGTCGTATTTGAAAAGAGACTTTCACTAAAAATTACAATTTCACCCCCTAGTAGGGGTAGGTTTTATTTAGGGGTTGAAATGAGTGGTCCATAGCAAAGCCCCCGTCAGCCCGAGTCCAACGACACCTCATTTATTAAAATCCGACCATCGGTTTGCGAGATATTGGCTTGGACTCACGCGGCGGCCATGACACTGGTTGGAAACCGCCTTACCCCCCTACTATCTTGTTTAATAATAATTCGATCCATTACGCATTACAAATTAACTCGGGAAAAAAGTGTGACTCACGATCTGGCAGTTCACAGATATGCACGTTTAAAGCAGCACGAAGCTGCGTTACGATAGTTACCAATCGCACACTTTAACAGTAAAACGACAATTTTGATATTTCGCCTAGTGTAGTTAGTTATTATTGCTTTAAGTGGAAGAACAGCGAGGTCATCTGCCCCTCTTGCCCCGTTTAACATATAGTTTAAGGGTGTTTACCCCAGGCCATAACCAGTAGCTAGCGCCAAAGCTGGAGAAGTCTCGTTGCGAGTTGAGTGGAGGTCATTTACCACGCGAAGAACGTGTTCACATTAAAAATATATTACAAAATAGTAGCCTAAAGAAGCCTCACTGGCAGCAATTCAAAACATTTTCCAGGTGATAGATGGGACAATATAAGGAGTCATGTAAACTAATGTCTCTGGGGGGGGGGGGGGTTAATCCCTACCCCCCCCCCCCCCCCCCCCGTCTCGTTGCATAATGTACTATAATGTTTTAGTTATTTCCTGCACTCTCCAGCTAGGCCTGGCTGATTGGTGCAACACACGATAAGCGTCTTCTTCAACCCAACCTAAAATAACCGACGATTATTTCGAAAAATAGACATACTGGGGAAATGAGTGCCTCACGTCACAAAAGGTCTGTCTGGCACCCATAGACTACCAATGTCCTTTTATTGATGGCCGTTCAACCTATTTGAAGCCCGTGGAGTATAACCCCTACTCCCTCAATGCCCAACCGAATTCCATCATATTTGTTACAGAGATACCACTAGAAAATGGCTCCTTAATCCATGTTCTATATCACAACCATCTTAACGAAAATAATATGCAGGCCACCCGACTGTTGCACGCTTAAATCAAATGCAGATTAAACTAATCATCTAATATCTACCAAATCTTGTAGAAACAAGATGTGGACACGTGACAGTATCAAACTACAAAGTTATCAGCTGAATAATTTCAAGATGACGGCCGCGTGACGCATACAAACATTATAATCGACAACCAATGAAACAATGCTCACAGATTGATACAAGGACCCTGTGTGATAACTATGACATTGACCCCCATCTCTCAACAATGAAGAACTACAATAACGAAAAATTGTGTGACCTTGTAGACCCAAGTCAAACGAACAGCGACTCCATGCATACAAGATGGCGGTTAGCCGTACTAACAACAAACAAAATTGACAACAATTAACTCTTAGTAGGGTATCTTTGAGTTCGTAGAAAGAAAATTAGTGATATGATAAGGTAGGACCGTAAAAGTCGCCGAGCGTCGTGTGGCTTCCTCATTTAATTGTTATGGCGCTATCTACTCGTTATTCCGTGAACTGAATTACTATTGGTACGTCTAAGTGATATTCACGCCATCTTCTCCTGATTTGTAAAACTTGCTTAACTAACTTACTTGACTTGTCTATTAAGCCGACTTGGCACCCTAACATAAGATGGTTCAGACCAATCTTGCTTCCACCACGCATAAACTATTCAGTCCTCTTTGAGCGCTACCAGCCCTTTGGGGGCGTCTTGAACTCTTTAATAGTGTCTAACTTACGCCTTGGTTTACTGAGAATAAGGTACATCCCGCTTAGCATTAACTTGTTCACAATCGTGTTGACCGACTGAAAAGTATTCTGCAATAGAGAAGTTTTGAAAGCCTTTGTCAGGAGCGTGGCACTGTGTAGAAGTGAAACTTTGTGCAGCAGAAAAGAGGAGAATTGAAGCGTTTGAAATGTGGAGTTACAGGAGAATGATGAAGACCACATGGGTAGATAGGCTAACAAATGAAGAGGTTTTAAGACGAGTGGGTGAGGAGAGATGTTTCTGGGTACTGCCAATGAAGAGAAGAGATAGGTTGGTAGGACACATACTAAGACATCCGGGAATAGCAAGCTTAGTTATGGAAGGAAGGGTGAGGACAAGAACTGTATGGGTAGACCAAGGTTAGGTTATGTTAAACAGATTGCCTTCGATGCAGGGTTCGGTAGCTATGTAGAGATGAAACGATTAGCTCAGGACAGGGAGGCATGGAGGGCTGCATCAAAGTAGTCATAAGGCTCTGAAAACTCAAACAACAACGATAGAGTACTACTCAACACTGAGAAAAATGGCTTCTAATACCTCAACAACCCTCCATAGCGCTCAAATGAGCCAATCATAGCATACATACTAAATTCAGGCATCAAGTTCAAGGGGAATCGGATGCACCAATTGCATATTGCCAATTTCAATATGGCGATCGTGCGTAATGTTCATTGTACTTCGCAATACGTCAATAATACTCGAATTGGAATTTGTGTAGCTCTCTACGATGGAGATAAGTTGCCATAATTGTCACAAAATACATTGTATATTGCGCACATCCGCCATGTGGAATACCATATATAAAATATTAAAACCATCAACAAAGAATAACAATAACGATGTGATGGTTGAGAAACTGTGCAGTTTAACAGAGTGAAGACTACGCCATATTAAAACCTACAGTTAATTCATTATCTAGAGAACTTTAGAGTCGAAGATTGTCGTATCAGCCTCAAATTAATGGAACTAAGAGATTCAGGATGACATTAACATAGATGATTCAGAAAATAAGAGGGAATTGTTTAGAATGCTAGGCAAGGTATGAGTCACCAGTAGAAGGAAGTGACTCATCTGAGCCAGAAGAACATATAAGGTTCTATTCAAGCTACGAAAGTAGCCAAGGTTCCGACATGAAGGTGCTATTTGACGACCACAATTACAGCACGGACAATTAATGTTTTCTCCATTTTTAGAGTGATACAGAATAACACATGGAATATGTATCTTACTTAGTATCAAACAAAGTCCCCGATTCTTGGATGTCACGGGTAATCTCGAGAACCACTGGATGGATTTAGATGCGGTTTTCACCAGTCTCTAAAAGATATCTCGAGGAAGGTTTCAGTAGAAAATAATTAATCAAAGGAAAACAATCAGTAACGATTTAAGTGAAAAAAAAAAACTGGCGTCCGTGCGCTTTTAAGCTTACGCTGGGCAAACCGTTAAAAATATCAATATACTATGAGCGTAAGAATTGTTCAGCATGGAAAGTTCTACAAAAAGAAACCGCGAGAGCATATCTCTATCTTCAATACATCGCCCACTATAAGTGATTTTACGTTTTCATTTCTTCCAACAATATCTGTTCAATTACTGAGGCGACAGTTTACGAGCTAGCACGTAATGCATTCTTAACTGTTCCCGGGCAAATCCGGGGCGGGTTGCTGATTTAGAATAAAACAACTTCAACAAAATTGAAATTTGGAATATATTATCATTATTTCAATACTAAACGACAATTACAAGACTGGAAATATGCAGAATGTGGCCAACACGTCCAGGCTACTTGAAAGCTGTAATCTAAAACCTTTCCTTATAACAAGGGCTTTCTGCACCTGGTTGGGTCGACCTCACTTCGAAACGGACCGTTAAATCTAGGATCGCTCCAGTCTTGCAGGCTTCATACTTCCACTGAACTCATGCTCTTCAAATAAAGTACAGCTTTCAAGTAGCCTGGACATGTTGGGCACATTTTGCATATTTCCAGTCTTGTAATTGTCGTTTAGTATTGAAATAATAAGAATATTTTCCAAATTTCAATTTTGTTGAAGTTCTTGCCACGGTGGGTGAGTGGTTATAGTGTCGGACTACCAACCCCAAGATTGCAGGTTCACCCCTGGCCATGGTAAGTGATTTTTGAAGGCGACAAAAATCACGATACTTATGTCATACGTTGTTGGCATGTTAAAGAACCCATTTGAATTCAGTAGGCCGTGTTCAATGGCAAAATTAATCTCGGGATTTTCCGCCAACACAAAGTTCCTCCATTCTCTACTAGAAAGCGCTGTAGTGTCAAGGAGTTTAGATATCTAACCCCCTTGACTTTCATAGCGTTCAAAGGAACGACGAAATTCGACATGCAAGCTACCCTCTGGGTTTCAATTAACAAAGCTTGCACCAGGCAACCGAGGCCATACGATATTATTATTATTATTATTATTATTATTATTATTTTGATTTTACATTTGAATGAGTTTTTGAATGGAATGGGCTCCGTCTTGAGGAAAGAATTCATGATGAAAATTAATAAATGTAAAACAAAAATATTGGAATGCAGCCGAAATAAATCAGAAACCTCTATGGACATCAAATTGGCAGGTGAAAAGCTGAAGGAAGTAGGAGACTTCTGTTACTTAGGAAGCAAAATAACCAGTGATGCACGAAGCAAAGAGGATATAAAAAGTAGGTTGACTCAGGTAAGGAAAGCATTTCTAAAAAAAAAAAAGGAATCTGCTGACATCGAATATAGAATTAGGTATTAGGAAGTCATTTTTGAAAGCCTTTGTCTGGAGCGTGGCGCTCTATGGAAGTGAAACTTGGACTGTTGGTGCAGCAGAAAAGAGGAGAATTGAAGCGTTTGAAATGTGGTGTTACAGGAGAATGATGAAGATCAGATGGGTAGATAGGGTTACAAACGAAGAGGTATTAAGATGAGTGGGAGAGGAGAGATGTTTCTGGCGACTGCTAATGAAGAGAAGAGATAGTTGGTAGGACACATACTAAGACACCCAGGAATTGCAAGCTTAGTTATGCAAGGAACGGTCGAGGACAAGAACTGTAGAGGTAGACCAAGGTTAGAATATGTTAAACAGATTGCCTCGGATGTAGGGTGTGGTAGCTATGTAGAGATGAAACGATTAGCTCAGGACTGGGAGGCATGGAGAGCTGCATCAAACCAGTCAAAAACTGAAGACTCAAACAAACATGGTATACTGTATTTTAGATATCTTACTAGCAACCCGCCCCGGCTTCGCCCGGGAACAGTTATGAATGCATTACGGGCTAGCTCGTAAACTGTCGCCTCAGTAATTGAACAGAGATTGTTGGAAGAAATGAAAACGTAAAATCACTTATAGTGGGCGATGTAATGAAGATAGAGATTTGCTCTCACGGAGTTTCTTGTAGAACAATTCTTACACTCATAGTATATTGATATGTTTGCCCAGCGTAAGCTTAAAATGCGCACGGGCGCTAGTTTGTCTTTCAACTTTTTCACTGAAATCCTTACAGCTTGGTTTCCTTTGATCATAAATAAATTATTTTTCACAGAAACCTTCCTCGCGATATCGTCTTCAGAATGGTGAAAACCGCATTAAAATCCATCGAGTGGTTCTCTAGATTACCCGTGACATTCAAGAATCGGGGACTTTGTTTTAAACTAAGTAGAGATTTCTTATATTTTATGTACGGTACATGCTTATTGTAACCATCCCAGCATACTCGTAGGGTGAGTATCAAGAACTCTAAACTCAGGATGGTCGTTGTGGGATTTGAAACACGGACTTTACACTGGGCAGGTGGTTTGCCCCACAAAAACACTTCTTCCTTTGCGCATGTGATATAATGCAGCGACTGTAAATCTTGGCGACGGGGACGTTATCGCGCATTAAGGAAGATATATCTTACATCGATATGGAACGGATGCCATAAACCTTGTTTACTGCTTGTGCGCTGGCAATGCATTATTGTGCTGCTGCATCTCTGTGGGCCAAAATGTTCATTTTGTGGTTTTACGTTACGCTGTCGCCTCCGGGCGGGATACAACGTGGCGTCACGTTGGTTGGTTGGTTCCTCAGTTTAGGGGCTGCCCCGTGTACTTTGGGTGTGTGTAGAATCTGTCTAATAACCGGTGTTAATTGTGATGGCTGTATTAGTGTGTGTTATCTGTTTTTAATTCAAGTAAGACCGGATGAGTTAGCCGAGGTCGTTACGGCATGACTGTTGGCAGTCGCTCACATCCGGGAGGCGAGGAGGTTCGAATCCCCCCGCCGGCAACCTTGAAGATGGTCTTCTGTGGTTTCCCATCTTCCTTCCAGGCAAATGCCGGGGTTGGTCCCTAACAATAGGCCACAGCCGCTACCTTCCAACTCCTCGTCCTTACCATCCTTCCAACTTCCCTCCCCAACGGTACTTGTAGCTCACCCATTCGGTGTCCGTCTCGAAGCAGCTACAACACTGGCGAGCCGAACATGTCCTCGGACACTCCCGGCACTTAAAGTCATACGCTAAAAAGAAAATCAAGTAAGGACTGCAGACATTCGATTTTCAAGTAGTCCCTAATTTTGCTATCAAACGCCACCGTCATCGACCAACTAGTTCTGTACTTGGCTACTAGATGCCATCGCATTCGGCTCCTGCGACGAATGTTGGAACCTAAGAACGTCAGTCAAATATGACTTATAATTTAGCTTCACACAAGTGTAATTAGTGGATGGTTCTTTATCATGCCATAAATCTATGATATGGGCCCGACGGCTTCACTTCCCCTCCGAAGGAAGACATACTGAGAGATTGTTAACTCTCTTAAAACATCCAACGACTTCGGGCGGGTTTGAACCCGCGACCTTGGGCATAGAAGCTCAGCATGCTACCAACTACGCCACCGAATCCGCAATGGGAGCCCTGGTGTAGCCCTACTCTCGCTGCGTTGCTAGGATACGGTACTGTGCTCCTCCGCCAGGCCCGCGCCGCGTCGAACCCAAGGCCTTAGGCTCAATGAACACTCACTCACACAAACATACTGGTTAAACCCTTCACTCCGTTACCGGCTGTTTACAGCTGGAACTTGACTCCTCTCCAGTCTCGCTCTCCGGACCTTAAATACCAGTTTTCGCGACCACTCGTAGATTCTCGGCTACCCCAGACTCTTTGAGTGATGTCACTGGCTCCTTTACGTCGAGTCATTTCCAGAAACAGAACAGTACTCAGCGCATCAATGACCTTGCGTAATTCACATGGGCCTATATTTTTAGCGAAGACAGCCCCGCGGCCAGCAGGAGGGGCGCGTTCCACGAAAACTACGTCCTTTGTCTCGCTATCTGTTCAGATCCATTGCAATACATACAGGGTGTTTAGAATAAAGTGTCCGATATTGCAACAGGGGTTGTGATTGGTCAAAACGAGAAGAGATGTTCCTATAAACATATGTCCGGAAACAAATACCTGTTGAGATATGAGCCATTTTACTTGGGTTGTGTATTTACACTTCAGACAATGGACGTCTTCCTACCAGTTGCTTCTAAAGAACACTTGACTATCACACACATGTTGGGCAAACATCCATCAACACCACCGACCAGGAGCCGGTCTGTCCAGGGATACGTTACAAGAGATGCTTCGGCTCTTCTTCGCAAGGAATCCCCAACTCGTCCAATAACGCCTGGCTGCTCGCGGATGTGGGCCCTCTTATTGGTCACACGTTCTTGTAACATCTGCACATTATCGATCGATGTGGCATACACCAATGTCTTTAAATGTCCCCATAGCCAGATATCCAATGGATTAAGATCCGGTAAACCGCACAGCCACATACTATGACTGAACATCAGACTCATGCAAAGACCATCAACGGAAAGACGTCTGCACCACCGAACACAACGCCACGTCCACGCGGGTAAAATGGCGCATCTCTCAACAGGTATTTGTTTCCGGACACATGTTTATAGGAACATTTCTTCTCGTTTTGACCTACCCCAACCCCTGTTAAAATATCGGACACTTTTTTTCTAAACACCTTGCATATTGTGAGGTTTGAAGCCATTTTTCAGTGTTGCCTTAGTAAACAAAAGTTTAGTGCTTTTCAGTCGGTCAACACGAATGTACCCAAAAGAGCTGGGTTATGCCCTAATCCTGAAATAAATTACATGAGCTTAATAAATACACTAGGATGACCAGTTTCGATCGTCAAGCGATCATCATCAGATCAATTACACTTAGGCTATAACATCTATATTTGAGAATACAGGTGAAAAATATTTACAATATGTACAATTATTTAGTTTACGGACAGTAGTGGCTGCGCGGGCTAAATCGCTGCGTTAGGTCAAGGGGCCAAGCTCTCTGCTGACTCGGTAGACGCGTGGGTTCGAGCCCCACCGTCGGCTGTCCTTGAAATGGTTTTCCGTGGTTTCCCATTTTCAACACCAGGCAAATGCTGGGACAGTACCTTCTGACAGGCCACGGCAACTTCCTTCCACATCCTTGCCCAGTTTCATTCATCTTCATCAATTCCATCTCTCATCCCGACACGCAGGTCGCCCACGGGCGTCGACTAGAAAGACCTGCACTCGGCCTCTCAGGAGGCTACACGACAAAAAAAAAAAAAATTATTTAGTTGCAGTATTGGTACCGCAACTGTCGGTGTATGCTAAATGTGGTATGTCTAATGTTAGGTGAAATTCTAAATTGGTGAAAAAAATCGGCAGTTTGTCTGTTTGGGGTGATTATATGGTTGTAAAAAATCAACTATGGTTATACTGTAATAATACAGGCTGATACTTATCCGGTTGTCTTCCTGGCTGGGACTTCGAGCAGTTTCGTGTTCACTCTGGCACCAGTTTTGGTCGTCACCATTTTTGCCTTCTGTCAAATCCTAGCGTTAAACACAATGAGAAAGGTTATTTTTAATTCCACATTCACCCAAGGATACGTGGCTACATGCGCATCATGTCGCAAACCCCCCAAATGAATCAACAACAACGAGGAGTCGCAGTAGCTTAGCTGTTGGTCTTTGAACACAACAACCAAGGCTTTAAATTCCCTTGAGAATAAGATGGGATTATCACCTTAAAAGAACTTGACATCTGGTCTCAAAGTTCCCGATTGTTTCGCTAAAACAAGAAATCTGAAGGTTGTCTTAATTGATTGTTTGGACGGACTCGTAGAGTTGGAATAGCGCGCCTGCCTCGCATCCGGAGGCCCTGGGTTCAATTCCCGGCTCCGTCAGGGATTTTAGAAACTGACGTGAGTGCTGCAACAGGGTGCACTCAGCCTCTGAGTAGCAGCGCCCTGGTCACGGAGACCTAGATTAACGGCTATGGGGACCTGACGCGTTGACCAAATATTACCCTATAATCTGCAGGCCAAGTGGCTGGGCGGCGGTCGCTTGGTAGGCCTAAGCCCTTCATTGGCTGTAGTGCCACGGGTTTTTATTATTAATTGTTTGCTTTCTCACAAAAACGTATGTCAGCCCTTTGTCAACTCAATGGTTGGCAACGCTGCATACCCCACGCTTCGCAATCTATTATTAAGACACAACCTCAAATTAAATTGCTATCTCTGATTTAAGCCCCTTGCTTCCTTCACAAGGACGACGATTTATTTAAGAACTTCAAGAAGAAACGCAAACAGAAAATCCCTCTCTTCTCCTTCAAGATTGAAATAAAACAATGCCGCAGAGATAAATTGATAGAAGGGGGAATGTAGCGCTCAACCAGCTCCGTGCACTTCTCTGGTGAGCTACAGGATACTTGCTGTGGGCACCATCGCACAGGGGAAGGGAGAATGTAGCGCTCAACCAGCTCCGTGCACTTCTCTGGTGAGCTACAGGATACTTGCTGTGGGCACCATCGCACAGGGGAAGGGGGAATGTAGCGCTCAACCAGCTCCGTGCACTTCTCTGGTGAGCTACAGGATACTTGCTGTGGGCACCATCGCACAGGGGAAGGGGGAATGTAGCGCTCAACCAGCTCCGTGCACTTCTCTGGTGAGCTACAGGATACTTGCTGTGGGCACCATCGCACAGGGGAAGGGGGAATGTAGCGCTCAACCAGCTCCATGTACTTCTCTGGTGAGCTGCAGGATACTTGCTGTGGGCACCATCGCACAGGGGAAGGGGAAATGTAGCGCTCAACCAGCTCCGTGCACTTCTCTGGTGAGCTGCAGGATACTTGCTGTGGGCACCATCGCACAGGGGAAGGGGGAATGTAGCGCTCAACCAGCTCCGTGCACTTCTCTGGTGAGCTACAGGATACTTGCTGTGGGCACCATCGCACAGGGGAAGGGGGAATGTAGCGCTCAACCAGCTCCGTGCACTTCTCTGGTGAGCTGCAGGATACTTGTTGTGGGCACCATCGCACAGGGGAAGGGGGAATGTAGCGCTCAACCAGCTCCGTGCACTTCTCTGGTGAGCTACAGGATACTTGTTGTGGGCACCATCGCACAGGGGAAGGGAGAATGTAGCGCTCAACCAGCTCCATGTACTTCTCTGGTGAGCTACAGGATACTTGCTGTGGGCACCATCGCACAGGGGAAGGGGGAATGTAGCGCTCAACCAGCTCCATGTACTTCTCTGGTGAGCTACAGGATACTTGCTGTGGGCACCATCGCACAGGGGAAGGGAGAATGTAGCGCTCAACCAGCTCCGTGCACTTCTCTGGTGAGCTACAGGATACTTGCTGTGGGCACCATCGCACAGGGGAAGGGGGAATGTAGCGCGCAACCAGCTCCGTGCACTTCTCTGGTGAGCTACAGGATGATTGCTGAGGCACCATCGCACAGGGGAAGGGAGAATGTAGCGCTCAACCAGCTCCGTGCACTTCTCTGGTGAGCTACAGGATACTTGCTGTTAGCACCATCGCACAGGGGAAGGGGGAATGTAGCGCTCAACCAGCTCCGTGCACTTCTCTGGTGAGCTACAGGATACTTGCTGTGGGCACCATCGCACAGGGGAAGGGGGAATGTAGCGCTCAACCAGCTCCATGTACTTCTCTGGTGAGCTACAGGATACTTGCTGTCGGCACCATCGCACAGGGGAAGGGGGAATGTAGCGCTCAACCAGCTCCGTGTACTTCTCTGGTGAGCTGCAGGATACTTGCTGTGGGCACCATCGCACAGGGGAAGGGGGAATGTAGCGCTCAACCAGCTCCGTGTACTTCTCTGGTGAGCTACAGGATACTTGCTGTGGGCACCATCGCACAGGGGAAGGGGGAATGTAGCGCTCAACCAGCTCCGTGTACTTCTCTGGTGAGCTGCAGGATACTTGCTGTGGGCACCATCGCACAGGGGAAGGGGGAATGTAGCGCTCAACCAGCTCCATGTACTTCTCTGGTGAGCTGCAGGATACTTGCTGTGGGCACCATCGCACAGGGGAAGGGGGAATGTAGCGCTCAACCAGCTCCGTGTACTTCTCTGGTGAGCTGCAGGATACTTGCTGTGGGCACCATCGCACGGGGGAAGGGAGAATGTAGCGCTCAACCAGCTCCGTGTACTTCTCTGGTGAGCTACAGGATACTTGCTGTGGGCACCATCGCACAGGGGAAGGGGGAATGTAGCGCTCAACCAGCTCCGTGTACTTCTCTGGTGAGCTACAGGATACTTGCTGTGGGCACCATCGCACAGGGGAAGGGGGAATGTAGCGCTCAACCAGCTCCGTGCACTTCTCTGGTGAGCTACAGGATACTTGCTGTGGGCACCATCGCACAGGGGAAGGGGGAATGTAGCGCTCAACCAGCTCTGTGCACTTCTCTGGTGAGCTACAGGATACTTGTTGTGGGCACCATCGCACAGGGGAAGGGGGAATATAGCGCTCAACCAGCTCCGTGCACTTCTCTGGTGAGCTGCAGGATACTTGTTGTGGGCACCATCGCACAGGGGAAGGGGGAATGTAGCGCTCAACCAGCTCCGTGCACTTCTCTGGTGAGCTACAGGATACTTGTTGTGGGCACCATCGCACAGGGGAAGGGGGAATGTAGCGCTCAACCAGCTCCGTGCACTTCTCTGGTGAGCTGCAGGATACTTGTTGTGGGCACCATCGCACAGGGGAAGGGGGAATGTAGCGCTCAACCAGCTCCGTGCACTTCTCTGGTGAGCTACAGGATACTTGCTGTGGGCACCATCGCACAGGGGAAGGGAGAATTTAGCGCTCAACCAGCTCCGTGCACTTCTCTGGTGAGCTACAGGATACTTGCTGTGGGCACCATCGCACAGGGGAAGGGAGAATGTAGCGCTCAACCAGCTCCGTGTACTTCTCTGGTGAGCTACAGGATACTTGCTGTGGGCACCATCGCACAGGGGAAGGGAGAATGTAGCGCTCAACCAGCTCCGTGCACTTCTCTGGTGAGCTGCAGGATACTTGCTGTGGGCACCATCGCACAGGGGAAGGGGGAATGTAGCGCTCAACCAGCTCCGTGCACTTCTCTGGTGAGCTACAGGATACTTGCTGTGGGCACCATCGCACAGGGGAAGGGGGAATGTAGCGCTCAACCAGCTCCATGTACTTCTATGGTGAGCTACAGGATACTTGCTGTGGGCACCATCGCACAGGGGAAGGGGGAATGTAGCGCTCAACCAGCTCCGTGTACTTCTCTGGTGAGCTGCAGGATACTTGCTGTGGGCACCATCGCACAGTGGAAGGGGGAATGTAGCGCTCAACCAGCTCCGTGCACTTCTCTGGTGAGCTACAGGATACTTGCTGTGGGCACCATCGCACAGGGGAAGGGGGAATGTAGCGCTCAACCAGCTCCGTGTACTTCTCTGGTGAGCTACAGGATACTTGCTGTGGGCACCATCGCACAGGGGAAGGGGGAATGTAGCGCTCAACCAGCTCCGTGCACTTCTCTGGTGAGCTACAGGATACTTGCTGTGGGCACCATCGCACAGGGGAAGGGGGAATGTAGCGCTCGACCAGCTTCATGTACTTCTCTGGTGAGCTGCAGGATACTTAGTGTGGGCACCATCGCACAGGGGAAGGGGGAATGTAGCGCTCAAGCAGCTCCGTGCACTTCTCTGGTGAGCTGCAGGATACTTGCTGTGGGCACCATCGCACAGGGGAAGGGGGAATGTAGCGCTCAACCAGCTCCGTGTACTTCTTTGGTGAGCTGCAGGATACTTGTTGTGGGCACCATCGCACAGGGGAAGGGGGAATGTAGCGCTCAACCAGCTCCATGTACTTCTCTAGTGAGCTGCAGGATACTTGTTGTGGGCACCATCGCACAGGGGAAGGGGGAATGTAGCGCTCAACCAGCTCCGTGCACTTCTCTGGTGAGCTACAGGATACTTGCTGTGGGCACCATCGCACAGGGGAAGGGGGAATGTAGCGCTCAACCAGCTCCGTGCACTTCTCTGGTGAGCTACAGGATACTTGCTGTGGGCACCATCGCACAGGGGAAGGGGGAATGTAGCGCTCAACCAGCTCCGTGTACTTCTCTGGTGAGCTACAGGATACTTGCTGTGGGCACCATCGCACAGGGGAAGGGAGAATGTAGCGCTCAACCAGCTCCGTGCACTTCTCTGGTGAGCTGCAGGATACTTGTTGTGGGCACCATCGCACAGGGGAAGGGGGAATGTAACGCTCAACCAGCTCCGTGTACTTCTCTGGTGAGCTACAGGATACTTGTTGTGGGCACCATCGCACAGGGGAAGGGGGAATGTAGCGCTCAACCAGCTCCGTGTACTTCTCTGGTGAGCTGCAGGATACTTGCTGTGGGCACCATCGCACAGGGGAAGGGGGAATGTAGCGCTCAACCAGCTCCGTGCACTTCTCTGGTGAGCTGCAGGATACTTGCTGTGGGCACCATCGCACAGGGGAAGGGGGAATGTAGCGCTCAACCAGCTCCATGTACTTCTCTGGTGAGCTGCAGGATACTTGCTGTGGGCACCATCGCACAGGGGAAGGGGGAATGTAGCGCTCAACCAGCTCCGTGCACTTCTCTGGTGAGCTACAGGATACTTGCTGTGGGCACCATCGCACAGGGGAAGGGGGAATGTAGCGCTCAACCAGCTCCGTGCACTTCTCTGGTGAGCTACAGGATACTTGCTGTGGGCACCATCGCACAGGGGAAGGGGGAATGTAGCGCTCAACCAGCTCCGTGCACTTCTCTGGTGAGCTACAGGATACTTGCTGTGGGCACCATCGCACAGGGGAAGGGGGAATGTAGCGCTCAACCAGCTCCGTGCACTTCTCTGGTGAGCTACAGGATACTTGCTGTGGGCACCATCGCACAGGGGAAGGGGGAATGTAGCGCTCAACCAGCTCCATGTACTTCTCTGGTGAGCTACAGGATACTTGTTGTGGGCAACATCGCACAGGGGAAGGGGGAATGTAGCGCTCAACCAGCTCCATGTACTTCTCTGGTGAGCTACAGGATACTTGCTGTGGGCACCATCGCACAGGGGAAGGGGGAATGTAGCGCTCAACCAGCTCCGTGCAATTCTCTGGTGAGCTACAGGATACTTGCTGTGGGCACCATCGCACAGGGGAAGGGGGAATGTAGCGCTCAACCAGCTCCGTGCACTTCTCTGGTGAGCTACAGGATACTTGTTGTGGGCACCATCGCACAGGGGAAGGGGGAATGTAGCGCTCAACCAGCTCCATGTACTTCTCTGGTGAGCTACAGGATACTTGTTGTGGGCACCATCGCACAGGGGAAGGGGGAATGTAGCGCTCAACCAGCTCCGTGTACTTCTCTGGTGAGCTACAGGATACTTGCTGTGGGCACCATCGCACAGGGGAAGGGGGAATGTAGCGCTCAACCAGCTCCGTGCACTTCTCTGGTGAGCTACAGGATACTTGTTGTGGGCACCATCGCACAGGGGAAGGGGGAATGTATCGCTCAACCAGCTCCGTGCACTTCTCTGGTGAGCTACAGGATACTTGTTGTGGGCACCATCGCACAGGGGAAGGGGGAATGTAGCGCTCAACCAGCTCCATGTACTTCTCTGGTGAGCTACAGGATACTTGCTGTGGGCACCATCGCACAGGGGAAGGGGGAATGTAGCGCTCAACCAGCTCCGTGCACTTCTCTGGTGAGCTACAGGATACTTGCTGTGGGCACCATCGCACAGGGGAAGGGGGAATGTAGCGCTCAACCAGCTCCGTGCACTTCTCTGGTGAGCTACAGGATACTTGCTGTGGGCACCATCGCACAGGGGAAGGGGGAATGTAGCGCTCAACCAGCTCCGTGCACTTCTCTGGTGAGCTACAGGATACTTGTTGTGGGCACCATCGCACAGGGGAAGGGGGAATGTAGCGCTCAACCAGCTCCGTGTACTTCTCTGGTGAGCTGCAGGATACTTGCTGTGGGCACCATCGCACAGGGGAAGGGAGAATGTAGCGCTCAACCAGCTCCGTGCACTTCTCTGGTGAGCTACAGGATACTTGCTGTGGGCACCATCGCACAGGGGAAGGGGGAATGTAGCGCTCAACCAGCTCCGTGTACTTCTCTGGTGGGCTGCATGATACTTGCTGTGGGCACCATCGCACAGGGGAAGGGGGAATGTAGCGCTCAACCAGCTCCGTGTACTTCTCTGGTGAGCAACAGGATACTTGCTGTGGGCACCATCGCACAGGGGAAGGGGGAATGTAGCGCTCAACCAGCTCCGTGTACTTCTCTGGTGAGCTACAGGATACTTGCTGTGGGCACCATCGCACAGGGGAAGGGGGAATGTAGCGCTCAACCAGCTCCGTGCACTTCTCTGGTGAGCTACAGGATACTTGCTGTGGGCACCATCGCACAGGGGAAGGGGGAATGTAGCGCTCAACCAGCTCCGTGCACTTCTCTGGTGAGCTGCAGGATACTTGCTGTGGGCACCATCGCACAGGGGAAGGGGGAATGTAGCGCTCAACCAGCTCCGTGCACTTCTCTGGTGAGCTGCAGGATACTTGTTGTGGGCACCATCGCACAGGGGAAGGGGGAATGTAGCGCTCAACCAGCTCCGTGTACTTCTCTGGTGAGCTACTGGATACTTGCTGTGGGCAACATCGCACAGGGGAAGGGGGAATATAGCGCTCAACCAGCTCCGTGCACTTCTCTGGTGAGCTACAGGATACTTGCTGTGGGCACCATCGCACAGGGGAAGGGGGAATGTAGCGCTCAACCAGCTCCGTGCACTTCTCTGGTGAGCTACAGGATACTTGCTGTGGGCACCATCGCACAGGGGAAGGGGGAATGTAGCGGTCAACCAGCTCCGTGCACTTCTCTGGTGAGCTACAGGATACTTGCTTTGGGCACCATGGCACAGGGGAAGGGGGAATGTAGCGCTCAACCAGCTCCATGTACTTCTCTGGTGAGCTACAGGATACTTGCTGTGGGCACCATCGCACAGGGGAAGGGGGAATATAGCGCTCAACCAGCTCCGTGTACTTCTCTGGTGAGCTACAGGATACTTGCTGTGGGCACCATCGCACAGGGGAAGGGGGAATGTAGCGCTCAACCAGCTCCGTGTACTTCTCTGGTGAGCTACAGGATACTTGTTGTTGGCACCATCGCACAGGGGAAGGGGGAATGTAGCGCTCAACCAGCTCCGTGCACTTCTCTGGTGAGCTACAGGATACTTGTTGTGGGCACTATCGCACAGGGGAAGGGGGAATGTAGCGCTCAACCAGCTCCGTGCACTTCTTTGGTGAGCTACAGGATACTTGCTGTGGGCAACATCGCACAGGGGAAGGGGGAATGTAGCGCTCAACCAGCTCCGTGCACTTCTCTGGTGAGCTACAGGATACTTGTTGTGGGCACCATCGCACAGGGGAAGGGGGAATGTAGCGCTCAACCAGCTCCGTGTACTTCTCTGGTGAGCTACAGGATACTTGCTGTGGGCACCATCGCACGGGGGAAGGGAGAATGTAGCGCTCAACCAGCTCCGTGTACTTCTCTGGTGAGCTACAGGATACTTGCTGTGGGCACCATCGCACAGGGGAAGGGGGAATGTAGCGCTCAACCAGCTCCGTGTACTTCTCTGGTGAGCTACAGGATACTTGCTGTGGGCACCATCGCACAGGGGAAGGGGGAATGTAGCGCTCAACCAGCTCCGTGCACTTCTCTGGTGAGCTACAGGATACTTGCTGTGGGCACCATCGCACAGGGGAAGGGGGAATGTAGCGCTCAACCAGCTCTGTGCACTTCTCTGGTGAGCTACAGGATACTTGTTGTGGGCACCATCGCACAGGGGAAGGGGGAATATAGCGCTCAACCAGCTCCGTGCACTTCTCTGGTGAGCTGCAGGATACTTGTTGTGGGCACCATCGCACAGGGGAAGGGGGAATGTAGCGCTCAACCAGCTCCGTGCACTTCTCTGGTGAGCTACAGGATACTTGTTGTGGGCACCATCGCACAGGGGAAGGGGGAATGTAGCGCTCAACCAGCTCCGTGCACTTCTCTGGTGAGCTGCAGGATACTTGTTGTGGGCACCATCGCACAGGGGAAGGGGGAATGTAGCGCTCAACCAGCTCCGTGCACTTCTCTGGTGAGCTACAGGATACTTGCTGTGGGCACCATCGCACAGGGGAAGGGAGAATGTAGCGCTCAACCAGCTCCGTGCACTTCTCTGGTGAGCTACAGGATACTTGCTGTGGGCACCATCGCACAGGGGAAGGGAGAATGTAGCGCTCAACCAGCTCCGTGTACTTCTCTGGTGAGCTACAGGATACTTGCTGTGGGCACCATCGCACAGGGGAAGGGAGAATGTAGCGCTCAACCAGCTCCGTGCACTTCTCTGGTGAGCTGCAGGATACTTGCTGTGGGCACCATCGCACAGGGGAAGGGGGAATGTAGCGCTCAACCAGCTCCGTGCACTTCTCTGGTGAGCTACAGGATACTTGCTGTGGGCACCATCGCACAGGGGAAGGGGGAATGTAGCGCTCAACCAGCTCCATGTACTTCTCTGGTGAGCTACAGGATACTTGCTGTGGGCACCATCGCACAGGGGAAGGGGGAATGTAGCGCTCAACCAGCTCCGTGTACTTCTCTGGTGAGCTGCAGGATACTTGCTGTGGGCACCATCGCACAGTGGAAGGGGGAATGTAGCGCTCAACCAGCTCCGTGCACTTCTCTGGTGAGCTACAGGATACTTGCTGTGGGCACCATCGCACAGGGGAAGGGGGAATGTAGCGCTCAACCAGCTCCGTGTACTTCTCTGGTGAGCTACAGGATACTTGCTGTGGGCACCATCGCACAGGGGAAGGGGGAATGTAGCGCTCAACCAGCTCCGTGCACTTCTCTGGTGAGCTACAGGATACTTGCTGTGGGCACCATCGCACAGGGGAAGGGGGAATGTAGCGCTCGACCAGCTCCATGTACTTCTCTGGTGAGCTGCAGGATACTTAGTGTGGGCACCATCGCACAGGGGAAGGGGGAATGTAGCGCTCAAGCAGCTCCGTGCACTTCTCTGGTGAGCTGCAGGATACTTGCTGTGGGCACCATCGCACAGGGGAAGGGTGAATGTAGCGCTCAACCAGCTCCGTGTACTTCTCTGGTGAGCTGCAGGATACTTGTTGTGGGCACCATCGCACAGGGGAAGGGGGAATGTAGCGCTCAACCAGCTCCATGTACTTCTCTAGTGAGCTGCAGGATACTTGTTGTGGGCACCATCGCACAGGGGAAGGGGGAATGTAGCGCTCAACCAGCTCCGTGCACTTCTCTGGTGAGCTACAGGATACTTGCTGTGGGCACCATCGCACAGGGGAAGGGGGAATGTAGCGCTCAACCAGCTCCGTGCACTTCTCTGGTGAGCTACAGGATACTTGCTGTGGGCACCATCGCACAGGGGAAGGGGGAATGTAGCGCTCAACCAGCTCCGTGTACTTCTCTGGTGAGCTACAGGATACTTGCTGTGGGCCCCATCGCACAGGGGAAGGGAGAATGTAGCGCTCAACCAGCTCCGTGCACTTCTCTGGTGAGCTGCAGGATACTTGTTGTGGGCACCATCGCACAGGGGAAGGGGGAATGTAACGCTCAACCAGCTCCGTGTACTTCTCTGGTGAGCTACAGGATACTTGTTGTGGGCACCATCGCACAGGGGAAGGGGGAATGTAGCGCTCAACCAGCTCCGTGTACTTCTCTGGTGAGCTGCAGGATACTTGCTGTGGGCACCATCGCACAGGGGAAGGGGGAATGTAGCGCTCAACCAGCTCCGTGCACTTCTCTGGTGAGCTGCAGGATACTTGCTGTGGGCACCATCGCACAGGGGAAGGGGGAATGTAGCGCTCAACCAGCTCCATGTACTTCTCTGGTGAGCTGCAGGATACTTGCTGTGGGCACCATCGCACAGGGGAAGGGGGAATGTAGCGCTCAACCAGCTCCGTGCACTTCTCTGGTGAGCTACAGGATACTTGCTGTGGGCACCATCGCACAGGGGAAGGGGGAATGTAGCGCTCAACCAGCTCCGTGCACTTCTCTGGTGAGCTACAGGATACTTGCTGTGGGAACCATCGCACAGGGGAAGGGGGAATGTAGCGCTCAACCAGCTCCGTGCACTTCTCTGGTGAGCTACAGGATACTTGCTGTGGGCACCATCGCACAGGGGAAGGGGGAATGTAGCGCTCAACCAGCTCCGTGCACTTCTCTGGTGAGCTACAGGATACTTGCTGTGGGCACCATCGCACAGGGGAAGGGGGAATGTAGCGCTCAACCAGCTCCATGTACTTCTCTGGTGAGCTACAGGATACTTGTTGTGGGCACCATCGCACAGGGGAAGGGGGAATGTAGCGCTCAACCAGCTCCATGTACTTCTCTGGTGAGCTACAGGATACTTGCTGTGGGCACCATCGCACAGGGGAAGGGGGAATGTAGCGCTCAACCAGCTCCGTGCAATTCTCTGGTGAGCTACAGGATACTTGCTGTGGGCACCATCGCACAGGGGAAGGGGGAATGTAGCGCTCAACCAGCTCCGTGCACTTCTCTGGTGAGCTACAGGATACTTGTTGTGGGCACCATCGCACAGGGGAAGGGGGAATGTAGCGCTCAACCAGCTCCATGTACTTCTCTGGTGAGCTACAGGATACTTGTTGTGGGCACCATCGCACAGGGGAAGGGGGAATGTAGCGCTCAACCAGCTCCGTGTACTTCTCTGGTGAGCTACAGGATACTTGCTGTGGGCACCATCGCACAGGGGAAGGGGGAATGTAGCGCTCAACCAGCTCCGTGCACTTCTCTGGTGAGCTACAGGATACTTGTTGTGGGCACCATCGCACAGGGGAAGGGGGAATGTATCGCTCAACCAGCTCCGTGCACTTCTCTGGTGAGCTACAGGATACTTGTTGTGGGCACCATCGCACAGGGGAAGGGGGAATGTAGCGCTCAACCAGCTCCATGTACTTCTCTGGTGAGCTACAGGATACTTGCTGTGGGCACCATCGCACAGGGGAAGGGGGAATGTAGCGCTCAACCAGCTCCGTGCACTTCTCTGGTGAGCTACAGGATACTTGCTGTGGGCACCATCGCACAGGGGAAGGGGGAATGTAGCGCTCAACCAGCTCCGTGCACTTCTCTGGTGAGCTACACGATACTTGCTGTGGGCACCATCGCACAGGGGAAGGGGGAATGTAGCGCTCAACCAGCTCCGTGCACTTCTCTGGTGAGCTACAGGATACTTGTTGTGGGCACCATCGCACAGGGGAAGGGGGAATGTAGCGCTCAACCAGCTCCGTGTACTTCTCTGGTGAGCTGCAGGATACTTGCTGTGGGCACCATCGCACAGGGGAAGGGAGAATGTAGCGCTCAACCAGCTCCGTGCACTTCTCTGGTGAGCTACAGGATACTTGCTGTGGGCACCATCGCACAGGGGAAGGGGGAATGTAGCGCTCAACCAGCTCCGTGTACTTCTCTGGTGGGCTGCATGATACTTGCTGTGGGCACCATCGCACAGGGGAAGGGGGAATGTAGCGCTCAACCAGCTCCGTGTACTTCTCTGGTGAGCAACAGGATACTTGCTGTGGGCACCATCGCACAGGGGAAGGGGGAATGTAGCGCTCAACCAGCTCCGTGTACTTCTCTGGTGAGCTACAGGATACTTGCTGTGGGCACCATCGCACAGGGGAAGGGGGAATGTAGCGCTCAACCAGCTCCGTGCACTTCTCTGGTGAGCTACACGATACTTGCTGTGGGCACCATCGCACAGGGGAAGGGGGAATGTAGCGCTCAACCAGCTCCGTGTACTTCTCTGGTGAGCTACAGGATACTTGCTGTGGGCACCATCGCACAGGGGAAGGGGAATGTAGCGCTCAACCAGCTCCGTGCACTTCTCTGGTGAGCTACAGGATACTTGCTGTGGGCAACATCGCACAGGGGAAGGGGGAATGTAGCGCTCAACCAGCTCCGTGCACTTCTCTGGTGAGCTACAGGATACTTGCTGTGGGCACCATCGCACAGGGGAAGGGGGAATGTAGCGCTCAACCAGCTCCGTGCACTTCTCTGGTGAGCTACAGGATACTTGCTGTGGGCACCATCGCACAGGGGAAGGGGGAATGTAGCGGTCAACCAGCTACGTGCACTTCTCTGGTGAGCTACAGGATACTTGCTGTGGGCACCATCGCACAGGGGAAGGGGGAATGTAGCGCTCAACCAGCTCCATGTACTTCTCTGGTGAGCTACAGGATACTTGTTGTGGGCACCATCGCACAGGGGAAGGGGGAATATAGCGCTCAACCAGCTCCGTGTACTTCTCTGGTGAGCTACAGGATACTTGCTGTGGGCACCATCGCACAGGGGAAGGGGGAATGTAGCGCTCAACCAGCTCCGTGTACTTCTCTGGTGAGCTACAGGATACTTGTTGTTGGCACCATCGCACAGGGGAAGGGGTTAATGTAGCGCTCAACCAGCTCCGTGCACTTCTCTGGTGAGCTACAGGATACTTGTTGTGGGCACTATCGCACAGGGGAAGGGGGAATGTAGCGCTCAACCAGCTCCGTGCACTTCTCTGGTGAGCTACAGGATACTTGCTGTGGGCAACATCGCACAGGGGAAGGGGGAATGTAGCGCTCAACCAGCTCCGTGCACTTCTCTGGTGAGCTACAGGATACTTGTTGTGGGCACCATCGCACAGGGGAAGGGGGAATGTAGCGCTCAACCAGCTCCGTGTACTTCTCTGGTGAGCTACAGGATACTTGTTGTGGGCACCATCGCACAGGGGAAGGGGGAATGTAGCGCTTAACCAGCTCCGTGTACTTCTCTGGTGAGCTGCAGGATACTTGCTGTGGCACCATCGCACAGGGGAAGGGGGAATGTAGCGCTCAACCAGCTCCGTGTACTTCTCTGGTGAGCTGCAGGATACTTGTTGTGGGCACCATCGCACAGGGGAAGGAGGAATGTAGCGCTCAACCAGCTCCGTGCACTTCTCTGGTGAGCTACAGGATACTTGAAGTGGGCACCATCGCACAGGGGAAGGGGGAATGTAGCGCTCAACCAGCTCCGTGCACTTCTCTGGTGAGCTACAGGATACTTGCTGTGGGCACCATCGCACAGGGGAAGGGGGAATGTAGCGCTCAACCAGCTCCGTGCACTTCTCTGGTGAGCTGCAGGATACTTGCTGTGGGCACCATCGCACAGGGGTAGGGGGAATGTAGCGCTCAACCAGCTCCGTGTACTTCTCTGGTGAGCTACAGGATACTTGTTGTGGGCACCATCGCACAGGGGAAGGGGGAATGTAGCGCTCAACCAGCTCCGTGCACTTCTCTGCTGAGCTACAGGATACGTGCTGTGGGCACCATCGCACAGGGGAAGGGGGAATGTAGCGCTCAACCAGCTCCGTGCACTTCTCTGGTGAGCTACAGGATACTTGCTGTGGGCACCATCGCACAGGGGAAGGGGGAATGTAGCGCTCAACCAGCTCCGTGCACTTCTCTGGTGAGCTACAGGATACTTGCTGTGGGCACCATCGCACAGGGGAAGGGGGAATGTAGCGCTCAACCAGCTCCGTGCACTTCTCTGGTGAGCTACAGGATACTTGTTGTGGGCACCATCGCACAGGGGAAGGGGGAATGTAGCGCTCAACCAGCTCCGTGCACTTCTCTGGTGAGCTACCGGATACTTGCTGTGGGCACCATCGCACAGGGGAAGGGGGAATGTAGCGCTCAACCAGCTCCATGTACTTCTCTGGTGAGCTGCAGGATACTTGTTGTGGGCACCATCGCACAGGGGAAGGGGGAATGTAGCGCTCAACCAGCTCCGTGCACTTCTCTGGTGAGCTGCAGGATACTTGCTGTGGGCACCATCGCACAGGGGAAGGGGGAATGTAGCGCTCAACCAGCTCCGTGTACTTCTCTGGTGAGCTGCAGGATACTTGCTGTGGGCACCATCGCACAGGGGAAGGGGGAATGTAGCGCTCAACCAGCTCCGTGCACTTCTCTGGTTAGCTACAGGATACTTGTTGTGGGCACCATCGCACAGGGGAAGGGGGAATGTAGCGCTCAACCAGCTCCGTGCACTTCTCTGGTGAGCTACAGGATACTTGCTGTGGGCACCATCGCACAGGGGAAGGGGGAATGTAGCGCTCAACCAGCTCCGTGCACTTCTCTGGTGAGCTCCAGGATACTTGTTGTGGGCACCATCGCCTAGGGGAAGGGGGAATGTAACGCTCAACCAGCTCCGTGTACTTCTCTGGTGAGCTACAGGATACTTGTTGTGGGCACCATCGCACAGGGGAAGGGGGAATGTAGCGCTCAACCAGCTCCGTGTACTTCTCTGGTGAGCTGCAGGATACTTGCTGTGGGCACCATCGCACAGGGGAAGGGGGAATGTAGCGCTCAACCAGCTCCGTGCACTTCTCTGGTGAGCTGCAGGATACTTGCTGTGGGCACCATCGCACAGGGGAAGGGGGAATGTAGCGCTCAACCAGCTCCATGTACTTCTCTGGTGAGCTGCAGTATACTTGCTGTGGGCACCATCGCACAGGGGAAGGGGGAATGTAGCGCTCAACCAGCTCCGTGCACTTCTCTGGTGAGCTACAGGATACTTGCTGTGGGCACCATCGCACAGGGGAAGGGGGAATGTAACGCTCAACCAGCTCCGTGCACTTCTCTGGTGAGCTACAGGATACTTGCTGTGGGCACCATCGCACAGGGGAAGGGGGAATGTAGCGCTCAACCAGCTCCGTGCACTTCTCTGGTGAGCTACAGGATACTTGCTGTGGGCACCATCGCACAGGGGAAGGGGGAATGTAGCGCTCAACCAGCTCCGTGCACTTCTCTGGTGAGCTACAGGATACTTGCTGTGGGCACCATCGCACAGGGGAAGGGGGAATGTAGCGCTCAACCAGCTCCATGTACTTCTCTGGTGAGCTACAGGATACTTGTTGTGGGCACCATCGCACAGGGGATGGGGGAATGTAGCGCTCAACCAGCTCCATGTACTTCTCTGGTGAGCTACAGGATACTTGCTGTGGGCACCATCGCACAGGGGAAGGGGGAATGTAGCGCTCAACCAGCTCCGTGCAATTCTCTGGTGAGCTACAGGATACTTGCTGTGGGCACCATCGCACAGGGGAAGGGGGAATGTAGCTCTCAACCAGCTCCGTGCACTTCTCTGGTGAGCTACAGGATACTTGTTGTGGGCACCATCGCACAGGGGAAGGGGGAATGTAGCGCTCAACCAGCTCCATGTACTTCTCTGGTGAGCTACAGGATACTTGTTGTGGGCACCATCGCACAGGGGAAGGGGGAATGTAGCGCTCAACCAGCTCCGTGTACTTCTCTGGTGAGCTACAGGATACTTGCTGTGGGCACCATCGCACAGGGGAAGGGGGAATGTAGCGCTCAACCAGCTCCGTGCACTTCTCTGGTGAGCTACAGGATACTTGTTGTGGGCACCATCGCACAGGGGAAGGGGGAATGTATCGCTCAACCAGCTCCGTGCACTTCTCTGGTGAGCTACAGGATACTTGTTGTGGGCACCATCGCACAGGGGAAGGGGGAATGTAGCGCTCAACCAGCTCCATGTACTTCTCTGGTGAGCTACAGGATACTTGCTGTGGGCACCATCGCAGAGGGGAAGGGGGAATGTAGCGCTCAACCAGCTCCGTGCACTTCTCTGGTGAGCTACAGGATACTTGCTGTGGGCACCATCGCACAGGGGAAGGGGGAATGTAGCGCTCAACCAGCTCCGTGCACTTCTCTGGTGAGCTACAGGATACTTGCTGTGGGCACCATCGCACAGGGGAAGGGGGAAAGTAGCGCTCAACCAGCTCCGTGCACTTCTCTGGTGATCTACAGGATACTTGTTGTGGGCACCATCGCACAGGGGAAGGGGGAATGTAGCACTCAACCAGCTCCGTGTACTTCTCTGGTGAGCTGCAGGATACTTGCTGTGGGCACCATCGCACAGGGGAAGGGAGAATGTAGCGCTCAACCAGCTCCGTGCACTTCCCTGGTGAGCTGCAGGATACTTGCTGTGGGCACCATCGCACAGGGGAAGGGGGAATGTAGCGTTCAACCAGCTCCGTGTACTTCTCTGGTGGGCTGCAGGATACTTGCTGTGGGCACCATCGCACAGGGGAGGGGGGAATGTAGCGCTCAACCAGCTCCGTGTACTTCTCTGGTGAGCAACAGGATACTTGCTGTGGGCACCATCGCACAGGGGAAGGGGGAATGTAGCGCTCAACCAGCTCCGTGTACTTCTCTGGTGAGCTACAGGATACTTGGTGTGGGCACCATCGCACAGGGGAAGGGGGAATGTAGCGCTCAACCAGCTCCGTGCACTTCTCTGGTGAGCTACAGGATACTTGCTGTGGGCACCATCGCACAGGGGAAGGGGGAATGTAGCGCTCAACCAGCTCCGTGCACTTCTCTGGTGAGCTGCAGGATACTTGCTGTGGGCACCATCGCACAGGGGAAGGGGGAATGTAGCGCTCAACCAGCTCCGTGCACTTCTCTGGTGAGCCGCAGGATACTTGTTGTGGGCACCATCGCACAGGGGAAGGGGGAATGTAGCGCTCAACCAGCTCCGTGTACTTCTCTGGTGAACTACAGGATACTTGCTGTGGGCACCATCGCACAGGGGAAGGGGAATGTAGCGCTCAACCAGCTCCGTGCACTTCTATGGTGAGCTACAGGATACTTGCTGTGGGCACCATCGCACAGGGGAAGGGGGAATGTAGCGCTCAACCAGCTCCGTGCACTTCTCTGGTGAGCTACAGGATACTTGCTGTGGGAACCATCGCACAGGGGAAGGGGGAATGTAGCGCTCAACCAGCTCCGTGCACTTCTCTGGTGAGCTAAAGGATACTTGCTGTGGGCACCATCGCACAGGGGAAGGGGGAATGTAGCGGTCAACCAGCTCCGTGCACTTCTCTGGTGAGCTACAGGATACTTGCTGTGGGCACCATCGCACAGGGGAAGGGGGAATGTAGCGCTCAACCAGCTCCATGTACTTCTCTGGTGAGCTACAGGATACTTGCTGTGGGCACCTTCGCACAGGGGAAGGGGGAATGTAGCGCTCAACCAGCTCCGTGTACTTCTCTGGTGAGCTACAGGATACTTGCTGTGGGCACCATCGCACAGGGGAAGGGGGAATGTAGCGCTCAACCAGCTCCGTGTACTTCTCTGGTGAGCTACAGGATACTTGTTGTGGGCACCATCGCACAGGGGAAGGGGGAATGTAGCGCTCAACCAGCTCCGTGTACTTCTCTGGTGAGCTACAGGATACTTGCTGTGGGCACCATCGCACAGGGGAAGGGGAATGTAGCGCTCAACCAGCTCCGTGCACTTCTCTGGTGAGCTACAGGATACTTGCTGTGGGCACCATCGCACAGGGGAAGGGGGAATGTAGCGCTCAACCAGCTCCGTGCACTTCTCTGGTGAGCTAAAGGATACTTGCTGTGGGCACCATCGCACAGGGGAAGGGGGAATGTAGCGGTCAACCAGCTCCGTGCACTTCTCTGGTGAGCTACAGGATACTTGCTGTGGGCACCATCGCACAGGGGAAGGGGGAATGTAGCGCTCAACCAGCTCCATGTACTTCTCTGGTGAGCTACAGGATACTTGCTGTGGGCACCATCGCACAGGGGAAGGGGGAATGTAGCGCTCAACCAGCTCCGTGTACTTCTCTGGTGAGCTACAGGATACTTGCTGTGGGCACCATCGCACAGGGGAAGGGGGAATGTAGCGCTCAACCAGCTCCGTGTACTTCTCTGGTGAGCTACAGGATACTTGTTGTTGGCACCATCGCACAGGGGAAGGGGGAATGTAGCGCTCAACGAGCTCCGTGCACTTCTCTGGTGAGCTACAGGATACTTGTTGTGGGCACTATCGCACAGGGGAAGGGGGAATGTAGCGCTCAACCAGCTCCGTGCACTTCTCTGGTGAGCTACAGGATACTTGCTGTGGGCACCATCGCACAGGGGAAGGGGGAATGTAGCGCTCAACCGGCTCCGTGCACTTCTCTGGTGAGCTACAGGATACTTGTTGTGGGCACCATCGCACAGGGGAAGGGGGAATGTAGCGCTCAACCAGCTCCGTGTACTTCTCTGGTGAGCTACAGGATACTTGTTGTGGGCACCATCGCACAGGGGAAGGGGGAATGTAGCGCTCAACCAGCTCCGTGTACTTCTCTGGTGAGCTGCAGGATACTTGCTGTGGGCACCATCGCACAGGGGAAGGGGGAATGTAGCGCTCAACCAGCTCCGTGTACTTCTCTGGTGAGCTGCAGGATACTTGTTGTGGGCACCATCGCACAGGGGAAGGAGGAATGTAGCGCTCAACCAGCTCCGTGCACTTCTCTGGTGAGCTACAGGATACTTGAAGTGGGCACCATCGCACAGGGGAAGGGGGAATGTAGCGCTCAACCAGCTCCGTGCACTTCTCTGGTGAGCTACAGGATACTTGCTGTGGGCACCATCGCACAGGGGAAGGGGGAATGTAGCGCTCAACCAGCTCCGTGCACTTCTCTGGTCAGCTGCAGGATACTTGCTGTGGGCACCATCGCACAGGGGAAGGGGGAATGTAGCGCTCAACCAGCTCCGTGTACTTCTCTGGTGAGCTACAAGATACTTGTTGTGGGCACCATCGCACAGGGGAAGGGGGAATGTAGCGCTCAACCAGCTCCGTGCACTTCTCTGGTGAGCTACAGGATACGTGCTGTGGGCACCATCGCACAGGGGAAGGGGGAATGTAGCGCTCAACCAGCTCCGTGCACTTCTCTGGTGAGCTACAGGATACTTGCTGTGGGCACCATCGCCCAGGGGAAGGGGGAATGTAGCGCTCAACCAGCTCCGTGTACTTCTCTGGTGAGCTACTGGATACTTGCTGTGGGCACCATCGCACAGGGGAAGGGGGAATGTAGCGCTCAACCAGCTCCGTGCACTTCTCTGGTGAGCTAAAGGATACTTGCTGTGGGCACCATCGCACAGGGGAAGGGGGAATGTAGCGCTCAACCAGCTCCGTGCACTTCTCTGGTGAGCTACAGGATACTTGTTGTGGGCACCATCGCACAGGGGAAGGGGGAATGTAGCGCTCAACCAGCTCCGTGCACTTCTCTGGTGAGCTACCGGATACTTGCTGTGGGCACCATCGCACAGGGGAAGGGGGAATGTAGCGCTCAACCAGCTCCATGTACTTCTCTGGTGAGCTGCAGGATACTTGTTGTGGGCACCATCGCACAGGGGAAGGGGGAATGTAGCGCTCAACCAGCTCCGTGCACTTCTCTGGTGAGCTGCAGGATACTTGCTGTGGGCACCATCGCACAGGGGAAGGGGGAATGTAGCGCTCAACCAGCTCCGTGTACTTCTCTGGTGAGCTACAGGATACTTGCTGTGGGCACCATCGCACAGGGGAAGGGGGAATGTAGCGCTCAACCAGATCCGTGCACTTCTCTGGTGAGCTAGAGGATACTTGTTGTGGGCACCATCGCACAGGGGAAGGGGGAATGTAGCGCTCAACCAGCTCCGTGCATTTCTCTGGTGAGCTACAGGATACTTGCTGTGGGCACCATCGCACAGGGGAAGGGGGAATGTAGCGCTCAACCAGCTCCGTGCACTTCTCTGGTGAGCTACAGGATACTTGCTGTGGGCACCATCGCACAGGGGATGGGGGAATGTAGCGCTCAACCAGCTCCATCTAATTCTCTGGTGAGCTGCAGGATACTTGCTGTGGGCACCATCGCACAGGGGAAGGGGGAATGTAGCGCTCAACCAGCTCCGTGCACTTCTCTGGTGAGCTGCAGGATACTTGTTGTGGGCACCATCGCACAGGGGAAGGGGGGATGTAGCGCTCAACCAGCTCCGTGTACTTCTCTGGTGAGCTACAGGATACTTGCTGTGGGCACCATCGCACAGGGGAAGGGGGAATGTAGCGCTCAACCAGCTCCGTGTACTTCTCTGGTGAGCTACAGGATACTTGCTGTGGGCACCATCGCACAGGGGAAGGGGGAATGTAGCGCTCAACCAGCTCCATGTACTTCTCTGGTGAGCTACAGGATACTTGCTATGGGCACCATCGCACAGGGGAAGGGGGAATGTAGCGCTCAACCAGCTCCGTGTACTTCTCTGGTGAGCTACAGGATACTTGCTGTGGGCACCATCGCACAGGGGAAGGGGGAATGTAGCGCTCAACCAGCTCCGTGTACTTCTCTGGTGAGCTACAGTATACTTGCTGTGGGCACCATCGCACAGGGGAAGGGGGAATGTAGCGCTCAACCAGCTCCGTGCACTTCTCTGGTGAGCTACAGGATACTTGCTGTGGGCACCATCGCACAGGGGAAGGGGGAATGTAGCGCTCAACCAGCTCCGTGTACTTCTCTGGTGAGCTACAGGATACTTGCTGTGGGCACCATCGCACAGGGGAAGGGGGAATGTAGCGCTCAACCAGCTCCGTGCACTTCTCTGATGAGCTACAGGATACTTGCTGTGGGCACCATCGCACAGGGGAAGGGAGAATGTAGCGCTCAACCAGCTCCGTGCACTTCTCTGGTGAGCTACAGGATACTTGCTGTGGGAACCATCGCTCAGGGGAAGGGGGAATGTAGTGCTCAACCAGCTCCATGTACTTCTCTGGTGCGCTACAGGATACTTGCTGTGGGCACCATCGCACAGGGGAAGGGGGAATGTAGCGCTCAACCAGCTCCGTGCACTTCTCTGGTGAGCTACAGGATACTTGCTGTGGGCACCATCGCACAGGGGAAGGGGGAATGTAGCGCTCAACCAGCTCCATGTACTTCTCTCGTGAGCTACAGGATACTTGCTGTGGGCACCATCGCACAGGGGAAGGGGGAATGTAGCGCTCAACCAGCTCCGTGCACTTCTCTGGTGAGCTACAGGGTACTTGCTGTGGGCACCATCGCACGGGGGAAGGGGGAATGTAGCGCTCAACCAGCTCCGTGCACTTCTCTGGTGAGCTGCAGGATACTTGCTGTGGGCACCATCGCACAGGGGAAGGGGGAATGTAGCGCTCAACCAGCTCCGTGTATTTCTCTGGTGAGCTACAGGATACTTGCTGTGGGCACCATCGCCCAGGGGAAGGGGGAATGTAGCGCTCAACCAGCTCCGTGTACTTCTCTGGTGAGCTACAGGATACTTGCTGTGGGCACCATCGCACAGGGGAAGGGGGAATGTAGCGCTCAACCAGCTCCGTGCACTTCTCTGGTGAGCTACAGGATACTTGCTGTGGGCACCATCGCACAGGGGAAGGGGGAATGTAGCGCTCAACCAGCTCCGTGCACTTCTCTGGTGAGCTACAGGATACTTGTTGTGGGCACCATCGCACAGGGGAAGGGGGAATGTAGCGCTCAACCAGCTCCGTGCACTTCTCTGGTGAGCTACCGGATACTTGCTGTGGGCACCATCGCACAGGGGAAGGGGGAATGTAGCGCTCAACCAGCTCCATGTACTTCTCTGGTGAGCTGCAGGATACTTGTTGTGGGCACCGTCGCACAGGGGAAGGGGGAATGTAGCGCTCAACCAGCTCCGTGCACTTCTCTGGTGAGCTGCAGGATACTTGCTGTGGGCACCATCGCACAGGGGAAGGGGGAATGTAGCGCTCAACCAGCTCCGTGTACTTCTCTGGTGAGCTACAGGATACTTGCTGTGGGCACCATCGCACAGGGGAAGGGGGAATGTAGCGCTCAACCAGCTCCGTGCACTTCTCTGGTGAGCTAGAGGATACTTGTTGTGGGCACCATCGCACAGGGGAAGGGGGAATGTAGCGCTCAACCAGCTCCGTGCACTTCTCTGGTGAGCTACAGGATACTTGCTGTGGGCACCATCGCACAGGGGAAGGGGGAATGTAGCGCTCAACCAGCTCCGTGCACTTCTCTGGTGAGCTACAGGATACTTGCTGTGGGCACCATCGCACAGGGGAAGGGGGAATGTAGCGCTCAACCAGCTCCATCTACTTCTCTGGTGAGCTGCAGGATACTTGCTGTGGGCACCATCGCACAGGGGAAGGGGGAATGTAGCGCTCAACCAGCTCCGTGCACTTCTCTGGTGAGCTGCAGGATACTTGTTGTGGGCACCATCGCACAGGGGAAGGGGGGATGTAGCGCTCAATCAGCTCCGTGTACTTCTCTGGTGAGCTACAGGATACTTGCTGTGGGCACCATCGCACAGGGGAAGGGGGAATGTAGCGCTCAACCAGCTCCGTGTACTTCTCTGGTGAGCTACAGGATACTTGCTGTGGGCACCATCGCACAGGGGAAGGGGGAATGTAGCGCTCAACCAGCTCCATGTACTTCTCTGGTGAGCTACAGGATACTTGCTGTGGGCACCATCGCACAGGGGAAGGGGGAATGTAGCGCTCAACCACCTCCGTGTACTTCTCTGGTGAGCTACAGGATACTTGCTGTGGGCACCATCGCACAGGGGAAGGGGGAATGTAGCGCTCAACCAGCTCCGTGTACTTCTCTGGTGAGCTACAGGATACTTGCTGTGGGCACCATCGCACAGGGGAAGGGGGAATGTAGCGCTCAACCAGCTCCGTGCACTTCTCTGGTGAGCTACAGGATACTTGCTGTGGGCACCATCGCACAGGGGAAGGGGGAATGTAGCGCTCAACCAGCTCCGTGTACTTCTCTGGTGAGCTACAGGATACTTGCCGTGGGCACCATCGCACAGGGGAAGGGGGAATGTAGCGCTCAACCAGCTCCGTGCACTTCTCTGATGAGCTACAGGATACTTGCTGTGGGCACCATCGCACAGGGGAAGGGAGAATGTAGCGCTCAACCAGCTCCGTGCACTTCTCTGGTGAGCTACAGGATACTTGCTGTGGGCACCATCGCACAGGGGAAGGGGGAATGTAGTGCTCAACCAGCTCCATGTACTTCTCTGGTGCGCTACAAGATACTTGCTGTGGGCACCATCGCACAGGGGAAGGGGGAATGTAGCGCTCAACCAGCTCCGTGCACTTCTCTGGTGAGCTACAGGATACTTGCTGTGGGCACCATCGCACAGGGGAAGGGGGAATGTAGCGCTCAACCAGCTCCATGTACTTCTCTCGTGAGCTACAGGATACTTGCTGTGGGCACCATCGCACAGGGGAAGGGGGAATGTAGCGCTCAACCAGCTCCGTGCACTTCTCTGGTGAGCTACAGGGTACTTGCTGTGGGCACCATCGCACGGGGGAAGGGGGAATGTAGCGCTCAACCAGCTCCGTGCACTTCTCTGGTGAGCTGCAGGATACTTGCTGTGGGCACCATCGCACAGGGGAAGGGGGAATGTAGCGCTCAACCAGCTCCATGTACTTCTCTGGTGAGCTACAGGATACTTGCTGTGGGCACCATCGCACAGGGGAAGGGAGAATGTAGCGCTCAACCAGCTCCATGTACTTCTCTGGTGAGCTGCAGGATACTTAGTGTGGGCACCATCGCACAGGGGAAGGGGGAATGTAGCGCTCAAGCAGCTCCGTGCACTTCTCTGGTGAGCTGCAGGATACTTGCTGTGGGCACCATCGCACAGGGGAAGGGGGAATGTAGCGCTCAACCAGCTCCGTGTACTTCTCTGGTGAGCTGCAGGATACTTGTTGTGGGCACCATCGCACAGGGGAAGGGGGAATGTAGCGCTCAACCAGCTCCGTGTACTTCTCTGGTGAGCTACAGGATACTTGCTGTGGGCACCATCGCACAGGGGAAGGGGGAATGTAGCGCTCAACCAGCTCCATGTACTTCTCGGGTGAGCTACAGGATACTTGCTGTGGGCACCATCGCACAGGGGAAGGGGGAATGTAGCGCTCAACCAGCTCCGTGTACTTCTCTGGTGAGCTACAGGATACTTGCTGAGGGCACCATCGCACAGGGGAAGGGGGAATGTAGCGCTCAACCAGCTCCGTGTACTTCTCTGGTGAGCTACAGGATACTTGCTGTGGGCACCATCGCACAGGGGAAGGGGGAATGTAGCGCTCAACCAGCTCCGTGCACTTCTCTGGTGAGCTACAGGATACTTGCTGTGGGCACCATCGCACAGGGGAAGGGGGAATGTAGCGCTCAACCAGCTCCGTGTACTTCTCTGGTGAGCTACAGGATACTTGCTGTGGGCACCATCGCACAGGGGAAGGGGGAATGTAGCGCTCAACCAGCTCCGTGCACTTCTCTGATGAGCTACAGGATACTTGCTGTGGGCACCATCGCACAGGGGAAGGGAGAATGTAGCGCTCAACCAGCTCCGTGCACTTCTCTGGTGAGCTACAGGATACTTGCTGTGGGCACCATCGCACAGGGGAAGGGGGAATGTAGTGCTCAACCAGCTCCATGTACTTCTCTGGTGCGCTACAGGATACTTGCTGTGGGCACCATCGCACAGGGGAAGGGGGAATGTAGCGCTCAACCAGCTCCGTGCACTTCTCTGGTGAGCTACAGGATACTTGCTGTGGGCACCATCGCACAGGGGAAGGGGGAATGTAGCGCTCAACCAGCTCCATGTACTTCTCTCGTGAGCTACAGGATACTTGCTGTGGGCACCATCGCACAGGGGAAGGGGGAATGTAGCGCTCAACCAGCTCCGTGCACTTCTCTGGTGAGCTACAGGGTACTTGCTGTGGGCACCATCGCACGGGGGAAGGGGGAATGTAGCGCTCAACCAGCTCCGTGCACTTCTCTGGTGAGCTGCAGGATACTTGCTGTGGGCACCATCGCACAGGGGAAGGGGGAATGTAGCGCTCAACCAGCTCCATGTACTTCTCTGGTGAGCTACAGGATACTTGCTGTGGGCACCATCGCACAGGGGAAGGGAGAATGTAGCGCTCAACCAGCTCCATGTACTTCTCTGGTGAGCTGCAGGATACTTAGTGTGGGCACCATCGCACAGGGGAAGGGGGAATGTAGCGCTCAAGCAGCTCCGTGCACTTCTCTGGTGAGCTGCAAGATACTTGCTGTGGGCACCATCGCACAGGGGAAGGGGGAATGTAGCGCTCAACCAGCTCCGTGTACTTCTCTGGTGAGCTGCAGGATACTTGTTGTGGGCACCATCGCACAGGGGAAGGGGGAATGTAGCGCTCAACCAGCTCCATGTACTTCTCTAGTGAGCTGCAGGATACTTGTTGTGGGCACCATCGCACAGGGGAAGGGGGAATGTAGCGCTCAACCAGCTCCGTGTACTTCTCTGGTGAGCTGCAGGATACTTGCTGTGGGCACCATCGCACAGGGGAAGGGGGAATGTAGCGCTCAACCAGCTCCGTGCACTTCTCTGGTGAGCTGCAGGATACTTGCTGTGGGCACCATCGCACAGGGGAAGGGGGAATGTAGCGCTCAACCAGCTCCATGTACTTCTCTGGTGAGCTGCAGGATACTTGCTGTGGGCACCATCGCACAGGGGAAGGGGGAATGTAGCGCTCAACCAGCTCCGTGCACTTCTCTGGTGAGCTACAGGATACTTGCTGTGGGCACCATCGCACAGGGGAAGGGGGAATGTAGCGCTCAACCAGCTCCGTGCACTTCTCTGGTGAGCTACAGGATACTTGCTGTGGGCACCATCGCACAGGGGAAGGGGGAATGTAGCGCTCAACCAGCTCCGTGAACTTCTCTGGTGAGCTACAGGATACTTGCTGTGGGCACCATCGCACAGGGGAAGGGGGAATGTAGCGCTCAACCAGCTCCGTGCACTTCTCTGGTGAGCTACAGGATACTTGCTGTGGGCACCATCGCACAGGGGAAGGGGGAATGTAGCGCTCAACCAGCTCCGTGCACTTCTCTGGTGAGCTACAGGATACTTGCTGTGGGCACCATCGCACAGGGGAAGGGGGAATGTAGCGCTCAACCAGCTCCATGTACTTCTCTGGTGAGCTGCAGGATACTTGCTGTGGCACCATCGCACAGGGGAAGGGGGAATGTAGCGCTCAACCAGCTCCGTGTACTTCTCTAGTGAGCTGCAGGATACTTGTTGTGGGCACCATCGCACAGGGGAAGGAGGAATGTAGCGCTCAACCAGCTCCGTGCACTTCTCTGGTGAGCTACAGGATACTTGAAGTGGGCACCATCGCACAGGGGAAGGGGGAATGTAGCGCTCAACCAGCTCCGTGCACTTCTCTGGTGAGCTACAGGATACTTGCTGTGGGCACCATCGCACAGGGGAAGGGGGAATGTAGCGCTCAACCAGCTCCGTGCACTTCTCTGGTGAGCTGCAGGATACTTGCTATGGGCACCATCGCACAGGGGTAGGGGGAATGTAGCGCTCAACCAGCTCCGTGTACTTCTCTGGTGAGCTACAGGATACTTGTTGTGGGCACCATCGCACAGGGGAAGGGGGAATGTAGCGCTCAACCAGCTCCGTGCACTTCTCTGGTGAGCTACAGGATACGTGCTGTGGGCACCATCGCACAGGGGAAGGGGGAATGTAGCGCTCAACCAGCTCCGTGCACTTCTCTGGTGAGCTACAGGATACTTGCTGTGGGCACCATCGCACAGGGGAAGGGGGAATGTAGCGCTCAACCAGCTCCGTGCACTTCTCTGGTGAGCTACAGGATACTTGCTGTGGGCACCATCGCACAGGGGAAGGGGGAATGTAGCGCTCAACCAGCTCCGTGCACTTCTCTGGTGAGCTACAGGATACTTGTTGTGGGCACCATCGCACAGGGGAAGGGGGAATGTAGCGCTCAACCAGCTCCGTGCACTTCTCTGGTGAGCTACCGGATACTTGCTGTGGGCACCATCGCACAGGGGAAGGGGGAATGTAGCGCTCAACCAGCTCCATGTACTTCTCTGGTGAGCTGCAGGATACTTGTTGTGGGCACCATCGCACAGGGGAAGGGGGAATGTAGCGCTCAACCAGCTCCGTGCACTTCTCTGGTGAGCTGCAGGATACTTGCTGTGGGCACCATCGCACAGGGGAAGGGGGAATGTAGCGCTCAACCAGCTCCGTGCACTTCTCTGGTGAGCTACAGGATACTTGCTGTGGGCACCATCGCACAGGGGAAGGGGGAATGTAGCGCTCAACCAGCTCCGTGCACTTCTCTGGTGAGCTACAGGATACTTGCTGTGGGCACCATCGCACAGGGGAAGGGGGAATGTAGCGCTCAACCAGCTCCGTGAACTTCTCTGGTGAGCTACAGGATACTTGCTGTGGGCACCATCGCACAGGGGAAGGGGGAATGTAGCGCTCAACCAGCTCCGTGCACTTCTCTGGTGAGCTACAGGATACTTGCTGTGGGCACCATCGCACAGGGGAAGGGGGAATGTAGCGCTCAACCAGCTCCATGTACTTCTCTGGTGAGCTACAGGATACTTGTTGTGGGCACCATCGCACAGGGGAAGGGGGAATGTAGCGCTCAACCAGCTCCATGTACTTCTCTGGTGAGCTACAGGATACTTGCTGTGGGCACCATCGCACAGGGGAAGGGGGAATGTAGCGCTCAACCAGCTCCGTGCAATTCTCTGGTGAGCTACAGGATACTTGCTGTGGGCACCATCGCACAGGGGAAGGGGGAATGTAGCGCTCAACCAGCTCCGTGCACTTCTCTGGTGAGCTACAGGATACTTGTTGTGGGCACCATCGCACAGGGGAAGGGGGAATGTAGCGCTCAACCAGCTCCATGTACTTCTCTGGTGAGCTACAGGATACTTGTTGTGGGCACCATCGCACAGGGGAAGGGGGAATGTAGCGCTCAACCAGCTCCGTGTACTTCTCTGGTGAGCTACAGGATACTTGCTGTGGGCACCATCGCACAGGGGAAGGGGGAATGTAGCGCTCAACCAGCTCCGTGCACTTCTCTGGTGAGCTACAGGATACTTGTTGTGGGCACCATCGCACAGGGGAAGGGGGAATGTATCGCTCAACCAGCTCCGTGCACTTCTCTGGTGAGCTACAGGATACTTGTTGTGGGCACCATCGCACAGGGGAAGGGGGAATGTAGCGCTCAACCAGCTCCATGTACTTCTCTGGTGAGCTACAGGATACTTGCTGTGGGCACCATCGCACAGGGGAAGGCGGAATGTAGCGCTCAACCAGCTCCGTGCACTTCTCTGGTGAGCTACAGGATACTTGCTGTGGGCACCATCGCACAGGGGAAGGGGGAATGTAGCGCTCAACCAGCTCCGTGCACTTCTCTGGGGAGCTACACAATACTTGCTGTGGGCACCATCGCACAGGGGAAGGGGGAATGTAGCGCTCAACCAGCTCCGTGCACTTCTCTGGTGAGCTACAGGATACTTGTTGTGGGCACCATCGCACAGGGGAAGGGGGAATGTAGCGCTCAACCAGCTCCGTGTACTTCTCTGGTGAGCTGCAGGATACTTGCTGTGGGCACCATCGCACAGGGGAAGGGAGAATGTAGCGCTCAACCAGCTCCGTGCACTTCTCTGGTGAGCTACAGGATACTTGCTGTGGGCACCATCGCACAGGGGAAGGGGGAATGTAGCGCTCAACCAGCTCCGTGTACTTCTCTGGTGGGCTGCATGATACTTGCTGTGGGCACCATCGCACAGGGGAAGGGGGAATGTAGCGCTCAACCAGCTCCGTGTACTTCTCTGGTGAGCAAAAGGATACTTGCTGTGGGCACCATCGCACAGGGGAAGGGGGAATGTAGCGCTCAACCAGCTCCGTGTACTTCTCTGGTGAGCTACAGGATACTTGCTGTGGGCACCATCGCACAGGGGAAGGGGGAATGTAGCGCTCAACCAGCTCCGTGCACTTCTCTGGTGAGCTACAGGATACTTGCTGTGGGCACCATCGCACAGGGGAAGGGGGAATGTAGCGCTCAACCAGCTCCGTGCACTTCTCTGGTGAGCTGCAGGATACTTGCTGTAGGCACCATTGCACAGGGGAAGGGGGAATGTAGCGCTCAACCAGCTCCGTGCACTTCTCTGGTGAGCTGCAGGATACTTGTTGTGGGCACCATCGCACAGGGGAAGGGGGAATGTAGCGCTCAACCAGCTCCGTGTACTTCTCTGGTGAGCTACAGGATACTTGCTGTGGGCACCATCGCACAGGGGAAGGGGAATGTAGCGCTCAACCAGCTCCGTGCACTTCTCTGGTGAGCTACAGGATACTTGCTGTGGGCAACATCGCACAGGGGAAGGGGGAATGTAGCGCTCAACCAGCTCCGTGCACTTCTCTGGTGAGCTACAGGATACTTGCTGTGGGCACCATCGCACAGGGGAAGGGGGAATGTAGCGCTCAACCAGCTCCGTGCACTTCTCTGGTGAGCTACAGAATACTTGCTGTGGGCACCATCGCACAGGGGAAGGGGGAATGTAGCGGTCAACCAGCTACGTGCACTTCTCTGGTGAGCTACAGGATACTTGCTGTGGGCACCATCGCACAGGGGAAGGGGGAATGTAGCGCTCAACCAGCTCCATGTACTTCTCTGGTGAGCTACAGGATACTTGTTGTGGGCACCATCGCACAGGGGAAGGGGGAATGTAGTGCTCAACCAGCTCCATGTACTTCTCTGGTGCGCTACAGGATACTTGCTGTGGGCACCATCGCACAGGGGAAGGGGGAATGTAGCGCTCAACCAGCTCCGTGCACTTCTCTGGTGAGCTACAGGATACTTGCTGTGGGCACCATCGCACAGGGGAAGGGGGAATGTAGCGCTCAACCAGCTCCATGTACTTCTCTCGTGAGCTACAGGATACTTGCTGTGGGCACCATCGCACAGGGGAAGGGGGAATGTAGCGCTCAACCAGCTCCGTGCACTTCTCTGGTGAGCTACAGGGTACTTGCTGTGGGCACCATCGCACGGGGGAAGGGGGAATGTAGCGCTCAACCAGCTCCGTGCACTTCTCTGGTGAGCTGCAGGATACTCGCTGTGGGCACCATCGCACAGGGGAAGGGGGAATGTAGCGCTCAACCAGCTCCGTGTATTTCTCTGGTGAGCTACAGGATACTTGCTGTGGGCACCATCGCCCAGGGGAAGGGGGAATGTAGCGCTCAACCAGCTCCGTGTACTTCTCTGGTGAGCTACAGGATACTTGCTGTGGGCACCATCGCACAGGGGAAGGGGGAATGTAGCGCTCAACCAGCTCCGTGCACTTCTCTGGTGAGCTACAGGATACTTGCTGTGGGCACCATCGCACAGGGGAAGGGGGAATGTAGCGCTCAACCAGCTCCGTGCACTTCTCTGGTGAGCTACAGGATACTTGTTGTGGGCACCATCGCACAGGGGAAGGGGGAATGTAGCGCTCAACCAGCTCCGTGCACTTCTCTGGTGAGCTACCGGATACTTGCTGTGGGCACCATCGCACAGGGGAATGGGGAATGTAGCGCTCAACCAGCTCCATGTACTTCTCTGGTGAGCTGCAGGATACTTGTTGTGGGCACCATCGCACAGGGGAAGGGGGAATGTAGCGCTCAACCAGCTCCGTGCACTTCTCTGGTGAGCTGCAGGATACTTGCTGTGGGCACCATCGCACAGGGGAAGGGGGAATGTAGCGCTCAACCAGCTCCGTGTACTTCTCTGGTGAGCTACAGGATACTTGCTGTGGGCACCATCGCACAGGGGAAGGGGGAATGTAGCGCTCAACCAGCTCCGTGCACTTCTCTGGTGAGCTAGAGGATACTTGTTGTGGGCACCATCGCACAGGGGAAGGGGGAATGTAGCGCTCAACCAGCTCCGTGCACTTCTCTGGTGAGCAACAGGATACTTGCTGTGGGCAACATCGCACAGGGGAAGGGGGAATGTAGCGCTCAACCAGCTCCGTGCACTTCTCTGGTGAGCTACAGGATACTTGTTGTGGGCACCATCGCACAGGGGAAGGGGGAATGTAGCGCTCAACCAGCTCCGTGTACTTCTCTGGTGAGCTACAGGATACTTTTTGTGGGCACCATCGCACAGGGGAAGGGGGAATGTAGCGCTCAACCAGCTCCGTGTACTTCTCTGGTGAGCTGCAGGATACTTGCTGTGGCACCATCGCACAGGGGAAGGGGGAATGTAGCGCTCAACCAGCTCCGTGCACTTCTCTGGTGAGCTGCAGGATACTTGCTGTGGGCACCATCGCACAGGGGTAGGGGGAATGTAGCGCTCAACCAGCTCCGTGTACTTCTCTGGTGAGCTACAGGATACTTGTTGTGGGCACCATCGCACAGGGGAAGGGGGAATGTAGCGCTCAACCAGCTCCGTGCACTTCTCTGGTGAGCTACAGGATACGTGCTGTGGGCACCATCGCACAGGGGAAGGGGGAATGTAGCGCTCAACCAGCTCCGTGCACTTCTCTGGTGAGCTACAGGATACTTGCTGTGGGCACCATCGCACAGGGGAAGGGGGAATGTAGCGCTCAACCAGCTCCGTGCACTTCTCTGGTGAGCTACAGGATACTTGCTGTGGGCACCATCGCACAGGGGAAGGGGGAATGTAGCGCTCAACCAGCTCCGTGCACTTCTCTGGTGAGCTACAGGATACTTGTTGTGGGCACCATCGCACAGGGGAAGGAGGAATGTAGCGCTCAACCAGCTCCGTGCACTTCTCTGGTGAGCTACAGGATACTTGTTGTGGGCACCATCGCACAGGGGAAGGGGGAATGTAGCGCTCAACCAGCTCCATGTACTTCTCTGGTGAGCTACAGGATACTTGCTGTGGGCACCATCGCACAGGGGAAGGGGGAATGTAGCGCTCAACCAGCTCCGTGCAATTCTCTGGTGAGCTACAGGATACTTGCTGTGGGCACCATCGCACAGGGGAAGGGGGAATGTAGCGCTCAACCAGCTCCGTGCACTTCTCTGGTGAGCTACAGGATACTTGTTGTGGGCACCATCGCACAGGGGAAGGGGGAATGTAGCGCTCAACCAGCTCCATGTACTTCTCTGGTGAGCTACAGGATACTTGTTGTGGGCACCATCGCACAGGGGAAGGGGGAATGTAGCGCTCAACCAGCTCCGTGTACTTCTCTGGTGAGCTACAGGATACTTGCTGTGGGCACCATCGCACAGGGGAAGGGGGAATGTAGCGCTCAACCAGCTCCGTGCACTTCTCTGGTGAGCTACAGGATACTTGTTGTGGGCACCATCGCACAGGGGAAGGGGGAATGTATCGCTCAACCAGCTCCGTGCACTTCTCTGGTGAGCTACAGGATACTTGTTGTGGGCACCATCGCACAGGGGAAGGGCGAATGTAGCGCTCAACCAGCTCCATGTACTTCTCTGGTGAGCTACAGGATACTTGCTGTGGGCACCATCGCACAGGGGAAGGCGGAATGTAGCGCTCAACCAGCTCCGTGCACTTCTCTGGTGAGCTACAGGATCCTTGCTGTGGGCACCATCGCACAGGGGAAGGGGGAATGTAGCGCTCAACCAGCTCCGTGCACTTCTCTGGGGAGCTACACAATACTTGCTGTGGGCACCATCGCACAGGGGAAGGGGGAATGTAGCGCTCAACCAGCTCCGTGCACTTCTCTGGTGAGCTACAGGATACTTGTTGTGGGCACCATCGCACAGGGGAAGGGGGAATGTAGCGCTCAACCAGCTCCGTGTACTTCTCTGGTGAGCTGCAGGATACTTGCTGTGGGCACCATCGCACAGGGGAAGGGAGAATGTAGCGCTCAACCAGCTCCGTGCACTTCTCTGGTGAGCTACAGGATACTTGCTGTGGGCACCATCGCACAGGGGAAGGGGGAATGTAGCGCTCAACCAGCTCCGTGTACTTCTCTGGTGGGCTGCATGATACTTGCTGTGGGCACCATCGCACAGGGGAAGGGGGAATGTAGCGCTCAACCAGCTCCGTGTACTTCTCTGGTGAGCAACAGGATACTTGCTGTGGGCACCATCGCACAGGGGAAGGGGGAATGTAGCGCTCAACCAGCTCCGTGTACTTCTCTGGTGAGCTACAGGATACTTGCTGTGGGCACCATCGCACAGGGGAAGGGGGAATGTAGCGCTCAACCAGCTCCGTGCACTTCTCTGGTGAGCTACAGGATACTTGCTGTGGGCACCATCGCACAGGGGAAGGGGGAATGTAGCGCTCAACCAGCTCCGTGCACTTCTCTGGTGAGCTGCAGGATACTTGCTGTAGGCACCATTGCACAGGGGAAGGGGGAATGTAGCGCTCAACCAGCTCCGTGCACTTCTCTGGTGAGCTGCAGGATACTTGTTGTGGGCACCATCGCACAGGGGAAGGGGGAATGTAGCGCTCAACCAGCTCCGTGTACTTCTCTGGTGAGCTACAGGATACTTGCTGTGGGCACCATCGCACAGGGGAAGGGGAATGTAGCGCTCAACCAGCTCCGTGCACTTCTCTGGTGAGCTACAGGATACTTGCTGTGGGCAACATCGCACAGGGGAAGGGGGAATGTAGCGCTCAACCAGCTCCGTGCACTTCTCTGGTGAGCTACAGGATACTTGCTGTGGGCACCATCGCACAGGGGAAGGGGGAATGTAGCGCTCAACCAGCTCCGTGCACTTCTCTGGTGAGCTACAGAATACTTGCTGTGGGCACCATCGCACAGGGGAAGGGGGAATGTAGCGGTCAACCAGCTACGTGCACTTCTCTGGTGAGCTACAGGATACTTGCTGTGGGCACCATCGCACAGGGGAAGGGGGAATGTAGCGCTCAACCAGCTCCATGTACTTCTCTGGTGAGCTACAGGATACTTGTTGTGGGCACCATCGCACAGGGGAAGGGGGAATGTAGTGCTCAACCAGCTCCATGTACTTCTCTGGTGCGCTACAGGATACTTGCTGTGGGCACCATCGCACAGGGGAAGGGGGAATGTAGCGCTCAACCAGCTCCGTGCACTTCTCTGGTGAGCTACAGGATACTTGCTGTGGGCACCATCGCACAGGGGAAGGGGGAATGTAGCGCTCAACCAGCTCCATGTACTTCTCTCGTGAGCTACAGGATACTTGCTGTGGGCACCATCGCACAGGGGAAGGGGGAATGTAGCGCTCAACCAGCTCCGTGCACTTCTCTGGTGAGCTACAGGGTACTTGCTGTGGGCACCATCGCACGGGGGAAGGGGGAATGTAGCGCTCAACCAGCTCCGTGCACTTCTCTGGTGAGCTGCAGGATACTCGCTGTGGGCACCATCGCACAGGGGAAGGGGGAATGTAGCGCTCAACCAGCTCCGTGTATTTCTCTGGTGAGCTACAGGATACTTGCTGTGGGCACCATCGCCCAGGGGAAGGGGGAATGTAGCGCTCAACCAGCTCCGTGTACTTCTCTGGTGAGCTACAGGATACTTGCTGTGGGCACCATCGCACAGGGGAAGGGGGAATGTAGCGCTCAACCAGCTCCGTGCACTTCTCTGGTGAGCTACAGGATACTTGCTGTGGGCACCATCGCACAGGGGAAGGGGGAATGTAGCGCTCAACCAGCTCCGTGCACTTCTCTGGTGAGCTACAGGATACTTGTTGTGGGCACCATCGCACAGGGGAAGGGGGAATGTAGCGCTCAACCAGCTCCGTGCACTTCTCTGGTGAGCTACCGGATACTTGCTGTGGGCACCATCGCACAGGGGAATGGGGAATGTAGCGCTCAACCAGCTCCATGTACTTCTCTGGTGAGCTGCAGGATACTTGTTGTGGGCACCATCGCACAGGGGAAGGGGGAATGTAGCGCTCAACCAGCTCCGTGCACTTCTCTGGTGAGCTGCAGGATACTTGCTGTGGGCACCATCGCACAGGGGAAGGGGGAATGTAGCGCTCAACCAGCTCCGTGTACTTCTCTGGTGAGCTACAGGATACTTGCTGTGGGCACCATCGCACAGGGGAAGGGGGAATGTAGCGCTCAACCAGCTCCGTGCACTTCTCTGGTGAGCTAGAGGATACTTGTTGTTGGCACCATCGCACAGGGGAAGGGGGAATGTAGCGCTCAACCAGCTCCGTGCACTTCTCTGGTGAGCAACAGGATACTTGCTGTGGGCAACATCGCACAGGGGAAGGGGGAATGTAGCGCTCAACCAGCTCCGTGCACTTCTCTGGTGAGCTACAGGATACTTGTTGTGGGCACCATCGCACAGGGGAAGGGGGAATGTAGCGCTCAACCAGCTCCGTGTACTTCTCTGGTGAGCTACAGGATACTTTTTGTGGGCACCATCGCACAGGGGAAGGGGGAATGTAGCGCTCAACCAGCTCCGTGTACTTCTCTGGTGAGCTGCAGGATACTTGCTGTGGCACCATCGCACAGGGGAAGGGGGAATGTAGCGCTCAACCAGCTCCGTGTACTTCTCTGGTGAGCTGCAGGATACTTGTTGTGGGCACCATCGCACAGGGGAAGGAGGAATGTAGCGCTCAACCAGCTCCGTGCACTTCTCTGGTGAGCTACAGGATACTTGAAGTGGGCACCATCGCACAGGGGAAGGGGGAATGTAGCGCTCAACCAGCTCCGTGCACTTCTCTGGTGAGCTACAGGATACTTGCTGTGGGCACCATCGCACAGGGGAAGGGGGAATGTAGCGCTCAACCAGCTCCGTGCACTTCTCTGGTGAGCTGCAGGATACTTGCTGTGGGCACCATCGCACAGGGGTAGGGGGAATGTAGCGCTCAACCAGCTCCGTGTACTTCTCTGGTGAGCTACAGGATACTTGTTGTGGGCACCATCGCACAGGGGAAGGGGGAATGTAGCGCTCAACCAGCTCCGTGCACTTCTCTGGTGAGCTACAGGATACGTGCTGTGGGCACCATCGCACAGGGGAAGGGGGAATGTAGCGCTCAACCAGCTCCGTGCACTTCTCTGGTGAGCTACAGGATACTTGCTGTGGGCACCATCGCACAGGGGAAGGGGGAATGTAGCGCTCAACCAGCTCCGTGCACTTCTCTGGTGAGCTACAGGATACTTGCTGTGGGCACCATCGCACAGGGGAAGGGGGAATGTAGCGCTCAACCAGCTCCGTGCACTACTCTGGTGAGCTACAGGATACTTGTTGTGGGCACCATCGCACAGGGGAAGGGGGAATGTAGCGCTCAACCAGCTCCGTGCACTTCTCTGGTGAGCTACCGGATACTTGCTGTGGGCACCATCGCACAGGGGAAGGGGGAATGTAGCGCTCAACCAGCTCCATGTACTTCTCTGGTGAGCTGCAGGATACTTGTTGTGGGCACCATCGCACAGGGGAAGGGGGAATGTAGCGCTCAACCAGCTCCGTGCACTTCTCTGGTGAGCTGCAGGATACTTGCTGTGGGCACCATCGCACAGGGGAAGGGGGAATGTAGCGCTCAACCAGCTCCGTGTACTTCTCTGGTGAGTTACAGGATACTTGCTGTGGGCACCATCGCACAGGGGAAGGGGGAATGTAGCGCTCAACCAGCTCCGTGCACTTCTCTGGTTAGCTACAGGATACTTGTTGTGGGCACCATCGCACAGGGGAAGGGGGAATGTAGCGCTCAACCAGCTCCGTGCACTTCTCTGGTGAGCTACAGGATACTTGCTGTGGGCACCATCGCACAGGGGAAGGGGGAATGTAGCGCTCAACCAGCTCCGTGCACTTCTCTGGTGAGCTCCAGGATACTTGTTGTGGGCACCATCGCACAGGGGAAGGGGGAATGTAACGCTCAACCAGCTCCGTGTACTTCTCTGGTGAGCTACAGGATACTTGTTGTGGGCACCATCGCACAGGGGAAGGGGGAATGTAGCGCTCAACCAGCTCCGTGTACTTCTCTGGTGAGCTGCAGGATACTTGCTGTGGGCACCATCGCACAGGGGAAGGGGGAATGTAGCGCTCAACCAGCTCCGTGCACTTCTCTGGTGAGCTGCAGGATACTTGCTGTGGGCACCATCGCACAGGGGAAGGGGGAATGTAGCGCTCAACCAGCTCCATGTACTTCTCTGGTGAGCTGCAGTATACTTGCTGTGGGCACCATCGCACAGGGGAAGGGGGAATGTAGCGCTCAACCAGCTCCGTGCACTTCTCTGGTGAGCTACAGGATACTTGCTGTGGGCACCATCGCACAGGGGAAGGGGGAATGTAGCGCTCAACCAGCTCCGTGCACTTCTCTGGTGAGCTACAGGATACTTGCTGTGGGCACCATCGCACAGGGGAAGGGGGAATGTAGCGCTCAACCAGCTCCGTGCACTTCTCTGGTGAGCTACAGGATACTTGCTGTGGGCACCATCGCACAGGGGAAGGGGGAATGTAGCGCTCAACCAGCTCCGTGCACTTCTCTGGTGAGCTACAGGATACTTGCTGTGGGCACCATCGCACAGGGGAAGGGGGAATGTAGCGCTCAACCAGCTCCATGTACTTCTCTGGTGAGCTACAGGATAATTGTTGTGGGCACCATCGCACAGGGGATGGGGGAATGTAGCGCTCAACCAGCTCCATGTACTTCTCTGGTGAGCTACAGGATACTTGCTGTGGGCACCATCGCACAGGGGAAGGGGGAATGTAGCGCTCAACCAGCTCCGTGCAATTCTCTGGTGAGCTACAGGATACTTGCTGTGGGCACCATCGCACAGGGGAAGGGGGAATGTAGCTCTCAACCAGCTCCGTGCACTTCTCTGGTGAGCTACAGGATACTTGTTGTGGGCACCATCGCACAGGGGAAGGGGGAATGTAGCGCTCAACCAGCTCCATGTACTTCTCTGGTGAGCTACAGGATACTTGTTGTGGGCACCATCGCACAGGGGAAGGGGGAATGTAGCGCTCAACCAGCTCCGTGTACTTCTCTGGTGAGCTACAGGATACTTGCTGTGGGCACCATCGCACAGGGGAAGGGGGAATGTAGCGCTCAACCAGCTCCGTGCACTTCTCTGGTGAGCTACAGGATACTTGTTGTGGGCACCATCGCACAGGGGAAGGGGGAATGTATCGCTCAACCAGCTCCGTGCACTTCTCTGGTGAGCTACAGGATACTTGTTGTGGGCACCATCGCACAGGGGAAGGGGGAATGTAGCGCTCAACCAGCTCCATGTACTTCTCTGGTGAGCTACAGGATACTTGCTGTGGGCACCATCGCACAGGGGAAGGGGGAATGTAGCGCTCAACCAGCTCCGTGCACTTCTCTGGTGAGCTACAGGATACTTGCTGTGGGCACCATCGCACAGGGGAAGGGGGAATGTAGCGCTCAACCAGCTCCGTGCACTTCTCTGGTGAGCTACAGGATACTTCCTGTGGGCACCATCGCACAGGGGAAGGGGGAATGTAGCGCTCAACCAGCTCCGTGCACTTCTCTGGTGATCTACAGGATACTTGTTGTGGGCACCATCGCACAGGGGAAGGGGGAATGTAGCACTCAACCAGCTCCGTGTACTTCTCTGGTGAGCTGCAGGATACTTGCTGTGGGCACCATCGCACAGGGGAAGGGAGAATGTAGCGCTCAACCAGCTCCGTGCACTTCCCTGGTGAGCTAGAGGATACTTGCTGTGGGCACCATCGCACAGGGGAAGGGGGAATGTAGCGTTCAACCAGCTCCGTGTACTTCTCTGGTGGGCTGCAGGATACTTGCTGTGGGCACCATCGCACAGGGGAAGGGGGAATGTAGCGCTCAACCAGCTCCGTGTACTTCTCTGGTGAGCAACAGGATACTTGCTGTGGGCACCATCGCACAGGGGAAGGGGGAATGTAGCGCTCAACCAGCTCCGTGTACTTCTCCGGTGAGCTACAGGATACTTGGTGTGGGCACCATCGCACAGGGGAAGGGGGAATGTAGCGCTCAACCAGCTCCGTGCACTTCTCTGGTGAGCTACAGGATACTTGCTGTGGGCACCATCGCACAGGGGAAGGGGGAATGTAGCGCTCAACCAGCTCCGTGCACTTCTCTGGTGAGCTGCAGGATACTTGCTGTGGGCACCATCGCACAGGAGAAGGGGGAATGTAGCGCTCAACCAGCTCCGTGCACTTCTCTGGTGAGCCGCAGGATACTTGTTGTGGGCACCATCGCACAGGGGAAGGGGGAATGTAGCGCTCAACCAGCTCCGTGTACTTCTCTGGTGAGCTACAGGATACTTGCTGTGGGCACCATCGCACAGGGGAAGGGGAATGTAGCGCTCAACCAGCTCCGTGCACTTCTATGGTGAGCTACAGGATACTTGCTGTGGGCACCATCGCACAGGGGAAGGGGGAATGTAGCGCTCAACCAGCTCCGTGCACTTCTCTGGTGAGCTACAGGATACTTGCTGTGGGAACCATCGCACAGGGGAAGGGGGAATGTAGCGCTCAACCAGCTCCGTGCACTTCTCTGGTGAGCTAAAGGATACTTGCTGTGGGCACCATCGCACAGGGGAAGGGGGAATGTAGCGGTCAACCAGCTCCGTGCACTTCTCTGGTGACCTACAGGATACTTGCTGTGGGCACCATCGCACAGGGGAAGGGGTAATGTAGCGCTCAACCAGCTCCATGTACTTCTCTGGTGAGCTACAGGATACTTGCTGTGGGCACCTTCGCACAGGGGAAGGGGGAATGTAGCGCTCAACCAGCTCCGTGTACTTCTCTGGTGAGCTACAGGATACTTGCTGTGGGCACCATCGCACAGGGGAAGGGGGAATGTAGCGCTCAACCAGCTCCGTGTACTTCTCTGGTGAGCTACAGGATACTTGTTGTGGGCACCATCGCACAGGGGAAGGGGGAATGTAGCGCTCAACCAGCTCCGTGTACTTCTCTGGTGAGCTACAGGATACTTGCTGTGGGCACCATCGCACAGGGGAAGGGGAATGTAGCGCTCAACCAGCTCCGTGCACTCCTCTGGTGAGCTACAGGATACTTGCTGTGGGCACCATCGCACAGGGGAAGGGGGAATGTAGCGCTCAACCAGCTCCGTGCACTTCTCTGGTGAGCTAAAGGATACTTGCTGTGGGCACCATCGCACAGGGGAAGGGGGAATGTAGCGGTCAACCAGCTCCGTGCACTTCTCTGGTGAGCTACAGGATACTTGCTGTGGGCACCATCGCACAGGGGAAGGGGGAATGTAGCGCTCAACCAGCTCCATGTACTTCTCTGGTGAGCTACAGGATACTTGCTGTGGGCACCATCGCACAGGGGAAGGGGGAATGTAGCGCTCAACCAGCTCCGTGTACTTCTCTGGTGAGCTACAGGATACTTGCTGTGGGCACCATCGCACAGGGGAAGGGGGAATGTAGCGCTCAACCAGCTCCGTGTACTTCTCTGGTGAGCTACAGGATACTTGTTGTTGGCACCATCGCACAGGGGAAGGGGGAATGTAGCGCTCAACGAGCTCCGTGCACTTCTCTGGTGAGCTACAGGATACTTGTTGTGGGCACTATCGCACAGGGGAAGGGGGAATGTAGCGCTCAACCAGCTCCGTGCACTTCTCTGGTGAGCTACAGGATACTTGCTGTGGGCACCATCGCACAGGGGAAGGGGGAATGTAGCGCTCAACCGGCTCCGTGCACTTCTCTGGTGAGCTACAGGATACTTGTTGTGGGCACCATCGCACAGGGGAAGGGGGAATGTAGCGCTCAACCAGCTCCGTGTACTTCTCTGGTGAGCTACAGGATACTTGTTGTGGGCACCATCGCACAGGGGAAGGGGGAATGTAGCGCTCAACCAGCTCCGTGTACTTCTCTGGTGAGCTGCAGGATACTTGCTGTGGGCACCATCGCACAGGGGAAGGGGGAATGTAGCGCTCAACCAGCTCCGTGTACTTCTCTGGTGAGCTGCAGGATACTTGTTGTGGGCACCATCGCACAGGGGAAGGAGGAATGTAGCGCTCAACCAGCTCCGTGCACTTCTCTGGTGAGCTACAGGATACTTGAAGTGGGCACCATCGCACAGGGGAAGGGGGAATGTAGCGCTCAACCAGCTCCGTGCACTTCTCTGGTGAGCTACAGGATACTTGCTGTGGGCACCATCGCACAGGGGAAGGGGGAATGTAGCGCTCAACCAGCTCCGTGCACTTCTCTGGTGAGCTGCAGGATACTTGCTGTGGGCACCATCGCACAGGGGAAGGGGGAATGTAGCGCTCAACCAGCTCCGTGTACTTCTCTGGTGAGCTACAGGATACTTGTGGGCACCATCGCACAGGGGAAGGGGGAATGTAGCGCTCAACCAGCTCCGTGCACTTCTCTGGTGAGCTACAGGATACGTGCTGTGGGCACCATCGCACAGGGGAAGGGGGAATGTAGCGCTCAACCAGCTCCGTGCACTTCTCTGGTGAGCTACAGGATACTTGCTGTGGGCACCATCGCCCAGGGGAAGGGGGAATGTAGCGCTCAACCAGCTCCGTGTACTTCTCTGGTGAGCTACAGGATACTTGCTGTGGGCACCATCGCACAGGGGAAGGGGGAATGTAGCGCTCAACCAGCTCCGTGCACTTCTCTGGTGAGCTACAGGATACTTGCTGTGGGCACCATCGCACAGGGGAAGGGGGAATGTAGCGCTCAACCAGCTCCGTGCACTTCTCTGGTGAGCTACAGGATACTTGTTGTGGGCACCATCGCACAGGGGAAGGGGGAATGTAGCGCTCAACCAGCTCCGTGCACTTCTCTGGTGAGCTACCGGATACTTGCTGTGGGCACCATCGCACAGGGGAAGGGGGAATGTAGCGCTCAACCAGCTCCATGTACTTCTCTGGTGAGCTGCAGGATACTTGTTGTGGGCACCATCGCACAGGGGAAGGGGGAATGTAGCGCTCAACCAGCTCCGTGCACTTCTCTGGTGAGCTGCAGGATACTTGCTGTGGGCACCATCGCACAGGGGAAGGGGGAATGTAGCGCTCAACCAGCTCCGTGTACTTCTCTGGTGAGCTACAGGATACTTGCTGTGGGCACCATCGCACAGGGGAAGGGGGAATGTAGCGCTCAACCAGATCCGTGCACTTCTCTGGTGAGCTAGAGGATACTTGTTGTGGGCACCATCGCACAGGGGAAGGGGGAATGTAGCGCTCAACCAGCTCCGTGCATTTCTCTGGTGAGCTACAGGATACTTGCTGTGGGCACCATCGCACAGGGGAAGGGAGAATGTAGCGCTCAACCAGCTCCATGTACTTCTCTGGTGAGCTACAGGATACTTGCTGTGGGCACCATCGCACAGGGGAAGGGGGAATGTAGCGCTCAACCAGCTCCATGTACTTCTCTGGTGAGCTACAGGATACTTGCTGTGGGCACCATCGCACAGGGGAAGGGGGAATGTAGCGCTCAACCAGCTCCGTGTACTTCTCTGGTGAGCTACAGGATACTTGCTGTGGGCACCATCGCACAGGGGAAGGGGGAATGTAGCGCTCAACCAGCTCCGTGTACTTCTCTGGTGAGCTACAGTATACTTGCTGTGGGCACCATCGCACAGGGGAAGGGGGAATGTAGCGCTCAACCAGCTCCGTGCACTTCTCTGGTGAGCTACAGGATACTTGCTGTGGGCACCATCGCACAGGGGAAGGGGGAATGTAGCGCTCAACCAGCTCCGTGTACTTCTCTGGTGAGCTACAGGATACTTGCTGTGGGCACCATCGCACAGGGGAAGGGGGAATGTAGCGCTCAACCAGCTCCGTGCACTTCTCTGATGAGCTACAGGATACTTGCTGTGGGCACCATCGCACAGGGGAAGGGAGAATGTAGCGCTCAACCAGCTCCGTGCACTTCTCTGGTGAGCTACAGGATACTTGCTGTGGGCACCATCGCACAGGGGAAGGGGGAATGTAGTGCTCAACCAGCTCCATGTACTTCTCTGGTGCGCTACAGGATACTTGCTGTGGGCACCATCGCACAGGGGAAGGGGGAATGTAGCTTTCAACCAGCTCCGTGCACTTCTCTGGTGAGCTACAGGATACTTGCTGTGGGCACCATCGCACAGGGGAAGGGGGAATGTAGCGCTCAACCAGCTCCATGTACTTCTCTCGTGAGCTACAGGATACTTGCTGTGGGCACCATCGCACAGGGGAAGGGGGAATGTAGCGCTCAACCAGCTCCGTGCACTTCTCTGGTGAGCTACAGGGTACTTGCTGTGGGCACCATCGCACGGGGGAAGGGGGAATGTAGCGCTCAACCAGCTCCGTGCACTTCTCTGGTGAGCTGCAGGATACTTGCTGTGGGCACCATCGCACAGGGGAAGGGGGAATGTAGCGCTCAACCAGCTCCGTGTATTTCTCTGGTGAGCTACAGGATACTTGCTGTGGGCACCATCGCCCAGGGGAAGGGGGAATGTAGCGCTCAACCAGCTCCGTGTACTTCTCTGGTGAGCTACAGGATACTTGCTGTGGGCACCATCGCACAGGGGAAGGGGGAATGTAGCGCTCAACCAGCTCCGTGCACTTCTCTGGTGAGCTACAGGATACTTGCTGTGGGCACCATCGCACAGGGGAAGGGGGAATGTAGCGCTCAACCAGCTCCGTGCACTTCTCTGGTGAGCTACAGGATACTTGTTGTGGGCACCATCGCACAGGGGAAGGGGGAATGTAGCGCTCAACCAGCTCCGTGCACTTCTCTGGTGAGCTACCGGATACTTGCTGTGGGCACCATCGCACAGGGGAAGGGGGAATGTAGCGCTCAACCAGCTCCATGTACTTCTCTGGTGAGCTGCAGGATACTTGTTGTGGGCACCATCGCACAGGGGAAGGGGGAATGTAGCGCTCAACCAGCTCCGTGCACTTCTCTGGTGAGCTGCAGGATACTTGCTGTGGGCACCATCGCACAGGGGAAGGGGGAATGTAGCGCTCAACCAGCTCCGTGTACTTCTCTGGTGAGCTACAGGATACTTGCTGTGGGCACCATCGCACAGGGGAAGGGGGAATGTAGCGCTCAACCAGCTCCGTGCACTTCTCTGGTGAGCTAGAGGATACTTGTTGTGGGCACCATCGCACAGGGGAAGGGGGAATGTAGCGCTCAACCAGCTCCGTGCACTTCTCTGGTGAGCTACAGGATACTTGCTGTGGGCACCATCGCACAGGGGAATGGGGAATGTAGCGCTCAACCAGCTCCGTGCACTTCTCTGGTGAGCTACAGGATACTTGCTGTGGGCACCATCGCACAGGGGAAGGGGGAATGTAGCGCTCAACCAGCTCCATCTACTTCTCTGGTGAGCTGCAGGATACTTGCTGTGGGCACCATCGCACAGGGGAAGGGGGAATGTAGCGCTCAACCAGCTCCGTGCACTTCTCTGGTGAGCTGCAGGATACTTGTTGTGGGCACCATCGCACAGGGGAAGGGGGGATGTAGCGCTCAACCAGCTCCGTGTACTTCTCTGGTGAGCTACAGGATACTTGCTGTGGGCACCATCGCACAGGGGAAGGGGGAATGTAGCGCTCAACCAGCTCCGTGTACTTCTCTGGTGAGCTACAGGATACTTGCTGTGGGCACCATCGCACAGGGGAAGGGGGAATGTAGCGCTCAACCAGCTCCATGTACTTCTCTGGTGAGCTACAGGATACTTGCTGTGGGCACCATCGCACAGGGGAAGGGGGAATGTAGCGCTCAACCAGCTCCGTGTACTTCTCTGGTGAGCTACAGGATACTTGCTGTGGGCACCATCGCACAGGGGAAGGGGGAATGTAGCGCTCAACCAGCTCCGTGTACTTCTCTGGTGAGCTACAGGATACTTGCTGTGGGCACCATCGCACAGGGGAAGGGGGAATGTAGCGCTCAACCAGCTCCGTGCACTTCTCTGGTGAGCTACAGGATACTTGCTGTGGGCACCATCGCACAGGGGAAGGGGGAATGTAGCGCTCAACCAGCTCCGTGTACATCTCTGGTGAGCTACAGGATACTTGCTGTGGGCACCATCGCACAGGGGAAGGGGGAATGTAGCGCTCATCCAGCTCCGTGCACTTCTCTGATGAGCTACAGGATACTTGCTGTGGGCACCATCGCACAGGGGAAGGGAGAATGTAGCGCTCAACCAGCTCCGTGCACTTCTCTGGTGAGCTACAGGATACTTGCTGTGGGCACCATCGCACAGGGGAAGGGGGAATGTAGTGCTCAACCAGCTCCATGTACTTCTCTGGTGCGCTACAGGATACTTGCTGTGGGCACCATCGCACAGGGGAAGGGGGAATGTAGCGCTCAACCAGCTCCGTGCACTTCTCTGGTGAGCTACAGGATACTTGCTGTGGGCACCATCGCACAGGGGAAGGGGGAATGTAGCGCTCAACCAGCTCCATGTACTTCTCTCGTGAGCTACAGGATACTTGCTGTGGGCACCATCGCACAGGGGAAGGGGGAATGTAGCGCTCAACCAGCTCCGTGCACTTCTCTGGTGAGCTACAGGGTACTTGCTGTGGGCACCATCGCACGGGGGAAGGGGGAATGTAGCGCTCAACCAGCTCCGTGCACTTCTCTGGTGAGCTGCAGGATACTTGCTGTGGGCACCATCGCACAGGGGAAGGGGGAATGTAGCGCTCAACCAGCTCCATGTACTTCTCTGGTGAGCTACAGGATACTTGCTGTGGGCACCATCGCACAGGGGAAGGGAGAATGTAGCGCTCAACCAGCTCTGTGCACTTCTCTGGTGAGCTGCAGGATACTTGTTGTGGGCACCATCGCACAGGGGAAGGGGGAATGTAGCGCTCAACCAGCTCCGTTTACTTCTCTGGTGAGCTACAGGATACTTGCTGTGGGCACCATCGCACAGGGGAAGGGGGAATGTAGCGCTCAACCAGCTCCGTGTACTTCTCTGGTGAGCTACAGGATACTTGCTGTGGGCACCATCGCACAGGGGAAGGGGGAATGTAGCGCTCAACCAGCTCCGTGTACTTCTCTGGTGAGCTACAGGATACTTGCTGTGGGCACCATCGCACAGGGGAAGGGGGAATGTAGCGCTCAACCAGCTCCGTGCACTTCTCTGGTGAGCTACAGGATACTTGTTGTGGGCACCATCGCACAGGGGAAGGGGGAATGTAGCGCTCAACCAGCTCCGTGCACTTCTCTGGTGAGCTGCAGGATACTTGCTGTGGGCACCATCGCACAGGGGAAGGGGGAATGTAGCGCTCAACCAGCTCCGTGCACTTCTCTGGTGAGCTGCAGGATACTTGCTGTGGGCACCATCGCACAGGGGAAGGGGGAATGTAGCGCTCAACCAGTTCCGTGTACTTCTCTGGTGAGCTACAGGATACTTGCTGTGGGCACCATCGCACAGGGGAAGGGAGAATGTAGCCCTCAACCAGCTCCGTGCACTTCTCTGGTGAGCTACAGGATACTTGCTGTTGGCACCATCGCACAGGGGAAGGGGGAATGTAGCGCTCAACCAGCTCCATGTACTTCTCTGGTGAGCTACAGGAAACTTGTTGTGAGCACCATCGCACAGGGGAAGGGGGAATGTAGCGCTCAACCAGCTCCGTGTACTTCTCTGGTGAGCTACAGGATACTTGCTGTGGGCACCATCGCACAGGGGAAGGGAGAATGTAGCGTTCAACCAGCTCCGTGCACTTCTCTGGTGAGCTACAGGATACTTGCTGTGGGCACCATCGCACAGGGGAAGGGGGAATGTAGCGCTCAACCAGCTCCGTGTATTTCTCTGGTGAGCTGCAGGATACTTGCTGTGGCCACCATCGCACAGGGGAAGGGAGAATGTAGCGCTCAACTAGCTCCGTGCACTTCTCAGGTGAGCTACAGGATACTTGCTGTGGGCACCATCGCACAGGGGAAGGGGGAATGTAGCGCTCAACCAGCTCCGTGTACTTCTCTGGTGAGCTACAGGATACTTGTTGTGGGCACCATCGCACAGGGGAAGGGGGAATGTAGCGCTCAACCAGCTCCGTGCACTTCTCTGGTGAGCTACAGGATACTTGCTGTGGGCACCATCGCACAGGGGAAGGGGGAATGTAGCGCTCAACCAGCTCCATGTACTTCTCTGGTGAGCTACAGGATACTTGTTGTGGGCACCATCGCACAGGGGAAGGGGGAATGTAGCGCTCAACCAGCTCCGTGCACTTCTCTGGTGAGCTACAGGATACTTGCTGTGGGCACCATCGCACAGGGGAAGGGGGAATGTAGCGCTCAACCAGCTCCGTGCACTTCTCTGGTGAGCTGCAGGATACTTGCTGTGGGCACCATCGCACAGGGGAAGGGGGAATGTAGCACTCAACCAGCTCCGTGTACTTCTCTGGTGAGCTACAGGATACTTGCTGTGGGCACCATCGCACAGGGGAAGGGAGAATGTAGCGCTCAACCAGCTCTGTGCACTTCTCTGGTGAGCTGCAGGATACTTGTTGTGGGCACCATCGCACAGGGGAAGGGGGAATGTAGCGCTCAACCAGCTCCGTTTACTTCTCTGGTGAGCTACAGGATACTTGCTGTGGGCACCATCGCACAGGGGAAGGGGGAATGTAGCGCTCAACCAGCTCCGTGTACTTCTCTGGTGAGCTACAGGATACTTGCTGTGGGCACCATCGCACAGGGGAAGGGGGAATGTAGCGCTCAACCAGCTCCGTGTACTTCTCTGGTGAGCTACAGGATACTTGCTGTGGGCACCATCGCACAGGGGAAGGGGGAATGTAGCGCTCAACCAGCTCCATGTACTTCTCTCGTGAGCTACAGGATACTTGCTGTGGGCACCATCGCACAGGGGAAGGGGGAATGTAGCGCTCAACCAGCTCCGTGCACTTCTCTGGTGAGCTACAGGGTACTTGCTGTGGGCACCATCGCACGGGGGAAGGGGGAATGTAGCGCTCAACCAGCTCCGTGCACTTCTCTGGTGAGCTGCAGGATACTTGCTGTGGGCACCATCGCACAGGGGAAGGGGGAATGTAGCGCTCAACCAGCTCCATGTACTTCTCTGGTGAGCTACAGGATACTTGCTGTGGGCACCATCGCACAGGGGAAGGGCGAATGTAGCGCTCAACCAGCTCTGTGCACTTCTCTGGTGAGCTGCAGGATACTTGTTGTGGGCACCATCGCACAGGGGAAGGGGGAATGTAGCGCTCAACCAGCTCCGTTTACTTCTCTGGTGAGCTACAGGATACTTGCTGTGGGCACCATCGCACAGGGGAAGGGGGAATGTAGCGCTCAACCAGCTCCGTGTACTTCTCTGGTGAGCTACAGGATACTTGCTGTGGGCACCATCGCACAGGGGAAGGGGGAATGTAGCGCTCAACCAGCTCCGTGTACTTCTCTGGTGAGCTACAGGATACTTGCTGTGGGCACCATCGCACAGGGGAAGGGGGAATGTAGCGCTCAACCAGCTCCGTGCACTTCTCTGGTGAGCTACAGGATACTTGTTGTGGGCACCATCGCACAGGGGAAGGGGGAATGTAGCGCTCAACCAGCTCCGTGCACTTCTCTGGTGAGCTGCAGGATACTTGCTGTGGGCACCATCGCACAGGGGAAGGGGGAATGTAGCGCTCAACCAGCTCCGTGCACTTCTCTGGTGAGCTGCAGGATACTTGCTGTGGGCACCATCGCACAGGGGAAGGGGGAATGTAGCGCTCAACCAGTTCCGTGTACTTCTCTGGTGAGCTACAGGATACTTGCTGTGGGCACCATCGCACAGGGGAAGGGAGAATGTAGCCCTCAACCAGCTCCGTGCACTTCTCTGGTGAGCTACAGGATACTTGCTGTTGGCACCATCGCACAGGGGAAGGGGGAATGTAGCGCTCAACCAGCTCCATGTACTTCTCTGGTGAGCTACAGGAAACTTGTTGTGAGCACCATCGCACAGGGGAAGGGGGAATGTAGCGCTCAACCAGCTCCGTGTACTTCTCTGGTGAGCTACAGGATACTTGCTGTGGGCACCATCGCACAGGGGAAGGGAGAATGTAGCGTTCAACCAGCTCCGTGCACTTCGCTGGTGAGCTACAGGATACTTGCTGTGGGCACCATCGCACAGGGGAAGGGGGAATGTAGCGCTCAACCAGCTCCGTGTATTTCTCTGGTGAGCTGCAGGATACTTGCTGTGGCCACCATCGCACAGGGGAAGGGAGAATGTAGCGCTCAACTAGCTCCGTGCACTTCTCAGGTGAGCTACAGGATACTTGCTGTGGGCACCATCGCACAGGGGAAGGGGGAATGTAGCGCTCAACCAGCTCCGTGTACTTCTCTGGTGAGCTACAGGATACTTGTTGTGGGCACCATCGCACAGGGGAAGGGGGAATGTAGCGCTCAACCAGCTCCGTGCACTTCTCTGGTGAGCTACAGGATACTTGCTGTGGGCACCATCGCACAGGGGAAGGGGGAATGTAGCGCTCAACCAGCTCCATGTACTTCTCTGGTGAGCTACAGGATACTTGTTGTGGGCACCATCGCACAGGGGAAGGGGGAATGTAGCGCTCAACCAGCTCCGTGCAATTCTCTGGTGAGCTACAGGATACTTGCTGTGGGCACCATCGCACAGGGGAAGGGGGAATGTAGCGCTCAACCAGCTCCGTGCACTTCTCTGGTGAGCTGCAGGATACTTGCTGTGGGCACCATCGCACAGGGGAAGGGGGAATGTAGCACTCAACCAGCTCCGTGTACTTCTCTGGTGAGCTACAGGATACTTGCTGTGGGCACCATCGCACAGGGGAAGGGGGAATGTAGCGCTCAACCAGCTCCGTGCACTTCTCTGGTGAGCTACAGGATACTTGCTGTGGGCACCATCGCACAGGGGAAGGGGGAATGGAGCGCTCAACCAGCTCCGTGCACTTCTCTGGTGAGCTGCAGGATACTTGCTGTGGGCACCATCGCACAGGGGAAGGGGGAATGTAGCGCTCAACCAGCTCCGTGTACTTCTCTGGTGAGCTGCAGGATACTTGTTGTGGGCACCATCGCACAGGGGAAGGGGGAATGTAGCGCTCAACCAGCTCCGTGTACTTCTCTGGTGAGCTACAGGATACTTGCTGTGGGCACCATCGCACAGGGGAAGGGGGAATGTAGCGCTCAACCAGCTCCGTGTATTTCTCTGGTGAGCTGCAGGATACTTGCTGTGGGCACCATCGCACAGGGGAAGGGAGAATGTAGCGCTCAACTAGCTCCGTGCACTTCTCTGGTGAGCTACAGGATACTTGCTGTGGGCACCATCGCACAGGGGAAGGGGGAATGTAGCGCTCAACCAGCTCCGTGTACTTCTCTGGTGAGCTACAGGATACTTGTTGTGGGCACCATCGCACAGGGGAAGGGGGAATGTAGCGCTCAACCAGCTCCGTGCACTTCTCTGGTGAGCTACAGGATACTTGCTGTGGGCACCATCTCACAGGGGAAGGGGGAATGTAGCGCTCAACCAGCTCCATGTACTTCTCTGGTGAGCTACAGGATACTTGTTGTGGGCACCATCGCACAGGGGAAGGGGGAATGTAGCGCTCAACCAGCTCCGTGCACTTCTCTGGTGAGCTACAGGATACTTGCTGTGGGCACCATCGCACAGGGGAAGGGGGAATGTAGCGCTCAACCAGCTCCGTGCACTTCTCTGGTGAGCTGCAGGATACTTGCTGTGGGCACCATCGCAATGGGGGAAAGGGGAATGTAGCGCTCAACCAGCTCCGTGTACTTCTCTGGTGAGCTACAGGATACTTGCTGTGGGCACCATCGCACAGGGGAAGGGGTAATGTAGCGCTCAACCAGCTCCGTGCACTTCTCTGGTGAGCTACAGGATACTTGCTGTGGGCACCATCGCACAGGGGAAGGGGGAATGTAGCGCTCAACCAGCTCCGTGCACTTCTCTGGTGAGCTGCATGATATTTGCTGTGGGCACCATCGCACAGGGGAAGGGGGAATGTAGCGCTTAACCAGCTCCATGTACTTCTCTGGTGAGCTACAGGATACTTGCTGTGGGCACCATCGCACAGGGGAAGGGGGAATGTAGCGCTCAACCAGCTCCGTGTACTTCTCTGGTGAGCTGCAGGATACTTGTTGTGGGCACCATCGCACAGGGGAAGGGGGAATGTAGCGCTCAACCAGCTCCGTGCACTTCTCTGGTGAGCTGCAGGATACTTGCTGTGGGCACCATCGCACAGGGGAAGGGGGAATGTAGCGCTCAACCAGCTCCGTGCACTTCTCTGGTGAGCTACAGGATACTTGCTGTGGGCACCATCGCACAGGGGAAGGGGGAATGTGGCGCTCAACCAGCTCCATGTACTTCTCTGGTGAGCTACAGGATACTTGCTGTGGGCACCATCGCACAGGGGAAGGGTGAATGAAGCGCTCAACCAGCTCCGTGTACTTCTCTGGTGAGCTACAGGATACTTGCTGTGGGCACCATCGCACAGGGGTAGGGGGAATGTAGCGCTCAACCAGCTGCGTGCACTTCTCTGGTGAGCTACAGGATACTTGTTGTGGGCACCATCGCACAGGGGAAGGGGGAATGTAGCGCTCAACCAGCTCCGTGTACTTCTCTGGTGAGCTACAGGATACTTGCTGTGGGCACCATCGCACAGGGGAAGGGAGAATGTAGCGCTCAACCAGCTCCGTGCACTTCTCTGGTGAGCTACAGGATACTTGCTGTGGGCACCATCGCATAGGGGAAGGGGGAATGTAGCGCTCAACCAGCTCCGTGTACTTCTCTGGTGAGCTACAGGATACTTGCTGTGGGCACCATCGCACAGGGGAAGGGGGAATGTAGCGCTCAACCAGCTCCGTGTACTTCTCTGGTGAGCTACAGGATACTTGCTGTGGGCACCGTCGCACAGGGGAAGGGGGAATGTAGCGCTCAACCAGCTCCGTGCACTTCTCTGGTGAGCTACAGGATACTTGCTGTGGGCACCATCGCACAGGGGAAGGGGGAATGTAGCGCTCAACCAGCTCCGTGCACTTCTCTGGTGAGCTACAGGATACTTGCTGTGGGCACCATCGCACAGGGGAAGGGGGAATGTAGTGCTCAACCAGCTCCGTGCACTTCTCTGGTGAGCTACAGGATACTTGCTGTGGGCACCATCGCACAGGGGAAGGGGGAATGTAGCGCCCAACCAGCTCCATGTACTTCTCTGGTGAGCTACAGGATACTTGCTGTGGGCACCATCGCACAGGGGAAGGGGGAATGTAGCGCTCAACCAGCTCCGTGTACTTCTCTGGTGAGCTACAGGATACTTGCTGTGGGCACCATCGCACAGGGGAAGGGGGAATGTAGCGCTCAACCAGCTCCGTGCACTTCTCTGGTGAGCTACAGGATACTTGCTGTGGGCACCATCGCACAGGGGAAGGGGGAATGTAGCGCTCAACCAGCTCAATGTACTTCTCTGGTGAGCTGCAGGATACTTGTTGTGGGCACCATCGCACAGGGGAAGGGAGAATGTATCGCTCAACCAGCTCCGTGTACTTCTCTGGTGAGCTACAGGATACTTGTTGTGGGCACCATCGCACAGGGGAAGGGGGAATGTAGCGCTCAATCAGCTCCGTGTACTTCTCTGGTGAGCTGCAGGATAATTGCTGTGGGTACCATCGCACAGGGGAAGGGGGAATGTAGCGCTCAACCAGCTCCGTGTACTTCTCTGGTGAGCTACAGGATACTTGCTGTGGGCACCATCGCACAGGGGAAGGGGGAATGTAGCGCTCAACCAGCTCCGTGCACTTCTCTGCTGAGCTACAGGATACTTGCTGTGGGCACCATCGCACAGGGGAAGGGGGAATGTCGCGCTCAACCAGCTCCGTGCACTTCTCTGCTGAGCTGCAGGATACTTGCTGTGGGCACCATCGCACAGGGGAAGGGGGAATGTAGTGCTCAACCAGCTCCGTGTACTTCTCTGGTGAGCTACAGGATACTTGCTGTGGGCACCATCGCACAGGGGAAGGGGGAATGTAGCGCTCAACCAGCTCCGTGTACTTCTCTGGTGAGCTACAGGATACTTGCCGTGGGCACCATCGCACAGGGGAAGGGGGAATGTAGCGCTCAACCAGCTCCGTGCACTTCTCTGGTGAGCTACAGGATACTTGCTGTGGGCACCATCGCACAGGGGAAGGGGGAATGTAGCGCTCAACCAGCTCCGTGCACTTCTCTGGTGAGCTACAGGATACTTGCTGTGGGCACCATCGCACAGGGGAAGGGGGAATGTAGCGCTCAACCAGCTCCGTGCACTTCTCTGGTGAGCTACAGGATACTTGTTGTGGGCACCATCGCACAGGGGAAGGGGGAATGTAGCGCTCAACCAGCTCCGTGCACTTCTCTGGTGAGCTACAGGATACTTGTTGTGGGCACCATCGCACAGGGGAAGGGGGAATGTAGCGCTCAACCAGCTCCGTGTACTTCTCTGGTGAGCTACAGGATACTTGCTGTGGGCACCATCGCACAGGGGAAGGGGGAATGTAGCGCTCAACCAGCTCCGTGTATTTCTCTGGTGAGCTACAGGATACTTGCTGTGGGCACCATCGCACAGGGGAAGGGGGAATGTAGCGCTCAACCAGCTCCGTGCACTTCTCTGGTGAGCTGCAGGATACTTGCTGTGGGCACCATCGCACAGGGGAAGGGGGAATATAGCGCTCAACCAGCTCCATGTACTTCTCTGGTGAGCTACAGGATACTTGCTGTGGGCACCATCGCACAGGGGAAGGGGGAATGTAGCGCTCAACCAGCTCCGTGTACTTCTCTGGTGAGCTGCAGGATACTTGTTGTGGGCACCATCGCACAGGGGAAGGGGGAATGTAGCGCTCAACCAGCTCCGTGTACTTCTCTGGTGAGCTACAGGATACTTGCTGTGGGCACCATCGCACAGGGGAAGGGGGAATGTAGCGCTCAACCAGCTCCGTGTATTTCTCTGGTGAGCTGCAGGATACTTGCTGTGGGCACCAGCGCACAGGGGAAGGGAGAATGTAGCGCTCAACTAGCTCCGTGCACTTCTCTGGTGAGCTACAGGATACTTGCTGTGGGCACCATCGCACAGGGGAAGGGGGAATGTAGCGCTCAACCAGCTCCGTGTACTTCTCTGGTGAGCTACAGGATACTTGTTGTGGGCACCATCGCACAGGGGAAGGGGGAATGTAGCGCTCAACCAGCTCCGTGCACTTCTCTGGTGAGCTACAGGATACTTGCTGTGGGCACCATCGCACAGGGGAAGGGGGAATGTAGCGCTCAACCAGCTCCATGTACTTCTCTGGTGAGCTACAGGATACTTGTTGTGGGCACCATCGCACAGGGGAAGGGGGAATGTAGCGCTCAACCAGCTCCGTGCACTTCTCTGGTGAGCTACAGGATACTTGCTGTGGGCACCATCGCACAGGGGAAGGGGGAATGTAGCGCTCAACCAGCTCCGTGCACTTCTCTGGTGAGCTGCAGGATACTTGCTGTGGGCACCATCGCAATGGGGGAAAGGGGAATGTAGCGCTCAACCAGCTCCGTGTACTTCTCTGGTGAGCTACAGGATACTTGCTGTGGGCACCATCGCACAGGGGAAGGGGGAATGTAGCGCTCAACCAGCTCCGTGCACTTCTCTGGTGAGCTACAGGATACTTGCTGTGGGCACCATCGCACAGGGGAAGGGGGAATGTAGCGCTCAACCAGCTCCGTGCACTTCTCTGGTGAGCTGCAGGATACTTGCTGTGGGCACCATCGCACAGGGGAAGGGGGAATGTAGCGCTTAACCAGCTCCATGAACTTCTCTGGTGAGCTACAGGATACTTGCTGTGGGCACCATCGCACAGGGGAAGGGGGAATGTAGCGCTCAACCAGCTCCGTGTACTTCTCTGGTGAGCTGCAGGATACTTGTTGTGGGCACCATCGCACAGGGGAAGGGGGAATGTAGCGCTCAACCAGCTCCGTGCACTTCTCTGGTGAGCTGCAGGATACTTGCTGTGGGCACCATCGCACAGGGGAAGGGGGAATGTAGCGCTCAACCAGCTCCGTGCACTTCTCTGGTGAGCTACAGGATACTTGCTGTGGGCACCATCGCACAGGGGAAGGGGGAAAGTGGCGCTCAACCAGCTCCATGTACTTCTCTGGTGAGCTACAGGATACTTGCTGTGGGCACCATCGCACAGGGGATGGGTGAATGATGCGCTCAACCAGCTCCGTGTACTTCTCTGGTGAGCTACAGGATACTTGCTGTGGGCACCATCGCACAGGGGTAGGGGGAATGTAGCGCTCAACCAGCTGCGTGCACTACTCTGGTGAGCTACAGGATACTTGTTGTGGGCACCATCGCACAGGGGAAGGGGGAATGTAGCGCTCAACCAGCTCCGTGTACTTCTCTGGTGAGCTACAGGATACTTGCTGTGGGCACCATCGCACAGGGGAAGGGGGAATGTAGCGCTCAACCAGCTCCGTGTACTTCTCTGGTGAGCTACAGGATACTTGCTGTGGGCACCATCGCACAGGGGAAGGGGGAATGTAGCGCTCAACCAGCTCCGTGCACTTCTCTGGTGAGCTACAGGATACTTGTTGTGGGCACCATCGCACAGGGGAAGGGGGAATGTAGCGCTCAACCAGCTCCGTGCACTTCTCTGGTGAGCTACAGGATACTTGTTGTGGGCACCATCGCACAGGGGAAGGGGGAATGTAGCGCTCAACCAGCTCCGTGTACTTCTCTTGTGAGCTACAGGATACTTGTTGTGGGCACCATCGCACAGGGGAAGGGGGAATGTAGCGCTCAACCAGCTCCGTGTACTTCTCTGGTGAGCTACAGGATACTTGCTGTGGGCACCATCGCACAGGGGAAGGGAGAATGTAGCGCTCAACCAGCTCCGTGCACTTCTCTGGTGAGCTACAGGATACTTGAGTAGTGGAGTACTAGGAGTTCTGCCCCACTTCAAAACCCCCCTTGCTCTACTACTAAGCCTCAGCCATGTTAAATATCTCTTGAACGCATGGTCCGATTTTGACAAATGAGGTATTGTTGGACTCGGGCTGACGTCCTCTTTGCTATGGACCACTCATTATATTTTTCAAAATTTTTTTGAAAATTTTTGTTTTCGAAAATAGGCGATAGTTTGAAAACCAAACAGGATAGAACGTTGTGCCATGGCTCAAACGAACAGTCTTTATGACCTTTATTTTTTGTAATAAAAAATTTTTATTTTTTATATTTTTTTGAAAACACTCGAATTTTGAAAATCCTATATTTTGGAAACTAGGAACTCTACAAAAAAAATTGTTTAACGTAAATCAATGGTCCCTACCCCCTCTACCCCCAAAATAAATTTAAAGTCTCTAGAATGAAAACCTGCAGTAGTGTGGTAAGGACAGAGCTGCTTATAAAAGCAAGTGGTGAGCCCCTGCGACCTTGGAATGGAAGGAGCCATGCTAGGAGGGCGTGCTTGGATTCGTTTTTTCGTCTCGTCGTGCTCTTTACGGGAATGTCGGTGTCGAAAATGTGAAAATCTGGAAACACAGTCTTTTTGGGGTAAAAACGTGATTTTAGACTTTTTGCTATATCTCACGAACCAATAACGCTAGAGGCGTGTTCGACAGGTCCAAGGACTCGGGGTAACGTCCTCTCTCCTATGGACCACTCGTTATAATTTTTAATAAAATTGGAAACTCGATTTTTGGGGTAAACACATGTTTTTTGTGATTTTGCCGATATCTCACGAAGCAATAACGCTAGAGGCATGTACGATGGGTCCAAGGATTCGGGAAGACGTCCTCTTTGCTATGGACCACTCGTTGTAATTTTAAAAAAATTGGGAAACGCGATTTTGGGGTAAACACGTGTTTTTTTATAATTTTTGCCGATATGTCACGAACCAATAACGCTAGAGACGTGTGCGAGGTGTCCTAGCACTCGGGCTAACGCCCCCTTTCAAATGTGGTAGATATTTTTTTCGAAAAAATAATTCACAAAGGGCCTAACGCCATACATGTTGAAAAAAAAATCATTACCGTTACCTGTTTATAATGTTTATAAAGCGTGGTGGTTGAGAGAGACGATACGGCTGGGTGTGTGTGTGTTTCAACGAACCTGTCGCTGACCACGGTGGCTGTGTTCAATAGATCAATCGCTATTTCGACGGGTCGGTGTATGACAGAGCGAGGGTACGTTTTTTCACACTTTTTACCTTTAACGTGTAAACGGTGATGAGAACTTGGTTCTATGTTGGTCGAAGTGAGTACAGAAAACACACTTGCCGAGGAGCAGGAGGTGAATGTCATTTGAGCTTATGGGAAGGCGTTGATCTGACTTGACAACAGGTGACGCTTGAAGGTGAAATAATCTGACCATTGTGCTGGCAGGGAAGTGCGAAAGGCGTGCACACATGTGTGAAACCACAGGCACGCTAAACCAGTGACATCCTGTCTCGCTTCGTACGTGACAAAATGCAAGTCCATGTGAAATTTGATCTACCGCAGGTGTTCACCTGGGACGTTATCTGTCCACGTGCGCGATAACTGTTAACAAGTTACATCCTGTTTTGCTTCGTACGTGACAAAATGCAAGTTCATGCGAAATTTGATCCGGCACAGGTGTTCGCCTGAGACGTTAGCTGCCCACGTGCACGATAAGAGAATGTTCAAAGCGTGGGAAAAAAAAAGATTATACATGCAATGTGATATATAAAGACACGTCGCTGACATTTCCACTCGCACTTATGTGACTACTTTTGAACACGCTACAGCGTTGTGTGAAACACTTGGCCTTGTTTAACAGTTTTGGTGTTGGTGGAAAATACTTATTCTTGTTGTGAGGTAGGTATATATTTATTCATTTATACATTTATTGATTTATATATAAATACATGCAATTATTTATTGATTAGGTAATTAATGATTTTATTTATTTATTTGTTTGCAGATAACCGGCATACCTTACATGTCAGAGGGAGAAGAAACTATTGCACTTTTGAGCCCACTAGAAGGGAAGAGTAACAAGTCACTGCAAGTAAAGGTGAGATGATTTTTTTTAAACTAACTTGTTTCATTTTTTTTTGTTTTATGTTTTATTTTATGAAATGTATGTATTAACCTGAATTTAGGTATTTATAGCGGTTTATTTTATTTATTTTTAGAAACTTGGAAAGAATAGCCTTACCGCCGTAGCAGTCGCTGAAAAAAACCAGAAACGCACTAAAGCGAAACCACTGCCAAAGAGTGAACTGTTTAAAACTCAGGTAAGTCCAACTTAAAAATGCTATTCCATTTTACCACTACTGAAAACTCGTAGACAAAAAAAATTCATTACCTGTACATGACTGGGACAATGATTGCTTTCTTGATTAATGGCTATGTTGTTGTTGTTGACTGGGAAAAGTACAAGGCCATGTTGGATTTTCTAAAAATAAAATAATAAATTTAATTTATGGGTGGTTCCCTATGGACTCAACGAATATCCACAGGTTTGAACATGATAATGTGAACAAAATGACATGACATTCATTTTTGTTTATATATTGGTTAAAGGGAGGGTGGGGGAATGTAAATGACTGTAGCTTTATAAAAAAGAAAATAAGTACATGGGTTACTGTTTGTGCCAACATACAGTTTATTTTTAATGGTGTTTTGATATATTAATGCCAATTAACGTTAACGTTTTATTTACAAGTATTGATTGATTGATTGATTGATTGATTGAGTGATGGGTTATTTTGTTTGCTTTTAGGTGTCGTCATGTGCCATTAACGTAATGAACAGACAGTGAACAAGCATGCATTATGCTTTAAAGTACTCTGTGCAATGTTAATAACTTACAATAAGAAAACGTTTTATTATAACACATGGCGTTAGTACCAAATACAACAAGTGAGCAAGTTGGTTTACCACGTGGGTTAAATTTAAAATCAGAACATGATCGATGGTTAACATTTGAATCCTGGCCTGTAGGCTTTTTGTCGACGCATGAACTTGCAAAAGCCGGTTTTTTTTACTTGAACCGAGGAGATGTGGTGCGCTGTGTGTTTTGTCGTATTGAACTTTCACACTGGGAAGAAGGGGATGATCCCTTTAGAGACCATTTGCGATGGTCTCCTCACTGTCCTTACATGCTTGGAAAGCAAGTGGGTAACCTACCCGTGCATTCATTTTACCGAACCACAAGGCCTATGGCCGCTACTTACGTTGCTGAATCACAAATAAATAATAATAATGATGTATTACCAGCCAACGGTAGTGTCGATATATGTGGTCCATATGCCATAGACAGTGTTGAATTGGCGTGTGCTTTTGAAAAATTGGGAGTTTGCAAGACTAAAGCACTAGCACACACAGAGTACAGCTCTGTTGAAAAACGTTTCGAATCTTATAAAAATGTTTGGCCATTAATATTAAAACACCTTACCAAACAGCTAAGTGAAGCTGGATTTTTTTATACTGGTGAAGGGGATAAAACAATATGTTTTTATTGTGGATTTGCTTTAAAGGATTGGCAAATGACTGATGACCCTTTTGTGCAACACGCTCGTTGGTTACCAAACTGTAAATACATGGTGTTGCTTAAAGGTCAGGAATTTGTGAACACTATTCGTAAAGAAAAAGTGATTGCAGCACAAGACATAAAAGTGCCTTTAGAGTTAGAGCACGTGGAGCAAATACATAAGGCTGAAAGAAAAGACTTGTCTCACGAACAGATACAAAAGTGTGACCAACAATTATGTAAAATTTGTTATCAAGATGAACTAGGTGTTGTATTTTTACCCTGTGGACACATGATAGCCTGTGTCAAGTGTGCATTAGAACTTAACACTTGTGCTATATGCAGAAAAGTAGTATCTGCAACAGTTAGGGCATTTCTTGCATAACTAGTATAATTTATTCGCCATGGATAGTGCAAAATCCCTAATTGCACAATATTATTAAAGCTGTTTTAGAGTGTAATAGATATGCTTTTGTTTTGTTTATAGACTACTACAATGAATGTTTTGAATGCTGTGGGACAATCATGTGGCTTAGAGACAAAGAAGCTCAGCGAATTGCCAATGCATATTCCATTCCGCATTATCAAGATTCGGAAATTGAAAACAGCATATGGTGATCGTGTACTTTGTGTATGTGAAAACTTTGAGACATTTCTGCCTATACGGTTTAATGATATGTCGGAGAGTGTTTTTGATGAAGTCAATAATGCTGTGCAACCTGTACACTTAATTTATGAAGGTTTTAAAAACAATAGGTGCATGGTTCGTTTTAATTAAATAAATAAATAATGTGAAATAATAATGGAAATTATAAGTAATGACAATATACTGAAAAAGAAAGAAAATATGTGCATAGAATAGTAATGTTTTAGTGTTTAGTGTTGTCTTTAAAAATATTATGATGAAACCAAAAAAAATGTATATAAAGTTTGTAAATAAATGCAAAATGATGTTACAATGCTGTTTTATTTTATACAAAGTTAGTATATTTAACATTGCAGAGTATACATGATTATGACAATAAATGCATACTGAATACAAGCCTTTCTCACATTACAATAGTCTGTTATAGTTTTAAACACAAGGCTTGTTGTAGATCATTTTATAGCAATGTCCCTTTAATGTTGTTTTCGAAAAGTGGGGAAGCCACAATGGTTGTATTGACATAAAAACCTTATGGTTATTACTATTTAGTCACTTTGATCCCCTTGCAGATCAACAGCAGATGACCTAGTTGTTCCACTCTTTAAAACGACAACAACAACACTACCTCTTGCATAGTTTGTGATGTTGATGGCTCTTGCGACGTGGAAGATGGATTAAAAATAACTTTGAGAACAGGGGTTAAACGTTGATCATTAAACAATGCACTATTTTGAGTAGCAATATGGTTTTCTTGATTTTTTGTCGACGGCAACTGTGTTTCATGCGGTACACTACATTGATGATCACTGACACTTAAAACCTCACTATTTTTACTTTTTAGGTCACCACGACAATGTTTGGAACGTTGCTTTGAACAACGCCAAATAACAGTTCCATTTTTATTGGTTCGTTTCACAATATATGAATATCCTTTATAGTATGCGTAAGGCTTACCATACCTAGTCACTGATACTTCCATATCAACTGTCGAGCATAGACTAAGCTCTAGTAAAGTCAACTTGGTAATAAGAATACTAGTTTAATGTGAGAGCAAATATGGATCCAAAGAGTTCAGGTAAAAGTGAAAGCAAATAAGCAAATATTAGAAACAAGAGTTGGGGTGAAAGTGGTCGCAAAGTGGTAGACCCATTACACAATAATTTCAGCACGACGAAGCTCTTGTTCAATTTCTTTGATTTCCCAATCGTGACCAGTATGGCCAGATTGACGTGAGGCATGCAACAACTGTAGCCGCTGGACGAGCTTATTGGGATTGTGCCAGTATACAAATTTAACAAATGGATTTTTAGGTGTAAACAAAGCATTACCATTATCATGATCATTATCATCATCGTCATTATCATCATCATGATCACCATTATCATCATGACCATCATCACTGTTACTATATAGTCCTTTTTGATCCTCTTGCAATACCACTTTATTTATAGTCTGAGTTGATTTTGACAGTGTTGAAGGTTTCTTGGACGTTGACAACTGTCCTAACATGACGTTTTGAGGACATGATAAGTCCTTTTGAACAAACACTGTACTATCTTTAGCCGCAATATCGTTTTCTTGAACTTGCTTTTTAGCATTTTGATAATTGTTTGTAAACAGTAAGCGTGGTTCGTTTCGAGCACTACATTGATGAACACTCACACTTAAAACCTTTCCATTTTTACTTTTCAGATTGCCTCGACATTTTGTTGACCTCTCTTTTGAGCATCGCCAGAATATTATTCCATTCACATTCTGGCGATTATAGTTATAGGAGTAGCCTTGATAGAGTGCACGTAGCCTACCTTTGTTGGTTGTAATAAGTTCCATAGTAGTAACTGACCTGTCAGTACGATGTTCACACTACAAAGGTTACAACTGTTTTGCTGATGGAGTGACCTACTATAAGCTTATATATTGGCTTATGTGTTGGCTTTTTGTGTTGGCTTTTCGTGTTGGCTTTTCGTGTTGGCTTTTCGTGTTGGCTTTTCGTGTTGGCTTTTCGTGTTGGCTTTTCGTGTTGGCTTTTCGTGTTGGCTTTTCGTGTTGGCATTTCGTGTTGGCTTTTGTGTTGGCATTTCGTGTTGGCATTTCGTGTTGGCTTTTGTGTTGGCTTTTGTGTTGGCTTTTGTGTTGGCTTTTCGTGTTGGCTTTTTTGTGTTGGCTTTTCGTGTTGGCATTTCGTGTTGGCATTTCGTGTTGGCTTTTCGTGTTGGCTTTTCGTGTTGGCTTTTTTTGTATTGGCCTTTCGTGTTGGCTTTTTGTATTGGCTTTTCGTGTTGGCTTTTTGTGTTGGCTTTAGTATTGGCTTTTGTATTGGCTTATTTGACAAGTTATTTGTGTCAATGTATTTAGTGGATTTTTTCTTGGTGTTGGAAAGTAGTTGAAAGAGAGGGAATATTTAAAGACTTAACCTCAGCTCACTAACCTAACCTAACCTTTCAACTCTCAGATGTTAATTAAATTCTGTGCATTGTCGTGTTGGAGCCCAAGACCTCAGGGGTAAAAAAAACAATTATTTTTGACGACTTATTTTGGTAACTTATTTTAATGGCTAACCTAACTTTACCAAACCTAACCTAACCTAACCTCAGCTCACTTTGGATATTACTAGTAAGTGTTCATATCCTCTGCTAGGTAGCATGCTAGTAGTACAGGTAGTGCTCATATTTACCGCTAGATAGCGGAAACATACTTTGCATGTTGCATGTGACACTTGTGAAGTTTAACCACATGCAAGACGTGCTTGTATAAGTTCTCTATTTAAACTCAATATACAATTAACCACTAAATGTTCAGAACTAACATGTATAGCCATGTTTAGGGTATATAGGAGACCCTTAGCAAGAAAGGCTGTCTAACCCACGAGTGTACAGCCTTGTCATACGCAGTAAGCCCCTGTTGGCTTTCTCAAATTGTTGTTGTTGTTGTTTTCTGCCAACAGGGGCTTACTGCGTATGACAAGGCTGTACACTCGTGGGTTAGACAGCCTTTCTTGCTAAAGGTCTCCTATATACCCTAAACATGGCTATACATGTTAGTTCTGAACATTTAGTGGTTAATTGTATATTGAGTTTAAATAGAGAACTTATACAAGCACGTCTTGCATGTGGTTAAACTTCACAAGTGTCACATGCAACATGCAAAGTATGTTTCCGCTATCTAGCGGTAAATATGAGCACTACCTGTACTACTAGCATGCTACCTAGCAGAGGATATGAACACTTACTAGTAATATCCAAAGTGAGCTGAGGTTAGGTTAGGTTAGGTTAGGTAAAGTTAGGTTAGCCATTAAAATAAGTTACCAAAATAAGTCGTCAAAAATAATTGTTTTTTTTACCCCTGAGGTCTTGGGCTCCAACACGACAATGCACAGAATTTAATTAACATCTGAGAGTTGAAAGGTTAGGTTAGGTTAGTGAGCTGAGGTTAAGTCTTTAAATATTCCCTCTCTTTCAACTACTTTCCAACACCAAGAAAAAATCCACTAAATACATTGACACAAATAACTTGTCAAATAAGCCAATACAAAAGCCAATACTAAAGCCAACACAAAAAGCCAACACGAAAAGCCAATACAAAAAGCCAACACGAAAGGCCAATACAAAAAAAGCCAACACGAAAAGCCAACACGAAAAGCCAACACGAAATGCCAACACGAAATGCCAACACGAAAAGCCAACACAAAAAAGCCAACACGAAAAGCCAACACGAAAAGCCAACACAAAAGCCAACACGAAATGCCAACACGAAAAGCCAACACAAAAAGCCAACACGAAAAGCCAACACGAAAAGCCAACACGAAAAGCCAACACGAAAAGCCAACACGAAAAGCCAACACGAAATGCCAACACAAAAGCCAACACGAAATGCCAACACGAAAAGCCAACACGAAAAGCCAACACGAAAAGCCAACACGAAAAGCCAACACGAAAAGCCAACACGAAAAGCCAACACGAAAAGCCAACACGAAAAGCCAACACAAAAAGCCAACACATAAGCCAATATATAAGCTTATAGTAGGTCACTCCATCAGCAAAACAGTTGTAACCTTTGTAGTGTGAACATCGTACTGACAGGTCAGTTACTACTATGGAACTTATTACAACCAACAAAGGTAGGCTACGTGCACTCTATCAAGGCTACTCCTATAACTATAATCGCCAGAATGTGAATGGAATAATATTCTGGCGATGCTCAAAAGAGAGGTCAACAAAATGTCGAGGCAATCTGAAAAGTAAAAATGGAAAGGTTTTAAGTGTGAGTGTTCATCAATGTAGTGCTCGAAACGAACCACGCTTACTGTTTACAAACAATTATCAAAATGCTAAAAAGCAAGTTCAAGAAAACGATATTGCGGCTAAAGATAGTACAGTGTTTGTTCAAAAGGACTTATCATGTCCTCAAAACGTCATGTTAGGACAGTTGTCAACGTCCAAGAAACCTTCAACACTGTCAAAATCAACTCAGACTATAAATAAAGTGGTATTGCAAGAGGATCAAAAAGGACTATATAGTAACAGTGATGATGGTCATGATGATAATGGTGATCATGATGATGATAATGACGATGATGATAATGATCATGATAATGGTAATGCTTTGTTTACACCTAAAAATCCATTTGTTAAATTTGTATACTGGCACAATCCCAATAAGCTCGTCCAGCGGCTACAGTTGTTGCATGCCTCACGTCAATCTGGCCATACTGGTCACGATTGGGAAATCAAAGAAATTGAACAAGAGCTTCGTCGTGCTGAAATTATTGTGTAATGGGTCTACCACTTTGCGACCACTTTCACCCCAACTCTTGTTTCTAATATTTGCTTATTTGCTTTCACTTTTACCTGAACTCTTTGGATCCATATTTGCTCTCACATTAAACTAGTATTCTTATTACCAAGTTGACTTTACTAGAGCTTAGTCTATGCTCGACAGTTGATATGGAAGTATCAGTGACTAGGTATGGTAAGCCTTACGCATACTATAAAGGATATTCATATATTGTGAAACGAACCAATAAAAATGGAACTGTTATTTGGCGTTGTTCAAAGCAACGTTCCAAACATTGTCGTGGTGACCTAAAAAGTAAAAATAGTGAGGTTTTAAGTGTCAGTGATCATCAATGTAGTGTACCGCATGAAACACAGTTGCCGTCGACAAAAAATCAAGAAAACCATATTGCTACTCAAAATAGTGCATTGTTTAATGATCAACGTTTAACCCCTGTTCTCAAAGTTATTTTTAATCCATCTTCCACGTCGCAAGAGCCATCAACATCACAAACTATGCAAGAGGTAGTGTTGTTGTTGTCGTTTTAAAGAGTGGAACAACTAGGTCATCTGCTGTTGATCTGCAAGGGGATCAAAGTGACTAAATAGTAATAACCATAAGGTTTTTATGTCAATACAACCATTGTGGCTTCCCCACTTTTCGAAAACAACATTAAAGGGACATTGCTATAAAATGATCTACAACAAGCCTTGTGTTTAAAACTATAACAGACTATTGTAATGTGAGAAAGGCTTGTATTCAGTATGCATTTATTGTCATAATCATGTATACTCTGCAATGTTAAATATACTAACTTTGTATAAAATAAAACAGCATTGTAACATCATTTTGCATTTATTTACAAACTTTATATACATTTTTTTTGGTTTCATCATAATATTTTTAAAGACAACACTAAACACTAAAACATTACTATTCTATGCACATATTTTCTTTCTTTTTCAGTATATTGTCATTACTTATAATTTCCATTATTATTTCACATTATTTATTTATTTAATTAAAACGAACCATGCACCTATTGTTTTTAAAACCTTCATAAATTAAGTGTACAGGTTGCACAGCATTATTGACTTCATCAAAAACACTCTCCGACATATCATTAAACCGTATAGGCAGAAATGTCTCAAAGTTTTCACATACACAAAGTACACGATCACCATATGCTGTTTTCAATTTCCGAATCTTGATAATGCGGAATGGAATATGCATTGGCAATTCGCTGAGCTTCTTTGTCTCTAAGCCACATGATTGTCCCACAGCATTCAAAACATTCATTGTAGTAGTCTATAAACAAAACAAAAGCATATCTATTACACTCTAAAACAGCTTTAATAATATTGTGCAATTAGGGATTTTGCACTATCCATGGCGAATAAATTATACTAGTTATGCAAGAAATGCCCTAACTGTTGCAGATACTACTTTTCTGCATATAGCACAAGTGTTAAGTTCTAATGCACACTTGACACAGGCTATCATGTGTCCACAGGGTAAAAATACAACACCTAGTTCATCTTGATAACAAATTTTACATAATTGTTGGTCACACTTTTGTATCTGTTCGTGAGACAAGTCTTTTCTTTCAGCCTTATGTATTTGCTCCACGTGCTCTAACTCTAAAGGCACTTTTATGTCTTGTGCTGCAATCACTTTTTCTTTACGAATAGTGTTCACAAATTCCTGACCTTTAAGCAACACCATGTATTTACAGTTTGGTAACCAACGAGCGTGTTGCACAAAAGGGTCATCAGTCATTTGCCAATCCTTTAAAGCAAATCCACAATAAAAACATATTGTTTTATCCCCTTCACCAGTATAAAAAAATCCAGCTTCACTTAGCTGTTTGGTAAGGTGTTTTAATATTAATGGCCAAACATTTTTATAAGATTCGAAACGTTTTTCAACAGAGCTGTACTCTGTGTGTGCTAGTGCTTTAGTCTTGCAAACTCCCAATTTTTCAAAAGCACACGCCAATTCAACACTGTCTATGGCATATGGACCACATATATCGACACTACCGTTGGCTGGTAATACATCATTATTATTATTTATTTGTGATTCAGCAACGTAAGTAGCGGCCATAGGCCTTGTGGTTCGGTAAAATGAATGCACGGGTAGGTTACCCACTTGCTTTCCAAGCATGTAAGGACAGTGAGGAGACCATCGCAAATGGTCTCTAAAGGGATCATCCCCTTCTTCCCAGTGTGAAAGTTCAATACGACAAAACACACAGCGCACCACATCTCCTCGGTTCAAGTAAAAAAAACCGGCTTTTGCAAGTTCATGCGTCGACAAAAAGCCTACAGGCCAGGATTCAAATGTTAACCATCGATCATGTTCTGATTTTAAATTTAACCCACGTGGTAAACCAACTTGCTCACTTGTTGTATTTGGTACTAACGCCATGTGTTATAATAAAACGTTTTCTTATTGTAAGTTATTAACATTGCACAGAGTACTTTAAAGCATAATGCATGCTTGTTCACTGTCTGTTCATTACGTTAATGGCACATGACGACACCTAAAAGCAAACAAAATAACCCATCACTCAATCAATCAATCAATCAATCAATCAATACTTGTAAATAAAACGTTAACGTTAATTGGCATTAATATATCAAAACACCATTAAAAATAAACTGTATGTTGGCACAAACAGTAACCCATGTACTTATTTTCTTTTTTATAAAGCTACAGTCATTTACATTCCCCCACCCTCCCTTTAACCAATATATAAACAAAAATGAATGTCATGTCATTTTGTTCACATTATCATGTTCAAACCTGTGGATATTCGTTGAGTCCATAGGGAACCACCCATAAATTAAATTTATTATTTTATTTTTAGAAAATCCAACATGGCCTTGTACTTTTCCCAGTCAACAACAACAACATAGCCATTAATCAAGAAAGCAATCATTGTCCCAGTCATGTACAGGTAATGAATTTTTTTTGTCTACGAGTTTTCAGTAGTGGTAAAATGGAATAGCATTTTTAAGTTGGACTTACCTGAGTTTTAAACAGTTCACTCTTTGGCAGTGGTTTCGCTTTAGTGCGTTTCTGGTTTTTTTCAGCGACTGCTACGGCGGTAAGGCTATTCTTTCCAAGTTTCTAAAAATAAATAAAATAAACCGCTATAAATACCTAAATTCAGGTTAATACATACATTTCATAAAATAAAACATAAAACAAAAAAAAATGAAACAAGTTAGTTTAAAAAAAATCATCTCACCTTTACTTGCAGTGACTTGTTACTCTTCCCTTCTAGTGGGCTCAAAAGTGCAATAGTTTCTTCTCCCTCTGACATGTAAGGTATGCCGGTTATCTGCAAACAAATAAATAAATAAAATCATTAATTACCTAATCAATAAATAATTGCATGTATTTATATATAAATCAATAAATGTATAAATGAATAAATATATACCTACCTCACAACAAGAATAAGTATTTTCCACCAACACCAAAACTGTTAAACAAGGCCAAGTGTTTCACACAACGCTGTAGCGTGTTCAAAAGTAGTCACATAAGTGCGAGTGGAAATGTCAGCGACGTGTCTTTATATATCACATTGCATGTATAATCTTTTTTTTTCCCACGCTTTGAACATTCTCTTATCGTGCACGTGGGCAGCTAACGTCTCAGGCGAACACCTGTGCCGGATCAAATTTCGCATGAACTTGCATTTTGTCACGTACGAAGCAAAACAGGATGTAACTTGTTAACAGTTATCGCGCACGTGGACAGATAACGTCCCAGGTGAACACCTGCGGTAGATCAAATTTCACATGGACTTGCATTTTGTCACGTACGAAGCGAGACAGGATGTCACTGGTTTAGCGTGCCTGTGGTTTCACACATGTGTGCACGCCTTTCGCACTTCCCTGCCAGCACAATGGTCAGATTATTTCACCTTCAAGCGTCACCTGTTGTCAAGTCAGATCAACGCCTTCCCATAAGCTCAAATGACATTCACCTCCTGCTCCTCGGCAAGTGTGTTTTCTGTACTCACTTCGACCAACATAGAACCAAGTTCTCATCACCGTTTACACGTTAAAGGTAAAAAGTGTGAAAAAACGTACCCTCGCTCTGTCATACACCGACCCGTCGAAATAGCGATTGATCTATTGAACACAGCCACCGTGGTCAGCGACAGGTTCGTTGAAACACACACACACCCAGCCGTATCGTCTCTCTCAACCACCACGCTTTATAAACATTATAAACAGGTAACGGTAATGATTTTTTTTTCAACATGTATGGCGTTAGGCCCTTTGTGAATTATTTTTTCGAAAAAAATATCTACCACATTTGAAAGGGGGCGTTAGCCCGAGTGCTAGGACACCTCGCACACGTCTCTAGCGTTATTGGTTCGTGACATATCGGCAAAAATTATAAAAAAACACGTGTTTACCCCAAAATCGCGTTTCCCAATTTTTTTAAAATTACAACGAGTGGTCCATAGCAAAGAGGACGTCTTCCCGAATCCTTGGACCCATCGTACATGCCTCTAGCGTTATTGCTTCGTGAGATATCGGCAAAATCACAAAAAACATGTGTTTACCCCAAAAATCGAGTTTCCAATTTTATTAAAAATTATAACGAGTGGTCCATAGGAGAGAGGACGTTACCCCGAGTCCTTGGACCTGTCGAACACGCCTCTAGCGTTATTGGTTCGTGAGATATAGCAAAAAGTCTAAAATCACGTTTTTACCCCAAAAAGACTGTGTTTCCAGATTTTCACATTTTCGACACCGACATTCCCGTAAAGAGCACGACGAGACGAAAAAACGAATCCAAGCACGCCCTCCTAGCATGGCTCCTTCCATTCCAAGGTCGCAGGGGCTCACCACTTGCTTTTATAAGCAGCTCTGTCCTTACCACACTACTGCAGGTTTTCATTCTAGAGACTTTAAATTTATTTTGGGGGTAGAGGGGGTAGGGACCATTGATTTACGTTAAACAATTTTTTTTGTAGAGTTCCTAGTTTCCAAAATATAGGATTTTCAAAATTCGAGTGTTTTCAAAAAAATATAAAAAATAAAAATTTTTTATTACAAAAAATAAAGGTCATAAAGACTGTTCGTTTGAGCCATGGCACAACGTTCTATCCTGTTTGGTTTTCAAACTATCGCCTATTTTCGAAAACAAAAATTTTCAAAAAAATTTTGAAAAATATAATGAGTGGTCCATAGCAAAGAGGACGTCAGCCCGAGTCCAACAATACCTCATTTGTCAAAATCGGACCATGCGTTCAAGAGATATTTAACATGGCTGAGGCTTAGTAGTAGAGCAAGGGGGGTTTTGAAGTGGGGCAGAACTCCTAGTACTCCACTACTTACTTGCTGTAAGCACCATCGCATAGGGGAAGGGGGAATGTAGCGCTCAACCAGCTCCGTGTACTTCTCTGGTGAGCTACAGGATACTTGCTGTGGGCACCATCGCACAGGGGAAGGGGGAATGTAGCGCTCAACCAGCTCCGTGTACTTCTCTGGTGAGCTACAGGATACTTGCTGTGGGCACCGTCGCACAGGGGAAGGGGGAATGTAGCGCTCAACCAGCTCCGTGCACTTCTCTGGTGAGCTACAGGATACTTGCTGTGGGCACCATCGCACAGGGGAAGGGGGAATGTAGCGCTCAACCAGCTCCGTGCACTTCTCTGGTGAGCTACAGGATACTTGCTGTGGGCACCATCGCACAGGGGAAGGGGGAATGTAGTGCTCAACCAGCTCCGTGCACTTCTCTGGTGAGCTACAGGATACTTGCTGTGGGCACCATCGCACAGGGGAAGGGGGAATGTAGCGCCCAACCAGCTCCATGTACTTCTCTGGTGAGCTACAGGATACTTGCTGTGGGCACCATCGCACAGGGGAAGGGGGAATGTAGCGCTCAACCAGCTCCGTGTACTTCTCTGGTGAGCTACAGGATACTTGCTGTGGGCACCATCGCACAGGGGAAGGGAGAATGTAGCGCTCAACCAGCTCCGTGCACTTCTCTGGTGAGCTACAGGATACTTGCTGTGGGCACCATCGCACAGGGGGAGGGGGAATGTAGCGCTCAACCAGCTCCGTGTACTTCTCTGGTGAGCTACAGGATACTTACTGTGGGCACCATCGCACAGGGGAAGGGGGAATGTAGCGCTCAACCAGCTCCGTGCACTTCTCTGGTGAGCTACAGGATACTTGCTGTGGGCACCATCGCACAGGGGAAAGGAGAATGTAGCGCTCAACCAGCTCCGTGCACTTCTCTGGTGAGCTACAGGATACTTGCTGTGGGCACCATCGCACAGGGGAAGGGGGAATGTAGCGCTCAACCAGCTCCGTGCACTTCTCTGGTGAGCTACAGGATACTTGCTGTGGGCACCATCGCACAGGGGAAGGGGGAATGTAGCGCTCAACCAGCTCATTGTACTTCTCTGGTGAGCTACAGGATACTTGTTGTGGGCACCATCGCACAGGGGAAGGGAGAATGTATCGCTCAACCAGCTCCGTGTACTTCTCTGGTGAGCTACAGGATACTTGTTGTGGGCACCATCGCACAGGGGAAGGGGGAATGTAGCGCTCAACCAGCTCCGTGTACTTCTCTGGTGAGCTGCAGGATAATTGCTGTGGGTACCATCGCACAGGGGAAGGGGGAATGTAGCGCTCAACCAGCTCCGTGTACTTCTCTGGTGAGCTACAGGATACTTGCTGTGGGCACCATCGCACAGGGGAAGGGGGAATGTAGCGCTCAACCAGCTCCGTGCACTTCTCTGGTGAGCTACAGGATACTTGCTGTGGGCACCATCGCACAGGGGAAGGGGGAATGTAGCGCTCAACCGGCTCCGTGCACTTCTCTGGTGAGCTACAGGATACTTGTTGTGGGCACCATCGCACGGGGGAAGGGGGAATGTAGCGCTCAACCAGCTCCGTGCACTTCTCTGGTGAGCTACAGGATACTTGCTGTGGGAACCATCGCACAGGGGAAGGGGGAATGTAGCGCTCAACCAGCTCCGTGCACTTCTCTGGTGAGCTAAAGGATACTTGCTGTGGGCACCATCGCACAGGGGAAGGGGGAATGTAGCGGTCAACCAGCTCCGTGCACTTCTCTGGTGAGCTACAGGATACTTGCTGTGGGCACCATCGCACAGGGGAAGGGGGAATGTAGCGCTCAACCAGCTCCATGTACTTCTCTGGTGAGCTACAGGATACTTGCTGTGGGCACCTTCGCACAGGGGAAGGGGGAATGTAGCGCTCAACCAGCTCCGTGTACTTCTCTGGTGAGCTACAGGATACTTGCTGTGGGCACCATCGCACAGGGGAAGGGGGAATGTAGTGCTCAACCAGCTCCGTGCACTTCTCTGGTGAGCTACAGGATACTTGCTGTGGGCACCATCGCACAGGGGAAGGGGGAATGTAGCGCCCAACCAGCTCCATGTACTTCTCTGGTGAGCTACAGGATACTTGCTGTGGGCACCATCGCACAGGGGAAGGGGGAATGTAGCGCTCAACCAGCTCCGTGTACTTCTCTGGTGAGCTACAGGATACTTGCTGTGGGCACCATCGCACAGGGGAAGGGAGAATGTAGCGCTCAACCAGCTCCGTGCACTTCTCTGGTGAGCTACAGGATACTTGCTGTGGGCACCATCGCACAGGGGGAGGGGGAATGTAGCGCTCAACCAGCTCCGTGTACTTCTCTGGTGAGCTACAGGATACTTACTGTGGGCACCATCGCACAGGGGAAGGGGGAATGTAGCGCTCAACCAGCTCCGTGCACTTCTCTGGTGAGCTACAGGATACTTGCTGTGGGCACCATCGCACAGGGGAAAGGAGAATGTAGCGCTCAACCAGCTCCGTGCACTTCTCTGGTGAGCTACAGGATACTTGCTGTGGGCACCATCGCACAGGGGAAGGGGGAATGTAGCGCTCAACCAGCTCCGTGCACTTCTCTGGTGAGCTACAGGATACTTGCTGTGGGCACCATCGCACAGGGGAAGGGGGAATGTAGCGCTCAACCAGCTCATTGTACTTCTCTGGTGAGCTACAGGATACTTGTTGTGGGCACCATCGCACAGGGGAAGGGAGAATGTATCGCTCAACCAGCTCCGTGTACTTCTCTGGTGAGCTACAGGATACTTGTTGTGGGCACCATCGCACAGGGGAAGGGGGAATGTAGCGCTCAACCAGCTCCGTGTACTTCTCTGGTGAGCTGCAGGATAATTGCTGTGGGTACCATCGCACAGGGGAAGGGGGAATGTAGCGCTCAACCAGCTCCGTGTACTTCTCTGGTGAGCTACAGGATACTTGCTGTGGGCACCATCGCACAGGGGAAGGGGGAATGTAGCGCTCAACCAGCTCCGTGCACTTCTCTGGTGAGCTACAGGATACTTGCTGTGGGCACCATCGCACAGGGGAAGGGGGAATGTAGCGCTCAACCGGCTCCGTGCACTTCTCTGGTGAGCTACAGGATACTTGTTGTGGGCACCATCGCACGGGGGAAGGGGGAATGTAGCGCTCAACCAGCTCCGTGCACTTCTCTGGTGAGCTACAGGATACTTGCTGTGGGAACCATCGCACAGGGGAAGGGGGAATGTAGCGCTCAACCAGCTCCGTGCACTTCTCTGGTGAGCTAAAGGATACTTGCTGTGGGCACCATCGCACAGGGGAAGGGGGAATGTAGCGGTCAACCAGCTCCGTGCACTTCTCTGGTGAGCTACAGGATACTTGCTGTGGGCACCATCGCACAGGGGAAGGGGGAATGTAGCGCTCAACCAGCTCCATGTACTTCTCTGGTGAGCTACAGGATACTTGCTGTGGGCACCTTCGCACAGGGGAAGGGGGAATGTAGCGCTCAACCAGCTCCGTGTACTTCTCTGGTGAGCTACAGGATACTTGCTGTGGGCACCATCGCACAGGGGAAGGGGGAATGTAGCGCTCAACCAGCTCCGTGTACTTCTCTGGTGAGCTACAGGATACTTGTTGTGGGCACCATCGCACAGGGGAAGGGGGAATGTAGCGCTCAACCAGCTCCGTGTACTTCTCTGGTGAGCTACAGGATACTTGCTGTGGGCACCATCGCACAGGGGAAGGGGAATGTAGCGCTCAACCAGCTCCGTGCACTCCTCTGGTGAGCTATTGGATACTTGCTGTGGGCACCATCGCACAGGGGAAGGGGGAATGTAGCGCTCAACCAGCTCCGTGCACTTCTCTGGTGAGCTAAAGGATACTTGCTGTGGGCACCATCGCACAGGGGAAGGGGGAATGTAGCGGTCAACCAGCTCCGTGCACATCTCTGGTGAGATACAGGATACTTGCTGTGGGCACCATCGCACAGGGGAAGGGGGAATGTAGCGCTCAACCAGCTCCATGTACTTCTCTGGTGAGCTACAGGATACTTGCTGTGGGCACCATCGCACAGGGGAAGGGGGAATGTAGCGCTCAACCAGCTCCGTGTACTTCTCTGGTGAGCTACAGGATACTTGCTGTGGGCACCATCGCACAGGGGAAGGGGGAATGTAGCGCTCAACCAGCTCCGTGTACTTCTCTGGTGAGCTACAGGATACTTGTTGTTGGCACCATCGCACAGGGGAAGGGGGAATGTAGCGCTCAACGAGCTCCGTGCACTTCTCTGGTGAGCTACAGGATACTTGTTGTGGGCACTATCGCACAGGGGAAGGGGGAATGTAGCGCTCAACCAGCTCCGTGCACTTCTCTGGTGAGCTACAGGATACTTGCTGTGGGCACCATCGCACAGGGGAAGGGGGAATGTAGCGCTCAACCGGCTCCGTGCACTTCTCTGGTGAGCTACAGGATACTTGTTGTGGGCACCATCGCACAGGGGAAGGGGGAATGTAGCGCTCAACCAGCTCCGTGTACTTCTCTGGTGAGCTACAGGATACTTGTTGTGGGCACCATCGCACAGGGGAAGGGGGAATGTAGCGCTCAACCAGCTCCGTGTACTTCTCTGGTGAGCTGCAGGATACTTGCTGTGGGCACCATCGCACAGGGGAAGGGGGAATGTAGCGCTCAACCAGCTCCGTGTACTTCTCTGGTGAGCTGCAGGATACTTGTTGTGGGCACCATCGCACAGGGGAAGGAGGAATGTAGCGCTCAACCAGCTCCGTGCACTTCTCTGGTGAGCTACAGGATACTTGAAGTGGGCACCATCGCACAGGGGAAGGGGGAATGTAGCGCTCAACCAGCTCCGTGCACTTCTCTGGTGAGCTACAGGATACTTGCTGTGGGCACCATCGCACAGGGGAAGGGGGAATGTAGCGCTCAACCAGCTCCGTGCACTTCTCTGGTGAGCTGCAGGATACTTGCTGTGGGCACCATCGCACAGGGGAAGGGGGAATGTAGCGCTCAACCAGCTCCGTGTACTTCTCTGGTGAGCTACAGGATACTTGTTGTGGGCACCATCGCACAGGGGAAGGGGGAATGTAGCGCTCAACCAGCTCCGTGCACTTCTCTGGTGAGCTACAGGATACGTGCTGTGGGCACCATCGCACAGGGGAAGGGGGAATGTAGCGCTCAACCAGCTCCGTGCACTTCTCTGGTGAGCTACAGGATACTTGCTGTGGGCACCATCGCCCAGGGGAAGGGGGAATGTAGCGCTCAACCAGCTCCGTGTACTTCTCTGGTGAGCTACAGGATACTTGCTGTGGGCACCATCGCACAGGGGAAGGGGGAATGTAGCGCTCAACCAGCTCCGTGCACTTCTCTGGTGAGCTACAGGATACTTGCTGTGGGCACCATCGCACAGGGGAAGGGGGAATGTAGCGCTCAACCAGCTCCGTGCACTTCTCTGGTGAGCTACAGGATACTTGTTGTGGGCACCATCGCACAGGGGAAGGGGGAATGTAGCGCTCAACCAGCTCCGTGCACTTCTCTGGTGAGCTACCGGATACTTGCTGTGGGCACCATCGCACAGGGGAAGGGAGAATGTAGCGCTCAACCAGCTCCATGTACTTCTCTGGTGAGCTGCAGGATACTTGTTGTGGGCACCATCGCACAGGGGAAGGGGGAATGTAGCGCTCAACCAGCTCCGTGCACTTCTCTGGTGAGCTGCAGGATACTTGCTGTGGGCACCATCGCACAGGGGAAGGGGGAATGTAGCGCTCAACCAGCTCCGTGTACTTCTCTGGTGAGCTACAGGATACTTGCTGTGGGCACCATCGCACAGGGGAAGGGGGAATGTAGCGCTCAACCAGATCCGTGCACTTCTCTGGTGAGCTAGAGGATACTTGTTGTGGGCACCATCGCACAGGGGAAGGGGGAATGTAGCGCTCAACCAGCTCCGTGCATTTCTCTGGTGAGCTACAGGATACTTGCTGTGGGCACCATCGCACAGGGGAAGGGAGAATGTAGCGCTCAACCAGCTCCATGTACTTCTCTGGTGAGCTACAGGATACTTGCTGTGGGCACCATCGCACAGGGGAAGGGGGAATGTAGCGCTCAACCAGCTCCATGTACTTCTCTGGTGAGCTACAGGATACTTGCTGTGGGCACCATCGCACAGGGGAAGGGGGAATGTAGCGCTCAACCAGCTCCGTGTACTTCTCTGGTGAGCTACAGGATACTTGCTGTGGGCACCATCGCACAGGGGAAGGGGGAATGTAGCGCTCAACCAGCTCCGTGTACTTCTCTGGTGAGCTACAGTATACTTGCTGTGGGCACCATCGCACAGGGGAAGGGGGAATGTAGCGCTCAACCAGCTCCGTGCACTTCTCTGGTGAGCTACAGGATACTTGCTGTGGGCACCATCGCACAGGGGAAGGGGGAATGTAGCGCTCAACCAGCTCCGTGTACTTCTCTGGTGAGCTACAGGATACTTGCTGTGGGCACCATCGCACAGGGGAAGGGGGAATGTAGCGCTCAACCAGCTCCGTGCACTTCTCTGATGAGCTACAGGATACTTGCTGTGGGCACCATCGCACAGGGGAAGGGAGAATGTAGCGCTCAACCAGCTCCGTGCACTTCTCTGGTGAGCTACAGGATACTTGCTGTGGGCACCATCGCACAGGGGAAGGGGGAATGTAGTGCTCAACCAGCTCCATGTACTTCTCTGGTGCGCTACAGGATACTTGCTGTGGGCACCATCGCACAGGGGAAGGGGGAATGTAGCGCTCAACCAGCTCCGTGCACTTCTCTGGTGAGCTACAGGATACTTGCTGTGGGCACCATCGCACAGGGGAAGGGGGAATGTAGCGCTCAACCAGCTCCATGTACTTCTCTCGTGAGCTACAGGATACTTGCTGTGGGCACCATCGCACAGGGGAAGGGGGAATGTAGCGCTCAACCAGCTCCGTGCACTTCTCTGGTGAGCTACAGGGTACTTGCTGTGGGCACCATCGCACGGGGGAAGGGGGAATGTAGCGCTCAACCGGCTCCGTGCACTTCTCTGGTGAGCTACAGGATACTTGTTGTGGGCACCATCGCACGGGGGAAGGGGGAATGTAGCGCTCAACCAGCTCCGTGCACTTCTCTGGTGAGCTACAGGATACTTGCTGTGGGAACCATCGCACAGGGGAAGGGGGAATGTAGCGCTCAACCAGCTCCGTGCACTTCTCTGGTGAGCTAAAGGATACTTGCTGTGGGCACCATCGCACAGGGGAAGGGGGAATGTAGCGGTCAACCAGCTCCGTGCACTTCTCTGGTGAGCTACAGGATACTTGCTGTGGGCACCATCGCACAGGGGAAGGGGGAATGTAGCGCTCAACCAGCTCCATGTACTTCTCTGGTGAGCTACAGGATACTTGCTGTGGGCACCTTCGCACAGGGGAAGGGGGAATGTAGCGCTCAACCAGCTCCGTGTACTTCTCTGGTGAGCTACAGGATACTTGCTGTGGGCACCATCGCACAGGGGAAGGGGGAATGTAGCGCTCAACCAGCTCCGTGTACTTCTCTGGTGAGCTACAGGATACTTGTTGTGGGCACCATCGCACAGGGGAAGGGGGAATGTAGCGCTCAACCAGCTCCGTGTACTTCTCTGGTGAGCTACAGGATACTTGCTGTGGGCACCATCGCACAGGGGAAGGGGAATGTAGCGCTCAACCAGCTCCGTGCACTCCTCTGGTGAGCTATTGGATACTTGCTGTGGGCACCATCGCACAGGGGAAGGGGGAATGTAGCGCTCAACCAGCTCCGTGCACTTCTCTGGTGAGCTAAAGGATACTTGCTGTGGGCACCATCGCACAGGGGAAGGGGGAATGTAGCGGTCAACCAGCTCCGTGCACATCTCTGGTGAGATACAGGATACTTGCTGTGGGCACCATCGCACAGGGGAAGGGGGAATGTAGCGCTCAACCAGCTCCATGTACTTCTCTGGTGAGCTACAGGATACTTGCTGTGGGCACCATCGCACAGGGGAAGGGGGAATGTAGCGCTCAACCAGCTCCGTGTACTTCTCTGGTGAGCTACAGGATACTTGCTGTGGGCACCATCGCACAGGGGAAGGGGGAATGTAGCGCTCAACCAGCTCCGTGTACTTCTCTGGTGAGCTACAGGATACTTGTTGTTGGCACCATCGCACAGGGGAAGGGGGAATGTAGCGCTCAACGAGCTCCGTGCACTTCTCTGGTGAGCTACAGGATACTTGTTGTGGGCACTATCGCACAGGGGAAGGGGGAATGTAGCGCTCAACCAGCTCCGTGCACTTCTCTGGTGAGCTACAGGATACTTGCTGTGGGCACCATCGCACAGGGGAAGGGGGAATGTAGCGCTCAACCGGCTCCGTGCACTTCTCTGGTGAGCTACAGGATACTTGTTGTGGGCACCATCGCACAGGGGAAGGGGGAATGTAGCGCTCAACCAGCTCCGTGTACTTCTCTGGTGAGCTACAGGATACTTGTTGTGGGCACCATCGCACAGGGGAAGGGGGAATGTAGCGCTCAACCAGCTCCGTGTACTTCTCTGGTGAGCTGCAGGATACTTGCTGTGGGCACCATCGCACAGGGGAAGGGGGAATGTAGCGCTCAACCAGCTCCGTGTACTTCTCTGGTGAGCTGCAGGATACTTGTTGTGGGCACCATCGCACAGGGGAAGGAGGAATGTAGCGCTCAACCAGCTCCGTGCACTTCTCTGGTGAGCTACAGGATACTTGAAGTGGGCACCATCGCACAGGGGAAGGGGGAATGTAGCGCTCAACCAGCTCCGTGCACTTCTCTGGTGAGCTACAGGATACTTGCTGTGGGCACCATCGCACAGGGGAAGGGGGAATGTAGCGCTCAACCAGCTCCGTGCACTTCTCTGGTGAGCTGCAGGATACTTGCTGTGGGCACCATCGCACAGGGGAAGGGGGAATGTAGCGCTCAACCAGCTCCGTGTACTTCTCTGGTGAGCTACAGGATACTTGTTGTGGGCACCATCGCACAGGGGAAGGGGGAATGTAGCGCTCAACCAGCTCCGTGCACTTCTCTGGTGAGCTACAGGATACGTGCTGTGGGCACCATCGCACAGGGGAAGGGGGAATGTAGCGCTCAACCAGCTCCGTGCACTTCTCTGGTGAGCTACAGGATACTTGCTGTGGGCACCATCGCCCAGGGGAAGGGGGAATGTAGCGCTCAACCAGCTCCGTGTACTTCTCTGGTGAGCTACAGGATACTTGCTGTGGGCACCATCGCACAGGGGAAGGGGGAATGTAGCGCTCAACCAGCTCCGTGCACTTCTCTGGTGAGCTACAGGATACTTGCTGTGGGCACCATCGCACAGGGGAAGGGGGAATGTAGCGCTCAACCAGCTCCGTGCACTTCTCTGGTGAGCTACAGGATACTTGTTGTGGGCACCATCGCACAGGGGAAGGGGGAATGTAGCGCTCAACCAGCTCCGTGCACTTCTCTGGTGAGCTACCGGATACTTGCTGTGGGCACCATCGCACAGGGGAAGGGAGAATGTAGCGCTCAACCAGCTCCATGTACTTCTCTGGTGAGCTGCAGGATACTTGTTGTGGGCACCATCGCACAGGGGAAGGGGGAATGTAGCGCTCAACCAGCTCCGTGCACTTCTCTGGTGAGCTGCAGGATACTTGCTGTGGGCACCATCGCACAGGGGAAGGGGGAATGTAGCGCTCAACCAGCTCCGTGTACTTCTCTGGTGAGCTACAGGATACTTGCTGTGGGCACCATCGCACAGGGGAAGGGGGAATGTAGCGCTCAACCAGATCCGTGCACTTCTCTGGTGAGCTAGAGGATACTTGTTGTGGGCACCATCGCACAGGGGAAGGGGGAATGTAGCGCTCAACCAGCTCCGTGCATTTCTCTGGTGAGCTACAGGATACTTGCTGTGGGCACCATCGCACAGGGGAAGGGAGAATGTAGCGCTCAACCAGCTCCATGTACTTCTCTGGTGAGCTACAGGATACTTGCTGTGGGCACCATCGCACAGGGGAAGGGGGAATGTAGCGCTCAACCAGCTCCATGTACTTCTCTGGTGAGCTACAGGATACTTGCTGTGGGCACCATCGCACAGGGGAAGGGGGAATGTAGCGCTCAACCAGCTCCGTGTACTTCTCTGGTGAGCTACAGGATACTTGCTGTGGGCACCATCGCACAGGGGAAGGGGGAATGTAGCGCTCAACCAGCTCCGTGTACTTCTCTGGTGAGCTACAGTATACTTGCTGTGGGCACCATCGCACAGGGGAAGGGGGAATGTAGCGCTCAACCAGCTCCGTGCACTTCTCTGGTGAGCTACAGGATACTTGCTGTGGGCACCATCGCACAGGGGAAGGGGGAATGTAGCGCTCAACCAGCTCCGTGTACTTCTCTGGTGAGCTACAGGATACTTGCTGTGGGCACCATCGCACAGGGGAAGGGGGAATGTAGCGCTCAACCAGCTCCGTGCACTTCTCTGATGAGCTACAGGATACTTGCTGTGGGCACCATCGCACAGGGGAAGGGAGAATGTAGCGCTCAACCAGCTCCGTGCACTTCTCTGGTGAGCTACAGGATACTTGCTGTGGGCACCATCGCACAGGGGAAGGGGGAATGTAGTGCTCAACCAGCTCCATGTACTTCTCTGGTGCGCTACAGGATACTTGCTGTGGGCACCATCGCACAGGGGAAGGGGGAATGTAGCGCTCAACCAGCTCCGTGCACTTCTCTGGTGAGCTACAGGATACTTGCTGTGGGCACCATCGCACAGGGGAAGGGGGAATGTAGCGCTCAACCAGCTCCATGTACTTCTCTCGTGAGCTACAGGATACTTGCTGTGGGCACCATCGCACAGGGGAAGGGGGAATGTAGCGCTCAACCAGCTCCGTGCACTTCTCTGGTGAGCTACAGGGTACTTGCTGTGGGCACCATCGCACGGGGGAAGGGGGAATGTAGCGCTCAACCAGCTCCGTGCACTTCTCTGGTGAGCTGCAGGATACTTGCTGTGGGCACCATCGCACAGGGGAAGGGGGAATGTAGCGCTCAACCAGCTCCGTGTATTTCTCTGGTGAGCTACAGGATACTTGCTGTGGGCACCATCGCCCAGGGGAAGGGGGAATGTAGCGCTCAACCAGCTCCGTGTACTTCTCTGGTGAGCTACAGGATACTTGCTGTGGGCACCATCGCACAGGGGAAGGGGGAATGTAGCGCTCAACCAGCTCCGTGCACTTCTCTGGTGAGCTACAGGATACTTGCTGTGGGCACCATCGCACAGGGGAAGGGGGAATGTAGCGCTCAACCAGCTCCGTGCACTTCTCTGGTGAGCTACAGGATACTTGTTGTGGGCACCATCGCACAGGGGAAGGGGGAATGTAGCGCTCAACCAGCTCCGTGCACTTCTCTGGTGAGCTACCGGATACTTGCTGTGGGCACCATCGCACAGGGGAAGGGGGAATGTAGCGCTCAACCAGCTCCATGTACTTCTCTGGTGAGCTGCAGGATACTTGTTGTGGGCACCATCGCACAGGGGAAGGGGGAATGTAGCGCTCAACCAGCTCCGTGCACTTCTCTGGTGAGCTGCAGGATACTTGCTGTGGGCACCATCGCACAGGGGAAGGGGGAATGTAGCGCTCAACCAGCTCCGTGTACTTCTCTGGTGAGCTACAGGATACTTGCTGTGGGCACCATCGCACAGGGGAAGGGGGAATGTAGCGCTCAACCAGCTCCGTGCACTTCTCTGGTGAGCTAGAGGATACTTGTTGTGGGCACCATCGCACAGGGGAAGGGGGAATGTAGCGCTCAACCAGCTCCGTGCACTTCTCTGGTGAGCTACAGGATACTTGCTGTGGGCACCATCGCACAGGGGAAGGGGGAATGTAGCGCTCAACCAGCTCCGTGCACTTCTCTGGTGAGCTACAGGATACTTGCTGTGGGCACCATCGCACAGGGGAAGGGGGAATGTAGCGCTCAACCAGCTCCATCTACTTCTCTGGTGAGCTGCAGGATACTTGCTGTGGGCACCATCGCACAGGGGAAGGGGGAATGTAGCGCTCAACCAGCTCCGTGCACTTCTCTGGTGAGCTGCAGGATACTTGTTGTGGGCACCATCGCACAGGGGAAGGGGGGATGTAGCGCTCAACCAGCTCCGTGTACTTCTCTGGTGAGCTACAGGATACTTGCTGTGGGCACCATCGCACAGGGGAAGGGGGAATGTAGCGCTCAACCAGCTCCGTGTACTTCTCTGGTGAGCTACAGGATACTTGCTGTGGGCACCATCGCACAGGGGAAGGGGGAATGTAGCGCTCAACCAGCTCCATGTACTTCTCTGGTGAGCTACAGGATACTTGCTGTGGGCACCATCGCACAGGGGAAGGGGGAATGTAGCGCTCAACCAGCTCCGTGTACTTCTCTGGTGAGCTACAGGATACTTGCTGTGGGCACCATCGCACAGGGGAAGGGGGAATGTAGCGCTCAACCAGCTCCGTGTACTTCTCTGGTGAGCTACAGGATACTTGCTGTGGGCACCATCGCACAGGGGAAGGGGGAATGTAGCGCTCAACCAGCTCCGTGCACTTCTCTGGTGAGCTACAGGATACTTGCTGTGGGCACCATCGCACAGGGGAAGGGGGAATGTAGCGCTCAACCAGCTCCGTGTACTTCTCTGGTGAGCTACAGGATACTTGCTGTGGGCACCATCGCACAGGGGAAGGGGGAATGTAGCGCTCATCCAGCTCCGTGCACTTCTCTGATGAGCTACAGGATACTTGCTGTGGGCACCATCGCACAGGGGAAGGGAGAATGTAGCGCTCAACCAGCTCCGTGCACTTCTCTGGTGAGCTACAGGATACTTGCTGTGGGCACCATCGCACAGGGGAAGGGGGAATGTAGTGCTCAACCAGCTCCATGTACTTCTCTGGTGCGCTACAGGATACTTGCTGTGGGCACCATCGCACAGGGGAAGGGGGAATGTAGCGCTCAACCAGCTCCGTGCACTTCTCTGGTGAGCTACAGGATACTTGCTGTGGTCACCATCGCACAGGGGAAGGGGGAATGTAGCGCTCAACCAGCTCCATGTACTTCTCTCGTGAGCTACAGGATACTTGCTGTGGGCACCATCGCACAGGGGAAGGGGGAATGTAGCGCTCAACCAGCTCCGTGCACTTCTCTGGTGAGCTACAGGGTACTTGCTGTGGGCACCATCGCACGGGGGAAGGGGGAATGTAGCGCTCAACCAGCTCCGTGCACTTCTCTGGTGAGCTGCAGGATACTTGCTGTGGGCACCATCGCACAGGGGAAGGGGGAATGTAGCGCTCAACCAGCTCCATGTACTTCTCTGGTGAGCTACAGGATACTTGCTGTGGGCACCATCGCACAGGGGAAGGGAGAATGTAGCGCTCAACCAGCTCTGTGCACTTCTCTGGTGAGCTGCAGGATACTTGTTGTGGGCACCATCGCACAGGGGAAGGGGGAATGTAGCGCTCAACCAGCTCCGTTTACTTCTCTGGTGAGCTACAGGATACTTGCTGTGGGCACCATCGCACAGGGGAGGGGGAATGTAGCGCTCAACCAGCTCCGTGTACTTCTCTGGTGAGCTACAGGATACTTGCTGTGGGCACCATCGCACAGGGGAAGGGGGAATGTAGCGCTCAACCAGCTCCGTGTACTTCTCTGGTGAGCTACAGGATACTTGCTGTGGGCACCATCGCACAGGGGAAGGGGGAATGTAGCGCTCAACCAGCTCCGTGCACTTCTCTGGTGAGCTACAGGATACTTGTTGTGGGCACCATCGCACAGGGGAAGGGGGAATGTAGCGCTCAACCAGCTCCGTGCACTTCTCTGGTGAGCTGCAGGATACTTGCTGTGGGCACCATCGCACAGGGGAAGGGGGAATGTAGCGCTCAACCAGCTCCGTGCACTTCTCTGGTGAGCTGCAGGATACTTGCTGTGGGCACCATCGCACAGGGGAAGGGGGAATGTAGCGCTCAACCAGTTCCGTGTACTTCTCTGGTGAGCTACAGGATACTTGCTGTGGGCACCATCGCACAGGGGAAGGGAGAATGTAGCCCTCAACCAGCTCCGTGCACTTCTCTGGTGAGCTACAGGATACTTGCTGTTGGCACCATCGCACAGGGGAAGGGGGAATGTAGCGCTCAACCAGCTCCATGTACTTCTCTGGTGAGCTACAGGAAACTTGTTGTGAGCACCATCGCACAGGGGAAGGGGGAATGTAGCGCTCAACCAGCTCCGTGTACTTCTCTGGTGAGCTACAGGATACTTGCTGTGGGCACCATCGCACAGGGGAAGGGAGAATGTAGCGTTCAACCAGCTCCGTGCACTTCTCTGGTGAGCTACAGGATACTTGCTGTGGGCACCATCGCACAGGGGAAGGGGGAATGTAGCGCTCAACCAGCTCCGTGTATTTCTCTGGTGAGCTGCAGGATACTTGCTGTGGCCACCATCGCACAGGGGAAGGGAGAATGTAGCGCTCAACTAGCTCCGTGCACTTCTCAGGTGAGCTACAGGATACTTGCTGTGGGCACCATCGCACAGGGGAAGGGGGAATGTAGCGCTCAACCAGCTCCGTGTACTTCTCTGGTGAGCTACAGGATACTTGTTGTGGGCACCATCGCACAGGGGAAGGGGGAATGTAGCGCTCAACCAGCTCCGTGCACTTCTCTGGTGAGCTACAGGATACTTGCTGTGGGCACCATCGCACAGGGGAAGGGGGAATGTAGCGCTCAACCAGCTCCATGTACTTCTCTGGTGAGCTACAGGATACTTGTTGTGGGCACCATCGCACAGGGGAAGGGGGAATGTAGCGCTCAACCAGCTCCGTGCACTTCTCTGGTGAGCTACAGGATACTTGCTGTGGGCACCATCGCACAGGGGAAGGGGGAATGTAGCGCTCAACCAGCTCCGTGCACTTCTCTGGTGAGCTGCAGGATACTTGCTGTGGGCACCATCGCACAGGGGAAGGGGGAATGTAGCACTCAACCAGCTCCGTGTACTTCTCTGGTGAGCTACAGGATACTTGCTGTGGGCACCATCGCACAGGGGAAGGGGGAATGTAGCGCTCAACCAGCTCCGTGCACTTCTCTGGTGAGCTACAGGATACTTGCTGTGGGCACCATCGCACAGGGGAAGGGGGAATGGAGCGCTCAACCAGCTCCGTGCACTTCTCTGGTGAGCTGCAGGATACTTGCTGTGGGCACCATCGCACAGGGGAAGGGGGAATGTAGCGCTCAACCAGCTCCGTGTACTTCTCTGGTGAGCTGCAGGATACTTGTTGTGGGCACCATCGCACAGGGGAAGGGGGAATGTAGTGCTCAACCAGCTCCGTGTACTTCTCTGGTGAGCTACAGGATACTTGCTGTGGGCACCATCGCACAGGGGAAGGGGGAATGTAGCGCTCAACCAGCACCGTGTATTTCTCTGGTGAGCTGCAGGATACTTGCTGTGGGCACCATCGCACAGGGGAAGGGAGAATGTAGCGCTCAACTAGCTCCGTGCACTTCTCTGGTGAGCTACAGGATACTTGCTGTGGGCACCATCGCACAGGGGAAGGGGGAATGTAGCGCTCAACCAGCTCCGTGTACTTCTCTGGTGAGCTACAGGATACTTGTTGTGGGCACCATCGCACAGGGGAAGGGGGAATGTAGCGCTCAACCAGCTCCGTGCACTTCTCTGGTGAGCTACAGGATACTTGCTGTGGGCACCATCTCACAGGGGAAGGGGGAATGTAGCGCTCAACCAGCTCCATGTACTTCTCTGGTGAGCTACAGGATACTTGTTGTGGGCACCATCGCACAGGGGAAGGGGGAATGTAGCGCTCAACCAGCTCCGTGCACTTCTCTGGTGAGCTACAGGATACTTGCTGTGGGCACCATCGCACAGGGGAAGGGGGAATGTAGCGCTCAACCAGCTCCGTGCACTTCTCTGGTGAGCTGCAGGATACTTGCTGTGGGCACCATCGCAATGGGGGAAAGGGGAATGTAGCGCTCAACCAGCTCCGTGTACTTCTCTGGTGAGCTACAGGATACTTGCTGTGGGCACCATCGCACAGGGGAAGGGGTAATGTAGCGCTCAACCAGCTCCGTGCACTTCTCTGGTGAGCTACAGGATACTTGCTGTGGGCACCATCGCACAGGGGAAGGGGGAATGTAGCGCTCAACCAGCTCCGTGCACTTCTCTGGTGAGCTGCATGATACTTGCTGTGGGCACCATCGCACAGGGGAAGGGGGAATGTAGCGCTTAACCAGCTCCATGTACTTCTCTGGTGAGCTACAGGATACTTGCTGTGGGCACCATCGCACAGGGGAAGGGGGAATGTAGCGCTCAACCAGCTCCGTGTACTTCTCTGGTGAGCTGCAGGATACTTGTTGTGGGCACCATCGCACAGGGGAAGGGGGAATGTAGCGCTCAACCAGCTCCGTGCACTTCTCTGGTGAGCTGCAGGATACTTGCTGTGGGCACCATCGCACAGGGGAAGGGGGAATGTAGCGCTCAACCAGCTCCGTGCACTTCTCTGGTGAGCTACAGGATACTTGCTGTGGGCACCATCGCACAGGGGAAGGGGGAATGTGGCGCTCAACCAGCTCCATGTACTTCTCTGGTGAGCTACAGGATACTTGCTGTGGGCACCATCGCACAGGGGAAGGGTGAACGAAGCGCTCAACCAGCTCCGTGTACTTCTCTGGTGAGCTACAGGATACTTGCTGTGGGCACCATCGCACAGGGGTAGGGGGAATGTAGCGCTCAACCAGCTGCGTGCACTTCTCTGGTGAGCTACAGGATACTTGTTGTGGGCACCATCGCACAGGGGAAGGGGGAATGTAGCGCTCAACCAGCTCCGTGTACTTATCTGGTGAGCTACAGGATACTTGCTGTGGGCACCATCGCACAGGGGAAGGGAGAATGTAGCGCTCAACCAGCTCCGTGCACTTCTCTGGTGAGCTACAGGATACTTGCTGTGGGCACCATCGCATAGGGGAAGGGGGAATGTAGCGCTCAACCAGCTCCGTGTACTTCTCTGGTGAGCTACAGGATACTTGCTGTGGGCACCATCGCACAGGGGAAGGGGGAATGTAGCGCTCAACCAGCTCCGTGTACTTCTCTGGTGAGCTACAGGATACTTGCTGTGGGCACCGTCGCACAGGGGAAGGGGGAATGTAGCGCTCAACCAGCTCCGTGCACTTCTCTGGTGAGCTACAGGATACTTGCTGTGGGCACCATCGCACAGGGGAAGGGGGAATGTAGCGCTCAACCAGCTCCGTGCACTTCTCTGGTGAGCTACAGGATACTTGCTGTGGGCACCATCGCACAGGGGAAGGGGGAATGTAGTGCTCAACCAGCTCCGTGCACTTCTCTGGTGAGCTACAGGATACTTGCTGTGGGCACCATCGCACAGGGGAAGGGGGAATGTAGCGCCCAACCAGCTCCATGTACTTCTCTGGTGAGCTACAGGATACTTGCTGTGGGCACCATCGCACAGGGGAAGGGGGAATGTAGCGCTCAACCAGCTCCGTGTACTTCTCTGGTGAGCTACAGGATACTTGCTGTGGGCACCATCGCACAGGGGAAGGGTGAATGTAGCGCTCAACCAGCTCCGTGCACTTCTCTGGTGAGCTACAGGATACTTGCTGTGGGCACCATCGCACAGGGGAAGGGGGAATGTAGCGCTCAACCAGCTCAATGTACTTCTCTGGTGAGCTGCAGGATACTTGTTGTGGGCACCATCGCACAGGGGAAGGGAGAATGTATCGCTCAACCAGCTCCGTGTACTTCTCTGGTGAGCTACAGGATACTTGTTGTGGGCACCATCGCACAGGGGAAGGGGGAATGTAGCGCTCAACCAGCTCCGTGTACTTCTCTGGTGAGCTGCAGGATAATTGCTGTGGGTACCATCGCACAGGGGAAGGGGGAATGTAGCGCTCAACCAGCTCCGTGTACTTCTCTGGTGAGCTACAGGATACTTGCTGTGGGCACCATCGCACAGGGGAAGGGGGAATGTAGCGCTCAACCAGCTCCGTGCACTTCTCTGCTGAGCTACAGGATACTTGCTGTGGGCACCATCGCACAGGGGAAGGGGGAATGTCGCGCTCAACCAGCTCCGTGCACTTCTCTGCTGAGCTGCAGGATACTTGCTGTGGGCACCATCGCACAGGGGAAGGGGGAATGTAGTGCTCAACCAGCTCCGTGTACTTCTCTGGTGAGCTACAGGATACTTGCTGTGGGCACCATCGCACAGGGGAAGGGGGAATGTAGCGCTCAACCAGCTCCGTGTACTTCTCTGGTGAGCTACAGGATACTTGCCGTGGGCACCATCGCACAGGGGAAGGGGGAATGTAGCGCTCAACCAGCTCCGTGCACTTCTCTGGTGAGCTACAGGATACTTGCTGTGGGCACCATCGCACAGGGGAAGGGGGAATGTAGCGCTCAACCAGCTCCGTGCACTTCTCTGGTGAGCTACAGGATACTTGCTGTGGGCACCATCGCACAGGGGAAGGGGGAATGTAGCGCTCAACCAGCTCCGTGCACTTCTCTGGTGAGCTACAGGATACTTGTTGTGGGCACCATCGCACAGGGGAAGGGGGAATGTAGCGCTCAACCAGCTCCGTGCACTTCTCTGGTGAGCTACAGGATACTTGTTGTGGGCACCATCGCACAGGGGAAGGGGGAATGTAGTGCTCAACCAGCTCCGTGTACTTCTCTGGTGAGCTACAGGATACTTGTTGTGGGCACCATCGCACAGGGGAAGGGGGAATGTAGCGCTCAACCAGCTCCGTGTACTTCTCTGGTGAGCTACAGGATACTTGCTGTGGGCACCATCGCACAGGGGAAGGGAGAATGTAGCGCTCAACCAGCTCCGTGCACTTCTCTGGTGAGCTACAGGATACTTGCTGTGGGCACCATCGCACAGGGGAAGGGGGAATGTAGCGCTCAACCAGCTCCGTGCACTTCTCTGGTGAGCTGCAGGATACTTGTTGTGGGCACCATCGCACAGGGGAAGGGGGAATGTAGCGCTCAACCAGCTCCGTGCACTTCTCTGGTGAGCTACAGGATACTTGTTGTGGGCACCATCGCACAGGGGAAGGGGGAATGTAGCGCTCAACCAGGTCCGTGTACTTCTCTGGTGAGCTACAGGATACTTGCTGTGGGCACCATCGCACAGGGGAAGGGGGAATGTAGCGCTCAACCAGCTCCGTGTATTTCTCTGGTGAGCTACAGGATACTTGCTGTGGGCACCATCGCACAGGGGAAGGGGGAATGTAGCGCTCAACCAGCTCCGTGCACTTCTCTGGTGAGCTGCAGGATACTTGCTGTGGGCACCATCGCACAGGGGAAGGGGGAATATAGCGCTCAACCAGCTCCATGTACTTCTCTGGTGAGCTACAGGATACTTGCTGTGGGCACCATCGCACAGGGGAAGGGGGAATGTAGCGCTCAACCAGCTCCGTGTACTTCTCTGGTGAGCTGCAGGATACTTGTTGTGGGCACCATCGCACAGGGGAAGGGGGAATGTAGCGCTCAACCAGCTCCGTGTACTTCTCTGGTGAGCTACAGGATACTTGCTGTGGGCACCATCGCACAGGGGAAGGGGGAATGTAGCGCTCAACCAGCTCCGTGTATTTCTCTGGTGAGCTGCAGGATACTTGCTGTGGGCACCAGCGCACAGGGGAAGGGAGAATGTAGCGCTCAACTAGCTCCGTGCACTTCTCTGGTGAGCTACAGGATACTTGCTGTGGGCACCATCGCACAGGGGAAGGGGGAATGTAGCGCTCAACCAGCTCCGTGTACTTCTCTGGTGAGCTACAGGATACTTGTTGTGGGCACCATCGCACAGGGGAAGGGGGAATGTAGCGCTCAACCAGCTCCGTGCACTTCTCTGGTGAGCTACAGGATACTTGCTGTGGGCACCATCGCACAGGGGAAGGGGGAATGTAGCGCTCAACCAGCTCCATGTACTTCTCTGGTGAGCTACAGGATACTTGTTGTGGGCACCATCGCACAGGGGAAGGGGGAATGTAGCGCTCAACCAGCTCCGTGCACTTCTCTGGTGAGCTACAGGATACTTGCTGTGGGCACCATCGCACAGGGGAAGGGGGAATGTAGCGCTCAACCAGCTCCGTGCACTTCTCTGGTGAGCTGCAGGATACTTGCTGTGGGCACCATCGCAATGGGGGAAAGGGGAATGTAGCGCTCAACCAGCTCCGTGTACTTCTCTGGTGAGCTACAGGATACTTGCTGTGGGCACCATCGCACAGGGGAAGGGGGAATGTAGCGCTCAACCAGCTCCGTGCACTTCTCTGGTGAGCTACAGGATACTTGCTGTGGGCACCATCGCACAGGGGAAGGGGGAATGTAGCGCTCAACCAGCTCCGTGCACTTCTCTGGTGAGCTGCAGGATACTTGCTGTGGGCACCATCGCACAGGGGAAGGGGGAATGTAGCGCTTAACCAGCTCCATGAACTTCTCTGGTGAGCTACAGGATACTTGCTGTGGGCACCATCGCACAGGGGAAGGGGGAATGTAGCGCTCAACCAGCTCCGTGTACTTCTCTGGTGAGCTGCAGGAAACTTGTTGTGGGCACCATCGCACAGGGGAAGGGGGAATGTAGCGCTCAACCAGCTCCGTGCACTTCTCTGGTGAGCTGCAGGATACTTGCTGTGGGCACCATCGCACAGGGGAAGGGGGAATGTAGCGCTCAACCAGCTCCGTGCACTTCTCTGGTGAGCTACAGGATACTTGCTGGGGGCACCATCGCACAGGGGAAGGGGGAAAGTGGCGCTCAACCAGCTCCATGTACTTCTCTGGTGAGCTACAGGATACTTGCTGTGGGCACCATCGCACAGGGGATGGGTGAATGAAGCGCTCAACCAGCTCCGTGTACTTCTCTGGTGAGCTACAGGATACTTGCTGTGGGCACCATCGCACAGGGGTAGGGGGAATGTAGCGCTCAACCAGCTGCGTGCACTTCTCTGGTGAGCTACAGGATACATGTTGTGGGCACCATCGCACAGGGGAAGGGGGAATGTAGCGCTCAACCAGCTCCGTGTACTTCTCTGGTGAGCTACAGGATACTTGCTGTGGGCACCATCGCACAGGGGAAGGGGGAATGTAGCGCTCAACCAGCTCCGTGTACTTCTCTGGTGAGCTACAGGATACTTGCTGTGGGCACCATCGCACAGGGGAAGGGGGAATGTAGCGCTCAACCAGCTCCGTGCACTTCTCTGGTGAGCTAGAGGATACTTGTTGTGGGCACCATCGCACAGGGGAAGGGGGAATGTAGCGCTCAACCAGCTCCGTGCACTTCTCTGGTGAGCTACAGGATACTTGTTGTGGGCACCATCGCACAGGGGAAGGGGGAATGTAGCGCTCAACCAGCTCCGTGTACTTCTCTGGTGAGCTACAGGATACTTGTTGTGGGCACCATCGCACAGGGGAAGGGGGAATGTAGCGCTCAACCAGCTCCGTGTACTTCTCTGGTGAGCTACAGGATACTTGCTGTGGGCACCATCGCACAGGGGAAGGGAGAATGTAGCGCTCAACCAGCTCCGTGCACTTCTCTGGTGAGCTACAGGATACTTGCTGTAAGCACCATCGCATAGGGGAAGGGGGAATGTAGCGCTCAACCAGCTCCGTGTACTTCTCTGGTGAGCTACAGGATACTTGCTGTGGGCACCATCGCACAGGGGAAGGGGGAATGTAGCGCTCAACCAGCTCCGTGTACTTCTCTGGTGAGCTACAGGATACTTGCTCTGGGCACCGTCGCACAGGGGAAGGGGGAATGTAGCGCTCAACCAGCTCCGTTCACTTCTCTGGTGAGCTACAGGATACTTGCTGTGGGCACCATCGCACAGGGGAAGGGGGAATGTAGCGCTCAACCAGCTCCGTGCACTTCTCTGGTGAGCTACAGGATACTTGCTGTGGGCACCATCGCACAGGGGAAGGGGGAATGTAGTGCTCAACCAGCTCCGTGCACTTCTCTGGTGAGCTACAGGATACTTGCTGTGGGCACCATCGCACAGGGGAAGGGGGAATGTAGCGCCCAACCAGCTCCATGTACTTCTCTGGTGAGCTACAGGATACTTGCTGTGGGCACCATCGCACAGGGGAAGGGGGAATGTAGCGCTCAACCAGCTCCGTGTACTTCTCTGGTGAGCTACAGGATATTTGCTGTGGGCACCATCGCACAGGGGAAGGGAGAATGTAGCGCTCAACCAGCTCCGTGCACTTCTCTGGTGAGCTACAGGATACTTGCTGTGGGCACCATCGCACAGGGGGAGGGGGAATGTAGCGCTCAACCAGCTCCGTGTACTTCTCTGGTGAGCTACAGGATACTTACTGTGGGCACCATCGCACAGGGGAAGGGGGAATGTAGCGCTCAACCAGCTCCGTGCACTTCTCTGGTGAGCTACAGGATACTTGCTGTGGGCACCATCGCACAGGGGAAAGGAGAATGTAGCGCTCAACCAGCTCCGTGCACTTCTCTGGTGAGCTACAGGATACTTGCTGTGGGCACCATCGCACAGGGGAAGGGGGAATGTAGCGCTCAACCAGCTCCGTGCACTTCTCTGGTGAGCTACAGGATACTTGCTGTGGGCACCATCGCACAGGGGAAGGGGGAATGTAGCGCTCAACCAGCTCATTGTACTTCTCTGGTGAGCTACAGGATACTTGTTGTGGGCACCATCGCACAGGGGAAGGGAGAATGTATCGCTCAACCAGCTCCGTGTACTTCTCTGGTGAGCTACAGGATACTTGTTGTGGGCACCATCGCACAGGGGAAGGGGGAATGTAGCGCTCAACCAGCTCCGTGTACTTCTCTGGTGAGCTGCAGGATAATTGCTGTGGGTACCATCGCACAGGGGAAGGGGGAATGTAGCGCTCAACCAGCTCCGTGTACTTCTCTGGTGAGCTACAGGATACTTGCTGTGGGCACCATCGCACAGGGGAAGGGGGAATGTAGCGCTCAACCAGCTCCGTGCACTTCTCTGGTGAGCTACAGGATACTTGCTGTGGGCACCATCGCACAGGGGAAGGGGGAATGTAGTGCTCAACCAGCTCCGTGCACTTCTCTGGTGAGCTACAGGATACTTGCTGTGGGCACCATCGCACAGGGGAAGGGGGAATGTAGCGCCCAACCAGCTCCATGTACTTCTCTGGTGAGCTACAGGATACTTGCTGTGGGCACCATCGCACAGGGGAAGGGGGAATGTAGCGCTCAACCAGCTCCGTGTACTTCTCTGGTGAGCTACAGGATACTTGCTGTGGGCACCATCGCACAGGGGAAGGGGGAATGTAGCGCTCAACCAGCTCCGTGCACTTCTCTGGTGAGCTACAGGATACTTGCTGTGGGCACCATCGCACAGGGGAAGGGGGAATGTAGCGCTCAACCAGCTCAATGTACTTCTCTGGTGAGCTGCAGGATACTTGTTGTGGGCACCATCGCACAGGGGAAGGGAGAATGTATCGCTCAACCAGCTCCGTGTACTTCTCTGGTGAGCTACAGGATACTTGTTGTGGGCACCATCGCACAGGGGAAGGGGGAATGTAGCGCTCAACCAGCTCCGTGTACTTCTCTGGTGAGCTGCAGGATAATTGCTGTGGGTACCATCGCACAGGGGAAGGGGGAATGTAGCGCTCAACCAGCTCCGTGTACTTCTCTGGTGAGCTACAGGATACTTGCTGTGGGCACCATCGCACAGGGGAAGGGGGAATGTAGCGCTCAACCAGCTCCGTGCACTTCTCTGCTGAGCTACAGGATACTTGCTGTGGGCACCATCGCACAGGGGAAGGGGGAATGTCGCGCTCAACCAGCTCCGTGCACTTCTCTGCTGAGCTGCAGGATACTTGCTGTGGGCACCATCGCACAGGGGAAGGGGGAATGTAGTGCTCAACCAGCTCCGTGTACTTCTCTGGTGAGCTACAGGATACTTGCTGTGGGCACCATCGCACAGGGGAAGGGGGAATGTAGCGCTCAACCAGCTCCGTGTACTTCTCTGGTGAGCTACAGGATACTTGCCGTGGGCACCATCGCACAGGGGAAGGGGGAATGTAGCGCTCAACCAGCTCCGTGCACTTCTCTGGTGAGCTACAGGATACTTGCTGTGGGCACCATCGCACAGGGGAAGGGGGAATGTAGCGCTCAACCAGCTCCGTGCACTTCTCTGGTGAGCTACAGGATACTTGCTGTGGGCATCATCGCACAGGGGAAGGGGGAATGTAGCGCTCAACCAGCTCCGTGCACTTCTCTGGTGAGCTACAGGATACTTGTTGTGGGCACCATCGCACAGGGGAAGGGGGAATGTAGCGCTCAACCAGCTCCGTGCACTTCTCTGGTGAGCTACAGGATACTTGTTGTGGGCACCATCGCACAGGGGAAGGGGGAATGTAGTGCTCAACCAGCTCCGTGTACTTCTCTGGTGAGCTACAGGATACTTGTTGTGGGCACCATCGCACAGGGGAAGGGGGAATGTAGCGCTCAACCAGCTCCGTGTACTTCTCTGGTGAGCTACAGGATACTTGCTGTGGGCACCATCGCACAGGGGAAGGGAGAATGTAATTCTCAACCAGCTCCGTGCACTTCTCTGGTGAGCTACAGGATACTTGCTGTGGGCACCATCGCACAGGGGAAGGGGGAATGTAGCGCTCAACCAGCTCCGTGCACTTCTCTGGTGAGCTGCAGGATACTTGTTGTGGGCACCATCGCACAGGGGAAGGGGGAATGTAGCGCTCAACCAGCTCCGTGCACTTCTCTGGTGAGCTACAGGATACTTGTTGTGGGCACCATCGCACAGGGGAAGGGGGAATGTAGCGCTCAACCAGCTCCGTGTACTTCTCTGGTGAGCTACAGGATACTTGCTGTGGGCACCATCGCACAGGGGAAGGGGGAATGTAGCGCTCAACCAGCTCCGTGTATTTCTCTGGTGAGCTACAGGATACTTGCTGTGGGCACCATCGCACAGGGGAAGGGGGAATGTAGCGCTCAACCAGCTCCGTGCACTTCTCTGGTGAGCTGCAGGATACTTGCTGTGGGCACCATCGCACAGGGGAAGGGGGAATATAGCGCTCAACCAGCTCCATGTACTTCTCTGGTGAGCTACAGGATACTTGCTGTGGGCACCATCGCACAGGGGAAGGGGGAATGTAGCGCTCAACCAGCTCCGTGTACTTCTCTGGTGAGCTGCAGGATACTTGTTGTGGGCACCATCGCACAGGGGAAGGGGGAATGTAGCGCCCAACCAGCTCCGTGTACTTCTCTGGTGAGCTACAGGATACTTGCTGTGGGCACCATCGCACAGGGGAAGGGGGAATGTAGCGCTCAACCAGCTCCGTGTATTTCTCTGGTGAGCTGCAGGATACTTGCTGTGGGCACCAGCGCACAGGGGAAGGGAGAATGTAGCGCTCAACTAGCTCCGTGCACTTCTCTGGTGAGCTACAGGATACTTGCTGTGGGCACCATCGCACAGGGGAAGGGGGAATGTAGCGCTCAACCAGCTCCGTGTACTTCTCTGGTGAGCTACAGGATACTTGTTGTGGGCACCATCGCACAGGGGAAGGGGGAATGTAGCGCTCAACCAGCTCCGTGCACTTCTCTGGTGAGCTACAGGATACTTGCTGTGGGCACCATCGCACAGGGGAAGGGGGAATGTAGCGCTCAACCAGCTCCATGTACTTCTCTGGTGAGCTACAGGATACTTGTTGTGGGCACCATCGCACAGGGGAAGGGGGAATGTAGCGCTCAACCAGCTCCGTGCACTTCTCTGGTGAGCTACAGGATACTTGCTGTGGGCACCATCGCACAGGGGAAGGGGGAATGTAGCGCTCAACCAGCTCCGTGCACTTCTCTGGTGAGCTGCAGGATACTTGCTGTGGGCACCATCGCAATGGGGGAAAGGGGAATGTAGCGCTCAACCAGCTCCGTGTACTTCTCTGGTGAGCTACAGGATACTTGCTGTGGGCACCATCGCACAGGGGAAGGGGGAATGTAGCGCTCAACCAGCTCCGTGCACTTCTCTGGTGAGCTACAGGATACTTGCTGTGGGCACCATCGCACAGGGGAAGGGGGAATGTAGCGCTCAACCAGCTCCGTGCACTTCTCTGGTGAGCTGCAGGATACTTGCTGTGGGCACCATCGCACAGGGGAAGGGGGAATGTAGCGCTTAACCAGCTCCATGAACTTCTCTGGTGAGCTACAGGATACTTGCTGTGGGCACCATCGCACAGGGGAAGGGGGAATGTAGCGCTCAACCAGCTCCGTGTACTTCTCTGGTGAGCTGCAGGATACTTGTTGTGGGCACCATCGCACAGGGGAAGGGGGAATGTAGCGCTCAACCAGCTCCGTGCACTTCTCTGGTGAGCTGCAGGATACTTGCTGTGGGCACCATCGCACAGGGGAAGGGGGAATGTAGCGCTCAACCAGCTCCGTGCACTTCTCTGGTGAGCTACAGGATACTTGCTGTGGGCACCATCGCACAGGGGAAGGGGGAAAGTGGCGCTCAACCAGCTCCATGTACTTCTCTGGTGAGCTACAGGATACTTGCTGTGGGCACCATCGCACAGGGGAAGGGTGAATGAAGCGCTCAACCAGCTCCGTGTACTTCTCTGGTGAGCTACAGGATACTTGCTGTGGGCACCATCGCACAAGGGTAGGGGGAATGTAGCGCTCAACCAGCTGCGTGCACTTCTCTGGTGAGCTACAGGATACTTGTTGTGGGCACCATCGCACAGGGGAAGGGGGAATGTAGCGCTCAACCAGCTCCGTGTACTTCTCTGGTGAGCTACAGGATACTTGCTGTGGGCACCATCGCACAGGGGAAGGGGGAATGTAGCGCTCAACCAGCTCCGTGTACTTCTCTGGTGAGCTACAGGATACTTGCTGTGGGCACCATCGCACAGGGGAAGGGGGAATGTAGCGCTCAACCAGCTCCGTGCACTTCTCTGGTGAGCTACAGGATACTTGTTGTGGGCACCATCGCACAGGGGAAGGGGGAATGTAGCGCTCAACCAGCTCCGTGCACTTCTCTGGTGAGCTACAGGATACTTGTTGTGGGCACCATCGCACAGGGGAAGGGGGAATGTAGCGCTCAACCAGCTCCGTGTACTTCTCTGGTGAGCTACAGGATACTTGTTGTGGGCACCATCGCACAGGGGAAGGGGGAATGTAGCGCTCAACCAGCTCCGTGTACTTCTCTGGTGAGCTACAGGATACTTGCTGTGGACACCATCGCACAGGGGAAGGGAGAATGTAGCGCTCAACCAGCTCCGTGCACTTCTCTGGTGAGCTACAGGATACTTGCTGTAAGCACCATCGCATAGGGGAAGGGGGAATGTAGCGCTCAACCAGCTCCGTGTACTTCTCTGGTGAGCTACAGGATACTTGCTGTGGGCACCATCGCACAGGGGAAGGGGGAATGTAGCGCTCAACCAGCTCCGTGTACTTCTCTGGTGAGCTACAGGATACTTGCTGTGGGCACCGTCGCACAGGGGAAGGGGGAATGTAGCGCTCAACCAGCTCCGTGCACTTCTCTGGTGAGCTACAGGATACTTGCTGTGGGCACCATCGCACAGGGGAAGGGGGAATGTAGCGCTCAACCAGCTCCGTGCACTTCTCTGGTGAGCTACAGGATACTTGCTGTGGGCACCATCGCACAGGGGAAGGGGGAATGTAGTGCTCAACCAGCTCCGTGCACTTCTCTGGTGAGCTACAGGATACATGCTGTGGGCACCATCGCACAGGGGAAGGGGGAATGTAGCGCCCAACCAGCTCCATGTACTTCTCTGGTGAGCTACAGGATACTTACTGTGGGCACCATCGCACAGGGGAAGGGGGAATGTAGCGCTCAACCAGCTCCGTGCACTTCTCTGGTGAGCTACAGGATACTTGCTGTGGGCACCATCGCACAGGGGGAGGGGGAATGTAGCGCTCAACCAGCTCCGTGTACTTCTCTGGTGAGCTGCAGGATAATTGCTGTGGGTACCATCGCACAGGGGAAGGGGGAATGTAGCGCTCAACCAGCTCCGTGTACTTCTCTGGTGAGCTACAGGATACTTGCTGTGGGCACCATCGCACAGGGGAAGGGGGAATGTAGCGCTCAACCAGCTCCGTGCACTTCTCTGCTGAGCTACAGGATACTTGCTGTGGGCACCATCGCACAGGGGAAGGGGGAATGTCGCGCTCAACCAGCTCCGTGCACTTCTCTGGTGAGCTGCAGGATACTTGCTGTGGGCACCATCGCACAGGGGAAGGGGGAATGTAGTGCTCAACCAGCTCCGTGTACTTCTCTGGTGAGCTACAGGATACTTGCTGTGGGCACCATCGCACAGGGGAAGGGGGAATGTAGCGCTCAACCAGCTCCGTGTACTTCTCTGGTGAGCTACAGGATACTTGCCGTGGGCACCATCGCACAGGGGAAGGGGGAATGTAGCGCTCAACCAGCTCCGTGCACTTCTCTGGTGAGCTACAGGATACTTGCTGTGGGCACCATCGCACAGGGGAAGGGGGAATGTAGCGCTCAACCAGCTCCGTGCACTTCTCTGGTGAGCTACAGGATACTTGCTGTGGGCACCATCGCACAGGGGAAGGGGGAATGTAGCGCTCAACCAGCTCCGTGCACTTCTCTGGTGAGCTACAGGATACTTGTTGTGGGCACCATCGCACAGGGGAAGGGGGAATGTAGCGCTCAACCAGCTCCGTGCACTTCTCTGGTGAGCTACAGGATACTTGTTGTGGGCACCATCGCACAGGGGAAGGGGGAATGTAGTGCTCAACCAGCTCCGTGTACTTCTCTGGTGAGCTACAGGATACTTGTTGTGGGCACCATCGCACAGGGGAAGGGGGAATGTAGCGCTCAACCAGCTCCGTGTACTTCTCTGGTGAGCTACACGATACTTGCTGTGGGCACCATCGCACAGGGGAAGGGAGAATGTAGCGCTCAACCAGCTCCGTGCACTTCTCTGGTGAGCTACAGGATACTTGCTGTGGGCACCATCGCACAGGGGAAGGGGGAATGTAGCGCTCAACCAGCTCCGTGCACTTCTCTGGTGAGCTGCAGGATACTTGTTGTGGGCACCATCGCACAGGGGAAGGGGGAATGTAGCGCTCAACCAGCTCCGTGCACTTCTCTGGTGAGCTACAGGATACTTGTTGTGGGCACCATCGCACAGGGGAAGGGGGAATGTAGCGCTCAACCAGCTCCGTGTACTTCTCTGGTGAGCTACAGGATACTTGCTGTGGGCACCATCGCACAGGGGAAGGGGGAATGTAGCGCTCAACCAGCTCCGTGCACTTCTCTGGTGAGCTGCAGGATACTTGCTGTGGGCACCATCGCACAGGGGAAGGGGGAATATAGCGCTCAACCAGCTCCATGTACTTCTCTGGTGAGCTACAGGATACTTGCTGTGGGCACCATCGCACAGGGGAAGGGGGAATGTAGCGCTCAACCAGCTCCGTGTACTTCTCTGGTGAGCTGCAGGATACTTGTTGTGGGCACCATCGCACAGGGGAAGGGGGAATGTAGCGCCCAACCAGCTCCGTGTACTTCTCTGGTGAGCTACAGGATACTTGCTGTGGGCACCATCGCACAGGGGAAGGGGGAATGTAGCGCTCAACCAGCTCCGTGTATTTCTCTGGTGAGCTGCAGGATACTTGCTGTGGGCACCAGCGCACAGGGGAAGGGAGAATGTAGCGCTCAACTAGCTCCGTGCACTTCTCTGGTGAGCTACAGGATACTTGCTGTGGGCACCATCGCACAGGGGAAGGGGGAATGTAGCGCTCAACCAGCTCCGTGTACTTCTCTGGTGAGCTACAGGATACTTGTTGTGGGCACCATCGCACAGGGGAAGGGGGAATGTAGCGCTCAACCAGCTCCGTGCACTTCTCTGGTGAGCTACAGGATACTTGCTGTGGGCACCATCGCACAGGGGAAGGGGGAATGTAGCGCTCAACCAGCTCCATGTACTTCTCTGGTGAGCTACAGGATACTTGTTGTGGGCACCATCGCACAGGGGAAGGGGGAATGTAGCGCTCAACCAGCTCCGTGCACTTCTCTGGTGAGCTACAGGATACTTGCTGTGGGCACCATCGCACAGGGGAAGGGGGAATGTAGCGCTCAACCAGCTCCGTGCACTTCTCTGGTGAGCTGCAGGATACTTGCTGTGGGCACCATCGCAATGGGGGAAAGGGGAATGTAGCGCTCAACCAGCTCCGTGTACTTCTCTGGTGAGCTACAGGATACTTGCTGTGGGCACCATCGCACAGGGGAAGGGGGAATGTAGCGCTCAACCAGCTCCGTGCACTTCTCTGGTGAGCTACAGGATACTTGCTGTGGGCACCATCGCACAGGGGAAGGGGGAATGTAGCGCTCAACCAGCTCCGTGCACTTCTCTGGTGAGCTGCAGGATACTTGCTGTGGGCACCATCGCACAGGGGAAGGGGGAATGTAGCGCTTAACCAGCTCCATGAACTTCTCTGGTGAGCTACAGGATACTTGCTGTGGGCACCATCGCACAGGGGAAGGGGGAATGTAGCGCTCAACCAGCTCCGTGTACTTCTCTGGTGAGCTGCAGGATACTTGTTGTGGGCACCATCGCACAGGGGAAGGGGGAATGTAGCGCTCAACCAGCTCCGTGCACTTCTCTGGTGAGCTGCAGGATACTTGCTGTGGGCACCATCGCACAGGGGAAGGGGGAATGTAGCGCTCAACCAGCTCCGTGCACTTCTCTGGTGAGCTACAGGATACTTGCTGTGGGCACCATCGCACAGGGGAAGGGGGAAAGTGGCGCTCAACCAGCTCCATGTACTTCTCTGGTGAGCTACAGGATACTTGCTGTGGGCACCATCGCACAGGGGAAGGGTGAATGAAGCGCTCAACCAGCTCCGTGTACTTCTCTGGTGAGCTACAGGATACTTGCTGTGGGCACCATCGCACAAGGGTAGGGGGAATGTAGCGCTCAACCAGCTGCGTGCACTTCTCTGGTGAGCTACAGGATACTTGTTGTGGGCACCATCGCACAGGGGAAGGGGGAATGTAGCGCTCAACCAGCTCCGTGTACTTCTCTGGTGAGCTACAGGATACTTGCTGTGGGCACCATCGCACAGGGGAAGGGGGAATGTAGCGCTCAACCAGCTCCGTGTACTTCTCTGGTGAGCTACAGGATACTTGCTGTGGGCACCATCGCACAGGGGAAGGGGGAATGTAGCGCTCAACCAGCTCCGTGCACTTCTCTGGTGAGCTACAGGATACTTGTTGTGGGCACCATCGCACAGGGGAAGGGGGAATGTAGCGCTCAACCAGCTCCGTGCACTTCTCTGGTGAGCTACAGGATACTTGTTGTGGGCACCATCGCACAGGGGAAGGGGGAATGTAGCGCTCAACCAGCTCCGTGTACTTCTCTGGTGAGCTACAGGATACTTGTTGTGGGCACCATCGCACAGGGGAAGGGGGAATGTAGCGCTCAACCAGCTCCGTGTACTTCTCTGGTGAGCTACAGGATACTTGCTGTGGGCACCATCGCACAGGGGAAGGGAGAATGTAGCGCTCAACCAGCTCCGTGCACTTCTCTGGTGAGCTACAGGATACTTGCTGTAAGCACCATCGCATAGGGGAAGGGGGAATGTAGCGCTCAACCAGCTCCGTGTACTTCTCTGGTGAGCTACAGGATACTTGCTGTGGGCACCATCGCACAGGGGAAGGGGGAATGTAGCGCTCAACCAGCTCCGTGTACTTCTCTGGTGAGCTACAGGATACTTGCTGTGGGCACCGTCGCAAAGGGGAAGGGGGAATGTAGCGCTCAACCAGCTCCGTGCACTTCTCTGGTGAGCTACAGGATACTTGCTGTGGGCACCATCGCACAGGGGAAGGGGGAATGTAGCGCTCAACCAGCTCCGTGCACTTCTCTGGTGAGCTACAGGATACTTGCTGTGGGCACCATCGCACAGGGGAAGGGGGAATGTAGTGCTCAACCAGCTCCGTGCACTTCTCTGGTGAGCTACAGGATACTTGCTGTGGGCACCATCGCACAGGGGAAGGGGGAATGTAGCGCCCAACCAGCTCCATGTACTTCTCTGGTGAGCTACAGGATACTTACTGTGGGCACCATCGCACAGGGGAAGGGGGAATGTAGCGCTCAACCAGCTCCGTGCACTTCTCTGGTGAGCTACAGGATACTTGCTGTGGGCACCATCGCACAGGGGGAGGGGGAATGTAGCGCTCAACCAGCTCCGTGTACTTCTCTGGTGAGCTGCAGGATAATTGCTGTGGGTACCATCGCACAGGGGAAGGGGGAATGTAGCGCTCAACCAGCTCCGTGTACTTCTCTGGTGAGCTACAGGATACTTGCTGTGGGCACCATCGCACAGGGGAAGGGGGAATGTAGCGCTCAACCAGCTCCGTGCACTTCTCTGCTGAGCTACAGGATACTTGCTGTGGGCACCATCGCACAGGGGAAGGGGGAATGTCGCGCTCAACCAGCTCCGTGCACTTCTCTGGTGAGCTGCAGGATACTTGCTGTGGGCACCATCGCACAGGGGAAGGGGGAATGTAGTGCTCAACCAGCTCCGTGTACTTCTCTGGTGAGCTACAGGATACTTGCTGTGGGCACCATCGCACAGGGGAAGGGGGAATGTAGCGCTCAACCAGCTCCGTGTACTTCTCTGGTGAGCTACAGGATACTTGCCGTGGGCACCATCGCACAGGGGAAGGGGGAATGTAGCGCTCAACCAGCTCCGTGCACTTCTCTGGTGAGCTACAGGATACTTGCTGTGGGCACCATCGCACAGGGGAAGGGGGAATGTAGCGCTCAACCAGCTCCGTGCACTTCTCTGGTGAGCTACAGGATACTTGCTGTGGGCACCATCGCACAGGGGAAGGGGGAATGTAGCGCTCAACCAGCTCCGTGCACTTCTCTGGTGAGCTACAGGATACTTGTTGTGGGCACCATCGCACAGGGGAAGGGGGAATGTAGCGCTCAACCAGCTCCGTGCACTTCTCTGGTGAGCTACAGGATACTTGTTGTGGGCACCATCGCACAGGGGAAGGGGGAATGTAGTGCTCAACCAGCTCCGTGTACTTCTCTGGTGAGCTACAGGATACTTGTTGTGGGCACCATCGCACAGGGGAAGGGGGAATGTAGCGCTCAACCAGCTCCGTGTACTTCTCTGGTGAGCTACACGATACTTGCTGTGGGCACCATCGCACAGGGGAAGGGAGAATGTAGCGCTCAACCAGCTCCGTGCACTTCTCTGGTGAGCTACAGGATACTTGCTGTGGGCACCATCGCACAGGGGAAGGGGGAATGTAGCGCTCAACCAGCTCCGTGCACTTCTCTGGTGAGCTGCAGGATACTTGTTGTGGGCACCATCGCACAGGGGAAGGGGGAATGTAGCGCTCAACCAGCTCCGTGCACTTCTCTGGTGAGCTACAGGATACTTGTTGTGGGCACCATCGCACAGGGGAAGGGGGAATGTAGCGCTCAACCAGCTCCGTGTACTTCTCTGGTGAGCTACAGGATACTTGCTGTGGGCACCATCGCACAGGGGAAGGGGGAATGTAGCGCTCAACCAGCTCCGTGTATTTCTCTGGTGAGCTACAGGATACTTGCTGTGGGCACCATCGCACAGGGGAAGGGGGAATGTAGCGCTCAACCAGCTCCGTGCACTTCTCTGGTGAGCTACAGGATACTTGCTGTGGGCACCATCGCATAGGGGAAGGGGGAATGTAGCGCTCAACCAGCTCCGTGCACTTCTCTGGTGAGCTACAGGATACTTGCTGTGGGCACCATCGCACAGGGGAAGGGGGAATGTAGTGCTCAACCAGCTCCGTGCACTTCTCTGGTGAGCTACAGGATACTTGCTGTGGGCACCATCGCACAGGGGAAGGGGGAATGTAGCGCTCAACCAGCTCCATGTACTTCTCTGGTGAGCTACAGGATACTTGCTGTGGGCACCATCGCACAGGGGAAGGGGGAATGTAGCGCTCAACCAGCTCCGTGTACTTCTCTGGTGAGCTACAGGATACTTGCTGTGGGCACCATCGCACAGGGGAAGGGAGAATGTAGCGCTCAACCAGCTCCGTGCACTTCTCTGGTGAGCTACAGGATACTTGCTGTGGGCACCATCGCACAGGGGGAGGGGGAATGTAGCGCTCAACCAGCTCCGTGTACTTCTCTGGTCAGCTACAGGATACTTACTGTGGGCACCATCGAACAGGGGAAGGGGGAATGTAGCGCTCAACCAGCTCCGTGCACTTCTCTGGTGAGCTACAGGATACTTGCTGTGGGCACCATCGCACAGGGGAAGGGAGAATGTAGCGCTCAACCAGCTCCGTGCACTTCTCTGGTGAGCTACAGGATACTTTCTGTGGGCACCATCGCACAGGGGAAGGGGAAATGTAGCGCTCAACCAGCTCCGTGCACTTCTCTGGTGAGCTACAGGATACTTGCTGTGGGCACCATCGCACAGGGGAAGGGGGAATGTAGTGCTCAACCAGCTCATTGTACTTCTCTGGTGAGCTACAGGATACTTGCTGTGGGCACCATCGCACAGGGGAAGGGGGAATGTAGCGCTCAACCAGCTCCATGTACTTCTCTGGTGAGCTACAGGATACTTGCTGTGGGCACCTTCGCACAGGGGAAGGGGGAATGTAGCGCTCAACCAGCTCCGTGTACTTCTCTGGTGAGCTACAGGATACTTGCTGTGGGCACCATCGCACAGGGGAAGGGGGAATGTAGCGCTCAACCAGCTCCGTGTACTTCTCTGGTGAGCTACAGGATACTTGTTGTGGGCACCATCGCACAGGGGAAGGGGGAATGTAGCGCTCAACCAGCTCCGTGTACTTCTCTGGTGAGCTACAGGATACTTGCTGTGGGCACCATCGCACAGGGGAAGGGGAATGTAGCGCTCAACCAGCTCCGTGCACTCCTCTGGTGAGCTACAGGATACTTGCTGTGGGCACCATCGCACAGGGGAAGGGGGAATGTAGCGCTCAACCAGCTCCGTGCACTTCTCTGGTGAGCTAAAGGATACTTGCTGTGGGCACCATCGCACAGGGGAAGGGGGAATGTAGCGGTCAACCAGCTCCGTGCACTTCTCTGGTGAGCTACAGGATACTTGCTGTGGGCACCATCGCACAGGGGAAGGGGGAATGTAGCGCTCAACCAGCTCCATGTACTTCTCTGGTGAGCTACAGGATACTTGCTGTGGGCACCATCGCACAGGGGAAGGGGGAATGTAGCGCTCAACCAGCTCCGTGTACTTCTCTGGTGAGCTACAGGATACTTGCTGTGGGCACCATCGCACAGGGGAAGGGGGAATGTAGCGCTCAACCAGCTCCGTGTACTTCTCTGGTGAGCTACAGGATACTTGTTGTTGGCACCATCGCACAGGGGAAGGGGGAATGTAGCGCTCAACGAGCTCCGTGCACTTCTCTGGTGAGCTACAGGATACTTGTTGTGGGCACTATCGCACAGGGGAAGGGGGAATGTAGCGCTCAACCAGCTCCGTGCACTTCTCTGGTGAGCTACAGGATACTTGCTGTGGGCACCATCGCACAGGGGAAGGGGGAATGTAGCGCTCAACCGGCTCCGTGCACTTCTCTGGTGAGCTACAGGATGCTTGTTGTGGGCACCATCGCACAGGGGAAGGGGGAATGTAGCGCTCAACCAGCTCCGTGTACTTCTCTGGTGAGCTACAGGATACTTGTTGTGGGCACCATCGCACAGGGGAAGGGGGAATGTAGCGCTCAACCAGCTCCGTGTACTTCTCTGGTGAGCTGCAGGATACTTGCTGTGGGCACCATCGCACAGGGGAAGGGGGAATGTAGCGCTCAACCAGCTCCGTGTACTTCTCTGGTGAGCTGCAGGATACTTGTTGTGGGCACCATCGCACAGGGGAAGGAGGAATGTAGCGCTCAACCAGCTCCGTGCACTTCTCTGGTGAGCTACAGGATACTTGAAGTGGGCACCATCGCACAGGGGAAGGGGGAATGTAGCGCTCAACCAGCTCCGTGCACTTCTCTGGTGAGCTGCAGGATACTTGCTGTGGGCACCATCGCACAGGGGAAGGGGGAATGTAGCGCTCAACCAGCTCCGTGTACTTCTCTGGTGAGCTACAGGATACTTGTTGTGGGCACCATCGCACAGGGGAAGGGGGAATGTAGCGCTCAACCAGCTCCGTGCACTTCTCTGGTGAGCTACATGATACGTGCTGTGGGCACCATCGCACAGGGGAAGGGGGAATGTAGCGCTCAACCAGCTCCGTGCACTTCTCTGGTGAGCTACAGGATACTTGCTGTGGGCACCATCGCCCAGGGGAAGGGGGAATGTAGCGCTCAACCAGCTCCGTGTACTTCTCTGGTGAGCTACAGGATACTTGCTGTGGGCACCATCGCACAGGGGAAGGGGGAATGTAGCGCTCAACCAGCTCCGTGCACTTCTCTGGTGAGCTACAGGATACTTGCTGTGGGCACCATCGCACAGGGGGAGGGGGAATGTAGCGCTCAACCAGCTCCGTGCACTTCTCTGGTGAGCTACAGGATACTTGTTGTGGGCACCATCGCACAGGGGAAGGGGGAATGTAGCGCTCAACCAGCTCCGTGCACTTCTCTGGTGAGCTACCGGATACTTGCTGTGGGCACCATCGCACAGGGGAAGGGGGAATGTAGCGCTCAACCAGCTCCATGTACTTCTCTGGTGAGCTGCAGGATACTTGTTGTGGGCACCATCGCACAGGGGAAGGGGGAATGTAGCGCTCAACCAGCTCCGTGCACTTCTCTGGTGAGCTGCAGGATACTTGCTGTGGGCACCATCGCACAGGGGAAGGGGGAATGTAGCGCTCAACCAGCTCCGTGTACTTCTCTGGTGAGCTACAGGATACTTGCTGTGGGCACCATCGCACAGGGGAAGGGGGAATGTAGCGCTCAACCAGATCCGTGCACTTCTCTGGTGAGCTAGAGGATACTTGTTGTGGGCACCATCGCACAGGGGAAGGGGGAATGTAGCGCTCAACCAGCTCCGTGCATTTCTCTGGTGAGCTACAGGATACTTGCTGTGGGCACCATCGCACAGGGGAAGGGGGAATGTAGCGCTCAACCAGCTCCGTGCACTTCTCTGGTGAGCTACAGGATACTTGCTGTGGGCACCATCGCACAGGGGAAGGGGGAATGTAGCGCTCAACCAGCTCCATCTACTTCTCTTGTGAGCTGCAGGATACTTGCTGTGGGCACCATCGCACAGGGGAAGGGGGAATGTAGCGCTCAACCAGCTCCGTGCACTTCTCTGGTGAGCTGCAGGGTACTTGTTGTGGGCACCATCGCACAGGGGAAGGGGGGATGTAGCGCTCAACCAGCTCCGTGTACTTCTCTGGTGAGCTACAGGATACTTGCTGTGGGCACCATCGCACAGGGGAAGGGGGAATGTAGCGCTCAACCAGCTCCGTGTACTTCTCTGGTGAGCTACAGGATACTTGCTGTGGGCACCATCGCACAGGGGAAGGGGGAATGTAGCGCTCAACCAGCTCCATGTACTTCTCTGGTGAGCTACAGGATACTTGCTGTGGGCACCATCGCACAGGGGAAGGGGGAATGTAGCGCTCAACCAGCTCCGTGTACTTCTCTGGTGAGCTACAGGATACTTGCTGTGGGCACCATCGCACAGGGGAAGGGGGAATGTAGCGCTCAACCAGCTCCGTGTACTTCTCTGGTGAGCTACAGTATACTTGCTGTGGGCACCATCGCACAGGGGAAGGGGGAATGTAGCGCTCAACCAGCTCCGTGCACTTCTCTGGTGAGCTACAGGATACTTGCTGTGGGCACCATCGCACAGGGGAAGGGGGAATGTAGCGCTCAACCAGCTCCGTGTACTTCTCTGGTGAGCTACAGGATACTTGCTGTGGGCACCATCGCACAGGGGAAGGGGGAATGTAGCGCTCAACCAGCTCCGTGCACTTCTCTGATGAGCTACAGGATACTTGCTGTGGGCACCATCGCACAGGGGAAGGGAGAATGTAGCGCTCAACCAGCTCCGTGCACTTCTCTGGTGAGCTACAGGATACTTGCTGTGGGCACCATCGCACAGGGGAAGGGGGAATGTAGTGCTCAACCAGCTCCATGTACTTCTCTGGTGCGCTACAGGATACTTGCTGTGGGCACCATCGCACAGGGGAAGGGGGAATGTAGCGCTCAACCAGCTCCGTGCACTTCTCTGGTGAGCTACAGGATACTTGCTGTGGGCACCATCGCACAGGGGAAGGGGGAATGTAGCGCTCAACCAGCTCCATGTACTTCTCTCGTGAGCTACAGGATACTTGCTGTGGGCACCATCGCACAGGGGAAGGGGGAATGTAGCGCTCAACCAGCTCCGTGCACTTCTCTGGTGAGCTACAGGGTACTTGCTGTGGGCACCATCGCACGGGGGAAGGGGGAATGTAGCGCTCAACCAGCTCCGTGCACTTCTCTGGTGAGCTGCAGGATACTTGCTGTGGGCACCATCGCACAGGGGAAGGGGGAATGTAGCGCTCAACCAGCTCCGTGTATTTCTCTGGTGAGCTACAGGATACTTGCTGTGGGCACCATCGCCCAGGGGAAGGGGGAATGTAGCGCTCAACCAGCTCCGTGTACTTCTCTGGTGAGCTACAGGATACTTGCTGTGGGCACCATCGCACAGGGGAAGGGGGAATGTAGCGCTCAACCAGCTCCGTGCACTTCTCTGGTGAGCTACAGGATACTTGCTGTGGGCACCATCGCACAGGGGAAGGGGGAATGTAGCGCTCAACCAGCTCCGTGCACTTCTCTGGTGAGCTACAGGATACTTGTTGTGGGCACCATCGCACAGGGGAAGGGGGAATGTAGCGCTCAACCAGCTCCGTGCACTTCTCTGGTGAGCTACCGGATACTTGCTGGTGGCACCATCGCACAGGGGAAGGGGGAATGTAGCGCTCAACCAGCTCCATGTACTTCTCTGGTGAGCTGCAGGATACTTGTTGTGGGCACCATCGCACAGGGGAAGGGGGAATGTAGCGCTCAACCAGCTCCGTGCACTTCTCTGGTGAGCTGCAGGATACTTGCTGTGGGCACCATCGCACAGGGGAAGGGGGAATGTAGCGCTCAACCAGCTCCGTGTACTTCTCTGGTGAGCTACAGGATACTTGCTGTGGGCACCATCGCACAGGGGAAGGGGGAATGTAGCGCTCAACCAGCTCCGTGCACTTCTCTGGTGAGCTAGAGGATACTTGTTGTGGGCACCATCGCACAGGGGAAGGGGGAATGTAGCGCTCAACCAGCTCCGTGCACTTCTCTGGTGAGCTACAGGATACTTGCTGTGGGCACCATCGCACAGGGGAAGGGGGAATGTAGCGCTCAACCAGCTCCGTGCACTTCTCTGGTGAGCTACAGGATACTTGCTGTGGGCACCATCGCACAGGGGAAGGGGGAATGTAGCGCTCAACCAGCTCCATCTACTTCTCTGGTGAGCTGCAGGATACTTGCTGTGGGCACCATCGCACAGGGGAAGGGGGAATGTAGCGCTCAACCAGCTCCGTGCACTTCTCTGGTGAGCTGCAGGATACTTGTTGTGGGCACCATCGCACAGGGGAAGGGGGGATGTAGCGCTCAACCAGCTCCGTGTACTTCTCTGGTGAGCTACAGGATACTTGCTGTGGGCACCATCGCACAGGGGAAGGGAGAATGTAATTCTCAACCAGCTCCGTGCACTTCTCTGGTGAGCTACAGGATACTTGCTGTGGGCACCATCGCACAGGGGAAGGGGGAATGTAGCGCTCAACCAGCTCCGTGCACTTCTCTGGTGAGCTGCAGGATACTTGCTGTGGGCACCATCGCACAGGGGAAGGGGGAATGTAGCACTCAACCAGCTCCGTGTACTTCTCTGGTGAGCTACAGGATACTTGCTGTGGGCACCATCGCACAGGGGAAGGGGGAATGTAGCGCTCAACCAGCTCCGTGCACTTCTCTGGTGAGCTACAGGATACTTGCTGTGGGCACCATCGCACAGGGGAAGGGGGAATGTAGCGCTCAACCAGCTCCGTGCACTTCTCTGGTGAGCTACAGGATACTTGCTGTGGGCACCATCGCACAGGGGAAGGGGGAATGTAGCGCTCAACCAGCTCCATGTACTTCTCTGGTGAGCTACAGGATACTTGTTGTGGGCACCATCGCACAGGGGAAGGGGGAATGTAGCGCTCAACCAGCTCCGTGCACTTCTCTGGTGAGCTACAGGATACTTGCTGTGGGCACCATCGCACAGGGGAAGGGGGAATGTAGCGCTCAACCAGCTCCGTGCACTTCTCTGGTGAGCTGCAGGATACTTGCTGTGGGCACCATCGCAATGGGGGAAAGGGGAATGTAGCGCTCAACCAGCTCCGTGTACTTCTCTGGTGAGCTACAGGATACTTGCTGTGGGCACCATCGCACAGGGGAAGGGGTAATGTAGCGCTCAACCAGCTCCGTGCACTTCTCTGGTGAGCTACAGGATACTTGCTGTGGGCACCATCGCACAGGGGAAGGGGGAATGTAGCGCTCAACCAGCTCCGTGCACTTCTCTGGTGAGCTGCAGGATACTTGCTGTGGGCACCATCGCACAGGGGAAGGGGGAATGTAGCGCTCAACCAGTTCCGTGTACTTCTCTGGTGAGCTACAGGATACTTGCTGTGGGCACCATCGCACAGGGGAAGGGGGAATGTAGCGCTCAACCAGCTCCGTGCACTTCTCTGGTGAGCTACAGGATACTTGCTGTGGGCACCATCGCACAGGGGAAGGGGGAATGTAGCGCTCAACCAGCTCCGTGCACTTCTCTGGTGAGCTACAGGATACTTGCTGTGGGCACCATCGCACAGGGGAAGGGGGAATGTAGCGCTCAACCAGCTCCGTGCACTTCTCTGGTGAGCTACAGGATACTTGTTGTGGGCACCATCGCACAGGGGAAGGGGGAATGTAGCGCTCAACCAGCTCCGTGCACTTCTCTGGTGAGCTACAGGATACTTGTTGTGGGCACCATCGCACAGGGGAAGGGGGAATGTAGTGCTCAACCAGCTCCGTGTACTTCTCTGGTGAGCTACAGGATACTTGTTGTGGGCACCATCGCACAGGGGAAGGGGGAATGTAGCGCTCAACCAGCTCCGTGTACTTCTCTGGTGAGCTACACGATACTTGCTGTGGGCACCATCGCACAGGGGAAGGGAGAATGTAGCGCTCAACCAGCTCCGTGCACTTCTCTGGTGAGCTACAGGATACTTGCTGTGGGCACCATCGCACAGGGGAAGGGGGAATGTAGCGCTCAACCAGCTCCGTGCACTTCTCTGGTGAGCTGCAGGATACTTGTTGTGGGCACCATCGCACAGGGGAAGGGGGAATGTAGCGCTCAACCAGCTCCGTGCACTTCTCTGGTGAGCTACAGGATACTTGTTGTGGGCACCATCGCACAGGGGAAGGGGGAATGTAGCGCTCAACCAGCTCCGTGTACTTCTCTGGTGAGCTACAGGATACTTGCTGTGGGCACCATCGCACAGGGGAAGGGGGAATGTAGCGCTCAACCAGCTCCGTGTATTTCTCTGGTGAGCTACAGGATACTTGCTGTGGGCACCATCGCACAGGGGAAGGGGGAATGTAGCGCTCAACCAGCTCCGTGCACTTCTCTGGTGAGCTACAGGATACTTGCTGTGGGCACCATCGCATAGGGGAAGGGGGAATGTAGCGCTCAACCAGCTCCGTGCACTTCTCTGGTGAGCTACAGGATACTTGCTGTGGGCACCATCGCACAGGGGAAGGGGGAATGTAGTGCTCAACCAGCTCCGTGCACTTCTCTGGTGAGCTACAGGATACTTGCTGTGGGCACCATCGCACAGGGGAAGGGGGAATGTAGCGCTCAACCAGCTCCATGTACTTCTCTGGTGAGCTACAGGATACTTGCTGTGGGCACCATCGCACAGGGGAAGGGGGAATGTAGCGCTCAACCAGCTCCGTGTACTTCTCTGGTGAGCTACAGGATACTTGCTGTGGGCACCATCGCACTGGGGAAGGGAGAATGTAGCGCTCAACCAGCTCCGTGCACTTCTCTGGTGAGCTACAGGATACTTGCTGTGGGCACCATCGCACAGGGGGAGGGGGAATGTAGCGCTCAACCAGCTCCGTGTACTTCTCTGGTCAGCTACAGGATACTTACTGTGGGCACCATCGAACAGGGGAAGGGGGAATGTAGCGCTCAACCAGCTCCGTGCACTTCTCTGGTGAGCTACAGGATACTTGCTGTGGGCACCATCGCACAGGGGAAGGGAGAATGTAGCGCTCAACCAGCTCCGTGCACTTCTCTGGTGAGCTACAGGATACTTTCTGTGGGCACCATCGCACAGGGGAAGGGGAAATGTAGCGCTCAACCAGCTCCGTGCACTTCTCTGGTGAGCTACAGGATACTTGCTGTGGGCACCATCGCACAGGGGAAGGGGGAATGTAGTGCTCAACCAGCTCATTGTACTTCTCTGGTGAGCTACAGGATACTTGCTGTGGGCACCATCGCACAGGGGAAGGGGGAATGTAGCGCTCAACCAGCTCCATGTACTTCTCTGGTGAGCTACAGGATACTTGCTGTGGGCACCTTCGCACAGGGGAAGGGGGAATGTAGCGCTCAACCAGCTCCGTGTACTTCTCTGGTGAGCTACAGGATACTTGCTGTGGGCACCATCGCACAGGGGAAGGGGGAATGTAGCGCTCAACCAGCTCCGTGTACTTCTCTGGTGAGCTACAGGATACTTGTTGTGGGCACCATCGCACAGGGGAAGGGGGAATGTAGCGCTCAACCAGCTCCGTGTACTTCTCTGGTGAGCTACAGGATACTTGCTGTGGGCACCATCGCACAGGGGAAGGGGAATGTAGCGCTCAACCAGCTCCGTGCACTCCTCTGGTGAGCTACAGGATACTTGCTGTGGGCACCATCGCACAGGGGAAGGGGGAATGTAGCGCTCAACCAGCTCCGTGCACTTCTCTGGTGAGCTAAAGGATACTTGCTGTGGGCACCATCGCACAGGGGAAGGGGGAATGTAGCGGTCAACCAGCTCCGTGCACTTCTCTGGTGAGCTACAGGATACTTGCTGTGGGCACCATCGCACAGGGGAAGGGGGAATGTAGCGCTCAACCAGCTCCATGTACTTCTCTGGTGAGCTACAGGATACTTGCTGTGGGCACCATCGCACAGGGGAAGGGGGAATGTAGCGCTCAACCAGCTCCGTGTACTTCTCTGGTGAGCTACAGGATACTTGCTGTGGGCACCATCGCACAGGGGAAGGGGGAATGTAGCGCTCAACCAGCTCCGTGTACTTCTCTGGTGAGCTACAGGATACTTGTTGTTGGCACCATCGCACAGGGGAAGGGGGAATGTAGCGCTCAACGAGCTCCGTGCACTTCTCTGGTGAGCTACAGGATACTTGTTGTGGGCACTATCGCACAGGGGAAGGGGGAATGTAGCGCTCAACCAGCTCCGTGCACTTCTCTGGTGAGCTACAGGATACTTGCTGTGGGCACCATCGCACAGGGGAAGGGGGAATGTAGCGCTCAACCGGCTCCGTGCACTTCTCTGGTGAGCTACAGGATGCTTGTTGTGGGCACCATCGCACAGGGGAAGGGGGAATGTAGCGCTCAACCAGCTCCGTGTACTTCTCTGGTGAGCTACAGGATACTTGTTGTGGGCACCATCGCACAGGGGAAGGGGGAATGTAGCGCTCAACCAGCTCCGTGTACTTCTCTGGTGAGCTGCAGGATACTTGCTGTGGGCACCATCGCACAGGGGAAGGGGGAATGTAGCGCTCAACCAGCTCCGTGTACTTCTCTGGTGAGCTGCAGGATACTTGTTGTGGGCACCATCGCACAGGGGAAGGAGGAATGTAGCGCTCAACCAGCTCCGTGCACTTCTCTGGTGAGCTACAGGATACTTGAAGTGGGCACCATCGCACAGGGGAAGGGGGAATGTAGCGCTCAACCAGCTCCGTGCACTTCTCTGGTGAGCTGCAGGATACTTGCTGTGGGCACCATCGCACAGGGGAAGGGGGAATGTAGCGCTCAACCAGCTCCGTGTACTTCTCTGGTGAGCTACAGGATACTTGTTGTGGGCACCATCGCACAGGGGAAGGGGGAATGTAGCGCTCAACCAGCTCCGTGCACTTCTCTGGTGAGCTACAGGATACGTGCTGTGGGCACCATCGCACAGGGGAAGGGGGAATGTAGCGCTCAACCAGCTCCGTGCACTTCTCTGGTGAGCTACAGGATACTTGCTGTGGGCACCATCGCCCAGGGGAAGGGGGAATGTAGCGCTCAACCAGCTCCGTGTACTTCTCTGGTGAGCTACAGGATACTTGCTGTGGGCACCATCGCACAGGGGAAGGGGGAATGTAGCGCTCAACCAGCTCCGTGCACTTCTCTGGTGAGCTACAGGATACTTGCTGTGGGCACCATCGCACAGGGGGAGGGGGAATGTAGCGCTCAACCAGCTCCGTGCACTTCTCTGGTGAGCTACAGGATACTTGTTGTGGGCACCATCGCACAGGGGAAGGGGGAATGTAGCGCTCAACCAGCTCCGTGCACTTCTCTGGTGAGCTACCGGATACTTGCTGTGGGCACCATCGCACAGGGGAAGGGGGAATGTAGCGCTCAACCAGCTCCATGTACTTCTCTGGTGAGCTGCAGGATACTTGTTGTGGGCACCATCGCACAGGGGAAGGGGGAATGTAGCGCTCAACCAGCTCCGTGCACTTCTCTGGTGAGCTGCAGGATACTTGCTGTGGGCACCATCGCACAGGGGAAGGGGGAATGTAGCGCTCAACCAGCTCCGTGTACTTCTCTGGTGAGCTACAGGATACTTGCTGTGGGCACCATCGCACAGGGGAAGGGGGAATGTAGCGCTCAACCAGATCCGTGCACTTCTCTGGTGAGCTAGAGGATACTTGTTGTGGGCACCATCGCACAGGGGAAGGGGGAATGTAGCGCTCAACCAGCTCCGTGCATTTCTCTGGTGAGCTACAGGATACTTGCTGTGGGCACCATCGCACAGGGGAAGGGGGAATGTAGCGCTCAACCAGCTCCGTGCACTTCTCTGGTGAGCTACAGGATACTTGCTGTGGGCACCATCGCACAGGGGAAGGGGGAATGTAGCGCTCAACCAGCTCCATCTACTTCTCTTGTGAGCTGCAGGATACTTGCTGTGGGCACCATCGCACAGGGGAAGGGGGAATGTAGCGCTCAACCAGCTCCGTGCACTTCTCTGGTGAGCTGCAGGGTACTTGTTGTGGGCACCATCGCACAGGGGAAGGGGGGATGTAGCGCTCAACCAGCTCCGTGTACTTCTCTGGTGAGCTACAGGATACTTGCTGTGGGCACCATCGCACAGGGGAAGGGGGAATGTAGCGCTCAACCAGCTCCGTGTACTTCTCTGGTGAGCTACAGGATACTTGCTGTGGGCACCATCGCACAGGGGAAGGGGGAATGTAGCGCTCAACCAGCTCCATGTACTTCTCTGGTGAGCTACAGGATACTTGCTGTGGGCACCATCGCACAGGGGAAGGGGGAATGTAGCGCTCAACCAGCTCCGTGTACTTCTCTGGTGAGCTACAGGATACTTGCTGTGGGCACCATCGCACAGGGGAAGGGGGAATGTAGCGCTCAACCAGCTCCGTGTACTTCTCTGGTGAGCTACAGTATACTTGCTGTGGGCACCATCGCACAGGGGAAGGGGGAATGTAGCGCTCAACCAGCTCCGTGCACTTCTCTGGTGAGCTACAGGATACTTGCTGTGGGCACCATCGCACAGGGGAAGGGGGAATGTAGCGCTCAACCAGCTCCGTGTACTTCTCTGGTGAGCTACAGGATACTTGCTGTGGGCACCATCGCACAGGGGAAGGGGGAATGTAGCGCTCAACCAGCTCCGTGCACTTCTCTGATGAGCTACAGGATACTTGCTGTGGGCACCATCGCACAGGGGAAGGGAGAATGTAGCGCTCAACCAGCTCCGTGCACTTCTCTGGTGAGCTACAGGATACTTGCTGTGGGCACCATCGCACAGGGGAAGGGGGAATGTAGTGCTCAACCAGCTCCATGTACTTCTCTGGTGCGCTACAGGATACTTGCTGTGGGCACCATCGCACAGGGGAAGGGGGAATGTAGCGCTCAACCAGCTCCGTGCACTTCTCTGGTGAGCTACAGGATACTTGCTGTGGGCACCATCGCACAGGGGAAGGGGGAATGTAGCGCTCAACCAGCTCCATGTACTTCTCTCGTGAGCTACAGGATACTTGCTGTGGGCACCATCGCACAGGGGAAGGGGGAATGTAGCGCTCAACCAGCTCCGTGCACTTCTCTGGTGAGCTACAGGGTACTTGCTGTGGGCACCATCGCACGGGGGAAGGGGGAATGTAGCGCTCAACCAGCTCCGTGCACTTCTCTGGTGAGCTGCAGGATACTTGCTGTGGGCACCATCGCACAGGGGAAGGGGGAATGTAGCGCTCAACCAGCTCCGTGTATTTCTCTGGTGAGCTACAGGATACTTGCTGTGGGCACCATCGCCCAGGGGAAGGGGGAATGTAGCGCTCAACCAGCTCCGTGTACTTCTCTGGTGAGCTACAGGATACTTGCTGTGGGCACCATCGCACAGGGGAAGGGGGAATGTAGCGCTCAACCAGCTCCGTGCACTTCTCTGGTGAGCTACAGGATACTTGCTGTGGGCACCATCGCACAGGGGAAGGGGGAATGTAGCGCTCAACCAGCTCCGTGCACTTCTCTGGTGAGCTACAGGATACTTGTTGTGGGCACCATCGCACAGGGGAAGGGGGAATGTAGCGCTCAACCAGCTCCGTGCACTTCTCTGGTGAGCTACCGGATACTTGCTGGTGGCACCATCGCACAGGGGAAGGGGGAATGTAGCGCTCAACCAGCTCCATGTACTTCTCTGGTGAGCTGCAGGATACTTGTTGTGGGCACCATCGCACAGGGGAAGGGGGAATGTAGCGCTCAACCAGCTCCGTGCACTTCTCTGGTGAGCTACAGGATACTTGCTGTGGGCACCATCGCCCAGGGGAAGGGGGAATGTAGCGCTCAACCAGCTCCGTGTACTTCTCTGGTGAGCTACAGGATACTTGCTGTGGGCACCATCGCACAGGGGAAGGGGGAATGTAGCGCTCAACCAGCTCCGTGCACTTCTCTGGTGAGCTACAGGATACTTGCTGTGGGCACCATCGCACAGGGGGAGGGGGAATGTAGCGCTCAACCAGCTCCGTGCACTTCTCTGGTGAGCTACAGGATACTTGTTGTGGGCACCATCGCACAGGGGAAGGGGGAATGTAGCGCTCAACCAGCTCCGTGCACTTCTCTGGTGAGCTACCGGATACTTGCTGTGGGCACCATCGCACAGGGGAAGGGGGAATGTAGCGCTCAACCAGCTCCATGTACTTCTCTGGTGAGCTGCAGGATACTTGTTGTGGGCACCATCGCACAGGGGAAGGGGGAATGTAGCGCTCAACCAGCTCCGTGCACTTCTCTGGTGAGCTGCAGGATACTTGCTGTGGGCACCATCGCACAGGGGAAGGGGGAATGTAGCGCTCAACCAGCTCCGTGTACTTCTCTGGTGAGCTACAGGATACTTGCTGTGGGCACCATCGCACAGGGGAAGGGGGAATGTAGCGCTCAACCAGATCCGTGCACTTCTCTGGTGAGCTAGAGGATACTTGTTGTGGGCACCATCGCACAGGGGAAGGGGGAATGTAGCGCTCAACCAGCTCCGTGCATTTCTCTGGTGAGCTACAGGATACTTGCTGTGGGCACCATCGCACAGGGGAAGGGGGAATGTAGCGCTCAACCAGCTCCGTGCACTTCTCTGGTGAGCTACAGGATACTTGCTGTGGGCACCATCGCACAGGGGAAGGGGGAATGTAGCGCTCAACCAGCTCCATCTACTTCTCTTGTGAGCTGCAGGATACTTGCTGTGGGCACCATCGCACAGGGGAAGGGGGAATGTAGCGCTCAACCAGCTCCGTGCACTTCTCTGGTGAGCTGCAGGGTACTTGTTGTGGGCACCATCGCACAGGGGAAGGGGGGATGTAGCGCTCAACCAGCTCCGTGTACTTCTCTGGTGAGCTACAGGATACTTGCTGTGGGCACCATCGCACAGGGGAAGGGGGAATGTAGCGCTCAACCAGCTCCGTGTACTTCTCTGGTGAGCTACAGGATACTTGCTGTGGGCACCATCGCACAGGGGAAGGGGGAATGTAGCGCTCAACCAGCTCCATGTACTTCTCTGGTGAGCTACAGGATACTTGCTGTGGGCACCATCGCACAGGGGAAGGGGGAATGTAGCGCTCAACCAGCTCCGTGTACTTCTCTGGTGAGCTACAGGATACTTGCTGTGGGCACCATCGCACAGGGGAAGGGGGAATGTAGCGCTCAACCAGCTCCGTGTACTTCTCTGGTGAGCTACAGTATACTTGCTGTGGGCACCATCGCACAGGGGAAGGGGGAATGTAGCGCTCAACCAGCTCCGTGCACTTCTCTGGTGAGCTACAGGATACTTGCTGTGGGCACCATCGCACAGGGGAAGTTGGAATGTAGCGCTCAACCAGCTCCGTGTACTTCTCTGGTGAGCTACAGGATACTTGCTGTGGGCACCATCGCACAGGGGAAGGGGGAATGTAGCGCTCAACCAGCTCCGTGCACTTCTCTGATGAGCTACAGGATACTTGCTGTGGGCACCATCGCACAGGGGAAGGGAGAATGTAGCGCTCAACCAGCTCCGTGCACTTCTCTGGTGAGCTATAGGATACTTGCTGTGGGCACCATCGCACAGGGGAAGGGGGAATGTAGTGCTCAACCAGCTCCATGTACTTCTCTGGTGCGCTACAGGATACTTGCTGTGGGCACCATCGCACAGGGGAAGGGGGAATGTAGCGCTCAACCAGCTCCGTGCACTTCTCTGGTGAGCTACAGGATACTTGCTGTGGGCACCATCGCACAGGGGAAGGGGGAATGTAGCGCTCAACCAGCTCCATGTACTTCTCTCGTGAGCTACAGGATACTTGCTGTGGGCACCATCGCACAGGGGAAGGGGGAATGTAGCGCTCAACCAGCTCCGTGCACTTCTCTGGTGAGCTACAGGGTACTTGCTGTGGGCACCATCGCACGGGGGAAGGGGGAATGTAGCGCTCAACCAGCTCCGTGCACTTCTCTGGTGAGCTGCAGGATACTTGCTGTGGGCACCATCGCACAGGGGAAGGGGGAATGTAGCGCTCAACCAGCTCCGTGTATTTCTCTGGTGAGCTACAGGATACTTGCTGTGGGCACCATCGCCCAGGGGAAGGGGGAATGTAGCGCTCAACCAGCTCCGTGTACTTCTCTGGTGAGCTACAGGATACTTGCTGTGGGCACCATCGCACAGGGGAAGGGGGAATGTAGCGCTCAACCAGCTCCGTGCACTTCTCTGGTGAGCTACAGGATACTTGCTGTGGGCACCATCGCACAGGGGAAGGGGGAATGTAGCGCTCAACCAGCTCCGTGCACTTCTCTGGTGAGCTACAGGATACTTGTTGTGGGCACCATCGCACAGGGGAAGGGGGAATGTAGCGCTCAACCAGCTCCGTGCACTTCTCTGGTGAGCTACCGGATACTTGCTGGTGGCACCATCGCACAGGGGAAGGGGGAATGTAGCGCTCAACCAGCTCCATGTACTTCTCTGGTGAGCTGCAGGATACTTGTTGTGGGCACCATCGCACAGGGGAAGGGGGAATGTAGCGCTCAACCAGCTCCGTGCACTTCTCTGGTGAGCTGCAGGATACTTGCTGTGGGCACCATCGCACAGGGGAAGGGGGAATGTAGCGCTCAACCAGCTCCGTGTACTTCTCTGGTGAGCTACAGGATACTTGCTGTGGGCACCATCGCACAGGGGAAGGGGGAATGTAGCGCTCAACCAGCTCCGTGCACTTCTCTGGTGAGCTAGAGGATACTTGTTGTGGGCACCATCGCACAGGGGAAGGGGGAATGTAGCGCTCAACCAGCTCCGTGCACTTCTCTGGTGAGCTACAGGATACTTGCTGTGGGCACCATCGCACAGGGGAAGGGGGAATGTAGCGCTCAACCAGCTCCGTGCACTTCTCTGGTGAGCTACAGGATACTTGCTGTGGGCACCATCGCACAGGGGAAGGGGGAATGTAGCGCTCAACCAGCTCCATCTACTTCTCTGGTGAGCTGCAGGATACTTGCTGTGGGCACCATCGCACAGGGGAAGGGGGAATGTAGCGCTCAACCAGCTCCGTGCACTTCTCTGGTGAGCTGCAGGATACTTGTTGTGGGCACCATCGCACAGGGGAAGGGGGGATGTAGCGCTCAACCAGCTCCGTGTACTTCTCTGGTGAGCTACAGGATACTTGCTGTGGGCACCATCGCACAGGGGAAGGGAGAATGTAATTCTCAACCAGCTCCGTGCACTTCTCTGGTGAGCTACAGGATACTTGCTGTGGGCACCATCGCACAGGGGAAGGGGGAATGTAGCGCTCAACCAGCTCCGTGCACTTCTCTGGTGAGCTGCAGGATACTTGCTGTGGGCACCATCGCACAGGGGAAGGGGGAATGTAGCACTCAACCAGCTCCGTGTACTTCTCTGGTGAGCTACAGGATACTTGCTGTGGGCACCATCGCACAGGGGAAGGGGGAATGTAGCGCTCAACCAGCTCCGTGCACTTCTCTGGTGAGCTACAGGATACTTGCTGTGGGCACCATCGCACAGGGGAAGGGGGAATGTAGCGCTCAACCAGCTCCGTGCACTTCTCTGGTGAGCTACAGGATACTTGCTGTGGGCACCATCGCACAGGGGAAGGGGGAATGTAGCGCTCAACCAGCTCCATGTACTTCTCTGGTGAGCTACAGGATACTTGTTGTGGGCACCATCGCACAGGGGAAGGGGGAATGTAGCGCTCAACCAGCTCCGTGCACTTCTCTGGTGAGCTACAGGATACTTGCTGTGGGCACCATCGCACAGGGGAAGGGGGAATGTAGCGCTCAACCAGCTCCGTGCACTTCTCTGGTGAGCTGCAGGATACTTGCTGTGGGCACCATCGCAATGGGGGAAAGGGGAATGTAGCGCTCAACCAGCTCCGTGTACTTCTCTGGTGAGCTACAGGATACTTGCTGTGGGCACCATCGCACAGGGGAAGGGGTAATGTAGCGCTCAACCAGCTCCGTGCACTTCTCTGGTGAGCTACAGGATACTTGCTGTGGGCACCATCGCACAGGGGAAGGGGGAATGTAGCGCTCAACCAGCTCCGTGCACTTCTCTGGTGAGCTGCAGGATACTTGCTGTGGGCACCATCGCACAGGGGAAGGGGGAATGTAGCGCTCAACCAGTTCCGTGTACTTCTCTGGTGAGCTACAGGATACTTGCTGTGGGCACCATCGCACAGGGGAAGGGGGAATGTAGCGCTCAACCAGCTCCGTGCACTTCTCTGGTGAGCTACAGGATACTTGCTGTGGGCACCATCGCACAGGGGAAGGGGGAATGTAGCGCTCAACCAGCTCCGTGCACTTCTCTGGTGAGCTACAGGATACTTGCTGTGGGCACCATCGCACAGGGGAAGGGGGAATGTAGCGCTCAACCAGCTCCGTGCACTTCTCTGGTGAGCTACAGGATACTTGTTGTGGGCACCATCGCACAGGGGAAGGGGGAATGTAGCGCTCAACCAGCTCCGTGCACTTCTCTGGTGAGCTACAGGATACTTGTTGTGGGCACCATCGCACAGGGGAAGGGGGAATGTAGTGCTCAACCAGCTCCGTGTACTTCTCTGGTGAGCTACAGGATACTTGTTGTGGGCACCATCGCACAGGGGAAGGGGGAATGTAGCGCTCAACCAGCTCCGTGTACTTCTCTGGTGAGCTACACGATACTTGCTGTGGGCACCATCGCACAGGGGAAGGGAGAATGTAGCGCTCAACCAGCTCCGTGCACTTCTCTGGTGAGCTACAGGATACTTGCTGTGGGCACCATCGCACAGGGGAAGGGGGAATGTAGCGCTCAACCAGCTCCGTGCACTTCTCTGGTGAGCTGCAGGATACTTGTTGTGGGCACCATCGCACAGGGGAAGGGGGAATGTAGCGCTCAACCAGCTCCGTGCACTTCTCTGGTGAGCTACAGGATACTTGTTGTGGGCACCATCGCACAGGGGAAGGGGGAATGTAGCGCTCAACCAGCTCCGTGTACTTCTCTGGTGAGCTACAGGATACTTGCTGTGGGCACCATCGCACAGGGGAAGGGGGAATGTAGCGCTCAACCAGCTCCGTGTATTTCTCTGGTGAGCTACAGGATACTTGCTGTGGGCACCATCGCACAGGGGAAGGGGGAATGTAGCGCTCAACCAGCTCCGTGCACTTCTCTGGTGAGCTACAGGATACTTGCTGTGGGCACCATCGCATAGGGGAAGGGGGAATGTAGCGCTCAACCAGCTCCGTGCACTTCTCTGGTGAGCTACAGGATACTTGCTGTGGGCACCATCGCACAGGGGAAGGGGGAATGTAGTGCTCAACCAGCTCCGTGCACTTCTCTGGTGAGCTACAGGATACTTGCTGTGGGCACCATCGCACAGGGGAAGGGGGAATGTAGCGCTCAACCAGCTCCATGTACTTCTCTGGTGAGCTACAGGATACTTGCTGTGGGCACCATCGCACAGGGGAAGGGGGAATGTAGCGCTCAACCAGCTCCGTGTACTTCTCTGGTGAGCTACAGGATACTTGCTGTGGGCACCATCGCACAGGGGAAGGGAGAATGTAGCGCTCAACCAGCTCCGTGCACTTCTCTGGTGAGCTACAGGATACTTGCTGTGGGCACCATCGCACAGGGGGAGGGGGAATGTAGCGCTCAACCAGCTCCGTGTACTTCTCTGGTCAGCTACAGGATACTTACTGTGGGCACCATCGAACAGGGGAAGGGGGAATGTAGCGCTCAACCAGCTCCGTGCACTTCTCTGGTGAGCTACAGGATACTTGCTGTGGGCACCATCGCACAGGGGAAGGGAGAATGTAGCGCTCAACCAGCTCCGTGCACTTCTCTGGTGAGCTACAGGATACTTTCTGTGGGCACCATCGCACAGGGGAAGGGGAAATGTAGCGCTCAACCAGCTCCGTGCACTTCTCTGGTGAGCTACAGGATACTTGCTGTGGGCACCATCGCACAGGGGAAGGGGGAATGTAGTGCTCAACCAGCTCATTGTACTTCTCTGGTGAGCTACAGGATACTTGCTGTGGGCACCATCGCACAGGGGAAGGGGGAATGTAGCGCTCAACCAGCTCCATGTACTTCTCTGGTGAGCTACAGGATACTTGCTGTGGGCACCTTCGCACAGGGGAAGGGGGAATGTAGCGCTCAACCAGCTCCGTGTACTTCTCTGGTGAGCTACAGGATACTTGCTGTGGGCACCATCGCACAGGGGAAGGGGGAATGTAGCGCTCAACCAGCTCCGTGTACTTCTCTGGTGAGCTACAGGATACTTGTTGTGGGCACCATCGCACAGGGGAAGGGGGAATGTAGCGCTCAACCAGCTCCGTGTACTTCTCTGGTGAGCTACAGGATACTTGCTGTGGGCACCATCGCACAGGGGAAGGGGAATGTAGCGCTCAACCAGCTCCGTGCACTCCTCTGGTGAGCTACAGGATACTTGCTGTGGGCACCATCGCACAGGGGAAGGGGGAATGTAGCGCTCAACCAGCTCCGTGCACTTCTCTGGTGAGCTAAAGGATACTTGCTGTGGGCACCATCGCACAGGGGAAGGGGGAATGTAGCGGTCAACCAGCTCCGTGCACTTCTCTGGTGAGCTACAGGATACTTGCTGTGGGCACCATCGCACAGGGGAAGGGGGAATGTAGCGCTCAACCAGCTCCATGTACTTCTCTGGTGAGCTACAGGATACTTGCTGTGGGCACCATCGCACAGGGGAAGGGGGAATGTAGCGCTCAACCAGCTCCGTGTACTTCTCTGGTGAGCTACAGGATACTTGCTGTGGGCACCATCGCACAGGGGAAGGGGGAATGTAGCGCTCAACCAGCTCCGTGTACTTCTCTGGTGAGCTACAGGATACTTGTTGTTGGCACCATCGCACAGGGGAAGGGGGAATGTAGCGCTCAACGAGCTCCGTGCACTTCTCTGGTGAGCTACAGGATACTTGTTGTGGGCACTATCGCACAGGGGAAGGGGGAATGTAGCGCTCAACCAGCTCCGTGCACTTCTCTGGTGAGCTACAGGATACTTGCTGTGGGCACCATCGCACAGGGGAAGGGGGAATGTAGCGCTCAACCGGCTCCGTGCACTTCTCTGGTGAGCTACAGGATGCTTGTTGTGGGCACCATCGCACAGGGGAAGGGGGAATGTAGCGCTCAACCAGCTCCGTGTACTTCTCTGGTGAGCTACAGGATACTTGTTGTGGGCACCATCGCACAGGGGAAGGGGGAATGTAGCGCTCAACCAGCTCCGTGTACTTCTCTGGTGAGCTGCAGGATACTTGCTGTGGGCACCATCGCACAGGGGAAGGGGGAATGTAGCGCTCAACCAGCTCCGTGTACTTCTCTGGTGAGCTGCAGGATACTTGTTGTGGGCACCATCGCACAGGGGAAGGAGGAATGTAGCGCTCAACCAGCTCCGTGCACTTCTCTGGTGAGCTACAGGATACTTGAAGTGGGCACCATCGAACAGGGGAAGGGGGAATGTAGCGCTCAACCAGCTCCGTGCACTTCTCTGGTGAGCTGCAGGATACTTGCTGTGGGCACCATCGCACAGGGGAAGGGGGAATGTAGCGCTCAACCAGCTCCGTGTACTTCTCTGGTGAGCTACAGGATACTTGTTGTGGGCACCATCGCACAGGGGAAGGGGGAATGTAGCGCTCAACCAGCTCCGTGCACTTCTCTGGTGAGCTACAGGATACGTGCTGTGGGCACCATCGCACAGGGGAAGGGAGAATGTAGCGCTCAACCAGCTCCGTGCACTTCTCTGGTGAGCTACAGGATACTTGCTGTGGGCACCATCGCCCAGGGGAAGGGGGAATGTAGCGCTCAACCAGCTCCGTGTACTTCTCTGGTGAGCTACAGGATACTTGCTGTGGGCACCATCGCACAGGGGAAGGGGGAATGTAGCGCTCAACCAGCTCCGTGCACTTCTCTGGTGAGCTACAGGATACTTGCTGTGGGCACCATCGCACAGGGGGAGGGGGAATGTAGCGCTCAACCAGCTCCGTGCACTTCTCTGGTGAGCTACAGGATACTTGTTGTGGGCACCATCGCACAGGGGAAGGGGGAATGTAGCGCTCAACCAGCTCCGTGCACTTCTCTGGTGAGCTACCGGATACTTGCTGTGGGCACCATCGCACAGGGGAAGGGGGAATGTAGCGCTCAACCAGCTCCATGTACTTCTCTGGTGAGCTGCAGGATACTTGTTGTGGGCACCATCGCACAGGGGAAGGGGGAATGTAGCGCTCAACCAGCTCCGTGCACTTCTCTGGTGAGCTGCAGGATACTTGCTGTGGGCACCATCGCACAGGGGAAGGGGGAATGTAGCGCTCAACCAGCTCCGTGTACTTCTCTGGTGAGCTACAGGATACTTGCTGTGGGCACCATCGCACAGGGGAAGGGGGAATGTAGCGCTCAACCAGATCCGTGCACTTCTCTGGTGAGCTAGAGGATACTTGTTGTGGGCACCATCGCACAGGGGAAGGGGGAATGTAGCGCTCAACCAGCTCCGTGCATTTCTCTGGTGAGCTACAGGATACTTGCTGTGGGCACCATCGCACAGGGGAAGGGGGAATGTAGCGCTCAACCAGCTCCGTGCACTTCTCTGGTGAGCTACAGGATACTTGCTGTGGGCACCATCGCACAGGGGAAGGGGGAATGTAGCGCTCAACCAGCTCCATCTACTTCTCTTGTGAGCTGCAGGATACTTGCTGTGGGCACCATCGCACAGGGGAAGGGGGAATGTAGCGCTCAACCAGCTCCGTGCACTTCTCTGGTGAGCTGCAGGGTACTTGTTGTGGGCACCATCGCACAGGGGAAGGGGGGATGTAGCGCTCAACCAGCTCCGTGTACTTCTCTGGTGAGCTACAGGATACTTGCTGTGGGCACCATCGCACAGGGGAAGGGGGAATGTAGCGCTCAACCAGCTCCGTGTACTTCTCTGGTGAGCTACAGGATACTTGCTGTGGGCACCATCGCACAGGGGAAGGGGGAATGTAGCGCTCAACCAGCTCCATGTACTTCTCTGGTGAGCTACAGGATACTTGCTGTGGGCACCATCGCACAGGGGAAGGGGGAATGTAGCGCTCAACCAGCTCCGTGTACTTCTCTGGTGAGCTACAGGATACTTGCTGTGGGCACCATCGCACAGGGGAAGGGGGAATGTAGCGCTCAACCAGCTCCGTGTACTTCTCTGGTGAGCTACAGTATACTTGCTGTGGGCACCATCGCACAGGGGAAGGGGGAATGTAGCGCTCAACCAGCTCCGTGCACTTCTCTGGTGAGCTACAGGATACTTGCTGTGGGCACCATCGCACAGGGGAAGGGGGAATGTAGCGCTCAACCAGCTCCGTGTACTTCTCTGGTGAGCTACAGGATACTTGCTGTGGGCACCATCGCACAGGGGAAGGGGGAATGTAGCGCTCAACCAGCTCCGTGCACTTCTCTGATGAGCTACAGGATACTTGCTGTGGGCACCATCGCACAGGGGAAGGGAGAATGTAGCGCTCAACCAGCTCCGTGCACTTCTCTGGTGAGCTACAGGATACTTGCTGTGGGCACCATCGCACAGGGGAAGGGGGAATGTAGTGCTCAACCAGCTCCATGTACTTCTCTGGTGCGCTACAGGATACTTGCTGTGGGCACCATCGCACAGGGGAAGGGGGAATGTAGCGCTCAACCAGCTCCGTGCACTTCTCTGGTGAGCTACAGGATACTTGCTGTGGGCACCATCGCACAGGGGAAGGGGGAATGTAGCGCTCAACCAGCTCCATGTACTTCTCTCGTGAGCTACAGGATACTTGCTGTGGGCACCATCGCACAGGGGAAGGGGGAATGTAGCGCTCAACCAGCTCCGTGCACTTCTCTGGTGAGCTACAGGGTACTTGCTGTGGGCACCATCGCACGGGGGAAGGGGGAATGTAGCGCTCAACCAGCTCCGTGCACTTCTCTGGTGAGCTGCAGGATACTTGCTGTGGGCACCATCGCACAGGGGAAGGGGGAATGTAGCGCTCAACCAGCTCCGTGTATTTCTCTGGTGAGCTACAGGATACTTGCTGTGGGCACCATCGCCCAGGGGAAGGGGGAATGTAGCGCTCAACCAGCTCCGTGTACTTCTCTGGTGAGCTACAGGATACTTGCTGTGGGCACCATCGCACAGGGGAAGGGGGAATGTAGCGCTCAACCAGCTCCGTGCACTTCTCTGGTGAGCTACAGGATACTTGCTGTGGGCACCATCGCACAGGGGAAGGGGGAATGTAGCGCTCAACCAGCTCCGTGCACTTCTCTGGTGAGCTACAGGATACTTGTTGTGGGCACCATCGCACAGGGGAAGGGGGAATGTAGCGCTCAACCAGCTCCGTGCACTTCTCTGGTGAGCTACCGGATACTTGCTGGTGGCACCATCGCACAGGGGAAGGGGGAATGTAGCGCTCAACCAGCTCCATGTACTTCTCTGGTGAGCTGCAGGATACTTGTTGTGGGCACCATCGCACAGGGGAAGGGGGAATGTAGCGCTCAACCAGCTCCGTGCACTTCTCTGGTGAGCTGCAGGATACTTGCTGTGGGCACCATCGCACAGGGGAAGGGGGAATGTAGCGCTCAACCAGCTCCGTGTACTTCTCTGGTGAGCTACAGGATACTTGCTGTGGGCACCATCGCACAGGGGAAGGGGGAATGTAGCGCTCAACCAGCTCCGTGCACTTCTCTGGTGAGCTACAGGATACTTGCTGTGGGCACCATCGCACAGCGGAAGGGGGAATGTAGCGCTCAACCAGCTCCGTGCACTTCTCTGGTGAGCTAGAGGATACTTGTTGTGGGCACCATCGCACAGGGGAAGGGGGAATGTAGCGCTCAACCAGCTCCGTGCACTTCTCTGGTGAGCTACAGGATACTTGCTGTGGGCACCATCGCACAGGGGAAGGGGGAATGTAGCGCTCAACCAGCTCCGTGCACTTCTCTGGTGAGCTACAGGATACTTGCTGTGGGCACCATCGCACAGGGGAAGGGGGAATGTAGCGCTCAACCAGCTCCGTGTACTTCTCTGGTGAGCTACAGGATACTTGCTGTGGGCACCATCGCACAGGGGAAGGGGGAATGTAGCGCTCAACCAGCTCCATGTACTTCTCTGGTGAGCTACAGGATACTTGCTGTGGGCACCATCGCACAGGGGAAGGGGGAATGTAGCGCTCAACCAGCTCCGTGTACTTCTCTGGTGAGCTACAGGATACTTGCTGTGGGCACCATCGCACAGGGGAAGAGGGAATGTAGCGCTCAACCAGCTCCGTGTACTTCTCTGGTGAGCTACAGGATACTTGCTGTGGGCACCATCGCACAGGGGAAGGGGGAATGTAGCGCTCAACCAGCTCCGTGCACTTCTCTGGTGAGCTACAGGATACTTGCTGTGGGCACCATCGCACAGGGGAAGGGGGAATGTAGCGCTCAACCAGCTCCGTGTACTTCTCTGGTGAGCTACAGGATACTTGCTGTGGGCACCATCGCACAGGGGAAGGGGGAATGTAGCGCTCAACCAGCTCCGTGCACTTCTCTGATGAGCTACAGGATACTTGCTGTGGGCACCATCGCACAGGGGAAGGGAGAATGTAGCGCTCAACCAGCTCCGTGCACTTCTCTGGTGAGCTACAGGATACTTGCTGTGGGCACCATCGCACAGGGGAAGGGGGAATGTAGTGCTCAACCAGCTCCATGTACTTCTCTGGTGCGCTACAGGATACTTGCTGTGGGCACCATCGCACAGGGGAAGGGGGAATGTAGCGCTCAACCAGCTCCGTGCACTTCTCTGGTGAGCTACAGGATACTTGCTGTGGGCACCATCGCACAGGGGAAGGGGGAATGTAGCGCTCAACCAGCTCCATGTACTTCTCTCGTGAGCTACAGGATACTTGCTGTGGGCACCATCGCACAGGGGAAGGGGGAATGTAGCGCTCAACCAGCTCCGTGCACTTCTCTGGTGAGCTACAGGGTACTTGCTGTGGGCACCATCGCACGGGGGAAGGGGGAATGTAGCGCTCAACCAGCTCCGTGCACTTCTTTGGTGAGCTGCAGGATACTTGCTGTGGGCACCATCGCACAGGGGAAGGGGGAATGTAGCGCTCAACCAGCTCCATGTACTTCTCTGGTGAGCTACAGGATACTTGCTGTGGGCACCATCGCACAGGGGAAGGGAGAATGTAGCGCTCAACCAGCTCTGTGCACTTCTCTGGTGAGCTGCAGGATACTTGTTGTGGGCCCCATCGCACAGGGGAAGGGGGAATGTAGCGCTCAACCAGCTCCGTTTACTTCTCTGGTGAGCTACAGGATACTTGCTGTGGGCACCATCGCACAGGGGAAGGGGGAATGTAGCGCTCAACCAGCTCCGTGTACTTCTCTGGTGAGCTACAGGATACTTGCTGTGGGCACCATCGCACAGGGGAAGGGGGAATGTAGCGCTCAACCAGCTCCGTGTACTTCTCTGGTGAGCTACAGGATACTTGCTGTGGGCACCATCGCACAGGGGAAGGGGGAATGTAGCGCTCAACCAGCTCCGTGCACTTCTCTGGTGAGCTACAGGATACTTGTTGTGGGCACCATCGCACAGGGGAAGGGGGAATGTAGCGCTCAACCAGCTCCGTGCACTTCTCTGGTGAGCTGCAGGATACTTGCTGTGGGCACCATCGCACAGGGGAAGGGGGAATGTAGCGCTCAACCAGCTCCGTGCACTTCTCTGGTGAGCTGCAGGATACTTGCTGTGGGCACCATCGCACAGGGGAAGGGGGAATGTAGCGCTCAACCAGTTCCGTGTACTTCTCTGGTGAGCTACAGGATACTTGCAGTGGGCACCATCGCACAGGGGAAGGGAGAATGTAGCCCTCAACCAGCTCCGTGCACTTCTCTGGTGAGCTACAGGATACTTGCTGTTGGCACCATCGCACAGGGGAAGGGGGAATGTAGCGCTCAACCAGCTCCATGTACTTCTCTGGTGAGCTACAGGAAACTTGTTGTGAGCACCATCGCACAGGGGAAGGGGGAATGTAGCGCTCAACCAGCTCCGTGTACTTCTCTGGTGAGCTACAGGATACTTGCTGTGGGCACCATCGCACAGGGGAAGGGAGAATGTAGCGTTCAACCAGCTCCGTGCACTTCTCTGGTGAGCTACAGGATACTTGCTGTGGGCACCATCGCACAGGGGAAGGGGGAATGTAGCGCTCAACCAGCTCCGTGTATTTCTCTGGTGAGCTGCAGGATACTTGCTGTGGCCACCATCGCACAGGGGAAGGGAGAATGTAGCGCTCAACTAGCTCCGTGCACTTCTCAGGTGAGCTACAGGATACTTGCTGTGGGCACCATCGCACAGGGGAAGGGGGAATGTAGCGCTCAACCAGCTCCGTGTACTTCTCTGGTGAGCTACAGGATACTTGTTGTGGGCACCATCGCACAGGGGAAGGGGGAATGTAGCGCTCAACCAGCTCCGTGCACTTCTCTGGTGAGCTACAGGATACTTGCTGTGGGCACCATCGCACAGGGGAAGGGGGAATGTAGCGCTCAACCAGCTCCATGTACTTCTCTGGTGAGCTACAGGATACTTGTTGTGGGCACCATCGCACAGGGGAAGGGGGAATGTAGCGCTCAACCAGCTCCGTGCACTTCTCTGGTGAGCTACAGGATACTTGCTGTGGGCACCATCGCACAGGGGAAGGGGGAATGTAGCGCTCAACCAGCTCCGTGCACTTCTCTGGTGAGCTGCAGGATACTTGCTGTGGGCACCATCGCACAGGGGAAGGGGGAATGTAGCACTCAACCAGCTCCGTGTACTTCTCTGGTGAGCTACAGGATACTTGCTGTGGGCACCATCGCACAGGGGAAGGGGGAATGTAGCGCTCAACCAGCTCCGTGCACTTCTCTGGTGAGCTACAGGATACTTGCTGTGGGCACCATCGCACAGGGGAAGGGGGAATGTAGCGCTCAACCAGCTCCGTGCACTTCTCTGGTGAGCTACAGGATACTTGCTGTGGGCACCATCGCACAGGGGAAGGGGGAATGTAGCGCTCAACCAGCTCCATGTACTTCTCTGGTGAGCTACAGGATACTTGTTGTGGGCACCATCGCACAGGGGAAGGGGGAATGTAGCGCTCAACCAGCTCCGTGCACTTCTCTGGTGAGCTACAGGATACTTGCTGTGGGCACCATCGCACAGGGGAAGGGGGAATGTAGCGCTCAACCAGCTCCGTGCACTTCTCTGGTGAGCTGCAGGATACTTGCTGTGGGCACCATCGCAATGGGGGAAAGGGGAATGTAGCGCTCAACCAGCTCCGTGTACTTCTCTGGTGAGCTACAGGATACTTGCTGTGGGCACCATCGCACAGGGGAAGGGGTAATGTAGCGCTCAACCAGCTCCGTGCACTTCTCTGGTGAGCTACAGGATACTTGCTGTGGGCACCATCGCACAGGGGAAGGGGGAATGTAGCGCTCAACCAGCTCCGTGCACTTCTCTGGTGAGCTGCATGATACTTGCTGTGGGCACCATCGCACAGGGGAAGGGGGAATGTAGCGCTTAACCAGCTCCATGTACTTCTCTGGTGAGCTACAGGATACTTGCTGTGGGCACCATCGCACAGGGGAAGGGGGAATGTAGCGCTCAACCAGCTCCGTGTACTTCTCTGGTGAGCTGCAGGATACTTGTTGTGGGCACCATCGCACAGGGGAAGGGGGAATGTAGCGCTCAACCAGCTCCGTGCACTTCTCTGGTGAGCTGCAGGATACTTGCTGTGGGCACCATCGCACAGGGGAAGGGGGAATGTAGCGCTCAACCAGCTCCGTGCACTTCTCTGGTGAGCTACAGGATACTTGCTGTGGGCACCATCGCACAGGGGAAGGGGGAATGTGGCGCTCAACCAGCTCCATGTACTTCTCTGGTGAGCTACAGGATACTTGCTGTGGGCACCATCGCACAGGGGAAGGGTGAATGAAGCGCTCAACCAGCTCCGTGTACTTCTCTGGTGAGCTACAGGATACTTGCTGTGGGCACCATCGCACAGGGGTAGGGGGAATGTAGCGCTCAACCAGCTGCGTGCACTTCTCTGGTGAGCTACAGGATACTTGTTGTGGGCACCATCGCACAGGGGAAGGGGGAATGTAGCGCTCAACCAGCTCCGTGTACTTCTCTGGTGAGCTACAGGATACTTGCTGTGGGCACCATCGCACAGGGGAAGGGAGAATGTAGCGCTCAACCAGCTCCGTGCACTTCTCTGGTGAGCTACAGGATACTTGCTGTGGGCACCATCGCATAGGGGAAGGGGGAATGTAGCGCTCAACCAGCTCCGTGTACTTCTCTGGTGAGCTACAGGATACTTGCTGTGGGCACCATCGCACAGGGGAAGGGGGAATGTAGCGCTCAACCAGCTCCGTGTACTTCTCTGGTGAGCTACAGGATACTTGCTGTGGGCACCGTCGCACAGGGGAAGGGGGAATGTAGCGCTCAACCAGCTCCGTGCACTTCTCTGGTGAGCTACAGGATACTTGCTGTGGGCACCATCGCACAGGGGAAGGGGGAATGTAGCGCTCAACCAGCTCCGTGCACTTCTCTGGTGAGCTACAGGATACTTGCTGTGGGCACCATCGCACAGGGGAAGGGGGAATGTAGTGCTCAACCAGCTCCGTGCACTTCTCTGGTGAGCTACAGGATACTTGCTGTGGGCACCATCGCACAGGGGAAGGGGGAATGTAGCGCCCAACCAGCTCCATGTACTTCTCTGGTGAGCTACAGGATACTTGCTGTGGGCACCATCGCACAGGGGAAGGGGGAATGTAGCGCTCAACCAGCTCCGTGTACTTCTCTGGTGAGCTACAGGATACTTGCTGTGGGCACCATCGCACAGGGGAAGGGGGAATGTAGCGCTCAACCAGCTCCGTGCACTTCTCTGGTGAGCTACAGGATACTTGCTGTGGGCACCATCGCACAGGGGAAGGGGGAATGTAGCGCTCAACCAGCTCAATGTACTTCTCTGGTGAGCTGCAGGATACTTGTTGTGGGCACCATCGCACAGGGGAAGGGAGAATGTATCGCTCAACCAGCTCCGTGTACTTCTCTGGTGAGCTACAGGATACTTGTTGTGGGCACCATCGCACAGGGGAAGGGGGAATGTAGCGCTCAACCAGCTCCGTGTACTTCTCTGGTGAGCTGCAGGATAATTGCTGTGGGTACCATCGCACAGGGGAAGGGGGAATGTAGCGCTCAACCAGCTCCGTGTACTTCTCTGGTGAGCTACAGGATACTTGCTGTGGGCACCATCGCACAGGGGAAGGGGGAATGTAGCGCTCAACCAGCTCCGTGCACTTCTCTGCTGAGCTACAGGATACTTGCTGTGGGCACCATCGCACAGGGGAAGGGGGAATGTCGCGCTCAACCAGCTCCGTGCACTTCTCTGCTGAGCTGCAGGATACTTGCTGTGGGCACCATCGCACAGGGGAAGGGGGAATGTAGTGCTCAACCAGCTCCGTGTACTTCTCTGGTGAGCTACAGGATACTTGCTGTGGGCACCATCGCACAGGGGAAGGGGGAATGTAGCGCTCAACCAGCTCCGTGTACTTCTCTGGTGAGCTACAGGATACTTGCCGTGGGCACCATCGCACAGGGGAAGGGGGAATGTAGCGCTCAACCAGCTCCGTGCACTTCTCTGGTGAGCTACAGGATACTTGCTGTGGGCACCATCGCACAGGGGAAGGGGGAATGTAGCGCTCAACCAGCTCCGTGCACTTCTCTGGTGAGCTACAGGATACTTGCTGTGGGCACCATCGCACAGGGGAAGGGGGAATGTAGCGCTCAACCAGCTCCGTGCACTTCTCTGGTGAGCTACAGGATACTTGTTGTGGGCACCATCGCACAGGGGAAGGGGGAATGTAGCGCTCAACCAGCTCCGTGCACTTCTCTGGTGAGCTACAGGATACTTGTTGTGGGCACCATCGCACAGGGGAAGGGGGAATGTAGTGCTCAACCAGCTCCGTGTACTTCTCTGGTGAGCTACAGGATACTTGTTGTGGGCACCATCGCACAGGGGAAGGGGGAATGTAGCGCTCAACCAGCTCCGTGTACTTCTCTGGTGAGCTACAGGATACTTGCTGTGGGCACCATCGCACAGGGGAAGGGAGAATGTAGCGCTCAACCAGCTCCGTGCACTTCTCTGGTGAGCTACAGGATACTTGCTGTGGGCACCATCGCACAGGGGAAGGGGGAATGTAGCGCTCAACCAGCTCCGTGCACTTCTCTGGTGAGCTGCAGGATACTTGTTGTGGGCACCATCGCACAGGGGAAGGGGGAATGTAGCGCTCAACCAGCTCCGTGCACTTCTCTGGTGAGCTACAGGATACTTGTTGTGGGCACCATCGCACAGGGGAAGGGGGAATGTAGCGCTCAACCAGCTCCGTGTACTTCTCTGGTGAGCTACAGGATACTTGCTGTGGGCACCATCGCACAGGGGAAGGGGGAATGTAGCGCTCAACCAGCTCCGTGTATTTCTCTGGTGAGCTACAGGATACTTGCTGTGGGCACCATCGCACAGGGGAAGGGGGAATGTAGCGCTCAACCAGCTCCGTGCACTTCTCTGGTGAGCTGCAGGATACTTGCTGTGGGCACCATCGCACAGGGGAAGGGGGAATATAGCGCTCAACCAGCTCCATGTACTTCTCTGGTGAGCTACAGGATACTTGCTGTGGGCACCATCGCACAGGGGAATGGGGAATGTAGCGCTCAACCAGCTCCGTGTACTTCTCTGGTGAGCTGCAGGATACTTGTTGTGGGCACCATCGCACAGGGGAAGGGGGAATGTAGCGCTCAACCAGCTCCGTGTACTTCTCTGGTGAGCTACAGGATACTTGCTGTGGGCACCATCGCACAGGGGAAGGGGGAATGTAGCGCTCAACCAGCTCCGTGTATTTCTCTGGTGAGCTGCAGGATACTTGCTGTGGGCACCAGCGCACAGGGGAAGGGAGAATGTAGCGCTCAACTAGCTCCGTGCACTTCTCTGGTGAGCTACAGGATACTTGCTGTGGGCACCATCGCACAGGGGAAGGGGGAATGTAGCGCTCAACCAGCTCCGTGTACTTCTCTGGTGAGCTACAGGATACTTGTTGTGGGCACCATCGCACAGGGGAAGGGGGAATGTAGCGCTCAACCAGCTCCGTGCACTTCTCTGGTGAGCTACAGGATACTTGCTGTGGGCACCATCGCACAGGGGAAGGGGGAATGTAGCGCTCAACCAGCTCCATGTACTTCTCTGGTGAGCTACAGGATACTTGTTGTGGGCACCATCGCACAGGGGAAGGGGGAATGTAGCGCTCAACCAGCTCCGTGCACTTCTCTGGTGAGCTGCAGGATACTTGCTGTGGGCACCATCGCAATGGGGGAAAGGGGAATGTAGCGCTCAACCAGCTCCGTGTACTTCTCTGGTGAGCTACAGGATACTTGCTGTGGGCACCATCGCACAGGGGAAGGGGGAATGTAGCGCTCAACCAGCTCCGTGCACTTCTCTGGTGAGCTACAGGATACTTGCTGTGGGCACCATCGCACAGGGGAAGGGGGAATGTAGCGCTCAACCAGCTCCGTGCACTTCTCTGGTGAGCTGCAGGATACTTGCTGTGGGCACCATCGCACAGGGGAAGGGGGAATGTAGCGCTTAACCAGCTCCATGTACTTCTCTGGTGAGCTACAGGATACTTGCTGTGGGCACCATCGCACAGGGGAAGGGGGAATGTAGCGCTCAACCAGCTCCGTGTACTTCTCTGGTGAGCTGCAGGATACTTGTTGTGGGCACCATCGCACAGGGGAAGGGGGAATGTAGCGCTCAACCAGCTCCGTGCACTTCTCTGGTGAGCTGCAGGATACTTGCTGTGGGCACCATCGCACAGGGGAAGGGGGAATGTAGCGCTCAACCAGCTCCGTGCACTTCTCTGGTGAGCTACAGGATACTTGCTGTGGGCACCATCGCACAGGGGAAGGGGGAAAGTGGCGCTCAACCAGCTCCATGTACTTCTCTGGTGAGCTACAGGATACTTGCTGTGGGCACCATCGCACAGGGGAAGGGTGAATGAAGCGATCAACCAGCTCCGTGTACTTCTCTGGTGAGCTACAGGATACTTGCTGTGGGCACCATCGCACAGGGGTAGGGGGAATGTAGCGCTCAACCAGCTGCGTGCACTTCTCTGGTGAGCTACAGGATACTTGTTGTGGGAACCATCGCACAGGGGAAGGGGGAATGTAGCGCTCAACCAGCTCCGTGTACTTCTCTGGTGAGCTACAGGATACTTGCTGTGGGCACCATCGCACAGGGGAAGGGGGAATGTAGCGCTCAACCAGCTCCGTGTACTTCTCTGGTGAGCTACAGGATACTTGCTGTGGGCACCATCGCACAGGGGAAGGGGGAATGTAGCGCTCAACCAGCTCCGTGCACTTCTCTGGTGAGCTACAGGATACTTGTTGTGGGCACCATCGCACAGGGGAAGGGGGAATGTAGCGCTCAACCAGCTCCGTGCACTTCTCTGGTGAGCTACAGGATACTTGTTGTGGGCACCATCGCACAGGGGAAGGGGGAATGTAGCGCTCAACCAGCTCCGTGTACTTCTCTGGTGAGCTACAGGATACTTGTTGTGGGCACCATCGCACAGGGGAAGGGGGAATGTAGCGCTCAACCAGCTCCGTGTACTTCTCTGGTGAGCTACAGGATACTTGCTGTGGGCACCATCGCACAGGGGAAGGGAGAATGTAGCGCTCAACCAGCTCCGTGCACTTCTCTGGTGAGCTACAGGATACTTGCTGTAAGCACCATCGCATAGGGGAAGGGGGAATGTAGCGCTCAACCAGCTCCGTGTACTTCTCTGGTGAGCTACAGGATACTTGCTGTGGGCAACATCGCACAGGGGAAGGGGGAATGTAGCGCTCAACCAGCTCCGTGTACTTCTCTGGTGAGCTACAGGATACTTGCTGTGGGCACCGTCGCACAGGGGAAGGGGGAATGTAGCGCTCAACCAGCTCCGTGCACTTCTCTGGTGAGCTACAGGATACTTGCTGTGGGCACCATCGCACAGGGGAAGGGGGAATGTAGCGCTCAACCAGCTCCGTGCACTTCTCTGGTGAGCTACAGGATACTTGCTGTGGGCACCATCGCACAGGGGAAGGGGGAATGTAGTGCTCAACCAGCTCCGTGCACTTCTCTGGTGAGCTACAGGATACTTGCTGTGGGCACCATCGCACAGGGGAAGGGGGAATGTAGCGCCCAACCAGCTCCATGTACTTCTCTGGTGAGCTACAGGATACTTGCTGTGGGCACCATCGCACAGGGGAAGGGGGAATGTAGCGCTCAACCAGCTCCGTGTACTTCTCTGGTGAGCTACAGGATACTTGCTGTGGGCACCATCGCACAGGGGAAGGGAGAATGTAGCGCTCAACCAGCTCCGTGCACTTCTCTGGTGAGCTACAGGATACTTGCTGTGGGCACCATCGCACAGGGGGAGGGGGAATGTAGCGCTCAACCAGCTCCGTGTACTTCTCTGGTGAGCTACAGGATACTTACTGTGGGCACCATCGCACAGGGGAAGGGGGAATGTAGCGCTCAATCAGCTCCGTGCACTTCTCTGGTGAGCTACAGGATACTTGCTGTGGGCACCATCGCACAGGGGAAGGGAGAATGTAGCGCTCAACCAGCTCCGTGCACTTCTCTGGTGAGCTACAGGATACTTGCTGTGGGCACCATCGCACAGGGGAAGGGGGAATGTAGCGCTCAACCAGCTCCGTGCACTTCTCTGGTGAGCTACAGGATACTTGCTGTGGGCACCATCGCACAGGGGTAGGGGGAATGTAGCGCTCAACCAGCTGCGTGCACTTCTCTGGTGAGCTACAGGATACTTGTTGTGGGCACCATCGCACAGGGGAAGGGGGAATGTAGCGCTCAACCAGCTCCGTGTACTTCTCTGGTGAGCTACAGGATACTTGCTGTGGGCACCATCGCACAGGGGAAGGGAGAATGTAGCGCTCAACCAGCTCCGTGCACTTCTCTGGTGAGCTACAGGATACTTGCTGTGGGCACCATCGCATAGGGGAAGGGGGAATGTAGCGCTCAACCAGCTCCGTGTACTTCTCTGGTGAGCTACAGGATACTTGCTGTGGGCACCATCGCACAGGGGAAGGGGGAATGTAGCGCTCAACCAGCTCCGTGTACTTCTCTGGTGAGCTACAGGATACTTGCTGTGGGCACCGTCGCACAGGGGAAGGGGGAATGTAGCGCTCAACCAGCTCCGTGCACTTCTCTGGTGAGCTACAGGATACTTGCTGTGGGCACCATCGCACAGGGGAAGGGGGAATGTAGCGCTCAACCAGCTCCGTGCACTTCTCTGGTGAGCTACAGGATACTTGCTGTGGGCACCATCGCACAGGGGAAGGGGGAATGTAGTGCTCAACCAGCTCCGTGCACTTCTCTGGTGAGCTACAGGATACTTGCTGTGGGCACCATCGCACAGGGGAAGGGGGAATGTAGCGCCCAACCAGCTCCATGTACTTCTCTGGTGAGCTACAGGATACTTGCTGTGGGCACCATCGCACAGGGGAAGGGGGAATGTAGCGCTCAACCAGCTCCGTGTACTTCTCTGGTGAGCTACAGGATACTTGCTGTGGGCACCATCGCACAGGGGAAGGGGGAATGTAGCGCTCAACCAGCTCCGTGCACTTCTCTGGTGAGCTACAGGATACTTGCTGTGGGCACCATCGCACAGGGGAAGGGGGAATGTAGCGCTCAACCAGCTCAATGTACTTCTCTGGTGAGCTGCAGGATACTTGTTGTGGGCACCATCGCACAGGGGAAGGGAGAATGTATCGCTCAACCAGCTCCGTGTACTTCTCTGGTGAGCTACAGGATACTTGTTGTGGGCACCATCGCACAGGGGAAGGGGGAATGTAGCGCTCAACCAGCTCCGTGTACTTCTCTGGTGAGCTGCAGGATAATTGCTGTGGGTACCATCGCACAGGGGAAGGGGGAATGTAGCGCTCAACCAGCTCCGTGTACTTCTCTGGTGAGCTACAGGATACTTGCTGTGGGCACCATCGCACAGGGGAAGGGGGAATGTAGCGCTCATCCAGCTCCGTGCACTTCTCTGCTGAGCTACAGGATACTTGCTGTGGGCACCATCGCACAGGGGAAGGGGGAATGTCGCGCTCAACCAGCTCCGTGCACTTCTCTGCTGAGCTGCAGGATACTTGCTGTGGGCACCATCGCACAGGGGAAGGGGGAATGTAGTGCTCAACCAGCTCCGTGTACTTCTCTGGTGAGCTACAGGATACTTGCTGTGGGCACCATCGCACAGGGGAAGGGGGAATGTAGCGCTCAACCAGCTCCGTGTACTTCTCTGGTGAGCTACAGGATACTTGCCGTGGGCACCATCGCACAGGGGAAGGGGGAATGTAGCGCTCAACCAGCTCCGTGCACTTCTCTGGTGAGCTACAGGATACTTGCTGTGGGCACCATCGCACAGGGGAAGGGGGAATGTAGCGCTCAACCAGCTCCGTGCACTTCTCTGGTGAGCTACAGGATACTTGCTGTGGGCACCATCGCACAGGGGAAGGGGGAATGTAGCGCTCAACCAGCTCCGTGCACTTCTCTGGTGAGCTACAGGATACTTGTTGTGGGCACCATCGCACAGGGGAAGGGGGAATGTAGCGCTCAACCAGCTCCGTGCACTTCTCTGGTGAGCTACAGGATACTTGTTGTGGGCACCATCGCACAGGGGAAGGGGGAATGTAGTGCTCAACCAGCTCCGTGTACTTCTCTGGTGAGCTACAGGATACTTGTTGTGGGCACCATCGCACAGGGGAAGGGGGAATGTAGCGCTCAACCAGCTCCGTGTACTTCTCTGGTGAGCTACAGGATACTTGCTGTGGGCACCATCGCACAGGGGAAGGGAGAATGTAGCGCTCAACCAGCTCCGTGCACTTCTCTGGTGAGCTACAGGATACTTGCTGTGGGCACCATCGCACAGGGGAAGGGGGAATGTAGCGCTCAACCAGCTCCGTGCACTTCTCTGGTGAGCTGCAGGATACTTGTTGTGGGCACCATCGCACAGGGGAAGGGGGAATGTAGCGCTCAACCAGCTCCGTGCACTTCTCTGGTGAGCTACAGGATACTTGTTGTGGGCACCATCGCACAGGGGAAGGGGGAATGTAGCGCTCAACCAGCTCCGTGTACTTCTCTGGTGAGCTACAGGATACTTGCTGTGGGCACCATCGCACAGGGGAAGGGGGAATGTAGCGCTCAACCAGCTCCGTGTATTTCTCTGGTGAGCTACAGGATACTTGCTGTGGGCACCATCGCACAGGGGAAGGGGGAATGTAGCGCTCAACCAGCTCCGTGCACTTCTCTGGTGAGCTGCAGGATACTTGCTGTGGGCACCATCGCACAGGGGAAGGGGGAATATAGCGCTCAACCAGCTCCATGTACTTCTCTGGTGAGCTACAGGATACTTGCTGTGGGCACCATCGCACAGGGGAAGGGGGAATGTAGCGCTCAACCAGCTCCGTGTACTTCTCTGGTGAGCTGCAGGATACTTGTTGTGGGCACCATCGCACAGGGGAAGGGGGAATGTAGCGCTCAACCAGCTCCGTGTACTTCTCTGGTGAGCTACAGGATACTTGCTGTGGGCACCATCGCACAGGGGAAGGGGGAATGTAGCGCTCAACCAGCTCCGTGTATTTCTCTGGTGAGCTGCAGGATACTTGCTGTGGGCACCAGCGCACAGGGGAAGGGAGAATGTAGCGCTCAACTAGCTCCGTGCACTTCTCTGGTGAGCTACAGGATACTTGCTGTGGGCACCATCGCACAGGGGAAGGGGGAATGTAGCGCTCAACCAGCTCCGTGTACTTCTCTGGTGAGCTACAGGATACTTGTTGTGGGCACCATCGCACAGGGGAAGGGGGAATGTAGCGCTCAACCAGCTCCGTGCACTTCTCTGGTGAGCTACAGGATACTTGCTGTGGGCACCATCGCACAGGGGAAGGGGGAATGTAGCGCTCAACCAGCTCCATGTACTTCTCTGGTGAGCTACAGGATACTTGTTGTGGGCACCATCGCACAGGGGAAGGGGGAATGTAGCGCTCAACCAGCTCCGTGCACTTCTCTGGTGAGCTGCAGGATACTTGCTGTGGGCACCATCGCAATGGGGGAAAGGGGAATGTAGCGCTCAACCAGCTCCGTGTACTTCTCTGGTGAGCTACAGGATACTTGCTGTGGGCACCATCGCACAGGGGAAGGGGGAATGTAGCGCTCAACCAGCTCCGTGCACTTCTCTGGTGAGCTACAGGATACTTGCTGTGGGCACCATCGCACAGGGGAAGGGGGAATGTAGCGCTCAACCAGCTCCGTGCACTTCTCTGGTGAGCTGCAGGATACTTGCTGTGGGCACCATCGCACAGGGGAAGGGGGAATGTAGCGCTTAACCAGCTCCATGTACTTCTCTGGTGAGCTACAGGATACTTGCTGTGGGCACCATCGCACAGGGGAAGGGGGAATGTAGCGCTCAACCAGCTCCGTGTACTTCTCTGGTGAGCTGCAGGATACTTGTTGTGGGCACCATCGCACAGGGGAAGGGGGAATGTAGCGCTCAACCAGCTCCGTGCACTTCTCTGGTGAGCTGCAGGATACTTGCTGTGGGCACCATCGCACAGGGGAAGGGGGAATGTAGCGCTCAACCAGCTCCGTGCACTTCTCTGGTGAGCTACAGGATACGTGCTGTGGGCACCATCGCACAGGGGAAGGGGGAAAGTGGCGCTCAACCAGCTCCATGTACTTCTCTGGTGAGCTACAGGATACTTGCTGTGGGCACCATCGCACAGGGGAAGGGTGAATGAAGCGATCAACCAGCTCCGTGTACTTCTCTGGTGAGCTACAGGATACTTGCTGTGGGCACCATCGCACAGGGGTAGGGGGAATGTAGCGCTCAACCAGCTGCGTGCACTTCTCTGGTGAGCTACAGGATACTTGTTGTGGGCACCATCGCACAGGGGAAGGGGGAATGTAGCGCTCAACCAGCTCCGTGTACTTCTCTGGTGAGCTACAGGATACTTGCTGTGGGCACCATCGCACAGGGGAAGGGGGAATGTAGCGCTCAACCAGCTCCGTGTACTTCTCTGGTGAGCTACAGGATACATGCTGTGGGCACCACCGCACAGGGGAAGGGGGAATGTAGCGCTCAACCAGCTCCGTGCACTTCTCTGGTGAGCTACAGGATACTTGTTGTGGGCACCATCGCACAGGGGAAGGGGGAATGTAGCGCTCAACCAGCTCCGTGCACTTCTCTGGTGAGCTACAGGATACTTGTTGTGGGCACCATCGCACAGGGGAAGGGGGAATGTAGCGCTCAACCAGCTCCGTGTACTTCTCTGGTGAGCTACAGGATACTTGTTGTGGGCACCATCGCACAGGGGAAGGGGGAATGTAGCGCTCAACCAGCTCCGTGTTCTTCTCTGGTGAGCTACAGGATACTTGCTGTGGGCACCATCGCACAGGGGAAGGGAGAATGTAGCGCTCAACCAGCTCCGTGCACTTCTCTGGTGAGCTACAGGATACTTGCTGTAAGCACCATCGCATAGGGGAAGGGGGAATGTAGCGCTCAACCAGCTCCGTGTACTTCTCTGGTGAGCTACAGGATACTTGCTGTGGGCACCATCGCACAGGGGAAGGGGGAATGTAGCGCTCAACCAGCTCCGTGTACTTCTCTGGTGAGCTACAGGATACTTGCTGTGGGCACCGTCGCACAGGGGAAGGGGGAATGTAGCGCTCAACCAGCTCCGTGCACTTCTCTGGTGAGCTACAGGATACTTGCTGTGGGCACCATCGCACAGGGGAAGGGGGAATGTAGCGCTCAACCAGCTCCGTGCACTTCTCTGGTGAGCTACAGGATACTTGCTGTGGGCACCATCGCACAGGGGAAGGGGGAATGTAGTGCTCAACCAGCTCCGTGCACTTCTCTGGTGAGCTACAGGATACTTGCTGTGGGCACCATCGCACAGGGGAAGGGGGAATGTAGCGCCCAACCAGCTCCATGTACTTCTCTGGTGAGCTACAGGATACTTGCTGTGGGCACCATCGCACAGGGGAAGGGGGAATGTAGCGCTCAACCAGCTCCGTGTACTTCTCTGGTGAGCTACAGGATACTTGCTGTGGGCACCATCGCACAGGGGAAGGGAGAATGTAGCGCTCAACCAGCTCCGTGCACTTCTCTGGTGAGCTACAGGATACTTGCTGTGGGCACCATCGCACAGGGGGAGGGGGAATGTAGCGCTCAACCAGCTCCGTGTACTTCTCTGGTGAGCTACAGGATACTTACTGTGGGCACCATCGCACAGGGGAAGGGGGAATGTAGCGCTCAATCAGCTCCGTGCACTTCTCTGGTGAGCTACAGGATACTTGCTGTGGGCACCATCGCACAGGGGAAGGGAGAATGTAGCGCTCAACCAGCTCCGTGCACTTCTCTGGTGAGCTACAGGATACTTGCTGTGGGCACCATCGCACAGGGGAAGGGGGAATGTAGCGCTCAACCAGCTCCGTGCACTTCTCTGGTGAGCTACAGGATACTTGCTGTGGGCACCATCGCACAGGGGAAGGGGGAATGTAGCGCTCAACCAGCTCATTGTACTTCTCTGGTGAGCTACAGGATACTTGTTGTGGGCACCATCGCACAGGGGAAGGGAGAATGTATCGCTCAACCAGCTCCGTGTACTTCTCTGGTGAGCTACAGGATACTTGTTGTGGGCACCATCGCACAGGGGAAGGGGGAATGTAGCGCTCAACCAGCTCCGTGTACTTCTCTGGTGAGCTGCAGGATAATTGCTGTGGGTACCATCGCACAGGGGAAGGGGGAATGTAGCGCTCAACCAGCTCCGTGTACTTCTCTGGTGAGCTACAGGATACTTGCTGTGGGCATCATCGCACAGGGGAAGGGGGAATGTAGCGCTCAACCAGCTCCGTGCACTTCTCTGCTGAGCTACAGGATACTTGCTGTGGGCACCATCGCACAGGGGAAGGGGGAATGTCGCGCTCAACCAGCTCCGTGCACTTCTCTGGTGAGCTGCAGGATACTTGCTGTGGGCACCATCGCACAGGGGAAGGGGGAATGTAGTGCTCAACCAGCTCCGTGTACTTCTCTGGTGAGCTACAGGATACTTGCTGTGGGCACCATCGCACAGGGGAAGGGGGAATGTAGCGCTCAACCAGCTCCGTGTACTTCTCTGGTGAGCTACAGGATACTTGCCGTGGGCACCATCGCACAGGGGAAGGGGGAATGTAGCGCTCAACCAGCTCCGTGCACTTCTCTGGTGAGCTACAGGATACTTGCTGTGGGCACCATCGCACAGGGGAAGGGGGAATGTAGCGCTCAACCAGCTCCGTGCACTTCTCTGGTGAGCTACAGGATACTTGCTGTGGGCACCATCGCACAGGGGAAGGGGGAATGTAGCGCTCAACCATCTCCGTGCACTTCTCTGGTGAGCTACAGGATACTAGTTGTGGGCACCATCGCACAGGGGAAGGGGGAATGTAGCGCTCAACCAGCTCCGTGCACTTCTCTGGTGAGCTACAGGATACTTGTTGTGGGCACCATCGCACAGGGGAAGGGGGAATGTAGTGCTCAACCAGCTCCGTGTACTTCTCTGGTGAGCTACAGGATACTTGTTGTGGGCACCATCGCACAGGGGAAGGGGGAATGTAGCGCTCAACCAGCTCCGTGTACTTCTCTGGTGAGCTACACGATACTTGCTGTGGGCACCATCGCACAGGGGAAGGGGGAATGTAGCGCTCAACCAGCTCCGTGTACTTCTCTGGTGAGCTGCAGGATACTTGTTGTGGGCACCATCGCACAGGGGAAGGGGGAATGTAGCGCTCAACCAGCTCCGTGCACTTCTCTGGTGAGCTGCAGGATACTTGCTGTGGGCACCATCGCACAGGGGAAGGGGGAATGTAGCGCTCAACCAGCTCCGTGCACTTCTCTGGTGAGCTACAGGATACTTGCTGTGGGCACCATCGCACAGGGGAAGGGGGAATGTGGCGCTCAACCAGCTCCATGTACTTCTCTGGTTAGCTACAGGATACTTGCTGTGGGCACCATCGCACAGGGGAAGGGTGAATGAAGCGCTCAACCAGCTCCGTGTACTTCTCTGGTGAGCTACAGGATACTTGCTGTGGGCACCATCGCACAGGGGTAGGGGGAATGTAGCGCTCAACCAGCTGCGTGCACTTCTCTGGTGAGCTACAGGATACTTGTTGTGGGCACCATCGCACAGGGGAAGGGGGAATGTAGCGCTCAACCAGCTCCGTGTACTTCTCTGGTGAGCTACAGGATACTTGCTGTGGGCACCATCGCACAGGGGAAGGGGGAATGTAGCGCTCAACCAGCTCCGTGTACTTCTCTGGTGAGCTACAGGATACTTGCTGTGGGCACCATCGCACAGGGGAAGGGGGAATGTAGCGCTCAACCAGCTCCGTGCACTTCTCTGGTGAGCTACAGGATACTTGTTGTGGGCACCATCGCACAGGGGAAGGGGGAATGTAGCGCTCAACCAGCTCCGTGTTCTTCTCTGGTGAGCTACAGGATACTTGATGTGGGCACCATCGCACAGGGGAAGGGGGAATGTAGCGCTCAACCGGCTCCGTGCACTTCTCTGGTGAGCTACAGGATACTTGCTGTGGGCACCATCGCACAGGGGAAGGGGGAATGTAGCGCTCAACCAGCTCCGTGCACTTCTCTGGTGAGCTACAGGATACTTGCTGTGGGCACCATCGCACAGGGGAAGGGGGAATGTAGCGCTCAACCAGCTCCGTGTACTTCTCTGGTGAGCTGCAGGATACTTGCTGTGGGCACCATCGCACAGGGGAAGGGAGAATGTAGCGCTCAACCAGCTCCGTGTACTTCTCTGGTGAGCTGCAGGATACTTGCTATGGGCACCATCGCACAGGGGAAGGGGAAATGTAGCGCTCAACCAGCTCCGTGCACTTCTCTGGTGAGCTGCAGGATACTTGCTGTGGGCACCATCGCACAGGGGAAGGGGGAATGTAGCGCTCAACCAGCTCCGTGCACTTCTCTGGTGAACTACAGGATACTTGCTGTGGGCACCATCGCACAGGGGAAGGGGGAATGTGGCGCTCAACCAGCTCCATGTACTTCTCTGGTTAGCTACAGGATACTTGCTGTGGGCACCATCGCACAGGGGAAGGGTGAATGAAGCGCTCAACCAGCTCCGTGTACTTCTCTGGTGAGCTACAGGATACTTGCTGTGGGCACCATCGCACAGGGGTAGGGGGAATGTAGCGCTCAACCAGCTGCGTGCACTTCTCTGGTGAGCTACAGGATACTTGTTGTGGGCACCATCGCACAGGGGAAGGGGGAATGTAGCGCTCAACCAGCTCCGTGTACTTCTCTGGTGAGCTACAGGATACTTGTTGTGGGCACCATCGCACAGGGGAAGGGGGAATGTAGCGCTCAACCAGCTCCGTGTACTTCTCTGGTGAGCTACAGGATACTTGTTGTGGGCACCATCGCACAGGGGAAGGGGGAATGTAGCGCTCAACCAGCTCCGTGTACTTCTCTGGTGAGCTACAGGATACTTGTTGTGGGCACCATCGCACAGGGGAAGGGAGAATGTATCGCTCAACCAGCTCCGTGTACTTCTCTGGTGAGCTACAGGATACTTGTTGTGGGCACCATCGCACAGGGGAAGGGGGAATGTAGCGCTCAACCAGCTCCGTGTACTTCTCTGGTGAGCTGCAGGATACTTGCTGTGGGCACCATCGCACAGGGGAAGGGGGAATGTAGCGCTCAACCAGCTCCGTGTACTTCTCTGGTGAGCTACAGGATACTTGCTGTGGGCACCATCGCACAGGGGAAGGGGGAATGTAGCGCTCAACCAGCTCCGTGCACTTCTCTGGTGAGCTACAGGATACTTGCTGTGGGCACCATCGCACAGGGGAAGGTTGAATGTAGCGCTCAACCAGCTCCGTGCACTTCTCTGGTGAGCTGCAGGATACTTGCTGTGGGCACCATCGCACAGGGGAAGGGGGAATGTAGCGCTCAACCAGCTCCGTGTACTTCTCTGGTGAGCTACAGGATACTTGCTGTGGGCACCATCGCACAGGGGAAGGGGGAATGTAGCGCTCAACCAGCTCCGTGTACTTCTCTGATGAGCTACAGGATAATTGTTGTGGGCACCATCGCACAGGGGAAGGGGGAATGTAGCGCTCAACCAGCTCCATGTACTTTTCTGGTGAGCTATAGGATACTTGCTGTGGGCACCATCGCACAGGGGAAGGGGGAATGTTGCGCTCAACCAGCTCCGTGTTCTTCTCTGGTGAGCTACAGGATACTTGATGTGGGCACCATCGCACAGGGGAAGGGGGAATGTAGCGCTCAACCGGCTCCGTGCACTTCTCTGGTGAGCTACAGGATACTTGCTGTGGGCACCATCGCACAGGGGAAGGGGGAATGTAGCGCTCAACCAGCTCCGTGCACTTCTCTGGTGAGCTACAGGATACTTGCTGTGGGCACCATCGCACAGGGGAAGGGGGAATGTAGCGCTCAACCAGCTCCGTGTACTTCTCTGGTGAGCTGCAGGATACTTGCTGTGGGCACCATCGCACAGGGGAAGGGAGAATGTAGCGCTCAACCAGCTCCGTGTACTTCTCTGGTGAGCTGCAGGATACTTGCTGTGGGCACCATCGCACAGGGGAAGGGGAAATGTAGGGCTCAACCAGCTCCGTGCACTTCTCTGGTGAGCTGCAGGATACTTGCTGTGGGCACCATCGCACAGGGGAAGGGGGAATGTAGCGCTCAACCAGCTCCGTGCACTTCTCTGGTGAGCTACAGGATACTTGCTGTGGGCACCATCGCACAGGGGAAGGGGGAATGTAGCGCTCAACCAGCTCCGTGCAATTCTCTGGTGAGCTGCAGGATACTTGTTGTGGGCACCATCGCACAGGGGAAGGGGGAATGTAGCGCTCAACCAGCTCCGTGCACTTCTCTGGTGAGCTACAGGATACTTGCTGTGGGCACCATCGCACAGGGGAAGGGGGAATGTAGCGCTCAACCAGCTCCATGTACTTCTCTGGTGAGCTACAGGATACATGTTGTGGGCACCATCGCACAGGGGAAGGGGGAATGTAGCGCTCAACCAGCTCCGTGCACTTCTCTGGTGAGCTACAGGATACTTGCTGTGGGCACCATCGCACAGGGGAAGGGGGAATGTAGCGCTCAACCAGCTCCGTGTACTTCTCTGGTGAGCTGCAGGATACTTGTTGTGGGCACCGTCGCACAGGGGAAGGGGGAATGTAGCGCTCAACCAGCTCCGTGCACTTCTCTGGTGAGCTGCAGGATACTTGCTGTGGGCACCATCGCACAGGGGAAGGGGGAATGTAGCGCTCAACCAGCTCCGTGCACTTCTCTGGTGAGCTACAGGATACTTGCTGTGGGCACCATCGCACAGGGGAAGGGGGAATGTGGCGCTCAACCAGCTCCATGTACTTCTCTGGTTAGCTACAGGATACTTGCTGTGGGCACCATCGCACAGGGGAAGGGTGAATGAAGCGCTCAACCAGCTCCGTGTACTTCTCTGGTGAGCTACAGGATACTTGCTGTGGGCACCATCGCACAGGGGTAGGGGGAATGTAGCGCTCAACCAGCTGCGTGCACTTCTCTGGTGAGCTACAGGATACTTGTTGTGGGCACCATCGCACAGGGGAAGGGGGAATGTAGCGCTCAACCAGCTCCGTGTACTTCTCTGGTGAGCTACAGGATACTTGCTGTGGGCACCATCGCACAGGGGAAGGGGGAATGTAGCGCTCAACCAGCTCCGTGTACTTCTCTGGTGAGCTACAGGATACTTGCTGTGGGCACCATCGCACAGGGGAAGGGGGAATGTAGCGCTCAACCAGCTCCGTGCACTTCTCTGGTGAGCTACAGGATACTTGTTGTGGGCACCATCGCACAGGGGAAGGGGGAATGTAGCGCTCAACCAGCTCCGTGCACTTCTCTGGTGAGCTACAGGATACTTGTTGTGGGCACCATCGCACAGGGGAAGGGGGAATGTAGCGCTCAACCAGCTCCGTGTACTTCTCTGGTGAGCTACAGGATACTTGTTGTGGGCACCATCGCACAGGGGAAGGGGGAATGTAGCGCTCAACCAGCTCCGTGTACTTCTCTGGTGAGCTACAGGATACTTGGTGTGGGCACCATCGCACAGGGGAAGGGAGAATGTAGCGCTCAACCAGCTCCGTGCACTTCTCTGGTGAGCTACAGGATACTTGCTGTGGGCACCATCGCATAGGGGAAGGGGGAATGTAACGCTCAACCAGCTCCGTGTACTTCTCTGGTGAGCTACAGGATACTTGCTGTGGGCACCATCGCACAGGGGAAGGGGGAATGTAGCGCTCAACCAGGTCCGTGTACTTCTCTGGTGAGCTACAGGATACTTGCTGTGGGCACCGTCGCACAGGGGAAGGGGGAATGTAGCGCTCAACCAGCTCCGTGCACTTCTCTGGTGAGCTACAGGATACTTGCTGTGGGCACCATCGCACAGGGGAAGGGGGAATGTAGCGCTCAACCAGCTCCGTGCACTTCTCTGGTGAGCTACAGGATACTTGCTGTGGGCACCATCGCACAGGGGAAGGGGGAATGTAGTGCTCAACCAGCTCCGTGCACTTCTCTGGTGAGCTACAGGATACTTGCTGTGGGCACCATCGCACAGGGGAAGGGGGAATGTAGCGCCCAACCAGCTCCATGTACTTCTCTGGTGAGCTACAGGATACTTGCTGTGGGCACCATCGCACAGGGGAAGGGGGAATGTAGCGCTCAACCAGCTCCGTGTACTTCTCTGGTGAGCTACAGGATACTTGCTGTGGGCACCATCGCACAAGGGAAGGGAGAATGTAGCGCTCAACCAGCTCCGTGCACTTCTCTGGTGAGCTACAGGATACTTGCTGTGGGCACCATCGCACAGGGGGAGGGGGAATGTAGCGCTCAACCAGCTCCGTGTACTTCTCTGGTGAGCTACAGGATACTTACTGTGGGCACCATCGCACAGGGGAAGGGGGAATGTAGCGCTCAACCAGCTCCGTGCACTTCTCTGGTGAGCTACAGGATACTTGCTGTGGGCACCATCGCACAGGGGAAGGGAGAATGTAGCGCTCAACCAGCTCCGTGCACTTCTCTGGTGAGCTACAGGATACTTGCTGTGGGCACCATCGCACAGGGGAAGGGGGAATGTAGCGCTCAACCAGCTCCGTGCACTTCTCTGGTGAGCTACAGGATACTTGCTGTGGGCACCATCGCACAGGGGAAGGGGGAATGTAGCGCTCAACCAGCTCATTGTACTTCTCTGGTGAGCTACAGGATACTTGTTGTGGGCACCATCGCACAGGGGAAGGGAGAATGTATCGCTCAACCAGCTCCGTGTACTTCTCTGGTGAGCTACAGGATACTTGTTGTGGGCACCATCGCACAGGGGAAGGGGGAATGTAGCGCTCAACCAGCTCCGTGTACTTCTCTGGTGAGCTGAGGATAATTGCTGTGGGTACCATCGCACAGGGGAGGGGGGAATGTAGCGCTCAACCAGCTCCGTGTACTTCTCTGGTGAGCTACAGGATACTTGCTGTGGGCACCATCGCACAGGGGAAGGGGGAATGTAGCGCTCAACCAGCTCCGTGCACTTCTCTGCTGAGCTACAGGATACTTGCTGTGGGCACCATCGCACAGGGGAAGGGGGAATGTCGCGCTCAACCAGCTCCGTGCACTTCTCTGGTGAGCTGCAGGATACTTGCTGTGGGCACCATCGCACAGGGGAAGGGGGAATGTAGTGCTCAACCAGCTCCGTGTACTTCTCTGGTGAGCTACAGGATACTTGCTGTGGGCACCATCGCACAGGGGAAGGGGGAATGTAGCGCTCAACCAGCTCCGTGTACTTCTCTGGTGAGCTACAGGATACTTGCCGTGGGCACCATCGCACAGGGGAAGGGGGAATGTAGCGCTCAACCAGCTCCGTGCACTTCTCTGGTGAGCTACAGGATACTTGCTGTGGGCACCATCGCACAGGGGAAGGGGGAATGTAGCGCTCAACCAGCTCCGTGCACTTCTCTGGTGAGCTACAGGATACTTGCTGTGGGCACCATCGCACAGGGGAAGGGGGAATGTAGCGCTAAACCAGCTCCGTGCACTTCTCTGGTGAGCTACAGGATACTTGTTGTGGGCACCATCGCACAGGGGAAGGGGGAATGTAGCGCTCAACCAGCTCCGTGCACTTCTCTGGTGAGCTACAGGATACTTGTTGTGGGCACCATCGCACAGGGGAAGGGGGAATGTAGTGCTCAACCAGCTCCGTGTACTTCTCTGGTGAGCTACAGGATACTTGTTGTGGGCACCATCGCACAGGGGAAGGGGGAATGTAGCGCTCAACCAGCTCCGTGTACTTCTCTGGTGAGCTACAGGATACTTGCTGTGGGCACCATCGCACAGGGGAAGGGAGAATGTAGCGCTCAACCAGCTCCGTGCACTTCTCTGGTGAGCTACAGGATACTTGCTGTGGGCACCATCGCACAGGGGAAGGGGGAATATAGCGCTCAACCAGCTCCGTGCAATTCTCTGGTGAGCTGCAGGATACTTGTTGTGGGCACCATCGCACAGGGGAAGGGGGAATGTAGCGCTCAACCAGCTCCGTGCACTTCTCTGGTGAGCTACAGGATACTTGCTGTGGGCACCATCGCACAGGGGAAGGGGGAATGTAGCGCTCAACCAGCTCCATGTACTTCTCTGGTGAGCTACAGGATACTTGTTGTGGGCACCATCGCACAGGGGAAGGGGGAATGTAGCGCTCAACCAGCTCCGTGCACTTCTCTGGTGAGCTACAGGATACTTGCTGTGGGCACCATCGCACAGGGGAAGGGGGAATGTAGCGCTCAACCAGCTCCGTGCACTTCTCTGGTGAGCTGCAGGATACTTGCTGTGGGCACCATCGCAATGGGGGAAAGGGGAATGTAGCGCTCATCCAGCTCCGTGTACTTCTCTGGTGAGCTACAGGATACTTGCTGTGGGCACCATCGCACAGGGGAAGGCGGAATGTAGCGCTCAACCAGCTCCGTGCACTTCTCTGGTGAGCTACAGGATACTTGCTGTGGGCACCATCGCACAGGGGAAGGGGGAATGTAGCGCTCAACCAGCTCCGTGCACTTCTCTGGTGAGCTGCAGGATACTTGCTGTGGGCACCATCGCACAGGGGAAGGGGGAATGTAGCGCTTAACCAGCTCCATGTACTTCTCTGGTGAGCTACAGGATACTTGCTGTGGGCACCATCGCACAGGGGAAGGGGGAATGTAGCGCTCAACCAGCTCCGTGTACTTCTCTGGTGAGCTGAGGATACTTGTTGTGGGCACCATCGCACAGGGGAAGGGGGAATGTAGCGCTCAACCAGCTCCGTGCACTTCTCTGGTGAGCTGCAGGATACTTGCTGTGGGCACCATCGCACAGGGGAAGGGGGAATGTAGCGCTCAACCAGCTCCGTGCACTTCTCTGGTGAGCTACAGGATACTTGCTGTGGGCACCATCGCACAGGGGAAGGGGGAAAGTGGCGCTCAACCAGCTCCATGTACTTCTCTGGTGAGCTACAGGATACTTGCTGTGGGCACCATCGCACAGGGGAAGGGTGAATGAAGCGCTCAACCAGCTCCGTGTACTTCTCTGGTGAGCTACAGGATACTTGCTGTGGGCACCATCGCACAGGGGTAGGGGGAATGTAGCGCTCAACCAGCTGCGTGCACTTCTCTGGTGAGCTACAGGATACTTGTTGTGGGCACCATCGCACAGGGGAAGGGGGAATGTAGCGCTCAACCAGCTCCGTGTACTTCTCTGGTGAGCTACAGGATACTTGCTGTGGGCACCATCGCACAGGGGAAGGGGGAATGTAGCGCTCAACCAGCTCCGTGTACTTCTCTGGTGAGCTACAGGATACTTGCTGTGGGCACCATCGCACAGGGGAAGGGGGAATGTAGCGCTCAACCAGCTCCGTGCACTTCTCTGGTGAGCTACAGGATACTTGTTGTGGGCACCATCGCACAGGGGAAGGGGGAATGTAGCGCTCAACCAGCTCCGTGCACTTCTCTGGTGAGCTACAGGATACTTGTTGTGGGCACCATCGCACAGGGGAAGGGGGAATGTAGCGCTCAACCAGCTCCGTGTACTTCTCTGGTGAGCTACAGGATACTTGTTGTGGGCACCGTCGCACAGGGGAAGGGGGAATGTAGCGCTCAACCAGCTCCGTGTACTTCTCTGGTGAGCTACAGGATACTTGCTGTGGGCACCATCGCACAGGGGAAGGGAGAATGTAGCGCTCAACCAGCTCCGTGCACTTCTCTGGTGAGCTACAGGATACTTGCTGTGGGCACCATCGCATAGGGGAAGGGGGAATGTAGCGCTCAACCAGCTCCGTGTACTTCTCTGGTGAGCTACAGGATACTTGCTGTGGGCACCATCGCACAGGGGAAGGGGGAATGTAGCGCTCAACCAGCTCCGTGTACTTCTCTGGTGAGCTACAGGATACTGGCTGTGGGCAACGTCGCACAGGGGAAGGGGGAATGTAGCGCTCAACCAGCTCCGTGCACTTCTCTGGTGAGCTACAGGATACTTGCTGTGGGCACCATCGCACAGGGGAAGGGGGAATGTAGCGCTCAACCAGCTCCGTGCACTTCTCTGGTGAGCTACAGGATACTTGCTGTGGGCACCATCGCACAGGGGAAGGGGGAATGTAGTGCTCAACCAGCTCCGTGCACTTCTCTGGTGAGCTACAGGATACTTGCTGTGGGCACCATCGCACAGGGGAAGGGGGAATGTAGCGCCCAACGAGCTCCATGTACTTCTCTGGTGAGCTACAGGATACTTGCTGTGGGCACCATCGCACAGGGGAAGGGGGAATGTAGCGCTCAACCAGCTCCGTGTACTTCTCAGGTGAGCTACAGGATACTTGCTGTGGGCACCATCGCACAGGGGAAGGGAGAATGTAGCGCTCAACCAGCTCCGTGCACTTCTCTGGTGAGCTACAGGATACTTGCTGTGGGCACCATCGCACAGGGGGAGGGGGAATTTAGCGCTCAACCAGCTCCGTGTACTTCTCTGGTGAGCTACAGGATACTTACTGTGGGCACCATCGCACAGGGGAAGGGGGAATGTAGCGCTCAACCAGCTCCGTGCACTTCTCTGGTGAGCTACAGGATACTTGCTGTGGGCACCATCGCACAGGGGAAGGGAGAATGTAGCGCTCAACCAGCTCCGTGCACTTCTCTGGTGAGCTACAGGATACTTGCTGTGGGCACCATCGCACAGGGGAAGGGGGAATGTAGCGCTCAACCAGCTCCGTGCACTTCTCTGGTGAGCTACAGGATACTTGCTGTGGGCACCATCGCACAGGGGAAGGGGGAATGTAGCGCTCAACCAGCTCATTGTACTTCTCTGGTGAGCTACAGGATACTTGTTGTGGGCACCATCGCACAGGGGAAGGGAGAATGTATCGCTCAACCAGCTCCGTGTACTTCTCTGGTGAGCTACAGGATACTTGTTGTGGGCACCATCGCACAGGGGAAGGGGGAATGTAGCGCTCAACCAGCTCCGTGTACTTCTCTGGTGAGCTGCAGGATAATTGCTGTGGGTACCATCGCACAGGGGAAGGGGGAATGTAGCGCTCAACCAACTCCGTGTACTTCTCTGGTGAGCTACAGGATACTTGCTGTGGGCACCATCGCACAGGGGAAGGGGGAATGTAGCGCTCAACCAGCTCCGTGCACTTCTCTGCTGAGCTACAGGATACTTGCTGTGGGCACCATCGCACAGGGGAAGGGGGAATGTCGCGCTCAACCAGCTCCGTGCACTTCTCTGGTGAGCTGCAGGATACTTGCTGTGGGCACCATCGCACAGGGGAAGGGGGAATGTAGTGCTCAACCAGCTCCGTGTACTTCTCTGGTGAGCTACAGGATACTTGCTGTGGGCACCATCGCACAGGGGAAGGGGGAATGTAGCGCTCAACCAGCTCCGTGTACTTCTCTGGTGAGCTACAGGATACTTGCCGTGGGCACCATCGCACAGGGGAAGGGGGAATGTAGCGCTCAACCAGCTCCGTGCACTTCTCTGGTGAGCTACAGGATACTTGCTGTGGGCACCATCGCACAGGGGAAGGGGGAATGTAGCGCTCAACCAGCTCCGTGCACTTCTCTGGTGAGCTACAGGATACTTGCTGTGGGCACCATCGCACAGGGGAAGGGGGAATGTAGTGCTCAACCAGCTCCGTGCACTTCTCTGGTGAGCTACAGGATACTTGCTGTGGGCACCATCGCACAGGGGAAGGGGGAATGTAGCGCCCAACCAGCTCCATGTACTTCTCTGGTGAGCTACAGGATACTTGCTGTGGGCACCATCGCACAGGGGAAGGGGGAATGTAGCGCTCAACCAGCTCCGTGTACTTCTCTGGTGAGCTACAGGATACTTGCTGTGGGCACCATCGCACAAGGGAAGGGAGAATGTAGCGCTCAACCAGCTCCGTGCACTTCTCTGGTGAGCTACAGGATACTTGCTGTGGGCACCATCGCACAGGGGGAGGGGGAATGTAGCGCTCAACCAGCTCCGTGTACTTCTCTGGTGAGCTACAGGATACTTACTGTGGGCACCATCGCACAGGGGAAGGGGGAATGTAGCGCTCAACCAGCTCCGTGCACTTCTCTGGTGAGCTACAGGATACTTGGTGTGGGCACCATCGCACAGGGGAAGGGAGAATGTAGCGCTCAACCAGCTCCGTGCACTTCTCTGGTGAGCTACAGGATACTTGCTGTGGGCACCATCGCACAGGGGAAGGGGGAATGTAGCGCTCAACCAGCTCCGTGCACTTCTCTGGTGAGCTACAGGATACTTGCTGTGGGCACCATCGCACAGGGGAAGGGGGAATGTAGCGCTCAACCAGCTCATTGTACTTCTCTGGTGAGCTACAGGATACTTGTTGTGGGCACCATCGCACAGGGGAAGGGAGAATGTATCGCTCAACCAGCTCCGTGTACTTCTCTGGTGAGCTACAGGATACTTGTTGTGGGCACCATCGCACAGGGGAAGGGGGAATGTAGCGCTCAACCAGCTCCGTGTACTTCTCTGGTGAGCTGCAGGATAATTGCTGTGGGTACCATCGCACAGGGGAGGGGGGAATGTAGCGCTCAACCAGCTCCGTGTACTTCTCTGGTGAGCTACAGGATACTTGCTGTGGGCACCATCGCACAGGGGAAGGGGGAATGTAGCGCTCAACCAGCTCCGTGCACTTCTCTGCTGAGCTACAGGATACTTGCTGTGGGCACCATCGCACAGGGGAAGGGGGAATGTCGCGCTCAACCAGCTCCGTGCACTTCTCTGGTGAGCTGCAGGATACTTGCTGTGGGCACCATCGCACAGGGGAAGGGGGAATGTAGTGCTCAACCAGCTCCGTGTACTTCTCTGGTGAGCTACAGGATACTTGCTGTGGGCACCATCGCACAGGGGAAGGGGGAATGTAGCGCTCAACCAGCTCCGTGTACTTCTCTGGTGAGCTACAGGATACTTGCCGTGGGCACCATCGCACAGGGGAAGGGGGAATGTAGCGCTCAACCAGCTCCGTGCACTTCTCTGGTGAGCTACAGGATACTTGCTGTGGGCACCATCGCACAGGGGAAGGGGGAATGTAGCGCTCAACCAGCTCCGTGCACTTCTCTGGTGAGCTACAGGATACTTGCTGTGGGCACCATCGCACAGGGGAAGGGGGAATGTAGCGCTAAACCAGCTCCGTGCACTTCTCTGGTGAGCTACAGGATACTTGTTGTGGGCACCATCGCACAGGGGAAGGGGGAATGTAGCGCTCAACCAGCTCCGTGCACTTCTCTGGTGAGCTACAGGATACTTGTTGTGGGCACCATCGCACAGGGGAAGGGGGAATGTAGTGCTCAACCAGCTCCGTGTACTTCTCTGGTGAGCTACAGGATACTTGTTGTGGGCACCATCGCACAGGGGAAGGGGGAATGTAGCGCTCAACCAGCTCCGTGTACTTCTCTGGTGAGCTACAGGATACTTGCTGTGGGCACCATCGCACAGGGGAAGGGAGAATGTAGCGCTCAACCAGCTCCGTGCACTTCTCTGGTGAGCTACAGGATACTTGCTGTGGGCACCATCGCACAGGGGAAGGGGGAATATAGCGCTCAACCAGCTCCGTGCAATTCTCTGGTGAGCTGCAGGATACTTGTTGTGGGCACCATCGCACAGGGGAAGGGGGAATGTAGCGCTCAACCAGCTCCGTGCACTTCTCTGGTGAGCTACAGGATACTTGCTGTGGGCACCATCGCACAGGGGAAGGGGGAATGTAGCGCTCAACCAGCTCCATGTACTTCTCTGGTGAGCTACAGGATACTTGTTGTGGGCACCATCGCACAGGGGAAGGGGGAATGTAGCGCTCAACCAGCTCCGTGCACTTCTCTGGTGAGCTACAGGATACTTGCTGTGGGCACCATCGCACAGGGGAAGGGGGAATGTAGCGCTCAACCAGCTCCGTGCACTTCTCTGGTGAGCTGCAGGATACTTGCTGTGGGCACCATCGCAATGGGGGAAAGGGGAATGTAGCGCTCAACCAGCTCCGTGTACTTCTCTGGTGAGCTACAGGATACTTGCTGTGGGCACCATCGCACAGGGGAAGGTGGAATGTAGCGCTCAACCAGCTCCGTGCACTTCTCTGGTGAGCTACAGGATACTTGCTGTGGGCACCATCGCACAGGGGAAGGGGGAATGTAGCGCTCAACCAGCTCCGTGCACTTCTCTGGTGAGCTGCAGGATACTTGCTGTGGGCACCATCGCACAGGGGAAGGGGGAATGTAGCGCTTAACCAGCTCCATGTACTTCTCTGGTGAGCTACAGGATACTTGCTGTGGGCACCATCGCACAGGGGAAGGGGGAATGTAGCGCTCAACCAGCTCCGTGTACTTCTCTGGTGAGCTGAGGATACTTGTTGTGGGCACCATCGCACAGGGGAAGGGGGAATGTAGCGCTCAACCAGCTCCGTGCACTTCTCTGGTGAGCTGCAGGATACTTGCTGTGGGCACCATCGCACAGGGGAAGGGGGAATGTAGCGCTCAACCAGCTCCGTGCACTTCTCTGGTGAGCTACAGGATACTTGCTGTGGGCACCATCGCACAGGGGAAGGGGGAAAGTGGCGCTCAACCAGCTCCATGTACTTCTCTGGTGAGCTACAGGATACTTGCTGTGGGCACCATCGCACAGGGGAAGGGTGAATGAAGCGCTCAACCAGCTCCGTGTACTTCTCTGGTGAGCTACAGGATACTTGCTGTGGGCACCATCGCACAGGGGTAGGGGGAATGTAGCGCTCAACCAGCTGCGTGCACTTCTCTGGTGAGCTACAGGATACTTGTTGTGGGCACAATCGCACAGGGGAAGGGGGAATGTAGCGCTCAACCATCTCCGTGTACTTCTCTGGTGAGCTACAGGATACTTGCTGTGGGAACCATCGCACAGGGGAAGGGGGAATGTAGCGCTCAACCAGCTCCGTGTACTTCTCTGGTGAGCTACAGGATACTTGCTGTGGGCACCATCGCACAGGGGAAGGGGGAATGTAGCGCTCAACCAGCTCCGTGCACTTCTCTGGTGAGCTACAGGATACTTGTTGTGGGCACCATCGCACAGGGGAAGGGGGAATGTAGCGCTCAACCAGCTCCGTGCACTTCTCTGGTGAGCTACAGGATACTTGTTGTGGGCACCATCGCACAGGGGAAGGGGGAATGTAGCGCTCAACCAGCTCCGTGTACTTCTCTGGTGAGCTACAGGATACTTGTTGTGGGCACCGTCGCACAGGGGAAGGGGGAATGTAGCGCTCAACCAGCTCCGTGTACTTCTCTGGTGAGCTACAGGATACTTGCTGTGGGCACCATCGCACAGGGGAAGGGAGAATGTAGCGCTCAACCAGCTCCGTGCACTTCTCTGGTGAGCTACAGGATACTTGCTGTGGGCACCATCGCATAGGGGAAGGGGGAATGTAGCGCTCAACCAGCTCCGTGTACCTCTCTGGTGAGCTACAGGATACTTGCTGTGGGCACCATCGCACAGGGGAAGGGGGAATGTAGCGCTCAACCAGCTCCGTGTACTTCTCTGGTGAGCTACAGGATACTGGCTGTGGGCAACGTCGCACAGGGGAAGGGGGAATGTAGCGCTCAACCAGCTCCGTGCACTTCTCTGGTGAGCTACAGGATACTTGCTGTGGGCACCATCGCACAGGGGAAGGGGGAATGTAGCGCTCAACCAGCTCCGTGCACTTCTCTGGTGAGCTACAGGATACTTGCTGTGGGCACCATCGCACAGGGGAAGGGGGAATGTAGTGCTCAACCAGCTCCGTGCACTTCTCTGGTGAGCTACAGGATACTTGCTGTGGGCACCATCGCACAGGGGAAGGGGGAATGTAGCGCCCAACGAGCTCCATGTACTTCTCTGGTGAGCTACAGGATACTTGCTGTGGGCACCATCGCACAGGGGAAGGGGGAATGTAGCGCTCAACCAGCTCCGTGTACTTCTCAGGTGAGCTACAGGATACTTGCTGTGGGCACCATCGCACAGGGGAAGGGAGAATGTAGCGCTCAACCAGCTCCGTGCACTTCTCTGGTGAGCTACAGGATACTTGCTGTGGGCACCATCGCACAGGGGGAGGGGGAATTTAGCGCTCAACCAGCTCCGTGTACTTCTCTGGTGAGCTACAGGATACTTACTGTGGGCACCATCGCACAGGGGAAGGGGGAATGTAGCGCTCAACCAGCTCCGTGCACTTCTCTGGTGAGCTACAGGATACTTGCTGTGGGCACCATCGCACAGGGGAAGGGAGAATGTAGCGCTCAACCAGCTCCGTGCACTTCTCTGGTGAGCTACAGGATACTTGCTGTGGGCACCATCGCACAGGGGAAGGGGGAATGTAGCGCTCAACCAGCTCCGTGCACTTCTCTGGTGAGCTACAGGATACTTGCTGTGGGCACCATCGCACAGGGGAAGGGGGAATGTAGAGCTCAACCAGCTCATTGTACTTCTCTGGTGAGCTACAGGATACTTGTTGTGGGCACCATCGCACAGGGGAAGGGAGAATGTATCGCTCAACCAGCTCCGTGTACTTCTCTGGTGAGCTACAGGATACTTGTTGTGGGCACCATCGCACAGGGGAAGGGGGAATGTAGCGCTCAACCAGCTCCGTGTACTTCTCTGGTGAGCTGCAGGATAATTGCTGTGGGTACCATCGCACAGGGGAAGGGGGAATGTAGCGCTCAACCAACTCCGTGTACTTCTCTGGTGAGCTACAGGATACTTGCTGTGGGCACCATCGCACAGGGGAAGGGGGAATGTAGCGCTCAACCAGCTCCGTGCACTTCTCTGCTGAGCTACAGGATACTTGCTGTGGGCACCATCGCACAGGGGAAGGGGGAATGTCGCGCTCAACCAGCTCCGTGCACTTCTCTGGTGAGCTGCAGGATACTTGCTGTGGGCACCATCGCACAGGGGAAGGGGGAATGTAGTGCTCAACCAGCTCCGTGTACTTCTCTGGTGAGCTACAGGATACTTGCTGTGGGCACCATCGCACAGGGGAAGGGGGAATGTAGCGCTCAACCAGCTCCGTGTACTTCTCTGGTGAGCTACAGGATACTTGCCGTGGGCACCATCGCACAGGGGAAGGGGGAATGTAGCGCTCAACCAGCTCCGTGCACTTCTCTGGTGAGCTACAGGATACTTGCTGTGGGCACCATCGCACAGGGGAAGGGGGAATGTAGCGCTCAACCAGCTCCGTGCACTTCTCTGGTGAGCTACAGGATACTTGCTGTGGGCACCATCGCACAGGGGAAGGGGGAATGTAGCGCTCAACCAGCTCCGTGCACTTCTCTGGTGAGCTACAGGATACTTGTTGTGGGCACCATCGCACAGGGGAAGGGGGAATGTAGCGCTCAACCAGCTCCGTGCACTTCTCTGGTGAGCTACAGGATACTTGTTGTGGGCACCATCGCACAGGGGAAGGGGGAATGTAGTGCTCAACCAGCTCCGTGTACTTCTCTGGTGAGCTACAGGATACTTGTTGTGGGCACCATCGCACAGGGGAAGGGGGAATGTAGCGCTCAACCAGCTCCGTGTACTTCTCTGGTGAGCTACAGGATACTTGCTGTGGGCACCATCGCACAGGGGAAGGGAGAATGTAGCGCTCAACCAGCTCCGTGCACTTCTCTGGTGAGCTACAGGATACTTGCTGTGGGCACCATCGCACAGGGGAAGGGGGAATGTAGCGCTCAACCAGCTCCGTGCACTTCTCTGGTGAGCTGCAGGATACTTGTTGTGGGCACCATCGCACAGGGGAAGGGGGAATGTAGCGCTCAACCAGCTCCGTGCACTTCTCTGGTGAGCTACAGGATACTTGTTGTGGGCACCATCGCACAGGGGAAGGGGGAATGTAGCGCTCAACCAGCTCCGTGTACTTCTCTGGTGAGCTACAGGATACTTGCTGTGGGCACCATCGCACAGGGGAAGGGGGAATGTAGCGCTCAACCAGCTCCGTGTATTTCTCTGGTGAGCTACAGGATACTTGCTGTGGGCACCATCGCACAGGGGAAGGGGGAATGTAGCGCTCAACCAGCTCCGTGCACTTCTCTGGTGAGCTACAGGATACTTGCTGTGGGCACCATCGCACAGGGGAAGGGGGAATGTAGCGCTCAACCAGCTCCGTGCACTTCTCTGGTGAGCTACAGGATACTTGCTGTGGGCACCATCGCACAGGGGAAGGGGGAATGTAGTGCTCAACCAGCTCCGTGCACTTCTCTGGTGAGCTACAGGATACTTGCTGTGGGCACCATCGCACAGGGGAAGGGGGAATGTAGCGCTCAACCAGCTCCATGTACTTCTCTGGTGAGCTACAGGATACTTGCTGTGGGCACCATCGCACAGGGGAAGGGGGAATGTAGCGCTCAACCAGCTCCGTGTACTTCTCTGGTGAGCTACAGGATACTTGCTGTGGGCACCATCGCACAGGGGAAGGGAGAATGTAGCGCTCAACCAGCTCCGTGCACTTCTCTGGTGAGCTACAGGATACTTGCTGTGGGCACCATCGCACAGGGGGAGGGGGAATGTAGCGCTCAACCAGCTCCGTGTACTTCTCTGGTCAGCTACAGGATACTTACTGTGGGCACCATCGAACAGGGGAAGGGGGAATGTAGCGCTCAACCAGCTCCGTGCACTTCTCTGGTGAGCTACAGGATACTTGCTGTGGGCACCATCGCACAGGGGAAGGGAGAATGTAGCGCTCAACCAGCTCCGTGCACTTCTCTGGTGAGCTACAGGATACTTGCTGTGGGCAACATCGCACAGGGGAAGGGGAAATGTAGCGCTCAACCAGCTCCGTGCACTTCTCTGGTGAGCTACAGGATACTTGCTGTGGGCACCATCGCACAGGGGAAGGGGGAATGTAGTGCTCAACCAGCTCATTGTACTTCTCTGGTGAGCTACAGGATACTTGTTGTGGGCACCATCGCACAGGGGAAGGGAGAATGTATCGCTCAACCAGCTCCGTGTACTTCTCTGGTGAGCTACAGGATACTTGTTGTGGGCACCATCGCACAGGGGAAGGGGGAATGTAGCGCTCAACCAGCTCCGTGTACTTCTCTGGTGAGCTGCAGGATACTTGCTGTGGGCACCATCGCACAGGGGAAGGGGGAATGTAGCGCTCAACCAGCTCCGTGTACTTCTCTGGTGAGCTACAGGATACTTGCTGTGGGCACCATCGCACAGGGGAAGGGGGAATGTAGCGCTCAACCAGCTCCGTGCACTTCTCTGGTGAGCTACAGGATACTTGCTGTGGGCACCATCGCACAGGGGAAGGGGGAATGTAGCGCTCAACCAGCTCCGTGCACTTCTCTGGTGAGCTGCAGGATACTTGCTGTGGGCACCATCGCACAGGGGAAGGGGGAATGTAGCGCTCAACCAGCTCCGTGTACTTCTCTGGTGAGCTACAGGATACTTGCTGTGGGCACCATCGCACAGGGGAAGGGGGAATGTAGCGCTCAACCAGCTCCGTGTACTTCTCTGATGAGCTACAGGATAATTGTTGTGGGCACCATCGCACAGGGGAAGGGGGAATGTAGCGCTCAACCAGCTCCATGTACTTTTCTGGTGAGCTACAGGATACTTGCTGTGGGCACCATCGCACAGGGGAAGGGGGAATGTTGCGCTCAACCAGCTCCGTGTTCTTCTATGGTGAGCTACAGGATACTTGATGTGGGCACCATCGCACAGGGGAAGGGGGAATGTAGCGCTCAACCGGCTCCGTGCACTTCTCTGGTGAGCTACAGGATACTTGCTGTGGGCACCATCGCACAGGGGAAGGGGGAATGTAGCGCTCAACCAGCTCCGTGCACTTCTCTGGTGAGCTACAGGATACTTGCTGTGGGCACCATCGCACAGGGGAAGGGAGAATGTAGCGCTAAACCAGCTCCGTGTACTTCTCTGGTGAGCTAGAGGATACTTGCTGTGGGCACCATCGCACAGGGGAAGGGGGAATGTAGCGCTCAACCAGCTCCGTGTACTTCTCTGGTGAGCTACAGGATACTTGCTGTGGGCACCATCGCACAGGGGAAGGGGGAATATAGCGCTCAACCAGCTCCGTGTACTTCTCTGGTGAGCTACAGGATACTTGCTGTGGGCACCATCGCACAGGGGAAGGGAGAAGGTAGCGCTCAACCAGCTCCGTGTACTTCTCTGGTGAGCTACAGGATACTTGCTGTGGGCACCATCGCACAGGGGAAGGGGGAATGTAGCGCTCAACCAGCTCCATGTACTTCTCTGGTGAGATACAGGATACTTGCTGTGGGCACCATCGCACAGGGGAAGGGGGAATGTAGCGCTCAACCAGCTCCGTGCACTTCTCTGGTGAGCTTCAGGATACTTGCTGTGGGCACCATCGCACAGGGGAAGGGGGAATGTAGCGCTCAACCAGCTCCGTGCACTTCTCTGGTGAGCTACAGGATACTTGCTGTGGGCACCATCGCAAAGGGGAAGGGAGAATGTAGCGCTCAACCCGCTCCGTGTACTTCTCTGGTGAGCTACAGGATACTTGCTGTGGGCACCATCGCACAGGGGAAGGGGGAATGTAGCGCTCAACCAGCTCCGTGCACTTCTCTGGTGAGCTGCAGGATACTTGCTGTGGGCACCATCGCACAGGGGAAGGGGGAATGCAGCGCTCAACCAGCTCCGTGCACTTCTCTGGTGAGCTGCAGGATACTTGCTGTGGGCACCATCGCACAGAGGAAGGGAGAATGTAGCGCTCAACCAGCTCCGTGCACTTCTCTGGTGAGCTACAGGATACTTGCTGTGGGCACCATCGCACAGGGGAAGGGGGAATGTAGCGCTCAACCAGCTCCGTGCACTTCTCTGGTGAGCTGCAGGATACTTGCTGTGGGCACCATCGCACAGGGGAAGGGGGAATGTAGCGCTCAACCAGCTCCGTGTACTTCTCTGGTGAGCTACAGGATACTTGCTGTGGGCACCATCGCACAGGGGAAGGGGGAATGTAGCGCTCAACCAGCTCCGTGTACTTCTCTGGTGAGCTACAGGATACTTGCTGTGGGCACCATCGCACAGGGGAAGGGGGAATGTAGCGCTCAACCAGCTCCGTGCACTTCTCTGGTGAGCTACAGGATACTTGCTGTGGGCACCATCGCACAGGGGAAGGGAGAATGTAGCGCTCAACCAGCTCCGTGCACTTCTCTGGTGAGCTGCAGGATACTTGCTGTGGGCACCATCGCACAGGGGAAGGGGGAATGTAGCGCTCAACCATCTCCGTGTACTTCTCTGGTGAGCTGAGGATACTTGTTGTGGGCACCATCGCACAGGGGAAGGGGGAATGTAGCGCTCAACCAGCTCCGTGCACTTCTCTGGTGAGCTGCAGGATACTTGCTGTGGGCACCATCGCACAGGGGAAGGGGGAATGTAGCGCTCAACCAGCTCCGTGCACTTCTCTGGTGAGCTACAGGATACTTGCTGTGGGCACCATCGCACAGGGGAAGGGGGAAAGTGGCGCTCAACCAGCTCCATGTACTTCTCTGGTGAGCTACAGGATACTTGCTGTGGGCACCATCGCACAGGGGAAGGGTGAATGAAGCGCTCAACCAGCTCCGTGTACTTCTCTGGTGAGCTACAGGATACTTGCTGTGGGCACCATCGCACAGGGGTAGGGGGAATGTAGCGCTCAACCAGCTGCGTGCACTTCTCTGGTGAGCTACAGGATACTTGTTGTGGGCACCATCGCACAGGGGAAGGGGGAATGTAGCGCTCAACCAGCTCCGTGTACTTCTCTGGTGAGCTACAGGATACTTGCTGTGGGCACCATCGCACAGGGGAAGGGGGAATGTAGCGCTCAACCAGCTCCGTGTACTTCTCTGGTGAGCTACAGGATACTTGCTGTGGGCACCATCGCACAGGGGAAGGGGGAATGTAGCGCTCAACCAGCTCCGTGCACTTCTCTGGTGAGCTACAGGATACTTGTTGTGGGCACCATCGCACAGGGGAAGGGGGAATGTAGCGCTCAACCAGCTCCGTGCACTTCTCTGGTGAGCTACAGGATACTTGTTGTGGGCACCATCGCACAGGGGAAGGGGGAATGTAGCGCTCAACCAGCTCCGTGTACTTCTCTGGTGAGCTACAGGATACTTGTTGTGGGCACCGTCGCACAGGGGAAGGGGGAATGTAGCGCTCAACCAGCTCCGTGTACTTCTCTGGTGAGCTACAGGATACTTGCTGTGGGCACCATCGCACAGGGGAAGGGAGAATGTAGCGCTCAACCAGCTCCGTGCACTTCTCTGGTGAGCTACAGGATACTTGCTGTGGGCACCATCGCATAGGGGAAGGGGGAATGTAGCGCTCAACCAGCTCCGTGTACTTCTCTGGTGAGCTACAGGATACTTGCTGTGGGCACCATCGCACAGGGGAAGGGGGAATGTAGCGCTCAACCAGCTCCGTGTACTTCTCTGGTGAGCTACAGGATACTGGCTGTGGGCAACGTCGCACAGGGGAAGGGGGAATGTAGCGCTCAACCAGCTCCGTGCACTTCTCTGGTGAGCTACAGGATACTTGCTGTGGGCACCATCGCACAGGGGAAGGGGGAATGTAGCGCTCAACCAGCTCCGTGCACTTCTCTGGTGAGCTACAGGATACTTGCTGTGGGCACCATCGCACAGGGGAAGGGGGAATGTAGTGCTCAACCAGCTCCGTGCACTTCTCTGGTGAGCTACAGGATACTTGCTGTGGGCACCATCGCACAGGGGAAGGGGGAATGTAGCGCCCAACCAGCTCCATGTACTTCTCTGGTGAGCTACAGGATACTTGCTGTGGGCACCATCGCACAGGGGAAGGGGGAATGTAGCGCTCAACCAGCTCCGTGTACTTCTCTGGTGAGCTACAGGATACTTGCTGTGGGCACCATCGCACAGGGGAAGGGAGAATGTAGCGCTCAACCAGCTCCGTGCACTTCTCTGGTGAGCTACAGGATACTTGCTGTGGGCACCATCGCACAGGGGGAGGGGGAATTTAGCGCTCAACCAGCTCCGTGTACTTCTCTGGTGAGCTACAGGATACTTACTGTGGGCACCATCGCACAGGGGAAGGGGGAATGTAGCGCTCAACCAGCTCCGTGCACTTCTCTGGTGAGCTACAGGATACTTGCTGTGGGCACCATCGCACAGGGGAAGGGAGAATGTAGCGCTCAACCAGCTCCGTGCACTTCTCTGGTGAGCTACAGGATACTTGCTGTGGGCACCATCGCACAGGGGAAGGGGGAATGTAGCGCTCAACCTGCTCCGTGCACTTCTCTGGTGAGCTACAGGATACTTGCTGTGGGCACCATCGCACAGGGGAAGGGGGAATGTAGCGCTCAACCAGCTCATTGTACTTCTCTGGTGAGCTACAGGATACTTGTTGTGGGCACCATCGCACAGGGGAAGGGAGAATGTATCGCTCAACCAGCTCCGTGTACTTCTCTGGTGAGCTACAGGATACTTGTTGTGGGCACCATCGCACAGGGGAAGGGGGAATGTAGCGCTCAACCAGCTCCGTGTACTTCTCTGGTGAGCTGCAGGATAATTGCTGTGGGTACCATCGCACAGGGGAAGGGGGAATGTAGCGCTCAACCAGCTCCGTGTACTTCTCTGGTGAGCTACAGGATACTTGCTGTGGGCACCATCGCACAGGGGAAGGGGGAATGTAGCGCTCAACCAGCTCCGTGCACTTCTCTGCTGAGCTACAGGATACTTGCTGTGGGCACCATCGCACAGGGGAAGGGGGAATGTCGCGCTCAACCAGCTCCGTGCACTTCTCTGGTGAGCTGCAGGATACTTGCTGTGGGCACCATCGCACAGGGGAAGGGGGAATGTAGTGCTCAACCAGCTCCGTGTACTTCTCTGGTGAGCTACAGGATACTTGCTGTGGGCACCATCGCACAGGGGAAGGGGGAATGTAGCGCTCAACCAGCTCCGTGTACTTCTCTGGTGAGCTACAGGATACTTGCCGTGGGCACCATCGCACAGGGGAAGGGGGAATGTAGCGCTCAACCAGCTCCGTTCACTTCTCTGGTGAGCTACAGGATACTTGCTGTGGGCACCATCGCACAGGGGAAGGGGGAATGTAGCGCTCAACCAGCTCCGTGCACTTCTCTGGTGAGCTACAGGATACTTGCTGTGGGCACCATCGCACAGGGGAAGGGGGAATGTAGCGCTCAACCAGCTCCGTGCACTTCTCTGGTGAGCTACAGGATACTTGTTGTGGGCACCATCGCACAGGGGAAGGGAGAATGTAGCGCTCAACCAGCTCCGTGCACTTCTCTGGTGAGCTACAGGATACTTGTTGTGGGCACCATCGCACAGGGGAAGGGGGAATGTAGTGCTCAACCAGCTCCGTGTACTTCTCTGGTGAGCTACAGGATACTTGTTGTGGGCACCATCGCACAGGGGAAGGGGAATGTAGCGCTCAACCAGCTCCGTGTACTTCTCTGGTGAGCTACAGGATACTTGCTGTGGGCACCATCGCACAGGGGAAGGGAGAATGTAGCGCTCAACCAGCTCCGTGCACTTCTCTGGTGAGCTACAGGATACTTGCTGTGGGCACCATCGCACAGGGGAAGGGGGAAGGTAGCGCTCAACCAGCTCCGTGCACTTCTCTGGTGAGCTGCAGGATACTTGTTGTGGGCACCATCGCACAGGGGAAGGGGGAATGTAGCGCTCAACCAGCTCCGTGCACTTCTCTGGTGAGCTACAGGATACTTGTTGTGGGCACCATCGCACAGGGGAAGGGGGAATGTAGCGCTCAACCAGCTCCGTGTACTTCTCTGGTGAGCTACAGGATACTTGCTGTGGGCACCATCGCACAGGGGAAGGGGGAATGTAGCGCTCAACCAGCTCCGTGTATTTCTCTGGTGAGCTACAGGATACTTGCTGTGGGCACCATCGCACAGGGGAAGGGGGAATGTAGCGCTCAACCAGCTCCATGTACTTCTCTGGTGAGCTACAGGATACTTGCTGTGGGCACCATCGCACAGGGGAAGGGGGAATGTAGCGCTCAACCAGCTCCGTGTACTTCTCTGGTGAGCTACAGGATACTTGCTGTGGGCACCATCGCACAGGGGAAGGGAGAATGTAGCGCTCAACCAGCTCCGTGCACTTCTCTGGTGAGCTACAGGATACTTGCTGTGGGCACCATCGCACAGGGGGAGTGGGAATGTAGCGCTCAACCAGCTCCATGTACTTCTCTGGTCAGCTACAGGATACTTACTGTGGGCACCATCGAACAGGGGAAGGGGGAATGTAGCGCTCAACCAGCTCCGTGCACTTCTCTGGTGAGCTACAGGATACTTGCTGTGGGCACCATCGCACAGGGGAAGGGAGAATGTAGCGCTCAACCAGCTCCGTGCACTTCTCTGGTGAGCTACAGGATACTTGCTGTGGGCAACATCGCACAGGGGAAGGGGAAATGTAGCGCTCAACCAGCTCCGTGCACTTCTCTGGTGAGCTACAGGATACTTGCTGTGGGCACCATCGCACAGGGGAAGGGGGAATGTAGTGCTCAACCAGCTCATTGTACTTCTCTGGTGAGCTACAGGATACTTGTTGTGGGCACCATCGCACAGGGGAAGGGAGAATGTATCGCTCAACCAGCTCCGTGTACTTCTCTGGTGAGCTACAGGATACTTGTTGTGGGCACCATCGCACAGGGGAAGGGGGAATGTAGCGCTCAACCAGCTCCGTGTACTTCTCTGGTGAGCTGCAGGATACTTGCTGTGGGCACCATCGCACAGGGGAAGGGGGAATGTAGCGCTCAACCAGCTCCGTGTACTTCTCTGGTGAGCTACAGGATACTTGCTGTGGGCACCATCGCACAGGGGAAGGTGGAATGTAGCGCTCAACCAGCTCCGTGCACTTCTCTGGTGAGCTACAGGATACTTGCTGTGGGCACCATCGCACAGGGGAAGGGGGAATGTAGCGCTCAACCAGCTCCGTGCACTTCTCTGGTGAGCTGCAGGATACTTGCTGTGGGCACCATCGCACAGGGGAAGGGGGAATGTAGCGCTCAACCAGCTCCGTGTACTTCTCTGGTGAGCTACAGGATACTTGCTGTGGGCACCATCGCACAGGGGAAGGGGGAATGTAGCGCTCAACCAGCTCCGTGTACTTCTCTGATGAGCTACAGGATAATTGTTGTGGGCACCATCGCACAGGGGAAGGGGGAATGTAGCGCTCAACCAGCTCCATGTACTTTTCTGGTGAGCTACAGGATACTTGCTGTGGGCACCATCGCACAGGGGAAGGGGGAATGTTGCGCTCAACCAGCTCCGTGTTCTTCTATGGTGAGCTACAGGATACTTGATGTGGGCACCATCGCACAGGGGAAGGGGGAATGTAGCGCTCAACCGGCTCCGTGCACTTCTCTGGTGAGCTACAGGATACTTGCTGTGGGCACCATCGCACAGGGGAAGGGGGAATGTAGCGCTCAACCAGCTCCGTGCACTTCTCTTGTGAGCTACAGGATACTTGCTGTGGGCACCATCGCACAGGGGAAGGGAGAATGTAGCGCTAAACCAGCTCCGTGTACTTCTCTGGTGAGCTACAGGATACTTGCTGTGGGCACCATCGCACAGGGGAAGGGGGAATGTAGCGCTCAACCAGCTCCGTGTACTTCTCTGGTGAGCTACAGGATACTTGCTGTGGGCACCATCGCACAGGGGAAGGGGGAATATAGCGCTCAACCAGCTCCGTGTACTTCTCTGGTGAGCTACAGGATACTTGCTGTGGGCACCATCGCACAGGGGAAGGGAGAAGGTAGCGCTCAACCAGCTCCGTGTACTTCTCTGGTGAGCTACAGGATACTTGCTGTGGGCACCATCGCACAGGGGAAGGGGGAATGTAGCGCTCAACCAGCTCCATGTACTTCTCTGGTGAGATACAGGATACTTGCTGTGGGCACCATCGCACAGGGGAAGGGGGAATGTAGCGCTCAACCAGCTCCGTGCACTTCTCTGGTGAGCTTCAGGATACTTGCTGTGGGCACCATCGCACAGGGGAAGGGGGAATGTAGCGCTCAACCAGCTCCGTGCACTTCTCTGGTGAGCTACAGGATACTTGCTGTGGGCACCATCGCAAAGGGGAAGGGAGAATGTAGCGCTCAACCCGCTCCGTGTACTTCTCTGGTGAGCTACAGGATACTTGCTGTGGGCACCATCGCACAGGGGAAGGGGGAATGTAGCGCTCAACCAGCTCCGTGCACTTCTCTGGTGAGCTGCAGGATACTTGCTGTGGGCACCATCGCACAGGGGAAGGGGGAATGTAGCGCTCAACCAGCTCCGTGCACTTCTCTGGTGAGCTGCAGGATACTTGCTGTGGGCACCATCGCACAGAGGAAGGGAGAATGTAGCGCTCAACCAGCTCCGTGCACTTCTCTGGTGAGCTACAGGATACTTGCTGTGGGCACCATCGCACAGGGGAAGGGGGAATGTAGCGCTCAACCAGCTCCGTGCACTTCTCTGGTGAGCTGCAGGATACTTGCTGTGGGCACCATCGCACAGGGGAAGGGGGAATGTAGCGCTCAACCAGCTCCGTGTACTTCTCTGGTGAGCTACAGGATACTTGCTGTGGGCACCATCGCACAGGGGAAGGGGGAATGTAGCGCTCAACCAGCTCCGTGTACTTCTCTGGTGAGCTACAGGATACTTGCTGTGGGCACCATCGCACAGGGGAAGGGGGAATGTAGCGCTCAACCAGCTCCGTGCACTTCTCTGGTGAGCTACAGGATACTTGCTGTGGGCACCATCGCACAGGGGAAGGGAGAATGTAGCGCTCAACCAGCTCCGTGCACTTCTCTGGTGAGCTGCAGGATACTTGCTGTGGGCACCATCGCACAGGGGAAGGGGGAATGTAGCGCTCAACCATCTCCGTGTACTTCTCTGGTGAGCTACAGGATACTTGCTGTGGGCACCATCGCACAGGGGAAGGGGGAATGTAGCGCTCAACCAGCTCCGTGCACTTCTCTGGTGAGCTACAGGATACTTGCTGTGGGCACCATCGCACAGGGGAAGGGGGAATGTAGCGCTCAACCAGCTCCGTGTACTTCTCTGGTGAGCTACAGGATACTTGCTGTGGGCACCATCGCACAGGGGAAGGGGGAATGTAGCGCTCAACCAGCTCCGTGCACTTCTCTGGTGAGCTACAGGATACTTGCTGTGGGCACCATCGCACAGGGGAAGGGGGAATGTAGCGCTCAACCAGCTCCGTGCACTTCTCTGGTGAGCTACAGGATACTTGCTGTGGGCACCATCGCACAGGGGAAGGTGGAATGTAGCGCTCAACCAGCTCCGTGTACTTCTCTGGTGAGCTGCAGGATACTTGCTGTGGGCACCATCGCACAGGGGAAGGGAGAATGTAGCGCTCAACCAGCTCCGTGCACTTCTCTGGTGAGCTACAGGATACTTGCTGTGGGCACCATCGCACAGGGGAAGGGGGAATGTAGCGCTCAACCAGCTCCATGTACTTCTCTGGTGAGCTGCAGGATACTTGCTGTGGGCACCATCGCACAGGGGAAGGGGGAATGTAGCGCTCAACCAGCTCCGTGTACTTCTCTGGTGAGCTACAGGATACTTGCTGTGGGCACCATCGCACAGGGGAAGGGGGAATGTAGCGCTCAACCAGCTCCGTGCGCTTCTCTGGTGAGCTGCAGGATACTTGTTGTGGGCACCATCGCACAGGGGAAGGGGGAATGTAGCGCTCAACCACCTCCGTGCACTTCTCTGGTGAGCTACAGGATACTTGCTGTGGGCACCATCGCACAGGGGAAGGGGGAATGTAGCGCTCAACCAGCTCCGTGCACTTCTCTGGTGAGCTACAGGATACTTGCTGTGGGCACCATCGCACAGGGGAAGGGGGAATGTAGCGCTCAACCAGCTCCGTGCACTTCTCTGGTGAGCTGCAGGATACTTGCTGTGGGCACCATCGCACAGGGGAAGGGGGAATGTAGCGCTCAACCAGCTCCGTGTACTTCTCTGGTGAGCTACAGGATACTTGCTGTGGGCACCATCGCACAGGGGAAGGGGGAATGTAGCGCTCAACCAGCTCCATGTACTTCTCTGGTGAGCTACAGGATACTTGCTGTGGGCACCATCGCACAGGGGAAGGGGGAATGTAGCGCTCAACCAGATCCATGTACTTCTCTGGTGAGCTACAGGATACTTGCTGTGGGCACCATCGCACAGGGGAAGGGGGAATGTAGCGCTCAACCAGCTCCGTGCACTTCTCTGGTGAGCTACAGGATACTTGTTGTGGGCACCATCGCACAGGGGAAGGGGGAATGTAGCGCTCAACCAGCTCCGTGTACTTCTCTGGTGAGCTACAGGATACTTGCTGTGGGCACCATCGCACAGGGGAAGGGGGAATGTAGCGCTCAACCAGCTCCGTGTACTTCTCTGGTGAGCTACAGGATACTTGCTGTGGGCACCATCGCACAGGGGAAGGGGGAATGTAGAGCTCAACCAGCTCCATGTACTTCTCTGGTGAGCTACAGGATACTTGCTGTGGGCACCATCGCACAGGGGAAGGGGGAATGTAGCGCTCAACCAGCTCCGTGCACTTCTCTGGTGAGCTACAGGATACTTGCTGTGGGCACCATCGCACAGGGGAAGGGGGAATGTAGCGCTCAACCAGCTCCGTGTACTTCTCTGGTGAGCTGCAGGATACTTGCTGTGGGCACCATCGCACAGGGGAAGGGAGAATGTAGCGCTCAACCAGCTCCGTGTACTTCTCTGGTGAGCTGCAGGATACTTGCTGTGGGCACCATCGCACAGGGGAAGGGGAAATGTAGCGCTCAACCAGCTCCGTGCACTTCTCTGGTGAGCTGCAGGATACTTGCTGTGGGCACCATCGCACAGGGGAAGGGGGAATGTAGCGCTCAACCAGCTCCGTGCACTTCTCTGGTGAGCTACAGGATACTTGCTGTGGGCACCATCGCACAGGGGAAGAGGGAATTTAGCGCTCAACCAGCTCCGTGCACTTCTCTGGTGAGCTGCAGGATACTTGTTGTGGGCACCATCGCACAGGGGAAGGGGGAATGTAGAGCTCAACCAGCTCCGTGCACTTCTCTGGTGAGCTACAGGATACTTGTTGTGGGCACCATCGCACAGGGGAAGGGAGAATGTAGCGCTCAACCAGCTACATGTACTTCTCTGGTGAGCTACAGGATACTTGCTGTGGGCACCATCGCATAGGGGAAGGGGGAATGTAGCGCTCAACCAGCTCCATGTACTTCTCTGGTGAGCTACAGGATACTTGCTGTGGGCACCATCGCACAGGGGAAGGGAGAATGTAGCGCTCAACCAGCTCCGTGCACTTCTCTGGTGAGCTACAGGATACTTGCTGTGGGCACCATCGCACAGGGGAAGGGGGAATGTAGCGCTCAACCAGCTCCGTGCACTTCTCTGGTGAGCTACAGGATACTTGCTGAGGCACCATCGCACAGGGGAAGGGAGAATGTAGCGCTCAACCAGCTCCGTGCACTTCTCTGGTGAGCTACAGGATACTTGCTGTGGGCACCATCGCACAGGGGAAGGGGGAATGTAGCGCTCAACCAGCTCCGTGCACTTCTCTGGTGAGCTACAGGATACTTGCTGTGGGCACCTTCGCAAAGGGGAAGGGGGAATGTAGCGCTCAACCAGCTCCATGTACTTCTCTGGTGAGCTACAGGATACTTGCTGTCGGCACCATCGCACAGGGGAAGGGGGAATGTAGCGCTCAACCAGCTCCGTGTACTTCTCTGGTGAGCTGCAGGATACTTGCTGTGGGCACCATCGCACAGGGGAAGGGGAATGTAGCGCTCAACCAGCTCCGTGTACTTCTCTGGTGAGCTACAGGATACTTGCTGTGGGCACCATCGCACAGGGGAAGGGGGAATGTAGCGCTCAACCAGCTCCGTGTACTTCTCTGGTGAGCTGCAGGATACTTGCTGTGGGCACCATCGCACAGGGGAAGGGGGAATGAAGCGCTCAACCAGCTCCATGTACTTCTCTGGTGAGCTGCAGGATACTTGCTGTGGGCACCATCGCACAGGGGAAGGGGGAATGTAGCGCTCAACCAGCTCCGTGTACTTCTCTGGTGAGCTGCAGGATACTTGCTGTGGGCACCATCGCACGGGGGAAGGGAGAATGTAGCGCTCAACCAGCTCCGTGTACTTCTCTGGTGAGCTACAGGATACTTGCTGTGGGCACCATCGCACAGGGGAAGGGGGAATGTAGCGCTCAACCAGCTCCGTGTACTTCTCTGGTGAGCTACAGGATACTTGCTGTGAGCACCATCGCACAGGGGATGGGGGAATGTAGCGCTCAACCAGCTCCGTGCACTTCTCTGGTGAGCTACAGGATACTTGCTGTGGGCACCATCGCACAGGGGAAGGGAGAATGTAGCGCTCAACCAGCTTCGTGCACTTCTCTGGTGAGCTGCAGGATACTTGCTGTGGGCACCATCGCACAGGGGAAGGGGGAATGTAGCGCTCAACCATCTCCGTGTACTTCTCTGGTGAGCTACAGGATACTTGCTGTGGGCACCATCGCACAGGGGAAGGGGGAATGTAGCGCTCAACCAGCTCCGTGCACTTCTCTGGTGAGCTACAGGATACTTGCTGTGGGCACCATCGCACAGGGGAAGGGGGAATGTAGCGCTCAACCAGCTCCGTGTACTTCTCTGGTGAGCTACAGGATACTTGCTGTGGGCACCATCGCACAGGGGAAGGGGGAATGTAGCGCTCAACCAGCTCCGTGCACTTCTCTGGTGAGCTACAGAATACTTGCTGTGGGCACCATCGCACAGGGGAAGGGGGAATGTAGCGCTCAACCAGCTCCGTGCACTTCTCTGGTGAGCTACAGGATACTTGCTGTGGGCACCATCGCACAGGGGAAGGGGGAATGTAGCGCTCAACCAGCTCCGTGTACTTCTCTGGTGAGCTGCAGGATACTTGCTGAGGGCACCATCGCACAGGGGAAGGGAGAATGTAGCGCTCAACCAGCTCCGTGCACTTCTCTGGTGAGCTACAGGATACTTGCTGTGGGCACCATCGCACAGGGGAAGGGGGAATGTAGCGCTCAACCAGCCCCATGTACTTCTCTGGTGAGCTGCAGGATACTTGCTGTGGGCACCATCGCACAGGGGAAGGGGGAATGTAGCGCTCAACCAGCTCCGTGTACTTCTCTGGTGAGCTACAGGATACTTGCTGTGGGCACCATCGCACAGGGGAAGGGGGAATGTAGCGCTCAACCAGCTCCGTGCACTTCTCTGGTGAGCTGCAGGATACTTGTTGTGGGCACCATCGCACAGGGGAAGGGGGAATGTAGCGCTCAACCACCTCCGTGCACTTCTCTGGTGAGCTACAGGATACTTGCTGTGGGCACCATCGCACAGGGGAAGGGGGAATGTAGCGCTCAACCAGCTCCGTGCACGTCTCTGGTGAGCTACAGGATATTTGCTGTGGGCACCATCGCACAGGGGAAGGGAGAATGTAGCGCTCAACCAGCTCCGTGCACTTCTCTGGTGAGCTACAGGATACTTGCTGTGGGCACCATCGCACAATGGAAGGGGGAATGTAGCGCTCAACCAGCTCCGTGCACTTCTCTGGTGAGCTACAGGATACTTGCTGTGGGCACCATCGCACAGGGGAAGGGGGAATGTAGCGCTCAACCAGCTCCGTGCACTTCTCTGGTGCGCTGCAGGATACTTGCTGTGGGCACCATCGCACAGGGGAAGGGGGAATGTAGCGCTCAACCAGCTCCGTGTACTTCTCTGGTGAGCTGCAGGATAATTGCTGTGGGCACCATCGCACAGGGGAAGGGGGAATGTAGCGCTCAACCAGCTCCGTGTACTTCTCTGGTGAGCTACAGGATACTTGCTGTGGGCACCATCGCACAGGGGAAGGGGGAATGTAGCGCTCAACCAGCTCCGTGTACTTCTCTGGTGAGCTACAGGATACTTGCCGTGGGCACCATCGCACAGGGGAAGGGGGAATGTAGCGCTCAACCAGCTCCGTGCACTTCTCTGGTGAGCTACAGGATACTTGCTGTGGGCACCATCGCACAGGGGAAGGGGGAATGTAGCGCTCAACCAGCTCCGTGCACTTCTCTGGTGAGCTACAGGATACTTGTTGTGGGCACCATCGCACAGGGGAAGGGGGAATGTAGCGCTCAACCAGCTCCGTGCACTTCTCTGGTGAGCTACAGGATACTTGTTGTGGGCACCATCGCACAGGGGAAGGGGGAATGTAGTGCTCAACCAGCTCCGTGTACTTCTCTGGTGAGCTACAGGATACTTTTTGTGGGCACCATCGCACAGGGGAAGGGGGAATGTAGCGCTCAACCAGCTCCGTGTACTTCTCTGGTGAGCTACAGGATACTTGCTGTGGGCACCATCGCACAGGGGAAGGGAGAATGTAGCGCTCAACCAGCTCCGTGCACTTCTCTGGTGAGCTACAGGATACTTGCTGTGGGCACCATCGCACAGGGGAAGGGGGAATGTAGCGCTCAACCAGCTCCGTGCACTTCTCTGGTGAGCTGCAGGATACTTGTTGTGGGCACCATCGCACAGGGGAAGGGGGAATGTAGCGCTCAACCAGCTCCGTGCACTTCTCTGGTGAGCTACAGGATACTTGTTGTGGGCACCATCGCACAGGGGAAGGGGGAATGTAGCGCTCAACCAGCTCCGTGTACTTCTCTGGTGAGCTACAGGATACTTGCTGTGGGCACCATCGCACAGGGGAGGGGGAATGTAGCGCTCAACCAGCTCCGTGTATTTCTCTGGTGAGCTACAGGATACTTGCTGTGGGCACCATCGCACAGGGGAAGGGGGAATGTAGCGCTCAACCAGCTCCGTGCACTTCTCTGGTGAGCTACAGGATACTTGCTGTGGGCACCATCGCACAGGGGAAGGGGGAATGTAGCGCTCAACCAGCTCCGTGCACTTCTCTGGTGAGCTACAGGATACTTGCTGTGGGCACCATCGCACAGGGGAAGGGGGAATGTAGTGCTCAACCAGCTCCGTGCACTTCTCTGGTGAGCTACAGGATACTTGCTGTGGGCACCATCGTACAGGGGAAGGGGGAATGTAGCGCTCAACCAGCTCCATGTACTTCTCTGGTGAGCTACAGGATACTTGCTGTGGGCAACATCGCACAGGGGAAGGGGGAATGTAGCGCTCAACCAGCTCCGTGTACTTCTCTGGTGAGCTACAGGATACTTGCTGTGGGCACCATCGCACAGGGGAAGGGAGAATGTAGCGCTCAACCAGCTCCGTGCACTTCTCTGGTGAGCTACAGGATACTTGCTGTGGGCACCATCGCACAGGGGAAGGGAGAATGTAGCGCTCAACCAGCTCCGTGCACTTCTCTGGTGAGCTACAGGATACTTGCTGTGGGCACCATCGCACAGGGGAAGGGGAAAAGTAGCGCTCAACCAGCTCCGTGCACTTCTCTGGTGAGCTACAGGATACTTGCTGTGGGCACCATCGCACAGGGGAAGGGGGAATGTAGCGCTCAACCAGCTCATTGTACTTCTCTGGTGAGCTACAGGATACTTGCTGTGGGCACCATCGCACAGGGGAAGGGGGAATGTAGCGCTCAACCAGCTCCGTGTACTTCTCTGGTGAGCTACAGGATACTTGCTGTGGCCACCATCGCACAGGGGAAGGGGGAATGTAGCGCTCAACCAGCTCCGTGCACTTCTCTGGTGAGCTACAGGATACTTGCTGTGGGCACCATCGCACAGGGGAAGGGGGAATGTAGCGCTCAACCAGCTCCGTGCACTTCTCTGTTGAGCTGCAGGATACTTGCTGTGGGCACCATCGCACAGGGGAAGGGGGAATGTAGCGCTCAACCAGCTCCGTGTACTTCTCTGGTGAGCTACAGGATACTTGCTGTGGGCACCATCGCACAGGGGAAGGGGGAATGTAGCGCTCAACCAGCTCCGTGTACTTCTCTGATGAGCTACAGGATACTTGTTGTGGGCACCATCGCACAGGGGAAGGGGGAATGTAGCGCTCAACCAGCTCCATGTACTTTTCTGGTGAGCTACAGGATACTTGCTGTGGGCACCATCGCACAGGGGAAGGGGGAATGTTGCGCTCAACCAGCTCCGTGTTCTTCTCTGTTGAGCTACAGGATACTTGATGTGGGCACCATCGCACAGGGGAAGGGGGAATGTAGCGCTCAACCAGCTCCGTGTACTTCTCTGATGAGCTACAGGATACTTGCTGTGGGCACCATCGCACAGGGGAAGGGGGAATGTAGCGCTCAACCAGCTCCGTGCACTTCTCTGGTGAGCTACAGGATACTTGCTGTGGGCACCATCGCACAGGGGAAGGGGGAATGTAGCGCTCAACCAGCTCCGTGCACTTCTCTGGTGAGCTAGAGGATACTTGCTGTGTGCACCATCGCACAGGGGAAGGTGGAATGTAGCGCTCAAACAGCTCCGTGTACTTCTCTGGTGAGCTGCAGGATACTTGCTGTGGGCACCATCGCACAGGGAAAGGGAGAATGTAGCGCTCAACCAGCTCCGTGCACTTCTCTGGTGAGCTACAGGATACTTGCTGTGGGCACCATCGCACAGGGGAAGGGGGAATGTAGCGCTCAACCAGCTCCATGTACTTCTCTGGTGAGCTGCAGGATACTTGCTGTGGGCACCATCGCACAGGGGAAGGGGGAATGTTTCGCTCAACCAGCTCCGCGTACTTCTCTGGTGAGCTACAGGATACTTGCTGTGGGCACCATCGCACAGGGGAAGGGGGAATGTAGCGCTCAACCAGCTCCGTGTACTTCTCTGGTGAGCTACAGGATACTTGCTGTGGGCACCATCGCACAGGGGAAGGGGGAATGTAGCGCTCAACCAGATCCGTGCACTTCTATGGTGAGCTGCAGGATACTTGTTGTGGGCACCATCGCACAGGGGAAGGGGGAATGTAGCGCTCAACCACCTCCGTGCACTTCTCTGGTGAGCTACAGGATACTTGCTGTGGGCACCATCGCACAGGGGAAGGGGGAATGTAGCGCTCAACCAGCTCCGTGCACTTCTCTGGTGAGCTATAGGATACTTGCTGTGGGCACCATCGCACAGGGGAAGGGGGAATGTAGCGCTCAACCAGCTCCGTGCACTTCTCTGGTGAGCTGCAGGATACTTGCTGTGGGCACCATCGCACAGGGGAAGGGGGAATGTAGCGCTCAACCAGCTCCGTGTACTTCTCTGGTGAGCTACAGGATACTTGATGTGTGCACCATCGCACAGGGGAAGGGGGAATGTAGCGCTCAACCAGCTCCATGTACTTCTCTGGTGAGCTACAGGATACTTGCTGTGGGCACCATCGCACAGGGGAAGGGAGAATATAGCGCTCAACCAGATCCATGTACTTCTCTGGTGAGCTACAGGATACTTGCTGTGGGCACCATCGCACAGGGGAAGGGGGAATGTAGCGCTCAACCAGCTCCGTGCACTTCTCTGGTGAGCTACAGGATACTTGTTGTGGACACCATCGCACAGGGGAAGGGGGAATGTAGCGCTCAACCAGCTCCGTGTACTTCTCTGGTGAGCTACAGGATACTTGCTGTGGGCACCATCGCACAGGGGAAGGGGGAATGTAGCGCTCAACCAGCTCCGTGTACTTCTCTGGTGAGCTACAGGATACTTGCCGTGGGCACCATCGCACAGGGGAAGGGGGAATGTAGCGCTCAACCAGCTCCATGTACTTCTCTGGTGAGCTACAGGATACTTGCTGTGGGCACCATCGCACAGGGGAAGGGGGAATGTAGCGCTCAACCAGCTCCGTGCACTTCTCTGGTGAGCTACAGGATACTTGCTGTGGGCACCATCGCACAGGGGAAGGGGGAATGTAGCGCTCAACCAGCTCCGTGTACTTCTCTGGTGAGCTGCAGGATACTTGCTGTGGGCACCATCGCACTGGGGAAGGGAGAATGTAGCGCTCAACCAGCTCCGTGTACTTCTCTGGTGAGCTGCAGGATACTTGCTGTGGGCACCATCGCACAGGGGAAGGGGAAATGTAGCGCTCAACCAGCTCCGTGCACTTCTCTGGTGAGCTGCAGGATACTTGCTGTGGGCACCATCGCACAGGGGAAGGGGGAATGTAGCGCTCAACCAGCTCCGTGCACTTCTCTGGTGAGCTACAGGATACTTGCTGTGGGCACCATCGCACAGGGGAAGGGGGAATGTAGCGCTCAACCAGCTCCGTGCACTTCTCTGGTGAGCTGCAGGATACTTGTTGTGGGCACCATCGCACAGGGGAAGGGGGAATGTAGCGCTCAACCAGCTCCGTGCACTTCTCTGGTGAGCTACAGGATACTTGTTGTGGGCACCATCGCACAGGGGAAGGGAGAATGTAGCGCTCAACCAGCTCCATGTACTTCTCTGGTGAGCTACAGGATACTTGCTGTGGGCACCATCGCATAGGGGAAGGGGGAATGTAGCGCTCAACCAGCTCCATGTACTTCTCTGGTGAGCTACAGGATACTTGCTGTGGGCTCCATCGCACAGGGGAAGGGAGAATGTAGCGTTCAACCAGCTCCGTGCACTTCTCTGGTGAGCTACAGGATACTTGCTGTGGGCACCATCGCACAGGGGAAGGGGGAATGTAGCGCTCAACCAGCTCCGTGCACTTCTCTGGTGAGCTACAGGATACTTGCTGAGGCACCATCGCACAGGGGAAGGGAGAATGTAGCGCTCAACCAGCTCCGTGCACTTCTCTGGTGAGCTACAGGATACTTGCTGTGGGCACCATCGCACAGGGGAAGGGGGAATGTAGCGCTCAACCAGCTCCGTGCACTTCTCTGGTGAGCTACAGGATACTTGCTGTGGGCACCATCGCACAGGGGAAGGGGGAATGTAGCGCTCAACCAGCTCCATGTACTTCTCTGGTGAGCTACAGGATACTTGCTGTCGGCACCATCGCACAGGGGAAGGGGGAATGTAGCGCTCAACCAGCTCCGTGTACTTCTCTGGTGAGCTGCAGGATACTTGCTGTGGGCACCATCGCACAGGGGAAGGGGAATGTAGCGCTCAACCAGCTCCGTGTACTTCTCTGGTGAGCTACAGGATACTTGCTGTGGGCACCATCGCACAGGGGAAGGGGGAATGTAGCGCTCAACCAGCTCCGTGTACTACTCTGGTGAGCTGCAGGATACTTGCTGTGGGCACCATCGCACAGGGGAAGGGGGAATGAAGCGCTCAACCAGCTCCATGTACTTCTCTGGTGAGCTGCAGGATACTTGCTGTGGGCACCATCCCACAGGGGAAGGGGGAATGTAGCGCTCAACCAGCTCCGTGTACTTCTCTGGTGAGCTGCAGGATACTTGCTGTGGGCACCATCGCACGGGGGAAGGGAGAATGTAGCGCTCAACCAGCTCCGTGTACTTCTCTGGTGAGCTACAGGATACTTGCTGTGGGCACCATCGCACAGGGGAAGGGGGAATGTAGCGCTCAACCAGCTCCGTGTACTTCTCTGGTGAGCTACAGGATACTTGCTGTGGGCACCATCGCACAGGGGATGGGGGAATGTAGCGCTCAACCAGCTCCGTGCACTTCTCTGGTGAGCTACAGGATACTTGCTGTGGGCACCATCGCACAGGGGAAGGGAGAATGTAGCGCTCAACCAGCTCCGTGCACTTCTCTGGTGAGCTGCAGGATACTTGCTGTGGGCACCATCGCACAGGGGAAGGGGGAATGTAGCGCTCAACCATCTCCGTGTACTTCTCTGGTGAGCTACAGGATACTTGCTGTGGGCACCATCGCACAGGGGAAGGGGGAATGTAGCGCTCAACCAGCTCCGTGCACTTCTCTGGTGAGCTACAGGATACTTGCTGTGGGCACCATCGCACAGGGGAAGGGGGAATGTAGCGCTCAACCAGCTCCGTGTACTTCTCTGGTGAGCTACAGGATACTTGCTGTGGGCACCATCGCACAGGGGAAGGGGGAATGTAGCGCTCAACCAGCTCCGTGCACTTCTCTGGTGAGCTACAGGATACTTGCTGTGGGCACCATCGCACAGGGGAAGGGGGATTGTAGCGCTCAACCAGCTCCGTGCACTTCTCTGGTGAGCTACAGGATACTTGCTGTGGGCACCATCGCACAGGGGAAGGGGGAATGTAGCGCTCAACCAGCTCCGTGTACTTCTCTGGTGAGCTGCAGGATACTTGCTGTGGGCACCATCGCACAGGGGAAGGGAGAATGTAGCGCTCAACCAGCTCCGTGCACTTCTCTGGTGAGCTACAGGATACTTGCTGTGGGCACCATCGCACAGGGGAAGGGGGAATGTAGCGCTCAACCAGCCCCATGTACTTCTCTGGTGAGCTGCAGGATACTTGCTGTGGGCACCATCGCACAGGGGAAGGGGGAATGTAGCGCTCAACCAGCTCCGTGTACTTCTCTGGTGAGCTACAGGATACTTGCTGTGGGCACCATCGCACAGGGGAAGGGGGAATGTAGCGCTCAACCAGCTCCGTGCACTTCTCTGGTGAGCTGCAGGATACTTGTTGTGGGCACCATCGCACAGGGGAAGGGGGAATGTAGCGCTCAACCACCTCCGTGCACTTCTCTGGTGAGCTACAGGATACTTGCTGTGGGCACCATCGCACAGGGGAAGGGGGAATGTAGCGCTCAACCAGCTCCGTGCACGTCTCTGGTGAGCTACAGGATACTTGCTGTGGGCACCATCGCACAGGGGAAGGGAGAATGTAGCGCTCAACCAGCTCCGTGCACTTCTCTGGTGAGCTACAGGATACTTGCTGTGGGCACCATCGCACAGTGGAAGGGGGAATGTAGCGCTCAACCAGCTCCGTGCACTTCTCTGGTGAGCTACAGGATACTTGCTGTGGGCACCATCGCACAGGGGAAAGGGGAATGTAGCGCTCAACCAGCTCCGTGCACTTCTCTGGTGCGCTGCAGGATACTTGCTGTGGGCACCATCGCACAGGGGAAGGGGGAATGTAGCGCTCAACCAGCTCCGTGTACTTCTCTGGTGAGCTGCAGGATAATTGCTGTGGGCACCATCGCACAGGGGAAGGGGGAATGTAGCGCTCAACCAGCTCCGTGTACTTCTCTGGTGAGCTACAGGATACTTGCTGTGGGCACCATCGCACAGGGGAAGGGAGAATGTAGCGCTCAACCAGCTCCGTGTACTTCTCTGGTGAGCTGCAGGATACTTGCTGTGGGCACCATCGCACAGGGGAAGGGGAAATGTAGCGCTCAACCAGCTCCGTGCACTTCTCTGGTGAGCTGCAGGATACTTGCTGTGGGCACCATCGCACAGGGGAAGGGGGAATGTAGCGCTCAACCAACTCCGTGCACTTCTCTAGTGAGCTACAGGATACTTGCTGTGGGCACCATCGCACAGGGGAAGGGGGAATGTAGCGCTCAACCAGCTCCGTGCACTTCTCTGGTGAGCTGCAGGATACTTGTTGTGGGCACCATCGCACAGGGGAAGGGGGAATGTAGCGCTCAACCAGCTCCGTGCACTTCTCTGGTGAGCTACAGGATACTTGTTGTGGGCACCATCGCACAGGGGAAGGGAGAATGTAGCGCTCAACCAGCTCCATGTACTTCTCTGGTGAGCTACAGGATACTTGCTGTGGGCACCATCGCATAGGGGAAGGGGGAATGTAGCGCTCAACCAGCTCCATGTACTTCTCTGGTGAGCTACAGGATACTTGCTGTGGGCACCATCGCACAGGGGAAGGGAGAATGTAGCGTTCAACCAGCTCCGTGCACTTCTCTGGTGAGCTACAGGATACTTGCTGTGGGCACCATCGCACAGGGGAAGGGGGAATGTAGCGCTCAACCAGCTCCGTGCACTTCTCTGGTGAGCTACAGGATACTTGCTGAGGCACCATCGCACAGGGGAAGGGAGAATGTAGCGCTCAACCCGCTCCGTGCACTTCTCTGGTGAGCTACAGGATACTTGCTGTGGGCACCATCGCACAGGGGAAGGGGGAATGTAGCGCTCAACCAGCTCCGTGCACTTCTCTGGTGAGCTACAGGATACTTGCTGTGGGCACCATCCCACAGGGGAAGGGGGAATGTAGCGCTCAACCAGCTCCATGTACTTCTCTGGTGAGCTACAGGATACTTGCTGTCGGCACCATCGCACAGGGGAAGGGGGAATGTAGCGCTCAACCAGCTCCGTGTACTTCTCTGGTGAGCTGCAGGATACTTGCTGTGGGCACCATCGCACAGGGGAAGGGGAATGTAGCGCTCAACCAGCTCCGTGTACTTCTCTGGTGAGCTACAGGATACTTGCTGTGGGCACCATCGCACAGGGGAAGGGGGAATGTAGCGCTCAACCAGCTCCGTGTACTTCTCTGGTGAGCTGCAGGATACTTGCTGTGGGCACCATCGCACAGGGGAAGGGGGAATGAAGCGCTCAACCAGCTCCATGTACTTCTCTGGTGAGCTGCAGGATACTTGCTGTGGGCACCATCGCACAGGGGAAGGGGGAATGTAGCGCTCAACCAGCTCCGTGTACTTCTCTGGTGAGCTGCAGGATACTTGCTGTGGGCACCATCGCACGGGGGAAGGGAGAATGTAGCGCTCAACCAGCTCCGTGTACTTCTCTGGTGAGCTACAGGATACTTGCTGTGGGCACCATCGCACAGGGGAAGGGGGAATGTAGCGCTCAACCAGCGCCGTGTACTTCTCTGGTGAGCTACAGGATACTTGCTGTGGGCACCATCGCACAGGGGATGGGGGAATGTAGCGCTCAACCAGCTCCGTGCACTTCTCTGGTGAGCTACAGGATACTTGCTGTGGGCACCATCGCACAGGGGAAGGGAGAATGTAGCGCTCAACCAGCTCCGTGCACTTCTCTGGTGAGCTGCAGGATACTTGCTGTGGGCACCATCGCACAGGGGAAGGGGGAATGTAGCGCTCAACCATCTCCGTGTACTTCTCTGGTGAGCTACAGGATACTTGCTGTGGGCACCATCGCACAGGGGAAGGGGGAATGTAGCGCTCAACCAGCTCCGTGCACTTCTCTGGTGAGCTACAGGATACTTGCTGTGGGCACCATCGCACAGGGGAAGGGGGAATGTAGCGCTCAACCAGCTCCGTGTACCTCTCTGGTGAGCTACAGGATACTTGCTGTGGGCACCATCGCACAGGGGAAGGGGGAATGTAGCGCTCAACCAGCTCCGTGCACTTCTCTGGTGAGCTACAGGATACTTGCTGTGGGCACCATCGCACAGGGGAAGGGGGAATGTAGCGCTCAACCAGCTCCGTGCACTTCTCTGGTGAGCTACAGGATACTTGCTGTGGGCACCATCGCACAGGGGAAGGGGGAATGTAGCGCTCAACCAGCTCCGTGTACTTCTCTGGTGAGCTGCAGGATACTTGCTGTGGGCACCATCGCACAGGGGAAGGGAGAATGTAGCGCTCAACCAGCTCCGTGCACTTCTCTGGTGAGCTACAGGATACTTGCTGTGGGCACCATCGCACAGGGGAAGGGGAATGTAGCGCTCAACCAGCCCCATGTACTTCTCTGGTGAGCTGCAGGATACTTGCTGTGGGCACCATCGCACAGGGGAAGGGGGAATGTAGCGCTCAACCAGCTCCGTGTACTTCTCTGGTGAGCTACAGGATACTTGCTGTGGGCACCATCGCACAGGGGAAGGGGGAATGTAGCGCTCAACCAGCTCCGTGCACTTCTCTGGTGAGCTGCAGGATACTTGTTGTGGGCACCATCGCACAGGGGAAGGGGGAATGTAGCGCTCAACCACCTCCGTGCACTTCTCTGGTGAGCTACAGGATACTTGCTGTGGGCACCATCGCACAGGGGAAGGGGGAATGTAGCGCTCAACCAGCTCCGTGCACGTCTCTGGTGAGCTACAGGATACTTGCTCTGGGCACCATCGCACAGGGGAAGGGAGAATGTAGCGCTCAACCAGCTCCGTGCACTTCTCTGGTGAGCTACAGGATACTTGCTGTGGGCACCATCGCACAGTGGAAGGGGGAATGTAGCGCTCAACCAGCTCCGTGCACTTCTCTGGTGAGCTACAGGATACTTGCTGTGGGCACCATCGCACAGGGGAAGGGGGAATGTAGCGCTCAACCAGCTCCGTGCACTTCTCTGGTGCGCTGCAGGATACTTGCTGTGGGCACCATCGCACAGGGGAAGGGGGAATGTAGCGCTCAACCAGCTCCGTGTACTTCTCTGGTGAGCTGCAGGATAATTGCTGTGGGCACCATCGCACAGCGGAAGGGGGAATGTAGCGCTCAACCAGCTCCGTGTACTTCTCTGGTGAGCTACAGGATACTTGCTGTGGGCACCATCGCACAGGGGAAGGGGGAATGTAGCGCTCAACCAGCTCCGTGCACTTCTCTGGTGAGCTACAGGATACTTGCTGTGGGCACCATCGCACAGGGGAAGGGGGAATGTCGCGCTCAACCAGCTCCGTGCACTTCTCTGGTGAGCTGCAGGATACTTGCTGTGGGCACCATCGCACAAGGGAAGGGGGAATGTAGTGCTCAACCAGCTCCGTGTACTTCTCTGTTGAGCTACAGGATACTTGCTGTGGGCATCATCGCACAGGGGAAGGGGGAATGTAGCGCTCAACCAGCTCCGTGTACTTCTCTGGTGAGCTACAGGATACTTGCCGTGGGCACCATCGCACAGGGGAAGGGGGAATGTAGCGCTCAACCAGCTCCGTGCACTTCTCTGGTGAGCTACAGGATACTTGCAGTGGGCACCATCGCACAGGGGAAGGGGGAATGTAGCGCTCAACCAGCTCCGTGCACTTCTCTGGTGAGCTACAGGATACTTGCTGTGGGCACCATCGCACAGGGGAAGGGGGAATGTAGCGCTCAACCAGCTCCGTGCACTTCTCTGGTGAGCTACAGGATACTTGTTGTGGGCACCATCGCACAGGGGAAGGGGGAATGTAGCGCTCAACCAGCTCCGTGCACTTCTCTGGTGAGCTACAGGATACTTGTTGTGGGCACCATCGCACAGGGGAAGGGGGAATGTAGTGCTCAACCAGCTCCGTGTACTTCTCTGGTGAGCTACAGGATACTTGTTGTGGGCACCATCGCACAGGGGAAGGGGGAATGTAGCGCTCAACCAGCTCCGTGTACTTCTCTGGTGAGCTACAGGATACTTGCTGTGGGCACCATCGCACAGGGGAAGGGAGAATGTAGCGCTCAACCAGCTCCGTGCACTTCTCTGGTGAGCTACAGGATACTTGCTGTGGGCACCATCGCACAGGGGAAGGGGGAATGTAGCGCTCAACCAGCTCCGTGCACTTCTCCGGTGAGCTGCAGGATACTTGTTGTGGGCACCATCGCACAGGGGAAGGGGGAATGTAGCGCTCAACCAGCTCCGTGCACTTCTCTGGTGAGCTACAGGATACTTGTTGTGGGCACCATCGCACAGGGGAAGGGGGAATGTAGCGCTCAACCAGCTCCGTGTACTTCTCTGGTGAGCTACAGGATACTTGCTGTGGGCACCATCGCACAGGGGAAGGGGGAATGTAGCGCTCAACCAGCTCCGTGTATTTCTCTGGTGAGCTACAGGATACTTGCTGTGGGCACCATCGCACAGGGGAAGGGGGAATGTAGCGCTCAACCAGCTCCGTGCACTTCTCTGGTGAGCTACAGGATACTTGCTGTGGGCACCATCGCACAGGGGAAGGGGGAATGTAGCGCTCAACCAGCTCCGTGCACTTCTCTGGTGAAGTACAGGATACTTGCTGTGGGCACCATCGCACAGGGGAAGGGGGAATGTAGTGCTCAACCAGCTCCGTGCACTTCTCTGGTGAGCTACAGGATACTTGCTGTGGGCACCATCGCACAGGGGAAGGGGGAATGTAGCGCTCAACCAGCTCCATGTACTTCTCTGGTGAGCTACAGGATACTTGCTGTGGGCACCATCGCACAGGGGAAGGGGGAATGTAGCGCTCAACCAGCTCCGTGTACTTCTCTGGTGAGCTACAGGATACTTGCTGTGGGCACCATCGCACAGGGGAAGGGAGAATGTAGCGCTCAACCAGCTCCGTGCACTTCTCTGGTGAGCTACAGGATACTTGCTGTGGGCACCATCGCACAGGGGGAGGGGGAATGTAGCGCTCAACCAGCTCCGTGTACTTCTCTGGTGAGCTACAGGATACTTACTGTGGGCACCATCGAACAGGGGAAGGGGGAATGTAGCGCTCAACCAGCTCCGTGCACTTCTCTGGTGACCTACAGGATACTTGCTGTGGGCACCATCGCACAGGGGAAGGGAGAATGTAGCGCTCAACCAGCTCCGTGCACTTCTCTGGTGAGCTACAGGATACTTGCTGTGGGCACCATCGCACAGGGGAAGGGGAAATGTAGCGCTCAACCAGCTCCGTGCACTTCTCTGGTGAGCTACAGGATACTTGCTGTGGGCACCATCGCACAGGGGAAGGGGGAATGTAGCGCTCAACCAGCTCATTGTACTTCTCTGGTGAGCTACAGGATACTTGTTGTGGGCACCATCGCACAGGGGAAGGGAGAATGTATCGCTCAACCAGCTCCGTGTACTTCTCTGGTGAGCTACAGGATACTTGTTGTGGGCACCATCGCACAGGGGAAGGGGGAATGTAGCGCTCAACCAGCTCCGTGTACTTCTCTGGTGAGCTGCAGGATACTTGCTGTGGGCACCATCGCACAGGGGAAGGGGGAATGTAGCGCTCAACCAGCTCCGTGTACTTCTCTGGTGAGCTACAGGATACTTGCTGTGGGCACCATCGCACAGGGGAAGGGGGAATGTAGCGCTCAACCAGCTCCGTGCACTTCTCTGGTGAGCTACAGGATACTTGCTGTGGGCACCATCGCACAGGGGAAGGGGGAATGTAGCGCTCAACCAGCTCCGTGCACTTCTCTGGTGAGCTGCAGGATACTTGCTGTGGGCACCATCGCACAGGGGAAGGGGGAATGTAGCGCTCAACCATCTCCGTGTACTTCTCTGGTGAGCTACAGGATACTTGCTGTGGGCACCATCGCACAGGGGAAGGGGGAATGTAGCGCTCAACCAGCTCCGTGTACTTCTCTGATGAGCTACAGGATACTTGTTGTGGGCACCATCGCACAGGGGAAGGGGGAATGTAGCGCTCAACCAGCTCCATGTACTTTTCTGGTGAGCTACAGGATACTTGCTGTGGGCACCATCGCACAGTGGAAGGGGGAATGTTGCGCTCAACCAGCTCCGTGTTCTTCTCTGGTGAGCTACAGGATACTTGATGTGGGCACCATCGCACAGGGGAAGGGGGAATGTAGCGCTCAACCGGCTCCGTGCACTTCTCTGGTGAGCTACAGGATACTTGCTGTGGGCACCATCGCACAGGGGAAGGGGGAATGTAGCGCTCAACCAGCTCCGTGCACTTCTCTGGTGAGCTACAGGATACTTGCTGTGGGCACCATCGCACAGGGGAAGGGAGAATGTAGCGCTAAACCAGCTCCGTGCACTTCTCTGGTGAGCTACAGGATACTTGCTGTGGACACCATCGCACAGGGGAAGGGAGAATGTAGCGCTCAACCAGCTCCGTGTACTTCTCTGGTGAGCTGCAGGATACTTGTTGTGGGCACCATCGCACAGGGGAAGGGGGAATGTAGCGCTCAACCAGCTCCGTGTACTTCTCTGGTGAGCTACAGGATACTTGCTGTGGGCACCATCGCACAGGGGAAGGGGGAATGTAGCGCTCAACCAGCTCCGTGTACTTCTCTGGTGAGCTACAAGATACTTGCTGTGGGCACCATCGCACAGGGGAAGGGAGAATGTAGCGCTCAACCAGCTCCGTGTACTTCTCTGGTGAGCTACAGGATACTTGCTGTGGGCACCATCGCACAGGGGAAGGGGGAATGTAGCGCTCAACCAGCTCCATGTACTTCTCTGGTGAGCTACAGGATACTTGCTGTGGGCACCATCGCACAGGGGAAGGGGGAATGTAGCGCTCAACCAGCTCCGTGCACTTCTCTGGTGAGGTTCAGGATACTTGCTGTGGGCACCATCGCACAGGGGAAGGGGGAATGTAGCGCTCAACCAGCTCCGTGCACTTCTCTGGTGAGCTACAGGATACTTGCTGTGGGCACCATCGCACAGGGGAAGGGAGAATGTAGCGCTCAACCCCCTCCGTGTACTTCTCTGGTGAGCTACAGGATACTTGCTGTGGGCACCATCGCACAGGGGAAGGGGGAATGTAGCGCTCAACCAGCTCCGTGCACTTCTCTGGTGAGCTGCAGGATACTTGTTGTGGGCACCATCGCACAGGGGAAGGGGGAATGTAGCGCTCAACCAGCTCCGTGCACTTCTCTGGTGAGCTGCAGGATACTTGCTGTGGGCACCATCGCACAGAGGAAGGGAGAATGTAGCGCTCAACCAGCTCCGTGCACTTCTCTGGTGAGCTACAGGATACTTGCTGTGGGCACCATCGCACAGGGGAAGGGGGAATGTAGCGCTCAACCAGCTCCGTGCACTTCTCTGGTGAGCTGCAGGATACTTGCTGTGGGCACCATCGCACAGGGGAAGGGGGAATGTAGCGCTCAACCATCTCCGTGTACTTCTCTGGTGAGCTACAGGATACTTGCTGTGGGCACCATCGCACAGGGGAAGGGGGAATGTAGCGCTCAACCAGCTCCGTGCACTTCTCTGGTGAGCTACAGGATACTTGCTGTGGGCACCATCGAACAGGGGAAGGGGGAATGTAGCGCTCAACCAGCTCCGTGTACTTCTCTGGTAAGCTACAGGATACTTGCTGTGGGCACCATCGCACAGGGGAAGGGGGAATGTAGCGCTCAACCAGCTCCGTGCACTTCTCTGGTGATCTACAGGATACTTGCTGTGGGCACCATCGCACAGGGGAAGGGGGAATGTAGCGCTCAACCAGCTCCGTGCACTTCTCTGGTGAGCTACAGGATACTTGCTGTGGGCACCATCGCACAGGGGAAGGTGGAATGTAGCGCTCAACCAGCTCCGTGTACTTCTCTGGTGAGCTGCAGGATACTTGCTGTGGGCACCATCGCACAGGGGAAGGGAGAATGTAGCGCTCAACCAGCTCCGTGCACTTCTCTGGTGAGCTACAGGATACTTGCTGTGGGCACCATCGCACAGGGGAAGGGGGAATGTAGCGCTCAACCAGCTCCATGTACTTCTCTGGTGAGCTGCAGGATACTTGCTGTGGGCACCATCGCACAGGGGAAGGGGGAATGTAGCGCTCAACCAGCTCCGTGTACTTCTCTGGTGAGCTACAGGATACTTGCTGTGGGCACCATCGCACAGGGGAAGGGGGAATGTAGCGCTCAACCAGCTCCGTGCACTTCTCTGGTGAGCTGCAGGATACTTGTTGTGGGCACCATCGCACAGGGGAAGGGGGAATGTAGCGCTCAACCACCTCCGTGCACTTCTCTGGTGAGCTACAGGATACTTGCTGTGGGCACCATCGCACAGGGGAAGGGGGAATGTAGCGCTCAACCAGGTCCGTGCAATTCTCTGGTGAGCTACAGGATACTTGCTGTGGGCACCATCGCACAGCGGAAGGAGGAATGTAGCGCTCAACCAGCTCCGTGCACTTCTCTGGTGAGCTGCAGGATACTTGCTGTGGGCACCATCGCACAGGGGAAGGGGGAATGTAGCGCTCAACCAGCTCCGTGTACTTCTCTGGTGAGCTACAGGATACTTGCTGTGGGCACCATCGCACAGGGGAAGGGGGAATGTAGCGCTCAACCAGCTCCATGTACTTCTCTGGTGAGCTACAGGATACTTGCTGTGGGCACCATCGCACAGGGGAAGGGGGAATGTAGCGCTCAACCAGATCCATGTACTTCTCTGGTGAGCTACAGGATACTTGCTGTGGGCACCATCGCACAGGGGAAGGGGGAATGTAGCGCTCAACCAGCTCCGTGCACTTCTCTGGTGAGCTACAGGATACTTGTTGTGGGCACCATCGCACAGGGGAAGGGGGAATGTAGCGCTCAACCAGCTCCGTGTACTTCTCTGGTGAGCTACAGGATACTTGCTGTGGGCACCATCGCACAGGGGAAGGGGGAATGTAGCGCTCAACCAGCTCCGTGTACTTCTCTGGTGAGCTACAGGATACTTGCTGTGGGCACAATCGCACAGGGGAAGGGGGAATGTAGCGCTCAACCAGCTCCATGTACTTCTCTGGTGAGCTACAGGATACTTGCTGTGGGCACCATCGCACAGGGGAAGGGGGAATGTAGCGCTCAACCAGCTCCGTGCACTTCTCTGGTGAGCTACAGGATACTTGCTGTGGGCACCATCGCACAGGGGAAGGGGGAATGTAGCGCTCAACCAGCTCCGTGTACTTCTCTGGTGAGCTGCAGGATACTTGCTGTGGGCACCATCGCACAGGGGAAGGGAGAATGTAGCGCTCAACCAGCTCCGTGTACTTCTCTGGTGAGCTGCAGGATACTTGCTGTGGGCACCATCGCACAGGGGAAGGGGAAATGTAGCGCTCAACCAGCTCCGTGCACTTCTCTGGTGAGCTGCAGGATACTTGCTGTGGGCACCATCGCACAGGGGAAGGGGGAATGTAGCGCTCAACCAGCTCCGTGCACTTCTCTGGTGAGCTACAGGATACTTGCTGTGGGCACCATCGCACAGGGGAAGGCGGAATGTAGCGCTCAACCAGCTCCGTGCACTTCTCTGGTGAGCTGCAGGATACTTGTTGTGGGCACCATCGCACAGGGGAAGGGGGAATGTAGCGCTCAACCAGCTCCGTGCACTTCTCTGGTGAGCTACAGGATACTTGTTGTGGGCACCATCGCACAGGGGAAGGGAGAATGTAGCGCTCAACCAGCTCCATGTACTTCTCTGGTGAGCTACAGGTTACTTGCTGTGGGCACCATCGCATAGGGGAAGGGGGAATGTAGCGCTCAACCAGCTCCATGTACTTCTCTGGTGAGCTACAGGATACTTGCTGTGGGCACCATCGCACAGGGGAAGGGAGAATGTAGCGCTCAACCAGCTCCGTGCACTTCTCTGGTGAGCTACAGGATACTTGCTGTGGGCACCATCGCACAGGGGAAGGGGGAATGTAGCGCTCAACCAGCTCCGTGCACTTCTCTGGTGAGCTACAGGATACTTGGTGAGGCACCATCGCACAGGGGAAGGGAGAATGTAGCGCTCAACCAGCTCCGTGCACTTCTCTGGTGAGCTACAGGATACTTGCTGTGGGCACCATCGCACAGGGGAAGGGGGAATGTAGCGCTCAACCAGCTCCGTGCACTTCTCTGGTGAGCTACAGGATACTTGCTGTGGGCACCATCGCACAGGGGAAGGGGGAATGTAGTGCTCAACCAGCTCCATGTACTTCTCTGGTGAGCTACAGGATACTTGCTGTCGGCACCATCGCACAGGGGAAGGGGGAATGTAGCGCTCAACCAGCTCCGTGTACTTCTCTGGTGAGCTGCAGGATACTTGCTGTGGGCACCATCGCACAGGGGAAGGGGAATGTAGCGCTCAACCAGCTCCGTGTACTTCTCTGGTGAGCTACAGGATACTTGCTGTGGGCACCATCGCACAGGGGAAGGGGGAATGTAGCGCTCAACCAGCTCCGTGTACTTCTCTGGTGAGCTGCAGGATACTTGCTGTGGGCACCATCGCACAGGGGAAGGGGGAATGAAGCGCTCAACCAGCTCCATGTACTTCTCTGGTGAGCTGCAGGATACTTGCTGTGGGCACCATCGCACAGGGGAAGGGGGAATGTAGCGCTCAACCAGCTCCGTGTACTTCTCTGGTGAGCTGCAGGATACTTGCTGTGGGCACCATCGCACGGGGGAATTGAGAATGTAGCGCTCAACCAGCTCCGTGTACTTCTCTGGTGAGCTACAGGATACTTGCTGTGGGCACCATCGCACAGGGGAAGGGGGAATGTAGCGCTCAACCAGCTCCGTGTATTTCTCTGGTGAGCTACAGGATACTTGCTGTGGGCACCATCGCACAGGGGATGGGGGAATGTAGCGCTCAACCAGCTCCGTGCACTTCTCTGGTGAGCTACAGGATACTTGCTGTGGGCACCATCGCACAAGGGAAGGGAGAATGTAGCGCTCAACCAGCTCCGTGCACTTCTCTGGTGAGCTGCAGGATACATGCTGTGGGCACCATCGCACAGGGGAAGGGGGAATGTAGCGCTCAACCATCTCCGTGTACTTCTCTGGTGAGCTACAGGATACTTGCTGTGGGCACCATCGCACAGGGGAAGGGGGAATGTAGCGCTCAACCAGCTCCGTGCACTTCTCTGATGAGCTACAGGATACTTGCTGTGGGCACCATCGCACAGGGGAAGGGGGAATGTAGCGCTCAACCAGCTCCGTGTACTTCTCTGGTGAGCTACAGGATACTTGCTGTGGGCACCATCGCACAGGGGAAGGGGGAATGTAGCGCTCAACCAGCTCCGTGCACTTCTCTGGTGAGCTACAGGATACTTGCTGTGGGCACCATCGCACAGGGGAAGGGGGAATGTAGCGCTCAACCAGCTCCGTGCACTTCTCTGGTGAGCTGCAGGATACTTGTTGTGGGCACCATCGCACAGGGGAAGGGGGAATGTAGCGCTCAACCAACTCCGTGCACTTCTCTGGTGAGCTACAGGATACTTGCTGTGGGCACCATCGCACAGGGGAAGGGGGAATGTAGCGCTCAACCAGCTCCATGTACTTCTCTGGTGAGCTGCAGGATACTTGCTGTGGGCACCATCGCACAGGGGAAGGGGGAATGTAGCGCTCAACCAGCTCCGTGTACTTCTCTGGTGAGCTACAGGATACTTGCTGTGGGCACCATCGCACAGGGGAAGGGGGAATGTAGCGCTCAACCAGCTCCGTGCACTTCTCTGGTGAGCTGCAGGATACTTGTTGTGGGCACCATCGCACAGGGGAAGGAGGAATGTAGCGCTCAACCACCTCCGTGCACTTCTCTGGTGAGCTACAGGATACTTGCTGTGGGCACCATCGCTCAGGGGAAGGGGGAATGTAGCGCTCAACCAGCTCCGTGCACTTCTCTGGTGAGCTACAGGATACTTGCTGTGGGCACCATCGCACAGGGGAAGGGAGAATGTAGCGCTCAACCAGCTCCGTGCACTTCTCAGGTGAGCTACAGGATACTTGCTGTGGGCACCATCGCACAGGGGAAGGGGGAATGTAGCGCTCAACCAGCTCCGTGCACTTCTCTGGTGAGCTACAGGATACTTGCTGTGGGCACCATCGCACAGGGGAAGGGGGAATGTAGCGCTCAACCAGCTCCGTGCACTTCTCTGGTGAGCTGCAGGATACTTGCTGTGGGCACCATCGCACAGGGGAAGGAGGAATGTAGCGCTCAACCAGCTCCGTGTACTTCTCTGGTGAGCTACAGGATACTTGCTGTGGGCACCATCGCACAGGGGAAGGGGGAATGTAGCGCTCAACCAGCTCCATGTACTTCTCTGGTGAGCTGCAGGATACTTGCTGTGGGCACCATCGCACAGGGGAAGGGGGAATGTAGCGCTCAACCAGCTCCGTGTACTTCTCTGGTGAGCTACAGGATACTTGCTGTGGGCACCATCGCACAGGGGAAGGGGGAATGTAGCGCTCAACCAGTTCCGTGCACTTCTCTGGTGAGCTGCAGGATACTTGTTGTGGGCACCATCGCACAGGGGAAGGGGGAATGTAGCGCTCAACCACCTCCGTGCACTTCTCTGGTGAGCTACAGGATACTTGCTGTGGGCACCATCGCACAGGGGAAGGGGGAATGTAGCGCTCAACCAGCTCCGTGCACTTCTCTGGTGAGCTACAGGATACTTGCTGTGGGCACCATCGCACAGGGGAAGGGAGAATGTAGCGCTCAACCAGCTCCGTGCACTTCTCTGGTGAGCTACAGGATACTTGCTGTGGGCACCATCGCACAGGGGAAGGGGGAATGTAGCGCTCAACCAGCTCCGTGCACTTCTCTGGTGAGCTACAGGATACTTGCTGTGGGCACCATCGCACAGGGGAAGGGGGAATGTAGCGCCCAACCAGCTAGGTGTACTTCTCTGGTGAGCTACAGGATACTTGCTGTGGGCACCATCGCACAGGGGAAGGGGGAATGTAGCGCTCAACCAGCTCCGTGCACTTCTCTGGTGAGCTACAGGATACTTGCTGTGGGCACCATCGCACAGGGGAAGGGAGAATGTAGCGCTCAACCAGCTCCGTGCACTTCTCTCGTGAGCTGCAGGATACTTGCTGTGGGCACCATCGCACAGGGGAAGGGGGAATGTAGCGCTCAACCATCTCCGTGTACTTCTCTGGTGAGCTACAGGATACTTGCTGTGGGCACCATCGCACAGGGGAAGGGGGAATGTAGCGCTCAACCAGCTCCGTGCACTTCTCTGGTGAGCTACAGGATACTTGCTGTGGGCACCATCGCACAGGGGAATGGGGAATGTAGCGCTCAACCAGCTCCGTGTACTTCTCTGGTGAGCTACAGGATACTTGCTGTGGGCACCATCGCATAGGGGAAGGGGGAATGTAGCGCTCAACCAGCTCCGTGCACTTCTCTGGTGAGCTACAGGATACTTGCTGTGGGCACCATCGCACAGGGGAAGGGGGAATGTAGCGCTCAACCAGCTCCGTGTACTTCTCTGGTGAGCTACAGGATACTTGCTGTGGGCACCATCGCACAGGGGAAGGGGGAATGTAGCGCTCAACCAGCTCCGTGCACTTCTCTGGTGAGCTGCAGGATACTTGTTGTGGGCACCATCGCACAGGGGAAGGGGGAATGTAGCGCTCAACCACCTCCGTGCACTTCTCTGGTGAGCTACAGGATACTTGCTGTGGGCACCATCGCACAGGGGAAGGGGGAATGTAGCGCTCAACCAGCTCCGTGCACTTCTCTGGTGAGCTACAGGATACTTGCTGTGGGCACCATCGCACAGGGGAAGGGAGAATGTAGCGCTCAACCAGCTCCGTGCACTTCTCTGGTGAGCTACAGGATACATGCTGTGGGCACCATCGCACAGGGGAAGGGGGAATGTAGCGCTCAACCAGCTCCGTGCACTTCTCTGGTGAGCTACAGGATACTTGCTGCGGGCACCATCGCACAGGGGAAGGGGGAATGTAGCGCTCAACCAGCTCCGTGCACTTCTCTGGTGAGCTGCAGGATACTTGCTGTGGGCACCATCGCACAGGGGAAGGGAGAATGTAGCGCTCAACCAGCTCCGTGTACTTCTCTGGTGAGCTACAGGATACTTGCTGTGGGCACCATCGCAGAGGGAAAGTGGGAATGTAGCGCTCAACCAGCTCCGTGCACTTCTCTGGTGAGCTACAGGATACTTGCTGTGGGCACCATCGCACAGGGGAAGGGGGAATGTAGCGCTCAACCAGCTCCGTGTACTTCTCTGGTGAGCTACAGGATACTTGCTGTGGGCACCATCGCACAGGGGAAGGGGGAATGTAGCGCTCAACCAGCTCCGTGCACTTCTCGGGTGAGCTACAGGATACTTGATGTGGGCACCATCGCACAGGGGAAGGGAGAATGTAGCGCTCAACCAGCTCCGTGCACTTCTCTCGTGAGCTGCAGGATACTTGCTGTGGGCACCATCGCACAGGGGAAGGGGGAATGTAGCGCTCAACCATCTCCGTGTACTTCTCTGGTGAGCTACAAGATACTTGCTGTGGGCACCATCGCACAGGGGAAGGGGGAATGTAGCGCTCAACCAGCTCCGTGCACTTCTCTGGTGAGCTACAGGATACTTGCTGTGGGCACCATCGCACAGGGGAATGGGGAATGTAGCGCTCAACCAGCTCCGTGTACTTCTCTGGTGAGCTACAGGATACTTGCTGTGGGCACCATCGCACAGGGGAAGGGGGAATGTAGCGCTCAACCAGCTCCGTGCACTTCTCTGGTGAGCTACAGGATACTTGCTGTGGGCACCATCGCACAGGGGAAGGGGGAATGTAGCGCTCAACCAGCTCCGTGCACTTCTCTGGTGGGCTACAGGATACTTGCTGTGGGCACCATCGCACAGGGGAAGGGGGAATGTAGCGCTCAACCAGCTCCGTGAACTTCTCTGGTGAGCTGCAGGATACTTGCTGTGGGCACCATCGCACAGGGGAAGGGAGAATGTAGCGCTCAACCAGCTCCGTGCACTTCTCTGGTGAGCTACAGGATACTTGCTGTGGGCACCATCGCACAGGGGAAGGGGGAATGTAGCGCTCAACCACCTCCGTGCACTTCTCTGGTGAGCTACAGGATACTTGCTGTGGGCACCATCGCACAGGGGAAGGGGGAATGTAGCGCTCAACCAGCTCCGTGCACTTCTCTGGTGAGCTACAGGATACTTGCTGTGGGCACCATCGCACAGGGGAAGGGAGAATGTAGCGCTCAACAAGCTCCGTGCACTTCTCTGGTGAGCTACAGGATACTTGCTGTGGGCACCATCGCACAGGGGAAGGGGGAATGTAGCGCTCAACCAGCTCCGTGCACTTCTCTGGTGAGTTGCAGGATACTTGCTGTGGGCACCATCGCACAGGGGAAGGAGGAATGTAGCGCTCAACCAGCTCCGTGTACTTCTCTGGTGAGCTACAGGATACTTGCTGTGGGCACCATCGCACAGGGGAAGGGGGAATGTAACGCTCAACCAGCTCCATGTACTTCTCTGGTGAGCTGCAGGATACCTGGTGTGGGCACCATCGCACAGGGGAAGGGGGAATGTAGCGCTCAACCAGCTCCGTGCACTTCTCTGGTGAGCTACAGGATACTTGCTGTGGGCACCTTCGCACAGGGGAAGGGGGAATGTAGCGCTCAACCAGCTCCGTGTACTTCTCTGGTGAGCTACAGGATACTTGCTGTGGGCACCATCGTACAGGGGAAGGGGGAATGTAGCGCTCAACCAGCTCCGTGCACTTCTCTGGTGAGCTACAGGATACTTGCTGTGGGCACCATCGCACAGGGGAAGGGAGAATGTAGCGCTCAACCAGCTCCGTGCACTTCTCTCGTGAGCTGCAGGATACTTGCTGTGGGCACCATCGCACAGGGGAAGGGGGAATGTAGCGCTCAACCATCTCCGTGTACTTCTCTGGTGAGCTACAGGATACTTGCTGTGGGCACCATCGCACAGGGGAAGGGGGAATGTAGCGCTCAACCAGCTCCGTGCACTTCTCTGGTGAGCTACAGGATACTTGCTGTGGGCACCATCGCACAGGGGAATGGGGAATGTAGCGCTCAACCAGCTCCGTGTACTTCTCTGGTGAGCTACAGGATACTTGGTGTGGGCACCATCGCACAGGGGAAGGGGGAATGTAGCGCTCAACCAGCTCCGTGCACTTCTCTGGTGAGCTACAGGATACTTGCTGTGGGCACCATCGCACAGGGGAAGGGGGAATGTAGCGCTCAACCAGCTCCGTGTACTTCTCTGGTGAGCTGCAGGATACTTGCTGTGGGCACCATCGCACAGGGGAAGGGAGAATGTAGCGCTCAACCAGCTCCGTGCACTTCTCTGGTGAGCTACAGGATACTTGCTGTGGGCACCATCGCACAGGGGAAGGGGGAATGTAGCGCTCAACCAGCTCCATGTACTTCTCTGGTGAGCTGCAGGATACTTGCTGTGGGCACCATCGCACAGGGGAAGGGGGAATGTAGCGCTCAACCAGCTCCGTGTACTTCTCTGGTGAGCTACAGGATACTTGTTGTGGGCACCATCGCACAGGGGAAGGGGGAATGTAGCGCTCAACCAGCTCCGTGCACTTCTCTGGTGAGCTGCAGGATATTTGTTGTGTGCACCATCGCACAGGGGAAGGGGGAATGTAGCGCTCAACCAGCTCCGTGCACTTCTCTGGTGAGCTACAGGATACTTGCTGTGGGCACCATCGCACAGGGGAAGGGGGAATGTAGCGCTCAACCAGCTCCGTGTACTTCTCTGGTGAGCTGCAGGATACTTGCTGTGGGCACCATCGCACAGGGGAAGGGAGAATGTAGCGCTCAACCAGCTCCGTGCACTTCTCTGGTGAGCTACAGGATACTTGCTGTGGGCACCATCGCACAGGGGAAGGGGGAATGTAGCGCTCAACCAGCTCCATGTACTTCTCTGGTGAGCTGCAGGATACTTGCTGTGGGCACCATCGCACAGGGGAAGGGGGAATGTAGCGCTCAACCAGCTCCGTGTACTTCTCTGGTGAGCTACAGGATACTTGTTGTGGGCACCATCGCACAGGGGAAGGGGGAATGTAGCGCTCAACCAGCTCCGTGCACTTCTCTGGTGAGCTACAGGATACTTGCTGTGGGCACCATCGCACAGGGGAAGGGGGAATGTAGCGCTCAACCAGCTCCGTGTACTTCTCTGGTGAGCTGCAGGATACTTGCTGTGGGCACCATCGCACAGCGCTCAACCAGCTCCGTGCACTTCTCTGGTGAGCTACAGGATACTTGCTGTGGGCACCATCGCACAGGGGAAGGGGGAATGTAGCGCTCAACCAGCTCCATGTACTTCTCTGGTGAGCTGCAGGATACTTGCTGTGGGCACCATCGCACAGGGGAAGGGGGAATGTAGCGCTCAACCAGCTCCGTGTACTTCTCTGGTGAGCTACAGGATACTTGTTGTGGGCACCATCGCACAGGGGAAGGGGGAATGTAGCGCTCAACCAGCTCCGTGCACTTCTCTGGTGAGCTACAGGATACTTGCTGTGGGCACCATCGCACAGGGGAAGGGGGAATGTAGCGCTCAACCAGCTCCATGTACTTCTCTGGTGAGCTGCAGGATACTTGCTGTGGGCACCATCGCACAGGGGAAGGGGGAATGTAGCGCTCAACCAGCTCCGTGTACTTCTCTGGTGAGCTACAGGATACTTGTTGTGGGCACCATCGCACAGGGGAAGGGGGAATGTAGCGCTCAACCAGCTCCGTGCACTTCTCTGGTGAGCTGCAGGATATTTGTTGTGGGCACCATCGCACAGGGGAAGGGGGAATGTAGCGCTCAACCAGCTCCGTGCACTTCCCTGGTGAGCTACAGGATACTTGCTGTGGGCACCATCGCACAGGGGAAGGGGGAATGTAGCGCTCAACCAGCTCCGTGCACTTCTCTGGTGAGCTACAGGATACTTGCTGTGGGCACCATCGCACAGGGGAAGGGAGAATGTAGCGCTCAACCAGCTCCGTGCACTTCTCTGGTGAGCTACAGGATACATGCTGTGGGCACCATCGCACAGGGGAAGGGGGAATGTAGCGCTCAACCAGCTCCGTGCACTTCTCTGGTGAGCTACAGGATACTTGCTGTGGGCACCATCGCACAGGGGAAGGGGGAATGTAGCGCTCAACCAGCTCCGTGCACTTCTCTGGTGAGCTGCAGGATACTTGCTGTGGGCACCATCGCACAGGGGAAGGGAGAATGTAGCGGTCAACCAGCTCCGTGTACTTCTCTGGTGAGCTACAGGATACTTGCTGTGGGCAACATCGCACAGGGGAAGGGGGAATGTAGCGCTCAACCAGCTCCGTGCACTTCTCTGGTGAGCTACAGGATACTTGCTGTGGGCACCATCGCACAGGGGAAGGGGGAATGTAGCGCTCAACCAGCTCCGTGTACTTCTCTGGTGAGCTACAGGATACTTGCTTCGGGCACCATCGCACAGGGGAAGGGGGAATGTAGCGCTCAACCAGCTCCATGTACTTCTATGGTGAGCTACAGAGTAGGGGAGTGATGACAGTTCTGCCCCACTTGACACTCCTGTGCCCAACAAACCAACATGGCCGCAGCTCGAAATTGAAATAATTAATATCTCTCAAACGCATGGTCGGATGTTGACAAATGAGGTGTCGTTGAACTCGAGCTGACGTCCTTTTTCCTATCGACCATGTATTAAAATGGGTATTGCTCACGAGTTGCATCGCCCAGCTAGGCGTCACTATCCACGACTCAAGGTGATTTCACGAGGTGTGGATGAACTTTGGCAGGCTGACTTGGTTGAAATGATACCCTATGCTAGCGTTAACGACGGTGTACGCTATATGTTGACCGTCATTGATGTCTATTCCAAAATGGCCTTTGTTGAACCTGTGCGTCGCAAGTCTGGCCCACTAGTTACCAAGGCCTTTCAACATATTATTCAACACTCCAAACGTCAACCTCAGCTGCTACAAACCGACCAGGGGAAAGAATTTTTCAACAAGGATTTCTTCAGTTTTCTCAAATCTAAGGATATTCACCATTACACCACGTACAGCAATCTGAAAGCCAGTGTGGTCGAGCGGTTCAACCGAACATTGAAAACCCATATGTGGAAAGCGTTTACAGCTCAGGGCACGTATCGCTGGTTGGACATGTTACCTGAGCTAGTATCACGTTACAATGACACCAAACATAGAACGATTGGGACCAAGCCACGTCTCGTAACTAAAAATATTCAGCGATTGGATAAACTGTTTAACCCCATAAAAACAGCCGATCCTAAACGTCACCGACTGAACATTGGGGATTTTGTTCGTGTGAGCAAATTTAAGTCTGCCTTCAATAAGGGCTACACGCCTCAGTGGGGGACTGAACTATTTCGAATTCGTCGAGTCTACTTGGACAGTCCAGTCACCTATTTACTCGAGGACCTCAACCATCAACCCATAAAAGGTAGATTTTATCTACATGAAATTCAGAAAACAGCATTTCCTCAGCATTATCTTGTGGAAAAAGTGTTGAAACAAAAAGGAAATAAACTCTACGTCAAATGGTTAGGGTTTAACTCTACGTTTAATTCCTGGATCAATAAATTACATGTTGTGTGAACCTGTGTACTTTTTATTTATTCACACATGTCGTACACCACCTATAGCTCTATGTATACAGCGCTCCGCGCTTCATGCATGTTCATACATGTTTGTCTTTCCCTTTCCTCCTGTGTTCTCTCATACATCACCCCTCCCCTCTCCCTCCCTTCACCTCCCACCACTGCTGTTTGCAGCTCTTGCCTCTCTATTGGTTGTGACATCATTCCCACAAGTTGCATCATACTTTTTACTGATTCAGCGATTCCCACGCTTTGAACATTCTCTTATCGTGCACGTGGACAGCTAACGTCCCAGGCGAACACCTGTGCCGGATCAAATTTCACATGAACTTGCATTTTGTCACGTACGCAGCAAAACAGGATGTAACTTGTTAACAGTTATCGCGCATGTAGATAGATAACGTCCCAAGCGAACACCTGCGGTAGATCAAATTTCACGTCAACTTGCATTTTGTCACGTACGAAGCAAGACAGGATGTCACTGGTTTAGCGTGCCTGTGGTTTCACACATGTGTGCACGCCTTTCGCACTTCCCTGCCAGCACAATGGTCAGATTATTTCACCTTCAAGCGTCTTGGTCATTTTTTCCATTGCACCTGTTGTCAAGTCAGATTGGAGCCTTCCAATAAGCTCAAATGACATTCACCTCCTGCTCGTTTGCAAGTGTGTTTTCTGTACTCGCTTCGATCAACATAGAACCAAGTTCTCATCACCGTTTACACGTTAAAGGTAGAATATCAGAAAACGCACGCTCGCTCTGTCATACACCGACTCGTCGAAATATCAATTGATCTATTGAACACAGCCACCGTGGTCAGCGACAGGTTCGTTGAAACACACACACCCAGCCGTATCGTCTCTCTCAACCACCGCGCTTCATAAACATTATAAACAGGTAACGGTAAAGAATTTTTTTCTCAACATGTATGGCGTTAGGCCCTTTGTGAATTATCTTTTTGGAAAAAAAATATCTACCACATTTGAACGTTTTTGTAGAGTTCCTAGTTTCCAAAATATAGGATTTTCAAAATTCGAGTTTTTTCAAAAAAACATAAAAAGTAAAAAAGTTTCATTATGGAAAATAAATGTCATAAAGACCATTCGTTTGGGCCATAGCACAACGTTCTATCATTTTTGGTTTTCAAACTATCACCAACTTTCGAAAACAAAAAAATTCAAAGAATTTTTGAATAATATAATACATGGTCGATAGAAAAAAGGACGTAGGCTCGAGTTCAACGACACCTCATTTGTCAACATCCGACCATGCGTTTGAGAGATATTAATTATTTCAATTTCGAGCGGCGGCCATGTTGGTTTGTTGGGCACAGGAGTGTCAAGTGGGGCAGAACTGTCATCACTCTCCTACTCTACAGGATACTTGCTGTGGGCACCATCGCACAGGGGAAGGGGGAATGTAGCGCTCAACCAGCTCCATGTACTTCTCTGGTGAGCTACAGGATACTTGCTGTGGGCACCATCGCACAGGGGAAGGGGGAATGTAGCGCTCAACCAGCTCCGTGTACTTCTCTGGTGAGCTACAGGATACTTGCTGTGGGCACCATCGCACAGGGGAAGGGGGAATGTAGCGCTCAACCAGCTCCGTGTACTTCTCTGGTGACCTACAGGATACTTGCTGTGGGCACCATCGCACAGGGGAAGGGGGAATGTAGCGCTCAACCAGCTCCATGTACTTCTCTGGTGAGCTACAGGATACTTGCTGTGGGCACCATCGCACAGGGGAAGGGGGAATGTAGCGCTCAACCAGCTCCGTGCACTTCTCTGGTGAGCTACAGGATACTTGCTGTGGGCACCATCGCACAGGGGAAGGGGGAATGTAGCGCTAAACCAGCTCCGTGTACTTCTCTGGTGAGCTGAAGGATACTTGCTGTGGGCACCATCGCACAGGGGAAGGGAGAATGTAGCGCTCAACCAGCTCCGTGTACTTCTCTGGTGAGCTGCAGGATACTTGCTGTGGGCACCATCGCACAGGGGAAGGGGGAATGTAGCGCTCAACCAGCTCCGTGCACTTCTCTGGTGAGCTACAGGATACTTGCTGTGGGCACCATCGCACAGGGGAAGGGGGAATGTAGCGCTCAACCAGCTCCGTGTACTTCTCTGGTGAGCTACAGGATACTTGCTGTGGGCACCATCGCACAGGGGAAGGGGGAATGTAGCGCTCAACCAGCTCCATGTACTTCTCTGGTGAGCTACAGGATACTTGCTGTGGACACCATCGCACAGGGGAAGGGAGAATGTAGCGCTCAACCAGCTCCGTGTACTTCTCTGGTGAGCTGCAGGATACTTGTTGTGGGCACCATCGCACAGGGGAAGGGGGAATGTAGCGCTCAACCAGCTCCGTGTACTTCTCTGGTGAGCTACAGGATACTTGCTGTGGGCACCATCGCACAGGGGAAGGGGGAATGTAGCGCTCAACCAGCTCCGTGTACTTCTCTGGTGAGCTACAGGATACTTGCTGTGGGCACCATCGCACAGGGGAAGGGAGAATGTAGCGCTCAACCAGCTCCGTGTACTTCTCTGGTGAGCTACAGGATACTTGCTGTGGGCACCAACGCACAGGGGAAGGGGGAATGTAGCGCTCAACCAGCTCCATGTACTTCTCTGGTGAGCTACAGGATACTTGCTGTGGGCACCATCGCACAGGGGAAGGGGGAATGTAGCGCTCAACCAGCTCCGTGCACTTCTCTGGTGAGCTTCAGGATACTTGCTGTGGGCACCATCGCACAGGGGAAGGGGGAATGTAGCGCTCAACCAGCTCTGTGCTCTTTTCTGGTGAGCTACAGGATACTTGCTGTGGGCACCATCGCACAGGGGAAGGGAGAATGTAGCGCTCAACCAGCTCCGTGTACTTCTCTGGTGAGCTACAGGATACTTGCTGTGGGCACCATCGCACAGGGGAAGGGGGAATGTAGCGCTCAACCAGCTCCGTGCACTTCTCTGGTGAGCTGCAGGATACTTGCTGTGGGCACCATCGCACAGGGGAAGGGAGAATGTAGCGCTCAACCAGCTCCGTGCACTTCTCTGGTGAGCTACAGGATACATGCTGTGGGCACCATCGCACAGGGGAAGGGGGAATGTAGCGCTCAACCAGCTCCGTGCACTTCTCTGGTGAGCTACAGGATACTTGCTGTGGGCACCATCGCACAGGGGAAGGGGGAATGTAGCGCTCAACCAGCTCCGTGCACTTCTCTGGTGAGCTGCAGGATACTTGCTGTGGGCACCATCACACAGGGGAAGGGAGAATGTAGCGCTCAACCAGCTCCGTGTACTTCTCTGGTGAGCTACAGGATACTTGCTGTGGGCACCATCGCACAGGGGAAGGGGGAATGTAGCGCTCAACCAGCTCCGTGCACTTCTCTGGTGAGCTACAGGATACTTGCTGTGGGCACCATCGCACAGGGGAAGGGGGAATGTAGCGCTCAACCAGCTCCGTGTACTTCTCTGGTGAGCTACAGGATACTTGCTGTGGGCACCATCGCACAGGGGAAGGGGGAATGTAGCGCTCAACCAGCTCCGTGCACTTCTCTGGTGAGCTACAGGATACTTGCTGTGGGCACCATCGCACAGGGGAAGGGAGAATGTAGCGCTCAACCAGCTCCGTGCACTTCTCTCGTGAGCTGCAGGATACTTGCTGTGGGCACCATCGCACAGGGGAAGGGGGAATGTAGCGCTCAACCATCTCCGTGTACTTCTCTGGTGAGCTACAGGATACTTGCTGTGGGCACCATCGCACAGGGGAAGGGGGAATGTAGCGCTCAACCAGCTCCGTGCACTTCTCTGGTGACCTACAGGATACTTGCTGTGGGCACCATCGCACAGGGGAATGGGGAATGTAGCGCTCAACCAGCTCCGTGTACTTCTCTGGTGAGCTACAGGATACTTGCTGTGGGCACCATCGCACAGGGGAAGGGGGAATGTAGCGCTCAACCAGCTCCGTGCACTTCTCTGGTGAGCTACAGGATACTTGCTGTGGGCACCATCGCACAGGGGAAGGGGGAATGTAGCGCTCAACCAGCTCCGTGCACTTCTCTGGTGGGCTACAGGATACTTGCTGTGGGCACCATCGCACAGGGGAAGGGGGAATGTAGCGCTCAACCAGCTCCGTGTACTTCTCTGGTGAGCTGCAGGATACTTGCTGTGGGCACCATCGCACAGGGGAAGGGAGAATGTAGCGCTCAACCAGCTCCGTGCACTTCTCTGGTGAGCTACAGGATACTTGCTGTGGGCACCATCGCACAGGGGAAGGGGGAATGTAGCGCTCAACCAGCTCCATGTACTTCTCTGGTGAGCTGCAGGATACTTGCTGTGGGCACCATCGCACAGGGGAAGGGGGAATGTAGCGCTCAACCAGCTCCGTGTACTTCTCTGGTGAGCTACAGGATACTTGCTGTGGGCACCATCGCACAGGGGAAGGGGGAATGTAGCGCTCAACCAGCTCCGTGCACTTCTCTGGTGAGCTGCAGGATACTTGTTGTGGGCACCATCGCACAGGGGAAGGGGGAATGTAGCGCTCAACCACCTCCGTGCACTTCTCTGGTGAGCTACAGGATACTTGCTGTGGGCACCATCGCACAGGGGAAGGGGGAATGTAGCGCTCAACCAGCTCCGTGCACTTCTCTGGTGAGCTACAGGATACTTGCTGTGGGCACCATCGCACAGGGGAAGGGGGAATGTAGCGCTCAACCAGCTACGTGTACTTCTCTGGTGAGCTACAGGATACTTGCTGTGGGCACCATTGCACAGGGGAAGGGGGAATGTAGCGCTCAACCAGCTCCGTGTACTTCTCTGGTGAGCTACAGGATACTTGCTGTGGGCACCATCGCACAGGGGAAGGGGGAATGTAGCGCTCAACCAGCTCCGTGCACTTCTCTGGTGAGCTACAGGATACTTGCTGTGGGCACCACCGCACAGGGGAAGGGGGAATGTAGCACTCAACCAGCTCCGTGCACTTCTCTGGTGAGCTACAGGATACTTGCTGTGGTCACCATCGCACAGGGGAAGGGGGAATGTAGTGCTCAACCAGCTCCGTGCACTTCTCTGGTGAGCTACAGGATACTTGCTGTGGGCACCATCGCACAGGGGAAGGGGGAATGTAGCGCTCAACCAGCTCCATGTACTTCTCAGGTGAGCTACAGGATACTTGCTGTGGGCACCATCGCACAGGGGAATGGGGATTGTAGCGCTCAACCAGCTCCGTGTACTTCTCTGGTGAGCTACAGGATACTTGCTGTGGGCACCATCGCACAGGGGAAGGGAGAATGTAGCGCTCAACCAGCTCCGTGCACTTCTCTGGTGAGCTACAGGATACTTGCTGTGGGCACCATCGCACAGGGGAAGGGGGAATGTAGCGCTCAACCAGCTCCGTGTACTTCTCTGGTGAGCTACAGGATACTTACTGTGGGCACCATCGCACAGGGGAAGGGAGAATGTAGCGCTCAACTAGCTCCGTGCACTTCTCTGGTGAGCTACAGGATACTTGCTGTGGGCACCATCGCACAGGGGAAGGGGGAATGTAGCGCTCAACCAGCTCCGTGCACTTCTCTGGTGAGCTACAGGATACTTGCTGTGGGCACCATCGCACAGGGGAAGGGGGAATGTAGCGCTCAACCAGCTCCGTGTACTTCTCTGGTGAGCTACAGGATACTTGTTGTGGGCACCATCGCTCAGGGGAAGGGAGAATGTAGCGCTCAACCAGCTCCGTGTACTTCTCTGGTGAGCTACAGGATACTTGTTGTGGGCACCATGGCACAGGGGAAGGGGGAATGTAGCGCTCAACCAGCTCCGTGTACTTCTCTGGTGAGCTGCAGGATACTTGCTGTGGGCACCATCGCACAGGGGAAGGGGGAATGTAGCGCTCAACCAGCTCCGTGTACTTCTCTGGTGAGCTACAGGATACTTGCTGTGGGCACCATCGCACAGGGGAAGGGGGAATGTAGCGCTCAACCAGCTCCGTGCACTTCTCTGGTGAGCTACAGGATACTTGCTGTGGGCACCATTGCACAGGGGAAGGGGGAATGTAGCGCTCAACCAGCTCCGTGCACTTCTCTGGTGAGCTGCAGGATACTTGCTGTGGGCACCATCGCACAGGGGAAGGGGGAATGTAGCGCTCAACCAGCTCCGTGTACTTCTCTGGTGAGCTACAGGATACTTGCTGTGGGCACCATCGCACAGGGGAAGGGGGAATGTAGCGCTCAACCAGCTCCGTGTACTTCTCTGATGAGCTACAGGATACTTGTTGTGGGCACCATCGCACAGGGGAAGGGGGAATGTAGCGCTCAACCAGCTCCATGTACTTCTCTGGTGAGCTACAGGATACTTGCTGTGGGCACCATCGCACAGGGGAAGGGGGAATGTAGCGCTCAACCAGCTCCGTGTACTTCTCTGGTGAGCTACAGGATACTTGCTGTGGGCACCATCGCACAGGGGAAGGGGGAATGTAGCGCTCAACCAGCTCCGTGAACTTCTCTGGTGAGCTACAGGATACTTGCTGTGGGCACCATCGCACTGGGGAAGGGGGAATGTAGCGCTCAACCAGCTCCGTGCACTTCTCTGGTGAGCTACAGGATACTTGCTGTGGGCACCATCGCACAGGGGAAGGGAGAATGTAGCGCTAAACCAGCTCCGTGCACTTCTCTGGTGAGCTACAGGATACTTGCTGTGGACACCATCGCACAGGGGAAGGGAGAATGTAGCGCTCAACCAGCTCCGTGTACTTCTCTGGTGAGCTGCAGGATACTTGTTGTGGGCACCATCGCACAGGGGAAGGGGGAATGTAGCGCTCAACCAGCTCCGTGTACTTCTCTGGTGAGCTACAGGATACTTGCTGGGGGCACCATCGCACAGGGGAAGGGCGAATGTAGCGCTCAACCAGCTCCGTGTACTTCTCTGGTGAGCTACAGGATACTTGCTGTGGGCACCATGGCACAGGAGAAGGGAGAATGTAGCGCTCAACCAGCTCCGTGTACAACTCTGGTGAGCTACAGGATACTTGCTGTGGGCACCATCGCACAGGGGAAGGGGGAATGTAGCGCTCAACCAGCTCCATGTACTTCTCTGGTGAGCTACAGGATACTTGCTGTGGGCACCATCGCACAGGGGAAGGGGGAATGTAGCGCTCAACCAGCTCCGTGCACTTCTCTGGTGAGCTTCAGGATACTTGCTGTGGGCACCATCGCACAGGGGAAGGGGGAATGTAGCGCTCAACCAGCTCCGTGCACTTCTCTGGTGAGCTACAGGATACTTGCTGTGGGCACCATCGCACAGGGGAAGGGAGAATGTAGCGCTCAACCAGCTCCGTGTACTTCTCTGGTGAGCTACAGGATACTTGCTGTGGGCACCATCGCACAGGGGAAGGGGGAATGTAGCGCTCAACCAGCTCCGTGCACTTCTCTGGTGAGCTACAGGATACTTGCTGTGGGCACCATCGCACAGGGGAAGGGGGAATGTAGCGCTCAACCAGCTCCGTGTACTTCTCTGGTGAGCTACAGGATACTTGCTGTGGGCACCATCGCACAGGGGAAGGGGGAATGTAGCGCTCAACCAGCTCCGTGCACTTCTCTGGTGAGCTACAGGATACTTGCTGTGGGCACCATCGCACAGGGGAAGGGAGAATGTAGCGCTCAACCAGCTCCGTGCACTTCTCTCGTGAGCTGCAGGATACTTGCTGTGGGCACCATCGCACAGGGGAAGGGGGAATGTAGCGCTCAACCATCTCCGTGTACTTCTCTGGTGAGCTACAGGATACTTGCTGTGGGCACCATCGCACAGGGGAAGGGGGAATGTAGCGCTCAACCAGCTCCATGTACTTCTCTGGTGAGCTGCAGGATACTTGCTGTGGGCACCATCGCACAGGGGAAGGGGGAATGTAGCGCTCAACCAACTCCGTGCACTTCTCTGGTGAGCTACAGGATACTTGCTGTGGGCACCATCGCACAGGGGAAGGGGGAATGTAGCGCTCAACCAGCTCCATGTACTTCTCTGGTGAGCTGCAGGATACTTGCTGTGGGCACCATCGCACAGGGGAAGGGGGAATGTAGCGCTCAACCAGCTCCGTGTACTTCTCTGGTGAGCTACAGGATACTTGCTGTGGGCACCATCGCACAGGGGAAGGGGGAATGTAGCGCTCAACCAGCTCCGTGCACTTCTCTGGTGAGCTGCAGGATACTTGTTGTGGGCACCATCGCACAGGGGAAGGGGGAATGTAGCGCTCAACCACCTCCGTGCACTTCTCTGGTGAGCTACAGGATACTTGCTGTGGGCACCATCGCTCAGGGGAAGGGGGAATGTAGCGCTCAACCAGCTCCGTGCACTTCTCTGGTGAGCTACAGGATACTTGCTGTGGGCACCATCGCACAGGGGAAGGGAGAATGTAGCGCTCAACCAGCTCCGTGCACTTCTCAGGTGAGCTACAGGATACTTGCTGTGGGCACCATCGCACAGGGGAAGGGGGAATGTAGCGCTCAACCAGCTCCGTGCACTTCTCTGGTGAGCTACAGGATACTTGCTGTGGGCACCATCGCACAGGGGAAGGGGGAATGTAGCGCTCAACCAGCTCCGTGCACTTCTCTGGTGAGCTGCAGGATACTTGCTGTGGGCACCATCGCACAGGGGAAGGAGGAATGTAGCGCTCAACCAGCTCCGTGTACTTCTCTGGTGAGCTACAGGATACTTGCTGTGGGCACCATCGCACAGGGGAAGGGGGAATGTAGCGCTCAACCAGCTCCATGTACTTCTCTGGTGAGCTGCAGGATACTTGCTGTGGGCACCATCGCACAGGGGAAGGGGGAATGTAGCGCTCAACCAGCTCCGTGTACTTCTCTGGTGAGCTACAGGATACTTGCTGTGGGCACCATCGCACAGGGGAAGGGGGAATGTAGCGCTCAACCAGTTCCGTGCACTTCTCTGGTGAGCTGCAGGATACTTGTTGTGGGCACCATCGCACAGGGGAAGGGGGAATGTAGCGCTCAACCACCTCCGTGCACTTCTCTGGTGAGCTACAGGATACTTGCTGTGGGCACCATCGCACAGGGGAAGGGGGAATGTAGCGCTCAACCAGCTCCGTGCACTTCTCTGGTGAGCTACAGGATACTTGCTGTGGGCACCATCGCACAGGGGAAGGGAGAATGTAGCGCTCAACCAGCTCCGTGCACTTCTCTGGTGAGCTACAGGATACTTGCTGTGGGCACCATCGCACAGGGGAAGGGGGAATGTAGCGCTCAACCAGCTCCGTGCACTTCTCTGGTGAGCTACAGGATACTTGCTGTGGGCACCATCGCACAGGGGAAGGGGGAATGTAGCGCCCAACCAGCTAGGTGTACTTCTCTGGTGAGCTACAGGATACTTGCTGTGGGCACCATCGCACAGGGGAAGGGGGAATGTAGCGCTCAACCAGCTCCGTGCACTTCTCTGGTGAGCTACAGGATACTTGCTGTGGGCACCATCGCACAGGGGAAGGGAGAATGTAGCGCTCAACCAGCTCCGTGCACTTCTCTCGTGAGCTGCAGGATACTTGCTGTGGGCACCATCGCACAGGGGAAGGGGGAATGTAGCGCTCAACCATCTCCGTGTACTTCTCTGGTGAGCTACAGGATACTTGCTGTGGGCACCATCGCACAGGGGAAGGGGGAATGTAGCGCTCAACCAGCTCCGTGCACTTCTCTGGTGAGCTACAGGATACTTGCTGTGGGCACCATCGCACAGGGGAATGGGGAATGTAGCGCTCAACCAGCTCCGTGTACTTCTCTGGTGAGCTACAGGATACTTGCTGTGGGCACCATCGCACAGGGGAAGGGGGAATGTAGCGCTCAACCAGCTCCGTGCACTTCTCTGGTGAGCTACAGGATACTTGCTGTGGGCACCATCGCACAGGGGAAGGGGGAATGTAGCGCTCAACCAGCTCCGTGTACTTCTCTGGTGAGCTACAGGATACTTGCTGTGGGCACCATCGCACAGGGGAAGGGGGAATGTAGCGCTCAACCAGCTCCGTGCACTTCTCTGGTGAGCTGCAGGATACTTGTTGTGGGCACCATCGCACAGGGGAAGGGGGAATGTAGCGCTCAACCACCTCCGTGCACTTCTCTGGTGAGCTACAGGATACTTGCTGTGGGCACCATCGCACAGGGGAAGGGGGAATGTAGCGCTCAACCAGCTCCGTGCACTTCTCTGGTGAGCTACAGGATACTTGCTGTGGGCACCATCGCACAGGGGAAGGGAGAATGTAGCGCTCAACCAGCTCCGTGCACTTCTCTGGTGAGCTACAGGATACATGCTGTGGGCACCATCGCACAGGGGAAGGGGGAATGTAGCGCTCAACCAGCTCCGTGCACTTCTCTGGTGAGCTACAGGATACTTGCTGCGGGCACCATCGCACAGGGGAAGGGGGAATGTAGCGCTCAACCAGCTCCGTGCACTTCTCTGGTGAGCTGCAGGATACTTGCTGTGGGCACCATCGCACAGGGGAAGGGAGAATGTAGCGCTCAACCAGCTCCGTGTACTTCTCTGGTGAGCTACAGGATACTTGCTGTGGGCACCATCGCACAGGGGAAGTGGGAATGTAGCGCTCAACCAGCTCCGTGCACTTCTCTGGTGAGCTACAGGATACTTGCTGTGGGCACCATCGCACAGGGGAAGGGGGAATGTAGCGCTCAACCAGCTCCGTGTACTTCTCTGGTGAGCTACAGGATACTTGCTGTGGGCACCATCGCACAGGGGAAGGGGGAATGTAGCGCTCAACCAGCTCCGTGCACTTCTCGGGTGAGCTACAGGATACTTGATGTGGGCACCATCGCACAGGGGAAGGGAGAATGTAGCGCTCAACCAGCTCCGTGCACTTCTCTCGTGAGCTGCAGGATACTTGCTGTGGGCACCATCGCACAGGGGAAGGGGGAATGTAGCGCTCAACCATCTCCGTGTACTTCTCTGGTGAGCTACAGGATACTTGCTGTGGGCACCATCGCACAGGGGAAGGGGGAATGTAGCGCTCAACCAGCTCCGTGCACTTCTCTGGTGAGCTACAGGATACTTGCTGTGGGCACCATCGCACAGGGGAATGGGGAATGTAGCGCTCAACCAGCTCCGTGTACTTCTCTGGTGAGCTACAGGATACTTGCTGTGGGCACCATCGCACAGGGGAAGGGGGAATGTAGCGCTCAACCAGCTCCGTGCACTTCTCTGGTGAGCTACAGGATACTTGCTGTGGGCACCATCGCACAGGGGAAGGGGGAATGTAGCGCTCAACCAGCTCCGTGCACTTCTCTGGTGGGCTACAGGATACTTGCTGTGGGCACCATCGCACAGGGGAAGGGGGAATGTAGCGCTCAACCAGCTCCGTGAACTTCTCTGGTGAGCTGCAGGATACTTGCTGTGGGCACCATCGCACAGGGGAAGGGAGAATGTAGCGCTCAACCAGCTCCGTGCACTTCTCTGGTGAGCTACAGGATACTTGCTGTGGGCACCATCGCACAGGGGAAGGGGGAATGTAGCGCTCAACCACCTCCGTGCACTTCTCTGGTGAGCTACAGGATACTTGCTGTGGGCACCATCGCACAGGGGAAGGGGGAATGTAGCGCTCAACCAGCTCCGTGCACTTCTCTGGTGAGCTACAGGATACTTGCTGTGGGCACCATCGCACAGGGGAAGGGAGAATGTAGCGCTCAACAAGCTCCGTGCACTTCTCTGGTGAGCTACAGGATACTTGCTGTGGGCACCATCGCACAGGGGAAGGGGGAATGTAGCGCTCAACCAGCTCCGTGCACTTCTCTGGTGAGCTGCAGGATACTTGCTGTGGGCACCATCGCACAGGGGAAGGAGGAATGTAGCGCTCAACCAGCTCCGTGTACTTCTCTGGTGAGCTACAGGATACTTGCTGTGGGCACCATCGCACAGGGGAAGGGGGAATGTAACGCTCAACCAGCTCCATGTACTTCTCTGGTGAGCTGCAGGATACCTGGTGTGGGCACCATCGCACAGGGGAAGGGGGAATGTAGCGCTCAACCAGCTCCGTGCACTTCTCTGGTGAGCTACAGGATACTTGCTGTGGGCACCTTCGCACAGGGGAAGGGGGAATGTAGCGCTCAACCAGCTCCGTGTACTTCTCTGGTGAGCTACAGGATACTTGCTGTGGGCACCATCGCACAGGGGAAGGGGGAATGTAGCGCTCAACCAGCTCCGTGCACTTCTCTGGTGAGCTACAGGATACTTGCTGTGGGCACCATCGCACAGGGGAAGGGAGAATGTAGCGCTCAACCAGCTCCGTGCACTTCTCTCGTGAGCTGCAGGATACTTGCTGTGGGCACCATCGCACAGGGGAAGGGGGAATGTAGCGCTCAACCATCTCCGTGTACTTCTCTGGTGAGCTACAGGATACTTGCTGTGGGCACCATCGCACAGGGGAAGGGGGAATGTAGCGCTCAACCAGCTCCGTGCACTTCTCTGGTGAGCTACAGGATACTTGCTGTGGGCACCATCGCACAGGGGAATGGGGAATGTAGCGCTCAACCAGCTCCGTGTACTTCTCTGGTGAGCTACAGGATACTTGGTGTGGGCACCATCGCACAGGGGAAGGGGGAATGTAGCGCTCAACCAGCTCCGTGCACTTCTCTGGTGAGCTACAGGATACTTGCTGTGGGCACCATCGCACAGGGGAAGGGGGAATGTAGCGCTCAACCAGCTCCGTGTACTTCTCTGGTGAGCTGCAGGATACTTGCTGTGGGCACCATCGCACAGGGGAAGGGAGAATGTAGCGCTCAACCAGCTCCGTGCACTTCTCTGGTGAGCTACAGGATACTTGCTGTGGGCACCATCGCACAGGGGAAGGGGGAATGTAGCGCTCAACCAGCTCCATGTACTTCTCTGGTGAGCTGCAGGATACTTGCTGTGGGCACCATCGCACAGGGGAAGGGGGAATGTAGCGCTCAACCAGCTCCGTGTACTTCTCTGGTGAGCTACAGGATACTTGTTGTGGGCACCATCGCACAGGGGAAGGGGGAATGTAGCGCTCAACCAGCTCCGTGCACTTCTCTGGTGAGCTGCAGGATATTTGTTGTGGGCACCATCGCACAGGGGAAGGGGGAATGTAGCGCTCAACCAGCTCCGTGCACTTCCCTGGTGAGCTACAGGATACTTGCTGTGGGCACCATCGCACAGGGGAAGGGGGAATGTAGCGCTCAACCAGATCCGTGCACTTCTCTGGTGAGCTACAGGATACTTGCTGTGGGCACCATCGCACAGGGGAAGGGAGAATGTAGCGCTCAACCAGCTCCGTGCACTTCTCTGGTGAGCTACAGGATACATGCTGTGGGCACCATCGCACAGGGGAAGGGGGAATGTAGCGCTCAACCAGCTCCGTGCACTTCTCTGGTGAGCTACAGGATACTTGCTGTGGGCACCATCGCACAGGGGAAGGGGGAATGTAGCGCTCAACCAGCTCCGTGCACTTCTCTGGTGAGCTGCAGGATACTTGCTGTGGGCACCATCGCACAGGGGAAGGGAGAATGTAGCGGTCAACCAGCTCCGTGTACTTCTCTGGTGAGCTACAGGATACTTGCTGTGGGCAACATCGCACAGGGGAAGGGGGAATGTAGCGCTCAACCAGCTCCGTGCACTTCTCTGGTGAGCTACAGGATACTTGCTGTGGGCACCATCGCACAGGGGAAGGGGGAATGTAGCGCTCAACCAGCTCCGTGTACTTCTCTGGTGAGCTACAGGATACTTGCTGTGGGCACCATCGCACAGGGGAAGGGGGAATGTAGCGCTCAACCAGCTCCATGTACTTCTATGGTGAGCTACAGAGTAGGGGAGTGATGACAGTTCTGCCCCACTTGACACTCCTGTGCCCAACAAACCAACATGGCCGCAGCTCGAAAATGAAATAATTAATATCTCTCAAACGCATGGTCGGATGTTGACAAATGAGCTGTCGTTGAACTCGAGCTGACGTCCTTTTTCCTATCGACCATGTATTAAAATGGGTATTGCTCACGAGTTGCATCGCCCAGCTAGGCGTCACTATCCACGACTCAAGGTGATTTCACGAGGTGTGGATGAACTTTGGCAGGCTGACTTGGTTGAAATGATACCCTATGCTAGCGTTAACGACGGTGTACGCTATATGTTGACCGTCATTGATGTCTATTCCAAAATGGCCTTTGTTGAACCTGTGCGTCGCAAGTCTGGCCCACTAGTTACCAAGGCCTTTCAACATATTATTCAACACTCCAAACGTCAACCTCAGCTGCTACAAACCGACCAGGGGAAAGAATTTTTCAACAAGGATTTCTCCAGTTTTCTCAAATCTAAGGATATTCACCATTACACCACGTACAGCAATCTGAAAGCCAGTGTGGTCGAGCGGTTCAACCGAACATTGAAAACCCATATGTGGAAAGCGTTTACAGCTCAGGGCACGTATCGCTGGTTGGACATGTTACCTGAGCTAGTATCACGTTACAATGACACCAAACATAGAACGATTGGGACCAAGCCACGTCTCGTAACTAAAAATATTCAGCGATTGGATAAACTGTTTAACCCCATAAAAACAGCCGATCCTAAACGTCACCGACTGAACATTGGGGATTTTGTTCGTGTGAGCAAATTTAAGTCTGCCTTCAATAAGGGCTACACGCCTCAGTGGGGGACTGAACTATTTCGAATTCGTCGAGTCTACTTGGACAGTCCAGTCACCTATTTACTCGAGGACCTCAACCATCAACCCATAAAAGGTAGATTTTATCTACATGAAATTCAGAAAACAGCATTTCCTCAGCATTATCTTGTGGAAAAAGTGTTGAAACAAAAAGGAAATAAACTCTACGTCAAATGGTTAGGGTTTAACTCTACGTTTAATTCCTGGATCAATAAATTACATGTTGTGTGAACCTGTGTACTTTTTATTTATTCACACATGTCGTACACCACCTATAGCTCTATGTATACAGCGCTCCGCGCTTCATGCATGTTCATACATGTTTGTCTTTCCCTTTCCTCCTGTGTTCTCTCATACATCACCCCTCCCCTCTCCCTCCCTTCACCTCCCACCACTGCTGTTTGCAGCTCTTGCCTCTCTATTGGTTGTGACATCATTCCCACAAGTTGCATCATACTTTTTACTGATTCAGCGATTCCCACGCTTTGAACATTCTCTTATCGTGCACGTGGACAGCTAACGTCCCAGGCGAACACCTGTGCCGGATCAAATTTCACATGAACTTGCATTTTGTCACGTACGCAGCAAAACAGGATGTAACTTGTTAACAGTTATCGCGCATGTAGATAGATAACGTCCCAAGCGAACACCTGCGGTAGATCAAATTTCACGTCAACTTGCATTTTGTCACGTACGAAGCAAGACAGGATGTCACTGGTTTAGCGTGCCTGTGGTTTCACACATGTGTGCACGCCTTTCGCACTTCCCTGCCAGCACAATGGTCAGATTATTTCACCTTCAAGCGTCTTGGTCATTTTTTCCATTGCACCTGTTGTCAAGTCAGATTGGAGCCTTCCAATAAGCTCAAATGACATTCACCTCCTGCTCGTTTGCAAGTGTGTTTTCTGTACTCGCTTCGATCAACATAGAACCAAGTTCTCATCACCGTTTACACGTTAAAGGTAGAATATCAGAAAACGCACGCTCGCTCTGTCATACACCGACTCGTCGAAATATCAATTGATCTATTGAACACAGCCACCGTGGTCAGCGACAGGTTCGTTGAAACACACACACCCAGCCGTATCGTCTCTCTCAACCACCGCGCTTCATAAACATTATAAACAGGTAACGGTAAAGAATTTTTTTCTCAACATGTATGGCGTTAGGCCCTTTGTGAATTATCTTTTTGGAAAAAAAATATCTACCACATTTGAACGTTTTTGTAGAGTTCCTAGTTTCCAAAATATAGGATTTTCAAAATTCGAGTTTTTTCAAAAAAACATAAAAAGTAAAAAAGTTTCATTATGGAAAATAAATGTCATAAAGACCATTCGTTTGGGCCATAGCACAACGTTCTATCATTTTTGGTTTTCAAACTATCACCAACTTTCGAAAACAAAAAAATTCAAAGAATTTTTGAATAATATAATACATGGTCGATAGAAAAAAGGACGTAGGCTCGAGTTCAACGACACCTCATTTGTCAACATCCGACCATGCGTTTGAGAGATATTAATTATTTCAATTTCGAGCGGCGGCCATGTTGGTTTGTTGGGCACAGGAGTGTCAAGTGGGGCAGAACTGTCATCACTCCCCTACTCTACAGGATACTTGCTGTGGGCACCATCGCACAGGGGAAGGGGGAATGTAGCGCTCAACCAGCTCCATGTACTTCTCTGGTGAGCTACAGGATACTTGCTGTGGGCACCATCGCACAGGGGAAGGGGGAATGTAGCGCTCAACCAGCTCCGTGTACTTCTCTGGTGAGCTACAGGATACTTGCTGTGGGCACCATCGCACAGGGGAAGGGGGAATGTAGCGCTCAACCAGCTCCGTGTACTTCTCTGGTGACCTACAGGATACTTGCTGTGGGCACCATCGCACAGGGGAAGGGGGAATGTAGCGCTCAACCAGCTCCATGTACTTCTCTGGTGAGCTACAGGATACTTGCTGTGGGCACCATCGCACAGGGGAAGGGGGAATGTAGCGCTCAACCAGCTCCGTGCACTTCTCTGGTGAGCTACAGGATACTTGCTGTGGGCACCATCGCACAGGGGAAGGGGGAATGTAGCGCTAAACCAGCTCCGTGTACTTCTCTGGTGAGCTGAAGGATACTTGCTGTGGGCACCATCGCACAGGGGAAGGGAGAATGTAGCGCTCAACCAGCTCCGTGTACTTCTCTGGTGAGCTGCAGGATACTTGCTGTGGGCACCATCGCACAGGGGAAGGGGGAATGTAGCGCTCAACCAGCTCCGTGCACTTCTCTGGTGAGCTACAGGATACTTGCTGTGGGCACCATCGCACAGGGGAAGGGGGAATGTAGCGCTCAACCAGCTCCGTGTACTTCTCTGGTGAGCTACAGGATACTTGCTGTGGGCACCATCGCACAGGGGAAGGGGGAATGTAGCGCTCAACCAGCTCCATGTACTTCTCTGGTGAGCTACAGGATACTTGCTGTGGACACCATCGCACAGGGGAAGGGAGAATGTAGCGCTCAACCAGCTCCGTGTACTTCTCTGGTGAGCTGCAGGATACTTGTTGTGGGCACCATCGCACAGGGGAAGGGGGAATGTAGCGCTCAACCAGCTCCGTGTACTTCTCTGGTGAGCTACAGGATACTTGCTGTGGGCACCATCGCACAGGGGAAGGGGGAATGTAGCGCTCAACCAGCTCCGTGTACTTCTCTGGTGAGCTACAGGATACTTGCTGTGGGCACCATCGCACAGGGGAAGGGAGAATGTAGCGCTCAACCAGCTCCGTGTACTTCTCTGGTGAGCTACAGGATACTTGCTGTGGGCACCATCGCACAGGGGAAGGGGGAATGTAGCGCTCAACCAGCTCCATGTACTTCTCTGGTGAGCTACAGGATACTTGCTGTGGGCACCATCGCACAGGGGAAGGGGGAATGTAGCGCTCAACCAGCTCCGTGCACTTCTCTGGTGAGCTTCAGGATACTTGCTGTGGGCACCATCGCACAGGGGAAGGGGGAATGTAGCGCTCAACCAGCTCTGTGCTCTTTTCTGGTGAGCTACAGGATACTTGCTGTGGGCACCATCGCACAGGGGAAGGGAGAATGTAGCGCTCAACCAGCTCCGTGTACTTCTCTGGTGAGCTACAGGATACTTGCTGTGGGCACCATCGCACAGGGGAAGGGGGAACGTAGCGCTCAACCAGCTCCATGTACTTCTCTGGTGAGCTGCAGGATACTTGCTGTGGGCACCATCCGACAGGGGAAGGGGGAATGTAGCGCTCAACCAGCTCCGTGTACTTCTCTGGTGAGCTACAGGATACTTGCTGTGGGCACCATCGCACAGGGGAAGGGGGAATGTAGCGCTCAACCAGCTCCGTGCACTTCTCTGGTGAGCTGCAGGATACTTGTTGTGGGCACCATCGCACAGGGGAAGGGGGAATGTAGCGCTCAACCACCTCCGTGCACTTCTCTGGTGAGCTACAGGATACTTGCTGTGGGCACCATCGCACAGGGGAAGGGGGAATGTAGCGCTCAACCAGCTCCGTGCACTTCTCTGGTGAGCTACAGGATACTTGCTGTGGGCACCATCGCACAGGGGAAGGGAGAATGTAGCGCTCAACCAGCTCCGTGCACTTCTCTGGTGAGCTACAGGATACATGCTGTGGGCACCATCGCACAGGGGAAGGGGGAATGTAGCGCTCAACCAGCTCCGTGCACTTCTCTGGTGAGCTACAGGATACTTGCTGTGGGCACCATCGCACAGGGGAAGGGGGAATGTAGCGCTCAACCAGCTCCGTGCACTTCTCTGGTGAGCTGCAGGATACTTGCTGTGGGCACCATCACACAGGGGAAGGGAGAATGTAGCGCTCAACCAGCTCCGTGTACTTCTCTGGTGAGCTACAGGATACTTGCTGTGGGCACCATCGCACAGGGGAAGGGGGAATGTAGCGCTCAACCAGCTCCGTGCACTTCTCTGGTGAGCTACAGGATACTTGCTGTGGGCACCATCGCACAGGGGAAGGGGGAATGTAGCGCTCAACCAGCTCCGTGTACTTCTCTGGTGAGCTACAGGATACTTGCTGTGGGCACCATCGCACAGGGGAAGGGGGAATGTAGCGCTCAACCAGCTCCGTGCACTTCTCTGGTGAGCTACAGGATACTTGCTGTGGGCACCATCGCACAGGGGAAGGGAGAATGTAGCGCTCAACCAGCTCCGTGCACTTCTCTCGTGAGCTGCAGGATACTTGCTGTGGGCACCATCGCACAGGGGAAGGGGGAATGTAGCGCTCAACCATCTCCGTGTACTTCTCTGGTGAGCTACAGGATACTTGCTGTGGGCACCATCGCACAGGGGAAGGGGGAATGTAGCGCTCAACCAGCTCCGTGCACTTCTCTGGTGACCTACAGGATACTTGCTGTGGGCACCATCGCACAGGGGAATGGGGAATGTAGCGCTCAACCAGCTCCGTGTACTTCTCTGGTGAGCTACAGGATACTTGCTGTGGGCACCATCGCACAGGGGAAGGGGGAATGTAGCGCTCAACCAGCTCCGTGCACTTCTCTGGTGAGCTACAGGATACTTGCTGTGGGCACCATCGCACAGGGGAAGGGGGAATGTAGCGCTCAACCAGCTCCGTGCACTTCTCTGGTGGGCTACAGGATACTTGCTGTGGGCACCATCGCACAGGGGAAGGGGGAATGTAGCGCTCAACCAGCTCCGTGTACTTCTCTGGTGAGCTGCAGGATACTTGCTGTGGGCACCATCGCACAGGGGAAGGGAGAATGTAGCGCTCAACCAGCTCCGTGCACTTCTCTGGTGAGCTACAGGATACTTGCTGTGGGCACCATCGCACAGGGGAAGGGGGAATGTAGCGCTCAACCAGCTCCATGTACTTCTCTGGTGAGCTGCAGGATACTTGCTGTGGGCACCATCGCACAGGGGAAGGGGGAATGTAGCGCTCAACCAGCTCCGTGTACTTCTCTGGTGAGCTACAGGATACTTGCTGTGGGCACCATCGCACAGGGGAAGGGGGAATGTAGCGCTCAACCAGCTCCGTGCACTTCTCTGGTGAGCTGCAGGATACTTGTTGTGGGCACCATCGCACAGGGGAAGGGGGAATGTAGCGCTCAACCACCTCCGTGCACTTCTCTGGTGAGCTACAGGATACTTGCTGTGGGCACCATCGCACAGGGGAAGGGGGAATGTAGCGCTCAACCAGCTCCGTGCACTTCTCTGGTGAGCTACAGGATACTTGCTGTGGGCACCATCGCACAGGGGAAGGGAGAATGTAGCGCTCAACCAGCTCCGTGCACTTCTCTGGTGAGCTACAGGATACTTGCTGTGGGCACCATCGCACAGGGGAAGGGGGAATGTAGCGCTCAACCAGCTCCGTGCACTTCTCTGGTGAGCTACAGGATACTTGCTGTGGGCACCATCGCACAGGGGAAGGGGGAATGTAGCGCTCAACCAGCTCCGTGCACTTCTCTGGTGAGCTGCAGGATACTTGCTGTGGGCACCATCGCACAGGGGAAGGAGGAATGTAGCGCTCAACCAGCTCCGTGTACTTCTCTGGTGAGCTACAGGATACTTGCTGTGGGCACCATCGCACAGGGGAAGGGGGAATGTAGCGCTCAACCAGCTCCATGTACTTCTCTGGTGAGCTGCAGGATACTTGCTGTGGGCACCATCGCACAGGGGAAGGGGGAATGTAGCGCTCAACCAGCTCCGTGTACTTCTCTGGTGAGCTACAGGATACTTGCTGTGGGCACCATCGCACAGGGGAAGGGGGAATGTAGCGCTCAACCAGCTCCGTGCACTTCTCTGGTGAGCTGCAGGATACTTGTTGTGGGCACCATCGCACAGGGGAAGGGGGAATGTAGCGCTCAACCACCTCCGTGCACTTCTCTGGTGAGCTACAGGATACTTGCTGTGGGCACCATCGCACAGGGGAAGGGGGAATGTAGCGCTCAACCAGCTCCGTGCACTTCTCTGGTGAGCTACAGGATACTTGACGTGGGCATCATCGCACAAGGGAAGGGAGAATGTAGCGCTCAACCAGCTCCGTGCACTTCTCTGGTGAGCTACAGGATACTTGCTGTGGGCACCATCGCACAGGGGAAGGGGGAATGTAGCGCTCAACCAGCTCCGTGCACTTCTCTGGTGAGCTACAGGATACTTGCTGTGGGCACCATCGCACAGGGGAAGGGGGAATGTAGCGCTCAACCAGCTCCGTGTACTTCTCTGGTGAGCTACAGGATACTTGCTGTGGGCACCATCGCACAGGGGAAGGGGGAATGTAGCGCTCAACCAGCTCTGTGCACTTCTCTGGTGAGCTACAGGATACTTGCTGTGGGCACCATCGCACAGGGGAAGGGAGAATGTAGCGCTCAACCAGCTCCGTGCACTTCTCTCGTGAGCTGCAGGATACTTGCTGTGGGCACCATCGCACAGGGGAAGGGGGAATGTAGCGCTCAACCATCTCCGTGTACTTCTCTGGTGAGCTACAGGATACTTGCTGTGGGCACCATCGCACAGGGGAAGGGGGAATGTAGCGCTCAACGAGCTCCGTGCACTTCTCTGGTGAGCTACAGGATACTTGCTGTGGGCACCATGGCACAGGGGAATGGGGAATGTAGCGCTCAACCAGCTCCGTATACTTCTCTGGTGAGCTACAGGATACTTGCTGTGGGCACCATCGCACAGGGGAAGGGGGAATGTAGCGCTCAACCAGCTCCGTGCACTTCTCTGGTGAGCTACAGGATACTTGCTGTGGGCACCATCGCACAGGGGAAGGGGGAATGTAGCGCTCAACCAGCTCCGTGTACTTCTCTGGTGAGCTGCAGGATACTTGCTGTGGGCACCATCGCACAGGGGAAGGGAGAATGTAGCGCTCAACCAGCTCCGTGCACTTCTCTGGTGAGCTACAGGATACTTGCTGTGGGCACCATCGCACAGGGGAAGGGGGAATGTAGCGCTCAACCAGCTCCATGTACTTCTCTGGTGAGCTGCAGGATACTTGCTGTGGGCACCATCGCACAGGGGAAGGGGGAATGTAGCGCTCAACCAGCTCCGTGTACTTCTCTGGTGAGCTACAGGATACTTGCTGTGGGCACCATCGCACAGGGGAAGGGGGAATGTAGCGCTCAACCAGCTCCGTGCACTTCTCTGGTGAGCTGCAGGATACTTGTTGTGGGCACCATCGCACAGGGGAAGGGGGAATGTAGCGCTCAACCACCTCCGTGCACTTCTCTGGTGAGCTACAGGATACTTGCTGTGGGCAACATCGCACAGGGGAAGTGGGAATTTAGCGCTCAACCAGCTCCGTGCACTTCTCTGGTGAGCTACAGGATACTTGCTGTGGGCACCATCGCACAGGGGAAGGGAGAATGTAGCGCTCAACCAGCTCCGTGCACTTCTCTGGTGAGCTACAGGATACATGCTGTGGGCACCATCGCACAGGGGAAGGGGGAATGTAGCGCTCAACCAGCTCCGTGCACTTCTCTGGTGAGCTACAGGATACTTGCTGTGGGCACCATCGCACAGGGGAAGGGGGAATGTAGCGCTCAACCAGCTCCGTGCACTTCTCTGGTGAGCTGCAGGATACTTGCTGTGGGCACCATCGCACAGGGGAAGGGGGAATGTAGCGCTCAACCAGCTCCGTGTACTTCTCTGGTGAGCTACAGGATACTTGCTGTGGGCACCATCGCACAGGGGAAGGGGGAATGTAGCGCTCAACCAGTTCCATGTACTTCTATGGTGAGCTACAGAGTAGGGGAGTGATGACAGTTCTGCCCCACTTGACACTCCTGTGCCCAACAAACCAACATACCCGCAGCTCGAAATTGAAATAATTTATATCTCTCAAACGCATGGTCGGATGTTGACAAATGAGGTGTCGTTGAACTAGAGCTGACGTCCTTTTTCCTATCGACCATGTATTAAAATGGGTATTGCTCACGAGTTGCATCGACCAGCTAGGCGTCACTATCCACGACTCAAGGTGATTTCACGAGGTGTGGATGAACTTTGGCAGGCTGACTTGGTTGAAATGACACCAAACATAGAACGATTGGGACCAAGCCACGTCTCGTAACTAAAAATATTCAGCGATTGGATAAACTGTTTAACCCCATAAAAACAGCCGATCCTAAACCTCACCGACTGAACATTGGGGATTTTGTTCGTGTGAGCAAATTTAAGTCTGCCTTCAATAAGGGCTACACGCCTCAGTGGGGGACTGAACTATTTCGAATTCGTCGAGTCTACTTGGACAGTCCAGTCACCTATTTACTCGAGGACCTCAACCATCAACCCATAAAAGGTAGATTTTATCTACATGAAATTCAGAAAACAGCATTTCCTCAGCATTATCTTGTGGAAAAAGTGTTGAAACAAAAAGGAAATAAACTCTACGTCAAATGGTTAGGGTTTAACTCTACGTTTAATTCCTGGATCAATAAATTACATGTTGTGTGAACCTGTGTACTTTTTATTTATTCACACATGTCGTACACCACCTATAGCTCTATGTATACAGCGCTCCGCGCTTCATGCATGTTCATACATGTTTGTCTTTCCCTTTCCTCCTGTGTTCTCTCACACATCACCCCTCCCCTCTCCCTCCCTTCACCTCCCACCACTTCTGTTTGCAGCTCTTGCCTCTCTATTGGTTGTGACATCATTCCCACAAGTTGCATCATACTTTTTACTGATTCAGCGATTCCCACGCTTTGAACATTCTCTTATCGTGCACGTGGACAGCTAACGTCCCAGGCGAACACCTGTGCCGGATCAAATTTCACATGAACTTGCATTTTGTCACGTACGCAGCAAAACAGGATGTAACTTGTTAACAGTTATCGCGCATGTAGATAGATAACGTCCCAAGCGAACACCTGCGGTAGATCAAATTTCACGTCAACTTGCATTTTGTCACGTACGAAGCAAGACAGGATGTCACTGGTTTAGCGTGCCTGTGGTTTCACACATGTGTGCACGCCTTTCGCACTTCCCTGCCAGCACAATGGTCAGATTATTTCACCTTCAAGCGTCTTGGTCATTTTTTCCATTGCACCTGTTGTCAAGTCAGATTGGAGCCTTCCAATAAGCTCAAATGACATTCACCTCCTGCTCGTTTGCAAGTGTGTTTTCTGTACTCGCTTCGATCAACATAGAACCAAGTTCTCATCACCGTTTACACGTTAAAGGTAGAATATCAGAAAACGCACGCTCGCTCTGTCATACACCGACTCGTCGAAATATCAATTGATCTATTGAACACAGCCACCGTGGTCAGCGACAGGTTCGTTGAAACACACACACCCAGCCGTATCGTCTCTCTCAACCACCACGCTTCATAAACATTATAAACAGGTAACGGTAAAGAATTTTTTTCTCAACAGGTATGGCGTTAGGCCCTTTGTGAATTATCTTTTTGGAAAAAAAATATCTACCACATTTGAAAGGGGGCGTTAGCTCGAGTCCTAGGACACCTCGTACACGTCTCTAGCGTTATTGGTTCGTGAGATATCGGCAAAAATCACAAAAACACGTGTTTACCCCAAAATCGCGTTTCCAAAATTTTAAAAAATTACAACGAGTGGTCTATAGCAAAGAGGACGTCTGGCCGAATCCTTGGACCCATCGTACATGCCTCTAGCGTTATTGCTTCGTGAGATATCGGCAAAATCACAAAAACACGTGTTTACCCCAAAATCGAGTTTCCAATATTTTTTTTAAATTGCAACGAGTGATATATAGCAAAGAGGACGTCACCCCGAGTCCTTGGACCCGTCGTACACGCCTCTAGCATGATTACATCGCGAGATATAGCAAAAAGTTCAAAATCACGTTTTTCCCCCAAAAAAACTGTGTTTCCAAATTTTCACCTTTTCGACACCTACATTCCCGTAAAGAGCACAACGAGACGAAAAAAATGAATCCAAGCACGCCCTCCTAGCATGGCTCCTTCCATTCCAAGGTCGCAGGGGCTCACCACTTGCTTTTGTAAGCAGCTTTCCCCTTACCACACTACTACAGGTTTTCATCCTAGAGACTTGAGATTTATTTTGGGGGTAGAGGGCATAGGGACCTTTCATTTATGTCAAATAAACGTTTTTGTAGAGTTCCTAGTTTCCAAAATATAGGATTTTCAAAATTCGAGTTTTTTCAAAAAAACATAAAAAGTAAAAAAGTTTCATTATCGAAAATAAATGTCATAAAGACCATTCGTTTAGGCCATAGCACAACGTTCTATCATTTTTGGTTTTCAAACTATCACCAACTTTCGAAAACAAAAAAATTCAAAGAATTTTTGAAAAATATAATACATGGTCGATAGAAAAAAAGACGTAAGCTCGAGTTCAACGACACCTCATTTGTCAACATCCGACCATGCGTTTGAGAGATATTAATTATTTCAATTTCGAGCGGCGGCCATGTTGGTTTGTTGGGCACAGGAGTGTCAAGTGGGGCAGAACTGTCATCACTCCCCTACTCTACAGGATACTTGCTGTGGGCACCATCGCACAGGGGAAGGGGGAATGTAGCGCTCAACCAGCTCCATGTACTTCTCTGGTGAGCTACAGGATACTTGCTGTGGGCACCATCGCACAGGGGAAGGGGGAATGTAGCGCTCAACCAGCTCCGTGCACTTCTCTGGTGAGCTACAGGATACTTGTTGTGGGCACCATCGCACAGGGGAAGGGGGAATGTAGCGCTCAACCAGCTCCGTGTACTCCTCTGGTGAGCTACAGGATACTTGCTGTGGGCACCATCGCACAGGGGAAGGGGGAATGTAGCGCTCAACCAGCTCCGTGTACTTCTCTGGTGACCTACAGGATACTTGCTGTGGGCACCATCGCACAGGGGAAGGGGGAATGTAGCGCTCAACCAGCTCCATGTACTTCTCTGGTGAGCTACAGGATACTTGCTGTGGGCACCATCGCACAGGGGAAGGGGGAATGTAGCGCTCAACCAGCTCCGTGCACTTCTCTGGTGAGCTACAGGATACTTGCTGTGGGCACCATCGCACAGGGGAAGGGGGAATGTAGCGCTAAACCAGCTCCGTGTACTTCTCTGGTGAGCTGAAGGATACTTGCTGTGGGCACCATCGCACAGGGGAAGGGAGAATGTAGCGCTCAACCAGCTCCGTGTACTTCTCTGGTGAGCTGCAGGATACTTGCTGTGGGCACCATCGCACAGGGGAAGGGGGAATGTAGCGCTCAACCAGCTCCGTGCACTTCTCTGGTGAGCTACAGGATACTTGCTGTGGGCACCATCGCACAGGGGAAGGGGGAATGTAGCGCTCAACCAGCTCCGTGTACTTCTCTGGTGAGCTACAGGATACTTGCTGTGGGCACCATCGCACAGGGGAAGGGAGAATGTAGCGCTCAACCAGCTCCGTGTACTTCTCTGGTTAGCTACAGGATACTTGCTGTGGGCACCATCGCACAGGGGAAGGGGGAATGTAGCGCTCAACCAGCTCCATGTACTTCTCTGGTGAGCTACAGGATACTTGCTGTGGGCACCATCGCACAGGGGAAGGGGGAATGTAGCGCTCAACCAGCTCCGTGCACTTCTCTGGTGAGCTTCAGGATACTTGCTGTGGGCACCATCGCACAGGGGAAGGGGGAATGTAGCGCTCAACCAGCTCCGTGCACTTCTCTGGTGAGCTACAGGATACTTGCTGTGGGCACCATCGCACAGGGGAAGGGAGAATGTAGCGCTCAACCAGCTCCGTGTACTTCTCTGGTGAGCTCCCGATACTTGCTGTGGGCACCATCGCACAGGGGAAGGGGGAATGTAGCGCTCAACCAGCTCCGTGCACTTCTCTGGTGAGCTACAGGATACTTGCTGTGGGCACCATCGCACAGGGGAAGGGGGAATGTAGCGCTCAACCAGCTCCGTGTACTTCTCTGGTGAGCTACAGGATACTTGCTGTGGGCACCATCGCACAGGGGAAGGGGGAATGTAGCGCTCAACCAGCTCCGTGCACTTCTCTGGTGAGCTACAGGATACTTGCTGTGGGCACCATCGCACAGGGGAAGGGAGCATGTAGCGCTCAACCAGCTCCGTGCACTTCTCTCGTGAGCTGCAGGATACTTGCTGTGGGCACCATCGCACAGGGGAAGGGGGAATGTAGCGCTCAACCATCTCCGTGTACTTCTCTGGTGAGCTACAGGATACTTGCTGTGGGCACCATCGCACAGGGGAAGGGGGAATGTAGCGCTCAACCAGCTCCGTGCACTTCTCTGGTGAGCTACAGGATACTTGCTGTGGGCACCATCGCACAGGGGAATGGGGAATGTAGCGCTCAACCAGCTCCGTGTACTTCTCTGGTGAGCTACAGGATACTTGCTGTGGGCACCATCGCACAGGGGAAGGGGGAATGTAGCGCTCAACCAGCTCCGTGCACTTCTCTGGTGAGCTACAGGATACTGGCTGTGGGCACCATCGCACAGGGGAAGGGGGAATGTAGCGCTCAACCAGCTCCGTGCACTTCTCTGGTGGGCTACAGGATACTTGCTGTGGGCACCATCGCACAGGGGAAGGGGGAATGTAGCGCTCAACCAGCTCCGTGTACTTCTCTGGTGAGCTGCAGGATACTTGCTGTGGGCACCATCGCACAGGGGAAGGGAGAATGTAGCGCTCAACCAGCTCCGTTCACTTCTCTGGTGAGCTACAGGATACTTGCTGTGGGCACCATCGCACAGGGGAAGGGGGAATGTTGCGCTCAACCAGCTCCATGTACTTCTCTGGTGAGCTGCAGGATACTTGCTGTGGGCACCATCGCACAGGGGAAGGGGGAATGTAGCGCTCAACCAGCTCCGTGCACTTCTCTGGTGAGCTACAGGATACTTGCTGTGGGCACCATCGCACAGGGGAAGGGAGAATGTAGCGCTCAACCAGCTCCGTGCACTTCTCTGGTGAGCTACAGGATACTTGCTGTGGGCACCATCGCACAGGGGAAGGGGGAATGTAGCGCTCAACCAGCTCCATGTACTTCTCTGGTGAGCTACAGGATACTTGCTGTGGGCACCATCGCACAGGGGAAGGGGGAATGTAGCGCTCAACCAGCTCCGTGCACTTCTCTGGTGAGCTTCAGGATACTTGCTGTGGGCACCATCGCACAGGGGAAGGGGGAATGTAGCGCTCAACCAGCTCCGTGCACTTCTCTGGTGAGCTACAGGATACTTGCTGTGGGCACCATCGCACAGGGGAAGGGAGAATGTAGCGCTCAACCAGCTCCGTGTACTTCTCTGGTGAGCTCCCGATACTTGCTGTGGGCACCATCGCACAGGGGAAGGGGGAATGTAGCGCTCAACCAGCTCCGTGCACTTCTCTGGTGAGCTACAGGATACTTGCTGTGGGCACCATCGCACAGGGGAAGGGGGAATGTAGCGCTCAACCAGCTCCGTGTACTTCTCTGGTGAGCTACAGGATACTTGCTGTGGGCACCATCGCACAGGGGAAGGGGGAATGTAGCGCTCAACCAGCTCCGTGCACTTCTCTGGTGAGCTACAGGATACTTGCTGTGGGCACCATCGCACAGGGGAAGGGAGCATGTAGCGCTCAACCAGCTCCGTGCACTTCTCTCGTGAGCTGCAGGATACTTGCTGTGGGCACCATCGCACAGGGGAAGGGGGAATGTAGCGCTCAACCATCTCCGTGTACTTCTCTGGTGAGCTACAGGATACTTGCTGTGGGCACCATCGCACAGGGGAAGGGGGAATGTAGCGCTCAACCAGCTCCGTGCACTTCTCTGGTGAGCTACAGGATACTTGCTGTGGGCACCATCGCACAGGGGAATGGGGAATGTAGCGCTCAACCAGCTCCGTGTACTTCTCTGGTGAGCTACAGGATACTTGCTGTGGGCACCATCGCACAGGGGAAGGGGGAATGTAGCGCTCAACCAGCTCCGTGCACTTCTCTGGTGAGCTACAGGATACTGGCTGTGGGCACCATCGCACAGGGGAAGGGGGAATGTAGCGCTCAACCAGCTCCGTGCACTTCTCTGGTGGGCTACAGGATACTTGCTGTGGGCACCATCGCACAGGGGAAGGGGGAATGTAGCGCTCAACCAGCTCCGTGTACTTCTCTGGTGAGCTGCAGGATACTTGCTGTGGGCACCATCGCACAGGGGAAGGGAGAATGTAGCGCTCAACCAGCTCCGTTCACTTCTCTGGTGAGCTACAGGATACTTGCTGTGGGCACCATCGCACAGGGGAAGGGGGAATGTAGCGCTCAACCAGCTCCATGTACTTCTCTGGTGAGCTGCAGGATACTTGCTGTGGGCACCATCGCACAGGGGAAGGGGGAATGTAGCGCTTAACCAGCTCCGTGCACTTCTCTGGTGAGCTACAGGATACTTGCTGTGGGCACCATCGCACAGGGGAAGGGAGAATGTAGCGCTCAACCAGCTCCGTGCACTTCTCTGGTGAGCTACAGGATACTTGCTGTGGGCACCATCGCACAGGGGAAGGGGGAATGTAGCACTCAACCAGCTCCGTGCACTTCTCTGGTGAGCTACAGGATACTTGCTGTGGGCACCATCGCACAGGGGAAGGGGGAATGTAGCGCTCAACCAGCTCCGTGCACTTCTCTGGTGAGCTGCAGGATACTTGCTGTGGGCACCATCGCACAGGGGAAGGAGGAATGTAGCGCTCAACCAGCTCCGTGTACTTCTCTGGTGAGCTACAGGATACTTGCTGTGGGCACCATCGCACAGGGGAAGGGGGAATGTAGCGCTCAACCAGCTCCATGTACTTCTCTGGTGAGCTGCAGGATACTTGCTGTGGGCACCATCGCACAGGGGAAGGGGGAATGTAGCGCTCAACCAGTTCCGTGTACTTCTCTGGTGAGCTACAGGATACTTGCTGTGGGCACCATCGCACAGGGGAAGGGGGAATGTAGCGCTCAACCAGCTCCGTGCCCTTCTCTGGTGAGCTGCAGGATACTTGTTGTGGGCACCATCGCACAGGGGAAGGGGGAATGTAGCGCTCAACCACCTCCGTGCACTTCTCTGGTGAGCTACAGGATACTTGCTGTGGGCACCATCGCACAGGGGAAGGGGGAATGTAGCGCTCAACCAGCTCCGTGCACTTCTCTGGTGAGCTACAGGATACTTGCTGTGGGCACCATCGCACAGGGGAAGGGGGAATGTAGCGCTCAACCAGCTCCGTGCACTTCTCTGGTGAGCTACAGGATACTTGCTGTGGGCACCATCGCACAGGGGAAGGGGGAATGTAGCGCTCAACCAGCTCCGTGTACTTCTCTGGTGAGCTACAGGATACTTGCTGTGGGCACCATCGCACAGGGGAAGGGAGAATGTAGCGCTCAACCAGCTCCGTGTACTTCTCTGGTGAGCTACAGGATACTTGCTGTGGGCACCATCGCACAGGGGAAGGGGGAATGTAGCGCTCAACCAGCTCCATGTACTTCTCTGGTGAGCTACAGGATACTTGCTGTGGGCACCATCGCACAGGGGAAGGGGGAATGTAGCGCTCAACCAGCTCCGTGCACTTCTCTGGTGAGCTTCAGGATACTTGCTGTGGGCACCATCGCACAGGGGAAGGGGGAATGTAGCGCTCAACCAGCTCCGTGCACTTCTCTGGTGAGCTACAGGATACTTGCTGTGGGCACCATCGCACGGGGAAGGGAGAATGTAGCGCTCAACCAGCTCCGTGTACTTCTCTGGTGAGCTCCCGATACTTGCTGTGGGCACCATCGCACAGGGGAAGGGGGAATGTAGCGCTCAACCAGCTCCGTGCACTTCTCTGGTGAGCTACAGGATACTTGCTGTGGGCACCATCGCACAGGGGAAGGGGGAATGTAGCGCTCAACCAGCTCCGTGTACTTCTCTGGTGAGCTACAGGATACTTGCTGTGGGCACCATCGCACAGGGGAAGGGGGAATGTAGCGCTCAACCAGCTCCGTGCACTTCTCTGGTGAGCTACAGGATACTTGCTGTGGGCACCATCGCACAGGGGAAGGGAGCATGTAGCGCTCAACCAGCTCCGTGCACTTCTCTCGTGAGCTGCAGGATACTTGCTGTGGGCACCATCGCACAGGGGAAGGGGGAATGTAGCGCTCAACCATCTCCGTGTACTTCTCTGGTGAGCTACAGGATACTTGCTGTGGGCACCATCGCACAGGGGAAGGGGGAATGTAGCGCTCAACCAGCTCCGTGCACTTCTCTGGTGAGCTACAGGATACTTGCTGTGGGCACCATCGCACAGGGGAATGGGGAATGTAGCGCTCAACCAGCTCCGTGTACTTCTCTGGTGAGCTACAGGATACTTGCTGTGGGCACCATCGCACAGGGGAAGGGGGAATGTAGCGCTCAACCAGCTCCGTGCACTTCTCTGGTGAGCTACAGGATACTGGCTGTGGGCACCATCGCACAGGGGAAGGGGGAATGTAGCGCTCAACCAGCTCCGTGCACTTCTCTGGTGGGCTACAGGATACTTGCTGTGGGCACCATCGCACAGGGGAAGGGGGAATGTAGCGCTCAAGCAGCTCCGTGTACTTCTCTGGTGAGCTGCAGGATACTTGCTGTGGGCACCATCGCACAGGGGAAGGGAGAATGTAGCGCTCAACCAGCTCCGTTCACTTCTCTGGTGAGCTACAGGATACTTGCTGTGGGCACCATCGCACAGGGGAAGGGGGAATGTAGCGCTCAACCAGCTCCATGTACTTCTCTGGTGAGCTGCAGGATACTTGCTGTGGGCACCATCGCACAGGGGAAGGGGGAATGTAGCGCTCAACCAGCTCCGTGCACTTCTCTGGTGAGCTACAGGATACTTGCTGTGGGCACCATCGCACAGGGGAAGGGAGAATGTAGCGCTCAACCAGCTCCGTGCACTTCTCTGGTGAGCTACAGGATACTTGCTGTGGGCACCATCGCACAGGGGAAGGGGGAATGTAGCACTCAACCAGCTCCGTGCACTTCTCTGGTGAGCTACAGGATACTTGCTGTGGGCACCATCGCACAGGGGAAGGGGGAATGTAGCGCTCAACCAGCTCCGTGCACTTCTCTGGTGAGCTGCAGGATACTTGCTGTGGGCACCATCGCACAGGGGAAGGAGGAATGTAGCGCTCAACCAGCTCCGTGTACTTCTCTGGTGAGCTACAGGATACTTGCTGTGGGCACCATCGCACAGGGGAAGGGGGAATGTAGCGCTCAACCAGCTCCATGTACTTCTCTGGTGAGCTGCAGGATACTTGCTGTGGGCACCATCGCACAGGGGAAGGGGGAATGTAGCGCTCAACCAGCTCCGTGTACTTCTCTGGTGAGCTACAGGATACTTGCTGTGGGCACCATCGCACAGGGGAAGGGGGAATGTAGCGCTCAACCAGCTCCGTGCACTTCTCTGGTGAGCTGCAGGATACTTGTTGTGGGCACCATCGCACAGGGGAAGGGGGAATGTAGCGCTCAACCACCTCCGTGCACTTCTCTGGTGAGCTACAGGATACTTGCTGTGGGCACCATCGCACAGGGGAAGGGGGAATGTAGCGCTCAACCAGCTCCGTGCACTTCTCTGGTGAGCTACAGGATACTTGCTGTGGGCACCATCGCACAGGGGAATGGGGAATGTAGCGCTCAACCAGCTCCGTGCACTTCTCTGGTGAGCTACAGGATACTTGCTGTGGGCACCATCGCACAGGGGAAGGGAGAATGTAGCGCTCAACCAGCTCCGTGCACTTCTCTCGTGAGCTGCAGGATACTTGCTGTGGGCACCATCGCACAGGGGAAGGGGGTATGTAGCGCTCAACCATCTCCGTGTACTTCTCTGGTGAGCTACAGGATACTTGCTGTGGGCACTATCGCACAGGGGAAGGGGGAATGTAGCGCTCAACCAGCTCCGTGCACTTCTCTGGTGAGCTACAGGATACTTGCTGTGGGCACCATCGCACAGGGGAATGGGGAATGTAGCGCTCAACCAGCTCCGTGTACTTCTCTGGTAATAATAATAATAATATCGTATGGCCTCGGGTGCCTGGTGCAAGCTTTGTTAATTGACACCCAGAGGGTAGCTTGCATGTCGAATTTCGTCGTTCCTTTGCACGCTATGAAAGTTAAGGAGGTTAGATATCTAAACTCCTTGACACTACAGCGCTTTCAAGTAGAGAATAGAGGAACTTTGTGTTGGCGGAAAATCCCGAGATTAATTTTGCCATTGAACACGGCCTACTGAATTCAAATGGGTTCTTTAACATGCCAACAACGTATGACATGAGTATCGTGATTTTTGTCGCCTTCAAAAATCACTTACCATGGCCAGGGGCGAACCTGCAATCTTGGGGTTGGTAGTCCGACACTATAACCACTCACCCACCGTGGCAAGCACTTCTCTGGTGAGCTACAGGATACTTGCTGTGGGCACCATCGCACAGGGGAAGGGGGAATGTAGCGCTCAACCAGCTCCGTGCACTTCTCTGGTGAGCTACAGGATACTTGCTGTGGGCACCATCGCACAGGGGAAGGGGGAATGTAGCGCTCAACCAGCTCCGTGTACTTCTCTGGTGAGCTGCAGGATACTTGCTGTGGGCACCATCGCACAGGGGAAGGGAGAATGTAGCGCTCAACCAGCTCCTTGCACTTCTCTGGTGAGCTACAGGATACTTGCTGTGGGCACCATCGCACAGGGGAAGGGGGAATGTAGCGCTCAACCAGCTCCATGTACTTCTCTGGTGAGCTGCAGGATACTTGCTGTGGGCACCATCGCACAGGGGAAGGGGGAATGTAGCGCTCAACCAGCTCCGTGTACTTCTCGGGTGAGCTACAGGATACTTGCTGTGGGCACCATCGCACAGGGGAAGGGGGAATGTAGTGCTCAACCAGCTCCGTGCACTTCTCTGTTGAGCTGCAGGATACTTGTTGTGGGCACCATCGCACAGGGGAAGGGGGAATGTAGCGCTCAACCAACCTCCGTGCACTTCTCTGGTGAGCTACAGGATACTTGCTGTGGGCACCATCGCACAGGGGAAGGGGGAATGTAGCGCTCAACCAGCTCCGTGCACTTCTCTGGTGAGCTACAGGATACTTGCTGTGGGCACCATCGCACAGGGGAAGGGAGAATGTAGCGCTCAACCAGCTCCGTGCACTTCTCTGGTGAGCTACAGGATACTTGCTGTGGGCACCATCGCACAGGGGAAGGGGGAATGTAGCGCTCAACCAGCTCCGTGCACTTCTCTGGTGAGCTACAGGATACTTGCTGTGGGCACCATCGCACAGGGGAAGGGGGAATGTAGCGCTCAACCAGCTCCGTGCACTTCTCTGGTGAGCTGCAGGATACTTGCTGTGGGCACCATCGCACAGGGGAAGGGGGAATGTAGCGCTCAACCAGCTCCGTGTACTTCTCTGGTGAGCTACAGGATACTTGCTGTGGGCACCATCGCACAGGGGAAGGGGGAATGTAGCGCTCAACCAGCTCCATGTACTTCTCTGGTGAGCTACAGAGTAGGGGAGTGATGACAGTTCTGCCCCACTTGACACTCCTGTGCCCAACAAACCAACATGGCCGCAGCTCGAAATTGAAATAATTAATATCTCTCAAACGCATGGTCGGATGTTGACAAATGAGGTGTCGTTGAACTCGAGCTGACGTCCTTTTTCCTATCGACCATGTATTAAAATGGGTATTGCTCACGAGTTGCATCGCCCAGCTAGGCGTCACTATCCACGACTCAAGGTGATTTCACGAGGTGTGGATGAACTTTGGCAGGCTGACTTGGTTGAAATGACACCAAACATAGAACGATTGGGACCAAGCCACGTCTCGTAACTAAAAATATTCAGCGATTGGATAAACTGTTTAACCCCATAAAAACAGCCGATCCTAAACCTCACCGACTGAACATTGGGGATTTTGTTCGTGTGAGCAAATTTAAGTCTGCCTTCAATAAGGGCTACACGCCTCAGTGGGGAGCTGAACTATTTCGAATTCGTCGAGTCTACTTGGACAGTCCAGTCACCTATTTACTCGAGGACCTCAACCATCAACCCATAAAAGGTAGATTTTATCTACATGAAATTCAGAAAACAGCATTTCCTCAGCATTATCTTGTGGAAAAAGTGTTGAAACAAAAAGGAAATAAACTCTACGTCAAATGGTTAGGGTTTAACTCTACGTTTAATTCCTGGATCAATAAATTACATGTTGTGTGAACCTGTGTACTTTTTATTTATTCACACATGTCGTACACCACCTATAGCTCTATGTATACAGCGCTCCGCGCTTCATGCATGTTCATACATGTTTGTCTTTCCCTTTCCTCCTGTGTTCTCTCACACATCACCCCTCCCCTCTCCCTCCCTTCACCTCCCACCACTTCTGTTTGCAGCTCTTGCCTCTCTATTGGTTGTGACATCATTCCCACAAGTTGCATCATACTTTTTACTGATTCAGCGATTCCCACGCTTTGAACATTCTCTTATCGTGCACGTGGACAGCTAACGTCCCAGGCGAACACCTGTGCCGGATCAAATTTCACATGAACTTGCATTTTGTCACGTACGCAGCAAAACAGGATGTAACTTGTTAACAGTTATCGCGCATGTAGATAGATAACGTCCCAAGCGAACACCTGCGGTAGATCAAATTTCACGTCAACTTGCATTTTGTCACGTACGAAGCAAGACAGGATGTCACTGGTTTAGCGTGCCTGTGGTTTCACACATGTGTGCACGCCTTTCGCACTTCCCTGCCAGCACAATGGTCAGATTATTTCACCTTCAAGCGTCTTGGTCATTTTTTCCATTGCACCTGTTGTCAAGTCAGATTGGAGCCTTCCAATAAGCTCAAATGACATTCACCTCCTGCTCGTTTGCAAGTGTGTTTTCTGTACTCGCTTCGATCAACATAGAACCAAGTTCTCATCACCGTTTACACGTTAAAGGTAGAATATCAGAAAACGCACGCTCGCTCTGTCATACACCGACTCGTCGAAATATCAATTGATCTATTGAACACAGCCACCGTGGTCAGCGACAGGTTCGTTGAAACACACACACCCAGCCGTATCGTCTCTCTCAACCACCACGCTTCATAAACATTATAAACAGGTAACGGTAAAGAATTTTTTTCTCAACATGTATGGCGTTAGGCCCTTTGTGAATTATCTTTTTGGAAAAAAAATATCTACCACATTTGAAAGGGGGCGTTAGCCCGAGTCCTAGGACACCTCGTACACGTCTCTAGCGTTATTGGTTCGTGAGATATCGGCAAAAATCACAAAAACACGTGTTTACCCCAAAATCGCGTTTCCAAAATTTTAAAAAATTACAACGAGTGGTCTATAGCAAAGAGGACGTCTGGCCGAATCCTTGGACCCATCGTACATGCCTCTAGCGTTATTGCTTCGTGAGATATCGGCAAAATCACAAAAACACGTGTTTACCCCAAAATCGAGTTTCCAATTTTTTTTTTAAATTGCAACGAGTGATATATAGCAAAGAGGACGTCACCCCGAGTCCTTGGACCCGTCGTACACGCCTCTAGCCTGATTAGTTCGCGAGATATAGCAAAAAGTTCAAAATCACGTTTTTTCCCCAAAAAAACTGTGTTTCCAAATTTTCACCTTTTCGACACCTACATTCCCGTAAAGAGCACAACGAGACGAAAAAAATGAATCCAAGCACGCCCTCCTAGCATGGCTCCTTCCATTCCAAGGTCGCAGGGGCTCACCACTTGCTTTTGTAAGCAGCTTTCCCCTTACCACACTACTACAGGTTTTCATCCTAGAGACTTGAAATTTATTTTGGGGGTAGAGGGCATAGGGACCTTTCATTTATGTCAAATAAACGTTTTTGTAGAGTTCCTAGTTTCCAAAATATAGGATTTTCAAAATTCGAGTTTTTTCAAAAAAACATAAAAAGTAAAAAAGTTTCATTATGGAAAATAAATGTCATAATGACCATTCGTTTGGGCCATAGCACAACGTTCTATCATTTTTGGTTTTCAAACTATCACCAACTTTCGAAAACAAAAAAATTCAAAGAATTTTTGAAAAATATAATACATGGTCAATAGAATAAAGGACGTAAGCTCGAGTTCAACGACACCTCATTTGTCAACATCCGACCATGCGTTTGAGAGATATTAATTATTTTAATTTCGAGCGGCGGCCATGTTGGTTTGTTGGGCACAGGAGTGTCAAGTGGGGCAGAACTGTCATCACTCCCCTACTCTACAGGATACTTGCTGTGGGCACCATCGCACAGGGGAAGGGGGAATGTAGCGCTCAACCAGCTCCATGTACTTCTCTGGTGAGCTACAGGATACTTGCTGTGGGCACCATCGCACAGGGGAAGGGGGAATGTAGCGCTCAACCAGCTCCGTGCACTTCTCTGGTGAGCTACAGGATACTTGTTGTGGGCACCATCGCACAGGGGAAGGGGGAATGTAGCGCTCAACCAGCTCCGTGTACTTCTCTGGTGAGCTACAGGATACTTGCTGTGGGCACCATCGCACAGGGGAAGGGGGAATGTAGCGCTCAACCAGCTCCGTGTACTTCTCTGGTGAGCTACAGGATACTTGCTGTGGGCACCATCGCACAGGGGAAGGGGGAATGTAGCGCTCAACCAGCTCCATGTACTTCTCTGGTGAGCTACAGGATACTTGCTGTGGGCACCATCGCACAGGGGAAGGGGGAATGTAGCGCTCAACCAGCTCCGTGCACTTCTCTGGTGAGCTACAGGATACTTGTTGTGGGCACCATCGCACAGGGGAAGGGGGAATGTAGCGCTCAACCAGCTCCGTGTACTTCTCTGGTGAGCTACAGGATACTTGCTGTGGGCACCATCGCACAGGGGAAGGGGGAATGTAGCGCTCAACCAGCTCCGTGTACTTCTCTGGTGAGCTACAGGATACTTGCTGTGGGCACCATCGCACAGGGGAAGGGGGAATGTAGCGCTCAACCAGCTCCATGTACTTCTCTGGTGAGCTACAGGATACTTGCTGTGGGCACCATCGCACAGGGGAAGGGGGAATGTAGCGCTCAACCAGCTCCGTGCACTTCTCTGGTGAGCTACAGGATACTTGCTGTGTGCACCATCGCACAGGGGAAGGGGGAATGTAGCGCTCAACCAGCTCCGTGTACTTCTCTGGTGAGCTGCAGGATACTTGCTGTGGGCACCATCGCACAGGGGAAGGGAGAATGTAGCGCTCAACCAGCTCCGTGTACTTCTCTGGTGAGCTGCAGGATACTTGCTGTGGGCACCATCGCACAGGGGAAGGGGGAATGTAGCGCTCAACCAGCTCCGTGCACTTCTCTGGTGAGCTACAGGATACTTGCTGTGGGCACCATCGCACAGGGGAAGGGGGAATGTAACGCTCAACCAGCTCCGTGTACTTCTCTGGTGAGCTACAGGATACTTGCTGTGGGCACCATCGCACAGGGGAAGGGGGAATGTAGCGCTCAACCAGCTCCATGTACTTCTCTGGTGAGCTACAGGATACTTGATGTGGGCACCATCGCACAGGGGAAGGGGGAATGTAGCACTCAACCAGCTCCGTGTACTTCTCTGGTGAGCTACAGGATACTTGCTGTGGGCACCATCGCACAGGGGAAGGGGGAATGTAGCGCTCAACCAGCTCCATGTACTTCTCTGGTGAGCTACAGGATACTTGTTGTGGGCACCATCGCACAGGGGAAGGGGGAATGTAGCGCTCAACCAGCTCCATGTACTTCTCTGGTGAGCTACAGGATACTTGCTGTGGGCACCATCGCACAGGGGAAGGGGGAATGTAGCGCTCAACCAGCTCCGTGCACTTCTCTGGTGAGCTACAGGATACTTGCTGTGGGCAACATCGCACAGGGGAAGGGGGAATGTTGCGCTCAACCAGCTCCGTGCACTTCTCTGGTGAGCTACAGGATACTTGTTGTGGGCACCATCGCACAGGGGAAGGGGGAATGTAGCGCTCAACCAGCTCCATGTACTTCTCTGGTGAGCTACAGGATACTTGCTGTGGGCACCATCGCACAGGGGAAGGGGGAATGTAGCGCTCAACCAGCTCCGTGCACTTCTCTGGTGAGCTGCAGGATACTTGCTGTGAGCACCATCGCACAGGGGAAGGGAGAATGTAGCGCTCAACCAGCTCCGTGCACTTCTCTGGTGAGCTGCAGGATACTTGCTGTGGGCACCATCGCACAGGGGAAGGGAGAATGTAGCGCTCAACCAGCTCCGTGCACTTCTCTGGTGAGCTACAGGATACTTGTTGTGGGCACCATCGCACAGGGGAAGGGGGAATGTAGCGCTCAACCAGCTCCGTGTACTTCTCTGGTGAGCTACAGGATACTTGCTGTGGGCACCATCGCACAGGGGAAGGGAGAATGTAGCGCTCAACCAGCTCTGTGTACTTCTCTGGTGAGCTACAGGATACTTGCTGTGGGCACCATCGCACAGGGGAAGGGGGAATGTAGCGCTCAACCAGCTCCGTGTACTTCTCTGGTGAGCTGCAGGATACTTGTTGTGGGCACCATCGCACAGGGGAAGGGGGAATGTAGCGCTCAACCAGCTCCGTGTACTTCTCTGGTGAGCTGCAGGATACTTGCTGTGGGCACCATCGCACAGGGGAAGGGAGAATGTAGCGCTCAACCAGCTCCGTGCACTTCTCTGGTGAGCTACAGGATACTTGCTGTGGGCACCATCGCACAGGGGAAGGGGGAATGTAGCGCTCAACCAGCTCTGTGTACTTCTCTGGACAGCTACAGGATACTTGTTGTGGGCACCATCGCACAGGGGAAGGGAGAATGTAGCGCTCAACCAGCTCTGTGTACTTCTCTGGTGAGCTGCAGGATACTTGCTGTGGGCACCATCGCACAGGGGAAGGGGGAATGTAGCGCTCAACCAGCTCCGTGTACTTCTCTGGTGAGCTGCAAGATACTTGCTGTGGGCACCATCGCACAGGGGAAGGGGGAATGTAGCGCTCAACCAGCTCCATGTACTTCTCTGGTGAGCTACAGGATACTTGTTGTGGGCACCATCGCACTGGGGAAGGGGGAATGTAGCGCTCAACCAGCTCCGTGTACTTCTCTGGTGAGCTACAGGATACTTGCTGTGGGCACCATCGCACAGGGGAAGGGGGAATGTAGCGCTCAACCAGCTCCGTGCACTTCTCTGGTGAGCTACAGGATACTTGCTGTGGGCACCATCGCACAGGGGAAGGGGGAATGTAGCGCTCAACCAGCTCCATGTACTTCTCTGGTGAGCTACAGGAAACTTGCTGTGGGCACCATCGCACAGGGGAAGGGGGAATGTAGCGCTCAACCAGCTCCGTGTACTTCTCTGGTGAGCTACAGGATACTTGCTGTGGGCACCATCGCACAGGGGAAGGGGGAATGTAGCGCTCAACCAGCTCCGTGCACTTCTCTGATGAGCTACAGGATACTTGTTGTGGGCACCATCGCACAGGGGAAGGGGGAATGTAGCGCTCAACCAGCTCCGTGTACTTCTCTGGTGAGCTGCAGGATACTTGTTGTGGGCACCATCGCACAGGGGAAGGGGGAATGTAGCGCTCAACCAGCTCCGTGCACTTCTCTGGTGAGCTGCAGGATACTTGTTGTGGGCACCATCGCACAGGGGAAGGGGGAATGTAGCGCTCAACCAGCTCCGTGTACTTCTCTGGTGAGCTGCAGGATACTTGCTGTGGGCACCATCGCACAGGGGAAGGGAGAATGTAGCGCTCAACCAGCTCCGTGCACTTCTCTGTTGAGCTACAGGATACTTGCTGTGGGCACCATCGCACAGGGGAATTGGGAATGTAGCGCTCAACCAGCCCCATGTACTTCTCTGGTGAGCTACAGGATACTTGCTGTGGGCACCATCGCACAGGGGAAGGGGGAATGTAGCGCTCAACCAGCTCCGTGCACTTCTCTGGTTAGCTACAGGATACTTGCTGTGGGCACCATCGCACAGGGGCAGGGGGAATGTAGCGCTCAACCAGCTCCGTGCACTTCTCTGGTGAGCTACAGGATACTTGCTGTGGGCACCATCGCACAGGGGAAGGGGGAATGTAGCGCTCAACCAGCTCCGTGCACTTCTCTGGTGAGCTACAGGATACTTGCTGTGGGCACCATCGCCCAGGGGAAGGGGGAATGTAGCGCTCAACCAGCTCCGTGTACTTCTCTGGTGAGCTACAGGATACTTGCTGTGGGCACCATCGCACAGGGGAAGGGGGAATGTAGCGCTCAACCAGCTCCGTGCACTTCTCTGGTGAGCTACAGGATACTTGCTGTGGGCACCATCGCACAGGGGAAGGGGGAATGTAGCGCTCAACCAGCTCCGTGCACTTCTCTGGTGAGCAACAGGATACTTGCTGTGGCCACCATCGCACAGGGGAAGGGGGAATGTAGCGCTCATCCAGCTCCATGTACTTCTCTGGTGAGCTACAGGATACTTGCTGTGGGCACCATCGCACAGGGGAAGGGGGAATGTAGCGCTCAACCAGTTCCGTGCACTTCTCTGGTGAGCTACAGGATACTTGCTGTGGGCACCATCGCACAGGGGAAGGGGGAATGTAGCGCTCAACCAGCTCCGTGCACTTCTCTGGTGAGCTACAGGATACTTGTTGTGGGCACCATCGCACAGGGGAAGGGGGAATGTAGCGCTCATCCAGCTCCATGTACTTCTCTGGTGAGCTACAGGATACTTGTTGTGGGCACCATCGCACAGGGGAAGGGGGAATGTAGCGCTCAACCAGCTCCGTGCACTTCTCTGGTGAGCTACAGGATACTTGCTGTGGGCACCATCGCACAGGGGAAGGGGGAATGTAGCGCTCAACCAGCTCCGTGCACTTCTCTGGTGAGCTACAGGATACTTGCTGTGGGCACCATCGCACAGGGGAAGGGGGAATGTAGCGCTCAACCAGCTCCATGTACTTCTCTGGTGAGCTGCAGGATACTTGTTGTGGGCACCATCGCACAGGGGAAGGGGGAATGTAGCGCTCAACCAGCTCCGTGCACTTCTCTGGTGAGCTGCAGGATACTTGTTGTGGGCACCATCGCACAGGGGAAGGGGGAATGTAGCGCTCAACCAGCTCCGTGTACTTCTCTGGTGAGCTGCAGGATACTTGCTGTGGGCACCATCGCACAGGGGAAGGGAGAATGTAGCGCTCAACCAGCTCCGTGCACTTCTCTGGTGAGCTACAGGATACTTGCTGTGGGCACCATCGCACAGGGGAAGGGGGAATGTAGCGCTCAACCAGCTCCGTGCAATTCTCTGGTTAGCTACAGGATACTTGCTGTGGGCACCATCGCACAGGGGCAGGGGGAATGTAGCGCTCAACCAGCTCCGTGCACTTCTCTGGTGAGCTACAGGATACTTGCTGTGGGCACCATCGCACAGGGGAAGGGGGAATGTAGCGCTCAACCAGCTCCGTGCACTTCTCTGGTGAGCTACAGGATACTTGCTGTGGGCACCATCGCACAGGGGAAGGGGGAATGTAGCGCTCAACCAGCTCCGTGTACTTCTCTGGTGAGCTACAGGATACTTGCTGTGGGCACCATCGCACAGGGGAAGGGGGAATGTAGCGCTCAACCAGCTCCGTGCACTTCTCTGGTGAGCTACAGGATACTTGCTGTGGGCACCATCGCACAGGGGAAGGGGGAATGTAGCGCTCAACCAGCTCCGTGCACTTCTCTGGTGAGCTACAGGATACTTGGTGTGGGCACCATCGCACAGGGGAAGGGGGAATGTAGCGCTCAACCAGCTCCATGTACTTCTCTGGTGAGCTACAGGATACTTGCTGTGGGCACCATCGCACAGGGGAAGGGGGAATGTAGCGCTCAACCAGCTCCGTGTACTTCTCTGGTGAGCTGCAGGATACTTGCTGTGGGCTCCATCGCACAGGGGAAGGGGGAATGTAGCGCTCAACCAGCTCCGTGTACTTCTCTGGTGAGCTACATGATACTTGCTGTGGACACCATCGCACAGGGGAAGGGGGAATGTAGCGCTCAACCAGCACCGTGCACTTCTCTGGTGAGCTACAGGATACTTGTTGTGGGCACCATCGCACAGGGGAAGGGGGAATGTAGCGCTCAACCAGCTCCGTGCACTTCTCAGGTGAGCTACAGGATACTTGCTGTGGGCACCATCGCACAGGGGAAGGGGGAATGTAGCGCTCAACCAGCTCCGTGCACTTCTCTCGTGAGCTACAGGATACTTGCTGTGGGCACCATCGCACAGGGGAAGGGGGAATGTAGCGCTCAACCAGCTCCATGTACTTCTCTGGTGAGCTACAGGATACTTGTTGTGGGCACCATCGCACAGGGGAAGGGGGAATGTAGCGCTTAACCAGCCCCATGTACTTCTCTGGTGAGCTACAGGATACTTGCTGTGGGCACCATCGCACAGGGGAAGGGGGAATGTAGCGCTCAACCAGCTCCGTGTACTTCTCTGGTGAGCTACAGGATACTTTCTGTGGGCACCATCGCACAGGGGAAGGGGGAATGTAGCGCTCAACCAGCTCCGTGCACTTCTCTGGTGAGCTACAGGATACTTGTTGTGGGCACCATCGCACAGGGGAAGGGGGAATGTAGCGCTCAACCAGCTCCATGTACTTCTCTGGTGAGCTACAGGATACTTGTTGTGGGCACCATCGCACAGGGGAAGGGGGAATGTAGCGCTCAACCAGCTCCGTGCACTTCTCTGGTGAGCTACAGGATACTTGTTGTGGGCACCATCGCACAGGGGAAGGGGGAATGTAGCGCTCAAACAGCTCCGTGCACTTCTCTGGTGAGCTACAGGATACTTGCTGTGGGCACCATCGCACAGGGGAAGGGGGAATGTAGCGCTCAACCAGCTCCGTGCACTTCTCTGGTGAGCTGCAGGATACTTGCTGTGGGCACCATCGCACAGGGGAAGGGGGAATGTAGCGCTCAACCAGCTCCGTGTACTTCTCTGGTGAGCTACAGGATACTTGCTTTGGGCACCATCGCACAGGGGAAGGGGAAATGTAGCGCTCAACCAGCTCCGTGTACTTCTCTGGTGAGCTACAGGATACTTGCTGTGGGCACCATCGCACAGGGGAAGGGGGAATGTAGCGCTCAACCAGCTCCGTGTACTTCTCTGGTGAGCTACAGGATACTTGCTGTGGGCACCATCGCACAGGGGATGGGGGAATGTAGCGCTCAACCAGCTCCGTGCACTTCTCTGGTGAGCTACAGGATACTTGCTGTGGGCACCATCGCACAGGGGAAGGGAGAATGTAGCGCTCAACCAGCTCCGTGCACTTCTCTGGTGAGCTGCAGGATACTTGCTGTGGGCACCATCGCACAGGGGAAGGGGGAATGTAGCGCTCAACCATCTCCGTGTATTTCTCTGGTGAGCTACAGGATACTTGCTGTGGGCACCATCGAACAGGGGAAGGGGGAATGTAGCGCTCAACCAGCTCCGTGCACTTCTCTGGTGAGCTACAGGATACTTGCTGTGGGCACCATCGCACAGGGGAAGGGGGAATGTAGCGCTCAACCAGCTCCGTGTACTTCTCTGGTGAGCTACAGGATACTTGCTGTGGGCACCATCGCACAGGGGAAGGGGGAATGTAGCGCTCAACCAGCTCCGTGCACTTCTCTGGTGAGCTACAGGATACTTGCTGTGGGCACCATCGCACAGGGGAAGGGGGAATGTAGCGCTCAACCAGCTCCGTGCACTTCTCTGGTGAGCTACAGTATACTTGCTGTGGGCACCATCGCACAGGGGAAGGGGGAATGTAGCGCTCAACCAGCTCCGTGTACTTCTCTGGTGAGCTGCAGGATACTTGCTGTGGGCACCATCGCACAGGGGAAGGGAGAATGTAGCGCTCAACCAGCTCCGTGCACTTCTCTGGTGAGCTGCAGGATACTTGTTGTTGGCACCATCGCACAGGGGAAGGGGGAATGTAGCGCTCAACCACCTCCGTGTACTTCTCTGGTGAGCTACAGGATACTTGCTGTGGGCACCATCGCACAGGGGAAGGGGGAATGTAGCGCTCAACCAGCTCCGTGTACTTCTCTGGTGAGCTACAGGATACTTGCTGTGGGCACCATCGCACAGGGGAAGGGAGAATGTAGCGCTCAACCAGCTCCGTGCACTTCTCTGGTGAGCTACAGGATACTTGCTGTGGGCACCATCGCACAGGGGAAGGGGGAATGTAGCGCTCAACCAGCTCCGTGCACTTCTCTGGTGAGCTACAGGATACTTGCTGTGGGCACCATCGCACAGGGGAAGGGGGAATGTAGCGCTCAACCAGCTCCGTGCACTTCTCTGGTGAGCTGCAGGATACTTGCTGTGGGCACCATCGCACAGGGGAAGGGGGAATGTAGTGCTCAACCAGCTCCATGTACTTCTCTGGTGAGCTACAGGATACTTGCTGTGGGCACCATCGCACAGGGGAAGGGGGAATGTAGCGCTCAACCAGCTCCATGTACTTCTCTGGTGAGCTACAGGATACTTGCTGTGGGCACCATCGCACAGGGGAAGGGGGAATGTAGCGCTCAACCAGCTCCGTGCACTTCTCTGGTGAGCTACAGGATACTTGTTGTAGGCACCATCGCACAGGGGAAGGGGGAATGTAGCGCTCAACCAGCTCCGTGTACTTCTCTGGTGAGCTACAGGATACTTGCTGTGGGCACCATCGCACAGGGGAAGGGGGAATGTAGCGCTCAACCAGCTCCGTGTACTTCTCTGGTGAGCTACAGGATACTTGCTGTGGGCACCATCGCACAGGGGAAGGGGGAATGTAGCGCTCAACCAGCGCCATGTACTTCTCTGGTGAGCTACAGGATACTTGCTGTGGGCACCATCGCACAGGGGAAGGGGGAATGTAGCGCTCAACCAGCTCCGTGCACTTCTCTGGTGAGCTACAGGATATTTGCTGTGGGCAACATCGCACAGGGGAAGGGGGAATGTAGCGCTCAACCAGCTCCGTGTACTTCTCTGGTGAGCTGCAGGATACTTGCTGTGGGCACCATCGCACAGGGGAAGGGAGAATGTAGCGCTCAACCAGCTCCGTGTACTTCTCTGGTGAGCTGCAGGATACTTGATGTGGGCACTATCGCACAGGGGAGGGGGGAATGTAGCGCTCAACCAGCTCCGTGCACTTCTCTGGTGAGCTACAGGATACTTGCTGTGGGCACCATCGCACAGGGGAAGGGGGAATGTAGCGCTCAACCAGCTCCGTGTACTTCTCTGGTGAGCTACAGGATACTTGCTGTGGGCACCATCGCACAGGGGAAGGGGGAATGTAGCGCTCAACCAGCTCCATGTACTTCTCTGGTGAGCTACAGGATACTTGCTGTGGGCACCATCGCACAGGGGAAGGGGGAATGTAGCGCTCAACCAGCTCCGTGTACTTCTCTGGTGAGCTACAGGATACTTGTTGTGGGCACCATCGCATAGGGGAAGGGGGAATGTAGCGCTCAACCAGCTCCATGTACTTCTCTGGTGAGCTACAGGATACTTGTTGTGGGCACCATCGCACAGGGGAAGGGGGAATGTAGCGCTCAACCAGCTCCATGTACTTCTCTGGTGAGCTACAGTATACTTGCTGTGGGCACCATCGCACAGGGGAAGGGGGAATGTAGCGCTCAACCAGCTCCGTGCACTTCTCTGGTGAGCTACAGGATACTTGCTGTGGGCACCATCGCACAGGGGAAGGGGGAATGTAGCGCTCAACCAGCTCCATGTACTTCTCTGGTGAGTTACAGGATACTTGTTGTGGGCACCATCGCACAGGGGAAGGGGGAATGTAGCGCTCAACCAGCTCCGTGCACTTCTCTGGTGAGCTACAGGATACTTGCTGTGGGCACCATCGCACAGGGGAAGGGGGAATGTAGCGCTCAACCAGCTCCGTGCACTTCTCTGGTGAGCTACAGGATACTTGTTGTGGGCACCATCGCACAGGGGAAGGGGGAATGTAGCGCTCAACCAGCTCCATGTACTTCTCTGGTGAGCTACAGGATACTTGCTGTGGGCACCATCGCACAGGGGAAGGGGGAATGTAGCGCTCAACCAGCTCCGTGCACTTCTCTGGTGAGCTGCAGGATACTTGCTGTGGGCACCATCGCACAGGGGAAGGGAGAATGTAGCGCTCAACCAGCTCCGTGCACTTCTCTGGTGAGCTGCAGGATAATTGCTGTGGGCACCATCGCACAGGGGAAGGGAGAATGTAGCGCTCAACCAGCTCCGTGCACTTCTCTGGTGAGCTACAGGATACTTGTTGTGGGCACCATCGCACAGGGGAAGGGGGAATGTAGCGCTCAACCAGCTCCGTGTACTTCTCTGGTGAGCTACAGGATACTTGCTGTGGGCACCATCGCACAGGGGAAGGGGGAATGTAGCGCTCAACGAGCTCCGCGCACTTCTCTGGTGAGCTACAGGATACTTGCTGTGGGCACCATCGCACAGGGGAAGGGGGAATGTAGCGCTCAACCAGCTCCGTGCACTTCTCTGGTGAGCTACAGGATACTTGTTGTGGGCACCATCGCACAGGGGAAGGGGGAATGTAGCGCTCAACCAGCTCCGTGTACTTCTCTGGTGAGCTGCAGGATACTTGCTGTGGGCACCATCGCACAGGGGAAGGGGGAATGTAGCGCTCAACCAGCTCCGTGCACTTCTCTGGTGATCTGCAGGATACTTGCTGTGGGCACCATCGCACAGGGGAAGGGGGAATGTAGCGCTCAACCAGCTCCGTGTACTTCTCTGGTGAGCTACAGGATACTTGCTGTGGGCACCATCGCACAGGGGAAGGGGGAATGTAGCGCTCAACCAGCTCCGTGCACTTCTCTGATGAGCTACAGGATACTTGTTGTGGGCACCATCGCACAGGGGAAGGGGGAATGTAGCGCTCAACCAGGTCCGTGTACTTCTCTGGTGAGCTACAGGATACTTGTTGTGGGCACCATCGCACAGGGGAAGGGGGAATGTAGCGCTCAACCAGCTCCGTGCACTTCTCTCGTGAGCTACAGGATACTTGCTGTGGGCACCATCGCACAGGGGAAGGGGGAATGTAGCGCTCAACCAGCTCCATGTACTTCTGTGGTGAGCTGCAGGATACTTGCTGTGGGCACCATCGCACAGGGGAAGGGGGAATGTAGCGCTCAACCAGCTCCGTGCACTTCTCTGGTGAGCTACAGGATACTTGTTGTGGGCACCATCGCACAGGGGAAGGGGGAATGTAGCGCTCAACCAGCTCCATGTACATCTCTGGTGAGCTACAGGATACTTGTTGTGGGCACCATCGCACAGGGGAAGGGGGAATGTAGCGCTCAACCGGCTCCGTGCACTTCTCTGGTGAGCTACAGGATACTTGCTGTGGGCACGAACGCACAGGGGAAGGGGGAATGTAGCGCTCAACCAGCTCCGTGCACTTCTCTGGTGAGCTACAGGATACTTGCTGTGGGCACCATCGCACAGGGGAAGGGGGAATGTAGCGCTCAACCAGCTCCGTGTACTTCTCTGGTGAGCTGCAGGATACTTGTTGTGGGCACCATCGCACAGGGGAAGGGGGAATGTAGCGCTCAACCAGCTCCGTGCACTTCTCTGGTGAGCTGCAGGATACTTGTTGTGGGCACCATCGCACAGGGGAAGGGGGAATGTAGCGCTCAACCAGCTCCGTGTACTTCTCTGGTGAGCTGCAGGATACTTGCTGTGGGCACCATCGCACAGGGGAAGGGAGAATGTAGCGCTCAACCAGCTCCGTGCACTTCTCTGGTGAGCTACAGGATACTTGCTGTGGGCACCATCGCACAGGGGAAGGGGGAATGTAGCGCTCAACCTGCTCCGTGTACTTCTCTGGTGAGCTACAGGATACTTGCTGTGGGCACCATCGCACAGGGGAAGGGGGAATGTAGCGCTCAACCAGCTCCGTGCACTTCTCTGGTGAGCTACAGGATACTTGCTGTGGGCACCATCGCACAGGGGAAGGGGGAATGTAGCGCTCAACCAGCTCCATGTACTTCTCTGGTGAGCTACAGGATACTTGTTGTGGGCACCATCGCACAGGGGAAGGGGGAATGTAGCGCTCAACCAGCTCCGTGCACTTCTCTGGTTAGCTACAGGATACTTGCTGTGGGCATCATCGCACAGGGGCAGGGGGAATGTAGCGCTCAACCAGCTCCGTGCACTTCTCTGGTGAGCTACAGGACAGTTGCTGTGGGCACCATCGCACAGGGGAAGGGGGAATGTAGCGCTCAACCAGCTCCGTGCACTTCTCTGGTGAGCTACAGGATACTTGCTGTGGGCACCATCGCACAGGGGAAGGGGGAATGTAGCGTTCAACCAGCTCCGTGTACTTCTCTGGTGAGCTACAGGATACTTGCTGTGGGCACCATCGCACAGGGGAAGGGGAATGTAGCGCTCAACCAGCTCCGTGCACTTCTGTGGTGAGCTACAGGATCCTTGCTGTGGGCACCATCGCACAGGGGAAGGGGGAATGTAGCGCTCAACCAGCTCCGTGCACTTCTCTGGTGAGCTACAGGATACTTGTTGTGGGCACCATCGCACAGGGGAAGGGGGAATGTAGCGCTCAACCAGCTCCATGTACTTCTCTGGTGAGCTACAGGATACTTGCTGTGGGCACCATCGCACAGGGGAAGGGGGAATGTAGCGCTCAAACAGCTCCGTGCACTTCTCTGGTGAGCTGCAGGATACTTGTTGTGGGCACCATCGCACAGGGGAAGGGGGAATGTAGCGCTCAACCGGCTCCGTGCACTTCTCTGGTGAGCTACAGGAAACTTGCTGTGGGCACCATCGCACAGGGGAAGGGGGAATGTAGCGCTCAACCAGCTCCGTGCACTTCTCTGGTGAGCTACAGGATACTTGCTGTGGACACCATCGCACAGGGGAAGGGAGAATGTAGCGCTCAACCAGCTCCGTGCACTTCTCTGGTGAGCTACAGGATACTTGCTGTGGGCACCATCGCACAGGGGAAGGGGGAATGTAGCGCTCAACCAGCTCCGTGCACTTCTCTGGTGAGCTACAGGATACTTGCTGTGGGCACCATCGCACAGGGGAAGGGGGAATGTAGCGCTCAACCAGCTCCGTGCACTTCTCTGGTGAGCTGCAGGATACTTGCTGTGGGCACCATCGCACAGGGGAAGGGGGAATGTAGCGCTCAACCAGCTCCGTGTACTTCTCTGGTGAGCTACAGGATACTTGCTGTGGGCACCATCGCACAGGGGAAGGGGGAATGTAGCGCTCAACCAGCTCCATGTACTTCTCTGGTGAGCTACAGGATACTTGCTGTGGGCACCATCGCACAGGGGAAGGGGGAATGTAGCGCTCAACCAGCTCCGTGTACTTCTCTGGTGAGCTACAGGATACTTGTTGTGGGCACCATCGCACAGGGGAAGGGGGAATGTAGCGCTCAACCAGCTCCGTGTACTTCTCTGGTGAGCTGCAGGATACTTGCTGTGGGCACCATCGCACAGGGGAAGGGGGAATGTAGCGCTCAACCAGCTCCGTGTACTTCTCTGATGAGCTACAGGATACTTGCTGTGGACACCATCGCACAGGGGAAGGGGGAATGTAGCGCTCAACCAGCACCGTGCACTTCTCTGGTGAGCTACAGGATACTTGTTGTGGGCACCATCGCACAGGGGAAGGGGGAATGTAGCGCTCAACCAGCTTCGTGCACTTCTCTGGTGAGCTACAGGATACTTGCTGTGGGCACCATCGCACAGGGGAAGGGGGAATGTAGCGCTCAACCAGCTCCGTGCACTTCTCTGGTGAGCTACAGGATACTTGCTGTGGGCACCATCGCACAGGGGAAGGGGGAATGTAGCGCTCAACCAGCTCCGTGTACTTCTCTGGTGAGCTACAGGATACTTGTTGTGGGCACCATCGCACAGGGGAAGGGGGAATGTAGCGCTCAACCAGCTCCATGTACTTCTCTGGTGAGCTACAGGATACTTGCTGTGGGCACCATCGCACAGGGGAAGGGGGAATGTAGCGCTCAACCAGCTCCGTGTACTTCTCTGGTGAGCTACATGATACTTGCCGTGGGCACCATCGCACAGGGGAAGGGGGAATGTAGCGCTCAACCAGCTCCGTGCACTTCTCTGGTGAGCTACAGGATACTTGATGTGGGCACCATCGCACAGGGGAAGGGGGAATGTAGCGCTCAACCAGCTCCATGTACTTCTCTGGTGAGCTACAGGATACTTGTTGTGGGCACCATCGCACAGGGGAAGGGGGAATGTAGCGCTCAACGAGCTCCGTGCACTTCTCTGGTGAGCTACAGGATACTTGTTGTGGGCACCATCGCACAGGGGAAGGGGGAATGTAGCGCTCAAACAGCTCCGTGCACTTCTCTGGTGAGCTACAGGATACATGCTGTGGGCACCATCGCACAGGGGAAGGGGGAATGTAGCGCTCAACCAGCTCCGTGCACTTCTCTGGTGAGCTGCAGGATACTTGCTGTGGGCACCATCGCACAGGGGAAGGGGGAATGTAGCGCTCAACCAGCTCCGTGTACTTCTCTGGTGAGCTGCAGGATACTTGCTGTGGGCACCATCGCACAGGGGAAGGGGGAATGTAGCGCTCAACCATCTCCGTGTACTTCTCTGGTGAGCTACAGGATACTTGCTGTGGGCACCATCGCACAGGGGAAGGGGGAATGTAGCGCTCAACCAGCTCCGTGCACTTCTCTGGTGAGCTACAGGATACTTGCTGTGGGCACCATCGCACAGGGGAAGGGGGAATGTAGCGCTCAACCAGCTCCGTGTACTTCTCTGGTGAGCTACAGGATACTTGCTGTGGGCACCATCGCACAGGGGAAGGGGGAATGTAGCGCTCAACCAGCTCCGTGCACTTCTCTGGTGAGCTACAGGATACTTGCTGTGGGCACCATCGCACAGGGGAAGGGGGAATGTAGCGCTCAAACAGCTCCGTGCACTTCTCTGGTGAGCTACAGGATACTTGCTGTGGGCACCATCGCACAGGGGAAGGGGGAATGTAGCGCTCAACCAGCTCCGTGTACTTCTCTGGTGAGCTGCAGGATACTTGCTGTGGGCACCATCGCACAGGGGAAGGGAGAATGTAGCGCTCAACCAGCTCCGTGCACTTCTCTGGTGAGCTACAGGATACTTGCTGTGGGCACCATCGCACAGGGGAAGGGGGAATGTAGCGCTCAACCAGCCCCATGTACTTCTCTGGTGAGCTGCAGGATACTTGCTGTGGGCACCATCGCACAGGGGAAGGGGGAATGTAGCGCTCAACCAGCTCCGTGTACTTCTCTGGTGAGCTACAGGATACTTGCTGTGGGCACCATCGCACAGGGGAAGGGGGAATGTAGCGCTCAACCAGCTCCGTGCACTTCTCTGGTGAGCTGCAGGATACTTGTTGTGGGCACCATCGCACAGGGGAAGGGGGAATGTAGCGCTCAACCACCTCCGTGCACTTCTCTGGTGAGCTACAGGATACTTGCTGTGGGCACCATCGCACAGGGGAAGGGGGAATGTAGCGCTCAACCAGCTCCGTGCACTTCTCTGGTGAGCTACAGGATACTTGCTGTGGGCACCATCGCACAGGGGAAGGGAGAATGTAGCGCTCAACCAGCTCCGTGCACTTCTCTGGTGAGCTACAGGATACTTGCTGTGGGCACCATCGCACAGGGGAAGGGGGAATGTAGCGCTCAACCAGCTCCGTGCACTTCTCTGGTGAGCTACAGGATACTTGCTGTGGGCACCATCGCACAGGGGAAGGGGGAATGTAGCGCTCAACCAGCTCCGTGCACTTCTCTGGTGAGCTGCAGGATACTTGCTGTGGGCACCATCGCACAGGGGAAGGGGGAATGTAGCGCTCAACCAGCTCCGTGTACTTCTCTGGTGAGCTACAGGATACTTGCTGTGGGCACCATCGCACAGGGGAAGGGGGAATGTAGCGCTCAACCAGCTCCGTGCACTTCTCTGGTGAGCTACAGGATACTTGCTGTGGGCACCATCGCACAGGGGAAGGGGGAATGTAGCGCTCAACCAGCTCCTTGTACTTCTCTGGTGAGCTGCAGGATACTTGTTGTGGGCACCATCGCACAGGGGAAGGGGAATGTAGCGCTCAACCAGCTCCGTGGACTTCTCTGGTGAGCTGCAGGATACTTGTTTTGGGCACCATCGCACAGGGGAAGGGGGAATGTAGCGCTCAACCAGCTCCGTGCACTTCTCTGGTGAGCTACAGGATACTTGCTGTGGGCACCATCGCACAGGGGAAGGGGGAATGTAGCGCTCAACCAGCTCCGTGCACTTCTCTGGTGAGCTACAGGATACTTGCTGTGGGCACCATCGCACAGGGGAAGGGGGAATGTAGCGCTCAACCAGCTCCGTGTACTTCTCTGGTGAGCTACAGGATACTTGCTGTGGGCACCATCGCACAGGGGAAGGGGGAATGTAGCGCTCAACCAGCTCCGTGCACTTCTCTGGTGAGCTACAGGATACTTGTTGTGGGCACCATCGCACAGGGGAAGGGGGAATGTAGCGCTCAACCAGCTCCGTGTACTTCCTTGGTGAGCTACAGGATACTTGCTGTGGGCACCATCGCACAGGGGAAGGGGGAATGTAGCGCTCAACCAGCTCCATGTACTTCTCTGGTGAGCTGCAGGATACTTGTTGTGGGCACCATCGCACAGGGGAAGGGGGAATGTAGCGCTCAACCAGCTCCGTGCACTTCTCTGGTGAACTGCAGGATACTTGTTGTGGGCACCATCGCACAGGGGAAGGGGGAATGTAGCGCTCAACCAGCTCCGTGTACTTCTCTGGTGAGCTGCAGGATACTTGTTGTGGGCACCATCGCACAGGGGAAGGGGGAATGTAGCGCTCAACCAGCTCCGTGCACTTCTCTGGTGAGCTACAGGATATTTGCTGTGGGCACCATCGCACAGGGGAAGGGGGAATGTAGCGCTCAACCAGCTCCGTGTACTTCTCTGGTGAGCTGCAGGATACTTGTTGTGGGCACCATCGCACAGGGGAAGGGGGAATGTAGCGCTCAACCAGCTCCGTGTACTTCTCTGGTGAGCTACAGGATACTTGCTGTGGGCACCATCGCACAGGGGAAGGGGGAATGTAGCGCTCAACCAGCTCCGTGTACTTCTCTGGTGAGCTACAGGATACTTGCTGTGGGCACCGTCGCACAGGGGAAGGGGGAATGTAGCGCTCAACCAGCTCCGTGCACTTCTCTGGTGAGCTACAGGATACTTGCTGTGGGCACCATCGCACAGGGGAAGGGGGAATGTAGCGCTCAACCAGCTCCGTGTACTTCTCTGGTGAGCTGCAGGATACTTGTTGTGGGCACCATCGCACAGGGGAAGGGGGAATGTAGCGCTCAACCAGCTCCGTGTACTTCTCTGGTGAGCTACAGGATACTTGCTGTGGGCACCATCGCACAGGGGAAGGGGGAATGTAGCGCTCAACCAGCTCCGTGCACTTCTCTGGTGAGCTACAGGATACTTGCTGTGGGCACCATCGCACAGGGGAAGGGGGAATGTAGCGCTCAACCAGCTCCGTGTACTTCTCTGGTGAGCTGCAGGATACTTGTTGTGGGCACCATCGCACAGGTAGGATATGTGGAAGATCCCAGGGATTGACGCTGGCGATGCTGAGGCGTCCGCACGTTACAGGCATTTTTATGAGATCACCTACAGTATTGTCCGTGTGTATGTCCCCCTAATAACTTCTAAACGGCTGGAGTGATTTCAATGGAACTCGGTAAGGTCTTATTACTAATTTTTCCCACGGCGACCGTGCTCTTCAAATTGTATTCTTCTCACCAACCCTACATGGCGGCTTTGCGATATATTTCACTGGCATTCTATATCTACAAATCTATCACTGATATCACCCTGAGATTTTGTACGGTGATAAAGGTCACTACTGCAAGTTCACTTATGAGACTTTTAAAAACCTGTTAACTACAAAAAGAACATGGCGGCCAAGCGAAAATGAAACTCTTAAATAGATTTTTCTCGCGATTTAAGCATCTGAACGCAGAGAAACTTGGTACAGCAAATGTTTATACACATTGCAATTCACTGGCATGTAATTTAGTTCAATTGTTTACATAATCTCAAGATGGTGGCTGCGCGCAATTTTAAAATAAAGTTTTTATTTGTTGTGTCATAATCATGTGATCGAAGTGAAAGTTTGAATAATGAACCTAGCAATAATTTCCATTTAATGGTACACAACTCAATGGCCTATACATATAATAATCCAACATGGCGACCATCCGAAATAATTTGACAGTTCTCAATATCAACGAATCTATTACAGCAATCAAACTGAAATGTTGTTTGTTGATAGAGGCAATTAACATAAGTAGAAAATATGAAAATAGGCTATTTAGTTCTTCAAGGAACTACTTGTTGTCTTTTATAACCAAATAACATATCAGTTTTAAGAAATTGGTACGACTTCTATCTTGTATTTGTGTAAGCAATTGAAGTTCGTCATGAGTCATTATAAGTATTATCACAATCACACTGTATCTTGTGACGCAGAATGTCCCCTTTCAAACCAATCAAAGTGTAGAGAATCAATCAGTTTGGTGCGAGGGAGTTATAGTGTCACAATTAATAGCACTTGACGGTCAATTAGCTAACTGCTTAACGTAATCGGGCGTTGTGTAATTAATTACAGTGAGCTATGTATCCTACCAGGCGCAATGAAGGTCCCTGCAGCTCAAGTCGTTGGCGGCTCCTTAGCACTCGTAGCTACCCTGGAAGGTACACCAAACAGTGTTGGTAAGGGGACTCATACACAGCTTCACTAATATCTGACATAGAGTTATGACAGCTTACAAACTTATAGTTAATACTTAGGGCTTTTATTTGAGACTAGCTGTACCCGGCATGCAATGCGTTGCAATGCCAATCAAAGAAAGTGTTGGCGTTGTAACTTTGTATGTTGAAGTGCTTTTGGATTCCCAATTTTGTTTTTGTTTTTCTGGTAACCACCTCTAAACTATTGTAAAATTGATTTACTATCTCAAAACGATCATGGGAGCGTGCTCAACAACCCACCGAATTTTCATCGCAATGAAATGAATGGTATATGAACGCATACGGGACTTCGTTGAAACGATTCGAGCACCGTCACCCATTTATTGAATATACTCGTACGCTACCTACTGTAAAATGGATTTACTATGTGAAAACCTTCCCTAGAGTGTACACAACAACTCATGAAAGTTTCATCGCAATCGGATGAATGGCATATGAACGCATACGGGTTTTTTGCTTAAACGATTCGCGCGACGACACTCATTTGTTTAATCTACTTGTGCGCCACCCATTGAAAAACGGATTTACTAATTCATACACCTTCGCAGGACTGTGCTCAACTCCCCAAAGTTTTATGATAATCGGATGAATGTTATATGAACGCATACGGGACTTGGTTGAAACGATTCGCCCATTAATTGAATCTAATCGTGCGCTACCAATTGGAAATTGTATTTACTAAATCAGAAATCTTTTCGGGAGTGGAAACAAAATTTCTCCAAATTTCATTGCAATCGGATGAATGGTATATGAACGCATATAGAACATTGTTTTAACCATTCACGTGCCGTCGCTCATTTGTTGAATCTACTTGTGCGATACCTATTGTAAAGTGGATGTACTAAGTCAGAAACCTTCCCTGAAGTGTACACAACATCTCACCCAAGTTTCATCGCTTTCGGACAAATGGTATATGAACGCATACGGGACTATGTTGAAACACTTCGCGCGTCGTCGCTCATTTGTTGAATCTATTCGTGCGCTACAACTTTCATATTTATTCACCTTTTAAACCTTCTCTGGACTTCCACAAATAATTCAAGACCAAAATTAGCCAACTCGGTCCAGCCGTTCTCGAGTTTTAGCGAGACTAACGAACAGCAATTCATTTATATATAGATATGAAGGTGAACAGTATATCAAGTATTGCGTGATTTATTGGTGGGACAACATTTGTGATTTTTTAAACATCATGAATCACAAAAAGCACGATTTAACAAGAAATACCAGTCTGAATCGAATGATTTTTCTATCATATAAAGAAAGCATATGAATACCGAGGATGAACCACCATTAATGTTACATTGTCAATAGAATGTTCATAAAAAAAATTGTCTTTCAAAAATAGTCTTATGTTAAATTTTCCAAGTAGGCTATATCTTAATTATTAGCCTATTTTCAATTTTGAAAAAATAGGCTTATGAGATCACCTTTTGTCCGCGTGTGTGTGTGTGTGTGTGTGTGTGTGTGTGTGTGTGTGTCCCTAATAACTTTTAAACTGCTGGAGCGATTAAAATGAAACTCTGTAAGTTCATAGTACTATTCCGGGCGACCTCGACCGTGCCCTTCAAATTTTGTTACGTCTCACCAATCCAACATGGCGGCTGTGCGAAATATTTCACCAGCATTCAATATCTCCGAAACTATTCCCGATATCACCCTGGAATTTATTACAGTGATAAAGGAATCTACTAGAAGTTCGCCTATGTGACTTTTGAAAAACTGGTAACTACAAATCCAACATGGCGGCCACGCGAATTTGCGACTTTTAAATAGACGTTTCTCGCGATTTATCCAACCAAACGCAATAAAACTTGGTACAGTATATGTTTATACACATTGTAATGCTCCGACATCTTACTTGGTTCAATTGTTTATATAACCACAAGATGGCGGATGAGCGAAATATTTCACCGACATTCTATATCTCTGAAACTATTAGCTGTATCACCCTGAAATTTTATACGGAGATATAGGGCACTACTGGAAGTTCACCTACAAGACTTTAAAAAAGCGGTTAACTATAAAACGAACATGGCGGCCAAGCGAATTTGAAAATTTTAAATAGACCTTTCTCGCGATTTAATGTTTCAAACGCAATGAAATCTGGTACAGGAAATGATTATACACATTGTAATGCACTGGTATCTAATTTAGTTCAATTGTTTACATAACCTCATGATGGCGGCTGTGCGAATTTTAAAATTAAGTTTATATTTTTGTGTCGTAATCAAGTGATCGAAGTGAAAGTTTGATTAATGAATCTACGCAATAATTTTCCTTCAAAGGTACATGACTCTATGGCCTATACATTTAACAATCCAACATGGCGACCATCCGAAATATTCAGACGACTCTGAATATCTACGAATCTATTATAGCAATCAAACTTATTTTTTAAGGTTCATAGGGGCTATGAACTTAAGTTCACCTATAGGACTTTAAATAACCTGGTGATCACAAATCCAACATGGCGGCGACGCGAAATATAAATATTCACATGGACGTTTCTCGCAATTTAATCATCCGAGTGCAGTGATACTTGGCACAGTAAATCCTTTTACGAATGTTAATCCACTGGCATCTAATTTATTTCAATTGTTTCCATAACCACAAGATAGCAGCTGGGCGAAATTTTAAAATCTCCTTGTAACTTCTTGTGTCCTAATTATGCGATTGAAGTTTGAATGCTACGGTACACAATAATCTGCATGTAACAGTACATAACTCTAGGACCTACATATATAAAATCCAACATGGTGACCATACGAAATATTTAGTCGGTTCTCAATATCTACGAATCTATTACAGCAATCAAACTGAAATTTTGTATGTTGATAGTGGCAGTTAACATAAGTAGGATATATGAAAATAGGCTGTATAGTTCTTCACGGAACTACTTGTTTTTTAATTTAATTTCATGAATGAGGCTCATCCTCCGTATTCATGCGATTTCATTTCAGGAAGAAAATAATTCCCTTCAGACTGTTATTTCGTGTGTTTTGTGATTCATGACGTTTAAGAAATCTCACCAATAAATCACGCAATACTTGATATACTGTTCACCTTCATGTATTAATTAAAGCCCTAAGTTTGTAAGCTTTCACAATTCCATGTTACATGTTAGTGAAGCTATGTTAACTGTGTGCAATAGCTCCTACTAGCGGTGTAAGAGCCACCTTTTACAATGTTTCGTTTCTCGACATGAAGATAAAACACCTGGGGCGGCGGGGATTCGCTGGAGAGAACTCGTTGCCCCATTTGTTACCCAGTAGGTGTATTGAAATAATCAGTGGATAACGATGCCTGTGTGGTTTACTGCAATTATTTTTCATTAGCTGAGTTTAATCAAAAGATACGTTCATGATCGTCGGTGTGTACAGGAAATTTACTACCAGAATGGAGCATTTTACAGGGGCAAAGTTCAAGAGAATGTGTGAAGAATTGGTGTTCAAATGGAATTTGTTATCCACAACAGTGTTATTAATTCTTGTCTACCAATGCAATACCGCTTGAGTTTGACCACTGCCCAAATAATGCATGTATAGCGCTTGCAGACAGTTTAGAGACGGGTCTGATACACATTTTTCCCTAAAGTAACGGCAATTCAGTCATTGTTTTACATTAGACATCTATATTAGGGGGTTTACATTTGAAATTTCGCTGTTGTAGCTCTAATACTTTTGGAGATGGAATGGTTTACATTTTTAAACCCTGTTTTCTCTACTAAAATATGTCTTCTTAAAAACTGCTATTCCTACAGCTGTGAAACTTTTACTGCAGTTTTACTACAACATATCAATCATAACAAGAAGTGACGAACTAAAGCACCTACTTTTCTTAAAATTTAAGATCCATGCCAATGATTAATATATAAGGATCTATCTAGAATAATGACGAAATTAAGTTGGTAATATCGAAATTTCTAATTAGTTCGAAATACTGTATACCTGGCATAATATAGCCTAATAGAGCACTACAGTTGGCAGCCCTGGTGACTGAATATATTCTTAGTTCCATCTTTTATGGTACAGAATACATAATTTGGTTGAAGTCCTATGGATAGCATGGACGTTACATGCAGTTAAACATTGGATCCAACAGCGCGCGTAAAATCATGTTGGCAACAATGTTATGCATGTATTGATCAGAAATAATCTGAAATAATATGATCTATTGTTGTGTCAGTTTTGAATTAAATCCATTAGTTAGTATAGAAGTTACAAGCATTTTAAAAGTGGACCTATCCGAAGGCTTAGAATCATGTTGGCAGCACTGTAGTATATTAGTTACTCCAAATTAATCTAGAATGCCATGTACTATACGTATGCAAAGTTTAGAACTATTGGCTTGCATACTTTCTGATATATTGATATTAGGTTAACAGAAATAGAGACAGCATTTATTAACAGTTGGCAGCCCTGGTTGCTCTTAAGAATACGCATAGTCGTATCTGTTATGGTACACATAGCACATACGAAATTTGGTTGAAATCCAAATGATAGTATGGAAGTTACATGTATTTAAAGTTGGACCTCCCAGCAGGCTTAGAATCATGTTGGTAGCACTGACGTATATAAGTTACTCCTAACTAATATAGAATGTCTGGTACTATAGGTGTGCGTAGTTTAAAGCTGTCGCCTTGCATACTTTTTGATATATTGGTATTTGGATAAAAGAAATTGAGAACATTTATTAACAGTCGGAAGCCCTGTTGGCTCTTAAGAATACGCTCAGTCATATCTGGTTAAGTAAACATAACACGTACAAAATTTGGTTGACTTCTAATTGATAGTGTAGAAGTTATATGCATTTAAACATTGGACCTATCAGCAGGCTTATAATCATTTTGGCAACACTGCCATGTATGGCCTTCTGGAAATTAAATTGAAATAGTATTATCTATATGTGTGCCAATTTTGAAATAGCTCCCATTCATACCTTCCAAGATATCCAACATGGAGCTCAAATTCCAATTGCGATTTTTCAGCAGTTGGTAGCCCTGACATCATTTTCAGGTAAAGATATTTACTCCTACCAAATTTTGTTTCGATTGCTGCAGCCGGTTAGGAGTTGATAGGAAGGGGGACACACACACACACACACAGTGCCAGCCAGATAGAAGGACAGACACACACATTTGCCCTGATCGATCTCATAAGTCTACTTTTTCCTCATTTTTGCAAAATGTGAAAAGTATGCTATAAAAATACAACCTGGGGGAAAAAAATACTACTGATTTGGTCGCCTCTCAAACAAACTTTCTTCCCCGGTAATTTTGGCGGCAAAATTGGTCAATTTCGTTCCGCGATAACTTCTGATTGGCAATGGCAATTGGGGTAAGGTATCAATCGTCTTTCACTGAATGACAACTCAAGTACTATTGTAGAATTTGCGAGCAGTTCCCCATTGCTGCAGTTAGGAGCGAGTACACAATTTAGAATCACCCTGTTGATGATGCCCACCGACAAACCAATAAATCAAACTCGATAGTGTGATTCATATCACTCCTTCATTTATTGCGGTCCGACTCAGTAGACCAGCCCAATGGATAACAGTGAATAATTGCCCGCCTTCCTTCGCTAAGAATACGAGTGTTATCATTGTTACTGTTCATTGACTGCTGAGCTTCCTTGTCTGTGAGGGGAGGATATCCAGCACAAAATAGAGCTGATAATATTCTTTGGTTTCAAGTAATACTAAAACAAATCGATTCATAGATAACTAGACTCGGCTGCAGCTTGGTGGAAGAAGACAGGTTTTGCCCTTCGTCAAATGCTCCATATCTTCTCTGTATAGGCGGCTTCGGTGGCGTAGTGGGTAGCATGCTGAACTTCTATGCCCAAGATTGCGAGTTCAAACCGGCCAAAGTCGTCGGATTATTAAGAGCGTTAAAAATCCCTCAGTACTGTATGCCTTTTTCGGAGGGGAAGTTAAGCTGGCGGGCCCATGTCATAGATTTATGGCATGTAAAAGAACCTTCCACTAACTACAACTGTCTGCAGCTAGATTTGATTAACGCTCCAAGTTCCAACGTTCGCCGTCCTAGTAAGAGCTGCCCGGCACAGGTTATATCTGACTCAGCACATTGAGGATGGTTTTGAGATGATGAAGAAGATCACTGCTGTGGCATTTGTGGATCTATCTGCCGCCTACGATACGGTTAATCATAGAATATTATTACACAAGTTCTATAAAATTATTAAAGACATCAAGGTAACCAAGATGATAGCTACTCTCCTGGAAAATCGTCGCTTTTATGTTGAATTTCAAGGACGCCGAAGTAGATGGAGAAATCAAACGATTGTTCTCCCTCAAGACAGTGTACTGGCTCCTATTCTTTTCAACATCTACACAAATGACCAGCCATTTTCAGAAGGAACCAAAAGCTTTATCTATGCCGATGACCTTTGATGAAGCTGAGATTTCTTTCTGTAGAGCGAGGTATTTATTATGAGGAAAATCACCTGAAACCAAATCCAGCTAAGACCCAAATTTGCGCCTTCCATGTATTGAATATACAGGCCTCTCAGAGGCTCAATGTATTCTGGACATGGAGTTTACTGGCACATTGCTTTACACCAAAGTATTTGGGAGTTATGCTGGATCGCACATTAACATACATGAAACATTGCCGAAACTTAAAACATAAGATAGCTGCTAGAAACGACATCTTAGGCAAATTGTCAGGAACCAGTTGGGGAACACAACCACAAACAATCAGAACATCAGCTCTCGCTCTATGCTACTCTGCAGGCGAATATGCCTCCCCGGTTTGGTACAGATCAGCTCATGCGAAGCAAGTCGACATCGCTCTCAACGAAAGTTGCAGGATCATTACAGGATGCTTAAAACCAACACCTATTGAGAAGATCCAACTTGTAGCTGGTAATGGTCCTGGTGAGATTCGTAGGGAGGTAGCAGCTAACAAAGAAAGGCTCCAAACATCTACTTAAGAAGCCCGTCCCCTCTATGGATACCATCCTGCCACACGGAGGCTGAAATCTAGAAAGTGTTTTCACCGCACATCAGTTAAGCTTCAAGGGAAAGCAGAGAATGCTAGGATCAAGAACTAACCGCCTTTCCAACTGGATGGAGCCGAAGGAAAGTCTTCCATGTGGGCACCAGGAGAAGTGGACAACCTGGAAAGTCCTTAACAGACTGTGTACATGAGTCGGCAGAGCAAAAGGAAGTGGGATTTCTCAAACGACTCATCACTCTGTGACTGTGGAGAGCAGCAGTGACTTATGTCCTTCAAAGTGCATCGGGCAGCCTCCTCCAGCGATATTGACGTCGCCCAATACTGGGCAAAAATCATCTACCTCTCAAATTTGTTGCTCAATATGTGATTTGTTTGTATAATAGACCTGTATAGATGTAAGGTAGAAATGTAGATATCCTATATTCATATTCTTTTTTAAATATTTGTATGTAATTCCTAATTTTGGTACCAAATGGTACCGTCCACGACACCTAGCTGTGGACTTGGCTACTAGATGCCATCGAAATCAGTGCCCGGTGACAAACGTTGGAACTTAAAAGCATTAATCAAACCTAACGTACACAATTTGGCTTCACACAAGTGGAAGGTTCTTTTACATGCCATAAATCTATGACATGGGACCGCCGGCTTTACTTCCCCTCCGAAGGAAGGCATACTGAGGGATTTCTAACGCTCTTAAAAAATCCGATGACTTCGGCCAGGTTTGAACCCGCAACCTTGGGCATAGCAGCTCAGCACGTGCCTGGTGGAATGAAACAGCTCAATCCATGCATTGAGGCCCTTTGGCATATTAGCATCATAATTTGCCAGTAGACATTATTGCTGGTTCCTAGCGTAAGGCCACGGCTGCCTCCTTCCCTATTCTCACCTGAATCACAAATACACACATCACTACAGCACACCAAGTTATCAGACAGACCCAAGTAGACGGGGCTAATAACCACGATGGCCAAGCCCTTCAAATATAGCAACAGAAACCAATATAATATTATTAATAATAACTACGAGCTTGCGAGCGACTCTATCACCCCAGCTTCAAACTCTCGAGTCGTGTCGAGTTAACACTTCAGAGAGGAGTACAGCATATGTGTTTGGAGTTTCGCTGTTGACCTCGGCTTTTCTGAATTGCGTCTGGGACCTGCCGTCCGTGCGTCTTTCAAGCTTACGCTGGGTCAACCGTTCAAGATAAGGACAGAGGACAGGCAGATGTCCACACATTTGATCTCATAAGTCTACTTCATCATTTTACCCAAGAGCAACTGTACCGTAATAGTACATTATGCAACGAGCCTATATTGGCAATAACTAAGACACGAGTATGTTTATAAAAGGAGCGTATGCGAGTTTTATAATTTCCATACGAGTGTCTTAATTAGCATTATAGGCGAGTTGCATACGACTGTTTATATTCGACGATAATTATTATAACTATTTTATGTTCGAACATAAATATTCATAAATATCTGTCGAGATTTCGCCAGTTTTATGTACTGAACAGAGCGCATGGAACGCAGAGAATACCTTGTATTTGACCATGGCCTCCTCGATTACCCTACTATGACACTAGGCCAGGCAGTGAAATTTAAATTAAAAGGCCGTGGAACTCAGCGCATCTGATTATCTAATTGGTCAAACAACTGTTTCTTGAGCTCTGATTGGTGGGAGAAACTGTTTCATAATGACAAATAGTGTTCTAATGAGCCTCGTTTTAGTACAGTTTTCTGACATATAATAGTCAGGGTCGAACATAAATGTCTGTTCAGGTCAATAGCAAGAGCAAATGTCACATGGAAAGAAGTGCTGTAGGATTTCAACAATCATTTGAATACACGGATGATATAATCAAGTAAGGTGGGGTTCAATCGATAATGCATTACATTTTAAGACAACAATCAAACGTCATCGTAGCGCAAATACTTCCAAAGATATTTCAGTTTTAGTAAAGGGTGAAATTTCTTCCAAATTATTTTAATATATAAGATACTAATAACCAGGGCTCGGATTTCTAGGTGCTAAAAATCGGGATTATATTTATTTTTTATGTATTAAAAATACTTGAAATATGTGTCAAAAAAGTAAAATTATTTAATTACTAGCTGTTACCCGCGGCTTCGCCCGCAATAACATTTGGAATCCCGTTATAACATTAGTTAAATAGATAGATACGCATGGGTCCTAGTGGAAAATAATTCTATCTGAAACCAAAAATGCATGGGACGAAGAAAAAACATCAAAATATCATGTTGGTTTCGGACCCTAAAAGACGTGAAAAATATAATAAAAGTATTAATTTTTTTTTTTTTTGAAATTTTATTCGAATCAATCCTTATGTCATTCCTGGGACTTAAAAAATTCCGGCCAAAAAGTACAAAATCATTAATAACTCCCTAAGTATTCGTCGTATGATGAAATAGCAAGAGACAAAAAAAGATGTAATGTGTTATTGCCTACAACATAGGCCATGTATAATTTTACACTCAGATATATTACGTATTTCACAAAAATACTGGAATGCAGCCGAAATATATCAGAAACCTCTATGGAGATCAAATTGGCAGGTGAAAAGCTGAAGGAAGTAGGAGACTTCTGTTACTTAGGAAGCAGAATAACCAGTGATGGACGAAGCAAAGAGGATATTAAAAGTAGGTTGGCTCAGGCAAAGAAAGCATTTCTACAAAAAAGGAATCTGCTGACATCGAATATAGATTTAGGTATTAGGAAGTCATTTTTGAAAGCCTTTGTCTGGAGCGTGGCGCTCTATGGAAGTGAAACTTGGACTATTGGTGCAGCAGAAAAGAGGAGAATTGAAGCATTTGAAATGTGGTGTTACAGGAGAATGATGAAGATCAGATGGGTAGATAGGGTTACAAACAAAGAGGTATTAAGACGAGTGGGAGAGGAGAGATGTTTCTGGCGACTGCTAATGAAGAGAAGAGATAGGTTGGTAGGACACATACTAAGACACCCAGGAATAGCAAGCTTAGTTATGGAAGGAAGGGTCGAGGACAAAAACTGTAGGGGTAGACCAAGGTTAGAATATGTTAAACAGATTGCCTCCGATGTAGGGTGTCGGAGCTATGTAGAGATGAAACGATTAGCTCAGGACAGGGAGGCATGGAGAGCTGCATCAAACCAGTCAAAAGACTGAAGACTCAAACAACAACATATTACGTTTACCCTCCCCCATAATTTCACCCCTCCCCATGGGCCCCTTAAATTGGATTTATGAAAAAACGGCAAACACCTGTTTAGTTATTTTTATGCTGATTTTTTTTGGCTGAGTTCCAAACTCCTCGCTTATGTCGTTTAAGAGATACACGCTCCGTTAGGAATCCTTCAATCCCCACTTTCACCCCTTTCACCTCATAATATACACCACATCGAAAAACCCTCAGACACGTGTCTTCTTATTTTTAGCCTACTTTTCACATTTTGCAAAAATGAGGAAAAAGTAGACTTATGAGATCGGGCAAATGTGTGTCTGTCTGTCTGTCTGTCTGTCTGTCAGTCCTTCTGTCTGTCTGTCGGGCTGTGTGTGTGTCCCCCCCCTATCAACTCCTAAACGGCTGCAGCAATCGAAACAAAATTTGGTAGGAGTAAATATCTATACCTGAATATCTCACGGCCATATTTGAAAATGATGTCAGTGCTACAAACTGCTGAAAAATCGCAATTTAAATTTGAGCTCCATGTTGGATATCTTGGAAGGTATGAATGGGAGCTATTTCAAAATTGGCACACGTATAGATAATAATATTTCACTTTAATTTCCAGGAGGCCACACAAGGCAGTGTTGCCAAAATTATCATAAGCCTGCTGATAGGTCCAAATTTTAAATGCGTATAACTTCTATACTATCAATTGGATTTTAACCAAATTTCGTATGTGCTATGTGTACATAAACAGATATGGCTGAGCGTATTCTACAGATCCACCAGGGCTGCCAACTGTTAATAAATGTTCTCAATTTCATTTATCCAAATACCAATATATCAGAAAGTATGCAACCCGACAGCTTTAAACTACGCACACCTATAGTACCAGACATTCTATATTAGTTAGGAGTAACTTATATACGTCAGTGCTACCAACATAATTCTAAGCCTGCTGAGAGGTCCAACTTTAAATACATGTAACTTCTATACTATCATTTGGATATCAACCAAATTTCGTGTGAGCTATGTGTACCATAACAGATACGACTATGTCGATTCTTAAGTGTAACCAGTCTGCCAACTGTTAATAAATACTGTCTCTATTTTTGTTACCCTAGTATCAATATATCAGAAAGTATGCAAAACAATAGCTCTAAACTTTGCACACGTATAGTACCTGGCATTCTAGACGAATTTGTAGTAACTAATATACGTCAGTGCTGCCAACATGATTCTAAGCCTGCTGATAGGTCCAATTTTAAAATGCATGTAACTTCTATACTAACTAATGGATTTCATTGAAAATTGACACAACAATAGATCATATTATTTCAGATTATATCTGCCCAATATATGTATGTTACTGTTGCCAACATGATTTTATGCGCGCTGTTAAATCCAATGTTTAACTGCATGCAACGTCCATGCTATCCATTGGACATCAACCAAATTTTGTATTCCGTACCTTAAGAGATGGAACTAAGAATATATTCAGTCACCAGGGCTGCCAACTGTAGTTCTCTATTAGGCTACATTATGCCAGGTATACAGTATTTCAAACTAATTAGAAATTTCGATATTACCAACTTAATTTCATCATTATTCTAGATAGATCCATATAGATTAATCATTGCCATGAATCTTAAATTATAAGAAAAGTAGGCTCTTTAGTTCGTCACGGAACTTCTTGTTAATGATGAGTTTATATGCCGAGTATCACATTCCCCAATGAAACCAATCGGGAGATATTGCTATTCAATGAAATGCAGGTCTACCCCCTTAACACCCCTTTAGAACCTGAATATCCAAAAATCCTTTTTAGTGGGCGTTTGCGGCCCTTGAGGAAGCTGCATACCAAATTTCATTCCAATCCGTTCGGTGGTTTCTGAGATTTCGTGATGAATGAATGAGTGAGTGAGTGGTATTTGAGCTTTATATAGTAGATAATTTCGATTAAATGTGAATATATAGGGGCAGATGACCTCGTAGTTCCGCCCCTTAAAACAACAATAACTAACTATAATGTGAATATAAACAATATGCAGTACTCACGAATGTTATGTCGCACTGACTGCTGAAGCATTACAATACACAACGAGATACATCTTCAGGTTGTCCATCACAAATGACCGACGATTATCGCGAAACACTTCTTCTGAAGGCGCGAAACTGCGGCAATATGTTTCTTGCCCTTGAGGTGTTGTGTAACTTGAGATCGCTGTTCAGCCTTGATTGCTTTCCCACATGGTTGGCAGAACAGAATTCCACCATCAGAAGTAAAATTATATTTTAATTCTGCCAGAGATGATAACTTGTAGTGGTTTTTACTTTAGGCATCGTAGAACTGCCTTACACTTCACAGTGCCAGAAATGAACTGCATGTGAGTGACACTGGTTCCAGGTAGCTGAAGGGGTCTAGCACATGGAGCAATATGGCTATGGACAAGGAATTCCCCGGCTTCCACAGTGAGTGGCACGGGGCGTCAAGTTAAGAACAACACAGTTGCAAGCTGACATGCGCTATGCATGAAGTTTACATAGCTCACAGGTTTTTCCCCGTTGAAGTAACACAGAGCAAATATACAATAAACTGAAAGATCTAGCAAACTGATTAAAAAATGTAAATATTATGTCTTTTTATGTGCTAATAAGTGAAAAGCAGGAATTTATGTATTTATAGAAAAAATGCTTAAAATTTGTATTTACATAAAAATATATTTATTTACCAAAAAATCCGAGCCCTACTAATAACATAACAATCAAAGGCATACGCACTGACCTGGAATCATTACAACAAAGAGTAGTGTCTCGTAATGCAAAACTACGACACGGTTGTTTTACCAGAAGCGACAGAAACAACATTAATTGGGGGGATGACAAGAATTGATGACATCGAGAAACAAGAACAGGAACGGACAATTCTTAGAAAGATACACGGCGCTGTTCTCCAGACGGAACTTGGAACAGACACCATCACAGAGAGGCCTACAGTTCTATGGACAACTGTGGAGGATGGATCAAGAGAGACTCACTAAGAACATTTTTAACATCATTAATACAAGTAAATTAAGGACCAGTTGGACGAGAGAAACACAGGAGGACCTGAAGACGATATTAAGGACAGGAATCAATTCAGAAATAAAATCAGAAACAAGAAATTTAAACAATTCTCAAGAAAAGAAATAGGGATACAATGGACAGAGGAAAGGAAGAATAAACACAGTGAATCAATGAAGAGGATTTGGGAGGAAAAGAGAAGTGGAAAAACAAGTGAAGCTGTGATTGGCTCAAGTTGGCACGATCTCCCAAAGATGATGATGATAATAATAATAATAATAATAATAATAATAAAAATCAATAAATAATAATGAATATGGATCATCCCCAGGCATGAGTTAGCTGCACTCCGAACTCTCCCGATGAGCGCCGAACGATCGACGCTGTAGATAGTTATCCCACGCCGAGCGCGCGGCCAGTAGACGTCCAAGTCCGGGGCCGTCGGGACGCTCCTGTGGGCAGCTGTTCCGAGAACACTACGCGTCTTGTATCAGTGTACGGCGGTAACACTCAATGATCGAAAGGATATTTTCAATTCAACTTCAAACATAATCATTGATGAATTAAGGAAGATTTGAATAATTCATGTTATTCATCCTAACGACACTTTGCGAAACATAATCATCTAACAAGTGTGGTGACAGTGAAACTAGACATGCGACCTGGGATAATATGTTTGTGTCTGGCAGTGTGCACTTCAGTGAGGATGCAAGTTCTGCTGGAGGAAACAGGTAGGTCATCTGTTAGTGCGTTCATACAAGAACACAGGTTGTGTGTGAATTCTCAGATGTTGTGGGGAGTCCTAAAGGTCCAAATCGGTTAATTTTGAGATTATTTTACACTTCCTTACACATTAATAATCTTTGATTCATTCTGAATAATTTGGTATGCGTTTTATTATAATCGTACAATAGTTACTATTTTATTCATTTTTATTATATTACTGTAATCCTAATTCTTCTTAACAAGGTTTTATAAACAGCATATCTCACAAAATATTTGGTCTAGAAGGCTGTGGTTTGGCTTATACTCCAAAGGAAATCATCAGTTGGCCATTGCGTCGAAAAGACTGTCAGCGGTTGATGGTCACCCGACATCCCTGTCTAACGGGCACAATACACTTATATAGTTGTTTCTACAACTGCAACTAACTTTCGCCCAAACCTTTAGACATAGATTTAATAGCCCAAGTGTAATGATCTGATGGTGATCACTTGACGAAACTGGTCTTCCAAGTGTATTTATATATAAAATAGCTGAAGTACCCGTTCTTCGAATGGCTTTTAGTACTTGCTGGCCTGAATAATTAATATATAATCACACATTCGTAATGTAGTTATGTTATTTCCATGTTACCAACTACATGTGTAGACTACATGCATTTTCACTCACCCAATTATTAATCAGAGGTAGGAAAGTGAAAATTCTCAGCCTGCTTTCTGTCGACCGACTGGGTCAGGGAATGGAATGAATGAAACCCCCATCTAACAGCGAGGATATGAACTGTGCCGGCTGCCGAAGCCTGTCGCACTCTCCTGGGGCAATGATTAAATGAATGACAGATGAAATGAAATGATAGTGGAGATTGTTGCTGGAATGAAATTGTGACAGGGAAAACCGGAGTACCCGGACAAAAACCTGTCTGCCTCTGATTTGTAGGTGAGAAAGTGCGTTTATATATTGGAAATAAATATCAGCTTCTATGTAGTAAAAGTGATATAACCTGTCTTAAATATTGAACACCTATCGTTTAACGTCTTCATACTATATTTGAACATATAAACATTATGCTAAATATACATCAAACTTGATAGCAATTATCATATCCGCAATAAGTAATATTGCGGAAACTACGTACCATGTCATGATAAAGGGTAACAGTAACGGAACAAACTTCAATCGTCCCAAGTAATAATAACAAAAACAAATTAATCACAGAAAAAATGTCTAAGTTTATGCCGTGTCTTGTGCGATATTACGCCTAATAACTCCGAGATGGTTCATTAGCGGACTCTTATGGTCTATTTGCGGACTACCAAAGGAGAAGCAAACTGTGTGATACCTCAATTCTTATTTTGAACACCTCTGCTAATTTACTGCGAGAGCTAAACGCTGAAACCGTCTTTCACCTCCCTATAAAGGCTTCCAAAATGATTGTATATTCAATTTCAGGTCCAAGCAATTAAAACTCAGCAATTTTTCTAGGTTTACGCCGTGTTTAGTTCGTTTTTTTAAATTGGCCGTGAAAGGCAAAATACCAACTTTATTGAAATAAATTTGCCCAGTTTTGCAGAAAGATTAATATGAACCCTAAATAAACTAATGTGACAGTCGGTAGTCTTCGACACATTCGTCTGTGAATTTGGGTTTCTGATCATGGTAAAAAACGACAAAAAGCAGATAAATAGTGGCCAACTGAAATATTCAGTTAACAAAAAACAAATCGATAAAACCGATGAAAGCATATCGTGCAAAGTAGAAAGTACTATAGCATTGTGAAACAGCGTAAAGATCCAAATACTCACGTACAATAACCGGCACAAAGAGTATAAAATTAGACTCAAAATCACGTCTCGTTTCGGACCCCACAAACTACCTCTATAAATAAAACAGTTCATGTAGAGACTAACATAGACTAACATCGCTCGGCGTTGACCGTGTTTTATAAGACATATTTAGGTTTCACTCGCTAACCGTTGGAGATACACGAAAAGTAATAAGGACCTCTCGGATAGAAAATTAAATTTTAAAGCTCGAATATGCCTTCAAAAATTTGCTATTTATTAGCGTTCTCTTTTTATTTGAAATGGAAATATGAAATTTTGAAACCAAAGGGTGTAGTGACGTCACTAAAATGGTCGCCATTTTTAAATAGTGCAAAATATCGAAATCAAAAGTAGCCTGTGTGTAAACGTGGTAAATCAGCTACATCCGTGCAAAATTTCATTTCAATCGGACCAGTGGTTCTTGCGTGATTGAGTGACAGACAGGACGACAGACAGACAGACAGACAGAAACACACCATCTAATTTTTATATATTAGTATGATTTATTAATCTCATATATTTATCACAATTAGAGAATAACCCATTAATTAGTTACATTGAATTCAATTTTCAGTGACACTGTTAGTTGTAATATTTGTGGGGGAAAGTGAAACTGTGTGAAAATGCTTCAAAACGAAATGGCCTTACTTTAAGATCAATTTTCTCAAAATTATTCTTTTCAAAATAACAGCCCCGTTTTCTCAGGAACTACTGGTGGTATCTCCATAATTATTTTCCATATATAAAAAACAGATAACACACACTAATACAGTCATCACAATTTACACCGGTTATCAGACAGATTCTTCACACACCCAAAGTACTCGGGGCTACATGACCGCATTGTCGCAGCCCCTAAACTTAAGAACCAACCAACCAACCATTTTATATATAATGTATATTGCACACCGATACTGTGGATCCTCGAAGAGCTAATTTGCTCAAGTAGATAGTTAAAAGAAACTCCAAATATTTAATTAGAAAACTAGAGGCTCAATGAAAAAATATTTAAAAAATGCTATTAAAGTTTTCCATATGAATGAGGATCAGTTCACTGAGGAAGAACCAATAAAAAGTCTGTAAAATAAAATAATTCATATATCTAATAGATGGTGAGAAAATGGGGCATTTATATTGCCATATTAACATTGGCAATACAGGGCTTTACAACTCCCGTTAATTAATGTTATTGGTTTCACGTCCCTTTTAACTACTCTGGCTTCTAGAGACGCCAATTGTCAGGAGATTTGCGTTATCTGTATATTTGAGACACATTCGTGCTCGCTTACAACTCGAGAACAGCTGCTCCGTGTCCAATGGGGACAACCCCCTCGAAATGAACTGCTTTAACCGGAACTTCACGAAGCTGTGCGACGTGAAACCAGTCTCAAATTATAAAAGCCGCCTTGTCCAACACTAGATAGTAGTTTAATAATGATAGTTTTTGTTAAGATAGTTTCTAATACTTTTGATACAACGAAACATGTGCGTGTTAATTTATTTATTAAATTACTCTCTAGAGATTGACAAGGCTTGCCACAGTGGGTGAGTGGTCAACGTGTCGGTCTACTAACCCCAAGCTTGCAGGTTCGCTCCTGGCCGTGGTAAATGTTTTTTTTTGAAAGGTGGCAAAAATTACGACACGCAAGTCATACGATGTTGGTATGTCAAAAAAACCATTTGAATTTAGTAGCCCGTGTTCATAATGGAAAAAATAATCTCGGGAGTTTCCGCCAACACGAAGTTCCTCATTTCTTTCCTAGAATGCGCTATAGTGCTTTGATAGTGCTTTAAGGAACAACAACGAAATTCGATATGCAAGCTACCCTCTGGGTGTCAAATAACGAAGCTATCACCCGGCACCCAAGGCCATATGATATTATTATTATTATTATTATTAGTAGTAGTAGTAGGAAATAAAGAGCGGTTCTGGGGCAGGGGCTAATGCGCAAGATGGCCGCCGCGCGCAACCAGTCTATGTTATTCTTATGGAGGGGTCAGTCAGAGCTGGGGCAGGGGCTAATGCGCAAGATGGCCGCCATGTCCTGAGACCGTGAATAATGTCACAGGGGGAGTTCGACAGTGTAGTCGCTAAATGGAATATTTATTATTATTATTATTATTATTATTATTATTATTATGTAATTATTGATTAATCATGTACAATCAAGACCAGTCTTATATAATCCACTTTATAATTAAGTGGCAGAATTCTTGGATGTCACTGTGGAGTCCCCGGTCTGAGTCCTGGCTTTGCCAAGAAATATAATTTCTGGTCTGATAGTTGGAATGGGGTACACTCAGCCTTGTGAGGCAAAACTAAGAAGAGTGGGGTTAATTCATACTCAGCCATTTTGCCTAACCCAACTTTACCTAACCTCACCTAACCTAACCTAATCTAACCTTACCTAACCCAACATAACCTTAGTTCACCGAACCAAGCATTTCCTCACTTAACTTCACCTAACTTAACCTAACCTAACCTAACCTAACTTTACCTAACCTAACCTTTAAAGCTAAGCCAAAGGCTAATCAACACACTCAAAGTATATAAGGGCACATGCAACTATCTTTTTTTTGCTAGTCTTATAGAGAGTAAGGTAAAGCTAACAATTGCACTGTGGCTACTGTGCAAAATGTTCGCTACACACAACCAGCTTAGGATTACAAAGTCAGTTAAGTTTTAAAAAGTAGAAGCTTTTATTCATTTTTTTTTCTTGTCATTTTCATATTTTACACATTGCAATTTGTCAAATTCCAATTTACAGTTTTTAAAATTTTAGTTTTAAGTTTTTTGAATTTTGTCAGTATGGAAACATGGATTTTTCAATTTTGTTGTTTACATGTTTTTGATTTAGTCCGTGTCTAAAGTTTATATTTGCCAAACACGATTTTTTCATTACATATAACAAGGCTGTATACCTTATCCCAAAGCATATAGGTAATACATGGGATATACTATACTTTTGAGTACCTAGTTTAGCTAACTAAAGCATTTTCTCAAAATTACTAGAGGTTAACAGTTTGGATTAGGAGTGGGGGGGGGGGGGGGTGAGTAGTAATTAAACATTTCCAAGCAGTGTTCATACAATATTTTTTTATTCATTTTAAATATATTTACACTATTTACACATAATACATTTGTTATAATTACAGTTGTTTTATTTATGTTTGCGTATGAATACCATTCTTTCTTTTTGTGTTTTCTATGTTTAGTGCTATTGTTTTATTTCCTAAATTGTTTTGTTTTATGTATTTGCTATATGCAGGCAGAGGATTCTGATATTCTTAACTTAACTCTTTAAGCATGGTCAATGATTGAGTAATGACCATAGGCATGAGTACCTATACCATTAGTATCAATTACTCGTTTATCATCACCAGGACACAAAGCAATTTTGTTTAGTCTTATAGATGATATGTCATGGTGTTTAGAAGCGATAATGTTCATTGGTATTCTTTTTACATTGTTTTTCATGACACAATCCTTATAATCTTGAAAGCTTATACAATTTTTGACAACACCTCTACTAATACCTTTAATCTTTTTGATTTCTTTACCATTTATGTCTAAAGCATACATTTTAGCTCTAAGTCCAACAAATGCTTTTATAATTTGTCCACAAGCCTCGTCTTTAAATTTTCCCAACGTTTTCTTGTTTGATATAGAGTAACATATATGATTAGTAGGATAATCAGATGTGTCCAGGTGTTCTAGAAAATCCAACTTGTCTTGATATGCATCTTGAGTGTTAACCAAATAAATGAACGAGTCAGTATCCATATACATGAGTTTAAGATTGTCCATGCCATAATAGGGTAGCAGGACATCATAGTGGTGGGAATACATGAGGGTTTTTGAAATATCCAGTATACACATTCCAATATATATAGGCTTATTGAATACAATGTTACGTTTAGCCATGTGAAAAGCAGCTAGGTTAGGACCATAAATTGTTCTGTCAATAAATGTCGGCTTTGCTATTAGCTTTTCAGCCTTTTTGCTGTCAGTCACAAGACGTATGTCTATTCTTTTACGAATATTTTCCATTGTTTTTCTAAAAATGGCATTGTTGAATAATTTGTATAGATTTTTCTCAAAATCATTTTTGGCTTGTTTTCGAAGGTTGTTATTAAAATCAACGTATGCCTTTAGCCAAGGTCTTTGTTTAAACTTTAACACACGATGAATTTTTACCAATTTTAGTCCATGATCTAAAGCCTGTTTAAGTGCCATGTAATGAACAACGTACCGCCTTCGATTTCCAAGATGAGGAATTAGTTTCTTGAGAGACGAATCCTTAGGTTGTGTACACTCTGGTAGGAAAGGTAAATCGTTGTGTAGATCATGAAGGTTGCATGGGTAATCAACATCAACGTCTAGAATGTACCCCACAGGATCGTCTTCCTTTAGTGTTTCTAGATCAACCGTATCTGGAGAAACCCACTGAAATCCACCATAAGGAAGAGAGTGACACATAGCCCACCCATATTGGTTGTTGGCATCATCATAGGTAATAAACTGCGATGGTTTCTCAGAATCATAGGTTTCCATGTATTTATTGTTAGCTTCAGCATACCGATGAGACACCTGACATATGCCTCCACGTATTCCAGACTCTATTAAAAGAATCTGATCGTAATCCTGTAGCAATTCCAGTTCAATTCCAGTGTAAAGGAGCATTGCCTCGAAACTTAAACCAGGCGAAGTAAAGAAGTGTGCAGCATCCACTCGATGTGTTTCTAATGTTTTGTTTCTGAACGTTTCAAAGCTGTCTGCAAGTAGGAGTACATCTGAAGTTAGGTAGAGGTCACTATACCCCCCTAGAGTTTTAATGTTGAACTGATTCCATACATTTTTGGCATGTTCATAGTCGTCTTGACTAACATCTTCTTGACTTAATTTGTTAAAGAATGCCTCTTTTGGAGGTAAACACGTTTCATTTAACTTTTCCCATGAATCGATGTAATCATAACAAAATACACCTTTACGAGTCATGAGCATTGCATTTTCTTTTCCAAAGTACTTGTCTGTTTCAGGGTATGATGTTAAATTGGAAACTAAGTTTTCCAAACTACTTGGCATTAACCGAAACGTGTCCACAAATCGAAGCTTAACATTTCCTACATATTTGGTGAAGGAAATGTACTTTTCTTTGGAGTTAGCAATAACATCTACTCTCTCAGTAGTACATCCCAATTGTTTAACAATGAAATTTGCATCGTAACCACTCATATTATGTAGAAATACAGGAACGGGGTTACGTGTTTTACACCTCAAATTACAGTTATTGTGTGCACTTCCACGGTATTCCCCTGTAATATGGCAATGGTCTCGAACTTTCCAGTCCTCTTTGGTAAATGGTTTATGACACAAATAACAGGTTTCAGAACATTGGAACTCTGCTTCTTGATCCTGAGTTAAGGCCTTTGGAACATTTAAGCTGTAAATGCGATCGATTTCATTAGCTATTGAGATCAAACAGTCCATAAACTTTTCTGCAGCGTCAGGTCCACGATAAATAACAGGTTGGCTTGGAAGGTTTGTATTTATGTGTTCCACAGTAGGTGAGGGTTTAACATATATACCAAAGCTCATAGGAACATGACTCTGGTATGGCACTGTATAACTTGCCTCAGGATTGGGTAGACATGTTTGATATGGTAGAAGTATACTTTCAAAATCTGCATAGATAACGTAAGGTATTCTTAACATTTTTTCAACATTTAAGAATTTCACAATTGGGTTTTTAATAGGCATTTCAACCCTAGCAATGTCATGTTGGATACACACAGCTCTATGTTCTTTTAATTTTTCCATTCCTTGTTGTCCATAACGATTATCAAAGTGAGTAAAACACCGTTTACACGTATATATCTTATGTTCATAGTGGGTAATCTGATGTCTTACTAGTTTATCAAAATCTTTGATAAAGACGTAGTGGTTCTGTCCAGATGAAGAACTTAGTAGGAGGAGGTCACGATGGTCTTGTAGCTCTTGATCCACAACCTTTAGAGGAAACACTTTGTTGTCTTTTTCCAGTCCAAATACATTTATGGATATGTCGTTGGCTTTCTCAAATTTGGGAATGTCAGCTAGCGATGTAGGAAATGATATTACTGAAAAATCATACTTGTTTTCCAGATCCTTGTATTTACTAACGCGTTTAGCATCAGTTTTAACCAGTTTTGCTAAAATAGCATACATAAAACACCTCTCGTCCTTAAAGTTTTGAGGATTAATGCAGGCTTTTCTTGCTTGTATAGCTGCTGGTAATGGAATATATGTGCTGCCACGCAGGGGATTGTACTTATTTATTTTCAATCGAACTCCTTCCACTGCTAACAAAGCCCAATTACTGCCTTTTAGCTCAGATTCTTCCATTTCAGTAGTTAACTTTGTAAATTGTGTTTCCAAGAAACTACTTAAGTCTGTTTCCAAAAATAGGGCCTGATTTCGTGTTTTAAAAGCACGATCTGTAATTTCATTCGTAGACGTATGAATGAATCTACATTCAGCCACAAGATTAACTTTTATTGACTTGTGCATTGCTAGTTCTTTCTGCATAGCTTGTATTATTTGCTGTTTGGCCTCTTTAAGGTATGAATTTAAATCCTTACACGTATCACAACGTATAAAATAGGATTTAAGACGACCTTGAAAAGACGTTTCATATTCAGTAAGTCCATTATTATCAGGAACCATTGAGAGCAGATAATGTTTTGTAGGCTCAGTTTTTTGTCTTTTAGCTGCTGACACAATATTACAACATTCTTCATGGCGACGTCCATTGTAGGCATTGTTGAATTTACTGCCACAAGTTTTGCACTCATAAAATTTACCACACGATACTTCGTGACGCTTTCTATCATAGTCCCGAAGAAAAGTCTTTCCACACTCTTTACACATATAGCTAGGCATGGTTTTTTCCATTATGGATGTTGATTTTCTGCAAACAGCTGCTTACTGCGTATCACAAGGCTGTAGGCTGGTCAGTGAGACGGACTTTCACGATGTGAACACTGCAAAAGGTAGTAATCAACTGATTGTATTCCTGCTAAGAGACCTCTTATATAACCTAATCAAGACCAACAGCTACTTACCACGTAGTACACGGCTAGAGCCTACTGGGTGAGACGATCTTTCACGATGTGATCACTGTTAAATGTAGTAGTCAACTGAAAATATTCTTACACCCTACTAAAGGTTATCAAGTACTTACTGCATATCAAAAGGCTGTACACTCATATGTTAGACACTCTCTCTTGCTAACGAACCCTATATTCCCTATAAATGGCTATACATGTTAGTTCTAAACACTTAATGGTTATTTATGTATTAACTTTATATACACAGCTTATACGAGCACGTTTTTCACGCAATAAAACTTTGTCAAATAGCCACATGTGACACGCAAAGTATGTTTCCGCTATCTAGCGGTGACTATGAGAACTACCTGAACGACAGCATGGCACCTAGCGCTCTGTATCATTACTGAACGATCAGCATGCTATCTAGCGGTCGATATCAAAAATTAGTCAACTACCAGCATGCTACCTACCGGTCGATATGACAACCCACTCAACTACTAGTATACATCCCAATAATGAACACATTTGCTCATATCCACTAACAATACACATAGCGGGTTTGCTTTATCGTTTAATACAAATATATCTTGTTAAATAATGTAACAAAAAGTTACATGGCACAATTGTACGGGAATGTTGCATTACCTAAAATGTAATAGTATGTAAGTGTTTAACATTTACAATAGGCTTATAATGAAGGATTATGGTGGTGGCTTATCGTGGTGGCTTATTGTGGTGGCTTATCGTGGTGGCTTAAGATGGTGGCTTATGGTGGTGGCTTATGGTGGTGGCTTATGTTGGTGGCTTATTTTTGGTGGTTTACGTTAATACCTTATTTGTAATGGCTTATTTGACAAGTTATTTTTGTCAATGTATTTAGAGGATTTTTCTCTTGGTCTTGGAAAGTATTTCAACCCTTTTTTTATGGTAGCATAATGCTTACCGCCATGTTTGTAAGCAACAACAACACACTAAAATTCCAAGAATCCAAAGTACTCCAAGGTTAATGATTGTCTCCCAACTCCATTCATCGCCTAGTCAGAAACATTATTTATTTTCAAATTTTTCCAAAGAGGTAAATTGGGAAAGTAGGCTATATGTTTAAACTAAAAATCATATCAAATCATATGCTAACTCCAACACCTACGACTATCCCACTCTCAGTCAAAAAAATATAATATTCTTTAAATATTTTTTCCAAAACAATATTTGGAAAGTAGGCCATATTTTGAAAACTATTCATCCTATAAAGTCATATATAGACTCAAACCAATGGCTTTTATATCCTTAATCGTAAGAACAAAATATGGAATCGACATTTTTTCCAAAAAATGTTCTTTTTAAAACGGGGGCTATATTTTGGAAACTAGGAATTTTACAAAAAAGTTTGTTTAACGTAAATGACAGGTATTTACCCCCACTACCCACAAACCAAGTCCCAGGTCCCTGGGACAAAATTCAAAAAAGTTCAATTTGGAAAGTAGGCGATATTTTGAAAACTAATCATCCTAAAAAGTCATATATAGACTCAAACCAAATGGCTTTTATGTCCTTAATTGGTAGAACAAAACTTAACATTTTTTCAGTTTTTCCTAAAAAGTCCAATTTTCAAAATTGTTTATATTTTGGGAACTAAGAATTTTACAAAAAAGTTTGTTTAACGTAAATGAAAGGTCTTTACCCCCTCTACCCCAAAAAATACATATCAGGTCCCTGGCACAAAAACTGTGCAGTAGTGTGTTTTGGCCGGTTCCGCAGCCTCCACCTCCACACCCTCCACACAAGATGGCGGCCGTAGCTTAACTTAACCTAGCCTAATCTAACAAGATGGCGGCCGTAGCTTAACTTAACCTAGCCTAACCTAACAAGATGGCGGCTGTAGCTTAACTTAACCTAGCCTAACCTAACCTAACCTACAAGGTGTGATCAAAAAGTTCCAAAATGGCGGCCGTAGCTTCACTTAACCTAACCTAACTCAACCTAAACCTACGAGGTGTGATCAAAAATTTTTCAAAATAGTGGTCATAGCTTAACTGAACCTTGCCTAACCTAACCTAACCTAAACCTACGAAGTGAGGTCATAAAGTTCCAAGATGGAGGTCGTAGCTTATCTCAACCTAACCTAACCCTACGAGGTGTGATCAAAAAGTTCCAAAAATGGCTGCCGTAGCTTAACTTAACCTTTGAGTCATTTTTTTAACGGGTCCCGGAGGACGGGTCCTTGTTGACGGGTCCCTGTGGGCGGGTCCTTTGGACTGATCCCTATGGACTGGCCCTTGCATTTTATCCAAATTATGTCAAAGGGGACCCGCCACAGGGACCCGTCAACATGGACCCGTCCTCCGGGACCCGTTAAAAAAATGACTCAAAGGTTAAGTTAAGCTACGGCAGCCATTTTTGGAACTTTTTGATCACACCTCGTAGGGTTAGGTTAGGTTGAGTTAAGCTACGACCTCCATCTTGGAACTTTATGACCTCACTTCGTAGGTTTAGGTTAGGTTAGGTTAGGCAAGGTTCAGTTAAGCTATGACCACTATTTTGAAAAATTTTTGATCACACCTCGTAGGTTTAGGTTGAGTTAGGTTAGGTTAAGTGAAGCTACGGCCGCCATTTTGGAACTTTTTGATCACACCTTGTAGGTTAGGTTAGGTTAGGCTAGGCTAGGTTTGGTTAAGTTTCAGCCAAATTTTTGGAACTTTTTGATCACACCTCGTAGGTTAGGTTAGGTTAGGCTAGGTTAAGTTAAGCTACAGCCACCATCTTGTTAGGTTAGGCTAGGTTAAGTGAAGCTACGGCCGCCATCTTGTTAGGTTAGGCTAGGTTAAGTTAAGCTACGGCCGCCATCTTGTGTGGAGGGTGTGGAGGTGGAGGCTGCGGAACCGGCCAAAACACACTACTGCACAGTTTTTGTCCCAGGGACCTGATATGTATTTTTTGGGGTAGAGGGGGTAAAGACCTTTCATTTACGTTAAACAAACTTTTTTGTAAAATTCCTAGTTTCCAAAATATAGCCCCCGTTTTAAAAAGAACATTTTTTGGAAAAAATGTCAACGATTCCATATTTTGTTCTTACGATTAAGGATATAAAAGCCATTGGTTTGAGTCTATATATGACTTTATAGGATGAATAGTTTTCAAAATATGGCCTACTTTCCAAATATTGTTTTGGAAAAAATATTTAAAGAATATTATATTTTTTGACTGAGAGTGGGATAGTCGTAGGTGTTGGAGTTAGCATATGATTTGATATGATTTTTAGTTTAAACATATAGCCTACTTTCCCAATTTACCTCTTTGGAAAAATTTGAAAATAAATAATGTTTTTGACTAGGCGATGAATGGAGTTGGGAGACAATCATTAACCTTGGAGTACTTTGGATTCTTGGAATTTTAGTGTGTTGTTGTTGCTTACAAACATGGCGGTAAGCATTATGCTACCATAAAAAAGGGTTGAAATACTTTCCAAGACCAAGAGAAAAATACTCTAAATACATTGACAAAAATAACTTGTCAAATAAGCCATTACAAATAAGGTATTAACGTAAACCACCAAAAATAAGCCACCAACATATACCACCACTATAAGCCACCACCATAAGCCACCACCATAAGCCACCATAAGCCACCATCTTAAGCCACCACGATAAGCCACCATAAGCCACCATCTTAAGCCACCACGATAAGCCACCACAATAAGCCACCACGATAAGCCACCACCATAATCCTTCATTATAAGCCTATTGTAAATGTTAAACACTTACATACTATTACATTTTAGGTAATGCAACATTCCCATACAATTGTGCCATGTAACTTTTTGTTACATTATTTAACAAGATATATTTGTATTAAACGATAAAGCAAACCCGATATGTGTATTGTTAGTGGATATGAGCAAATGTGTTCATTATTGGGATGTATACTAGTAGTTGAGTGGGTTGTCATATCGACCGGTAGGTAGCATGCTGGTAGTTGACTAATTTTTGATATCGACCGCTAGATAGCATGCTGATCGTTCAGTAATGATACAGAGCGCTAGGTGCCATGCTGTCGTTCAGGTAGTTCTCATAGTCACCGCTAGATAGCGGAAACATACTTTGCGTGTCACATGTGGCTATTTGACAAAGTTTTATTGCGTGAAAAACGTGCTCGTATAAGCTGTGTATATAAAGTTAATACATAAATAACCATTAAGTGTTTAGAACTAACATGTATAGCCATTTATAGGGAATAAAGGGTTCGTTAGCAAGAGAGAGTGTCTAACATATGAGTGTACAGCCTTTTGATATGCAGTAAGTACTTGATAACCTTTAGTAGGGTGTAAGAATATTTTCAGTTGACTACTACATTTAACAGTGATCACATCGTGAAAGATCGTCTCACCCAGTAGGCTCTAGCCGTGTACTACGTGGTAAGTAGCTGTTGGTCTTGATTAGGTTATATAAGAGGTCTCTTAGCAGGAATACAATCAGTTGATTACTACCTTTTGCAGTGTTCACATCGTGAAAGTCCGTCTCACTGACCAGCCTACAGCCTTGTGATACGCAGTAAGGAGCTGTTTGCAGAAAATCAACATCCATAATGGAAGAAACCATGCCTAGCTATATGTGTAAAGAGTGTGGAAAGACTTTTCTTCGGGACTATGATAGAAAGCGTCACGAAGTATCGTGTGGTAAATTTTATGAGTGCAAAACTTGTGGCAGTAAATTCAACAATGCCTACAATGGACGTCGCCATGAAGAATGTTGTAATATTGTGTCAGCAGCTAAAAGACAAAAAACTGAGCCTACAAAACATTATCTGCTCTCAATGGTTCCTGATAATAATGGACTTACTGAATATGAAACGTCTTTTCAAGGTCGTCTTAAATCCTATTTTATACGTTGTGATACGTGTAAGGATTTAAATTCATACCTTAAAGAGTCCAAACAGCAAATAATACAAGCTATGCAGAAAGAACTAGCAATGCACAAGTCAATAAAAGTTAATCTTGTGGCTGAATGTAGATTCATTCATACGTCTACGAATGAAATTACAGATCGTGCTTTTAAAACACGAAATCAGGCCCTATTTTTGGAAACAGACTTAAGTAGTTTCTTGGAAACACAATTTACAAAGTTAACTACTGAAATGGAAGAATCTGAGCTAAAAGGCAGTAATTGGGCTTTGTTAGCAGTGGAAGGAGTTCGATTGAAAATAAATAAGTACAATCCCCTGCGTGGCAGCACATATATTCCATTACCAGCAGCTATACAAGCAAGAAAAGCCTGCATTAATCCTCAAAACTTTAAGGACGAGAGGTGTTTTATGTATGCTATTTTAGCAAAACTGGTTAAAACTGATGCTAAACGCGTTAGTAAATACAAGGATCTGGAAAACAAGTATGATTTTTCAGTAATATCATTTCCTACATCGCTAGCTGACATTCCCAAATTTGAGAAAGCCAACGACATATCCATAAATGTATTTGGACTGGAAAAAGACAACAAAGTGTTTCATCTAAAGGTTGTGGATCAAGAGCTACAAGACCATCGTGACCTCCTCCTACTAAGTTCTTCATCTGGACAGAACCACTACGTCTTTATCAAAGATTTTGATAAACTAGTAAGACATCAGATTACCCACTATGAACATAAGATATATACGTGTAAACGGTGTTTTACTCACTTTGATAATCGATATGGACAACAAGGAATGGAAAAATTAAAAGAACATAGAGCTGTGTGTATCCAACATGACATTGCTAGGGTTGAAATGCCTATTAAAAACCCAATTGTGAAATTCTTAAATGTTGAAAAAATGTTAAGAATACCTTACGTTATCTATGCAGATTTTGAAAGTATACTTCTACCATATCAAACATGTCTACCCAATCCTGAGGCAAGTTATACAGTGCCATACCAGAGTCATGTTCCTATGAGCTTTGGTATATATGTTAAACCCTCACCTACTGTGGAACACATAAATACAAACCTTCCAAGCCAACCTGTTATTTATCGTGGACCTGACGCTGCAGAAAAGTTTATGGACTGTTTGATCTCAATAGCTAATGAAATCGATCGCCTTTACAGCTTAAATGTTCCAAAGGCTTTAACTCAGGATCAAGAAGCAGAGTTCCAATGTTCTGAAACCTGTTATTTGTGTCATAAAACATTTACCAAAGAGGACTGGAAAGTTCGCGACCATTGCCATATTACAGGGGAATACCGTGGAAGTGCACACAATAACTGTAATTTGAGGTGTAAAACACGTAACCCCGTTCCTGTATTTCTACATAATATGAGTGGTTACGATGCAAATTTCATTGTTAAACAATTGGGATGTACTACTGAGAGAGTAGATGTTATTGCTAACTCCAAAGAAAAGTACATTTCCTTCACCAAATATGTAGGAAATGTTAAGCTTCGATTTGTGGACACGTTTCGGTTAATGCCAAGTAGTTTGGAAAACTTAGTTTCCAATTTAACATCATACCCTGAAACAGACAAGTACTTTGGAAAAGAAAATGCAATGCTCATGACTCGTAAAGGTGTATTTTGTTATGATTACATCGATTCATGGGAAAAGTTAAATGAAACGTGTTTACCTCCAAAAGAGGCATTCTTTAACAAATTAAGTCAAGAAGATGTTAGTCAAGACGACTATGAACATGCCAAAAATGTATGGAATCAGTTCAACATTAAAACTCTAGGGGGGTATAGTGACCTCTACCTAACTTCAGATGTACTCCTACTTGCAGACAGCTTTGAAACGTTCAGAAACAAAACATTAGAAACACACCGAGTGGATGCTGCACACTTCTTTACTTCGCCTGGTTTAAGTTTCGAGGCAATGCTCCTTTACACTGGAATTGAACTGGAATTGCTACAGGATTACGATCAGATTCTTTTAATAGAGTCTGGAATACGTGGAGGCATATGTCAGGTGTCTCATCGGTATGCTGAAGCTAACAATAAATACATGGAAACCTATGATTCTGAGAAACCATCGCAGTTTATTACCTATGATGATGCCAACAACCAATATGGGTGGGCTATGTGTCACTCTCTTCCTTATGGTGGATTTCAGTGGGTTTCTCCAGATACGGTTGATCTAGAAACACTAAAGGAAGACGATCCTGTGGGGTACATTCTAGACGTTGATGTTGATTACCCATGCAACCTTCATGATCTACACAACGATTTACCTTTCCTACCAGAGTGTACACAACCTAAGGATTCGTCTCTCAAGAAACTAATTCCTCATCTTGGAAATCGAAGGCGGTACGTTGTTCATTACATGGCACTTAAACAGGCTTTAGATCATGGACTAAAATTGGTAAAAATTCATCGTGTGTTAAAGTTTAAACAAAGACCTTGGCTAAAGGCATACGTTGATTTTAATAACAACCTTCGAAAACAAGCCAAAAATGATTTTGAGAAAAATCTATACAAATTATTCAACAATGCCAATTTTGGAAAAACAATGGAAAATATTCGTAAAAGAATAGACATACGTCTTGTGACTGACAGCAAAAAGGCTGAAAAGCTAATAGCAAAGCCGACATTTATTGACAGAACAATTTATGGTCCTAACCTAGCTGCTTTCCACATGGCTAAACGTAACATTGTATTCAATAAGCCTATATATATTGGAATGTGTATACTGGATATTTCAAAAACCCTCATGTATTCCCACCGCTATGATGTCCTGCTACCCTATTATGGCATGGACAATCTTAAACTCATGTATATGGATACTGATTCGTTCATATATTTGGTTAACACTCAAGATGCATATCAAGACAAGTTGGATTTTCTAGAACACCTGGACACATCTGATTATCCTACTAATCATGTATGTTACTCTATATCAAACAAGAAAACGTTGGGAAAATTTAAAGACGAGGCTTGTGGACAAATTATAAAAGCATTTGTTGGACTTAGAGCTAAAATGTATGCTTTAGACATAAATGGTAAAGAAATCAAAAAGATTAAAGGTATTAGTAGAGGTGTTGTCAAAAATTGTATAAGCTTTCAAGATTATAAGGATTGTGTCATGAAAAACAATGTAAAAAGAATACCAATGAACATTATCGCTTCTAAACACCATGACATATCATCTATAAGACTAAACAAAATTGCTTTGTGTCCTGGTGATGATAAACGAGTAATTGATACTAATGGTATAGGTACTCATGCCTATGGTCATTACTCAATCATTGACCATGCTTAAAGAGTTAAGTTAAGAATATCAGAATCCTCTGCCTGCATATAGCAAATACATAAAACAAAACAATTTAGGAAATAAAACAATAGCACTAAACATAGAAAACACAAAAAGAAAGAATGGTATTCATACGCAAACATAAATAAAAATGGAAAACAAAAATAAAACAACTGTAATTATAACAAATGTATTATGTGTAAATAGTGTAAATATATTTAAAATGAATAAAAAAATATTGTATGAACACTGCTTGGAAATGTTTAATTACTACTCACCCCCCCCCCCCCCCCACTCCTAATCCAAACTGTTAACCTCTAGTAATTTTGAGAAAATGCTTTAGTTAGCTAAACTAGGTACTCAAAAGTATAGTATATCCCATGTATTACCTATATGCTTTGGGATAAGGTATACAGCCTTGTTATATGTAATGAAAAAATCGTGTTTGGCAAATATAAACTTTAGACACGGACTAAATCAAAAACATGTAAACAACAAAATTGAAAAATCCATGTTTCCATACTGACAAAATTCAAAAAACTTAAAACTAAAATTTTAAAAACTGTAAATTGGAATTTGACAAATTGCAATGTGTAAAATATGAAAATGACAAGAAAAAAAATGAATAAAAGCTTCTACTTTTTAAAACTTAACTGACTTTGTAATCCTAAGCTGGTTGTGTGTAGCGAACATTTTGCACAGTAGCCACAGTGCAATTGTTAGCTTTACCTTACTCTCTGTAAGACTAGCAAAAAAAAGATAGTTGCATGTGCCCTTATATACTTTGAGTGTGTTGATTAGCCTTTGGCTTAGCTTTAAAGGTTAGGTTAGGTAAAGTTAGGTTAGGTTAGGTTAGGTTAAGTTAGGTGAAGTTAAGTGAGGAAATGCTTGGTTCGGTGAACTAAGGTTATGTTGGGTTAGGTAAGGTTAGATTAGGTTAGGTTAGGTGAGGTTAGGTAAAGTTGGGTTAGGCAAAATGGCTGAGTATGAATTAACCCCACTCTTCTTAGTTTTGCCTCACAAGGCTGAGTGTACCCCATTCCAACTATCAGACCAGAAATTATATTTCTTGGCAAAGCCAGGACTCAGACCGGGGACTCCACAGTGACATCCAAGAATTCTGCCACTTAATTATAAAGTGGATTATATAAGACTGGTCTTGATTGTACATGATTAATCAATAATTACATAATAATAATAATAATAATAATAATAATAATAATAATTCCATTTAGCGACTACACGGTCGAACTCCCCCTGTGACATTATTCACGGTCTCAGGACATGGCGGCCATCTTGCGCATTAGCCCCTGCCCCAGCTCTGACTGACCCCTCCATAAGAATAACATAGAGTGGTTGCGCGCGGCGGCCATCTTGCGCATTAGCCCCTGCCCCAGAACCGCTCTTTATTTCCTACTATTATTATTATTATTATTATAGTTTACTGTTTGACAACATTATCACGGCAAATACCGGCTACATTTTCTGTTACAGCCTGGTTCGGCCTTAGCAAGGAACCATCTGTACTGAGATAATTTCTATTACATTGTTCAGAGACTTCACATCCATGTCGTGCCCGCAGTCTTCACGAGTCTCCTTCATTTGTAGGATGAGCTATGTTCCCATCTGGATCATCGAGCTTTGCTGAGTATTCGGCCAGGGCATTGTCACCAAGGAACTTCCTAACAATATGGCATGTGTTTAACAGAACTGCCTTCTGAAGTTCAATATATATCTGCGGGTGCAGATTCAATATTGATAGACTACTATGGAGAGTTTTCGGTATAACACCAGTACATGATACAATTATTGGGATGGTAGTCACCGAATCAAGTTTCCACATCTGTTTTATCTCAATTGCCAGCTCTGTGTACTTAGATATTTTAGTAGCAGCTGTTGTTTGGATGTTTTGAGTGTTGGGACATGCGATATCTATCAGTAATGCCTCTTTGTGTACTTTATTGATGACAATGATATCTGGCCGGTTGTTACTGACTGCGACATCTGTCACAACTCCTCTGTCCCAATAGAGCTTGTGTGTGGCATTTTCGAGTACTGCAGATGGTGTGTATTTCCAATAGGGGACGGAGCTTCGAAGAAGTTTGTACTTCAAGGCCAGTTTCTGGTGGATAATGTTGGCAACTTGATCGTGTCGATGTTTGTAGTCAGTGTTGGCAAGGTGGGAACAACCTGATATAACGTGTTGAATGTTTTCACTACATTTGCTACAGCGGCGACACTTCTCACTCTCTGTTGTTGGATCTTTTTTGATAAATTTCCGATAGCTTCGAGTAGCAACAACTTGGATAGCTACAACAAATCCCTCTGTTTCCGGAAAGAGGACCGAGTGGGTCAGCCATGCGTGCGACGCTAACTTGTCGATGTGAGGCTGGTCCAACTCATGTGGAAACTTCCCATGAAGCGCCTTCTGTTTCCAATTCCCGATCTTGCATTCAGTAGTTTTAATTTCTTTTACTGGTGAATCTAAAGATGACAGATGGAGCGGTGTGTAATTATCATCAGCTGAAGATACAGTGTGGTGGAGATGGGATGTTCCTCCTTTGTTGTGGAAAAATGCACGCAGAGTTGTCACTTGTTTTGTATGAAGGTTCATGATGTCTATCAGTCCTCTACCACCTTCTGACCAAGGTAGAGTCAGGCGCTCTGTTGCTGATTTCGGATGGTGCATACGATGGCGTGATAAAAGCACCGATGTTTTTCGTTGCAGATCGTGCAGTTCAGTTTGAGTCCACCTGATTATACCAAAGGAGTATGTAACTACGGGCATTGCAAATGTGTTAACTGCCTTAATGATATGTTTAGCGCTAAGTTTTGAAGAGAGAACACTGCGAAGTCGTGAAGTATACTGCTCAGTTATGTTCTTCTTGATATCACCATGTCTGAGACGGGTACTCTGGGCGAACCCAAGATATTTGTACAATGCGCCTTCCTCCAACGGCTGAATACTTCTCTGTCCCTCTCCAAAAGGTATTCCTTGTGCAGAGTGCGAGCCTCTAATAACAGTCTGTGTTCTGCACTTATCAAAACCAAACTGCATATGGATATCTGAAGAAAAGCTCTGAGTGATAGAGATCAGATATTGTAGGTGCACTTTAGTTGATGCATACAGTTTAATGTCATCCATGTAAAGAAGATGGTTCATCTTGTACGCTTCACCATGATTACCTTTAATACTAAATCCGTAGTTGCTACTGTTCAGGATTTGCGAGAGAGGATTCAATGCCAGACAAAACCAGAGTGGGCTTAGCGAGTCTCCTTGGAAAATTCCTCGGCGAATCGGTATTAATGAAGATGTTAAACGAGTGCCACCCACTGTAAGTTGGAGGGCAGTGCTCCATGAAACCATTGCGCACTTCAGGAAGTTCACTATAATAGGGTTGACCTTGTAAATCACCAAGCTCTGTATAAGCCATGTATGAGGCACGGAATCGAAAGCTTTTTGGTAATCAATAAAGCAGGCATAAAGATTTCGTGATCTACGACAGGCCTGCTCTAATGCCACGGCATCAATAGTGAGCTGTTCCTTACATCCTTGAGAATTCCTTCTGCAACCCTTTTGCTCCTCTGTGAGAATGGCGTTTTCCTCACAATGCGCACGAATTCGATTTGCAATAATGGATGTAATGATCTTATAAAAGTTTGGCAAGCAGGTGATGGGGCGATATTTAGATGGGTTTGTGATTTTAGAGTCCTTTGGCTTGAGATAGGTTAACCCTCTGGCTAGGAAAACTGGAAATGCAGCAGGATTTTCCAGAAAATATTGTATGTGAATAGCCAGTAAACGGTGGGTACATGTGAGCCTTTTATAGTAGTAATTATGGATCCGGTCAATTCCAGGTGCTTTCCAATTTTGTAGGCTGCTGATGACCTGGCGTAGTTCCTCAACATCAACGTCTGTATGTGCCATTTGATTTATTCGTCTGGTAGCATTCTCTATTTCCTTAAACCACGGAGCTTCATTGTTGTGTTCTTCCGGCCTAGACCATATTGATGACCAGTAGTCGGTAACACTCTCCGCACTGGGTCCTTCTGGAGAATCATTCCGAACTTGAGGTGTCTTTTTCAGGTCTTCATAGAACTTTCTCTCATTTCTCTTGAAGTCATTCTTCTGTTTCTTCCGTTCGGTAGTGTTCTGGTATCTCTTAAGACGCTTAGAGAGGGCTGCAAGTTTTTGTTTATAAGTATCAAGTACTTCTGTTATCACTGCGTCCTCGGGGACCTGAAATTCTTCTGGTGAGGAGTCCATCATGATCCTTCGTATGCGGTTGTTCAGACGTCTACTTCTCACTCCATTCTTATACTGTTGCAGTCTGTTCACATTCTGGCGTAGTTGTTCAATGCGTTGTTTTAAACGTTTTGCCCATGGTGGATCGCTGGGTTTCCTTGAAGCAGACTGCTGGTTTGGAGGGCGTGGCCTACCCCCCATTAATTCGTACTGCAGCTAGTGCTGCACAAAAGATAGCAGTATGAACCTCCATGAAAGATTGGTGCTCTTCTAAATAGTTGGGAAGTACGGTTTCGTTCAGTTCTTTCAACACCATGGCAAACTTGCGGGAAGACTGCTGCCTCGGAAGTATTGGACGTTGGGTAGGGTCAGTACCTGCATATTCAAGCAGAGCTGAATTAAATTTGTCTTGGATCTTGGAATGATGGCTTGTTTCCCCATTCTGAAGTTCATTTACGTGAGTCGATTCATTCATGGAGACCTCATTGTCAATATTTATTTGGTTAGTTTCACCACTTGCAACTGAGGGATATAGTTCATGAGATATCTCCTGTCTGATTCGATCCAGAACAGGGTCGGGAACTAAATGATTCTTTACAATTGCTCTTCTTTGATCCGCGACTCGTTGCTCAGTGATGCTAAACAGAGGATACTGCTGCTTGAAAGCCGCATGCAGGGCTTGGCGGTAGTTTGTTATATCTGTTTCAAGACGAGTTATTCGATAATATGCCCGCATGATATATTCATTCATATGAGTTTCCCATTTCATGCAAGTAGGGGGGTAGTGGGTGTTCCAAATAGTGTCATGGCCGCCGCGTGAGTCCAAGCCAATATCTCGCGAACCCATGGTCGGATGTTGACATATGAGGTGTCGTTGAACTCGAGCTGACGTCCTCTTTCCTATTGACCATGTATTATATTTTTCAAAAATTCTTTGTTTTTTTTTGTTTTCGAAAATAGGCGATAGTTTGAAAACCAAACAGGATAGAACGTTGTGCCATGGCTCAAACGAATGGTGTTTATGACCTTTATTTTCTATAATAAAACTTTTTTATTTTTTATGTTTTTTTGAAAAAACTCGAATTTTGAAAATTCTATATTTTGGAAACTAGGAACTCTACAAAAAAAATTGTTTGACGTAAATCAATGGTCCCTACCCCCTCTACCCCCAAAATAAATTTCAAGTCTCTAGAATGAAAACCTGTTAGTAGTGGGATGGGGACAGAGCTGGACCACTTAGCAAGTGGTGAGCCCCTGCGACCTTGGAATGGAAGGAGCCATGCTAGGAGGGCGTGCTTGGATTCGTTTTTTTCGTCTCGTCGTGCTCTTTACGGGAATGTCGGTGTCGAAAATGTGAAAATCTGGAAACACAGTCTTTTTGGGGTAAAAACGTGATTTTAGACTTTTTGCTATATCTCACGAACCAATAACGCTAGAGGCGTGTTCGACAGGTCCAAGGACTCGGGGTAACGTTCTCTCTGCTATGGACTACTCGTTATAATTTTTAATAAAATTGGAAACACGGTCTTTTTGGGGTAAAAACGTGATTTTAGACATTTTGCTATATCTCGCGAACCAAGTATGCTAGAGGCGTGTACGACGGGTCCAAGGACTCGGGCTGACGTCCTCTTTGCTATAAACCACTCGTTATATTTAAAAAAAAAATTGGAAACTCGATTTTGAGGTAAACACGTGTTTTTTTTGTGATTTTTGCCGATATGTCACGAACCAATAACGCTAGAGACGTGTACGAGGTGTCCTAGGACTCGGGCTAACGCCCCCTTTCAAATGTGGTAGATATTTTTTTTCGAAAAAATAATTCACAAAGGGCCTAACGCCGTACATGTTGAAAAAAAATCATTACCGTTACCTGTTTATAATGTTTATAAAGCGTGGTGGTTGAGAGAGACGATACGGCTGGGTATGTGTGTGTTTCAACGAACCTGTCGCTAACCACAAGGACCATGCTTAATAGAACAATCGCTATTTCGGCGGATCGGTGTATGACAGAGCGAGCGTGCGTTTTTCCTGATATTTTACCTTTAACGTGTAAACGGTGATGAGAACTTGATTCTATGTTGGTCGAAGCGAGTATCGAAAACAAACGAGCAGGAGGTGAAGGTCATTTGAGCTTATTGGAAGGCTCCGATCTGACTTGACAACAGGTGCAATGGAAAAAATGACCAAGACGCTTGAAGGTGAAATAATCTGACCATCGTGGTGGCAGGGAAGTGCGAAAGGCATGCACACATGTGAAACCACAGGCACGCTAAACCAGTGACATCCTGTTTGCTTCGTACGTGACAAAATGCAAGTCCATGTGACATTTGATCTACCGCAGGTGTTCACCTTGGACGTTATCTGTCCACGTGCATGATAACTGTTAACAAGTCACATCCTGTTTTGCTTCGTACGTGACAAAATGCAAGTTCATGTGAAATTTGATTCGCCACAGGTGTTCACTTTGGGCGTTAGCTGTCCACGTGACCGATAACAGAATGGTCAAAGCGTGGGAAAAAAATGATTATACATGCAACGTAGCATATATAAAGACATGTCGTTATCATTTCCACTCTCACTTGGGTGGACTACCTTTGAACACATTGCGTTGCGTGAAACACTTGGTCTTGTTTAACAGTTTTGGTGTTGGTGGAAAATACTTAACCTTGTTGTGGGGTAGGTATATACATATATATATTTATTCATTTATACATTTATTGATTAATATATATATATATTTACAAGCAATTATTTATTGATTAGGTAATTAATGATTTTATTTATTTGTTTGCAGATAACCGGCATACCTTACATGTCTGAGGGAGAAGAAACCATTGCACTTTTGAGCCCACTAGAAGGGAAGAACAACAAGTCACTGCAAGTAAAGGTGAGATGATTTTTTTAAACTAACTTGTTTCATTTTTTTTGTTTTATGTTTTATTTTATGAAATGTATGTATTAACTTGAATTTAGGTATTTATAGCGGTTTATTTTATTTATTTTTAGAAACTTGGAAAGAATAGTCTTACCGACGTAGTAGTCGCTGAAAAAAAAACGAAACGCACTAAAGCGAAACCACTGCCAAAGAGTGAACTGTTTAAAACTCAGGTAAGTCCAACTTAAAAATGCTATTCCATTTTACCACTACTGAAAACTCGTAGACAAAAAAAATTCATTACCTGTACATGACTGGGACAATGATTGCTTTCTTGATTAATGGCTATGTTGTTGTTGTTGACTGGGAAAAGTACAAGGCCATGTTGGATTTTCTAAAAATAAAAATAATAAATTTAATTTATGGGTGGTTCCCTATGGACTCAACGAATATTCACAGGTTTGAACATGATAATGTGAACAAAATGACATGACATTCATTTTTGTTTATATTTTGGTTAAAGGGAGGGTGGGGGAATGTAAATGACTGTAGCTTTATAAAAAAGAAAATAAGTACATGAGTTACTGTTAGTGTCAACATACAGTTTATTTTTAATGGTGTTTTGATATATTAATGCCAATTAACGTTAACGTTTTATTTACAAGTATTGATTGATTGATTGATTGATTGAGTGATGGGTTATTTTGTTTGCTTTTAGGTGTCGTCATGTGCCATTAACGTAATGAACAGACAGTGAACAAGCATGCATTATGCTTTAAAGTACTCTGTGCTCTTGTGCAATGTTAATAACTTACAATAAGAAAAAGTTTTATTATAACACATGGCGTTAGTACCAAATACAACAAGTGAGCAAGTTGGTTTACCACGTGGGATAAATTTAAAATCAGAACATGATCGATGGTTAACATTTGAATCCTGGCCTGTAGGCTTTTTGTCGACGCATGAACTTGCAAAAGCCGGTTTTTTTTACTTGAACCGAGAAGATGTGGTGCGCTGTGTGTTTTGTCGTATTGAACTTTCACACTGGGAAGAAGGGGATGATCCCTTTAGAGACCATTTGCGATGGTCTCCTCACTGTCCTTACATGCTTGGAAAGCAAGTGGGTAACCTACCCGTGCATTCATTTTACCGAACCACAAGGCCTTTGGCTGCTACTTACGTTGCTGAATCACAAATAAATAATAATAATGATGTATTACCAGTCAACGGTAGTGTCGATATATGTGGTCCATATGCCATAGACAGTGTTGAATTGGCGTGTGCTTTTGAAAAATTGGGAGTTTGCAAGACTAAAGCACTAGCACACCCAGAGTACAGCTCTGTTGAAAAACGTTTCGAATCTTATAAAAATGTTTGGCCATTAATATTAAAACACCTTACCAAACAGCTAAGTGAAGCTGGATTTTTTTATACTGGTGAAGGGGATAAAACAATATGTTTTTATTGCGGATTTGCTTTAAAGGATTGGCAAATGACTGATGACCCTTTAGTGCAACATGCTCGTTGGTTACCAAACTGTAAATACATGGTGTTGCTTAAAGGTCAGGAATTTGTGAACACTATTCGTAAAGAAAAAGTGATTGCAGCACAAGACATAAAAGTGCCTTTAGAGTTAGAGCACGCGGAGCAAATACATAAGGCTGAAAGAAAAGACTTGTCTCACGAACAGATACAAAAGTGTGACCAACAATTATGTAAAATTTGTTATCAAGATGAACTAGGTGTTGTATTTTTACCCTGTGGACACATGATAGCCTGTGTCAAATGTGCATTAAAACTTAACACTTGTGCTATATGCAGAAAAGTAGTATCTGCTACAGTTAGGGCATTTCTTGCATAACTAGTATAATTTATTCGCCATGCATAGTGCAAAATCCCTAATTGCACAATATTATTATAACTGTTTTAGAGTGTAATAGATATGCTTTTGTTTTGTTTATAGACTACTACAATGAATGTTTTGAATGCTGTGGGACAATCATGTGGCTTAGAGACAAAGAAGCTCAGCGAATTGCCAACGCATATTCCATTCCGCATTATCAAGATTCGGAAATTGAAAACAGCATATGGTGATCGTGTACTTTGTGTATGTGAAAACTTTGAGACATTTCTGCCTATACGGTTTAATGATATGTCGGAAAGTGTTTTTGATGAAGTCAATAATGCTGTGCAACCTGTACACTTAATTTATGAAGGTTTTAAAAACAATAGGTGCATGATTCGTTTTAATTAAATAAAAAAAGTCAAATAATAATGGAAGATATAAGTCATGACAATGGACTGAAAGAAAGAATATGTGTATAGAATAATAATGTCTTAGTGTTTAGTATTGTCTTAAAAATATTATCATGAAACCAAAAAATGTATATAAAGTTTGTAAATAAATGAAAATAATGGTACAATGTTGTTTTATTTTCTATAGAAGTCAGAATATTTAACATTGCAGAGTATACATGATTATGACAATAAAAAGCACACTTAATACAAGTCTTTGCCTTTACGATAGTGTGTTATAGTTTTAAAAACAAAGCTTGTTGTAGATCTTTTTTCTTCCACGGTAAACAATAGGCATGAAAACGTTATTGTCCTGTTTTGGATCATTATCACTATCATAAACATAAGCTGCATGATCTATATCACTATTATTATAATCACTATAATTATCCTCAACATTATCCTCAACATTACTAAAACCAGTTAAATATTCCTGGTCCTCTTCCTGTTCCTCTTCCTCTTCCTCTACAGTGTCCTCGTGTAGAGTCTGCGTGGCTTTTGATAATGTTAAGGGTTTTTTGAACATTGAATTATTTTCAATAGTAGTATTGTTTTGTAGCACTTGCTTTTTAACATTTTCATGATTTTCTGTTGACAGCAACAGTGTTTCATGCAGTACACTACATTGATGATCACTGACACTTAAAACCACACTATTTTTGCTTTTTAGCTCACTGCGACATTGTTTTGAACGTTGTTTTGTACAACGCCAAATAACAGTTCCATTTTTATTGGTTCGTTTCACAATATATGAATATCCTTTATAGAATGCATGAGGCTTACCATACCTAGTCACAGATACTTCCATATCAACTGTCAAGCTTAGACTAAGCTCTAGTAAAGACAACTTGGTAATAAGAACAATAGATTAATGTGCGAGCATATATGGGTGCAAATGTGGGAGCAAAAAAAAGTGGGAGCAAAAAGTGGGAGCAAGAATTGGGAGCAAAAAAAAGTGGGAGCAAAAAGTGGGAGCAAAAATTGGGAGCAAAAAATGGGAGCAAAAAGTGGGAGCAAAAATTGGGAGCAAAAAGTGGGAGCAAAAGTGGGAGCAAAAGTGAGTGTAAAAGTGAGTGCAAACGTGGGTTCAAAAGTGAGTGCAAAAGTGAATGTAAAAGTGGGTGCAAGAGTGGGTGCAAAAGTGGGTGAAAAAGTGGGTGCAAAAGTGGGTGCAAGAGTGAGTGCAAAAGTGGGTGAAAAAGTGGGTGCAAAAGTGAGTGCAAAAGTGGGTGCAAAAGTGAATGCAAAAGTGGGTGCAAAAGTGGGAGTAAAAAGTGGGAGCAAAAAATGGGAGCAAAAATTGGGAGCAAAAAGTGGGAGCAAAAGTGAGTGTAAAAGTGAGTGCAAACGTGGGTTCAAAAGTGAGTGCAAAAGTGAATGTAAAAGTGGGTGCAAAAGTGGGTGCAAGAGTGGGTGCAAAAGTGGGTGCAAAAGTGGGTGCAAAAGTGGGCGAAAAAGTGGGTGCAAAAGTGGGTGCACGAGTGGGTGAAAAAGTGGGTGCAAAAGTGAATGCAAAAGTGGGTGCAAAAGTGGGAGCAAATACTGGGAGCAAAAAGTGGGAGCAAAAAGTGGGATCTGAAGAAAGTAGGAGCAATTATGAGAGTAAATGTGAAAGGAAAAGTGGGAGCGAGTATGGGAGCAAATGTGAAAGCAAAAGTGGGAGCAAAAAGTGAGAGAAAAAAGTGAGAGCAAAAAGTGGGAGCAAATATGAGAGCAAAAAAAAAGTAGGAGCAAGTATGGGAGCAAATGTGAAAGCAAAAGGGGGAGAAAAAAGTGAGAGAAAAAGTGGGACCAAAAAGTGTAAGCAAAAGTGGGAGCAAATATGAGAGCAAAAAAATGTGGGAGCAAAAAGTGGGAGCAAAACGTGTAAGCAGAAGTGGGAGCAAACAAGTGTGAGCAAATATGGGAGCAGAAAGTGGGAGCAAATGTGAAAGCAAAAGTGGGAGCAAAAAGAGCGAGCAAAAGTGAGTGCACAAAGGGGGAGCAAAATGTGTGAGTAAAAAGTGGGGTCAAATGTGATGTTTTACTAAAACAATCCCCCCTAACCTAACCTAACCTAACTTGACTCAACCTAATTTCACCTAACCTAACTTCACCTAACCTAACCTTCCAACTCTCAGATCAAAAATTAAATTCTGGCTATAGTCGCGTTGGAATCCAAAACCTCTGGGATAACACCCAAGTATACTAGCCACTACACCGCGAAATGGGCAAATTATCATGCAACACAACACAAAAATAAAAAGTTTTCTGTAGTGTAACTCATTGGCTGACAATCATAGTTGAGAATTCAAACCCAAGACCTCAGGACTTTAGTTTTGAACATTATCAGAAATATTATTCCATTTACATTTTGCTGTTGCTTATAGTTATAAGAGTTGGCATTAATATGGGAGCAAAAGTGAAAGCAAAAAGTGGGTGCAAGCATGGCTGGTTGTAGAGACTTTCATATCAACTAATACACATAAATTAAATTTTAGTAAAGTGACTTGGCTAATAATAATAATAATATTAACAGTTTTAAAAAAATTCAAGGGGATTGATATTTTTCAGGGTGTAATTTCCAAAGTACTGTCAAGAATAATAATTACATGAACAGATTCCAAGAACTCTAGAGTGCTTTTAAGGTTAATGATTGGCTAGGAGTGAGATAGAGCTAGCTAACCTAAGTTAACCTCAGCTCAGTAAACCTAACCTTGTCACATGGCATGTTCTACAAGTATAGACTTGCTTTGAGACTGGCTATGACGTCACAGATGAATGGCGGTGGGAGGCCGGACACGACTTTTTATTACCCAAAAACATTGTCCTTTTTGCCAGCCTCCCACCGCCATTCATCTGTGACGTCATAGCCAGTCTCAAAGCAAGTCTATACTTGTAGAACATGCCATGTGACAAGGTTAGGTTTACTGAGCTGAGGTTAACTTAGGTTAGCTAGCTCTATCTCACTCCTAGCCAATCATTAACCTTAAAAGCACTCTAGAGTTCTTGGAATCTGTTCATGTAATTATTATTCTTGACAGTACTTTGGAAATTACACCCTGAAAAATATCAATCCCCTTGAATTTTTTTAAAACTGTTAATATTATTATTATTATTAGCCAAGTCACTTTACTAAAATTTAATTTATGTGTATTAGTTGATATGAAAGTCTCTACAACCAGCCATGCTTGCACCCACTTTTTGCTTTCACTTTTGCTCCCATATTAATGCCAACTCTTATAACTATAAGCAACAGCAAAATGTAAATGGAATAATATTTCTGATAATGTTCAAAACTAAAGTCCTGAGGTCTTGGGTTTGAATTCTCAACTATGATTGTCAGCCAATGAGTTACACTACAGAAAACTTTTTATTTTTGTGTTGTGTTGCATGATAATTTGCCCATTTCGCGGTGTAGTGGCTAGTATACTTGGGTGTTATCCCAGAGGTTTTGGATTCCAACGCGACTATAGCCAGAATTTAATTTTTGATCTGAGAGTTGGAAGGTTAGGTTAGGTGAAGTTAGGTTAGGTGAAATTAGGTTGAGTCAAGTTAGGTTAGGTTAGGTTAGGGGGGATTGTTTTAGTAAAACATCACATTTGACCCCACTTTTTACTCACACATTTTGCTCCCCCTTTGTGCACTCACTTTTGCTCGCTCTTTTTGCTCCCACTTTTGCTTTCACATTTGCTCCCACTTTCTGCTCCCATATTTGCTCACACTTGTTTGCTCCCACTTCTGCTTACACGTTTTGCTCCCACTTTTTGCTCCCACATTTTTTTGCTCTCATATTTGCTCCCACTTTTGCTTACACTTTTTGGTCCCACTTTTTCTCTCACTTTTTTCTCCCCCTTTTGCTTTCACATTTGCTCCCATACTTGCTCCTACTTTTTTTTGCTCTCATATTTGCTCCCACTTTTTGCTCTCACTTTTTTCTCTCACTTTTTGCTCCCACTTTTGCTTTCACATTTGCTCCCATACTTGCTCCCACTTTTCCTTTCACATTTACTCTCATAATTGCTCCTACTTTCTTCAGATCCCACTTTTTGCTCCCACTTTTTGCTCCCAGTTTTTGCTCCCACTTTTGCACCCACTTTTGCATTCACTTTTGCACCCACTTTTGCACTCACTTTTGCACCCACTTTCGCACCCACTTTTTCACCCACTTTTGCACCCACTCGTGCACCCACTTTTGCACCCACTTTTTCGCCCACTTTTGCACCCACTTTTGCACCCACTTTTGCACCCACTCTTGCACCCACTTTTGCACCCACTTTTACATTCAATTTTGCACTCACTTTTGAACCCACGTTTGCACTCACTTTTACACTCACTTTTGCTCCCACTTTTGCTCCCACTTTTTGCTCCCAATTTTTGCTCCCATTTTTTGCTCCCACTTTTTGCTCCCACTTTTGCACCCGCTTTTGCATTCACTTTTGCACCCACTTTTGCACTCACTTTTGCACCCACTTTTTCACCCACTTTTGCACTCACTCTTGCACCCACTTTTACACCCACTTTTTCACCCACTTTTGCACCCACTCTTGCACCCACTTTTACATTCACTTTTGCACTCACTTTTGAACCCACGTTTGCACTCACTTTTACACTCACTTTTGCTCCCACTTTTGCTCCCACTTTTTGCTCCCAATTTTTGCTCCCACTTTTTGCTCCCACTTTTTGCTCCCAATTTTTGCTCCCACTTTTTGCTCCCACTTTTTTTTGCTCCCAATTCTTGCTCCCACTTTTTGCTCCCACTTTTTTTTGCTCCCACATTTGCACCCATATATGCTCGCACATTAATCTATTGTTCTTATTACCAAGTTGTCTTTACTAGAGCTTAGTCTAAGCTTGACAGTTGATATGGAAGTATCTGTGACTAGGTATGGTAAGCCTCATGCATTCTATAAAGGATATTCATATATTGTGAAACGAACCAATAAAAATGGAACTGTTATTTGGCGTTGTACAAAACAACGTTCAAAACAATGTCGCAGTGAGCTAAAAAGCAAAAATAGTGTGGTTTTAAGTGTCAGTGATCATCAATGTAGTGTACTGCATGAAACACTGTTGCTGTCAACAGAAAATCATGAAAATGTTAAAAAGCAAGTGCTACAAAACAATACTACTATTGAAAATAATTCAATGTTCAAAAAACCCTTAACATTATCAAAAGCCACGCAGACTCTACACGAGGACACTGTAGAGGAAGAGGAAGAGGAACAGGAAGAGGACCAGGAATATTTAACTGGTTTTAGTAATGTTGAGGATAATGTTGAGGATAATTATAGTGATTATAATAATAGTGATATAGATCATGCAGCTTATGATTATGATAGTGATAATGATCCAAAACAGGACAATAACGTTTTCATGCCTATTGTTTACCGTGGAAGAAAAAAGATCTACAACAAGCTTTGTTTTTAAAACTATAACACACTATCGTAAAGGCAAAGACTTGTATTAAGTGTGCTTTTTATTTTCATAATCATGTATACTCTGCAATGTTAAATATTCTGACTTCTATAGAAAATAAAACAACATTGTACCATTATTTTCATTTATTTACAAACTTTATATACATTTTTTGGTTTCATGATAATATTTTTAAGACAATACTAAACACTAAGACATTATTATTCTATACACATATTCTTTCTTTCAGTCCATTGTCATGACTTATATCTTCCATTATTATTTGACTTTTTTTATTTAATTAAAACGAATCATGCACCTATTGTTTTTAAAACCTTCATAAATTAAGTGTACAGGTTGCACAGCATTATTGACTTCATCAAAAACACTTTCCGACATATCATTAAACCGTATAGGCAGAAATGTCTCAAAGTTTTCACATACACAAAGTACACGATCACCATATGCTGTTTTCAATTTCCGAATCTTGATAATGCGGAATGGAATATGCGTTGGCAATTCGCTGAGCTTCTTTGTCTCTAAGCCACATGATTGTCCCACAGCATTCAAAACATTCATTGTAGTAGTCTATAAACAAAACAAAAGCATATCTATTACACTCTAAAACAGTTTTAATAATATTGTGCAATTAGGGATTTTGCACTATGCATGGCGAATAAATTATACTAGTTATGCAAGAAATGCCCTAACTGTAGCAGATACTAATTTTCTGCATATAGCACAAGTGTTAAGTTTTAATGCACATTTGACACAGGCTATCATGTGTCCACAGGGTAAAAATACAACACCTAGTTCATCTTGATAACAAATTTTACATAATTGTTGGTCACACTTTTGTATCTGTTCGTGAGACAAGTCTTTTCTTTCAGCCTTATGTATTTGCTCCGCGTGCTCTAACTCTAAAGGCACTTTTATGTCTTGTGCTGCAATCACTTTTTCTTTACGAATAGTGTTCACAAATTCCTGACCTTTAAGCAACACCATGTATTTACAGTTTGGTAACCAACGAGCATGTTGCACTAAAGGGTCATCAGTCATTTGCCAATCCTTTAAAGCAAATCCGCAATAAAAACATATTGTTTTATCCCCTTCACCAGTATAAAAAAATCCAGCTTCACTTAGCTGTTTGGTAAGGTGTTTTAATATTAATGGCCAAACATTTTTATAAGATTCGAAACGTTTTTCAACAGAGCTGTACTCTGGGTGTGCTAGTGCTTTAGTCTTGCAAACTCCCAATTTTTCAAAAGCACACGCCAATTCAACACTGTCTATGGCATATGGACCACATATATCGACACTACCGTTGACTGGTAATACATCATTATTATTATTTATTTGTGATTCAGCAACGTAAGTAGCAGCCAAAGGCCTTGTGGTTCGGTAAAATGAATGCACGGGTAGGTTACCCACTTGCTTTCCAAGCATGTAAGGACAGTGAGGAGACCATCGCAAATGGTCTCTAAAGGGATCATCCCCTTCTTCCCAGTGTGAAAGTTCAATACGACAAAACACACAGCGCACCACATCTTCTCGGTTCAAGTAAAAAAACCGGCTTTTGCAAGTTCATGCGTCGACAAAAAGCCTACAGGCCAGGATTCAAATGTTAACCATCGATCATGTTCTGATTTTAAATTCATCCCACGTGGTAAACCAACTTGCTCACTTGTTGTATTTGGTACTAACGCCATGTGTTATAATAAAACTTTTTCTTATTGTAAGTTATTAACATTGCACAAGAGCACAGAGTACTTTAAAGCATAATGCATGCTTGTTCACTGTCCGTTCATTACGTTAATGGCACATGACGACACCTAAAAGCAAACAAAATAACCCATCACTCAATCAATCAATCAATCAATCAATACTTGTAAATAAAACGTTAACGTTAATTGGCATTAATATATCAAAACACCATTAAAAATAAACTGTATGTTGACACTAACAGTAACTCATGTACTTATTTTCTTTTTTATAAAGCTACAGTCATTTACATTCCCCCACCCTCCCTTTAACCAAAATATAAACAAAAATGAATGTCATGTCATTTTGTTCACATTATCATGTTCAAACCTGTGAATATTCGTTGAGTCCATAGGGAACCACCCATAAATTAAATTTATTATTTTTATTTTTAGAAAATCCAACATGGCCTTGTACTTTTCCCAGTCAACAACAACAACATAGCCATTAATCAAGAAAGCAATCATTGTCCCAGTCATGTACAGGTAATGAATTTTTTTGTCTACGAGTTTTCAGTAGTGGTAAAATGGAATAGCATTTTTAAGTTGGACTTACCTGAGTTTTAAACAGTTCACTCTTTGGCAGTGGTTTCGCTTTAGTGCGTTTCGTTTTTTTTTCAGCGACTACTACGTCGGTAAGACTATTCTTTCCAAGTTTCTAAAAATAAATAAAATAAACCGCTATAAATACCTAAATTCAAGTTAATACATACATTTCATAAAATAAAACATAAAACAAAAAAAATGAAACAAGTTAGTTTAAAAAAATCATCTCACCTTTACTTGCAGTGACTTGTTGTTCTTCCCTTCTAGTGGGCTCAAAAGTGCAATGGTTTCTTCTCCCTCAGACATGTAAGGTATGCCGGTTATCTGCAAACAAATAAATAAAATCATTAATTACCTAATCAATAAATAATTGCTTGTAAATATATATATATTAATCAATAAATGTATAAATGAATAAATATATATATGTATATACCTACCCCACAACAAGGTTAAGTATTTTCCACCAACACCAAAACTGTTAAACAAGACCAAGTGTTTCACGCAACGCAATGTGTTCAAAGGTAGTCCACCCAAGTGAGAGTGGAAATGATAACGACATGTCTTTATATATGCTACGTTGCATGTATAATCATTTTTTTCCCACGCTTTGACCATTCTGTTATCGGTCACGTGGACAGCTAACGCCCAAAGTGAACACCTGTGGCGAATCAAATTTCACATGAACTTGCATTTTGTCACGTACGAAGCAAAACAGGATGTGACTTGTTAACAGTTATCATGCACGTGGACAGATAACGTCCAAGGTGAACACCTGCGGTAGATCAAATGTCACATGGACTTGCATTTTGTCACGTACGAAGCAAGACAGGATGTCACTGGTTTAGCGTGCCTGTGGTTTCACATGTGTGCACGCCTTTCGCACTTCCCTGCCACCACGATGGTCAGATTATTTCACCTTCAAGCGTCTTGGTCATTTTTTCCATTGCACCTGTTGTCAAGTCAGATCGGAGCCTTCCAATAAGCTCAAATGACCTTCACCTCCTGCTCGTTTGTTTTCGATACTCGCTTCGACCAACATAGAATCAAGTTCTCATCACCGTTTACACGTTAAAGGTAAAATATCAGGAAAAACGCACGCTCGCTCTGTCATACACCGATCCGCCGAAATAGCGATTGTTCTATTAAGCATGGTCCTTGTGGTTAGCGACAGGTTCGTTGAAACACACACATACCCAGCCGTATCGTCTCTCTCAACCACCACGCTTTATAAACATTATAAACAGGTAACGGTAATGATTTTTTTTCAACATGTACGGCGTTAGGCCCTTTGTGAATTATTTTTTCGAAAAAAATATCTACCACATTTGAAAGGGGGCGTTAGCCCGAGTCCTAGGACACCTCGTACACGTCTCTAGCGTTATTGGTTCGTGACATATCGGCAAAAATCACAAAAAAACACGTGTTTACCTCAAAATCGAGTTTCCAATTTTTTTTTAAATATAACGAGTGGTCCATAGCAAAGAGGACGTCAGCCCGAGTCCTTGGACCCGTCGTACACGCCTCTAGCATACTTGGTTCGCGAGATATAGCAAAAAGTCTAAAATCACGTTTTTACCCCAAAAAGACCGTGTTTCCAATTTTATTAAAAATTATAACGAGTAGTCCATAGCAGAGAGAACGTTACCCCGAGTCCTTGGACCTGTCGAACACGCCTCTAGCGTTATTGGTTCGTGAGATATAGCAAAAAGTCTAAAATCACGTTTTTACCCCAAAAAGACTGTGTTTCCAGATTTTCACATTTTCGACACCGACATTCCCGTAAAGAGCACGACGAGACGAAAAAAACGAATCCAAGCACGCCCTCCTAGCATGGCTCCTTCCATTCCAAGGTCGCAGGGGCTCACCACTTGCTAAGTGGTCCAGCTCTGTCCCCATCCCACTACTAACAGGTTTTCATTCTAGAGACTTGAAATTTATTTTGGGGGTAGAGGGGGTAGGGACCATTGATTTACGTCAAACAATTTTTTTTGTAGAGTTCCTAGTTTCCAAAATATAGAATTTTCAAAATTCGAGTTTTTTCAAAAAAACATAAAAAATAAAAAAGTTTTATTATAGAAAATAAAGGTCATAAAGACCATTCGTTTGAGCCATGGCACAACGTTCTATCCTGTTTGGTTTTCAAACTATCGCCTATTTTCGAAAACAAAAAAAAACAAAGAATTTTTGAAAAATATAATACATAGTCAATAGGAAAGAGGACGTCAGCTCGAGTTCAACGACACCTCATATGTCAACATCCGACCATGGGTTCGCGTGATATTGGCTTGGACTCACGCGGCGGCCATGACACTATTTGGAACACCCACTACCCCCCTACTCATGCGTTTTCTGGGCTTACCTGCGAGAGTGGTTGTATTTATTACAAAGGCACTGCCGTCAGGTGCGGTGCGAGACTCGAGATTTTGTGTACCGCCAATATCGTCTTGAGCTGCTGGAGCTTCTTCGGGTCTACTGGTGGGTGGACAGCAGCTTGTCATCCCACTGCCACCGGTTTGCGTATTGTCACCTCTAGCGGTGGTTCTAGAGGTAACCTGCCGTATCACAGGCAGTGACATTTCTTAAAGCAAATTATTATTATTGCCTTTCCTGTGTGCTTTTTATACCTTCAGCCAGGTATTGCCTGGGTATTGCCTTTGATACCTATGGCAAGGATTACAACATTCCTGTGAATGCTAGTGTGTTATTTTGACTGATCGACGCAGATTCTTTGTAAATATGTGATCCAACTGATGTCATTTAACTCAATCCTAACCCCTGTTTCTAACGAAATAAACGACATTACAAAATGAATATCTGTTATAGGGGCCCAATTGGATTAATTGAGTAAACGGAGTAATAAACACACAATACAGGGCATAGATTAAACTATTTTAAACGAAGTATTTGTGGCAATGTTAAACTAACCTGTACCAGCAATCCCTAGGCAACCACGTAAACAAGTTTCATGCACATACATATGATATCCAAATATCACTATAAAAACCTCGCATAATCACTATTAAACACTGTGTACTGTCAGTAAGTCACTCAAAAACATCTTCCAAACCATAAAACACTGAAGTAGACATGAAATAACTAAACAAACTATATAAATAGGAGGAGCCTCGATCCGATCAGCCTCACCAAGTCACAGCCTTCTATTATTATTATTATTATTATTATTATTATTATTATTATTATTATTATTATAGTGTTTGACAAGGCGGCTTTTATAATTGAAGATTAATATCAGTGAACACCGAGAATAGTTAATAGCATCTTCATAAAGGTTAGTGTCTATGCCAAGTGTACTGGCCTCCTGTTCCCATTCTTGATGTCAAGCGAGCCTGCTGTGGCATTACTCTCACCTAGCGACTGCTTCTGAACAAGTAGTAACCGTGACGTCATATATCTCTGTGAATCATTCTATTTAATGTAATCGGTGACAAAGAGGGATCTCCATTGCTATCGTTTGACATTTATCCTGATTTTCCCTTTAGAAATTAGCTTAAGTTCGCTGTTATTCTTACACATTTCGGTCTGCTTGATGACATCCTTTGTCTGTTAATTTGTATTCACGGTTTCAACCTGCGATCAGCTGGATGAACTCAACATTAGACCATTGACTCGCGAGTTATGCGCAGACCTCTTCGAGAATAGTGGTATGCTTTCTGTCAATGCTCTGTGTGAATCAAACTTTGCTGGAAGCAGTGTTATTTGCACCACGATGGACAAGGTTGGCAACACCCACTTTCCACTGGATATTGATGCTTTTAAAATTCAACTTCCATCCTCCGAGCTCGGCTTTACCCAAGGACTCGGCGAGGGATCATTTCTGTACCGTGGTAAGGACAAGCGACCGCTAACTTGCATCTAATCGGTTGGTTGGTTCCTCAGTTTAGGGACTGCCCCGTGTACTTTGGGTGTGTGTAGAATCTGTCTGTCTGCCTGATGGCTGTATCAGTGTGTGATCTGATTTCAATTCAGGTAAGGACTGCAGACGATCAATTTCAAGTATTTCCTACTTGGCTACTAGATGCCAACGTAACCAGCACGTGGCGACGAACGTTGGAACTTAAGAGCTTTAGTCAAATCTAACCTACAATTTAGCTTCCTATAAGTTTAGTTAGTGAAAGGTTCTTTTACATGCCATAAATCAATGACATAGGTCCACCAGCTTTACTTCCCCTCCGAAGGAAGGCATACTGAGGGATTTTTAACGCTCTTAAAAGCCGACGACTTCGGCTGGGTTTGAAGCCGCGACCTTGGGCATAGAAGTTGAGCATGCTACCCACTACGCCACCGAAGCCGCCTGGATCTAATCTAATGAAGGACTTAAGAACGAAGTCGGCCGCGGATCTGCTGAGAGGAACCTCCCGGCATTTGCCTGGTGGTGGAAATGGGAAACCACGAAAACCATTTTCAGGATGGCCAATATGACATTTGAACCCACGTTCTACTGATTCCAGCGAGGCACGAGCTAGCTACCTTCGTCGGTCCGCTAGGTATTACCTAAAGCATGTACGTCTCGTGGTGGAGTGGCTCCCACCCTGGAGGCTCAGGTTCGATGCGAGAAATGTACTTGTGGATTTGCGAGCCCAAGTGATTTGAGCTGTCCAGGCGGGCGGGGACCTATGAAGCTACAGCGGGCGCACAAAATGAGCTTTATGTCAATTGGCACCACTGCTTAGTTCCACAGTCATTTTGTAAGAGGAAAACTCACTGTCGAAACTATTTTTTGGTGTTGCTCGTTTAAAGTATTGACATAATCACTGTTAAGTTGGTCATCACAAGCTTCACCCAATCTGAGAGAAGTGACGGAGATGATAATTGTTGTTTTAAGGGGCCTAACATCTAGGTTATCGGCCCCTAATGGTCTGGGTGATAGCGAAATTGTCAATGAAATGGAAACCAGAACGAAAATTAAGTGAGAAGGAAAATACTTACAAAAGGGAATTTAGAACGGAAATACTCACAAAAGGAATAGATTGAAAAATACGCACACAATGTAGGCTAGGTTCAAAATACGTACAAAATCAATGTAGAGTCGAAATACTTTACTTACAAAATGCAAGTGAAAGATGAGACAAGGGCCAATTACGGCGGGAAAGTGAAAGAATCCCTAGGCCTCGGATACTCTAATACCGTCGGGGTCGGAAAAGAACAAGAGTTGACCAAGGGAGGTCGACAGGAAAGAAGACGGAGAGGAGCCCGGCATAAGTAAGTGAAACCAATGCCAGACTCAGCTGGGGTCCCGTGGTCGCCAACCCACGTCCCATTAGATGTAAGTCCCTGGGGGAGCTGAGAGAAGTGTTGAGGTTTCTGCTATCAAAACAAGACACTTCACTTCAACAGAACTTTTCAGGAGACACAAACACTGAATAAGTCCTTTGTTTACTGACAAATGATTCCCAAAAGCTTCATAACTCAGGCTGTTGGTTTTCCTTTTTATAAGCGTTTTAATATTTGATGTATCTTATTAGCCTACTTTCGATTTTTGCAAAAAATGAAAGTAGACTTACGAGATCTACACAGGGCCAAAAATTGTGTGTCTGTCTGTGTGTGTGTGTGAGTGTGTGTGTGTGTGTACTCTGAATGTCTGTCCCCCCTATCAATTCGAACACGGCGAAACCGCATTGAACGAAATTTGGTACAGACGTAGCACTAGCAAAGGGCACCTCAGTGTCATGTTTTATATCGCCGCCATCTTCACGGAAACGTAATGGCGGCCACCCAAATGTTCAAAGCTTAAATCAAATTACGACTAACCTAATCATCCGATCTCTACCAAATTTTGCAACATTATACCTATATGTATGAAAGATCTTTTTACCAAACTTCAAGGTCATCAGCCCAATAATTTGTGGATGGCGGCCATGTATGTGTGCAAATCGATTCCCTCTATCAATTCAAAAACGGTGAAACCGAATTGAACGAAATTTGGTACAGAGGTAGCGTTAGCAAAGGGCACCTCAGTGTCATGTTTTATATCGCCGCCATCCTGACGGAAACGAAATGGTGGCCACCCAAATGTTCAAAGCTTAAATCAAATTACGACTTACATAATCATCCGATCTCTACTAAATTTTGCAACAAAATACCTTAATGTGGGAAACGTCTTTTTTCCAAACTACAAGGTCATCCGCCTAATAGTTTCAGGATGGTGGATGTATGAATCATGCAAGTATTATAGCCCAACCATAACTTACGATTCAACAAGGCCTGATCTCAACAATTCAGCTTATCGTACATATGGAGATTTAAACTGTCCTCAAGGAGGTGACCGGTAGGATATTAGCCTGTTATAATAGAATATGTAACCGTAGAAGTGACTTAACAGGTCTGATTGACCATGCCATATGGTTGTGGGTCGTACACAATATGGCTGCTATTTGTGCTCGTAAATCCATTTATATTCGTAACTGCGTAAGGTTATATCCTTTTAGGAATGTACTGAACAAAATAATACATATTTAGTATCAAATGGTTTATAGAAGCACCAAAAAACGCTAATGAAATCGTTGATTACAACACAAAATATGATACATTCGTACTAAAGAAGTTATTTACATACTTATCTTGTACCGCATTCGTGGCGTAGTGGTAGCGAACTAGCTTCATAGTGAAAGGTTCCGTGGTTCGAATCCCCGTGGTTTCGTTTATTTTTACTTCGAATTTTTTTGTATTAATTGGTGCACAATTACTCACACGTTATAATGTTAAGCATATATTGTGTGTATTTGCAATCGAAAAGATAATGTAATATGCTGTAGACCTACTCATAAAACCACACATTTCAACACTGGACTAGAGCTATTTAAATCTTTGTCCTTGGTCCGCGGTTTGAGTCTATCGTTGTTATTTTTGTTGTTGATTCTTTAGGGGTTTTGCGGCATCATGGTCTTGTAGCCCGGTGTACTTGGGTGTGTGTAGAAGTTGTCTGATAACCTGTGTCACTGTGAGGTCTGTAGGCTTACTAGTGTGTGTACTTTTATACGAGGCAGGATTTGGGTAAGAAGCTCTTGTTGCTGCTGTTTCATTTGAGATTCATGGACATCATGATCATTTAGTCCCGTGTACTTGGGTGAGTGTTGAATTTTGTCTCATAACCCGTGTTATTGTGATGGCTGTATTAGTGTGTGTATATATTGTTACGGCTGTGAGTTTGTGTCATCGCTCGCCGCTTGAGTCACAACTGCCCCAGGGGCTGGGCTGCGGCTTGCCTCCTGTATTGCGCGCGCCTTATGCAACAGGGCTACTACAGACAAAGGGATAGTCCAGAAGATTCGTGACTGGACCAGCGGTGGAAACCTCGAGAAGCCGTGGACTCTGGATGGATCTAGAACCATTTATTGAGTCACCGGCCTGCTATATAAGAGTGACCCGTGAAGCAGTGGTTGTTGTGTTTTACGAGCTAGTGTGAGCGATTATCGTGAGCGACAGAAGTGTGGTGACTTGCGAAACCCCTAGTGTAGCGGCGAAGTGAGGAACATACAGGGGACTGCCGTGTTCTGAGTAAGTGTGCTTTCACTGAGTGTCAGATATTGTGGTGTCGAAATCCTGTGACATTGTTCTCCCAGCTTGTGAACAGCGTACTTCAAGTGCTCGTAAGTAACTGTATTTGTTTTACCTGAGGAAGAGGGGCAGGTAGCTTCTGCCAAGGCCACCGGACTCATTAGGACGGATTAACTTCTGTGGTCTGTTGCAAGTGAAAGGGGAAGTATTCTCGACTTGAGGAAACTGGAGTAAGCAAATAATTGCTATTTGCTGTTGAGTAGTGTATATTTCTGGCCACAATAAAGTTAATTATTTCTTAAAGCAGTAATCGGTGTTGTGTTTCCTACCCACCGTAATCCAGTTAACAAAAGTGCCACTAGGGGTGGCACGTAACAACTGGTGTCAGAAGCCGGATTACGAACTCAAGCACAACACCTGACGGTCCTGGTTTCAAAACCCGAGCAAGTCATTTTCTCTAATTTTCCTGTGAGTGCATGCCCTTTACAAGACAAACAACTAAAATGGAGGAGAAATTGGCAGCACTGCTAGAAAAGTTAAATGGCATGGAAACCAAGATGGAAGACGGCCAGAAGAAGATAGAGGATGGCCAGAAGAAGATGGAGGATGGCCAGAAGAAGATGGAGGATGGCCAGAAGAAGTTAGCAGAGGACCTGAAGGACAGCCAAAATAAGTTAGCAGAGGACCTAACCGCCAAATTTCTGGATGGCCAGAAAAATCTGGAAGAGTGTCTGCTGACGAAATTAGAGGAGAGCCAAAGGAAATTAGAACAGGGCCTACGTGAGGAAGTCGCAGCAGTGGAAAAGAAGTTCGACGCCTTACAAGTGGAAGTCGCCGAGCTGCGCCAACGCCCGCTGATGGGGGTGGAGGAGAAATTCAACGCCTTACAAGTGGAAGTTGCCGAGCTGTGCCAACGTCCGCTGATGGGGGTGGAGGAGAAATTCAACGCCTTACAAAAGGAAGTTGCCGAGCTGCGCCAACGCCCACTGACGGGGGTGAAAGAGGAATTCAACGCTCTACGAGAGGAAGTTGCCGAGCTGCGCCAACGCCCGCCCACCGTTACACCGGGAATATCAGGAACGGGACATAGCAGAGTGACGCCCCCAACCTTCGACGGAAAGGTCCCGTGGAGCACCTACTTACGTCAGTTCGAGGCAGCCTGTTCCATAAATAACTGGAACAACACAGAAAAGGCTACAGCTCTCATTGTAGCGCTGAGAGGCGACGCCCTTAACGTCCTTCAGGCCATCCCGACTGGATCCCAGGACTACGCTGCACTGATCGCCCATATGGAGTCCCGATATGGAGATAGCCATCTTCAGCAGGCCTACCAGATGCAGCTCCGGACCCGGGTACAGAAGAACGCGGAAACCCTGCAGGAGTTCGAGATGGACATCGCACGCCTCCTAAGGCTTGCCTACCCAACAGCGCCGGCCGACTTTCTGGAGCAGATAGCGACGCAGACCTTCACCGACGGGCTACGGGACTCGGACACTCAACAGGCGCTGCGACTCGCGCGCAATAAGACCCTGGCAGATGCGCTGAGCCACGCACTTGAATTCGAGACGGCAAAACAGGCATCCAGAATGCACGTGCGGGTGCGTCAAGTGGACGTCGACGAACCAGCAAAAACCAACGAGACCAAGCCCCTGGCCGACGAATTGATGGAGGCGCTAAGCCGTTTCTTCGATAGTCGCGGCACCACCAGCAACGACACAGCCGGAAGACAACCGGAGAGGCGGCCCGGAAGAGGACTACCAACCTGCTGGGCCTGCGGTAAGAAAGGCCACCTGAGCAAGGACTGCGGTGATCGCCGCCGCCGAGGGTATCCGACGGGAAATCAGTCGTCTGAAAACCGCGCGGCCCAGGGAAACGAGTATTAGCCAGCCTTGGGGGGCAAAGGTTGGCTTGTGACAGTCGTCAAGCCCCGGCAGTCCAAGTGCGTGTGACGAAGTTACGGAGGGACAATAGCAGCCTGATGGTCGACGGAGTCATCAACGGAGTGAGCTGGCCCATGCTGATCGACACGGGAGCATCGAGGACCATCGTCAATCCCACTGTGATCCCGAAGTGGAGAGTGCAACCCACACAAAGGAACCTCCAGCTAATAACCGCGACCGGAGAGACCGCACCGGTACATGGCGAAGCATCACTGGAGTTCGTCATTGGTCGACGGGTGATAAAGCATCCAGTGCTTGTGGCAGACGTATCAAACGAAGTGATCATCGGACTGGACTTCCTGGACCAGAACAACATCATCTTGGACCTGAGTACCAACACTCTGCACTTCGGAGGTGAGGAACTTGCTTTGCAACCTGCGCACGAGTCCATCACCGCACGACGAGTAAGGCTGAGAGAAGACGTCATCGTTCCCGCCAGGACGGAAGTCAGCGCTGCCGTAATTGTCGACAGAACTGCTGAGGGAGTGGCGGCTGTCATCGAGCCAAAATATGAGGACATCCAGACAAAAGGGTTGCTAGTTGCCAAGACCCTCATCAACACGACGTCTCGGCCGTACGTCCGCCTGTCCAACCTGAACGACTACGACATTACGGTTCACCGGGACACCAACCTAGGAGTCTGCGAGCCCGTTACCTGGATTGCCCGCATCATCGACACGACGGACGGACACCTGCAGACGGACAACCGAAGAAGACGCACACTGCCAGAAGAACTACAGAAGCTGTACCAAGGATCCCAGGACCATTTAGACGAGGAACAATCACGCCAACTTCAGGACCTGCTACGCGAATTCCAGGATGTCTTCTCCGTGGGGAGCAAAGACTTCGGCAGGACAAGCTTGGTCCAGCACAGAATCGACGTTGGGGACAGCGCACCGATTAGGGCCCCATTCCGACGTGTCCCGCTCGCCAAGCAAGCCGAAGTCGACCGGATGGTAGAAGAGATGAAGGAGCAAGGGGTGATCGAGCCATCACATAGTCCTTGGAGTTCTCCGGTCGTGCTTGTGAAGAAGAAGGACGGTTCCACCAGGTTCTGCGTGGACTACAGGCGGGTGAACGACGTCACGAAGAAGGACAGCTACCCTCTACCCCGGATCGACGACACGCTGGACACCATATCAGGGTCAAGATGGTTCTCCACCTTGGATTTGAAGAGTGGCTACTGGCAGGTGGAGGTCCACCCTAAGGACCGCGAGAAAACGGCGTTCTCTGTGGGCAGCGGGCTCTGGCAGTTCACCGTCATGCCATTCGGTCTGTGCAACGCCCCTGCGACCTTCGAAAGGCTAATGGAGTCCATTCTGAGGGGACTACACTGGAAGACCTGCCTGGTCTACCTAGACGACGTCATCGTTCTGGGGAGAAGCTTCGAGGAGCACTACAGCAACCTGAAGGAGATCTTGTTGAAGCTACGGGCTGCCCAGCTGAAGTTGAGCCCCAAGAAGTGTCAGCTCTTCCAGAAGCGGGTCCAGTACCTTGGGCATATCGTCTCCGAGGAAGGGGTGCGCACCGACCCAGAGAAGACCGCAGCTGTGAGGGAGTGGCCAGTTCCGAAGGACAAGTCCCAACTACGAAGCTTCCTGGGACTCTGCACTTATTACCGTCGCTTCGTGAGAGGATTCGCCGACATCGCCAAACCTTTACATCGACTGACTGAGAAGGACCAACTCTTCACGTGGACAGCAGAATGCCACAGTGCCTTCGAACAACTCAAGCAGGCTCTGTGCACCGCACCTATTCTGGCCTACCCCAGACCTGGAACAAGGTTCATCGTCGATACCGATGCCAGCGACTTTGGCATAGGGGGAATCCTGTCGCAAGTAGTGGACGGCGAGGAGAGAGTAGTGGCCTACTTCAGCAAGGCCCTGTCAAAGCCAGAAAGGAACTACTGCGTCACCAGGAAGGAGCTGCTCGCCATCGTGAAGACCATTGAACACTTCCACAAGTACCTGTACGGGCAAGAATTTCTCATCAGGACCGACCATGCATCCCTGCGGTGGCTCCTGAACTTCAAGCAGCCCGAGGGTCAACTCGCGCGGTGGTTAGAGAGGCTTCAACAGTACAACTTTGAGATTCAGCACAGGAAAGGCCAACTGCATTCTAACGCCGACGCCCTGTCACGAAGACCGTGCCCCGAAGACTGCACCTTCTGTGCCCGAAGGGAGGAGAACACCGGGATACTGTGCCGACGGACTACTGTGGAACTTCAAGGGAACTGGAGCCGCGAATCTTTCACGCGGGCACAAGCAGAGGATGATGACCTGGGACTGATAGCCGAATGGAAGAGGGCCTGTGTCCCCAGACCCGGGTGGAACATTGTGAGTGACTGCAGCCCTACTGGGCACAGTGGGACTCGCTGATTGTAAGGGATGGCCTCATCTGCCGTACCTGGGAGAGCACCGACGGGAAGACATCTCGGGAACAAGTCGTCGTTCCAAAGGCTATGACGGAGGAAGTCCTGAAGGAAGTTCATGGAGGATCATCTGGTGGACACCTAGGGATAAAGAAGACCCTGGAAAAGCTGAGAGAGCGGTTCTACTGGATCGGATGCCGAACAGACGTGGAGAACCACTGTGCGAGGTGCCACGATTGCGCAGCCAGCAAGGGCCCAGGACGAAGACGACGGGGTCCACTGAAGACCTACAACGTGGGCGGCCCCATGGAGAGAGTGGCCATCGATGTTGCTGGGCCATTCCCGTTAAGCGAGGCAGGGAACCGCTACATATTAGTCGTCAGCGACTACTTTACCAAATGGCCGGAGGCGTATGCGCTCCCTAACCAAGAAGCCGCGACGATTGCAGAGACCCTGGTGGAAGAATTCGTCAGCCGGTACGGAGTACCCCTGGAGCTGCACTCCGACCAAGGGAGGAACTTCGAGTCGCAGGTGTTCCAGAACCTATGCCAGCTGCTGGGAATCCGGAAGACAAGGACGACGCCGCTACACTTTCAGTCCGACGGGATGGTAGAGCGATTCAATCGCACCATCGAGAACCATCTTCGAATAGTCGTCAGCGAGCACCAGAGGGATTGGGACAAACATCTTCCACTATTTCTCCTGGCATACCGCGCCGCCGTGCATGAAGCCACCGGGTGCACACCAGCCCGGGCCATGTTTGGGAGGGAGCTCCGTCTACCTGTCGATCTTGCCTTTGGCCGACCTGGGAATGATCCGATCCCGGTAAGCCAGTATTGTCAAGAACTGGTCGACCAACTGGAGGACGTGCACGCGTTCGCGAGGAGGAAACTGCGGATCGAGACCGACAGAATGAAGACCCGATACGACCAGCAGACGGATGCCGGCGGATTCCACGAGGACGACCTGGTCTGGCTCTTCAACCCATTACGGAAGAAAGGCCTGTCACCCAAACTGCAGAAGTCCTGGGAGGGCCCGTACCGAGTCGTGAAACGGATCAACGATGTCGTCTACAGGATCCAGCGGAGCCCGAGGGCGAAGATGAAGATCGTGCATCGAGATCGCCTGGCAGCCTACGGAGGGACACAGACGGGCCAATGATTGATCGGGACGATCAGCCTTTTTTAGGAAGGGGGTGGTGTTACGGCTGTGAGTTTGTGTCATCGCTCGCCGCTTGAGTCACAACTGCCCCAGGGGCTGGGCTGCGGCTTGCCTCCTGTATTGCGCGCGCCTTATGCAACAGGGCTACTACAGACAAAGGGATAGTCCAGAAGATTCGTGACTGGACCAGCGGTGGAAACCTCGAGAAGCCGTGGACTCTGGATGGATCTAGAACCATTTATTGAGTCACCGGCCTGCTATATAAGAGTGACCCGTGAAGCAGTGGTTGTTGTGTTTTACGAGCTAGTGTGAGCGATTATCGTGAGCGACAGAAGTGTGGTGACTTGCGAAACCCCTAGTGTAGCGGCGAAGTGAGGAACATACAGGGGACTGCCGTGTTCTGAGTAAGTGTGCTTTCACTGAGTGTCAGATATTGTGGTGTCGAAATCCTGTGACATTGTTCTCCCAGCTTGTGAACAGCGTACTTCAAGTGCTCGTAAGTAACTGTATTTGTTTTACCTGAGGAAGAGGGGCAGGTAGCTTCTGCCAAGGCCACCGGACTCATTAGGACGGATTAACTTCTGTGGTCTGTTGCAAGTGAAAGGGGAAGTATTCTCGACTTGAGGAAACTGGAGTAAGCAAATAATTGCTATTTGCTGTTGAGTAGTGTATATTTCTGGCCACAATAAAGTTAATTATTTCTTAAAGCAGTAATCGGTGTTGTGTTTCCTACCCACCGTAATCCAGTTAACAAAAGTGCCACTAGGGGTGGCACGGGGTGGCACGTAACAATATCATTCAGGTATAGCCTCCGTGGCTTAGGCGGCAGCACGCCGGCCTCTCACCGCTGGGTCCGTGGTTCAAATCCCGGTCACTCCATGTGAGATCTGTGCTGGACAAAACGGAGGCAGACAGGTTTTTCTCCGGGTACTCCGGTTTTCCCTGTCAAAATTTCATTCCAGCAACACTCTCCACTATCATTTCATTTCATCTGTCATTCATTTAATCATTGCCCCAGAGGAGTGCGTCAGGCCTCGGCAGCCGGCACAGTTCATATCCTCGCCGCTAGATGGGGGCTTCATTCATTCCATTCCTGACCCGGTCGGAGACTGGAAGCAGGCTGTGGATTTTCATATATCATTCAGGTGAGGATTCAATCAATCAACGTATATTATCCGTATAACACGTTGTATTTCAACAAGCTACTACAATCAACATTCAATTATACTCCTTGAAGAGGACAAAGAGATATAACTAAACCTATTCATTTAGGAGAAAGTAGGCTATATGTTCTTTACTGAACATCTTATTTTGAAAATGAAATAATCACCCTTCACAAGTATAAAGTCACCGATACAAAATAAAACACACCGGCACGAACAGAACACGAAGCAATTGTATAAGCAGCTCACAGCTGATGCGCGATAGACCCCGCCAAGATGTGTCTTGTTTTGATACTTATCATTTACTTGTCTTATTTTGAAACCAACCGACTACTTCAGCATTTAAAAACAGCATGATGTTTCTGTTTTGAATACACTTCTCTTCCCACACGTAAAAAGGGCATTTAGGGACTTGTTAAATCAGTCGTAATCTCAAACATAGTGATGTAACTTGTTTTGATACGAGGCGACTCACATATGGGCACAATAAACATGAATGTTCCTTGTTAGTTTGTCAGTCCCATGAACCATTGCGGTTGCGATCAAACTTTGGTGAGATGTTTTGCACACTCCTATTTTACAATAGGTGGCACGCGAGTCGTTTCAACCTTTCATAGAGTTCAGCCGCAGTTTGTGTGCCCGCTTGACAGAATTAAATTGGAATAAAATGCAAATAAGGCTTTGAGTTTGGCAAATGTCTAAATCCATCGCAAGTGCAATGACACAGTTTACAAACATCTCATCTTCTAAGTATTGGCCAAGCTATTTGTCTACACATGGTTATTTTCCTGTCTCTTCGTAGGCTATCTTCTAAGTGCTTATGAAAAGAAAAATGTTTTTAGCATTTGGAACTTTATTTTGATCAAGTTATTGTAAGGGTGTCCATGTTAAACATTTTAATTCCCTTCTCTCCGTAAAACACATGACTTGGTCCATGTAGCCTATCGCAATATACAACGGGGAAGATGTCCTCTCACATTGGTTAGTGAGTCGCCCGATAATGGAACATTTTGGAGCGTGTGAGCAGCCAACCTGAGCTGTTAAACACAATTAAGAAGAGGATATTGGAATACTTGGGACACATGATGAGGAATCCAAAATTCCGTCAGCTCCAAGTTATACTTCAGGGTAAAATTGAAGGTCAGCGTGGACCGGGAAGGAGACGAATAACTTGGATGGATAATTGGGCTGTCTTCCACGGAACTCTTCAGGGTTGCACAGGATAAGAAGGTGTTAGCCATGGTGATAGCCAATGTCCGGAACGGATAAGGTAGAAGCAGCAGCAGCAGAAGAAGAAGAAGAGGAAGAAGAAGAAGGTGAATGGGAGGTATGAAGTGCAATTCAGTGTTCAGAACATGCCTAAACAAGGATCTGTATGAACTTCTGTGTGTTCAGTCAGCGTCTGGGAGAGGGCGCTCAACAGCAAATGTTCTCAGCACGCGTTTGACTCCCTAAAACACAGGAATTCGGATTATTTAGTATTCATTTTCGACAACCACCTTGTAAGTTCAATACTTGTTTGTTGAGCAGTCTACCATTTGGGGAAGGGCAATGTTGCCATTTGTATCGGGTGGTGACTTTGTACACAATGTCTGCAATGTTGTTGTTTGAGTCTTCAGTCTTTTGACTGGTTTGATGCAGCTCTCCATTCCTTCCTGTCCTGAGCTAATCGTTTCATCTCTACATAACTACCACACCCTACATCCGAGGCAATCTGTTTAACATATTCTATCCTTGGTCTACCCCTACAGTTCTTGTCCTCGAGCCTTCCTTCCATAACTAAGCTTGCTATTCCTGGGTGCCTTAGTATGTGTCCTACCAACCTATCTCTGCTCTTTATTAGCAGTCGCCAGAAACATCTCTCCGCTCTCACTCTTCTTAATACCTCTTCGTTTTAACCCCATCTACCCATCTGATCTTCTTCATTCTCCTGTAACACCGCATTTCAAACGCTTCAATTCTCCTCTTTTCTGCTACACCAATAGTCCAAGTTTAACTTCCATAGAGCGCCACGCTCCAGACAAAGGCTTTCAAAAATGACTTCCTAATACCTAAATCTATATTCGATGTCAACAGATTCCTTTTTTGTAGAAATGCTTTCCTTGCCTGAAACAACCTAATTTTTGTATTCTCTTTGCTTCGTCCATCACTGGTTATTTTTCTTCCCAAGTAACAGAAGTCTCCTACTTCCTTCAGCTTTTCACCTGTCAATTTGATCTCCATAGAGGTTTCTGATTTATTTCGGCTGCATTCCAATATTTTTGTTTTACATTTATTAATTTTCATCATGAATTCTTTCCTCAAGACGGAGTCCATACCATTCAAAAACTCATTCAAATCCTCAGGCTTGTCGGCCAAGATGACTATGTCATCAGCAAATCTCAGAGTTGAAATTATTTCTCCTTGAATCTTCACTCCTACTTTAAATTTCTCTACGATTTCCTTCATTGCTTGTTCAATGTAAAGATTGAAAAGTATGGGTGATAAGTTGCAGTGGCGCCCAACATTGTTGATGTTGCCAATGATCCACTTGTCTTTGACGTAGGGAACTAAGGCCTTGTAGGTGTCTTTCTTCCCTGAATCTAATACATTTGCCATTGTAAGGAAATGTTTTTTGTAATCCGTATTGACAGATGAATTCTTAAGTTACCTTAATCAATACTTCAATAATTCAAGTATTAATTGCCGTATATATTTTACTTTATAAATCATTTTCAAAGCTAACAGTCGGCTCAAAAAGTACGGCTCGTCCCTATCCACATTCACCTGCAAATAGCACTTCATTGTTGCTTCTCTTGCTTATGTAAACAAACCAGTTCACAAGTGCTGCAAGAAAATCAACAACATAGTGTGGAACACAGAGCACATTCTTACACTATCAATACGGAGCCAACACATGGAATTTAGCATTACAATAATATTATGTAGATATTGTTTGACATTTTGAAAACGATTGGAATAAAGTACAGGGATAGGAGGGTGATCTACAATCTATACAGAAACCAGACAGCAGTCATTCGAACTGAAAAACATGAGAGAGAAGCTGGTATTCAGAAAGGTGTAAGGCAAGCCTGCAACTTATCACCCATACTTTTCAATCTTTACATTGAACAAGCAATGAAGGAAATTGGAGAAAAATTTAAAGTGGGAGTGAAGATTCAAGGAGAAATAATTTCAACTCTGAGATTTGCTGATGACATAGTCGTCTTGGCCGACACGCCTGAGGATTTGAAAGGTATGGACTCCGTCTTACGGAAATAATTCATGATGAAAATTAATAAATGTAAAACAAAAATACTGGAATGCAGCCGAAATAAATCAGAAACCTCTATGGAGATCAAATTGGCAGGTGAAAAGCTGAAGGAAGTAGGAGACTTCTGTTACTTAGGAAGCAGAATAACCAGTGATGGACGAAGCAAAGAGGATATAAACAGTAGGTTAGCTCAGGCAAGGAAAGCATTTCTACAAAAAAGGAATCTGTTGACATCAAATATAGATTTAAGTATTAGGAAGTCATTTTTGAAAGCCATTGTCTGGAACGTGGCGCTCTATGGAAGTGAAACTTGGACTATTGGTGCAGCAGAAAAGAGGAGAATTGAAGCATTTGAAATGTGGTGTTACAGGAGAATGATGAAGATCAGATGGGTAGATAGGGTTACAAACGAAGAGGTATTAAGACGGGTGGGAGAGTAGAGATGTCTCTGGCGACTGCTAATGAAGAGAAGAGATAGGTTGGTAGGACACATACTAAGACACCCAGGAATAGCAAGCTTAGTTATTGAAGGAAGGGTCGAGGACAAGAACTGTAGGGGTAGACCAAGGTTAGAATATGTTCAACAGATCGCCTCGGATGTAGGGTCTGGTAGCTATGTAGAGATGAAACGATTAGCTCATGACAGGGAGACATGGAGAGCTGCATCAAACCAGTGAAAAGACTGAAGACTCAAACAACAACATGTAGAATGTTTAGATTAAGGCTTCACGGTCCGGATTACTGTTCAAATAATCCATGTTTAATGCCGTGTGAAATTAAATTAGAACCATACGTTTCGGAGAAACCTTGCCTCCTTTTTCAATGGAATCAAACAATGTGGCCAAAGAAAGTATATCAATGAGATTACAAAAAATTAGATTAATTCCCCTGTTCGTCACCAGAGAGCAGCTGCCAGAAATTACTGTATGGACCATGGTAGAACGCGGACAGAGTAGTAGGTATGGAGAAGGTAAAGGGGGCGGGGTGAAAACATAGAGGCTCCTCGAAGAATGAGGATGTCTCCTTATTTGGACATGTATTAGCTAATTGCCACGCGTCTCGACCCTCAAGTGACCATTATCAGATCTTCATCACTGTGTTAAGGTTTACATCTTCAATAAAATAATTACATTAGAACTATCCGAATCGCTTTCAGAAAAAGAATAGACGGAAACGTACTGTGATTCGCAAAATAATGATTGTGTGTAGGCGGGCTATTGTCCTTCCCTCCACGGAGCTGGTGTAGGCGGGCTATTGTCCTTCCCTCCACGGAGCTGGTGTAGGCGGGCTATTGTCCTTCCCTCCACGGAGCTGGTGTAGGCGGGCTATAGTCCTTCCCTCCACGGAGCTGGTGTAGGCGGGCTATTGTCCTTCCCTCCACGGAGCTGGTGTAGGCGGGCTATTGTCCTTCCCTCCACGGAGCTGGTGTAGGCGGGCTATTGTCCTTCCCTCCACGGAGCTGGTGTAGGCGGGCTACAGTCCTTCCCTCCACGGAGCTGGTGTAGGCGGGCTATTGTCCTTCCCTCCACGGAGCTGGTGTAGGCGGGCTATTGTCCTTCCCTCCACGGAGCTGGTGTAGGCGGGCTATTGTCCTTCCCTCCACGGAGCTGGTGTAGGCGGGCTATTGTCCTTCCCTCCACGGAGCTGGTGTAGGCGGGCTATAGTCCTTCCCTCCACGGAGCTGGTGTAGGCGGGCTATAGTCCTTCCCTCCACGGAGCTGGTGTAGGCGGGCTATTGTCCTTCCCTCCACGGAGCTGGTGTAGGCGGGCTATTGTCCTTCCCTCCACGGAGCTGGTGTAGGCGGGCTATTGTCCTTCCCTCCACGGAGCTGGTGTAGGCGGGCTATAGTCCTTCCCTCCACGGAGCTGGTGTAGGCGGGCTATTGTCCTTCCCTCCACGGAGCTGGTGTAGGCGGGCTATTGTCCTTCCCTCCACGGAGCTGGTGTAGGCGGGCTATTGTCCTTCCCTCCACGGAGCTGGTGTAGGCGGGCTATTGTCCTTCCCTCCACGGAGCTGGTGTAGGCGGGCTATTGTCCTTCCCTCCACGGAGCTGGTGTAGGCGGGCTATTGTCCTTCCCTCCACGGAGCTGGTGTAGGCGGGCTATTGTCCTTCCCTCCACGGAGCTGGTGTAGGCGGGCTATTGTCCTTCCCTCCACGGAGCTGGTGTAGGCGGGCTATTGTCATTCCCTTCACGGAGCTGGTGTAGGCGCAGCGCGCACAGAGCTCACTTTGACTGAGATGTTCAGCGAACATGGCTTTCATTTACTACTGTTGTACAGCACTACGCTATATAACATGTAACGGTGTTGCCTTTTCATTTAATTATATAATTAAAATTATATATAAGTACCGAAAATAAGCTCTTTTTCTTTAAAATACATAATTATGTGGGCTGTACCATGTACAGTATGTAAATCCAATTATCGGATATCCGAATGGAATCCGGACACCCAGGAATAGCAAGCTTAGTTATGGAACGAGGGTCGAGGACAAGAACTGTAGGGGTAGACCGAGGTTAGATTGCCTCGGACGTAGGGTGTGGTAGCTGTGTAGAGATGAAACGATTAGCTCACGACAGGGAGGCGTGGAGAGCTGCCTCAAACCAGTCAAAAGACTGAAAACTCAAACAACAACAACAACAACATCCGGTCCCAATTGATTCAAATACTTGGAGATCTGCTGTACACTTTTATTGGAGTAGCTCGTCTTTGGTGTTTCTTTTATACGAACAATTTAGAAGAACACAATGTAATCATAATGAAAGAAATTTTACAAAATCAATATGCACTAGGAAACTCCATTTGTAATGCTTATTAACATAGCAGGGTGTCCCCGCGCAGTAGTGTAGACTTGTCGCTCGGCCTGTCACTACTGGGGAGGAGAGCTTCGGGCTCAGTTTGGTGTGCATGACGTCATGCGCGACTTCTGTTATCGGAAGATGTAACTGAGGTCCACGGCCGATTTCCTTCCAATATCCCTTCCCTGACCTGTCCTGAACATGGCCATTGGCTGCATTAATAAAATTATAATGTCAAAAGCTTTTCCCTTGGCTTCGTAGAAAAAACAAGTCTGCTTCTATGTTAGTAAAATGATCATTGTTGTCGTACATCAGTTCGCATATCGCGGAATGTTTGTTGTGTTTAATCATGTTCTTTGTATCGTGTTCCGATTTGTCTTCCACTCTGCCCGACATAATTAGCATTACATCCGTCATCTTGTCATGAGAACGGATATATGCCTGATTTTTTATGCGGGTTTTTCTTTGTTAAGTTGCTATTGCGTAGGTGTTTAGTCCTTGTTTCTTGAAGATATGTCTTCTTGTTCACGAAATTGAATGGTACGTACTTTGCCAACCCAACTTGATATTTATAAAAATAATGAAAAGAATGGATGCTAACGTGCTTCAGTGAATGGACCGTGTGGGATCACATGTCACTATATTCCAATTACATTCTGTATCTAATAAAATGAGTGGCACAAAGCCATCCATTGTAATGAAATGTACAGATAATGCCAATATCAGTTTTAAATTGAAACAATTGAATAAATTAGCACGACCTCGACTGGAAATGTGACAACATTATTTGGCTCTCAACTAATCTCTATATGAATGTGATATATCACGTGATTAAATTATAGCCTATCGTTGTGCGGTGAGCAATGGTTGTGCCAGGCTGTTGGCGAGTTGTCAATACTCCAACTGTGGGGGTTGTATTCATTCAGTTCCCTGTTCAACAACTAGAGATCGTGGAGGACGCGATACGTAGAGGCTTGGTGCAACAACACAGATGAGTACAGGGAAAAGGAAGACTTTGAGGAGCTGCTCCGGATAAGGTACCACACCATTCCGAGGAGAAGTTATGGAGCAGAATTGCACGGTTTGGACCAAACAAATACCGGGCAAGGAAATATGCTCAGTAACCCTTTATAGGTTAGTGGAAAATTTATATTGTCTAAGATGCAGATAGTTGAATCTTTCGCTCATATTTCAACTAATTCTTGTGGAAGTGTTAATGGTTCTGTAAAACAAATATTAATAGTTTATCTCCTTGACCTAGGGCGCTAGATGAATGTTTTCATATAAACAATTAAGATAAAAAGGTATTTTTACTGCAATTGTTTTATTTTTTTACTTTTTATTGAGCATTATTAAACAATTGAAAATGGTAAACAATTAAAATTAAAAAGTAAGGGCCGTTTACTTTTTTAAAATTAACCGAACATTTTATTTTGTAACCACATTTATTTCTAGGTTTTACGAACCTTCCTCTATATTTCGACATAGTTGTCTTGTTTATTTAGGCACTTGTCACACCTTAAAACTAAGTTCTAAAATCCCTCTGCATAAACGTTTGCCGCCTGCTCTGTCAACCAAGAATTCACGGCTGTTTTCACTTCTTCATGGTCGGCGAAGCGCTTCCCACCAAGATGACGCTTCAGCAGCGACAAGAGTTTTCAGGGGTGGAATGGGAGACCCATGTTTCATCTCCTGTGATGATTCGACTGAACATATCATCCTCTTCTTGGGCATAACGAGTCAAAAAAAGTGAGGGAACTTTCATTTGTGGTCTTCTGTGAGGAGTCTGGGTACCCATCGAGAGCACAATTTCCTGAACCTTAGGTTTTCAGACACAATCGTACCTCACACGTGGCGGGCGAATCAATAATCTTGAACATTGTAAAGATGCACAGTTCAGCGTGCAGGTTAGCTACACAGCTGCAACTGACGCCTGCTTGTTCGCAAAGGATGCCGGGAGGTAGCGCGCATGCTTGTTGCGGCGTGCGCACTAACTACGGGCTTTTAAAAGACGTTCCTTACTTTTAAAACAGCCCTCGTAAAACTGCGATAGTAAAAATTAAAAAGGCATTATTTCTATTACAATTTCTTTATTTTTAATGCATTTTTAATTTTAATTTCTTAGACTAGTTTTCTTTACTTTTTGATTGTTTAACAATGCTTAATATGCCTCTAAAATTTGGGAATAAATAAGCTTATAAAACTGAAATTTCTAATAATTTTACCGTCTTAATTGTAAAAGTAATTCTGAGCATTAAAAAGTTAAAGAAAACAAAAATTAAAATTAATAATTAAATATAAATAACTATTCTACCCTGTAGAGGGGAGATTGTCAGTTCACTAGGGAAGATCGATGTTGAAATCAACAAGACCATGCGATTGATATCTGGTACCCTCATTCCATGGCTTCCTGTTCTGAGCTACGTTCCTCCACCCCATCTGCGCAGGTGTAATACCCTGGTCAAAACATACCACAAGATACTTCCCTATTCATGTTGATATACCTGCTGTTTTCTACCCAGACTTCGCTCAAGACAGCTACGAGACTTATCAATGAGAAATTTGACATAGTCCATCAGTGGTCTCATGATTGCCGAGACATGCCATCTGTCACATGTAAAGTACCTGGCTTTGATCTTCCTCGTCGGATATGGTCGAAATTAAACCGTATCAGCACCAATTCTGGTGTTTGTGTGAATTCTTTGTTCAAGTGGAACAGGTTACAGTGTCACTGTGAAGCACATCATTCAGGACTGTCTTCTAAGAGCCTATGGTGGCAACATATTGGACTTTCTCTCAGCGACTCCTGGATCAGTGGACTGCATTTTGAATGTAGATATAAAATTATAAATTATGAGACTATCTGTTCTATTTTTTTTCTTCGATATTTCATTAAGATGTATTATGATGTACTGTAAGTGTGTACTATACCATGCGAGAAATAAATGATGTCAGTTCACTAAACTCAAATATACATTCACTTAAAATGATTTTACATTTCTTCTCAAGGAATTGATATTGTCATGTCCCAAAACCGTATCGGACATACAACCCCAGTTCCACCTACTCAGCAGGAACCTCGCTTCCACGCTATGAAAAGCTGCCGACTCAGGTCAGTCAGCCACTGAATCGGCGGAAGCCAGATCTTACAAAAGTCAATTGCCTGGCGATCGGGAGATCGGGCTACTTGGATCGTCACACGCTGTTTGACCAAGAGGCATGGAGCTGAGTCGGCACTTGGGAGCACCATAACTAGCAAAGCTAAAATAACAGGTGAAAATCAATTTTGCAATTTCACTTCAGGATTAAATTTTATAATCCATTGAGTGATTGTGGTGGGTCCTTTACTGCCACTGTCCTTGTATAGTAGGGACTGTATCAGAAGATGGTGCCTTAAGGACAACAATGTTGCAGCTTTTCAGTCGATCAACTGAATATAATCCAATCTCTGGGACACGCGAAACATGTGACATATAATCTAGCTGTACGTGTCCCGCTCTATGGGATGCCTAACAACAGGGGCCACACTGCAGATTATGTCACAATACCAGGCGATAACAAACGGACGGTAGTGGCTTCGGTGGAGCATGCTGAGCTTCTATGCCCAAGATCGCGGGTTCAAACCCGGCTGAAGTCGTTGGATTTTTTTAAGAGCGTTAAAAATTCCTCAGTATGCCTTCCTTCGGAGGGGAAGTAAAGCCGGCGATCTCATGTCACAGATTTATGGCATGAAAGAGAACCTTGTGGAATCTAAAATGTGTAGGTTACTTTCGAACCTACGCCACCAGGTGCTGACTGCGATGTTATTTAGTAGCCACGTCCACAGCTAGGTGTCGTGGATGGTAGCATTTGGTAGCAAAGGTAGGAACCACTTGAAAAGAATAATCGTCTGCAGTCCTTACCTGCATTATACACTAATACAGCCATCACAATTAACACCAGTTATCAGACAGTTTCTACACACACCCAAAGTACACGGGGTTACATGACCACGTTGTCGCAGCCCCTAAACTGAGGAACCAACCAACCAGACGACCGCTGACTAGTTGTTCCTCAGCGCTACCGGCCTAATGCGCCCCATTGCAATATGAAACCTCGCATTTGAAAGCGTAATAGGCTCATATAAGGTACTACAAGACGACAGTTGCTGGCAGCATATTGACAATGGCTGGTGTATTCGGCAACAACGAGTACACGACATCATACTAAGCTGGTCGTAATGCCATCCAAGCTCGAGGTTTCATAACGCAATGGGGCTCATTAGACGATAGCGCTGAGGAACATGTACTGAGCGGCCGTTTGGCATTCTGACATAGCCTGCTTTCATTAAAAGATACCCCTTAGGAATACAGTTATTAGACCTCCCGTTCATCATTAGTACATGCGGGACACCTAACAGTCGACTGTACGGGGCAATTAAGCCACCATGTATACCAGGTGAAATAGCTGCCCCTAATAATATTGCGTTATGCATCCCAACCAGCGTTGGTGTCAGGAGGTCAGTATTTCTCTGGTTACATCCCGTAGGGTACAAATGCACTGATCGACCCTGGCGAAATGTAAATATTATATGTCAGAAAACTGTACTAGGCTATAATGTGGCTCATTATTCTGTAGTACAAGTTTTAATTATGAGACAGTTTCTCCCACCAATCAGAGCTCAAGAAACAGTTTTGTGGCCAATTAGGTGAGGATAGCATCGCACCTGCGCTCACTTCCATTGCCCCCTATTTTAAATTTCACTGCGTGGCGAGTGTCATAGTGAGGTATTCCAGGAGGCCATGGTCAAATACAAGGTATTCTCTGCGTCCCATGCGCTCTGTTCAGTACATAAATCTGTGAAATCTCGACAGATATTTATGAATATTTATGTTCGAACATAAAATAGTTATAATAATTATCGTCGAACATAAACAGTCGTATGCAACTCGACCATAATGGTAATTACGGCACTCGTATGGAAATTATTGAACTCACTATGCTCGTTTTATAAACATACTCCTGTCTTAATTATTGCCATTATAGACTCGTTGCATATTGTACTATTTTTCCATCCATGTGACTACAGACAAATACCAGTGGAAAATAATAATGTTCAGCATTGTTTGCAGGATATACTCTCAGTGCATTAGCACGATACGTGATGTGTTCCTGTGAACACGCGTTAGTTGGGCTGCATAACATAAGATTACTAGGGGCAGCTGAAAGTCGTAGTATCTAAGCGCCTCTCCAAGAACCTCAAGCTCAACTCGGTCGTCAAGTCATCTGTTGTGTGTGCTTTTAGTGCCTTGTGATGGCCAGAAAGGTCCCACTCAGAAGAGAGGAAGATCCTGAGGAGGATATTAGGTCCAATTATTGAGAAAGGAGGCATTTCCAGAATCCGTCATAATGATGAATTGTATGAACATCAGGAGGGTGATACCGAGCTCCGCTAATGAGTTGCCTCCACGAGGGTCAATTAGGAAAATCCTATCAGAGGAAGTTCGCTGAGGCGTGTTTCACTGCTCCCCCACTCGAAAGTGGACGTGGTAGTAAATATTGTCATAATGTGTCAAACTGGGCTGATCTTCACTATCTACTCTTGTTATCTCAAACACGTATTTCATACCACTCATTAGACATTTTAGCCGTTATTCCAGATTTTCCTTTAAAGCTCAAGTGCAATAATTTACTTTGTGCTTCGGAGTTTCTACACAGATCAATTGGTATGTTGTATGTCCTTTCTCATCAACCTCGATGTTCGTTCACGTATCTCGACACGTACCTTTCCTTTTACACTGTTGGAAATACATTCTCGATTAATCGTGGTACATGGTTCGTGATTGTGAGACCCTCATAGTAGAAAGTTGCCACCATTTGTAAATAACATTCCTTGTTTGAACACTCCACTTTTGGCTGCGTTTTGACAACTCACACTTATGAAATTGTATCCAATAAGTCTCAATTCTCCACGTCTTTGACTGTACATGGATAACATGTCAGGTGCTCTGATTATATCTACGGAAACTCCAGGGGGTCCCAGCTGTCAGTGAACTCATGGTTTAACCAACATTTTAGGAGAGGTTGCCAACCCCCTCTCTCTTCCCAAACTCATTAGCGTGAGCTGACAAGACTGTTTGGGTTTAACCTAATTAGCGCAGTTCAGCCATCCCACACCAGGAGGACATTATCACGTATATAAGGGAAAGACGCCTAAACTTTTATGGACACTTGGCATGTCTGGATTCTGAAAGACTCACCAACAGGATATTCACAGTAACAGGAAGAGGCAATGCTTCTAAGAAGAAATGGATTGCGTCAGTTAAGTCAGATATGGAACAACAAGATATCCCACTGGGACCGACTGATGTTCCTTCAGGTCATCCGACAGGGCGTTTTCCCAACGTCCCTCGCAAGTAAGAAGACTACAGGAGCAAAGACTGACTCATAATGAGGGACTATTGGAAGAAGATGAAGCAACAACTTTACCGAGGAGTAGATACGAGCCCCGAGGTCCTAAGTAGGTCTAAACGATAAATAAAGAATTAGAGACAGCTGTTTCACCTGGTATATGAAACAACAACAGCAACAGCTCGCTCTATATGCCGTGTACAATACGCGTTATAATAGCTGAAAGCGTTTGTTTGTTGACAATGCGAATTCTGAAATCAAATTCCGGAAGCAGGAATAATTTAGTTGCAAGTGTAAACTGACCTGGGGAGTGAGTGTTTATAATTTGATTTCTGTTTGTATATTGAATTGTAAATCACAGCCTCTGGAGAGAATTGGTTCCAATAAATTGCTTTGTTTCATTAAAGCGGCGTTTATCTTCATTATATTAATTTACAACCCTGTTCACAACAATGGAGATATATTGTGTGACCACGAGAAATGGCCTGTCTCCATTGTTGTGCGAGTTCAAGAAAAGGTAGCACAGTCTTTAAAATGGTGAGTGTTTCAGGGAATGTGTGAACAACGTGGGCACTTTGCACTTAAGGGTCACCACATTCCTGGAAACAAAGTAAGGGTCAGGAGCGTGACATAATCGACAATTAGTGAACTCGCTTTAAGAATGATTTTGCATAAGTTTTATTCACTTCACAGGACAGCTTATTAATAAGTAATACTCAATGAAACGAACAGTCCTTTCCTTGCAGATACTACGCAGAAAAGAGGAGAATTGAAGTGTTTGAAATGTGGTGTTACAGGAGAATGATGAAGATCTGATGGGTAGATTGGGTTACAAACGAAGAGGTATTAAGACGAGTGGGAGTGGAGAGATGTTTCTGGTGACTGCTAATGAAGAGAAGAGATAGGTTGGTAGGACACATTCTAAGACACCCAGGAATACCAAGCTTAGTTATGGAAGGAAGGGTCGAAGACAAGAACTGTAGGGGTAGACCAAGGTTATAATATGTTAAACAGATTGCCTCGGATGTAGGGTGTGGTAGCTATGTAGAGATGAAACGATTAGCTCAGGACAGGCAGGCATGGAAAGCTACATCAAACCAGTCAAAAGACTGAAGACTCAAACAACAACTACGCCATTCGTTACTCTGAACAGATTTTAATAGTTTATTGTATTTCTTAGCAATTTCATAAACGTTTTTTCATAAACTGAGGATGAAACCACGGAAATAAACAAAAAATAAACAAGTAGTTCCGTGAAGAACTATACAGCCTATTTTCATATAACCTACTTATGTTAATTGCCTCTGTCAACATACAGAATTTCAATTTGATTGCTGTAATAGATTCGTAGATATTGAGAACCGACTAAATATTTCGGATGGTCGCCATGTTGGGATTTTTATATATGTAGGTCTTAGAGTTATGTACTGTTACATGAAGATTATTGCGTACGTGTAGCATTCAAACTTCAATCGCATGATTAGGACACAAGAAGTAAAAACGAGATTTTAAAATTTCGCACAGCTGCCATCTTGTGGTTATGGAAACAATGGAAATAAATTAGATGCCAGTGGATTAACGTTTGTATAAGGATTTACTGTACCAAGTTTCACTACACTCGGATGGTTAAATTGTGAGAAACGTCCATGTGAATATTTATACTTCGCGTCACCGTCATGTTGGATTTGTGATCACCAGGTTATTGAAAGTCGTATAGGTGAACTTGTGTTCATAGCCCCTATGAACATTAAAAAATGCAGTTTGATTGCTATATTAGATTCGTAGATAGTCAGAACCGTCTAAATATTTTGGTTGGTCGCCATGTTGGATTGTTATATGTACAGGCCATAGAGTCATGTGCCATTAAAGGAAAATTATTGCGTAGGTTCATTATTCAAACTTTCACTTCGATCGCATGATTACGACACAAGAAATAAAAACTTAGTTTTAATATTCGCACAGCCGCCATTTTGAGGTTATGTAAACAATTGAATGAAGTTAGATGTCGGTGCATTACAATGTGTATAAACATTTTCTGTACCAAGTTTTATTGCGAGAAACGTCTATTTAAAAGTCACAACTTCGCTTGGTCGCCATGTTGGTTTTGTAGTTACCAGGTTTTCAAAAGGCACATAGGTGAACTTCTAGTAGTTCCTTTTATCACCGTAAAGAATTTCAGGGTGATATCGGTATTAGTTTCGGAGATATTGAATGCTAGTGAAATATTTCGCACGGCCGCCATGTTGGATTGGTGAGACGTAACAACATTTGAAGGGCACGGTCGTGGTGGTCCGAAATAGTGCTATGAATTTGCCGAGTTTCATTGAATTCGCTCCAGCCGTTTAGAAGTTATTAGGGGGCACACACAAACACACACCATCACGCACACACACACACACACACACAGACACACGGACAAAAGGTGATCTCATAAGCCTATTTTTTGTCAAGAATGAAAATAGGCTAAAAATGAAAGAGTTTCCTCAATCTTTTTGAAGGAATGAATATACCAGAGTAAATACTCCTTGCAATGAAAACTTCAGGCAGACAGACGGACAGAGAGACCCAAAGAGAACCTTTTGGAGGAAGTAGTATACTACAGGTGAAAACACAGCGCATTTCTCTCGAGTTTCTAAGCGATCGGAAACACGGGACAATAGGCTAAGCGTTCTTGATAAGACCTGTCCGGGACGTGGGACATTAAGCACGAATACGGGACGTGTTGGACACGTCCTGACCTAACAGCCTACGGGAGGTAGAGAATGGTGCTGTCTCGAGTTTCAATTCATTTTTAAACGCGGAGCGACTCACTCCATTGTATGGGGTGCTCTTTGTTAGCTTTAATCACCTAGAGCTGATTGTTTGTCGTGTTCTCAGTGCTGCCAATACAAACTCTTCAGTCGATCATCATATATATTCTTTCAGTAGTATACATCCCTCCTGCGGCGCTCACAAGCGACCGATCGTGACAAATGAGCATTCAAATGAGAGAGAATAGACATTAGCAGCGACGAATTGCACTCTAATTTCATAAATATCTATAATTTCTTTAAAAGATGACATTTAAGAAAATGTACGATGTGTGCGATTTGCTGTAGGAAAATACGCTGTCCACTTCACATTTTGGCGGCTGTGACGCCAAGTTCATGTCATTTTAACAGTATATGGTCCTTCATTTATTATATGCATGGACTTCAGAAATAGTAAATCATATACATTTTTGTAAGAAGTGTGCGATTTGCAAATACTGTTGCTGTAGAAAAATACGTTACATCATTGCTGATCAGTTCGCATTTTGGCCGCAGGGACGCCGGGGAAAGTGTGGTTTATGAATATGTGAGATTTCTCGCACGGTAACTTGCCCAATAACCGGGTGGGGCACAATAGCATTCACGGAGAAAGTTCCATGTTTCAGTTTATGATCACTGGCCCATTATAACATAAACTAATCTAGATTTACAAGAGAATATTTTCACAAAGAACTTGATCAAATACAAGTTTTCTACTATTCAACACAACTAACTTTTATTAAGAACCTATGTTCCTATAGGCTATATCAGTGGTACATGTTTCGGGTTTCGTAAAGACATTCTCATATGCGCCAAGAACACCGCAAGTCAATCAAATAAAAGCATAAAACAATGAGATGATATTCATTAACAAGAAGTTCCGTGAAGAACTATACAGCCTACTTTTCATGCCAATGATTATTCTACAGAATATGAACCTATCTAGAATAATGACGAAATTAAGTTGGTAATATCGAAATATCTCATTAGTTCAAAATATACCTGGTATAATGTAGCCTAATAGAGCACTACAGTTGGCAGCCCTGGTGACTAAATATATCCTTAGTTCCATCTCTTAAGGTACAGAATACAAAATTTGGTTGAAGTCCAAAGGACGTTACATGCAGTTAGACACTGGATCTATCAGCACGCGTATAAGCATGTTGCCAACAATGTCATGCGTGTGCTGGTCAGAAATAATCTGAAATATTATGATATCTTGTTGTGCCAATTTTGGATGAAATCCATTTGTTAGTATAGAAGTTACATGTATTTTAAAATTGGACATATCAGCAGGCATAGAATCATGTTGGCAGCACTGCCTTGTATTAATTACTCCAAATTAATCTAGAATGTCAGGTGCTATACGTGTGCAAAGTATAGATCTGTTGGCTTGCATACTTTCTGATATATTGATATTAGGGTAAAAAATATAGACAGCATTTATTAACATTTGGCAGCCCTGATTGCTCTTAACAATACTTATAGTCATATCTGTTATGGTACACATAGCACATACGAAATTTGGTTGAAATGCAACATGTATTTAAAATTTGGTACTATCAGCAGGCATATAATCATGTTGGTAGAACTGACGTATATAAGTTACTCCAAATTAATCTAAAATGTCAGAATATACGTGTGCATAGTTTAAAGCTGTTGGCTTGCATACTTTCTGATATATTGGTATTTGGATAAAAACATAGAGAGAGCAATTATTAACAGTTGGCAGCCCTTGTGGCTCTTACGAATACGCTCAGTCATATATGTTTATGTACAGATATTACATACAAAATTTGGTTGAAATCCAATTGATAGTGTAGAAGTTATATGCATTTAAACATTGGACCTATCAGAAGGCTTAAAGTTATTTTGGCAACACTATCATGGTTGGCCTCCTGGAAATTAAACTGAAATAGTCTTATCTACATGTGTGCCAATTTTGGAATAGCTCCCATGCATACCTTGCAAGATATCCAACATGGAGCTCAAATTTGTAGTTCGTTGTTTCAGCAGTTGGTAGCACTGACATCATTTTCAAATATGGGCGTGAGATATTCCGGTGCACATCTTTACTCATACTTAATTTGGTTTTGATTGCTCAGCCGTTTAGGAGTTGATAGGGGGGACACACACACACACACAGCCAGCCAGCCAGACAGACAGACACACATTTTCCCGGATCGATCTCATAAGTCTACTTTTTCCTCATTTTTGCAAAATGTGAAAAGTAGGCTAAAAATGATGATGCACTTAATTTTAAAGTTTTATAAAATGTTGAGAAGCCTCCGTGGCTTAGGCGGCAGCACGCCGGCCTCTCACCGCTGGGTCCGTGGTTCAAATCCCGGTCACTCCATGTGAGATCTGTGCTGGACAAAACGGAGGCAGACAGGTTTTTCTCCGGGTACTCCGGTTTTCCCTGTCAAAATTTCATTCCAGCAACACTCTCCACTATCATTTAATTTCATCTGTCATTCATTTAATCATTGCCCCAGAGGAGTGCGTCAGGCCTCGGCAGCCGGCACATTTCATATCCTCGCCGCTAGATGGGGGGCTTCATTCATTCCATTCCTGACCCGATCGGAGACTGTGGATTTTCATTATAAAATGTTGAAGATATGTTACGGAAAACGTATTGCATAGTCTTTCGTGTGCTTGACGTCTTGTGATAAATGTCGGTGAATTTGGATCATTCTCAGATTATTTGGTTTATAACAACTTGGTTCCGTTACACTTAATTTAAAAGTTTGTATGGAATGATGTGCTTACTGTATTGCGTCAAGTGAACTGTGACCTATGATGCAGGCTGACAGCTTCATCGTTTTTCGAACACTCATGTTTGTGTTCCATACATTTTGTCTATTATTATTGTTGTTGTTATTTTACGGCGCCATGTCCAACTAAAGTGAATTAGATTAGATTTCTTCTCTTCCCAAAATGTTCCCACTCTCTCACTGTGACTATTCTTCCTTCCTGCAAAGTGATGTTTGTTCACTAACAATCTGAAGCTAGACCTGTCCCGTAACATTTCATCTGTTAATTATTATTATTATTATTATCATCGTTTTGTTCGTCTAGGGACCACGAACCAATTTCAATTCTTTGTCCTTTGCTGTTCCTTCTTCTTCCTCCAGTATTCCTTCATCATCTCACTATGTCTCCTCTTCCTTTCGTCGGACCATTTCGATCCGGTTTTCTTTCCCTGCCTCCCTTGGAATCCTTCCATTTTTAGCACTTTTTGCCTAAGAATATCTCTCTGTGGTGTATCTTCTTCTCTGATATTATTTTTCCCTAATCCTTTTTGACTTCTTGTTCCACAGGAATGTGAACCTACTGTCATCCATCCTGTAGCAATCCCCTCTTCCGTATTGGTTCGGATATGTTCTCTATTTTTCGATATATTTCATTATTACTTCTTAATTTCCAGAATTCTGCAGTTTCTAAAGGACCGAGTGTATTGCGTTAATTATTCTTCTTATTATTTTCATTATAATTATAATTATTATTATTACAAATGTGTATAATGTAATCTGTGCTGAGACGGGGTGATGACCTCGCTGTTCGGCCCCTTAAAACAGGAATAATTAACTAATACAAGTAATGTTATTTACTGCACATTGTAGTCCGCGCAAACATTGGACACATTCATGTTGACCCACTGAAGAGTTACAAATAACACTACTAGAGGGCTTGTGCGACCGAGAACTCTCCCATGTGTACAGACCACCCGCTTGGCTTTACTGTTATGCGGGCTTGACGCGACACAGGCGCTATCGTCTTCTTTGTTTATTTAAACGCACTTTATAAACAAACAAATATCTTTAAGCTGTCTTTTCAAGAAATACAAGATATTTCCTGTACGATTCAGTCCCGTGGTAGCGTACCTGCCCCGATTTCCCGGCTCCATCAGGGATTTTAGGAAGTGACGTGAGGGCTGGAACGGGGTGCACTCAGCCTCGTGAGGACAATTGAGTTGCTGTCTGGCAGTGAGGCAGCGCCCTGGTCACGGAGACTAACATTAACGGCCGAGGGGAACCGATGTGCCGACCACGCGTCACCCATAATCTGCGCACCTTCTAACTCCCTCTGGTTTAAGAGTTTGAGTTCTTAGCGTTATGATGATATCTTCACCCATACAATCTATGCCCATGATCGCGGGTTCAAACCCGGCTAAAGTCGTCGGATCTTTTAAGAGCGTTAAAATTCCCTCAGTATGCTTTTCTTCGGAGGGGAAGTAAGGCCGGTGGGTCCATGTCATACATTTATGGCATGTAAAAGACCCTTCCACTAACTTCAATTGTGTGAATTTGTAGGTTAGTTTGATAACCCTATATTAGTTCCAACGTTCGTCGCCAGGTGCTGACTGTTATGGCATTTAGTAGCCACGTCCGCAGCTAGGTGTCGTGAACGGTAGCATTTGGAAGCAAAATTAGGAACTAATACTTGAAATTGGTCGTCTTCAGTCCTTACTTGAATTGAAAACAGATAACACACACTAATATAGTCATCACAATTAACACCAGTTATCAGACAGATTCTACAAACACCCAAAGTACACGGGGCTACATGACCGCGTTGTCGCAGCCCCTAAACTTAAGAACCAACCAACAAACCTTCTCCCACACGCACCTAAACATAGATTTAATAGCTTAAGTGTAATGGATCCGATGATGGTCGCTTGATGATCGAAACTGGTCATCCAATAATCTCAGGCATTTTTTTCAGGTTATAGGAAATTACAATTTGGGTGCCATCGTGTTGGTCGACTGAAAAGTAATGTATATTTCTTTTATTAAGGCAACACTGAATAATGGCTTCCAACATGATCAAGGAGGTGCTGAAAAGGGCCTTTACTTGCACGTTAAAGAACCCTTGCACTGTATTCTGTGGGTGTTGAATTACGGGACCCTAACATATTGTTAAATGCAAACGAGTAGCGACTGATCGTCATGGTGGTTTCTCTCCTCCAGGTACAGTCCAAAGCCACATTTTGTGTTTGTGATTTCAAAGTGCACAGGGCTGATGGCCACGATATTCGATCCCTACTAAACTGCTCTACAAAGCTTGTTCCAGTGTTCGCCGTGCTGTAATCCATGAGGCAACTAGTCTTGCAGCCGTGCACAGCGGGATGCGTTCATATCTCCAAACTTGCTGTCTGAGTAGAACGCTCCATTTCAGTAAAGTGTTACGACGTTCTGCGTCCAGTCTAGATGCAAACCTATGACCCCCTATAAGCAGTTAGCACTGTGTCATATAAACGGTGAAACAAGTGATGTGTAGTTTCAGTGCTCAATCATCGCAACTTTGTTGCCGGTTTGAATCGGCGGTGATCTTCGAAGGGCGGGTAAAATCATAGCACTCCAATTGTCGGCTCGCAAAAGATCTCTGGTATAACGTTTGGTAATCTGGTTGCGCTACCAGAGTAGATGGCTCCACTGCCTCAACATGCCGTGGATTGTTGCGCACATTAACGTCATGCACGAATTGGGTGGCGGTGCTGAACCGCTATGGCGAACATCGCGGGTTCAAGCCATCGGATTTCTTAAGAGCGTTAAAATCCCTCAGTATGCTTTCCTTTGGAGGGGAAGTAAAGCCGGCGGGCCCATGTCACAGATTTATGGTATGTAAAAGAAACTTCCACTAACTACAATTGGTAGTGTGTAGCCAAAATTGTAGGATATATGTCGTAGCTAGGTGTCAGCGGCATCTAGTAGCCATATATGGAACTACTTGAAATTGAACATGCTCATTCACAGGTGACGGTCCTTGTAGCTCGCCCCATGAGTGTCCGCATAGAAGCAGCTACAGCCTCTCGGCATCCATCCCTAACTTGGAATGTACACACACATGTGATGATGTTTTCAGCGGCCTAACATGTAGGCTAACCGCCCCAATTCTAGTATATACATTTCTCAAGTTTTCTCTTGAAACTTTCTTGTCAAGGATGCGTATTCCTTTCCTGGAATGTAAAGACCATGTGACTTGACAAAATAAACCGATTGGTGTTCCTAGAATAATTTTGAGCCGTTTAAAAATTAACAAAGTCAAAAAATATTTTTGCTTCTTCAAATGTATGTTTTTTTAAATTTATAAATGGAAAAGATAGAGATTATTTTAAATATATTTCCGTTAATTCTATAAATCTACATTGTTACCAACACATTACGAAATATCAGGTCTGTCACTTAAGGGGAGTTCCAATTTTCAGATTTGTATACGATGTAAAAGCTGGCACTTTGGCGTTTAAAATGATGTATAACACTTGATATTTGTTGTTTGCAAAACATGTCTAATATTTATTTAAATAATGCAGAGCGCGTTAGAAAACATTGATAATTAGAACATACAAAGGCATTTTCTCAGAACTTACTTTTTGCACATAAATGTTCAGTTGTTACTTGTCACAGAAGTCTCAAATGTTTACCACCTGTAGCTTGGCTTGTAAATGAGATCTAGCTCAAATACATTATGAAAAAAGTGGATATATCTAGATTTTTTAACGAAACATTTGAGATTAAAAAAATATATATTGTTATGGTCACAATAGTAGAAACACCAAACGCCCGTGTTAAAGTACTAAGAATTGATCACTAATTATGGAAATGAAATTTCATCCAAATCTACTCAGTAGGTTCTACGAAATGGGAACATGAATTTATTGAATATTAACATTTTTTTAGCGTATGGCTTTTAATGCCGGGAGTGTCCGAGGACATGTTCGGCTCGCCAGATTTGTAGCTGCTTCGAGAGGGACACCCAATGGGTGAGCTACAAGTACCGTTGGGGAGGGAAGGAGGGAAGTTGGAATGTAAGGACTCAGGAGTTGGAAGGTAGCGGCTGTGGCCTATAGTTAGTGACCAACCCCGGCATTTGCCTGGAAGGAAGATGGGAAACCACTGAATTTTAAGAAGATAGGTCGTTGGAACTCCCCTTAAGTAGTTGCTGAGAAAAGTGCACCAGATTCTCTAAGATCTTAACTTGTGGGATTGTTTGCTGTGACCCTGTACAAAACAAGTACATCAATAATATTCCACATTTATTGTTAGCTGGTGGGTTGGAAAGGTTAGATCTTTGTTTAGTGTAACGTCAACAACCATCGACCAAACGGAAATAACAGAAATGTGTGTTTAAAATTTGTTCAATAAATTGTATAAAGTTAGGCATTGTGACAGCCCAGGGTCCTTAAGCGATGATCTCTTAATTCTTATGACATGTCTAGTGATCAATTAACCGTTCCACTTGAAGCTAGCGGCCACGTCTGGCCACTTCATGCAGATATTAAGCAGCACATTATTCCCCTCAGGCAGTGTTGCCAAATCTTGAAATGGAAAAGAACTAAACCCTATGATTCAAAACACTAGAAAAACACCAACAATTATAAATATATAAACGGCTTTTTACTTACATTTCTTTCATTAAAAATCGTCTCCTTCACTTGCGGAGCCTGCTACCGCTATTACATCTTTAGATCAGGAAGGTGTGGTTCTGCTGTAGCTCTGCATACTTCCGATTTTGGCCACTATTATATCCTTCGGAAGTTCGTAGTTGTGATAGTATTTTCCCTCTGGTTTTAGTCCAAATCGCACACACACAATGGAATGCAATTTTTGAACTTTCATTCGATTTCCTTGCTTTGTTTTCATCAATTAAACTTGGCTAAACACTCTCCCTACATCTGCATTAGAGTGAGGGAGCCTTCGCATGAAACTGGGAAATCCCCTGGGAGCTGGGAAGAAAATAGATGATAGGTCTATTCTTTGTACAAGTGCACATGCACTGAGCCCTGCATGTTGCGCTTACTTAGCAATTATGCACGCGAATGAGAATTTTAGGGACTTCCCATGCTGGATTGTTGACCTTGACACGTGTAAAGCTGAACATTGCCTATCTTAATAGATTAACTTTATTAAAACGATTACATGACTTCCAGGAGTTACTTATTTGTCGCAGGAGACAATTTCATGGAAAAATCCGTTAAGCACCAGATTTGGCACTGGTTTTATTGAAATAACACCAGTATTTTGCTATGGCGCTATTAGAACATTTCTTGCATGACACGAACTTCAGAAACACCAAATTGGCAACACTGCCCTCAGGTTAAAATGCAATTCGTGAGTAAAGAGTTGACCACACTGATATCACGTCTGCGCAATTCCTACCGGAGGATCTTGTGACCACTTACCCTAGCAGCACCATGCTAGCTACACTGATACAGCAAAACTTGCCTAACCCGGACCCGCTATATACCGGAAAACTGCCTAACGCGAAACGAATTCCGGAACTGTAGGCGAAAATAACCTGACTAAGATGGATTATGTTATCCAAAATACAAAGCTATGTACAGTACTAAATTTTGAGCGTGACTGTACTTGCACCGAAGTTCTAGGAAACATTAACGACTGAAGACATTCAAAGTGCAGTCGCAAACAGCAGGTGCGAAGTCATAGAAGGTTGGTTGGTTCCTCAATTTAGGGGCTGCGTAGCCCCGTGTACTTTGGCTGTGTGTCGAATCTGTCTGATAACCGATGTTAATTGTGATGACTGTATTAGTGTGTGTTATCTGTTTTTTAATTTAAGTACTGCAACTTAGAATTTTTCAAATAGTTCCTACTTTTGCTGCCAAGCGCCACCGTCAACGACTACTAGGCCAAGTTCAGAACTTAGCTACTAGACGCCACCGCAGTCGGCTCTTGGCAACGAACGTAGAAACCTATGAGCGTTGTTTACATTCTTAACCTATCCAATTTAGCTTCACACAGGTGTAATTAGTGGAAGATTCTTTAACATGCCATAAATCTATGACATGGGATCGCCGGCTTTACTTCCCCTCCGAAGGAAGGCATACTGAGGGATTTTTAACGCTCTTAAAAAATCCGACGGCTTCGGCCAGGTTTGAACCCGCGATCTTCGGCATGCTACCGACTACGCCACCGAAGTCGCCAACATTCATGGAACAACAGGTGCGAAGTCATGGACGACGATGATGATGAAGGCAACGAAGGGGAGCTAAAATTCACACTTTTGGAGAAGCGCTATCTGTTGGGAGCGACCTGGAGGAATTTGCAGCATCCTAGAATGTTCCAGAACTCCTGGAGTTAATGCAGGATGAAAAGGAGATCATACAACGTTCTCTTGTAAAGAAGTTGCGACAATGCACTATGAAAGACGTGTGGAAACAAAGAAACGAGCAGAGAAGCTGATTTTTTTACGTAAGTTGAAAATACAGTTTAATACATTTGAATCTATTTTCTATTTTATTTACAGAGCTATATTTTAAATTATTATTTCATTGTAATCCTATGTGATAATACATCGTTTCCTTGTAGTGTAACACTCAACCCTTTGTAAAACGGAAACCTGTGAAAACGGGAAAATAAATCCGGAGCTATTGCGTCCCGCTTTAGGTACGCTTCACCGTGTATCCGTATGTCGCATTTGAGTTGGCGTCCAAAGATAATTATGCAGCACATGGCTTGTGCACGACCTGATAAATGAAAGCCTCTTTCGTCATCAATGCTGTCCTGAAAACCGCCTTCTTGAAGCTCTTGTGTGACTTGGAACGTTCTATGTTTGTGGTCTTAGTAAAACTGATTCCTTTCTTGTGGATATGAATATTTGGTAATATCCTGAGTGTGGTGGTCGCTCGCAAATATAATAGAATTGGGGAGATATGAATAAGGCTCGAGAAACCCATAGCATGTTGAGTGGAAGAGACAGAGTGCATTGCTCTTGCTGCTTCAGCTTGGACACTTGAGTAGAAGTGTTCTCTGGGTCTGTAGGAGGCGACCGTGGCCTTCATCACAGGAGAAGAACCCCGGAAGGCCGTTCTAGACAATGACTTTGAGTAACACGTTACAGCCCTTAGACAAAATACAATTTATTGGTACAATTGAGTGTTGAACCCAGGACCTTAGGGACTGAAATTTCTATACTGCGCCGAGACCACAGCTGGTGGAGAAAGCGTAGGTTTTGTAGTGTGGAACGTTCTACTTCCATTGAATGCTCTTGAGCGGCCGACACCTGTACACAAGGCAAGTCTGTTGTAATCTGTCGAAGTGTTGGTAATACTTTAATAGTACCGGACTGAATTGTTTTGTAAATATAATTACTTATAGTCTATTAAGCTCATTAACCGTGATCTGAAGATGTTTGGGTGACATACGAAACGTGTGATATCCTAAATTATTTTGAATAGTTAAGTGGACAATTTGTAAGCCTCCGTGGCTTAGGCGGCAGCACGCCGGCCTCTCACCGCTGGGTCCGTGGTTCAAATCCCGGTCACTCCATGTGAGATCTGTGCTGGACAAAACGGAGGCAGACAGGTTTTTCTCCGGGTACTCCGGTTTTCCCTGTCAACATTTCATTCCAGCAACACTCTCCATTATCATTCCATTTCATCTGTCATTCATTTAATCATTGCCCCAGAGGAGTGCGTCAGGCCTCGGCAGCCGGTACAGTTCATACCCTCGCCGCTAGATGGGGGCTTCATTCATTCCATTCCTGACCTGGTCGGAGACTGGAAGCAGGCGGTGGATTTTCATTTCAAGTGGACAATTTGTAAGCTTGTGTGTATATTTACATAGAATCTAAAAGACAGTGTTCAAGAAATAACTTGGCAATCTCTCTGTCCTTTGTGTACACTGAGAGTTTGAGCGGACATGACGGAGATCAAAGCCGCTGGGTATCACGGCTCACAATAAAATCGATGAACCAAGTTTTATCCAGTTTACAGGACTTGCTGGGTTAATTGACGAGGACGCGCACTTTCCTCTTTGGTTTCCGAACAGCAACAAGGTGGGAAGTGATAATGCAGTATATATCGATACGAAATTGGGTCCTTGCTGACGATGAATCCAATTAAATACCGTTGGCATTAGAGTAATGCACGAAAAGTCAATAAAGTACCTTACTAGCGGATGTTCACTGAACTAACTTCGAAGACATCCGCATAATCTTAAGAGACAATTGCGAGTATATTGTGGTGTCGTCATCTTTAGAAAGTCCTCACAAGTGTACGAGCTAAGCAGAGAACTAGGAAATCGTATCTGGTACAAAATCATCGAAATATAATGTTCTGAATGAAGCTGTGAAGAATATCACTTTTTATATTACATTCTCTCTTTCTTCTGCTTATACCAATTATTTGGGGTCCCCGGAGCCAAGCAGACTCATTTTGGTATTGGCCGGGGATTTAAGACTGGTTGCCCTTACTGACGGCATGTGATACTCTAGGTAAAAATTCCACCCCGCTGTCACCGAGATTCGATCTCCGGCCGTCCGGGTGAAAGACGAGCAGCTAAGCTACTGCGCCATCACGCTCCGCATCACTTTTTATGTTTCTTTGCAACTATATAAGCAATACATTTGTTACAACTTCGTCACACCTATTCCCAACGTTCTCTCTACAGCATTTCTCTACCTGGCAAATACATATCAACCATCATCCATAACCTAACTTATTCAACAAATCTATGTTCACATCCACATCTCTTCAATTCAACGCTGTTTTATCACGACTTATTCATGTTTTATTAACACATTTTTTAACAGATCTGGTTTTTGAAATTTTACTTTGTGAGCTTTTAGAACAAGAATATCTTTAGTATCCACTGTTATGGCAACATTTTATTAAGCGTATGTTATTGCACATTTACTTATCCTATACCAAACTGATGGGACACATCGTAAGAGCTGTGGAATCTATCCCTAACAGAGTGTTCAATGCTCAGCTGTTTGGCAAACGTCCAAGAGGACGTCCAAGGACGAGATGGAAGGATAGGGTGATGAGAATGTTGCAGCAGATGGAACCGACATCAGTACTGGATGATGCAATGGATACAGAACAAGCAGTTCCGTGAAGAACTAAATAGCCTATTTTCATATATCCTACTAATATTTATTGCCTCTATCAACATACAAATTGTCAGTTTGATTGCAGTAATAGATTTGTAGATATTGAGAACCGTCTAAATATCTTGGATGGTCACAATGTTGGATTTTTATATTATATGCCTTACATTTATGTACTACTAGCTGAAGTACCCGTGCTTCGCTACGCGTCATAAATAAATTAAAATGTGAAGGTGACAGTTAAAACAGGGGATAGGCGAGGTGCTGCGCAGAGGGAGATTAAGGATGGAACATTTTGTCCAACTACACCGTTCGGCGTTGACCGTGTTTTATAGCACAAATTTAGGTTCTACTCGCTAACCGTTGGAGATACCTTTCGGATAGAAAATGAAATTTTAAACCTCGTATATGCCATCAAAAGTTTGCGATTTCTTAGCGTTCTCTTTTTTTTTTTGAAATGAAAATATGAAAGTTTGAAACCAAAGGGTGTAGTGACGTCACTAAAATGGTCGCCATCTTTAAATAGTGCAAAGTATTGAAATCAAAAGTAACCTATATGTTAACCAGGTAAATCAGATACTTCCATGTAAAATTCATGTAAATCGGACCAGTGGTACTTGCGTGATTGAGTAATACACAGACACACACCATCTCATTTTTAGCCTCGCTTCGCTCGCGTCATAGTCGTGTCATATTGTCATTCAATGACATGCAGGTTTAACCCCGTTAACACCCCTTTAGAACCGGAATACCCAAAAATCCCTCCCTAGTAGACGTTTTCGACACACAACTAACATATCCCCAAAATATAATTCTTCTAACTTTAATAGTTTTGGTTGGTCGATGAGAGTGAACATCCAAAAATCCTTCCTTAGTGGACGTTTTTCTTCCAGAATTTCACCCCTCCCCATAGGCCCCTTAAATTGCATTTATGAAAAAACGGTCGAACACCTATTTATTTTATGTATTTATTTATTTATTTATTTTTAAGCTGATTGATTTCCTCCGAGTTTCAAACTCCTCGCCTATGTCGTTTAAGAGATACACGCTCCGTTAGGAATCTTTCAACCCCCACTTTTCATCCCTTTCACCTCATAATATACACTACATCGAAAAACCATTAGACACGTGTCAGCTTATTTTTAATGATTAGTATATGTGCCAAGTATCACATCCCCAAATGAAACCACTCGTGAGATATTGTTATTCAATGAAATGCACGTTTACCCCCTTAACACCTCTTTAGAACCTGAATATCCAAAACTCTTTCCTTAGTGAACGTTTTCGACATACAACGAACATATCCCCAAAAGTTCATGTTTCTAACTTCAATAATTTTGGCTGGGCGATGATGAGTGAGTGAGTCAGTCAGGACATTTTCTTTCATTTATTTTTGATAATTTCACCCCTCCCCATGAACCGCTTAAATTGGATTAATGAAAAAAAACGGTCGAACACCTATTTACTTATATTTTAAGCTGTTTTTCCCGCCGAATTTTAAACTTCTCGCCTATGTCGTTTAAGAGATACACGCTCCGTTAAGAATCCCTCAACCCCCAATTTTCACCCCTTTCACCTCTCAATATACACCACATCGATAAACCCTTAGACGTATGTCTGATTATTTTTAATGATTAGTTTATATACCGAATATCACATCCCCAAAGAAACAACTCATGAGATATCGTTATTCAATGAAATGCACGTTTACCCCCTTAACACCTCTTTAAAACCCGAATAAACAAAAATCATTCCTTAGTTGACGTTTTCGACATACAGCGAACATATTCCCAAAATTTCAAGTTTCCAACTTTAATAGTTTTCGCTGGGCGTGATGAGAGTGAGTCAGACAGGACATTTTCTTTCAATTATTTTTACCAGAATTTCACCCCTCCCCATGGGCCCCTTAAATTAGATTGATGAAAAAACGCTTGAACACCTAATAACTTATTTTTAAGCTGTCTTTTCCCCCTGAGTTTGATGAGTGAGTGAGTTAGTCAGTTAGGACACTTTCTCTCCTTTTTTCTCCCAGAATTTCACCCCACCCCATTGGCCCCTTAAATTAATTTATAAAAAAAACAGTCGAATACCGATTTACTTACTTTTAAGCTGTTTTTTTTTCCGCTGAGTTTCAAATTTCTCGCCTATGTCGTTTAAAAGATAGGCCTACACGCTCCGTTAGGAATCCTTCAACCCCCACTTTTCACCCCTTTAACCTCGTAATAATACACCACATCGAAAAACCCTTAGACACATGTCTGCTTATTTTTAATGATTAGTTTTTATGCCGAGTATCACATCCACAAATAAAAGCACTCGTGATATATTGTTATTCAATGAAATGCAGGTTTAAACCCCTTAAGACCCCTTTAGAACCTGAATATCCAAAAAACCTCCCTTAGTGTACGGTTTTGACAGCAAACGAACATATCCCCGAAATGTCATGTTTCCAACTTCAATATTTTTGGCTGGGCGATGATGAGTGAGTGAATGAGTCAGGACATTTTCTTTCAATTTTTTTTCTTCAGAATTTCACCCCTCCCGATGAACCCCTTCAATTTGATTGATTAAAAAACCTGTTGGAAAGCTATTTACTTACTTTAAAGCAGTTCCCCCCCCCCCCCCCCTGAGTTTGATGAGTGAGTCAGTCAGTCAATCTGTTAGGACACTTTCTTTCCTGTTACCCGCACCCCCTCCCCACAGAATTTCACCCCTCCCCATGGGCCCCTTAAATTGGATTTTTGAAAAAGCGGTCAAACACATATTTACTTATTTTTATGCTGTTTTTTCCGCTGAGTTTCAAACTCCTTGCCTATGTCGTTTAAGAGATACACGCTCCGTTAGGAATCTTTCAATCCCCACTTTTCACCCCTTTCACATCATTAACACATCGAAAGACCCTCAGACACGTGTCTTGTTACTTTTTAATGATGAGTTTATATGCCGTGTATCACATCCCCCAATGAAACCAATCGGGACATATTGTTATTCAATGAAATGCAGGTTTAACCCCCTTAAGACCCCTTTAGAACCTGAATATCCGAAAATCCCCCCTTGGTAGACGGTTTTGACATACAATGAACATATCCCCAAACTGTCATGTTTCTAACTTCAATAATTTTGGCTGGGCGATGATGAGTGAGTGAGTGAGTGAGTGAGTGAGTCAGGACATTTTCTTTCAATTTTCTTTTTTCAGAATTTCACCCCTCCCCATAAACCCCTTAAATTTGTATTTATGAAAAAAAAAAACTGTCGAACAGCTATTTACTTACTTTAAAGCAGTTTCCCCCCCCCCCCTGAGTTTGATGAGTGAGTCAGTCATTCAATCAGTTAGGACACTTTCTTTGCTGTCCCCCCCCCCCCAGAATTTCATTTCTCCCCATGGGCCCCTTAAATTGGATTTATGAAAAAACGGTCAACACATATTTACATCTTTTTTATGTTGATTTTTTTTCGCTGAGTTTCAAACTCCTTGCCTATGTCGTTTAAGAGATACACGCTCCGTTAGGAATCTTTCAATCCCCACTTTTCACCCCTTTCACCTCATAATATACACCACATCGAAAAACCCTCAGACATGTGTCTTCTTATTTTTAATGATGAGTTTATATGCCGAGTATCACATCCCCCAATGAAACAAATCGGGAGATATTGTTATTCAATGAAATGCAGGTCTACCCCCTTAACACCCGTTTAGAACCTGAATATCCAAAAATCCTCTCTTAGTGGGTATTTGCGGCCCTTGAGGAAGCTGCATACCAGATTTCATTCCAATCCGTTCGGTGGTTTCTGAGATTTCGTGATGAATAAATGAATGAGTGAGTGAGTGAGTGGTATTTGACAAATATATAGTAGAAGATAGTGTCAAGTCTTTGTTATGCTAAACTCGGTTGACAGTGCTGTGTGAGCACTTGAGTAACTAACGGGATTTCAAGTAAAGATCCTCATTTTCTATACCGGTAGTGCAGAGCGCAACTGGCATCCAGTCGGCCGTGTCTCGACTTGAGCTATGTTGCCATGGGAACTATCTGCCTTGCCATTCCTTCATGAGTATATTTTATGATTTGATTAGCCTGTGCTTGAGTGCAAAAGGGCCGAAATCAGAAGAATGAGAAAGACTATCGAAAATTCATGTAGCCAGCGGTTCCTTCTGGGTCCTAAACTATGTGTATGCAAAATATGGTTTGAGATTGGTGGAACAGTGTAGATTTGTATACGGAACCAACCCACATACATACATACATACATACATACATACAGACTTTCACTTTTATATATTAGATTATATGAAGATTATTGTGCAGGTGTTTTATTCAAACTTCAGTCGCAAGAAATAAAAACGGGATTTTAAAATTTCGCTCAGCCGCCATCTTATGGTCATGAAAATAACTTAAATGAATTAGATGCCAGTCGATTAAAATTTGTATAAGCATATACCGTATCAAGTTTCACTGCGCTCGGATGGTTAAAACGCAAGAAACGTCCATTTGAATATTTAAATTTCGCGTTGCCGCCATGTTGGATGTGTGCTCGCCAGGTTATTGAACGTCCCATAGGTGAACTTATGCTTATAGCCTCTATAAACTTTAAAAAATTCAGTTTGATTGCTGTAGTAGATTAATAGATATGGAGAACCATCTAAATATTTTGGATGGTCGCCATGTTGGATTTTTATATATATAGGCCATAGAGTTATGTACTATTATATGATGATTATTGTGTACGTTCATTGTTCAAATGTTGATTTCCATCGCATGATAAAAACAAAAGAAATAAAAACTTAATTTTCGAATTTTACACAGCCGCCATCTTGAGGTTACGCAAACAATTGAACTAAATTTGATACCAGTGAATTACAATGTGTATAAACATTTCCTGTACCAAGTTTCATTGCGTTTGGATCATCAAATCGCGAGAAAAGTCTATTTTAAAACATTCAAATTCGATTGGCCGCCATGTTCGTTTTGTAGTTAACCGGTTTTTGAAAGTCTCATAGATGAACTTCCAGTAGTTCCCATTATCTCCGTACAAAATTTCAGGGTGATACCGGTAACAGTTTCAGAGATATCCAATACCGGTGAAATATTTTGTACAGACGCCATCTTGAGGTTATGTAAACAATTGAACGAAGTTAGACCTCGGTGCATTACAATGAGTATAAACATATACTGTACCAAGTTTTATTGCGATTGGTTGGTTAAATCGCGAGAAACGTCAATTTAAATGTCGCAACTTCGCTTGGCCGCCATGTAGGTTTTGTAGTTACCAGGTTTTCAAACGACACATAAGTGAACTTCTAGTAGTTTCCTTTATCTCCGTACAAAATTCCAGGGTGATATCGGTAATATTTTCGGAGATATTGAATGTTGGATTAGTGAAACGTAACAAAATTTGAAGGTCACGGTCGAGGTCGCGCGGAGTAGTGCTATGAACTTACCGAGTTTCATTGAAATCGCTCCAGTCGTTTAGATTTTATTAGGGGACACACACACACACACACACACACACACACTCACGCACACACACACACGCACACACTCACGCACACACACACACACACACACACACGCACACACTCACGGACAAAAGGTGATCTCATAAGCCTATTTTTTCTAAATTGAAAATAGGCTAAAATTGGAAATGCTTGAGATTGTTATCGGGATAATGCCTCTTGTGTGATTGGTTAGGATAGTGTTTGATATGTCTCTTTGTGTTCTGTCATGGGCCTTAACGGCCAGATATGTACGATAAATGATGATGATGATGATGTTGATGATACGACGCTCATGAAGGTCACAATGTAGTAAACATTGACTTAAGGCAATAAATAGTTAATTATAATATATACGTGGATAAGGAATTGGGCTCTCGTGGTAATTGTTATCTCATTTTAGAAAAGAATATTTTAACAAGTAGTTCCGTGAAGAACAAGAGCCTCTTTTCATATTCATTCATTCATTCATTCATTCATACATTTATTTGCAATGGGGGTGTGTCCCCCGGTGGCAGATTGGATATACATAACAAATAGATAATTATACATAACAATTCAATAACAATTATACAACAATTAAACTGGAGTATTTACACAAATAGTCAGTCTTTTCTTAAACACACCTATATGTTTGGGAAAAGGCTCTAAGACTGCGGCAGGTAGAGAGTTCCAGTTATCAATGGCACGGTTTACAAAAGAATATTTACCATAATTTGTTCGCTGTGGTCGGCCCTTAACTTTGAAAGGATGAACGCTCCTACCCATGTAAGTGGGCTTTCCCATACGTTTGCTAAGCTCACCCCATGCTGGTTGATTTGTATACGTGTTGTACATAGCGCAGAGTCTAGATTTCATCCTCCTAGCCTCCAGTGATTCCCACCCAAGTTTCTTTAACATACGGCTCACACTGCTCCTGCGATTAAAGTCACTGAGCACAAATCTAGCGGCCTTTCTTTGTACCATTTCCAACTCATTGATGAGCCCTACTTGATATGGATCCCAAACCGCCGAGGCATATTCCTGAATAGGTCTTACAAGTGGCAAATAGCCTAATTCTTTAGCATAGGTACTACTTCCTTTTAATACCCTCATTACAAAGTGCAGGGATTTGTAAGCTTTTGAAACTACACATCCTATATGACTACTCCATTTCATATCATTCCTTACGTGTACGCCCAAATATTTGCAAGAATCTTCTTCTACAAGTATGTTATATTGAAAATCCTGCCTTCGCACTTTCCCTATTTTTAAGAGACTACATTTTCTTGTGTTTATTTTCATTTTATTTACAATCGCCCACTTATAGACCAGGTTCAGTTCCTCTTGAAGCACTGCGTTGTCTTGTGAGTCATGTATCTTTCGATATATTACACAATCATACGCAAACAATCAACAGTCACTGCGAATCCCATTTGGTAAGTTATTTATAAACGCCAAAAATAACAAAGTTCCGATTACGCTGCCCTGAGGGATACCCGAAGTTACGGTAATTTCATCCGAGAATATGCCTTCGACTTTCACTTTCTGGGAACGACCCGTCAAAAATTCTTGGATCCATAAAATTACTCTTCTATCAATCTTCGTCAAAGCTAATTTATGGAGTAGCATGTCACGCGGCACGACGTCAAATGCCTTCGCAAAATCTATAACCACGGCGTCGACTGAAACTCCATGGTCTAACGATTCGCTAATGTCTTGAAAAAGTGATAGCATCTGACTCTCGCATGAGTAACCTTTCCGAAATCCATGTTGCCTATCATGAAACCATGATAATGTTTCCCACTGTTCCCTCAAGTAGTCGCAAATGAGATGCTCCATCTGTTTACAAATGATGGACGTAAGGCTAACCGGCCTGTAGTTGCCCAATTCAAGTCTGCTCCCTCCCTTAAATATTGGAACTACCGTAGCTCTTTTCCAGTCATCTGGGATTTGCGCATTGTTTATGGACACATTAAACATCACCTCCAAGTATCGTGCCATGGCCCTACCTCCTAGTTTAAGTACTTCACTAACAATATTATCAGGACCCTTTGATACATTGAAACGTAGTTTTTGTATTAGCTTTTCAATTGCTGACTGGTTTATTTGGAACAGGGGAGCCCCTGATTCGTAGTTAAGGTCCAACACACAGCTATTGGATTTATTGAACACACTACCTTAAAAGACATTTAATTCATTAGCAATGGCCTGCTTCTCAGTAATTAATTTACCGTCACCGGACATTATCATCGACAAATTATTTGAATTTCCCTTTCTTCTCCTAACATAACTGTAAAAATATTTCCACCCATCGCCTCCTGAACCAAGTAAACCTTGCATATAACTGTCATGAGCAGCCCTCTTTTTTAAGACGAGCTCTCTTGATAAGGATTTAAATTTCAACATATACTTGTCACTATCATGCCTTTTATTGTATAATTTCCTAATTTTCCGTTTTAGACTCCTAATTTCTCGTGTGAAATACTCAGGATCTGTTTTGTTTCAGCAATTTAAATGGGACAAATTTATCAACAGCGCTATTTAAAATTTTCAAAAAGTTAGTCCACAGGATATTGATGTGATTTCCTTCCGATGCCCATCCTACAAACAGCTCATTCAAATACCCCTGAAAATTGCCCTGATCCGCCCTGCGATACTGGAATATGATCTTTTTTGCTACATCAGAGTCTAATTTTGTAATGTCACCATATCTAATATTTAATTCAACCCCAGAATGGTCACTAATTCCTGGTACTTTCAGACAGTTAATATACAGCTCTACAGGCCTTACGAGATAAACATCTAAGGTATTATTGTCTCTAGTTTGGAAGTCAACTACTTGGGAAATTCCCCCCTCCCTTAAGAATTTATTTGCAGCGCTCTGAGCTTGACCACAGCTAGTTGACTCACCAGACCAGTCTACTTTGGGAGGTTTAAATCTCCAGCAATTATTATGCTCTTTTTCATAGCATTACCCGTACAAGTTTTATCATACAGTGTTTCGAGGAGAAAAAAGGTATCTTTCGGTGCTCTATACGCCCCTATCACCTGAAGAGGGAATTTATTTCCTTTATCCGAAATGTGTACACATAACATTTCATGATCCATATCAGCCCACTTTAAGAAACTAGCTATATTTTTGCGCACACAAATAATTAGCCCACCACCTCGCTTCCCCCGATCCCTTCTGTACATTTCGTAGGTCCCTTGAATTATTTCGCTACTATTTATGTCCTCATATAACCAAGATTCAGTTGCAATGACAATGTCCTGAGAATACGTCTCTACAAGATTCCAAAATTCAATTAATTTATTTCCTAAACTCTGGCAATTAACCTGCAGTAATCTTCGAGTCTTACCTCCGCAGCAAATATCTCGAAATAGCTCCTTCTGTTCCCATCGGCTGGCAACCTCTGGACCTGCTCCTCCTCACAAAAGCCGGCACGAACCGATGACCCTGTCATGTAGGCTCCCTAGGTTGAAAGCGCCCCGTCGATTTAGATGCAGCCCGTCTCGGGCGAAGTCACGGCCACCAATCCAGCAGTCAGCTTCTACGTACACTTATCCCAGTTGTGCACATACCCAGTCCATGCGGTCATTTACAGTCTTAACTTGCCTTAACGGAACATCTCCTCGCCGAACAATGCCACTCATTATAATTTTTGCATTTCTAAACTTGCTTTTAGCTTTTCTGCCTAGTTCGTAGAGCTCCCCCATGATGTAATCAGCTGTAAGCCTCTTCTTCAAATCGTTCGTCCCAACATGGAGCAACAACACTTCAACTTTTTCACAGTCTTCTACATTTGATTCTTCCACTTGTTGGGCAAGCTGGTCAATTTTAATCCCCGGATAACACCGCACTTTCGCACCTGATTTCCTCGAGATATTCGCACTCCATCGTATCATAGAATCACCCATTATGATAACGTCATCCTCAGTTTGCTCCTGCACGCCCTCTTCCACACTGATCCCAGTAGAAAGCCGTTTAGTCACATCCTTCACCGTTTCGTCTGATTCACGAAGCTTTGCTCTAAGTTCCTGTATTATTTGATCCCTTGCTTTGATTTGCACCCTCAAACAGTCCGGCGTATCACATACTTTACAAAACCAATTTCCGACTGCACCCGTTCGTTCTGGGGATGCGATGACCCATCTGCTATTACATCGCATTCCTGGAGTTCCAGGACAGAGCGGAGTTAAATGAACCTCTAGTCAAATAAGGAATGTGTCGGAAATTCAGCTGAGTTATCGAAAAAGCAGTGGGTAACACGAGACAAAGTATCTCTAGGGTCGTTACGGGCTTAAGTTTAATTAAAAAAATGCAAATATAAATGGGCGCCATCAACTGAACTCCTAGCAAACCACATCCTTTCTGGTTAAGCCTTACTCAAGACAAGGAAAGAAAAAGGAAAATCACACCATCATCAGATCACAACTAAGATAAAAACAAATTTATTTCACTTAGATAGTCAGACAGACACTTTAAATATTCATCCTACCTGAGAGCATGGTCGAATGCCAACGTTAAATTGTCATTGTCCAAAAATCGAACCATCTCTTTTCTAATCAAAAATATTTCATCCACATACAACAGGAAAAATCTCTACAGTTCTCTTGGGTTCTCAGGATCACTGTAGCACTATGTCTTTCGTCACTGACATTTGTGATACCTGAGACCTAATTTCTCTTTAATTTAACATCATGGATGTGGATTTGAAAAAATTATTAATCTGTCTAAACATACACATAATAATCACATATTTTGAATATCACGTAATTTATGGCTTGCATGGCATACTTTAAATGATGAACACGTTAGTAAAATGCTCCTAAACATCGAATAATTAATTTACACTATTTACATTGTCATTAATAATTGCTTGTTTGTGAATTACAGAAAATCCACTGCTCATTGGTCATCATCATCATCAAAGTTAAATATTTATCACATTAATTCTCATCTCAAAATTCTATATATTCCTGTCAGAATCATTAACTCATCACCATTAAATCATTAAAATGAAAATTATTATCATTACTTCATTATACTTTCTAATTATTCACACACTCTTATTTTAGTATCCTTCAGATTAAATCATCTTAAATCATCAATACAAATTGTTTAATTCATCAAATCAAGTTGCAATTTCTTTAAATCATCTCTTAATTAAATTTATTTAATTCCATATAAATTTATTAATCATCAGCTTCTTTAGTTAATTATCGCCTTCTAATTCAGTTATTCATCATCTATCCAATCGCCTATTAATTTATTTAAATTGGTTTATTTATTCAATCTTTAATTCATCCATTTATTTAATTCATTGATTTATTCCAAAATTTAATTTATCAATTTATTTAAATTTTATTCTTCTGGTTATTTAGATTTTTATTATTTCATCTAGTCATTCTGATTTTTATTTCATTAGGTCAGATCATTATTATGCTTAAATTTTAGATTATTATTTCATCAATTATTATTCTCAGAAAATCTTGTATCATCAACTTTATTTATTTGTTTAATTTCCTAACAAATTGTTTAATATGGGTTATAGAACGTTGTCTTACAGTTTTATCACTTCCAAGTTATATCTCGTATTTAATTATCATGCCTAAAAATATTATTGCCTTCACGACATCACGTTGGATCTGACTATCCACAACTACATTATATATCCTCACTTCTTCAAATATCACATTTGAATACCACAATTATTCCACAAAACTCCATAAACATTCAGCGCATACAGCATGAATCTCAACAATTACGCTAGACTGGGTTCGACAACCTCATGTCTGCCTCAAAATACATTAGCAACATTGCAACTATCACTTGGCAACTTCCACAAAATGCCTATCACAAACTTCACTTAACCATGTTGCATGATCTACAAAAAATATATAACTGGCTTCAAACTATCAACGCACACAATCTCCAATAACTGTAATTAATCTGATCACATCTAGACAACTTCTTAAACAATTGAAAAAAATATTACCTTAGTAATTCAAGATCTGCTTTCAAATAGCATAAATTCTCTTACAATTCTCATAATTCACATCACAGAAAAACACCAATGTGCTATAATCTCTCATATCAAAATCTGCAATACTGATCTGCCTTAAAATAAATCTGACCATTAATGATTCATCTTACAAGATTCAATTACTTTAACTCCTTCTCAAAGGTATCAAACACAATTATAAAAATCATCAAAAGCATCAGCTGTAACAGCTGTTAAACTGAAAGTACTCTCAGAAGAGTATAGCAACAAAATATTGGATTGGCAAACAAGAATTACAAATGTAACCCTGCTGACATTTATCTTTACTTTATTTAACAAAATTTCGACTGATATGTGACTAGTAGTTCCTTGTTTTATTCTCTTACAATCTCATGTACACTCGGATGATAAAAATGAGTCCCTCAATGGCAAGTAAGATGAGTAACCACCATACAATCGTATAAATACGAAAGACCTCGCCTCGTCGACTAACATGATAGTGCCCTGAACGATGGGTAAGATGAGTAACCACCATACAATCGTATAAATACGAAAGACCTCGCCTCGTCGACTAACATGATAGTGCTCTGAACGATGGGTAAGATGAGTAACCACCATACAATCGTATAAATACGAAAGACCTCGCCCCGTCGACTAACATGATAGTGCCCTGAACGATGGGTAAGATGAGTAACCACCATACAATCGTATAAATACGAAAGACCTCGCCTCGTCGACTAACATGATAGTGCCCTGAACGATGGGTAAGATGAGTAACCACCATACAATCGTATAAATACGAAAGACCTCGCCCCGTCGACTAACATGATAGTGCTCCTGAACGATGGGTAAGATGAGTAACCACCATACAATCGTATAAATACGAAAGACCTCGCCTCGTCGACTAACATGATAGTGCCCTGAACGATGGGTAAGATGAGTAACCACCATACAATCGTATAAATACGAAAGACCCCATCTCGAAGACTAAATGAGTGAATGTACCAGATCGGAATCAACAAGTCTCTAGTTGTCATATAAAAGCGATATTCATTCACTAAAGTGAATAACATCTTAATATCTCCAAACAATCCAATGGAAAAATCCCTACTGATGAATAATACACACTCGCTAGTATGCAATGAACTGACGAAGTAATTTAGATAATCAATTGCAGATCACGAGTTCGAAATACTCGTCACACAAAAAAAACTATTCATGAAAACTATCCTTACTGGAAAAATGTCTAAAAGACCAAACATCTGCTTAATGAAGCCAACCAATGGTGATAATTTCGTATAATGATGCCTGCCATATCATATGGTCACGCCATATTCTAGCAAAATTCGAAGCATATAAAGTCAAAGCCATGTATAAATAATCGTATCACTCCTATTAGAAAAATATACATGTGTGCCTAGTATTCATGAAATAATCATATCAGGAAGTTATAACTCTTACAGTACCTTCTCATAATCAGCTGTTATTAAATTTCAAAGATCGTCGATTTTCCTTATGTAATGAATTTCTCGAAAGATCGGCGTGAATATCATTCCACCCACGCAATGACGATTGCCTTCAAAATCCCAAGTGAATCAGCTGGTAGACCTCCTCTTCAGGAATCGAATCCATCGCTCCGTGGTGCCATCGCGTCTCTGTCTGCGTTTACTCCGACATGATGAACTTCTGGTTATCCATAGCGGATTCTGTCCAAATCTTCACGAAAAAGTTCATTGAAACAGCGGACCCCATATTCCTCTTCTACGTTACGCCACTGTCCCATACAATGTTCGGTTTGAGTGTTGAAAGTTCAATTTCCAATAACTGCTAAGTCTCACTTTCATAAAATAAAATTTTATATGAGAGTGTCTAAGTTTACGAAACACCCTGTAGCTGTGTTCGTATTCGGTAATTTATAACACTGCATAAGGAAGAATTGCATTAATGCACGTGCCAGTGTTCATAAGTGCATATGCTTAAAACATTTCATTTGCCTATAATCGTTAATGTTACTTGGAATGCGTTATGAACTGCATCGTCGTAATGTCATTGAATAACTATGTTCATTCGAAGCTCAAAGTTGCAGTATCTCGTAACTATCTGCTTGTATAATTCAAATGCTGAATAAACGTTCCAACTCAATGTTGTAATGAAGTTCGGCTTCTGTCATAATGCTTGCGTATAAAATTTGAAATGACCCGCTCTACTATGCTGTTCTGCGTTAACATGCAGCTTGGAATAAGTTCTCCAACTACTATTACAGCTCTGTTCTGAACCCCGGCCTTCTCATGTTTGCTTGACCCGTACAGCTGGTTATGTAACCGGTCTACACGCTGCCTACTGCGGGTTTCCGCCCGGCTCACTGACCTACTTTTCGTTCGCTGCTGGGTGAAGTTAAAATTGTCGCTTTCACTTTCCGTGACAAAAGCTGTTCGCTGCGCGACCTTACCATACGCTCGGCGCATGTCCCGCTCTGCTCGCTGTCTGAATTCGACTGCCGTGCTCTCTTGCTAACTGTACTTGACTCCTCTGTTTACAGAGCTCAACTGACTGTCTCTGGACTGCAATGACCCTTACCTGCCTGGCGCAGTCACGTGACGTTCTCCCCACCTCTGTGGTATTGCGTCACAAATATAATCTCGAACCCCGATCATCTCGGCTATTAAGTTATAAAATAACTTAAGGGTTATCTGACTTCCTTCAAATTATTACCACATATAATGCATGTTATATCTTCTCTTCTGAGATGTTTAAATACCAGGTTCCATATAGATCTTAATAAAGCTTCATATTTCCATCTATAATTCCATTTGCTTAACTGCTGTCAGAGCCTTCTTAATGCTAGACCTTCTACGTCATCCTGACATTCCTCTTGACTCGATCTGAGCGCTATCTTTTCTTAACTCTTCCCAAAATCTCAACTACGGCTTAATGTCTGCTAGCGTAGCCGATAGCCTCAACTAGGTATCGGGTACACGACATCACAATCCTCCTTCTTGACCTTAATACAGCCGAAGTGAAACCATTTCTCACATAGTCCACACTGAACACCGTTCTTCAATGTTTTACTGCACGTCGAACACTTTAATGCTGCCACTGGATCATTTGCCTGATTCACATTTGGAGTAACAGGCCCTGGATTCACTTCCACTCCACCAATAACTAGCAATGCAGCTATCACTGGGGCTATGAACCACAAGTTGCTAGGTCCCGTACGCACACACAAACACCGGAAATCCCGACTACCCTTCGCATACCACAGTCCGATAACACTCCAGAGAACAACCCATTTCAGTACACCTGAGAGCTCGAGAAAAACACGACTTTTCACTTTGACTGCCAACCGATATCCTACTTATGTTAATTGCCTCTATCAACCTACACAATTTTAGTTTGATTGCTCTAATAGATTCTTAAATATTGAGAACCGACTAAATATTTCGGATGGTCGCCATGTTAGATTTTTATATATGTAGGTCTTGTACGGTTACATGAAGATTATTGTGTACGTGTAGTATTCAAACTTCAATCGCATGATTAGGACACATGAAGTAAACACGAGATTTTAAAATTGCTCAATGCTGCCATCTTGTGGTTATGGAAACAATTGAAAAAAATTAGACGCCAGTGGATTAACATTTCTATAAGGATTTACTGCACTCGGATGGTTAAATTGCGAGAAACGTCCACGTGAATATTTATACCTCGCGTCGCCTCCATGTTGGATTTGTGATCACCAGGCTATTGAAAGTCCTAGAGATGAACTTATGTTCATAGCACCTATGAGCATAAAATAATTCAGTTGCATTGCTGTAATAGAGTCTAGATATTGAGAACCGTCTAAATATTTCGGATGGTCGCCACGTTGGATTGTTATATGCATAGGCCTTAGAGTCGTGTACCATTAAAGGAAAATTATTGCGTAGGTTCATTATTCAAACTTTCACTTCGATCGCTTGATTACGACACAAGAAATAAAAACATTTTTTTAAAATACGCACAGCCGCCATCTTGAGGGTATGCAAACAATTGAACTAAATTAGATACCAGTGAATTACAATGTGTATAAACATTTGCTGTACCAAGTTTCATTACGTTTGGATCATTAAATCGCGAGCAAAGTCTATTTCAAACTTTCAAATTCGCTTGGCCACCATGTTCGTTTTTTAGTTAACCAGTGTTTGAAAGTCTTATAGATAAACTTCCAGTAATGCCCTTTATCTACGTAGAAAATTTCAGGATGATACCGGTAATTTTTTCAGAGATATTAAATGCCGGTGAAATGTTTCGCACAGCCGCCATCTTGAGGTTATGTAAAGAATTGAACGAAGTTATATGCCGGTGCATTACAATGTGTATAAACATATACTGTACCAAATTTTATTGCGTTTGGTTGGTTAAATCGCGAGAAACGTTTATTTAAAAGTCGCAAATTCGCTTGGCCTCCATGTTGGTTTTGTAGTTACCAGGTTTTCAAAAGTCACATAGGTGAACTTCCAGTAGTTTCCTTTATCACCGTACAAAATTCCAGGGTGATATCGGTAATAGTTTCGGAGATATTGAATGCTGGTTAAATATTTCGCACTGGATTGGTGAGACGTAACAAAATTTGAAGGGCACGTTCGGGGTCGTCCGGAATAGTGCTATGAACTTACTGAGTTTCATTGAAATCGCTCCAGCTGTTTATAAGTTATTAGGGGGACACACACACAGACACACGGACAAAAGGTGATCTCATAAGCCTATTTTTTCATAATTGAAAATAGGTTAAAAATTGATTTCAACTGCACTCCTGTTCTGTTTGTTTAATATCGACATATTACTCTCTACCGTTCTTTACTCCGCTCATGTAGAGTAGTGAAATTAACAGCAAGAAGCACCCTGTCACCCTTATTCTTTCATAACCTCAACTTTTTTGGAATATAAATATTACAATTTGATAATTTCCGCCAATTTTAGAATACATTTTACAGTAGAAAGGTACAAATAAAACTTCACGTATTCTAGTCAACGCCAGCTTTTCAGATTCATCCATCTTGTTCAGAATATTACATTACAATGATTTTGTAACAGATGTGATTTCCTAGTTCACTGCTTTGCTTATATACTTGTGAGGACTTTCCAAAGATGACGACACCACTAATATACTCGCAATTGTTTCTTAAGACTATCCTCATGTGCTCGCAGCTAGTTCAATAAACATCCGCTATTTTATTTTATTTTGGTGGATTACTTTAATGCCATAGGTATTTAATGTACCATAATTCATAATAAGCGTGTAAGCATAATTGCACATATTAACTTGAATCTGAATTTATGACAAGTATGAAAAATGCTCCAGAAATTGTACTCACACTAATAAAGAAGGCAAATACGTTGAAATCTTCTGGCAGCCAATTCAAGAAAAAGCAGCTGTGCACAAACAAAGCGTTTCTTTGAAAACGCTAAAATGCAACGTTATAGCAATAACAATCAATTACAAGCAAATAACAAGTATTGGACACGTCGATCTGAAATGTGGTGTTGCAGGAGAATGATGGGTAGATAGGAAACAAATGAGGAGGTATTAAGACGAGTGGGAGAGGAGAGATGTTTCTGGCAACTGCTAATGAAGAGATAGGTTGGTAGGACACATACTAAGACACCCAGCAATAGCAAGCTTAGTTATGGACGGAAGGGTTGAGGACAAGAACTGTAGGGGTAGTCCAAGGTTAGAATATGTTAAATAGATGTAAGGTGTGGTACATATGTAGAGATGAGAACAGGGAGGCATGGAGCGCTGCATCAAACCAGTCAAGAGACTGAAGACTCAAGTACGCAGCACAGGCACTTAGTCCGCTAACAACCACTGGATTCTCGGAACTAACAAGTTTGATGGAACCACTTGTAGATGTTGAATCGATTTACATGTATTGCAACATCGTGCTCATTTAGCCCTGTGTACTTAGGTGTGTGTCTAATTTGTCTCCTTGTGGTGTCTGTAGTAGTGTATGTATTTGCAATGCACGTGGATATTGGTAAGGAGGCGGCCGTGGCCTTAAGTTAGGAATCATCCCGGCATTTGCCTGGAGTAAAAGTGGAAACCCGCGGAAAACCACTTCCAGGATGACTGAAGTGGGAATCGAACCCTCCTCTACTCAGATTTGCCTCACGAGGCTGAGTGTGCCTCGTTCCAGCCCGCAGACCAGAATTATATTTCTTGGCCAAGGCTAGAACCTCCGTGGCGATAGCCAAGGAAGTGAGGCGCTGAACGCTTTGGAACAACAAGCAACATTACCTATTACTTGCAGCAATAGTGAGAGAGAGACTCTTAGATTATTATTATTATTATTATTATTATTATTATTAATAATATTAATCATAATACTGTCATCATGTTAGCTACCCAGGGATACAGCTTTAGAGCTGGATCCATTAAGGCGAATAAAATGCCACCTGGCCGTTACGATACGTAAAAATATGCACGTAAAAGTCTATATTTCACATGTGTGTACCTTAGTTTTGTTATTTAAGTCATGGGAGGGAAACAGAGTGTTTTACAAGGAATCTTCTTGACTTGTAATGTTATCATGTTGGTCGCCCTGAGCCCAGCACTCTCAATCCGCCGTGGAGGCGAGAATGAATGTCTGCCATATCCGGGAATGGGCACAAACAGAACGAACCACTGAAAACAAACAAATGGTCGTCGTTGGACAGAATGGTTCTCGTGGAGGAAGCGTTCCTCTCTAATTAGATACAGTAGTTCATTTCCCCGACTCGCCCCATGATGGCTCTGGGTGACCACTTTACCGATATCACGTTTAGACAAGGGCTATGAAGCTGGCTTGAATACACTCCCACTGTAGCCATTGTTCGCACGCCCCTGAACGTTAATACGGTACCTCCTTCAGCCAAAATGGTAAATGTCCCTTAACCCCTTCTCAAATTCACAATTACGTTTTTTTAAGTGTAACATGTTTCCACTCGGTAGCTGGACATTTTTGTGGGAGTGATTTTGGAAAAGGGACGGAAGTGGATGGGACGGAAGTGCATGGGACGGAAACAATAAGAGCGCGTGGTGGCGGAGATCGGTACAACGACGTACTGTAGGTCGTGTGGCTATGGGGAATGTATATCGCATACAGTTTAGTGCAAGGTTTGGAGACCCCATTTAAGATATTCCCACAATAAATCATCTTCATGTTGTCGTTCTTTGGTGTGAAAATATTCATTTTATCATATTTGCTGAAAACAATTACGATTTATTTAATCTTCATACTTTTGCTGTATTCTTATTTAATGTAAGCACTCGATACCTCGAGTGCTATATCGCATCAACAAACACTCCAAACATCGTAGGAATTCAGTATATTAACACCGACTACTAACAATAATTGAAACTTCGTTGGTCTAAACATATCACTGGGAGAAACACATTTAATATACTTTCCGCGCACCTAATTTTTAATCGCGCCTATACTTGGCAGGGCGCTGTATCGGCAAAACTAGGCCATTTTCAATGACATCGCTGGCATGGGTTCACTAACTGGCCGGTATAGAGCGCAGCTCGCATCAAGTAGGCAGTGGATTGCTTCCGCCACGGCAAATAACAATTATGATTCATTACGGTCAGGATTTGTCACTGAAGTTATATAAGTAGTTATTTCAATGACTAACAGAGTTCACTGTCAACAAGGGATTTGCGCTCCCGGGACACACATAGTAGGATAACATGTCACATGTTACACATCATATGCGACTACTGTAAGGCTCGTATATATATATATTGCCAGGGAGCTTATCTTTCTCTTTACTGCATCCGATCTCCCCGTGTGTTCCTCAACTCACGAGTCTTAAAACTCACGAGCCGGGCCAGTTCTTCTTTGAATGGAGGAGTGCCAATCCTAGCCTCATAAAGACTGTTTTAGATGTTTGATAATTTGATCGCAATTGTGCGATAATGTCCATTGCCAGTGGCGTCTCTCTCATCAAGAGGTGTAACCTCGCACAAGCAGTGTTATGGTTGGAGTATTTGGTCTGTGGTAGGGTGACACTCGACAAACTACAGAAGGTTGATAGACGGATTATTCGGACAATAATCAACAAAAACACCAGATTGAGGGCCAGTGGAGACTTTTTCCCAATTCCATACTTTACAAGGAAAATGAAACTATCATTGACACGATGCGAACACGAAGGATTGCGTATTCTGGACTCATATCCCGCTTGCCAAATACTAGACTCCTGAAACAACTTTTTGACTTCTTTTGGAACAGTATAACAAAAATCACGGTCTAAAGAAATACAAATGGATTTAGACGAATTGAAAATTACTTTTGAGACCAATTAGAATGTTAAATTAGCTACTAGTTTGTAGTCGTGAGTTTAGAGACGTACGGTAATCGATCTCCCTACGTAAACTCTATTATGCCAAGTGTGTTTCTAATGTTCCAGCATTTTAAAGATGCTAACTCACAATGCGAACATCAATGAAAATGAAAATCCACAGCCTGCTTCCAGTCTCCGACCGGGTCAGGAATGGAATGAATGAAGCCCCCATCTAGCGGCGAGGATATGAACTGTGCCGGCTGCCGAGGCCTGACGCACTCCTCTGGGGCAATGATTAAATGAATGACAGATGAAATGAAATGATAGTGGAGAGTGTTGCTGGAATGAAATTTTGACAGGGAAAACCGGAGTACCCGGAGAAAAACCTGTCTGCCTCCGTTTTGTCCAGCACAGATCTCACATGGAGTGACCGGGATTTGAACCACGGACCCAGCGGTGAGAGGCCGGCGTGCTGCCGCCTAAGCCACGGAGGCTACAATGCGAACATCAATCAATTAATTAAATTATGGTTGAGATAATTGCTTAAGACATTGCTGCTATCTGGTTTCATTCCGCTGTACGAATTCAATGGCCCCTTAATACCTGCTCTACGTTTCCGATAGTTGCTTAAACATAGAAATGCGTAATTTCAAGAATTCTAGTTGTTTCTTGATGAAAACTAATAAATGTAAAACAAAAATATTGGAATGCAGCCGAAATAAATTAGAAACCGCTATGGACATCAAATTGGCAGGTGTAAAGCTAAAGAAAGTAGGAGACTTCTGTTACTTAGGAAGCAAAATAACCAGCGATGGACGAAGCAAAGAGGATATAAAAAGTAGGTTAGCTCAGGCAAGGAAAGCATTTATATAAAAAAGGAATCTGTTGACATCGAAAATAGATTTAGGTATTAGGAAGTCATTTTTGAAAGCCTTTGTCTGGAGCATGGTGCTCTATGGAAGTGAAACTTGGACTGTTGGTGCAGCAGAAAAGAGGAGAATTGAAGCGTTTGAAATGTGGTGTTACAGGAGAATGATGAAGATCCGATGGGTAGATAGGGTTACAAACGAAGAGGTATTAAGACGAGTGGGAGAGGAGAGATGTTTCTGGCGACTGCTAACGAAGAGAAGAGATAGGTTGGTAGGACACATACTAAGTTACCCAAGAATAGCAAGCTTTGTTATGGAAGGAAGGGTCGAGGACAAGAACTGTAGGGGTAGACCAAGGTTAGAATATGTTAAACAGATTGCTTCGGATGTAGGATGTGCTAGCTATGTAGAGATGAAACGATTAGCATAGGACAGGGAGGCGTGGAGTGCTGCATCAAACCAGTCAAAAGACTGAAGACTCAAACAACAAGACTATGGTCATCACCTCGTTCGGTGCTTAAAATTGTATATATGCTTCATATACAATCGTTGAGTATATCGCACGTGCCCACGTAGCTCACATGGTTAAGGTGCAGTCCCATAGCATATTGCACGACCTTCCAGAGCAGCGGAACATATTTTGACAAAGACTCAGTGCAAAATCTAATTCTTCTTCTACAACACTTTTATAGAAACAGCGTTGTTGCTCTATAGCTCAATATAAGAATGAGGAGAGCACACCATAATGCCAACGTTACAGCTGTCTCAGGATAAAAGTGCCTCAAGCTACTTGTTTGAAACTTTACAGATCAAAGTCTCACCTCTGGCTGTGTTCACAAATGTAGCTACAGACTTATCAAAGAGGAGGACGCCATGGTATTTAAATAACCGGTGTCGATGTGCGTACATGTTGAGGAATATGAAAAGTTTAAGAAGCTAACTTTGATGAAAATTAAGGCACATTGTGTTATTATCGATTTGAGTGGTCCAACAAACATGTTTCACGGGGATTGCCAAGCCCAGCGTTTGCTCCTAATGTTCTCTATTTCCCCCGGTGGTGAAGTTGCTAGCATGCTGAGCCTCTAAGCTCAAAGTCACGGGTTCAAACCTGGCCAACGTCGTCAGATATTTTAACAGCGTTAAAGGTTCCTCAGTATGCCTTCTTTCGGAGGGGGAGTAAAGCCGGCGGGCCCATGTCATAGATTTATGGCATGTACAAGAACCTTCCACTAACTAAACGTGTGTGAAGCAAAATTTGTAGGTTAGGTTTGATTAACGCTCTGAAATTCCAACTTTCGTCACCAGGCGCTGGTTGCCATGGCATCTAGTAGTAACCAAGTTCACAGCTAGGTGTCGTGGATTGTAGCATTTGGTAACGAAAGTAGGAACTGGTATAACAGATTAGGCTTTCACGGCCGGCGTTCATAATTAAGTACAAGTTGCTCGGGTCTGTAGGCCGTGGTCCAGACAGGATATCTCCCGGCGTTTCACCGGAAACTGCGTCCGGCATTATCAAGGGTTCCGCTGCAGTGGACTCTATAGTGCCCGGCTTCGCCCGGTGGATTTATTTGTTTTAAGGATGATAATGAATACTACTACAGAACTGGAGCACTCAAGGATAAGGACTGCACCAACACCATCGCCCTTATACAGAGGCATACTATTGTCATGATGATAACTGTCTTAAGGGGCCTAAGAAATCTTTTTACACTAATTACTCCCCGTGACTGCAATTTATAAGCAGCTCGCAATTTTGCACCAGAACACTGGTAGGGGCGACGTGATGCAGCCCGCATTGCCAGGCAACAATAGGCTCAGGTATTATTGAAGCTGTTCGGGAGCGCTTGTTCTTCCGACTTACTGAACAAAAATCAATCTTGAAGGTTACCTGAGAGGTGTAGGCTAATGCTATATAGCCTAAACTATTCCTCTTGAATCAGGCTATCATATACAAAAATAATTTTTCGAATCCGACTGGCAGTTCCCGAGATTAGCGCGTCAAAACACACAAACAAACTAACTCTTCATCTTTATTATTCTTCTTGTTCTCGCGGATGGGTCAATTACGACCTCGCGGTATCAACGTATGTTGAGCCTTCCTTCTTGCCCAATAGCTCTTCATATGCAAGGATTGTTGTAGTTTCTGTTCCTCCGACCAAGCACGTCGTCTTGGTTTCTTCTGATCTCCCTCAAATCCCCTGGTGTGAACACTATTCCTGATAGCATTTCTCTTCATCAGGTCTGGCGATCCCATCTCCACCGGTTTGTACCACTTTGGTCTTGTACGTTTGTTCTGCAGAAATTTGTGGATTCAGTAAGTCTCGTATGATTAATTCTTTCCAAATTTCCCAAGAATTGAATTCGTCTCATTCTCATGCCCATGTATCGGTAAGTTGGGTTTGGGATAGCGTAATTCTGGGCCCTAAGATATTTCGCATAATTTTCCTTTCCCTATTCTCTAATTGTTCCTTTAACGTTTTAAGTAGTAAATTGAACGTTTCTGAAGCATAAAGAGCTTCCGGTTTAATCACTGTTAAGTAATGGCGAATTTTACTATTCTTTGACAAGCATTGCGAGTTATAATCATTTTTAGCCTACTTTTCACATTTTGCAAAAATGAGGAAAAAGTAGACTTATGAGATCGGGCAAATGTGTGTCTGTCCTTCTGTCTGTCTGTCTGTCTGGCTGTGTGTGTGTGCCCCCCCCCCCCCTATCAACTCCTAAACGGCTGCAGCAATCGAAACAAAATTTGCTAGGAGTAAACATCTATACCTGAATATCTCACGGCCATATTTGAAAATGATGTCAGTGCTACCAACTGCTGAAAAATCGCAATTGAAATTTGAGCTCCATGTTGGATATCTTGGAAGGTATGAATGGGAGCTATTTCAAAATTGGCACACGTATAGATAATAATATTGCAGTTTAATTTCCAGGAGGCCATACATGGCAGTGTTGCCAAAATGATTATAAGCCTGCTGATAGGTCCAAATTTTAAATGCATTTAACTTCTACACTATCATTTGGATTTCAACCAAATTTCGTGTGTGCTATGTGTACCATAACGGATATTACTGTGCCGATTCTTAAGCGTAACCAGGGCTGCCAACTTTTAATAAATATTGTCTCTATTTTTGTTACCCTAATATCAATATATCAGAAAGAATGCAAGCCAATAGCTCTAAATTTTGCACACGTATAGTACCTGGCATTCTAGATTAATTTGGAGTAACTAATATACGTCAGTGCTGCCAACATGTTTCTAAGCCTGCTGATAGGTCCAATTTTAAAATGCATGTAACTTCTATACTAACTAATGGATTTCATTCAAAATTGACACAACAATAGATCATATTATTTCAGATTATTTCTGACCAATACATGCATGTCATTGTTGCTAACATGATTTTACGCGCGCTGTTAGATGCAATGTTTAACTGTGTAACGTTCATGCTGTCCATTGGACTTCAACCAATTTTTGTGTTCTGTACCTTAAGAGATGGAACTAAGAATATATTCAGTCACCAGAGCTGCCAACTGTAGTTCTCTATTAGACTACATTATGCCAGGTATACAGTATTTCGAACTAATTAGAAATTTCGATATTAATAACTTAATTTCGTCATTATTCTAGATAGATCCATATAGATTAATCATTGCCATGGATCTTAAATTTTAAGAAAAGTAGGCTCTTTAGTTCGTCACGGAACTTCTTGTTTGTGTATTGAAAAGCAACCTCCATTTTCTGGATTCTTGATGTTACAGATTTATTTTCATTGACATTTTCTGTAACCCATTCGCCTAAGTACTTAAATTCCTTTACTCTGTTAGCGTTAATATCAATTTCATGTGGAGCATTTTTTATGTTAGTCATAAATTTAATTTTTTTCATAAGAGATATGAAGCCCTATTTTTGCTGCTCGTTCTTCCAAGATAGTGTTCTGCTGCTGTAGCTTTATTATAGTAGTATAGATAATAATATTAATAGTATATCATTGAACAGAACGTATATTGTTTAGGAAGTAACTGCAGCTTTCCAAAGCAGAATGAGTTCCATGGGATGTTTTAAATCCAAACTATTCCCTACATTGCGTAATTCTAGAAACAACGCTTTGGCCTACATAATTTAAACAGCGCGAGCTGAGCGCAAAGCAAACAAGTAGTTCCGTGAAGAACTATACAGCCTATTTTCATATATCCTACTTATGTTAACTGCCTCTATAATTTCAGTTTGATTGCTGTAATAGATTCGTAGGTATTGAGAACCGACTAAATATTCCGGATGGTTGCCTTGTTGGATTTTATATATGTAGGTCCTAGAGTTATGTACTGTTACATGAAGATTATTGTGCACGTGTAGCATTCAAACTTCAATCGCATGATTAGGACACAAGAAGTAACAAGGAGAATTTAAAATTTCGCACAGCTGCCATCTTGTGGTTATGGAAACAATTGAAATAAATTAGATTCCAGTGGATTAGCATTCGTATAAGGATTTACTGTACCAAGTTTCACTGCACTCGGATGGTTTAGTTGCCAAAAACGTCCATGTGAATATTTATACTTCGCGCCGCCGCCATGTTGGATTTGTGATCACCAGGTTATTTAAAGTCTTATAGGTGAACTTAAGTTCATAGCCGCTATGAACATTAAAAATTCAATTTGATTGCTATAATAGATTCGTAGATATTCAGAGCCGTCTAAATATTTCGGATGGTCGCCATGTTGGATTGTTAAATGTATAGGCCATAGAGTCATGTGCCATTAAAGGAAAATTATTGCGTAGGTTCATTGTTCAAACTTTCACATAGATCGCATGATTACGACACAAGAAATAAAAACTTAATTTTAAAATTCGCAAAGCCGCCATTTTGAGGTTATGAAAGCAATTGAACTAAATTAGATACCAGTGCATTACAATGTGTATAAACATTTCCTGTACCAGATTTCATTGCGGTTGGAACATTAAATCGCGAGAAAGGTCTATTTAAAATTTTTAAATTCGCATGGCCGCCTTGTTCGTTTGTAGTTAAGCGGTTTTTGAAAGTCTTATAGATGAACTTCCAGTAGTGCCCTTTATCTCCGTACAAAATTTCAGGGTGATACCGCTAATAGTTTCAGAGATATAGAATGCCGGTGAAATATTTCGCACATCCGCCATCTTGTGCTTATGTAAACAATTGAACCAAGTTAGATGTCGGTGCATTACAATGTGTATAAACATATACTGTACCAAGTTTTATTGCGTTTGGTTGGTTAAATCGCGAGAAACATCTATTTAAAAGTCGCAACTTCGCTTGGCCGCCATGTTGGTTTTGTAGTTACCAGTTTTTCAAAAGTCACATAGGTGAACTTCTAGTAGTTCGCTTTATCACCGGTAAGAATTCCAGGGTGATATCGGGAATAGTTTCGGAGATATTGAATGCTGGTGAAATATTTCGCACATCCGCCATGTTGGATTGGTGAGACGTAACAAAATTTGAAGGGCACGGTCGGAGTCATCCGAAATAGTGCTATGAACTTACCGATTTTCATTTAAATCGCTCCAGCCGTTTAGAAGTTATTAGGGGACACACACACACACCTCACACACACACACACACTCACACACGGACAAAAGGTGATCTCATAAGCCTATTTTTTTTTTTTTTTTTTCAAAATTGAAAATAGGCAAAAAATGATTGTATGCTCCTGGATTACAACCAAGGCATTACAACGATGACGACTTTGAACTATCAATATTCTCATACAGTTAAATATTCGCCAATCAGATGCCTCAAAACAGTGGACGTGTTGCAGGCCAGGAGGTTTTCTAGATATGTATCGCGTGTCTGAACCCACATATAGGAACGCGATATCCCACGCCAACTTTACACAAAGGGATTCATTTCAGTCCCGCGTTGCCATAACAGTCTCATTTCCTTTGTGGATCCGCAAATCACTCTGCGTGTAGTATTATAACACAACTTGGATAGTTTTGACAACATCTGCCACACAGCATCATGGATTGGCGACTTGAATGTGACTAACTGGAATGTACACGTGAGACTTTAAATTCTAATGTGAATGTTTTCAAACTCCAATCAGCAGAAGCTTTCAGAGTAATGAGCAGGTACGGCGTGTCCATCCAATGTTGTTCGGCTGACTGGACAATTTACGGACTGTCGCTTCTGTTTAAGGTTTACCAGTGACAACTCCAAACAGGCGTCACATTCATTGGAGTCTGCGTCCTTCATTCTTGAATAACATGCTATGGTTCGAGTCCCGACCTTAGGGACACTGGCAGAGGCAGCTAGGTCTAAGAATGATAGCAATAGGATGGGGCAATTCATTTATTGAGTCGAATGATAACAAGCATTAAATAGCCTGAATACTATCAACAGCCAATAGAAAGAGACAAGTGAACTTTGAGCGAGGTGTGACCAGAAGTAAAACCGCCGCGGGTAAACCTGGAAGCACTCAATGGCTGAAACTTATGCTAAGGAGCAGGGCTGCCAACATTATACAGAGAGTTAGGAGGAGGGTGATCTACAATCTATACGGAAACCAGGGAGCATTCATTCGAGCCGAAGGACATGAGACAGGTATTAGGCAAGGCTGCAACTTATCACCCATACTTTTCAATCTTTACATTGAACAAGCAATGAAGGAAATTGGAGAAACATTTGAAGTGGGAGTGAAGTTTCAAGGAGAAATAATTTCAACTCTAAGATTTTCTGATGACATCGTTATCTTGGTCGACACGCCTGAGGATTTGAATGGTATGGACTCCGTCCTGAGGAAAGAATTCATGATGAAAATCAATAAATGTAAAACAAAATACTGGAATGCAGCCGAAATAAATCAGAAACCTCATTCGGCATCAAATCGGCAGGTGAAAAGCTAAAGGAAGTAGGAGACTTCTGTAACTTATGAAGCAAAATAACCAGTGATGGACGAAGCAAAGAGTATATAAAAAGTCGATTAGCACAGGCAAGGAAAGCATTTCTACAGAAAAGGAATCTATTGACATCGAATATAGATTTAGGTATTAGGAAGTCATTTTTGAAAGACTTTGTCTGGACTATTGCGCTATGGAAGTGAAACTTGGGCTATTGGTGCAGCAGAAAAGAGGAGAATTGAAGCGTTTGAAATGTGGTGTTACAGGAGAATGATGAAGATCAGATGGGTAGATAGCGTACAAACGATGAGGTATTAAGACGAGTGAGAGAGAAGAGATGTTTCTGGCGACTGCTACTCAAGTGAAGAGATAGGTTGGCAGGACACATACTAAGACACCCAGGAATAGCAAGCTTAGTTATGGAAGGAAGGGTCGAGGACGAGAACTGTACGGGTAAGCCAAGGTTAGAATATGTTAAACAGAATGCCTTGGATGTAGGGTGTGGTAGCTATGTAGAGATGAAACGATTAGCTCAGGTCAGGGAAGCATGGAGCGCTGCATCAAACCAGTCGATAGACTGAAGACTCAAACCCAAACTGTGCAATACAATTAGGTGGTGAACGAAACTTTGGTGAGTTGTTGTGCACACTCCCGCCAAGTATTCTTAATTAGTAATTCCAATTTACAATAAGTGGCGCACGAGTAGTTTCAACAAATGTGTATTGCCGCACGAAGAATCGATTCAACAAAGTCACATACCATTCACCCATTGCGATGAAACTTGGGCGAGTTGTTGTGATCACTCGCGCAAAGGTTTCTGAATTAGTAAATCCATTTTACAATAGAGGGTGCGTGAGTCGTTTCAACAAATGAACTTTGGTCAATTGTTGCGCAAGATGAATTAGTCAATCCATTTCACAAAAGGTAGCTCGTTTACAAACAATGAGTATTTCTCACAGTATAGCGGCAGGTTGTGTTTCCAAACAATTGCAGTTTCCGGGGCGACTCACATTTGCGATGACCATCAACAAAGCCCAGGGACAATCCCTACAAGGTGTGCTTCACACACAGACAGCTGTCTGTGACCTGCTCACGCGTTATTCATGTACGCGCAAATGGAAAAGTGTATCCAAAAGCACTTGAGTAAACAAAATTACAAGGCAAACACTTTGGGTACACTCTTGTTGACCGACAGAAAAGTAATTAGTCACCACTAAAAGTGGCTTCTAATATTTGTTTAATCAGCGATATCAGTTGTTGGAAGCAATAGTCTACATTATTGTTAGAGTGAAACATAAATATCGGGTCCACTCTTTGAATGGGACTTTTTCTTGGGGGCGTAGTTCCTCGCCCGGGAACGAAAGTGAGCTGATGACCGTGGCTGAAGCTATCAGTGATGCCGACTCCCAGAGGCCAGCAGATCGAGCCGGCGACTGTGACTTGTTGCCTCTTGCCCCCACACGCCACTGTCAACCTCACCGTTCACCTTGACCACTCTTTATGGGACATTCTCTGGAATGCGTTCATCATGGGGATGTCAATGCACGCCTTACATTATGAGCCAGTGTTAAACCATCACTATTGCCCTGGCCCTGGCATACTCACCTTATTTAGGGTATGGCTTTTAGTGCCGGGGGTGTCCAAGGACATGCTTGGCTCGACAGAGGCTGTAGCTGCTTCAGTGCGGACACCCATGGGATGAGCTACCAGTTCGTTCAATTTCAAGTAGTTCCAACTTTCGTTACCTGATGTGACTGACACCTAGTGGTGAACGTTGCAACTTTGATCGAGCATCTCAACGAAATCTAACCTATACATTTAGCTTCACACAATTGTAGTTAGTGGAAGGATATTTTACATGCCATAAATCTATGTAATGGACCCGCCGGCTTTACTTCCCCTCCGATGGAAGGCATACTAAAAGATACGATCTTAAAAATCGGCCGGGTTTGAACCCGCGATCTTGGGCACAGCAGTTCAGCATGCTATCAACTACGCCATCGAAGCTGCTCATAATAATAATAATAATGGTTGTTGATAGCATCTGCACGTCCTGGCGACTGAGCGCAAGCAAGGCATGATTCAATTGGTTAAATCTTGCATCAGGAGTTGGCTGATAAGTTCCAGATTTAAGACGAAGAAATTCCGTAATACCAATATCATCCGAAGAGTGTTCTTGAAAACAATGACTACGAGTTGTATTCGGACCGGCCTATTCTGACTGATCAATCGATATCACACAATCTGGTGGCTGTCAGCGAGAAAATAAGCAAACTACCTTGATTGGTGTTGTGATCCCTAACAACGAAGATCTCCAATCAAGGCACATTGAAAGCATGTGTTGGTCGGTTGTATCAAGAGGCAATGATATGGAGGACAGATACAGACTATACCTATTGTATCGTTTCTCATGGGGTAGTTGATATATAGGGGTCGCTAGGTGTTAGGCACACAAGAAAAATACTAACAGAATTAATCACATTCCTTTTATTTCTGAGGAGCTGCACCATAATATTTCAATACATGTTCTGACTTTTCAGACCTTTCATATGAACTGTCCTCTGCAGTACCGGTATACTTTTATTTCATCATCCAATCTAACTTATTTTTCCATATCAAAACAACATAACACCACCTCAGTGCTCTTATAAGCAAAGCTCCCTGCCAGCCTTTGTTGGTTCACCACGAAGAATCCAGTAGACTCAGACTCCATATTGTGTCCCAGCAATAGGCGGCCATTTTATACCACATATAAAGTTACACTCTCATTGCCTTAAAGAACTGGATCTGGATACTCAACTGTACAAACTAATGCAGAAGGCAGTAGTTCTCTCAACAATCCGAATCGTCCACAAGTTCATGGGTTGCGTTTTCGCCTTTCCAGCCTAGAAGTGGCTGTTACTCTGGTTCCTTTAAGCCCGTATAGTTACCAGCAATGTGTTGTGCCAGGGAAGGAATGCAACCATACTGCGCGTCTTTGGATGTGTAACAGTTGTTTCACGTGCTCTTTAATCACCGTAAATAATAATAATAAACATAACACCTCAAAGGACATGCAGACTAATATGGAATTAATGCAATAAAGGAGTGACGTCACGTAATGCAAACCGTTGTGCTCTCAGAAGCTATATATGCACAGAAACCATAACTTTAGGAGGCCACTCACATATTGCAGACATTGAAAAACCAGAACGCAAAATTCTTAGAAAATATTGAGCCCTGCACAAGGAAATGGAATTTGGATCAAGAGACGAACTGCAGACCTCACAAACACTGCACGCAGGATGGACAACAATAGACTAGCACAAAGATTATTCAATATAATTAACACAAAACATTCGAGGCTGCAGGAATCAAGTGGTGCACATCGGAAAACTGAGAAATCTTGAGAACCCCCGTCAATAGGCTCACATTTGGAGTGGAACCTGTCACAAGATGGACACAGAGAGTTAATGAACAGAGTTTGGGAGGCAACTAATATTACTATATAATACGCTAAGGTGTATGTTTCACAAAACTCAAGCACGTAAACCAGAGGGAGTTAGAAGGTGTGGTTTGTACCTAAATCATCTCAATAGTACAGGAAAAATCTCGCATTTCTTTAAAAGTCAACGGAAATATAATTATTAGTTTATAAATTGCTTTTAAACCAATAAACAAGACGTTGGTCCCTGGCAGAACTGTGTCACGTACAGCCCGCATAGAACTAGTGCCGGGCGGGTAGTCTGTACACATGGGGCGCACAGAACCCATTATCCGAGAGTTCCCGCACCGGTCCGCTTGTTTAGAAAGTTGCACTTACACTGGAGCTCTATTTGGCGAGATGGCTCGCTATTCAAACGATTTTTACGAGTCGTCATATCGTTCCGAGAGCTATGAGGTTTCCTCGCTCTTCCAAAGTCAGACATCCTTGGTCGGAATTGAAACTCGCGATCAGCAAAGAGGTTCAATTTATTTGTCCAATTTACTTGGATCTCACGGAGATGAAATATGTAGGATGTGCTACAGCAAGGAGGGATCTTGTGAACGTGTTTTACTGCTAGAGGAAGCTTGGTGGACTTGTTTGGAAGACGTGTGTGTCGTTAAGATGTCTGTTCGCTGTTTGCTTGCCAAGGAGCAAGGCTCCAAAACACCTCTTGGCAGACGTAATCCTCGCATACTTCACATTTACTGCTCACATTATATGAGTAACTGAAGGAGATTGCAGTAGGTTGCCCAGTTTAGCCCAGCCAATATTTGGCAGACGCGTGGCTTTCAACTGAACTGTCAGTCGTCCTTGAGATAATTGTCCATTTGAAATGAAAGTACATGCTGGGTTGGTAATTTGTAATAAACTGCCCCCTTCGCCAGTTTATTTCATCTACGTGGTGAGGTAGAAAACAAAAACAACAACCGGCTGCGAATACAGTGGGTCACGTGTTCTATCTCGTTAGTTCAGCGTCACCTGTGAATGTTCATACGTGTGGGAGGTGATTAAGGGCTGGTTTGTTAAGCAAGCCAGACAGTGGGAACTCGCTCGGAGCTGAGCAAGTCGTACAATCCTACTTGATCTTCAAAGGGGGGCGTGGTGGCTCAGCGGTCTAGCTGAATGCCTCTCACCAAGGCGGTCCGGGTTCGATTCCCGGTCAATGCATGTGAGATTTTCGATGTGAAATGCCATGTCCTGTGGTTCGGATTCCACGTAAAAAGGAGGTCCCGTGGCTCATGATCTCGAGATTAACGGTCACGTTAAACTACAAGCTTCCTTTTCCTTTGATCTTCAAAGTGGAGTGGTGTCGGTACAACTTGTAACATTACTGTTTCAGTGACGCTGTTGAAGACTTCAGCTGTTCTCACGGGGGTCGCTCGTCTACCATGTGATCTTGAGCCCCCAATCTCTGAGTACAACTTGTAACATTGCTGTTTCAGTGACGCTGTTGGAGACTTCAGCTGTTCCCACGGGGGTTGCTCGTCTACCATGTGATCTTGAGCCCCCAATCTCTGAGTACAACTTGTAACATTGCTGTTTCAGTGACGCTGTTGGAGACTTCAGCTGTTCCCACGGGGGTCGCTCGACTACCATGTGACCTTGAGCCTCCAATCTCTGAGTACAACTTGTAACATTACTGTTTCAGTGACGCTGTTGGTGACTTCAGCTGTTCCCACGGGAGTGGCTCGACTACCATGTGACCTTGAGCCTCCAATCTCTGAGTACAACTTGTAACATTGCTGTTTCAGTGACGCTGTTGGAGACTTCAGCTGTTCCCACGGGAGTGGCTCGACTACCATGTGACCTTGAGCCTCCAATCTCTGAGTACAACTTGTAATTTCAGTGACCCTGTTGGAGACTTCAGCTGTTCCCACGGGAGTGGCTCGACTACCATGTGACCTTGAGCCTCCAATCTCTGAGTACAACTTGTAATTTCAGTGACCCTGTTGGAGACTTCAGCTGTTCCCACGGGAGTGGCTAGACTACCATGTGACCTTGAGCCTCCAATCTCTGAGTACAACTTGTAATTTCAGTGACCTTGTTGGAGACTTCAGCTGTTCCCACGGGAGTGGCTAGACTACCATGTGGTCTTGAGCCTCCAATCTCTGAGTACAACTTGTAATTTCAGTGACGCTGTTAGAGACTTCAGCTGTTCTCACGGGGGTCGCTCGACTGCCATGTGACCTTGAGCCTCCAATCTCTGAGTTCAACTTGTGACATTACTGTTTCAGTGACGCTGTTAGAGTCTTCAGCTGTTCCCACGGGAGTGGCTCGACACCATGTGACCTTGAGCCTCCAATCTCTGAGTACAACTTGTAACATTGCTGTTTCAGTGACGCTGTTGGAGACTTCAGCTGTTCCCACGGGAGTGGCTCGACTACCATGTGACCTTGAGCCTCCAATCTCTGAGTACAACTTGTAACATTATTTTCTCAGTGACGCTGTTGAAGACTTCAGCTGTTCTCACGGGGGTCGCTCGTCTACCATGTGATCTTGAGCCCCCAATCTCTGAGTACAACTTGTAACATTGCTGTTTCAGTGACGCTGTTGGAGACTTCAGCTGTTACCACGGGGGTCGCTCGACTACCATGTGACCTTGAGCCTCCAATCTCTGAGTACAACTTGTAATATTACTGTTTCAGTGACGCTGTTGGAGACTTCAGCTGTTCCCACGGGAGTGGCTCGACTACCATGTGACCTTGAGCCTCCAATCTCTGAGTACAACTTGTAACATTGCTGTTTCAGTGACGCTGTTGGAGACTTCAGCTGTTCCCATGGGAGTGGCTCGACTACCATGTGACCTTGAGCCTCCAATCTCTGAGTACAACTTGTAGTATTACTGTTTCAGTGACGCTGTTGGTGACTTCAGCTGTTCCCACGGGAGTGGTTCGACTACCATGTGACCTTGAGCCTCCAATCTCTGTGTACAACTTGTAACATTGCTCTTTCAGTGACGCTGTTGGAGACTTCAGCTGTTCCCACGGGAGTCGCTCGACTACCATGTGACCTTGAGCCTCCAATCTCTGAGTACAACTTGTAATTTCAGTGACGCTGTTAGAGACTTCAGCTGTTCTCACGGGGGTCGCTCGACTGCCATGTGACCTTGAGCCTCCAATCTCTGAGTACAACTTGTAACATTACTGTTTCAGTGACGCTGTTAGAGACTTCAGCTGTTCTCACGGGGGTCGCTCGACTACCATGTGACCTTGAGCCTCCAATCTCTGAGTACAACTTGTAACATTACTGTTTTAGTGACGCTGTTGAAGACTTCAGCTGTTCTCACGGGAGTGGCTTGACTACCATGTGACCTTGAGCCTCCAATCTCTGACGACAAGGTGTAATTTCAGTGACGCTGTTGGAGGCTTCAGCTGTTCTCACGGGGGTCGCTTGACTGCCATGTGACCTTGAGCCTCCAATCTCTGAGTACAACTTGTAACATTACTGTTTCAGTGACGCTGTTAGAGACTTCAGCTGTTCTCACGGGAGTGGCTCGACTACCATGTGACCTTGAGCCTCCAATCTCTGACGACAAGGTAGCGCTGGTCATCTGGTACAAGGATGGAGCCAAGACCCCAATATACAGGTGGGTTAACACAACAATTGGCAGACATAACCGTTATGAAGATGGTATAGCTATGGTAGTGACCTGGATTCATAGTCTGGAGGTTCGTGGATCAAATCCCAGCAAGTTCAATTTCTTTTACATAGTTTTTTAATTTATCTATTGATTTATAACTACTCACACGGTTATAATGTTAGCCTAAGCATATATAGTGTGTATTTGCAATCATAATGAATATATATACTAATAACACCACATACTTCAACACTCGACTACAGCGATTAAAATGCATTGTCCTTGATCCACGGTAGAGTGTATTGTGTTTGTTGACATTATAATTATGAGTAACTGAAGGAGATTAGAATAGAAAATATGTCACTAACTGCCCAGTTTAGCTCCGCCAATTCATGGCAGACACGTATATTGGTACCTTGGCTCTCCGAACTTAGGGGCTTTGCGACATCATGGTCATGTGTCCCCGTGTACTTGGGTGTGTACACGTCTGATGACCTAAGTCAATAAGGAACCAAAAATAAAATTGGTATTCTTACTGAAATTCATTAATTTAAAATAATTGAACGGACACAGAAAGGAATAATAAAACGTAACAGTCTATTATAAATCAATTAACTTTGAATTAAATACGAGTATATTGTATGAAGGATGTTGTTACGCTGTTTAATGATTGTAATTTATCATTTTCTCAGCTTAGCGATATCTACAGTTTGGAATATCAGTGCCCATAAATTCATACGTCGTGCAATTTATATATTCCACTTGACTATTTAATTCATGATATAATATATTTTAACCATTGTGAACATCTACGGAGGTAACCAAAAATAAGAGTTCCTGTGTCTTATTCGAGGTTAGTTGGTTATAACCATTCTTAAAAATTGTTTATCTTGTTGAACCTTCTGATTGTTAGGTTTTTATAAATGATAGATGTTTTTCCAGCAATACTTTTCAAGATTGAATAACCTTCATCTTTTGAAGTATTTCTACGCATTATATCATTCTTTGCGCCCGGCTGGAATCTACAATCCGTGACATGCAACAACGTCCAGTATACGTTTCCTTCATACAATATGTAAGGTTAATTGATTTATATTATGTTTTTATTGTTCCCTTGTGTGTTCTTTCAATTGTTTAAATACATGAATTTCTGTAAGGACATCCATTTTCTCTTTGGTTATTTGTTGATATAGTTTTCTAAGATTTTCTCTCGCTGAAGAAGTTATCAATGTAATAACGAAGCATGTATAGTAAACTACCTTCTAGTGTTTGACATTGATGGAATAATATTAGAAATAGCGTAAACACACAGAACATTAAATAGGGTAGTGGTTTTTCAATGCCGCATAGTACCGACGGTGGCCGCGAGAGGCGGTACACTCAACAATAACAAAGATGGCCGATCGCCTGACAGTAAGAGAATGAGCACAGATTGCTTCGCGCTATGAGGTGTGGAATTCAATCGTTGGCACAATTGCCATTACTGGGTGGTGCAGGATCCTGGAGTTACGGTGGAGAAGATGCAGCCTCGTCTAAAAGTGACCGTGTGGTATGGAATAACGGCTACAAATCTCCTGTGTGACACAATTAACGGGGAAAAGCTACCTTCAAATGCTTCAGGATAACGTTTTGTCCACGATATCTGGATGGGAAAATACCGCCGACTTGCCTCACTTTGCAAATGTCATGCGGAACTGGTAGGATGAGAAGTTTCCAGGACGTTGGCTGGGCAGACGTGCATCTCATGAATGGCCTGCAAGATGTCCAGACCTGACACCCTTCTTATGGGCCTGGGCAAAAGAGGAGGTGTACCGGGCGAAACCTCGCACATTGGACGAATTGGAAGCACGGATTCGGGATGTTCTTATCAACGTCCCACATAAATTCCTCCAGAAAGGTCTGGATTCCATTCCAGGTCGTTTGAGGAGATTGGTCGACGTTACAGGTGCCTACATCAAGATGTAATCATATTCCCATATAACAGTGTGCATACTGTAATAACTCTGCAAACATAAAAGTTAATCGTCACTTTCAATACCAAGTTACTTCCCGCCACTCTGTAGATTACCAACTGCTGGAAGTTTTGCCCTGTCTTTCCAACAACGTCCAACAGTCTCTGCGTTCACTTGCGTTGTTGGTGGAATGCTCCAGTGTTGCTACATTGGGCGATATTCCACTGTACGGGATACAACACTGTAACATTGTGCTCGGCAAATGGCGCGCAATATTAGTGATATTTTTTAAAATCTTCGCAAATGCTTCAGAAATTAAAAAAAAAACTGGCACTACAGCCCAGCTAGGCCCAGCCATTTGGCCCCGGGTAACAGGTGGTCAGCGCATCGGGTACCCTCGGCCGTTAATCTTGGTATCCGTGACCAGGGGGGCTGCCTCACTGTCAGACAGCTACTCAATTGTCCTCACGAAGCTCGTTCCAGCTAACACGTCAGTTTCAAAAATCCCTGACGGAACCGCGAATCGAACCCGGGGCTCCGGGTGAGAGAGAGGTGCGCTACCCCAAATCACGGGGCCGGCCGTTTAACAAATCACTCGCCGTTATTGTGAGGCTAACATTTCACTTATCACAGAAGAGAATGTGTCGGAAATCTCTCAAAATGAAGGTCGTACGAAAGCTGACAACTGAAGAAACATCTATTATATACTACGCTAAGTTCATCTGACAAAAACTCAAGTTCCTGAACCAGAAGGAGTTAGGTTGGTTGGTTCCTCAGTTTAGGGGCTGCGACAACATCGTCATGATGTCCCGTGTACTTTGGGTGTGTGTAGAATCTGTCTATTTGTGATGGCTGTATTAGTGCGTGTCATCTGCTTTTAATTCAAGTAAGGACTGCAAACATTCCATTTTCAAGTACCGGTAGTTCCAACTTTTGCTACCAAATGCCACAATCAACGACAACTAGTTGTGAACTTGGTTACTAGATGCCATCGCAGTCGGCTCCTGGCAACGAACGTTGGAACCTAAGCGCGTTAGTCAAATATAACCTATACTTTAGCTTTACACAATTGTAATTAGTCGAAGGTCATGCCATAAATCTATGACTTGGGCCCGTCGGCTTTACTTCCCCTCCGAAGGAAGGCATACTGAGGGATTTTTAACGCTCTTAAAAATTCCGATGACTTCGACCGGGTTTGAACCCGGGACTTTGGGTATACCAGCACAGCATGCTACCAACTACGCTACCGAAGCCACCCAGAGGGAGTTAGAAGGTGCCAAGATGTTCCAAATCGTACAGGAAAAATCTTGCATTTCTTGAAAAGTCAACGGAAATACTGTATATTTATTTGTTTACAAGCTGTACCCGGCATGCGTTGCAATGCCAATCAAAGAAAGTGTTGGCGTTGAAATTCTGTTTCTTGAAGTGCTTTTGGATACACAACATGTTAACTGCCTCTAAGCTATCATAAAATGGATTTTCTAATTTAGAACCATTCGTGGGAGCGTGCACAACAACTTTCAAAAAGTTTCATCGCTGTCACTCATTTGTTGAATCTAATCGTACGCTACCTATTGTGAAATGGATTTACTAAGTCGAAACCCTTCCCTGGCGTGTACACAATGACTCATCAATGATTCATCGCAATCGGATGAATGGTATATGCACGTATAGGGGTTTTTGTTTAAACGATTCGTGCGCTGTCACTCATTTGTTGAATCTACTCGTGCGCTACCTATTGAGAAATGTATTACTAAGTCGAAGCCCTTCCCTGGCGTGTACACAATAACTCATCAAGGTTTCATCGCAATCGAAGAATGTTATATGAACGCAATAGGGAATTTTGTTGAAACGCTTCGCGCGTCGTCACCCATTTGTTGCATCTACTCTTGCGCTACTTATTGTGAAATGGATTTACTAAGTCCCCTTCCCTGGCGGGTACAAAATAACTGATCAATGTTTCATCGCAATCGGATGAATAGTATATGAACGCATACCTGATTTTGTTTAAACGATTCGCACTCCGTCACTCATTTGTTGAATCTACTCGTGCGCTACCTACTGTAAAATGTATTTACTAAGTTAGAAACCGTCACGTAAGTGTCCACAACATCTCACCCAAGTTTCATCGCTATCGTCGTTCATTTGTCGAATCTACTCGTGTGCTACCTACTGTGAAATGTATTTACTAAGCCAGAAACCTTCCTTGGAGTGTCAACCATATTTCACCCAAGTTTCACCGCTAACGGCAGAATCGTATATGACCTTATACGGGACTTTGTTGAAACGCTTCGCGCGTCGTCCCTCATTTGTTGAATCAACTTGTGCGCTGCATATTGTATAGGGGATTTACTAAGCCAGAAATTTTCCATGACGTGTACACAACATCTCACCCAAGTTTCATAGGTACGGACGAATGGTACATGTATGCATACGGGACTTGGTTGAAACGCTTCGCGTGTCGTCGCTCATTTGTTGATTCTACTCTTGCGCTACATATTGTAATATGGATGTACTCAGCCAGAAACCTTCCCTGGAGTGTACACAACATCTCACCCAAGTTTCATCGCAATCGGATGAATGGTATGTGAACGTATACGGGACGTTGTCGAAACGCTTCGCGCGTAGTCACTCATTTGTTGAACATAAACGTGCGCTTCGTATTGTAAAATGGATTTACTTAGCCAGAAACCTTTCCTGGAGTGTACACAACAATTCACCAAACATTTATCACAATCAGACGAATGGTATATGACTTTATACGGGACTTTGTTGAAACGCTTCGCGTGTCATCGCTCATTTGTTGAATCTACTGGTGCGCTACCTATTGTAAAATGTATGTACTAAGCCAGAAACCTTCCCTGGAGTGTACACAGCATCTCACCCAAGTTTCATCGCTATCGGATGAATGGTATATGAAATTAAATGGGACTTTGTTGAAACGCTTCGCGCGCCGTTGCTCATTTGTTGATTCTACTCGTGCTCTACCTATTTTTAAAGGGATTTACTAAGCTAGAAACCTTCCCTGGAGTGCACACAAAATCTCAGCCTAGTTTCATCGCTATCGGATGAATGGTATATGAACGCAAACGTGACTTTGTTGAAATGCTTCGCGCGTCGTAGCTCATTTGTTGAATCTACTCGTGCGCTGCCTATTGTAAAGTGGATGTACTAAGCCAGAAAATTTCCCTGCAGTGTACACAACATTTTACGCAAGTTTCATAGCTATCGGACGAATGGTATATGAATGCATACGGGACTTTGTTGAAATGCTTCGCGCATCGTCGCTCATTTGTTGAATCTACGCGTGCGCTACCTATTGTAAAATGGATTTACTAAGTCAGAAACCTTCCCTGGAGTGTACTCAACATCTCACCCAAGTTTCATCGCAATCGGACGAATGGTATATGAACACATACGGGACTTTGTTGAAATGCTTCGCGCATCGTCGCTCATTTGTTGAATCTACGCGTGCGCTACCTATTGTAAAATGGATTTACTAAGTCAGAAACCTTCCTTGGAGTGTACTCAACATCTCACCCAAGTTTCATCGCTATCGGACGAATGGTATATGAACACATACGGGACTTGTTTGAAACGCTTCGCGCATCGTCACTCATTTGTTGAATCTACGCGTGCGCTACCTATTGTAAAATGGATTTACTAAGTCAGAAACCTTCCTTAGAGTGTACTCAACATCTCACCCAAGTTTCATCGCAATCGGTTGAGTGGTATATGAATGCATAGGAGACATACACACCCACAGACAAACTATCACGTAAGATTGATTTTTATATATATAGATAAAGTGCTTTCAAACAAATAAACAAGACGATAGCCCCTGGCATCGCGTACAGCCCGCACAGCACTAGAGCCGGGCGGGTAGTCTGTACACATGGGGCGCACTCGCACGGCTCCGCTAGTTATAACCTACGAGTTCGTGTTAGTCTCGTAGTTGAGTCTGTTTATTGTTTACAGCAACAGCATATACTGACCTGTTCACCGTCATGTAGTCCCGTATGCTTGCGTTAGGATTTGGGCAGGAGGTGGCTGTGGCCTTATTCTGTCACTTTCCTGGAGGCAAACAACGTAGGATGATTGGAACCCGGTCCAGTGAGCACCCCACATTACAATGGGCAGGTTAAAGATAGCTTCTTCTCTGTAACGATCACATTCTCGGTTTGTTTACGGTCCTCTGCGCGTAAAGATTTACTAGGAATGGAACAAAATTAACGCGTTAGTTCATTATTTTGAGATTTGTGGATGAAACATCTATTGATTTATGAACCTTCTGGCGCAGGCTCAGTGGTAGAGCTTTATTATTTAAGGGCTTTGCGACTTCGTAGTCATGTAGCCCTGTGTACTTGGGTGAGTGTGTACAATTTGTCTGATAACCTGTGTTATTGCGATATCTGTGCTAGTGTGTGTATTTGTAAGTAAGGGAGGATTTCGGTAGGAAGCGGCCGTGCCCTTAAGTTAGATGCCAGCCCACCATTTTCCTGGAGTAGAAGTGAGAAACCACGGAAAACCACTTCTTAGATGGACCTTCTCAGTTTTGCCTCACGAGGCTGAGTTTACCTCGTTCCATCTCTCAGACCAGAATGAGATTTCTTGGCAGAGTCGGGAATCGAATCCGAGCCTCCGCGGTGACAGTAAAGCCAGACGAGGCGGGCAGAGGTAGAGCAAAGCCGCAGATCGGGGGTTAGTTTCCTGCTGGAGTCAAACATGTACTATTTCACGACCTAATAACTGCATGTTTCATTACCACCCGCAGAACATTTGGCTGTTTCTCTTGTCTTTGTCATCAAATCGCGGCTTACTTTTGGGTCTAGCGTCGAGACATTTGTCTGCACAAACCCGTTTGGAACGACATTTTGGATGGTCGATATCAACGTCAGGTCGAACCTCTGATTTCCGGAGTTGTTGGTACAGTGTATTTATTCGACTCGATAATTACTTCACTGTTCGTTTCTACATGAGTCTGAGCAGCATGAAATAGAGAAGTGGCCGTGGTCCATCCTGGAATTTGCTTCCAGTTGAAAATGGAACCACGTACAAACAGTTTAAAGATAGCCTGTCTCTTTAAAACGCACGGCTGCCCCCACTTCTGAACGTGGTGGTTTTATTGTGATCACGGAGTCTCGTGGGACGGTATTCATGTCCCAGATAACCCGGGGGCAACATAGCGCCCTTCTTTATGTGGCGAAGCGAGCCTCCATTTCCTGCTGACCCTCCACTGCGCTCAAAACTTATGGAAGAGAACCTAAAAGGCAAAATCAAATACGGAGACCAGCTATTGCCGTTTGTAGCGAGCCAGGTGGGTTCCCTTATCAGTGAAAATAGTGATGACCTGGAACTATTGGTTGTGACGTGATGACTATAAGCTATGCCATCTGGTGAACACAACTCAACTTGTAACCATACTCGAACCGAATGAAAGAAAATGAACACCCTTTGAAGGAAGTCGTCATATTATTTAACTAGTAGTTCCGTGAAGAACTATACAGCCTATTTTCATATAACCTACTTATGTTAATTGCCCCTATCAACATACAAAATTTCAGTTTGATTGTTGTGTTAGATTCGTAGATATTGAGAACCGACTAAATATTGCGGAGGGACGCCATGTTGGATTTTTATATATATAGGTCTTAGAATCTTAAAATTACAAGTCAAGAAATAAGAACTTATTTTATAATTCGCACAGCCGCCATCTTGAAGTTATGTAACCAATTGAACTAAATTAAATACAAGTGCATTACATGAAGATTATTGTGTACGTGTAGCATTCAAACTTCAATCGCATGATTAGAACACAAGAAGTAAAAACAGGATTTTAAAATTTCTCACAGCTGCCATCTTGTGATTATGGAAACAATTGAAATAAATTATAACCTAGTGGATTAAAATTTGTATAAGGATTTATTGTACCAAGTGTCACTGCACTCGGATTGTTAAATTGCGAGAAACGTAAATATTTATACTTCGCGTCGCCGCCATGCTGGATTTGTGATCACCAGGTTATTGAAAGTTCTATATGTGAACTTATGATCATATCCCCTATGTATATAAAAATCAGTTTGATTACTGTAATAGATTCGTAGATATTGAGATCCGTCTAAATATTTCGGATGGTCGCCATGTTGTATTGTTATTGTATAGGCCATAGAGTCATGTACCATTAAAGGAAAATTATTGCGTAGGTTCTTTATTCAAACTTTCACTTCGATCGCATGATTACGACACAAGAAATAAAACTTAATTTTAAAGTTCCACAGCCGCCATCTTGAGGTTATGTAAACAATTGAACTAAATTAGATACCAGTGCATTACAATGTGTATTGCGTTTGGATCATTAAATCGCGAGAAAGGTCTATTTAAAATTTTCAACTTCGCTTGGCCGCCATATTCGTTTTGTAGTTAACCGGTTTTTGAAAGTCTTATAGATGAACTTCCAGTAGTGTCCTTTATCTCCGAACAAAATTTCAGGGTGATACCGCTAATCGTTTCGGAGATATTGAATGCCGGTGAAATATTTCGCACAGCCGCCATCTTCAAGTTATGTAAACAATTGAACAAAGTTAGATGTCGGTGCATTACAATGTGTATAAGCATATACTGTACCATGTTTTATTGCGTTTGGTTGGTTAAATCGCGAGAAGCGTCTATTTAAAAGTCGCAACTTCGCTTGACCGCCATGTTGGTTTGGTAGTTACCAGGTTTTCAAAAGTCACATAGGTGAACTTCTAGTAGTTCCCTTTATCACCGTAAAATATTTCAGGGTGATATCGGGAATATTTTCGGAGATATTGAATGCTGGTGAAATATTTCGCACAGCCGCCATGTTAGATTGGTGAGATGTAACAAAATTTAAAGGGCACGGTCTGGGTCGTCCGGAATAGCGCTATGAACTAACCGAGTTTCATTGAAATCGCTCGAGCCGTTTAGAAGTTATTAGGGGGGACACACACCATCACACACACACACACACAGACAGACACACGGACAATAGTTGATCGCATGGACTAACGTTTTATTGATTTGTAACATATTATTATCCACTAATTATTTATATTCTGGTGTCAGGAACAAACAAAAATGTACAATAAAAAAATGGGCATACATGTCACAAACACTAAACAAAAGTAGACAAAAATTTGGCTACTTTCAGTACATTCATTGTCTGAAGCTTGATGAGCAGGAAGCTGGGCACAGCATGTGCCTTCTTCTCCACAATCACACTTAATATCTGATTTATAGAGAATTAATTAGCACTCGTTTGCAATGTACCGTCAGTCCCATTTTACATCTCATCCATCCTCATTTTGCCCCATTTTCTGTACTACTAGCTGAAGTACCCGTGCTTCGCGTCATAAATAAATTAAAATGCGAAGGTGACAGTTAAAACAGGGGATAGGCGAGGTGCTGCGCAGAGGGAGATTAAGGATGGAATATTTTGTCCAACTACACCGTTCGGCGTTGACAATGTTTTATAGCACAAATGTAGGTTTTACTCGCAAACCGTTGGAGATACCTTTCGGATAGAAAATGTAATTTTAAACCTCGTATATGCCATCAAAAGTTTGCGATTTCATAGCGTTCACTTTTTATTTGAAATGGAAATATGAACGTTTGAAACCAAAGGGTGTAGTGACGTCACTAAAATGGTCGCCATCTTTAAATAGTGCAAAGTATTGAAATCAAAAGTAGCCTATATGTTAACCAGGTAAATCAGCTACTTCCATGTAAAATTCATGTAAGTCGGATCAGTGGTTCTTGCGTGATTGAGTAATACACAGACACACACCAACTTATTTTCAGCCTCGCTTCGCTCGCGTCATAGTCGTGTCATATTGTTATTCAATGAAATGCAGGTTTAACCCCGTTAACACCCCTTTAGAACCTGAATATCCAAAAATCCCTCCTTAGTAGACTTTTTCGACACACAAACATATCCCCTTCTTCTAACTTTAATAGTTTTGAATGATCGATGAGAGTGAACATCCAAAAATCCTTCCTTAGCGGACGTTTTTCTTCCAGAATTTCACCCCTCCCCATAGGCCCCTTAAATTGGATTTATGAAAAAAACGTCGAACACCTATTTATTTTAATTATTTATTCATTTATTTATTTATTTATTTATTTATTTTTAAGCTGATTGAAACTCGGAGAAAATCAAACTCATCGCATATGTCGTTTAAGAGATACACGCTCCGTTAGCAATATTTCAACCCCCACTTTTCATCCCTTTCACCTCATAATATACATCACATTGAAAAACCATTAGACTTGTGTCAGCTTATTTTTAATGAATAGTATATATGCCAAGTATCACATCCCCAAATGAAACCACTCATGAGATATTGTTATTCAATGAAATGCACGTTTACCCCCTTAACACCTCTTTAGAACCTGAATATCCAAAACTCTTTCCTTAGTGGACGTTTTCGACATGCAACGAACTTATCCCCAAAATTTCATGTTTCTAACTTCAATAATTTTTTGGCTGGGCGATGATGAGTGAGTGAGTAAGTCAGGACATTTTCTTTCATTTATTTTTGAGAATTTCACCCTTCCCCATGACCCCTTAAATTGGATTTATGAAAAAAAAACGGTCGAACACCTATTTACGTATTTAAAGCTGTTTTCCCCCTGAGTTTGATAGTGAGTAAGTGAGTCAATCAGTTAGGACACTTTCTTTGCTGTTTTCCCCCCCAGATTTACTTATTTTTAAGCTGATTTTTTTCGCTGAGTTTCAAATTTCTCGCCTATGTCGTTTAGGAGATAGGCCTACACGCTCCGTTAGGGATCCTTCAACCCCCAATTTTCACCCCTTTCACCTCATAATAATACACCACATCGAAAAACCCTCAGACACATGTCTGCTTATTTTTAATGATTAGTTTATATTCCGAGTATCACATCCACAAATGAAACCACTCGTGAGATATTGTTATTCAATGAAATGCAGGTTTAACCCCCTTAAGACCCCTTTAGAACCTGAATATCCAAAAATCCTCCCTTAGTGTACGGTTTTGACATACAACGAACATATCCCGAAAATGACATGTTTCCAACTTCAATATTTTTGGCTGGGCGATGATGAGTGAGTGAGTGAGTCAGGACATTTTCGTTCAATTTTTCTTCTTTAGAATTTCACCCCTCCCGATGAACCCCTTAAATTTGATTTATCAAAAAAACTGTCGAGCACATTTATACTAATTTTTAAGCAGTTTTTCCCCCTGAGTTTGAAGAGCGAGTGAGTCAATCGATTAGGACACTTTCTTTCCTGTTTTTACCCAGAATTTCACCCCTCCCCATGGGCCCCTTAAATGGGATTTATGAAAAAACGGTCAAACACCTATTTACTTATTTTTTATGCTGACTTTTTTCCGCTGAGTTTCAAATTTCTCGCCTATGTCGTTTAAGAGATACTTTTCACCCCTTTCACCTCATAATATACACCACATCGAAAAACCCTCAGACACGTGTCTTCTTATTTTTAATGATGAGTTTATATGCCGAGTATCACATCCCCCATTGAAACCAATCGGGAGATATTGCTATTCAATGAAATGCAGGTCTACCCCCTTAACACCCCTTTAGAACCTGAATATCCAAAAATCCTTTCTTAGTGGCCGTTTGCGGCCCTTGAGGAAGCTGCATACTAAATTTCATTCCAATCCGTTGGGTGGTTTCTGAGATTTCGTGATGAATGTGTGAGTGAGTGAGTGAGTGGTATTTGACAAATATCTAGTAGATAGTGTCAAGTCTTTGTTATGCTACACTCGGTTGACAGTGCTGTGTGAGAAGTTGAGTAACTAACGGGATTTCAAGTAAAGATCCTTATTTTCTATAGACTACCGGTAGTGCAGAGCGCAACTGGCATCCAGTCGGCCGTGTCTCGACTTGAGCTATGTTGCCATGGAAACTATCTGCCTTGCCATTCCTTCATGAGTATATTTTATGATTTGATTAGCCTGTGCTTGAGTGCAAAAGGGCCGAAATCAGAAGAATGAGAAAGACTATCGAAAATTCATGTAGCCAGCGGTTCCTTCTGGGTCCTAAACTATGTGTATGCAAAATTTGGTTGAGATTGGTGGAACGGTGTAGATTTGTATACGGAACCAATCCACCCACATACATACAGACTTTCACTTTTATATATAAGATATATAACCATTCAAAATTCGTACTATCCTTCGGATAAGGGCCAAAACCGTATTCCAGTGAAGGTTTTTGGTAGCACCAACCATTGGCCAAAGGGGTAGGAATAATAGATGATGAAGATGATGTTGTTTTAAGGGGCCTAACATCTAGGTTATCGGCCCGTAATGGTTTTGGTGATCGTGAAGTTGACAATGAAAATTTAACTATAACTAAAACTAACTACTAACTTATATACTAGAAGAAGAAATGGAAAACAAAAGGAGAATAAGGCAAATAAAGGACAGAACGAAAAGAAATGCCCTCAACCCTCGAAGAATGCGGACTGAGGGACTTGGAAGGAAGGACAGCCATGAAAGGCAGATAGAAAAGTGAAAGAGGAACGGACCAAGCTCAGGAATCCCTCGCGGTCGCCAACTCCCGAACTCACCAGCCGTGAGCCCCTGAGGGTGTAGCACTATCCAGGGTGCACCAGAAGTGGTGGGGCTACATACACCCTGCCCCCTTGAGGGCCTTGAGCAGAAGGCAGGAGATACTGTGAGGCCCTGAAGGTGTAGCAATACCCACGGTGCACCAGAAGTGGTGGGGCTACACACACCCCGCCTCCTTGAGGGCCTTGAGCAGAAGGCAGGAGATACTGTGAGCCCCTGAGGGTGTAGCACTATCCAAGGTGCACCAGAAGTGGTGGGGCTACACACACCCCGCCTCCTTGAGGGCCTTGAGCAGAAGGCAGGAGATACTGTGAGGCCCTGAGGGTGTAGCAATATCCACGGTGCACCAGAAGTGGTGGGGCTACACACACCCTGCCTCTTTGAGGGCCTTGAGCAGAAGGCAAGAGATACTGTGAGCCCCTGAGGGTGTAACACTATCCAGAGTGCACCAGAAGTGGTGGGGCTACATACGCTCTGCCTCCTTGAGGGCCTTGAGCTGAAGGCAGGAGATACTGTGAGCCCCTGAGGGTGTAGCACTATCCAGGGTGCACCAGACGTGGTGGGGCTACATACCCCCAGCCTCCTTGAGGGCATTGAGAAGAAGGTAGGAGATACTGTGAGCCCCTGAGTGTGTAGTAGTATACAGGGTGCACCACAAGTGGTGGGGCTACATACACCCTGCCACCTTGAGGGCCTTGAGCAGAAGGCAGGAGATACTGTGAGCCCCTGAGGGTGTAGCACTATCCAGGGTGCACCAGAAGTGGTGGGGCTACACACACCCTGCCTCCTTGAGGGCGTTGAGCAGAAGGCAAGAGATACTGTGAATCCCTGAAGGTGTAGCATTATCCAGGGTGCACCTAAGTGGTGGGGCTACACACACCCGGCCTCCTTGAGGGCCTTGAGCAGAAGGCAGGGGATACTGTGAGCCCTTGAGGGTGTAGCAATATCCAGGGTGCACCAGAAGGGGTGGGGCTACATACATCCTGCCTCCTTGAGGCCTTGAGCAGAAGGCAGGAGACACTGTGAGCCCCGGAGGGTGTATCACTATCCAGGGTGCTCCAGAAGTGGTGGGGCTACACACACCCTGCCTCCTTGAGCAGAAGGCAGGAGACACTGTGAGCCCCTGAGGGTGTATCACTATCCAGGGTGCTCCAGAAGTGTTAGGGCTACACACACTCTGCCTCATTGAGCAGAAGGCAGGAGATACTGTGAGCCCCTGAGGGTGTAGCACTATCCAGGGTGCACCAGAAGTGGTGGGGCTACACACACCCTGCCTCCTTGAGGGCCTTGAGCAGAAGGCAGGAGATACTGTGAGCCCCTGAGGGTGTAGCACTATCCAGGGTGCACCAGAAGTGGTGGGGCTACACACACCCTGCCTCCTTGAGGGCCTTGAGCAGAAGGCAGGAGATAACAGGAAAAGAAAAAGAAGGCTGACCCCTCGCAGAGGGAGGGTATCGGAAAAGATGAGACAAGGGCCAATTAAGGCGGGAAAGTGAAAGACTCCCTAGGCCTCGGATACCCGAATGCCGTCGGGGTCGGAAGAGAACAAGAGTTGACCTAGGGAGGTCGACAGGAAAAAAGACGGAGAGGAGGCCGGCACAAGTAAGTGGAAGCAATGCCGGACTCAGCTGGGGCCCCATGGTCGCCAACCCACGTCCCACTAGATGTGAGCCACTGGTGGGAGGAAAAATAGAATTTTGGACAAAAGAATCATATCTCCCTTAATAGGCACAGTATGAAAACCGTTTGAAATGGTCGATAGTCCTCTAAAAATTACCTAAAGATTTTGTCTGCAAGAAGTTTTGATATGACTCACTAAACATGCAGGATGTTTGTACCTAGATACAACAGCAGGCAAATTCAATGAATTTGAAATATAATTCTTTGCTCGGTGAAATCTACCTCCGCCTTTCGACGCGCCGAGTTGTTGTCACAAACTAGAATATTTCCTTGACCAGTTAAGCTGACTTGTTTTAATTCTCGAGTTATGGCGTCATCTGATGACATAATTTGAAAGGTATGGACTCCGTCTTGATGAAAGAATTCGTGATGAAAATTAATAAATGTAAAACAAAAATACTGGACTGCAGCCGAAATAAATCAGAAACCTCTATGGACATCAAATTGGCAGGTGAAAAGCTGAAGGAAGTAGGAGACTTCTGTTACTTATGAAGCAAAATAACCAGTGATGGACGAAGCAAAGAGGATATAAAAAGTAGGTTAGCTCAGGCAAGGAAAGCTTTTCTACACAAAAGGAATCTGTGGACATCGAATATAGATTTAGGTATTAGGAAGTCATTTTTGAAAGCCTTTGTCTGGAGCGTGGCGCTCTATGGAAGTGAAACTTGGACTATTGGTGCAGCAGAAAAGAGGAGAATTGAAGCATTTGAAATGTGGTGTTGCAGGAGAATGATGAAGATCAGATGGGTAGATAGGGTTACAAACGAAGAGGTATTAAGACGAGTGGGAGGGGAGAGATATTTCTGGCGACTGCTAAAGAAGAGAATAGATAGGTTGGCAGGACACATACGAAGACACCCAGGAATAGCAAGCTTAGTTATGGAAGAAAGGGTTGAGGACAAGAACTGTAGGGGTAGACCAAGGTTAGAATATGTTAAGCAGATCGCCTCGGACGTAGGGTGTGGTAGCTAAGTAGAGATGAAACGATTAGCTCGGGACAGAGAGGCATGGAAAGCTGCATCAAACCAGTCAAAAGACTTAAGACTCAAACACCAACAATGTAATCGTACTGCGCCCTGCCTGGCTGGTGTAGGCCGCCACAATGTGGATGTAAACTACTTTGCTATTTCCATGTAGGCCTATCATTATCGTGTTATCTAGCAAACTCTCTCGTGAAACCAGTAGTTAAGATTTAATTATTAGCCTACTTTTCACATTTTGCAAAAATGAGGAAAAAGTAGACATGAGATCGATCCGGGAATATGTGTTTCTGTCTGTCTGTCTGTCCTTCTGTCTGTCTGTCAGGCTGGCTGTGTGTGTGTGTGTGTGTGCTCCCTCCCCCCTCTATCAACTCCTAAACGGCTGCAGCAATCGAAACCAAATTTAGTATGAGTAATACCGGAATATATCAAGCCCATGTTTGAAAATGATGTCAGTGCTACCAACTGCTGAAAAAACGCACTAGAAATCTGAGCTCCATGTTGGATATCTTGCAAGGTATGCATGGGAGCTATTCCAAAATTCGCACACATGTAGATAACACTATTTCAGTTTAATTCCAGGGGGCCATATATGACAGTGTTGCCAAAATAATTTTAAGCCTTCTGATAGATCCAATTTTAAAATGCATATAACTTCTACACTATTAATTGGATTTCAACCAAATTTTGTATGTAATATGTGTACATAAACAGATAAGACTCAGTGTATTCTCAAGTGCCACCAGGGCTGCCAACTGTTAATACTTTTTCTCTCTATTCTCATTATCCAAATAGCAATATATCTGAAATTATGCAACCCGTCAGCTTTAAACACGTATAGTACCTGACATTTTAGATTAGTTTGGAGTAACTTATATACTTCAGTTCTACCAACATAATTCTAAGCCTGCTGATAGGACCAATTTTTAAATACATGTAACCTCTATACACTCAGGTGGATTTCATCCTAATTTCGTATGTGCTATGTGTAACATAACAGATATGACTATAAGTATTCTTAAGAGCAATCAGGGCTGCCAACTGTTAATAAATGCTGTCTATATATTTTTTACCCTAATATCAATGTATCAGAAAGTATGCAAACCTACAGCTCTATACTTTGCACACGTATAGCACATGACATTCTAGATTTATTTGGAGCAATTAACATAAGTCAGTGCTGCCAACATGATTCTATGCTTGCTGATAAGTCAAATTTTAAAATACATGTAACTTCTATACTAACAAATGGATTTCATCCAAAATTGGCACAACAAGATATCATAATATTTCCGATTATTTCTAACCAGCACACGCATGACATTGTTGCCAACATGCTTTTACGCGTGCTGATAGATCCAATGTCTAACTGCATGTAACGTCCATTGGACATCAACCAAATTTTGTATTCTGTACCTTAAGAGATGGAACTAAGAAGATATTCAGTAACCAGGGCTGCCAACTGTAGTGCTCTATTAGGCTACATTATACCAGGAATATTTCGAACTAATTAGACATTTCGACATTACCAACATAATTTCGTCATTCTTCTAGATAGGTTCATATACTGTAGATTAATCATTGGCATGAAAAGTAGGCCCTTTAGTTCGTCATGGAACTTCTTGTTTTTATCTCGTTTTTACGAAATGTGACACGAGAAATCTCTTGCGAAACAATAGCATAGTGACTCGCGGTGCCGCAGATTTTCCCACTTTCAATTATCCTAACTTCCTGGGTGGGAATCGAACCCACGAACTTGGGCTCTGGAAGCTCACTGATCCAGGTGCCAACTTGCTGGCATCTTATACACTGCTCTCCAAAATAGCGCAACCTTTTGGTAGGAAGCTTAGTTAAATACCACACCGTATTATAATTAGCGTACGTGTGCCATGATTGGCCAGGCCAGTGTTCTGTGAAAGTGAGGTGTGGTGAGGTCATAGCAACACGTCCGCCAACCCCGACCATGCCCTTCAAATTTTAATACGTCTCACCAATCCAACATGGCTGTTGATCGAAATATTCTATATCTCCGAAACTATTCATGATATTACCCTGAAATGTTGTGCGGTGATAGAGGACACTACGAGAAAATCATCTATGAGACTTTTAAAAACCTGTTAACTACAAAACGAACATGGCGGCCAAGCGAATTTGAAATATTTAAATAGACTTTTCCCGCGAGTTTACCATCAAAACGCAGTGAAACTTGCTACAGCCAGTGTTTATATACATTGCAATGTACTGACATATAATTGTGTTCAATTTGTTCAATTGTTTACATAACCTCAAGATGGCGACTGTGCGAAATGTAAACATACGTTTTTATTTCTTGTGTCCTAATCATGTGATCGAAACCAACGTTTGAACAATGAACCTGCGCAATAATCGTCATCTAATATTGCATTACTCAATGCCCTACATACTGTATATAGAAATCCAACATGGCAATCATCCAAAATATTTAAATGGTTGTCAATATATATTAATCAATGACAGCAATCAAACTGAAATATTGTATGTTGATCGAAGCTATGGACATAAGTTCACCTATGGGCCTTTCAATTACCTGGTGATCACAAATCCAACATGGCGGTGACGCGAAATGTAGCATATTTAAATGGACGTTTCTCGCGATTTAACCATCCGAGTGCAGTAAAACGTGGTACGGTAAATGCTTATACAAATTTAATCCACTGGCATCTAATTTATTTCAATTGTTTTCATGGCCACAAGATGGTGGCTGTGCGAAATTTTAAACTCTTGCTTTTATTTCGTGTCGTAATCATGTGATTGGAGTTTGAGTACCACGGCTACGGAATAATCTTCATGTAATAGTACATAACTCTAAGGCCTACATATATAAATATCCAACATGGCGACCATCCGAAATATTTAGACGGTTCTCAATATCTACGAATCTTTTACAGCAATCAAACTGAAATGTTGTATATTGATAGAGGCAATTAACATAAGCTTTAGTTCTTCACGGAACCATTTGTTTATTCTTTTCCCGCCCAAAATGAAAAGCATTGTTTTTGATTTAAGTCCGTCTTTGCAGTGATTGAGGATTGTCTGAGCCTTGTCTTTAAGTCCCGTGGACTTAGCATTGGAAGCCCTCTAATGCAGTGTAAAGGAAGTACAATTCTCGGCCTCCTAGCCCATGTTTAATAGCAGTGTATTCATCATTGTTGAGAACACAGCAGTGTACTCTGTATCTTCCTGGCCGCCCGAGGCAGTAAGGAGAGCTCCGTAAATCACTTCGAAAAACAAGGAGCATATAGATACATAAACATTTGGCTAGAGAAACAAGAATGTTATTAAGATTTCTTTCCTCGTTCCTCTCTTTCGAGCCCAGGAGGTATTAAAGTTAAGAAAAAGGCATGTGGCCTCAGGAGGAGCCTGGTGCAGTTAACGCCAGTAGGAGACCTGTGCTTGTTGATCAGGGTCAAATGCTTGATGAAGACGTCAGACATACTCGGTCTAAGAATTGACAATATTGTCATGTTTCTTTCTTGATGCAGTGCGTCTGTGTGTGGCTTAATAAATGTCAACACGTTAAGCTAAGTATGAGAGAATTGAGTTTGAAATGGTTTTCCGTTGGTCAACATGATCAACGATGATTGGCCATACTCAGCGGTCTGGACATAAGATTAATGTCAGTTCGCCCAGTAACATTCCACCGAGTTACATGTTGCTCTCATCTGGCGGTAGTTGGTATAACTGCCACAGTGCAGCAGCATCACACCTCAATGTTCCGCATACCACGTTCCATTCAATTGTTGTGCTGCCATATTGGTGTTTATATTAAGGAGGTGTGTTTTTATGTTAATGTTAAAAGGAACGTGATATTTATTACTGGTGATATTTTAGTCGTTTTTGCGAGAGCGATGAATGATAATTTTGTATTATTATTATTGAAACAGCGCACAATGTGAGTAACCAGCTGTACAATCCCAATTGGGTTATTGATGAATGTCTTTGTCGGCAATATTTTGCATGATATCGTGTACAGCATTCATTGCATAGATCACACACACATTCTTCAGTTGGTTGGTGGAATCTCTTGTTTTTGCAGAACTTGTGTAGCGTATCGTGTCATTACGTGTCGTAGTTCGTAGTTTGCCTGTTTCCATTCGTCAGTCATTATAGCGTCAGTTGAGTAGAAATCATCCCAGATAGCGTTTTGCTTTTCTTTGAGGATTTGAAGGGCACTCCCATAGGCCTCGGTGCGTGGCACTAGCATCTGCAGTCTAATGTCTTCTATGAAGAATATTTCTTTTGTGAAGACGTAAGTCAGTCTAGACAGCGCTGTCTTCCCGATACCCAAGACTCTTTTCAAATAGAGGGCTTTCACTTTCTCTAATGTTAAGAGGTCGTTTTCTTTTAGTTTGTCCCAAATTATGTGCATTCCGTAAGTCGCTATTGGTGCTATGGCTATAATAATTTGTATTGAATTCGTGATCCTACCTTGCTTTCATACCTTTAGTGTGAGGAGAGTGAGTTTAATGGACAGTCTGAGAGCTGCTCAACCGCTTTGTAATCGTAAGGTGTTGCTTTGACGTTCTGGGGAGGCGACCAGGCAGCATTTAAACAACGTAAACCCGGTTGGTTTTCGTGTTGAAAGGATTCAAGTATCATTCTTGTGGGTGTTAAGATGTACAGTGCATTGGAAATGCGGAGACTCCAGATCCTTGGTTTCATTGACGGGATTGTTTTATGCGTTGTATAAAGTTTTAATTGTTTTCGTGAGGATCTGTAGTCGATACAGATATCGAACAGTGCTTATCGTCGAGCATGGTCAAGTATCGATTTTATCTTGTTTGCGTCCAAGCACTACACGAGCTAGCGATGAAGGCAGGTTTACAAATATCGTTTGACAAAGCCAAGTATTTTGAGAGTCGTCATTACGGGAAAGCCCCTTTAACACCTGCATTGGGAAAGTTGATCGTTTCCGTTCTCTCCTCGAATGGCAGAGATGGCACTTCAAACTGAATGCAGCCTACTATCACGTAACCGCTACAACAAGAGGTGTACTTCAAAAAATGCAAAGATCTGTCATTATAAAACCATTATTAAACCACAGTTTTTATATGCAGCAGAGAACCTCTTGACGAACAAGAAAGGCAACATGGATGATTTGGAGAAATTCGAGAGACGTATCCTTCGAAAAATCCACGGACCAAGATTGCTCCCAGATGGCTCTTATCGACTTAAAGCAAACACCGTCAGTTGGAACCAGCCACCACTATCATGCGACAGAGATGACTGAAATTCTACCGGCACCTCTTCTGGATGGGAAACTGTAGAATCACCAAGATGATCTTCAACTTGATTAATGGCAACAAAACTGGCAGCTTGTGGCTCAATGAAGTGAAACAAGACTGTGATATCCTTGTTGTGATAGTGGTCCCCACCACCCCTCACTCAGGAGAGGCAGGACAAGTTATTGGCTGGACTGAGGAGATATTAAAGAACAAATAAAACATCGCAGAAGCACTATTCATAAGCGCTACTTATTGGGATTAAATCACTAATAATAATCTATACTAATATAATAAAGCTGAATAGAGTGTTTGTGTGTTTAAACGCGCTAATCTCTGGAACTGCCAGTCGGATTCGAAACATTCTTTTTGTATATGATAGCCTGATACAAGAGGAATAGTTTAGGATATATAGCATTAGGCTACACCTCTCAGGTAACCTTAAAGATTGATTTATGTTCAATAAGTCGGAAGAACAAGCACTCCCGAACGGGTTCAACAATACTTAAGTCTATTGTTGCCTGGCAATGCGGGCCGCATCACGTAACCCCTACCAATGTTCTGGTGCAGAATTGCGAGCTGTTTATAAATTGCAGTCACGGGTAGTAATTAGTGCAAACAGATTTCTTAGGCCCCTTAAAACAATTATCATCATGACAATATTATTCCTCTGTTTTAAGGCGATGTTGGTGCAGTATACTGAGGTTATCAGCTGCAATAAGCGTTGGTGCTTTCAAATTTACTTTCATTTATTCCGATCCTTATCCTTGAGCGCTCCAGTTCTGTAAAACAAATAAATCCACCGGGCGAAGCCGGGCACTACTGCTAGTACATAATGTATCGTGATATCTTCAGTGGGAAAGCAATGTTTTATTAATATGCGGGTGCTATTGAATAGACAAAATGTAATGTAACATATTGTGTTATGTATCATTAAGGTAATGTGGAGTGCTACTCATCCTTGAAACGTTGAGTGGACGTGGTTAATGAGAGTACGTCTGTTCAGGAGCAAGTTTTGATGTTTTATATCATGCTACTTCGATATTTTGGCTTGCGAGTAGGACTGGCGTCCATTGTTTTGAAAAAGATAGTAATTATTACTTGTAACTCAAGTAATGTGTCCTGTAGATGAAGGACCCGTATAAGGGGAATGTTCAGGTATATTATAAGGTTGGCATAAACATTTTTCTTGATCTGAGGATCTGTCTCCAGTTGCAGAATAACTCATTGTAATCGGAGAAGGTGTTTCATTGAGAGTGCCCTTGCGTGGCGGACTTGGTATGACACGTCATTGTGGTCCAGTTTATTGAAGGTTCTGTTCTTAGATAAGATGGTTCATTTTTGAGGTAGAGTTATGTAAAGTGGGAGAGATTGATACATGTAAGGAAGCATTGAATGTTGTTACAGAAAAGCCGTTGGACGGTGTACAAGACCTCGCCCAGACCACGAAAGTAAGTTCATCTTATAGTAAGACAAGGAACGGAGTGCGCATTAGAAATTGCAAATCATTAGAATCAAATAAAAGAATTGAAATCAGTCACAATTTTGTATTCAAAATCATTTCATTGACCAACTGCTGGAATATTTTGTTACCCAACTTAGCAATATTTTCTCCCTTATCGACTTACACCTTTTTCCAAACGGAATTGTGTCTGGTAACTTTTAGAATTGGGTGTTCCGAGGGATACCTGAGCTGGGTACGTTTCCTATTTTTTCATTGACTTTGGAATGTGCGTTCTAATCAGGTGATTTCTATCTATGGTTCATGAATCTTTGAATAATTTAAAAGCGGATCATCTGTAAACAGACCCCAAATCTCTCTGCTCTAAATTCACACGAACAGTCGAGTGAAGTAATCAAAACAATTCGTGTGGCATTTTACATTAGCAAGGCTCCTCTGTTGGTGGGCATTCTTAAAAAATCAGTTTCTTAAATGAAAATATAATTGAGTCTCTTAGTTAAATATTTGAAGTAATTTCAGCGTCTTGCAAACATATTTAGTGCATTCAGCCATGAAAAGTGTAAAAACAATTTTGGAAAAATGACGTCGAGTCTAATAATTTGCAAGGTGAATGTTATGAAAGCTCAGTGGAAAGTGATACTATCTAGTGGGTCAGGAGTTCCAAGTACTCCATGTGATGATAGGTAAACACGAGCATGCATAGGGCCTGTCGTGTGGAAGTTATCCAAGAACGTGCAAATATTATATCAACGGTGTAGAATATGAATACTTGAAGGAATTATTTTGGACATTAGACATGAATTTGATAGAATTGTGCGATCGAAACAAACTTCCAGTCGAGTTCTGAAAAAAACACTGTGAATGTGCGCATATGTCAGCCTTTATTGCCGCCTTGTGATGATACGCGAACAACGACAGAGAGATCCAACTGGCGATGTCCATGGTGGTGCGCCTCTGACAGGAGCTCTTGTCCCCGCGTTGGTCTTCATCGCACCAATGATTGTTTAGCACCTCATGCAGATGACCTTGTGGATATAATTCATAACCGAAAATCATATGATTACATTGAATAAATAGATCAATAAATCAATAATGACAAGAAGTATCTGGTGCCTCGTAGAACGTTCCTTACTTCGAATCCGATAAGCCAGAACTACGTGGTAACTTAACTGCACGGGTGTCATTTCATTCCCGTTATTGTTTCCCATGTCGGATAAACTTCAAACACTTGATACCTTCCTTGGTTACAGCTTGGATCTGCGAGGTCGTTCTCAGCAACAAGCCACACATTGGGCAGACGACAAGACTCTAGGAGGCCGCGCCTTCTTTCGAGTGTCTGACGACCCTGAAGCAGGAGGCACCCACCTGGCCGTGGAAAACGTGCGCGAACTTGATGCCGGAAGTTATCGTTGTAGAGTGGACTTCAAGAAGTCTCCGACTCGCAACAGCCTCGTCAACCTGACCGTGATTGGTGAGTAGAAAACATCCATGATTAAGTGTTCCTACTGTGTAGAGCTACCCTTTTCATTTCCATCTGTTATGGGATTTTTTTCGGCTACATTTCATTACTTTGTTTTTGCGTTTAATTTTATTTATTTATTTATTTATTTATTTATCGTGGGGCTTTTAGTGTCCGAGGACATGTTTGGCTCGCCAGAGGCTTTGCCTTTAATGATTGCGCTGTACTCTGTAGTGTATAATTGGTTGCCGACCCGGATTCCCGGCCGTGCAAAGGTATTTGATTCTGGTGTGGGGGCAGGAACGAGGTACCCTCAGCCTCGTGAGGCAAACCTTGGGTTCAATTCCCATCTCGCCCCTCCTCAAAGCGGTTTTCCGCTGATTCCTCACTTCTAATCCACGAAAATGACTGGGAACTCTTGCACCTGAATTATCAATATACGTACAGAAACCACAATAACACTTAGTACACTCCTGCGAAGGTTTCTGACTTAGTAACGCTATATTACAATAGGCAGCCCACGAGTACATTCAATAAATGAGTGACAGTGCGCGAATCGTTACAACAAAGTCCCGTATGCGTTCATATACCATTCATCCGATTGCGATGTAACTTTAGTGAGTTGTTGAGCACGGTCCCACAAATGTGTCTGAAATACACTGCTACAAAAATAAAGGGATATTGTCAACTCTGCTATTTATTCTATGTGTTTCGTACCGCATTAGATGCAATCGCTTTCCTTTACTCCCAGAGATGGTGATTGCGTCACCTCTGCACATTACCACATGACGGAGGGCACTGTCCGTACTGTTGCTGTCAAGGGTCACACGGCGGTGGTTTGTTGCTGAGGTCAGAGCCATTCCAATCCCGTTGTCAGGTAGTGAATGACGTGACTTAGGGACAGCAATGCCTCCACAACGTGAATTACCTGAATCAATGGCTTGGAGGGCCATCGGACGGATGGAAGCGGGACAGTTGTGGCTCGAGACCTTGGGGTGTCTCAAAGTGTGATCTCAAGACTGTGGAATCGTTTTCAAACAACAGCTACTGTTCACAGAAGGGTAGGACAAGGTCGCCCACGGCCAACAACAGCAAGGGATGACCGTTACCTCGTGTTAACAGCCCGCCGGAATAGACGGCAGAATCCAACTCAACTGAGAAGTGCCTTGCTAACAGCAACAGGACGCAGAGTATCAACCCAAACTGTCCGTAACCGACTTCATGCACGTGACCTCTATGCCCGTAGGCCCATGGTGTGTACCAGGTTAACTCCACAGCACCGTAGAGATCGCAGAAACTGGGCGGAGGAGCATCGTGGGTGGAGACACGCCGAATGGAGCTCAGTTCTGTTTTCTGATGAGTCGCGATTTAACGTGGAATCGGATAGTTGACGTGTTCACATCTGGAGGGAACGAGGGACATGAAACAACCCATCTTTTGTACAAGAGAGATCCCCATATGGCAGTTGTGGGTTGCTGGTGTGGGCTGGAATTAGCCTGGGTGGACGTACAGACCTCTACATCATGCCACGTTACTGTGACTGCTGTAAGGTATGGAGACGAGATTCTCCGACATTTTGTCGTGCCGTATGCTGGTGCCATAGGTGCTTCCTTTGTGTTTATGGACGATAATGCACATCCCCACAGCGCTGGGTTGGTGGACGACATGCTGGAGGAGGAGGGTATCCAGCGTATGCAGTGGCCAGCTTCCTCGCCGGACTTAAATCCTATAAAGCACGTGTGGAATGCATTAGCCAGGCGCATTGCAGGCAGACCAGCACCTCCCACAACAGTTCCACAGCTGCAGATTGCTCTTATGGACAAGTGGCCACGTATTCCCCAAGAACTCATTGATCATCTCATTGCATCAATGGCACACAGGAGTGCAGCAGTGCTAGCCGTTCGAGAAGACCACACACCATACTGGAGGACAATATTCACCCATGGCCCACGATTATGGTAGTGTTAATATTGCTTTGTTTGTTTGCCATATTCTCTCTTGATTCATGTCATTTGATTCAAACACTCATCAGGGGCTCTCAGGAATCATGGGCTGCTTTATCTGTGTCAGTATAGCATTATGTAAGTAATAAATGGTTGGAAAACTAAATGATCTCGTATATTATTGCACCATTATGAGCTGACCTTACAATATCTTCTAATTTTTGTGAGCAGTGTCGTAAATCCATTTTACAATAGATTAAGAGACAGTTAACGGAAAAAGAAAAGAAAATATTGTATATCCAAAAGCACTTCAACACACAAAGTTACAACGCCAACATTGGCAACGCATTGCATGCCGGGTACAGCTAGTTGTTGTTTATAAAGTGCGATTAAGCAAATAACAAGACGATAGCCCCTGTGTCTCGTCGAGCCCGCATTGCAATAAAGGCAGGCGGGCGGCCTAATTACTGTATTATTATTAGGAAACCTCATGTGCCGCTGGCGTGTTTGTGTCGAGGGCAGGCAGTCAGTCAGTCAGAATAACTTATTGCCGGGCCGGGCTGAGACGGGCCCGAAGCCGCAGAGAGTTGGACATGAAACAAACGTTTCGCTTCAAGATGCCACTGCTTGTTAACAAAGCTCCTGTAGGGAACTTGAACTCCGGGAAGCCATGTTTTAGTGGGAAACATTAATTATGCAGACCTACTGCTACTGTGGTGGCGTAGTTGGTAGCGTGCTGAGCTTCTATGCTTAAGGTCACGGGGTCAAACCCGGCCGAAATCGTCGGATTTCTTAAGAGCGTTACAAATCCCTCAGTATGCCTTCCTTCGGAGGGAGTAAAGCCGGCGGTCCCATGTCATAGATGTATGGCATGTAAAAGAATCTTCCACTAACAACAATTGTGTGAAGCTAAGCTTGTAGGTTGGATTTGATTATCACTCTATTAAGTTCCAACGTTCACTACTAGGTGCTGGTTGCGGTGGCTTCTAGTAGCCAATTTTGGGGCTAGGTGTCCTTGAGGGTAGCATTTGGTAGCAAAAGTAGGAACTACTTGAAATTAGTCGTCTGCAGTCCTTACCTGAATCGCAGATAACACACACTAATACAGCCTTAACACCGGTTATCAGACAGATTGTACACACAGCCAAAGTACACGGGGCTACATGCTCGCCTTGCCCTTAAATGAGTGTGTTCATGACCTAAACTCTCTCTGAGATGTGAGATCTTCCCAGCTCTCGTAAGCACAGGAATGTCCTGCTGCTGAGGGACAAAGTGGACATCAGGTCCAGTCGGTTAAACCGTTAAATATTCAAGCTTCAGAGGTAAGGAAATGCGAGCCAACAATCATTACTTTCTTGGGCAAAGACAAATAGTGGCGAACAATTCCTCAATCTGTGTGTAAACATGCATATTCAATGTTTCCAGCAGAGCTCGCGAGGTGGTGCGGTAAATCAGCTGGGGCGAGCAACGGACATAATGTTCTTTGGTTGAGCAAGAATTATGAGTGCGCTTGTCTTTATTCAGCGCGGTGATTTACTGCAGACTCCAACTGTTGGCAAAACCCCAAATTGAGCAGTGTTGTGGCTCAACAATGATCGCTACCACAATAAAGTGACATCTCGTGCCAACAAACACAGACATAGTAAATATCTTACTGCAAAGCGGACACCATACTCATGCTTGCCACGGTGGGTGAGTGGTTATCGTGTAGGACTACAACCCCAAGCTTGCAGGTTCTCTCCTGGCCGTGGCAAGTGATTTTTGAAAGGTGACATGCATGTCATACGTTGTTGGCATGTTTAAGAACCCGTTTCAATTCTGTAGGCCGTGCTCATAATGGCAAAATTAATCTCGGAGTTTTCCGCCAACACAAAGTTCCTTTTTTCTCTACTAGAAAGCGCTAGAGTGTCAAGGAGCTTAGATATCTAACCTTCTCGACTTCCACAGCGCTCTAAGGAACGACTAAATTCGACATGGAAGCTGTCCTCTGGGCGTCGAATAACAAAGCTTGCACCCGGCATCCGAGGCTATACGATATTTATTATTATTACCATACTCATTGTTGTTCGCAGAGATAGAGGCATTAGCTGGCGTGTTCTTACCGACATAACACCATTATATAATATTGTTGAGTCCAGATGGTTAACAACGATCGCAGTATGGGAGAGTTGTCTGCACTCGGCGCTGCTCGAGTGGATGTTAATACGAGGGAACTTCCGAAAGTAACATGGTATATTGGCTTTCGCGGTCAGTCAATTAAAACTCTGCAATTCTTCTAGGTCTATGCCGTGTCTTGTGTGGGGTTTCACCTAGGACTCCAATCTTGGTGTCCCCACGCGGACCCCCACAGGAGTAGCGAACTGCGCTTTTAGTTCTCGCAGTAAACAGGTGCAGTTGCACTCTATATAATGGGAGGTAACGCGCAGTTCGTTAGTCCTGTGGGGGTCCGGGTGGGGACACCAAGAGCCCGATGATGAGCCAGCTTGGTGTCCTAGGTGAAACCCCACCCAAGACACGGCACAAACCTAGAGGAATTGTTGAGTTTTAATTCGGAATGTAAGCTAAGTTTCGCCATTTTATTGCACAAGCAGATGGCGACACAAACAATCCACACCCGAGCTGGTTCAACGTCGAAAAGAGCGTCAGTGGAGGGGGAATGACGCATGCGCAGAGGGAGGATCAGCAGAGCGGCGTGCCCAACATCATTCGAGTACAGCTCACGACGGCAGACAGATGTGACAATAGTGGAAGTGTGGGCCTACATCCCATGTCTCGTCGCTGGTGTTGCTTGACCCTCCACATCCACAATATTGCTCCTGTAACAATAATAATGATATTGTATGGCATCGGGTGCCTGGTGCAAGCTTTGTTATTTGGCGCCCAAAGGGCAGCTTGCATGTCGAAATGTTGTTCCTTCGAGCGCTATGAAAGTCAAGCTCCTTGACACTATAGCGCTTCCTAGCAGAGAAAGGAGGAACTTTTTGTGTAGGCGAAAAATCCCGAGATTAATTTGCCATTATGAACACGGCCTACTGAATTCAAATGGGTTCTTTAACATGCCAACAACGTATGACATCCGTGACGAGATTTTTGTCACCTTTCAAAAATCACTTACGACGGCGAACCAGCAGGATTGAGGTTGGTAGTCCGACACGATAACCACTCACTCACCATGGCAAGCCTTGCTCCTGTACAGGACATGGTGATGGTGGACACGCGCATAACCAGACTGATTGCACACTATGACAGGATGTCTCAATGTCGGTCATGACTAACATATAGTTTATGACGCCCTGGTGTGTGCAGTTTGGCAATTTAAAAAATTGGGGGAAAAACACGAACCATATTTTTGGACCTACCCTCGTATGTTGTAGCAATATAGTGTGCATTCACTTTGTTCTGATTGGCTGTGAAGCCCAGACAAGTTGCTCGGAACAACGCTTGCTGCCCTCAACTGAAAGGACTCTAGGAGTGGGATGTTGCAGCGGATAGATTTTGGTCTGTCTTTTATTGTCTTTTATGTTCGACCATGGCGAAATGTAAATATTATACGTCAGAAAACTGTATCACAATCATCGTCTTTATAGTACAGTTTCTCCAGCCAATCAGAGCTCATTCATTGACCAATTAGGTAAGCATACCTTCGCGCATGCGCTCAAAATCCAACATGTCGGACATGAATTACATGATTTGAAACTTCAAATTGGATATCGGATCAATCCCAAACACAAACACAAACTCAGCACGAACCTTTGCGGTAACAAGAAAATACTATGACATATGCAAGAAATTTATGAATCAACGTCCAGAAGTTAGGAACACAGCATCCTTCTATAGCCTACAAATTACCGACATGGAAAGTACACCGTACCGTAATTATGTTCGCGTAAATAAACTGGCGAAGATGAAACAAGAAATAGCACTGTACCTTAATATCCCCAATACCAATTTATGCACAGCGAATTGCTTTCAACCGACTTCGGTGACAATATTAATGAATGCTAGTCTTGATCGGCACTAGACATCATGCAGGCTGTGAACAATAGCATTGCCAAGCAAAGTAATTGGTCTCTGCTTCCGAAGGTCTTTGACCCACGCATGCGCGCTGTTCAGTAAGCAAAACCAGCGCGCCCTGTTCACTAACTGAAGTGAATGAATCCCACAGATATTTATGGATATGTATGTTAAAACATATAATAAAGTTATAATTATCGTCGAATATAAACAGTCGTATGCAACTCGCCTATAATGGTAATTAAGGCGCTCGTATGGAAATTAAACGTTGTATAATGTACTATTATGTTAGCAGAATATATTATTTGCTAGCGAATTATCATAAAACGTTAATGAACACACCACGATATATTTAGTAATGTCGCCACTTTTAACTCCCTTCAGGTACAGAAGAAATATTTAGCGGCGTTTGATAGCTATCTTGACCTCACTGTTCCGCCCCTTAAAACAACAATAACTAGCTAACTATAGCTACCTTGTCATTATTAAGCAAATATAGCCTAAGTTGCCAACCCTAGCATGACAAATGGGCTTCATCTCGGGTCTGACATGGACTGGATTTGTAAAAATACGTAACATTAATGTTTGTGTAGCTAATGTGCTTGGATATCGCGTGCTGCGGTTTTTAAAAGGGACGACATGGAATGCCATTAAACAAATGCCTTGTATTAACACGAATAGATTATACTGCTGTTTAAAAGTGCGGACTTAATGGTGTCATTAAGAGATGTAACCTTTACTGAGCTGAATATTGATAATTGATTTGAATGGGAGTAGGGGGGTAGTGGGCGTTTAAACTCACAGCCTACTTTCCTGCGAACATTGCCGATAACTCTCGAACCCGTGGTCGGAGATTAACGAATGAGGTGTCATTGGACTCGAGCTGACGTCCTCTTTCCTATGGACCACTCGTTATATTTTTGATTTTTTTGAAAATTTTTGTTTTCGAAAGTAGGTCATAGTTTGAAAACCAAACATGATAGAACGTTGTGCCATGGCTCAAACGAATGGCCTTTATGACCTTTATGTTTTGTAATAAAACTTTTTATTTTTTATGTTTTTTTGAAAACACTCGAATTTTGAAAATCCTATATTTCGGAAACTAGGAATTCTACAAAAAAAGTTTGTTTGACATAAATGAAAGGCCTCTACCTCAATTGCCCCCAAAAAAAAATTCAAGTCTCTAGAATAAAAACCTGACAGTAGTGTGGTAACACGGGTTTTGCTTCCAAAAGCAAGTTGTGAGCCCCTGCGACCTTGGAATGGAAGGAGTCATGCTAGGAGGGCATGCTTGGATTCGTTTTTTTCGTCTCGTCGTGCTCTTTACGAGAATGTAGGTGTCGGAAAGGTGAAAATCTGGAAACATGGTTTTTTTGGGGTAAAACCGTGATTTTAGTCTTTTCGTTATATCTCGCGAACCAATAACGCTAGAGACGTGTTCGAGGTGTCTTAGGACTCGGGCTCACGCCCCGTTTTAGTAACTATGTTTGAAATTTTGACAAAGGGCCTAACGACACTTTTGTTGAAAAAAAATTCTTTACCGATACCTGTTTACAATGTTCATGAAGCGTGGTGGTTGAGAGAGACGATACCGCTGGGTTTATGTGTTTCAACGAACCTGTCGCTGACCAAGGTGGATGTGCTCGATAGAACAATCGATATTTCGACGGGTCGGTTTATGACAGAGCGAGGGTTCGTTTTTCTGATATTTTACCCCGAAGAGAGCCTTTAACATGTAAACGGTGATGAGAACTTGGTTCTATGTTGGTCGAAGCGAGTAGAGAAAATAAACTTGCAGAGGAGCAGGAGGTGAATGTCATTTGAGCTTATTGGAATGCGCTGATCTGACTTGACAACAGGTGCAATGGAAAATGGCAAAGACGCTTGAAGGTGAAATAATTTAACCATCGTGGTGGCAGGGAAGAGCGAAATGCATGTGAACACGTGTGAGATGACATGTACGCTAAACCAGTTACATCTTGTTTGCTTCGTACGTGACAAAATGCAAGTTCATGTGAAATTTGATCTGGCACAGGTGTTCACCTGGGACGTTAGCTGTCCACGTGCACGATAAGAGAATGTTCAAAGCGTGGGGAAAAAATGATTATACATGCAACGTAACATATATAAAGACATGTCGTTATCATTTCCACTCTCACTTAGGTGACTACCTTTGAACACACTGCGTTGCGTGAAACCCCTTGTCGTGTTTAACAGTTTTGGTGTTGGTGGAAAATACTGAACCTTGTTGTGAGGTAGGTACATATTTATTCATTTATATATTTATCGATTTATATATATATACAAGCAATTATTTATTGATTAGGTAATTAATGATTTTATTTATTTATTTGTTTGCAGATAACTGGTATACCTTACATGTCTGAGAAAGAAGAAACCATTGCACTTTTGAGCCCACTAGAAGGAAACAGCAACAAGCCACTGCAAATGAAGGTGAGATGTTTTTTTTAACTAACTTGTTTCATATTTTTTTGTTTTATATTTTATTTTATGAAATGCATGTATTAACCTGAATTTAGGTATTTATAGCGGTTTATTTTATTTATTTTTAGAAACTTGGAAAGAAAAGCCTTACCGCCGTAGCAGTTGCTGAAAAAAACCGAAACGCACTAAAGCGAAACCATTGCCAAAGAGTGAACTGTTTATAACTCAGGTAAGTCTAACTTAAAAATGCTATTCCATTTTACCACTACAGAAAACTCGTAGACAAAAAAATTCATTACCTGTACATGACTGGGACAATGATTGCTTTCTTGATTGATGGCTATGTTGTTGTTGACTGGGAAAAGTACAAGGCCATGTTGGATTTTCTAAAAACAAAAGAATTAAATTTAATTTATGGGTGGTTCCCTATGGACTCAACGAATATCCACAGGTTTGAACATGATAATGTGAACAAAATAACATGACATTCATTTTTGTTTATATATTGGTTAAAGGGGGGTGGGATGTAAATGACTGTAGCTTTATATAAATAAAAATAAGTACATGGGTTACTGTTAGTGCCAACATACAGTTTATTTTTAATGGTGTTTTCTTCTTCTTCTTCTTCTTTCCAATAACCCATTTGGAGGGTACGATGAATCAACGTTGGCTATTGTCCATCGTATTCAATTTCCGTTGTTTCCAATTTTCTTTCATCGTTCTAGAGTGACGATCTTTCTCCTCCTGAGTCCACTTTCTGCCAGTTGTTTGTTTCTTCCTTTCTTGAAATTTTGCGTTTTGAATAGCTTCTCTGAACAGTGATCTATTTGCTATTGTGTCTGTCTGAATTTTGGCGTTTGTTTAATCTTTGTCAATTTCAATGAACCATGTGGGTTTGGATTTGTAACTAGTCAGTAAGTTGAAGATCTGTTTAGTTAGTCTACTATTTTCCATTCTATAAATGTGCCCAAAAAACTGTAATCTTCTCTTTCTCATTACATCAGTTAATTTTTCACATTTCAAATATAACTCTCTATTTGGTCGTAACCTATATTCTGCGTTATTATTTCGTTTAGCTCCCAGTATTTTTCTCAGAATTCGTCTTTCAGTCTTCTCTAATTTGTCTAAATCACCAAATCTTGTTAATTTAAGTGTTTCTGCTGCATACAGAGTTTCAGGTCTGACTACTGTTTGATAATGCCTTAATTTAGTGTTCCAGGATAAGCTTTTTTTATTATATATATCTTTTGTCATATGAAAACACCTTTGTAATTTATGCATACGTGTTTCTATTGCTGTCTTTTCCTGTGAGTCATTCATTATCCACTCTCCTAGGTATTTAAAGGAATTTGTTTTACATACTGAACTGTCATGAATTGTGATACTTTTGGGGGCATCGGTGATGTTTGTCATGAACTTAGTTTTTCCAAATGATATTTGTAGTCCGACTTTGGCTGCCTGTTTTTGCAACTCTCTAATTTGTTCTTGGGCAGTATCCAGTGGGTCAGTAAGTAATGCAATGTCATCCGCAAAAGCTAAACAATCTACAGTAATTTTATTTGGATGTCTTCCTAGTTGAACGCCTTTAGTATTGATGGCTTTCCTCCACTCTCGAATTACCTTTTCCAATGCACAATTGAAAAGCAGAGGTGACAGACCATCTCCTTGTCTCACACCTGACTTTATTTTGAAAGATTTTGCAAGTCCCCCTCTAAATTTAACTTTGGAAGTTGTGTTCGTTAGTGTTGCTTGAATTATTTCAGTTGTCTTGTTATCAAGTCCAAATTCCTTCAGAATGTTAATAAGTGCCTTTCTGTCAATGGAGTCATAGGCTTTTTTAAAATCCACAAAAGTAACTACATATTTCAAGTTCCTGATTTTCCTCATGCCTAATATGCTCTTTAAATTTAGTATTTGCTCCATACATGATCGTCCCTTCCTAAATCCTGCCTGATACTCTCCCAATTGTGGGTCGAGTATTATTTCCGCTCTTTTTAAAAGTGCTTTGGATAAGATCTTATAGGTCACTAGCAGGAGGGAGATTCCCCTGTAATTGTTAGGGTCTGTTTTCTTCCCTTTCTTATGTAGTGGATGTATCAAAGCAGATGTCCATTCTGATGGTAAACTGTGTGTTTTCCATATGTCATATATGATATCCGTTAAACATAGGATCATGTTGTCACTCGAGTATTTCCATAATTCAGCAACTATACTATCTTCTCCAGATGCTTTGTTATTTTTAAGTTCGTTTGTTGTTGGTGGTTTCGAGTCTGGAGGAACGGGGAGTATATTATCAAAATTAAATGTCTCCTTTGGTGGATCGCAGTTGAGGAGTTCTTCAAAATATTCCGCAAGTATTCTGCCATTTTCAGCGTTATTATATGCAGTTTTCTGATTCTTTGGATCTGTGAAAAGTAAGCTTGGTGGAGTATACTTCCTTAAACTACTTCTGAAAGTGTTGTGCAAGTCCTTTATATTGTGCTGTCTGAAGTCCGATTCTATTAATGTTAATTGGTCTTTCATATGTTGCACTTTTACCCTTTTGAGTCCCTTAGATGCATGTTTTCGGGATTCTATAAAGCTGTTCCTGGTATTCTCATTTTTATTTGCATTCCAGATGTTCCAAGCTCGTTGTCTTTTAAAGATTAGTTCATAACACTCAGCAGTCCACCAGGCATGTTTTCGTTTTCTTTTAAGGAGAATGGTTTCTTCTGCTGTCTGTACTAAGTCTCTTTGAAGTTGTTCCCATGTTTTAGGTGCTCTGCTTTCCAAAAGTGTTTTGAAATTATTTTCTGTAGCTAATTTTTGAGTATCAAACTTTTTGGATTGATAATGATTTTTCGTTTTATATATTGGTCTAATTTTTAATTTAATGAGTGACAGATAGTGGTCTGAATCTAAACCTGCACTCTTAGCAACTTTCACATTGAGTATCTCCGTTGTAGACTGTCTGCTAATAGCAACATGGTCAAGTTGTTTCTCACCACAAACTGGATTTGGGGAAACCCAAGTAGTTTGTTTCCTAGGAAGTTTTTTGAAGAATGTAGATTTCAGGACTATGTTATGCTCTCTGCATAAAATAATAAGTCTTTCTCCATTTGTGTTGGATCTTTTATGTGCCGGGAAATTGCCTACTATGGACCGATGTTGACGTTCTTTGCCGTTGAATTAGCTTACTGGGTTTGTTCCAGTATACAAATTTAACAAATGGATTTTTAGGTGTAAACAAAGCATTACCATTATCATTATCATCATCATTATCATCATGACCATTATCACTATTACTATATAGTCCTTTTTGATCCTCTTGCAATACCACTTCATTTATAGTCTGCGTTGATTTTGATAGTGTTGAAGGTTTCTTGGACGTTGACAACTGCCTTAACATGACTTTTTGAGGACATGATAAGTCCTTTTGAACAAACACTGCACTATCATTAGCCACAATATTGTTTTCTTGAACTTGCTTTTTAGCATTTTGATAATTATTTGTAAACAGCAAGCGTTGTTCGTTTAGAGCACTACATTGATGAACACTCACACTTAAAACCTTTCCATTTTTACTTTTCAGATTGCCTCGACATTTTGTTGACCTCTCTTTTGAGCATCGCCAGAATATTATTCCATTCACATTCTGGCGATTATAGTTATAGGAGTAGCCTTGATAGAGTGCACGTTGCCTACCTTTGTTGGTTGTAATAAGTTCCATAGTAGTAACTGACCTGTCTGTACGATGGTCACACTACAAAGGTTACAACTGTTTTGCTGATGGAGTGACCTACCATAAGCTTATATATTGGCTTATGTGTTGGCTTTTTGTGTTGGCTTTTGTGTTGGCTTTTTGTGTTGGCTTTTCGTGTTGGCTTTTCGTGTTGGCTTTTCGTGTTGGCTTTTTGTGTTGGCATTTTGTGTTGGCTTTTCGTGTTGGCTTTTTGTGTTGGCTTTTGTGTTGGCTTTTTGTGTTGGCTTTTCGTGTTGGCTTTTCGTGTTGGCTTTTTGTGTTGGCTTTTGTGTTGGCTTTTTGTGTTGGCTTTTCGTGTTAGCTTTTTGTGTTGTTTTTTTGTGTTGGCTTTAGTATTGGCTTTTGTATTGGCTTATTTGACAAGTTATTTGTGTCAATGTGTCAATAAGACTAGCAAAGAAAATGCATAATGATAATTTTATTTCCCAATCATCTAATAAAAACAGGGCTATGTGGTCCTTGATAAAGAAAGAAACTGGAAAATCTGCTAAAATACAAAGGAACATTACACTGACCAGAAATAATAAAGTGATTAATAATCCAGAGGAAATAGCAAACACTTTTAATGACTATTTTCTGGAAATTCCATAAAATTATTAAATAAATCACAGGTAAATACACTAAATTCTAATAATAAAATAAATATATGCAGTGATTCTTTATTTATAAATCATGTCACAAGTGAAGAGGTAAGAATAGTTATAAAAGAGCTAAAGATAAATTCTGTGCTGGCATTGATGGCATCCCTGAAGCAATTTTAAAGAAATGTGCAGAAAATGTAATAAATCCACTTACGAACTTAATAAACAGTTCAATTCTCTCAGGAACTTACCCGGATATTTTGAAGTTATCAAAAGTAATTCCAGTGCACAAAAACGGTTCAAAAGATGAATTAGATAACTATCGTCCTATTACTTTACCAACTGGTATTGCAAAAATTGTGGAAAAAATTATGTATAAGAGACTGATAAGTTTCATAGAAAAAAATAAAATATTATCAAACTCACAACATGGATTCAGAACGGAAAAATCTACACAGACAGCAATTTACGAATGTAGTAATTGTATACTGAAATTAATTGACAATAAGGAACATGTAACTGGCCTATTCTTGGATTTATCGAAAGCATTTGATGTTGTTGACCATAAAATCCTCCTTACCAAACTAAATCAATATGGTATTAGAGGTCTAGCTAATAAATGGATCGAGTCTTACTTAACAAGGCGTAAACAAATAGTAAGGCCGGCCCCGTGGTGTAGGGGTAGCGCGCCTGCCTCTCACCCGGAGGCCCCGGGTTCGATCCCCGGCTCCGTCAGGGATTTTAAAACTGACGTGAGGGTTGGAACGGGGTGCACTCAGCCTCGTGAGGACAATTGAGTAGCTGTCTGACAGTGAGACAGCGCCCCGATCATGAAAACCAAGATTAACGGCCGAGGGGACCCGACGCGCTGATCACGCGTCACCCCAATATCTGCAGGCCGAATGGCTGGGCAGTGGTCGCTTGGTCGGCCTTAGCCCGTCATGGGCTGGATAGTGCCAGGGGTTGACTTGACAAATAGTAAGCTTGAGACACAAGGATGATGGAACCAAATTACTTAATGAAACATTGTCCAATGAGGGAATTATTGAATTTGGAGTACCCCAGGGATCGGTTTTGGGCCCACTACTCTTTCTTCTATATATCAATGATATAACACAGAACGTTCATTCACATAAGGAAATTTTCTTTGCGGACGATACAACACTCGTAATAAAAGGTGAAACTAAACAGGTCATACAGCAGTCTGCTGACTCCGTTACAGGAGAGTTAACCAAATGGTCACAGGATAATCGCCTCATAATAAACTATAAAAAACAGTATATCTAAATTTCCACACTATACAGAATAGGAATCCTGCGAAACCCAATATAACATTAAATGGTCATCAAATAGAAAATAAATCAGGAACAAAGTTTTTAGGACTATGGATACAACAAGACTTGAAATTGAATAAACATATACAATATCTGAATACTAAACTGAACTCGATGTGCTTTGCGTTACGTATTTTGAAATCCTGCACTAGCATGAACACATTAAGAAATACTTATTTTGCTTATTTCCATTCATACTTAAGATATGGGATCATATTTTGGGGTATGTCGCCAGATGTACTAAGCACGTTTAGGATACAAAAGAGGGCGATTAGAATTATGGCAAATGTGAACTCTAGAGAATCATGTAGACCTCTGTTTAAAGATTTAAACATTCTCGCACTACCCTGCATATATATCTTTGAAAGTATTATGTTTTTTAAAAGAATTTAATGAATAAAGATGTTTTTCTTAAACCAAACAATGATGTTCATAGGCATAACACAAGACAAAATCAAAACATTCATATTTCACACACACACACAAGCATACATCAAAAAGGAACTTTTCACACTGGAGTTAAATTATACAATAAACTACCCCAGTATGTAAAACTGGCCCCAAAAATAAAAACCTTTGATAGAATGTTGAAAGCTTATCTGCAGTGCCATTGTTTATACTCAGTAGTTGAATATCTTAGCGTATAGGAGCGATGAAATCTATAATTATATTTTACTTTTTAATTTAATTCTAATACCTAGCTGTATGTTGTTGTATTTATAGAATTAAGTTTTCATATTATGGTAATAGAGTGAGGTGTAAATAGTTGTGCAATAAGATTGTATCTATTAAGATTTGCTATTATAATAAGTGAAATAGTTATAATAATAGTAATATATACCTGTTAGTTCTTTTATTCTATTGATGTAAATTCTGACGTGTCCTATATAAAAATGTATTGAATGCATGTATTTGATCAAATGGAATTAATAAAAATCTATCTATCTATTAAGTGGATTTTTTCTTGGTGTTGGAAAGTAGTTGAGAGGGAATATTTAAAGACTTAACCTCAGCTCACTAACCTACCCTAACCTAACTTCACCTAACCTAACTTCACCTAACCTAACCTAACCTTTCAACTCTCAGATGTTGATTAAATTCTGTGCATAGTCGAGTTGGAACCCAAGACCTCAGGGGTAAAAAACAATAATTTTTGATGGCTTATTTTGGTAACTTATTTTGATGGCTAACCTAACTTTACCTAACCTAACCTAACCTAACCTAACCTAACCTAACCTCAGCTCACTTTGGATATTACTAGTAAGTGTTCATATCCTCCGCTTGGTAGCATGCTAGTAGTACAGGTAGTGCTCATATTTACCGCTAGGTAGCGGAAACATACTTTGCGTGTTGCATGTGACACTTGTGAAGTTTAATCACATGCAAGACGTGCTTGTATAAGTTCTCTATTTAAACTCAATATAAAATTAACCACTAAATGTTCAGAACTAACATGTATAGCCATGGTTAGGGTATATAGGAGACCTTTAGCAAGAAAGGCTGTCTAACCCATGAGTGTACAGTCTTGTCATACTCAGTAAGCACCTGTTGGCAGAAAACAACAACAACAACAACAATTTGTGAAAGCCAACAAAAAACTGTATCTTTTAAATTCATTAATGGATATATTGTTGGCTTTCTCAAATTGTTGTTGTTGTTGTTTCCTGCCAACAGGTGCTTACTGCGTATGACAAGACTGTACACTCATGGGTTAGACAGCCTTTCTTGCTAAGGGTCTCCTATATACCCTAAACATGGCTATACATGTTAGTTCTGAACATTTAGTGGTTAATTTTATATTGAGTTTAAATAGAGAACTTATACAAGCACGTCTTGCATGTGGTTAAACTTCACAAGTGTCACATGCAACACGCAAAGTATGTTTCCGCTACCTAGCGGTAAATATGAGCACTACCTGTACTACTAGCATGCTACCTAGCAGAGGATATGAACACTTACTAGTAATATCCAAAGTGAGCTGAGGTTAGGTTAGGTTATGTTAGGTAAAGTTAGGTTAGCCATCAAAATAAGTCACCAAAATAAGCCATCAAAACATAATGGGTTTTTACCCCTGAGGTCTTGGGTTCCAACTCGACTATGCACAGAATTTAATCAACATCTGAGAGTTGAAAGGTTAGGTTAGGTGTAGTGAGGTTAGGTTAGGTTAGGTTAGGTTAGTGAGCTGAGGTTAAGTCTTTAAATATTCCCTCTCTTTCAACTACTTTCCAACACCAAGAAAAAAATCCACTAAATACATTGACACAAATAACTTGTCAAATAAGCCAATACAAAAGCCAATACTAAAGCCAACACAAAAAGCCAACACAAACAGCCAACACGAGAAACCAACACAGAAGCCAACACGAAAAGCCAACACGAAAAGCCAACACAAAAAGCCAACACAAAAAGCCAACACAAAAGCCAACACAAAAAGCCAACACATAAGCCAATATATAAGCTTATGGTAGGTCACTCCATCAGCAAAACAGTTATAACCTTTGTAGTGTCAACATCGTATTGACAGGTCAGTTACTACTATGGAACTTATTACAACCAACAAAGGTAGGCTACGTGCACTCTATCAAGGCTACTCTTATAACTATAATCGCCAGAATGTGAATGGAATAATATTCTGGCGATGCTCAAAAGAGAGGTCAACAAAATGTCGAGGCAATCTGAAAAGTAAAAATGGAAAGGTTTTAAGTGTGAGTGTTCATCAACGTAGTGCTCTAAACGAACAACGCTTGCTGTTTACAAACAATTATCAAAATGCTAAAAAGCAAGTTCAAGAAAACGATATTGCGGCTAAAGATAGTGCAGTGTTTGTTCAAAAGGACTTATCATGTCCTCAAAAAGTCATGTTAAGACAGTTGTCAACGTCCAAGAAACCTTTAACACTATCAAAATCAACGCAGACTATAAATGAAGTGGTATTGCAAGAGGATCAAAAAGGACTATATAGTAATAGTGATAATGGTCATGATGATAATGATGATCATAGTGATGATAATGATGATGATGATCATGATGATCATGATAATGGTAATGCTTTGTTTACACCTAAAAATCCATTTGTTAAATTTGTATACTGGAACAAACCCAGTAAGCTAATTCAACGGCTTCGACAATTGCATGCTTTACAACAAGCTGGGCATACCGGTCACGATTGGGAAATCAAATAAATTGAACAAGAGCTTCGTCGTGCTGAAATTATTGTGTAATGGGTCTACCACTTTGCGATCTCTTTTACCCCCACTCTTGGTTCTTATATTTGCTTATTTGCTTCCACTTTTACCTGAACTCTTTGGATCCATATTTGCTCTCACAGTGACTAGGTTTGGTAAGCCTTACGCTTACTATAAAGGATATTCATATATTGTGAAACGAACCAATAAAAATGGAACTGTTATTTGGCGTTGTTCAAAGCAACGTTCCAAACATTGTCGTGGTGACCTAAAAAGTAAAAATAGTGAGGTTTTAAGTGTCAGTGATCATCAATGTAGTGTACTACACGAAACACAGTTGCCGTCGACAAAAAATCAAGAAAACCATATTGCTACTCAAAATAGTGCATTGCTTAATGAGCAACGTTTAACCCCTGTTCTAAAAGTTATTTTTAGTCCATCTTCCACGTCGCAAGAGCCATCAACATCACAAACTATGCAAGAGGTAGTGTTGTTGTTGTCGTCGTTTTAAAGAGTGGAACAACTTGGTCATCTGCTCTTGATATGCAAGAGGATCAAAATGACTAAATAGTAATAACAATAAGGTTTTTATGCCTATACAACCATTGCGGCTTGCCCAGTTTTGGAAAACAACAGTGAATGGACATTGCTATAAAATGATCTACAACAAGCCTTGTGTTTAAAACTATAACAGACTATTGTAAAGAGAGAAAAGCTTGTATTCAGTGTGCATCTATTGTCATAATCATGTATACTCTGCAATGTTAAATATACTAACTTTGTATAAAATAAAACAGCATTGTAACATCATTTTGCATTTATTTACAAAATTTATATACATGTTTTTGGTTTCATGATAATATGTTTTAAGACAATACTAAAAACTAAAACATTATTATTCTATACACATATTTTTCTTTCAGTCCATTGTCATCACTTATATCTTCCATTATTATTATTTGACATTTGTTTTTTTTATTTAATTAAAACGAACCATGCACCTATTGTTTTTAAAACCTTCATAAATTAAATGTACAGGTTGCACAGCATTATTGACTTCATCAAAAGCACTCTCCGACATATCATTAAACCGTATAGGCAGAAATGTCTCAAAGTTTTCACATACACAAAGTACACGATCACCATATGCTGTTTTCAATTTCCGAATCTTGATAATGCGGAATGGAATATGTGTTGGCAATTCGCTGAGCTTCTTTGTCTCTAAGCCACATGATTGTCCCACAGCATTCAAAACATTCATTGTAATAGTATATAAACAAAACAAAAGCATATCTATTACACTCTAAAACAGCATTAATAATATTGTGCAATTAGGGATTTTGCACTATGCATGGCGAATAAATTATACTAGTTATGCAAGAAATGCCCTAACTGTAGCAGATACTACTTTTCTGCATATAGCACAAGTGTTAAGTTCTAATGCACACTAGACACATGCTATCATGTGTCCACAAGGCAAAAATACAACACCTAGTTCATCTTGATAACAAATTTTACATAATTGTTGGTCACACTTTTGTATCTGTTCGTAAGACAAGACTTTTCTTTCAGCCTCATGTATTTGCTCCGCGTGTTCTAACTCTAAAGGCACTTTTATGTCTTGTGCTGCAATCACGTTTTCTGCATATAGCACAAGTGTTAAGTTCTAATGCACACTAGACACATGCTATCAAGTGTCCACAAGGCAAAAATACAACACCTAGTTCATCTTGATAACAAATTTTACATAATTGTTGGTCACACTTTTGTATCTGTTCGTAAGACAAGTCTTTTCTTTCAGCCTCATGTATTTGCTCCGCGTGTTCTAACTCTAAAGGCACTTTTATGTCTTGTGCTGCAATCACGTTTTCTCTACGAATAGTGTTCACAAATTCCTGACCTTTAAGCAACACCATGTATTTACAGTTTGGTAACCAACGAGCGTGTTGCACAAAAGGGTCATCAGTCATTTGCCAATCCTTTAAAGCAAATCCACAATAAAAACATATTGTTTTATCCCCTTCACCAGTATAAAAAATCCAGCTCCACTTAGCTGTTTGGTATGGTGTTTTAATATTAATGGCCAAACATTTTTATAAGATTCTAAACGTTTTTCAACAGAGCTGTACTCTGGGTGTGCTAGTGCTTTAGTCTTGCAAATTCCCAATTTTTCAAAAGCACACGCCTATTCAACACTGTCTATGGCATATGGACCACATATATCGACACTACCGTTGTTGGCTGGTAATATATCGTTATTATTATTATTATTATTATTATTATTTATTTGTGATTCAGCAACGTAAGTAGCGGCCAATGGCCTTGTGGTTCGGTAAAATGGATACAATGGTAGGTTACCCACTTGTTTTCCAAGCATGTTAGGACAACAAGGAGACCATTGCAAATGGTCTGTAAAGGGATCATCCCCTTCTTCCCAGTGTGAAAGTTCAATACGACAAAACACACAGTGCACCACATCTTCTCGGTTCAAGTAAAAAAAAGGCTTTTGCAAGTTTATGTGTCGACAAAAAGCCTACAGGCCAAGGATTCAAATGTTAACCAACGATCATTTCCTGATTTTAAATTCAACCCACGTGGTAAACCAACTTGCTCACTTGTTGTATTTGGTACTAACGCCATGTGTTATAATAAAACATTTTTCTTTTTGTAAGTTATTAACATTGCACAAGAGCACAGAGTACTTTAAAACATAATGCATGCTTGTTCACTGTCTGTTCATTACGTTAACGGCACATGGCGACACCTAAAAGCAAACAATATAACCCATCACTCAATCAATCAATCAATACTTGTAAATAAAACGTTAACGTTAATTGGCATTAATATATCAAAACACCATTAAAAATAAACTGTATGTTGGCACTAACAGTAACCCATGTACTTATTTTCTTTTTATAAAGCTACACTCATTTACATCCCCCCCCCCCCCTTTAACCAATCTATAAACAAAAATGAATGTCATGTCATTTTATTCACATTATCATGTTCAAACCTGTGGATATTCGTTGAGTCCATAGGGAACCACCCATAAATTAAATTTAATATTTTTGTTTTTAGAAAATCCAACATGGCCTTGTACTTTTCCCAGTCAACAACAACATAGCCATTAATCAAGAAAGCAATCATTGTCCCAATCATGTACAGGTAATGATTTTTTTTGTCTACGAGTTGTCAGTAGTGGTAAAATGGAATAACATTTTTAAGTTAGACTTACCTGAGTTTTAAACAGTTCACTCTTTGGCAATGGTTTCGCTTTAGTGCGTTTCGGATTTTTTTCAGCAACTGCTACGGCGGTAAGGCTTTTCTTTCCAAGTTTCTAAAAACAAATAAAATAAACCGCTATAAATATCTAAATTCAGGTTAATACATGCATTTCATAAAATAAAATGTAAAACTAAAAAAAATGAAACAAGTTAATTTAAAAAAATCATCTCACCTTCACTTGCAATGGCTTGTTGCTCTTTCCTTCTAGTGGGCTCAAAAGTGCAATGGTTTCTTCTCTCTCAGACATGTAAGGTATACCAGTTATCTGCAAACAAATAAATAAATAAAATCATTAATTACCTAATCAATAAATAATTGCTTGTAAATATATTGTTACGGCTGTGAGTTTGTGTCATCGCTCGCCGCATGAGTCACAACTGCCCCAGGGCTGGGCTGTGGCCTGCCTCCTGTATTGCGCGCACCTTATGCAACAGGGCTACTAGGACAAGGGGATAGTCCAGAATATTCGTGACTGGACCAGCGATGGAAACCTCGAGAAGCCGTGAACCCTGGATGGATCTAGAAGCATTTATTGAGTCACCGGCCTGCTATATAAGTGCGACCTGTCAAACAAGGTTGTTGTGTTTGACGAGCTAGTGTGAGCGATTGTCGTGAGCGACAGAAGTGTGGTGACTTGCGAAACCGACTAGTGAAGCCGATTCTCGTGACAGCGAAGGGAGTGAGGAGCTTACAGGGGACTGCCTGTGTTTTGAGCGAGTGTGTTTATTTCCAGTGCGACAGAAGTGATTGTGCTACATTGTGAAACAGTGAATGACAGATCTAGCGCAGCTATTCCCATCCAGCGTACGGGGCCACCTCATTACGAGGGATTAACTGTGGTCTGTTGACAAGTGAAAGGGGAAGTATTGTGCCCGTTTAGACCGGAGTCCGCACGACCACATATGCATTTTACCAATAATCAGTCAGCACGAGAGTCAAAATATCCCGGAGCGCCAGATGGGTTAAAGCTAATCGCAAAAACGACATCAAATGAAAAAAATGCTTTACTGATTTTTGGCTCAATGCAACAATAAGGATAGAAGGAGATTCAATTGGGTATAACACATCTGGTAAAATTATCTCAGTTTATTTTGAAGTTAAAATCGACTGCAAAGATGCTCAAAGCAGCATCATCCACGTGTGGCGATCCACACTCTTATTTACACACTATACAGACATTTTCCAAACACATTTGACAATCTTTTTTTTTTGGAAACACAAGTCTGATTAATAGTCCTGTAGACTGTGTTCCAAAATTATTTATGATTAAATCCAGTTCAAAGTTAATTGTCTCTACTGGAAGTATCGTAGATCACTGTTTGAATATTTACATGATATTAACACTCGTAGAATAAATGTTCATAGAATTTTTAACTTTCACTTATTTTTCCAGTTTCAAAAATATATTATCGAAAATATTATTATCATTGAATCAACACACATTATTTACACATATTAATAAGATCTGAAAAGTATTTGACCTTGAGCAAAGCATCGAAGAACTGTGCGAAGCACAACAAAAATTAATTGTTCTTCTGACATTAAACATTCGAGAAGTGACTCGATTATGAAATTCAAGTTTCTAACAAAATATATGATTTCTGAATCATCAACTTGATCAATAAATTGTTGAACCATTCAACTATTCAATTTTTCCTCTTGGAATCATTATTATGAAAAAATATTTATATTCATGGCCATTTTAGTAATTTTCACAACTTGCAATTCTTCGACAGAATGCGGGAATAAGAATCGTAGCTTCATAATAAATTCATTTAGTTCATGGCACTAGGATTGAAAACATCCTTCAAATTATTCGTGGTTAAAGAATTATTTTTAATTGGCAGTGGCCCATTCTATTATCTGTGTAAGAACACCATATTACAACAACAACGGCAAAGGTCTTCCTCTGAAGAAGATTAAACTACTATCATGACAAATCCGGGTTCTAGCAAAATCAAAGTCTAAATGGAATTCGTAAACAAGGTTGAAATAAGAACTGATGGTTTCAAGAAATAACCTTCGGGTCATTCATCCGACGAAATGTGTAGTTCCAATACTCCTACTATAAACCTGAGCCATCGAACCTGCTATTTGATTGATGCTCGAAAAAACCTCTTCATTCCTGCGACTTAAACATGCGCACCTGGGAATGGCATTTCAACTACTCCACACATATATATTTTCTTCCCAAAATTTATACAATAAATCAAGCCTCTGCTTGTTATCAACACTGGAAGATTAATAAACTTACAAGTTTATTTTATTTTACCATTCAGTTCAACCCGTGAATTTACCATACTTATGAAAATCTTTATTTCACTTTCGAGTGTATTTACGTCATGATTTTATATAAATACAAAAATATCCTATTTGATACAAATATCAATTGCTTCCCGTTTCATGCCTCTCCGTGTTATCTGAAAAATGTACTTTGCTCATTGCAAATATCAACTGTTCAACCAGAACTGAAATATTGGTTGAATGCGGGCTTGCGCTAACCACTCTCCTTCGGAAAATCTCCTGTTCCAGACTAGAAATGATTAAACTACTTCATAGGCTCTTTCTCAATACATATGATTATTATAAAATATAATATCCAAGAATTATTTAGAAAAATTATAAAAATTATTATTATTATTATTAGTGGATTATTATTATTATTATTATTATTATTAGTTATATCATTTGAAATATGTTTAATTATCATCTCATTATGTGAGAATCCACATGTTCGAATCTTCGAATATGGACAAAATATCCATTCCTCAACAAAAATAATTTAACTTTTACAGTTACATCGGCTGATTACCGTGATTTCCCAAAAATATGAAATATTCAAATAAATCGTCGTTATGCTCGGTCATCGATCCTAAACTGATCTGAGTGCTAACAATACTCAGAATAACTAATAAGTCTTGCGTAAATCATCGCAAGCTTTAAATACGACGAAAAATAAAATGTGTTGGTCATCTGCAGAAAAATAGTTTGTTCCAATTAGCTAGGCATAATATAATTCAAATGTGGCTTACATTTCTTGATGGTCTTGAAGCGAAGTAAACCTGGTCTGTACCAGATTTATCCATAGACATGCCCTATCGGACAAGCATGTATAATCCTTGTATCGGCCGCCATTATATACCCACAATTCGTCTAGTCAGACATAGTGGTAGTATCTTTTGACGTTTGAATTAACTGTTGTTCCATTTTAATATGGGCTTCTATCAAAGCCATAACAGTTTGTTTAAATGGGGCCAGATCTAAGTGATCTATTCTTAGATATGTCAGTTGTAACATAACTCACGGTAATCTTATCAGTACAAGAAAAACACTGACAGTCTAACCAATCAACGGCTGTTCTGAAGATCGTTCCCTGGGCATGGTTTAACACCATCTACCATGCGCTAAGCAACCTGTAGTTTCCCTTGCGTAGACTAATGAACACCACCGTTATAGGCTAGTCTTCAGTGTACTGATAGATCGAAGTGGTTAACTAGTTACAAATATGAAAACTGACTGAAATGGATTTAAATATCCAAGTATTAGGTTATTACTGGACTGTGACAAAGTACTAATTCTAGACAAAGTCTAGCATATGTCCATGTAGAAATATAAATATTTCCACCAATGTCTGTAGAAAAATCAATCACCTCAGTGATTCTCCTCGCCGGAAACTTACTAAGTTCCACCTCGTAGCGCAGCACTTTTGTGACTATCACAACTTTGAAAAGAACTTCTGCGTAGATCCGGCAACCATGTGCCTTGGCTCAGCGTAGCAGCAACTTGCTCGGCAAGTGCTTGTGTTTGAATGAGCTATCGATGCTTCGGCCAGCCGGCTTTTATTCAAAACTGCCAGGGTCACGCGTCATCACGCTGAAATCTCGAAATCATCATATCTCTGGTATCCCTGGTCCGATTTGCTTGATACTAAGTGCATTCTCTTTCATTTGGCCGTGCCAGTAATCTGATCCAAGTCTCAAGTCTCTACTCCATGGTTAACTATTTAATCAATAAATAGCCTCGACCTCTGCTATTACTCGCTACGTCACTTGACATGCAAGTATCGGTATATTCTTTCCAATTGCTTCGAGAAGCAATGTAGCGCGATATTCAAATATCTCAACTTTCAAAAGCGGCTACAGACTTTCCCTTGATATCTAGGTGTCTGAATCTTGGAATACCCATTCCTAGTGTTGGGCACAGTATTCTCGACTTGAGGAAACTGGAGTAAGGTAATAATTGTTTGCATTTGATGAAGAGTGCTGTATCCTTCTGGCCGCAATAAAGTTAATTATTTCTTTAAGCAGTAATTGGTGTTGTGCTTTCTACCCACCGTAATCCAGTTAACAAAGGTGCCACTAGGGGGTGGCACGTAACAATATATAAATCAATAAATATATAAATGAATAAATATATACCTACCTCACAACAAGGTTAAGTATTTTCCACCAACACCAAAACTGTTCAACAAGACCAGGGGTTTCATGCAACGCAGTGTGTTCAAAGGTAGTCACCTAAGTGAGAGTGGAAATGATAACGACATGTCTTTATATATGTTACGTTGCATGTACAATCATTTTTTCCCACGCTTTGAACATTCTCTTATCGTGCTCGTGGACAGCTAACGTCCCAGGTGAACACCTGTGCCAGATCAAATTTCACATGAACTTGCATTTTGTCACGTACGAAGCAAACAGGATGTAACTGGTTTAGCGTACATGTCATCTCACACGTGTTCACATGCATTTCGCTCTTCCCTGCCACCACGATGGTTAGATTATTTCACCTTCAAGCGTGTTTGTCATTTTTCTTTGCCCCTGTTGTCAAGTCAGATCAGCGCATTCCAATAAGCTCAAATGACATTCACCTCCTGCTCCTCTGCAAGTTTGTTTTCTCTACTCGCTTCGACCAACATAGAACCAAGTTCTCATCACCATTTACACGTTAAAGGCTCTCTTCGGGGTAAAATATCAGAAAAACGAACCCTCGCTCTGTCATAAACCGACCCGTCGAAATATCGATTGTTCTATTGAGCACATCCACCGTGGTCAGCGACAGTTTCGTAGAAACACATACATCCAGCGGTATCGTCTCTCTCAACCACCAAGCTTCATGAACATTGTAAACAGGTATCGGTAAAAAAAAATTTTTCAACAAAAGTTTCGTTTGGCCCTTTGTCAAAATTTCAAATAAAGTTTCTAAAAGGGGGCGTTAGCCCGAGTCCTAAGACACCTCGAACACGTCTCTAGCGTTATTGGTTCGTGAGAAATCAGCAAAAATCATAAAAAACACGTGTTTACCCCAAAATCGAGTTTCCAAATTTTTTAAAAAATATAACGAATAGTCCATATCAAAGAGGACGTCACCCCGAGTCCTTGTACCCCTCGTACACGCCTCTGGCATGATTGGTTCGCGAGATATAACAAAAAGACTAAAATCACGGTTTTACCCCCAAAAAAACATGTTTCCAGATTTTCACTTTTTGACACCTACATTCTCGTAAAGAGCACGACGAGACGAAAAAACGAATCCAAGCATGCCCTCCTAGCATGACTCCTTCCATTCCAAGGTCGCAGGGGCTCACAACTTGCTTTTGGAAGCAGAACCGGTGTTACCACACTACTGTCAGGTTTTTATCCTTGAGACTTGAAATTTATGTTTTGGGTAATTGAGGTAGAGATCTTTCATTTATGTCAAACAAACTTTTGTGTAGAATTCCTAGTTTCCGAAATATAGGATTTTCAAAATTCGAGTGTTTTCAAAAAACATAAAAAATAATTTTTTTTATTACAAAACATAAAGGTCATAAAGATCATTCGTTTGAGCCATGGCACAACGTTCTATCATGTTTGGTTTTGAAACTATCACCTACTTTCGGAAACAAAAATTTTCAAAAAAAATCAAAAATATAACGAGTGGTCCATAGGAAAGAGGACGTCAGCTCGAGTCCAATGACACCTCATTCGTGAATCTCCGACCACGGGTTCGAGAGTTATCGGCAATGGTCGCAGGAAAGTAGGCTGTGAGTTTAAACGTCCACTACCCCCCTACTAATGGGAAGTGTTCGAGTGGTGTTACATAGGCGACAGCTAGGCTGGTAAATGTTCAGCAATAGGCAAGCTGTCTGGGAACTCGGTAGACTTGTGGGTTCAAGCCATTCTTGCCCTGCTACATTCATCTTCACTCGGTAGGAGCGTGATGGCGCAGTGGTTAAGTTCCTTACAACCACCGAGTTCGATTCCCAGAGAGATTTTACTGGTGAAAACAGAATGTCCTTGGCTGATGATCACGAAGTTTTAAGTCACATACAACGATCAGCCAGTCTCATTCATGTAAGTTCTCATTGGATCCTCGGTAAGAATGTAATAGAAACTCTGGTCAGATCGTCTCCAATGATGGGAATAATATGTTAAATAAAGAAACTTTTCACGAGATACAGGCTGTTATGAAAGCTAATTAAATACAATGAACTCAGATTATTTAAACTATTTAAATACCTTCACCAACACTGGTTTTCTGAGTAGCCGGTACAAGTATCAACAGTCGATCTCTGGGCAGTAGACAATCAATATGTTATGCTGTGTTTATAGTTTCTAATCATCACGACAGAGTTCATTAGCTTATAATACTACTGTAGTTTAGTAGCTACACCTCCGTAGATTAGTTGAGGGGAGGAAGACTGTTCGTTGATGAGATCGTCATTTCTAAGTTTAGCAATATTACCACACTAACTAAGTTTTCTGACGGGATTTCTTGTATTTTGTGTTTGGAGGACAGAGGCTGTCTGTGGGTGTCACTGTAGGTTGGTAGTGTTCTGTAGAGCTTGCATATTTGGATCTGATGATGGTCGCTTAACGGGTGAAACATGTCATCTGTTAAATTTCTTCTTCTTCAACAGTTTGTAGCAATAAATCTTCATCACATGTAATTTATTTCTGCTTATTTTTAGCCTTCTTTCGAATTTTGCAAAAAATGAAAGTAGACTTACAGAACTACACAGGGCCAAAAATTGTGTGTCTGTCAGTGTGTGTGTGTGTGTGAACCTGTGTGTGTGTGAGTCTGTGTGTGTACTCTGAATGTTTGTCCCCCGTATCAATTCGAACACGGTGAAACCGAATCGAACGAAATTTGGTACAGAGGTAGAACTAGCAAAGGGCACTTCAGTGTCATGTTTTATATCGCCGCCATCTTGACGGAAACGTAATGGCGGCCACCCAAATGTTAAAAGCTTGAATCATATTATGACTAACCTAATCATCTGATCTCTACTAAATATTGCAACATTGTCATCAGGTCATCAGCCCAATAATTTGCGGATCGCGGATATGTATGTGTGAAAATCGATTCCCCCTATCTTTTCAAACACGGTGAAACCGAATTGAATGAAATTTTGTACAGAGGAGGCACTAGCAAAGGGCACCTCATATTCATGTTTAATATCCCTATAGCACGTTGTATTTCAACAATCTACTACAACCAACGTTCAATTATACTCCTTGAAAAGGACAAAGAGTTATAACAAGACCCATGCATTTAGGAGAAAGTAGGCTATATGTTCTTTACTGAACATCTTGTTTCACATATTCCAGTAATCGTGTGTTCACCGACTGGAAACTATAATATTAATTGTTAAATAACAAGTGGTGCACCAGTATTATTATTATTATTAAACTGTCTTACACAATCGATGGAAGGTTTGAGAATCAAATCTTCGTTTTACTGTTTTATTTATGGACTACTAATACAATCGTATGGCCTCGGGTGCCGGGTGCAAGCTTTGTTATTTGACACCCAGAGGGCAGCTTGCATGTCGATTTTTGTTGTTGTTCCTTGAGTCACTATGAAAGTCAAGGAAGTTAGATATCTAAGCTCCTTGAACACCATAGCGCTTTCTAGTAGACAAATGCGGAAGAACTTCGTGTTGGCGGAAAATCCCTAGATTAATTTTACCATTATGAACACGTCCTACTGAATTCTAATGGGTTCTTTAACATGCCAACATCGTATGACATGCGCGTCGAGATTTTTGCCGCCTTTCAAAAAAAAGAAACACTTACCACGGCCAGGAGCGAACCTGCAAGCTTGGGGTTAGTAGACCGACACGATAACCACTCACCTGCCGTGGCAAGCTTATTAATGGACTTATAACTGTATGTACTTTATGGACGAGTTTGTGTACTAGAGGGGGCGGCCGTGGCTTTGCGCTATGTACCTTCCGGTATTTGCCTGCAGTATATTGGAACACTTGTAAGGTGACGAACCCAGGTGAGTCAAGACGCACTTCTACACCACAGCTAGTCTATTGTTAACTTGAGATCTACCTTTGCCATTTCACCGTAGTCTATGTGAAATGTTCCGCCATCAAAAGAACAAGGAAGGTGTGCAAGTTCTCCTTCCGGTTTTGGCTGTGGACTATTTCTTGAATATGATAGACCCCGCCTATTCTCTCTGAGGCCAGTCTGGTTTATGACGGAGCAGCTCAGAATCTTTAATGCAAGTGAAGTTTTAATAAGATATTTTAGTTGTTCACTTATTTGTAACATATTTCCGATCTTCCAATTTGCAAAAGTGTCTGTGTGAGTCAAACCATTATCATTCTAATCCCAGGCAGTGAGTTGTTTCAACTTGTCTCAACAAATTATGGCCCAATAAACTAATGTTAACAAGTGTTTAGTGCTTTTCAGTCGGTCAACACGAATGTACCCAAAAGAGATGGGTTATGCCCTAATCCTGAAATAAATTACATGAGATTAATAAAACACTAGGATGACCAGTTTCGATCGTCAAGCGATCATCATCAGATCCATTACACTTAGGCTATAAAATCTATGTTTGAAATACAGGTGAAAATATTTACAATATGTACAATTATTTAGTTGCAGTATTGGTACTGCAACTGTCAGTGTATGCTAAATGCAGTATATATGTTAGGTGAAATGCTAAATGGTGATAGCTATCCGGAGATTGTACTTTAGAGAGATTATATGGTTGTAAACTATGGTTAAACTATAAAATTTTAGGCTAACTACTTATCTGATTGTCTTCCGTACTACAGCTACTCGCAGTTTTCGTGTTTACTAGAACTCACTGTGCGGTCGACTGCGGTGGTTATCTTAACGACTGGTTTTTCCCTCCCTTCTCCCCCCTACCCCTACGTGCTGTGGGGAGTGATCGCGATGTGTTTATGTGAGGTGTTGCCAACATAGATAAGATGTATGTTATTGAATGAGGTGGGTCTGCAACTATTAAAGACCGTGGATTAGCCCTCGCCACGCGTGGAGCATAACCCATTCGAACTAAGCGTTGACGGTCTTATGAGGACGTCCCGGCACCTTTAATACTGCCGCGAATATGGGCCTTGGTTTATTGCAGAAGAAAAGTACATCGTACACCTGATCCAGATAACATTTACCTATTAAAAACCCCCTAATTTCCCCCCTTTTTTATCTAGCTTGGCTGTGTCGCTAAATTGTGTTTTGTTTCCGACAGGGTGTGTTTTTTAGTAGCGTGAAGAGGGGTGAGCTCTCCATGAACGTGTGTTCATTTAGATTGTTGGGATTGTTTCGTTTGGCTAGGTGTATCTCGATTGCTTCCTTTATGTCAAGAGCTCTGCCTTTCGATTCGTGATGGATTATTTTAAGGTCCGACTCTATGTTGGTAAAGCTGTGCCCTGCGTCACACATATGTTCGCACACGGCTGAATGTGTTCCGTATCTTATCGCATTCCTATGTTCAATATAACGTGTGTCTACTCGCCTTCCACTCTGCCCGATGTAATTAGCTTGACAATCGGTGTCTTGGCACGTTATAGAATATACCCCTGACCTTGAATACGGGTCACGTTTATTTAGATTACTATTTAGGAGGTGCCTAGCGGTTGTGTTTTTCGTCGTGAAAGCTATCTTTATGCCTTGCTTTTTGAATAGGTTAGTGATTTTATATGTATTCGCATTCACATAGTTGAAACGCGCAAATTTTTTCTCATTACTGTCCGGTTTGGGAATCGTTTTATCTTTATTTTTATGTTTGGCTATAATTTGGTTTATTTTGCTTGGCGAGAAGTTGTTTTCCTTAGCTATTTGCATAATTGTTCTTATTTCCTTATTATAGTTGTCTTTTGACATGGGTATGTTTAAAGCCCTGTGCACCATTGAGTTGAAACCCGCTAGTTTGTGCGTACTGGGGTGATTAGACTGATTGTCGATTGCATGCGAGGTTTGTGTTGCTTTCCGGAATATGGAATATGAAAGGTCGTTGTCTTTACGTTCAATAGTTATATCGAGATAATTTATTTTCCGGTCTATTTCGGATTCCTTAGTGAATTTGATAGAGTGGTGAAGGCTATTAATGGATTGGAGAATTGTTTCTTCGCTTGTTAGTTCAGTATCGTAGATGCAAATTACATCATCTACGTATCTTTTCCATATTACTATTCCCTTTGTTGAAGTATTTTCTAAGAACGCATTTTCTAGTGCATTGATGAAGATGTCAGCGATTAACCCACTTAGTGGCGATCCCATTGCTAGGCCTTCTCTCTGTGTGTATATTTTATTGTCGAATTGAAACACGTTTTGGTTGAGAACGACCCTCAGTAATCTCACAATCTCTTCAATTTCTTTTACCGAATTGTTGGATTTTAAGTTGTTTTCGATAGTGTTGATTGCTTCAATAATCGGAATATTGGTGTACATGTTAGTTACGTCGAAGGATACTAGCCTGAAGCTAGGTTTCATTTGTAGGGTGTTCAATGCTGTTACTAGTTCTGTTGTGTTCTTTACAGAGTTGTTTTTGTCGTTGGAAAGACGGCATTTTAAGATTTTTAGTAACTCTTTGCTGATTTTGTAATTAGGGGCATTCCTACAATTGACTATTGGTCTCATTGGGCATTCCTTTTTGTGTATTTTTGGTTGTCCCCTCAATGACGGTATTTTCGGGTTCATGTTTATTAGTTTTGATTTTTCGGCTTTGGTCAGTATGTATTCTGTTTCTTTTAGCGCACTTTTTATTTGTTTTTGGAATTTGTTGGTGGGGTCTTTTGTTAATTCCTTGATTTCGTTGTTGTTTAGGAATTTGACTGTTTTTTTCAATGTATTCTGTTTTGTTCAAAATTACTGTAGTGTTTCCCTTATCTGCTTTTGTGATGATTAAGTCATGTTCTTTTATTTTTTGTTTCAACGACTTTATTTCTTTGAGTTGTTTGTTGTTTTGAATGTTATTGCTATCGCCCTCTCGTTTGAGGATTTTTTTGGCTTCGTTGGTGGCGAGATTTTTGGTTAATTCCCTGTCTTCTGCTGGGAGCTTGTGACTGGCTATCTCAATATCTGTGATTAACTGTTTTATATTGTGGTTCGTGTGTGCGTCTGTGCAGTTGTATTTCAAACCTTTGTCTAACATATTCATTTCACCTTGAGAAAAGGTTACGTTCGTTCTGTTGTTTACTCTGCTGTGGAAATTGAATTCATTGTTATTCGTGTGTTGTTCGTTAGATTGATGGTTCTGTGTTTCTCCTAGTTTTCTTAATTTATTTTCTAGCGTTTCATGCTTCCTCGTTGCTCTGAATTTGATGGTGTCATGTAGGTGCTCGGTGAAGCTGTCCCATTGGGCTGCGTGCCAGAAATTACTTAGTTGCAATTGAATGTCGTATAATTGTTGGTTAATTTTTTGCTTTCTTATGTATGCAAATCTTAATTCGTTTTTTATCCAAAGCGCTTTGGCTTGTTTAGTTGAAATGATCGAGGCTGGTGTGTTCGGTACGGTTTTAATTGGTACGTATTTAGGTGTGAGGTTTAGTTCTATACATTTTTTGTTGAACCAAATTGACTTGTCTAAATTCATGAGTTTAAGCCTGAGTGATTTGAATTTCTTGGCTTCACGATTTGCCTGACTAGCCGTGAACATTGTGGTGTTTGAAGCCATATTTTCAGTGTTGCCTTAGTAAACAAGTGTTTAGTGCTTTTCAGTCGGTCAACACGAATGTACCCAAAAGAGATGGGTTATGCCCTAATCCTGAAATAAATTACATGAGATTAATAAAACACTAGGATGACCAGTTTCGATCGTCAAGCGATCATCATCAGATCCATTACACTTAGGCTATAAAATCTATGTTTGAAATACAGGTGAAAATATTTACAATATGTACAATTATTTAGTTGCAGTATTGGTACTGCAACTGTCAGTGTATGCTAAATGCAGTATATATGTTAGGTGAAATGCTAAATGGTGATAGCTATCCGGAGATTGTACTTTAGAGAGATTACATGGTTGTAAACTATGGTTAAACTATAAAATTTTAGGCTAACTACTTATCTGATTGTCTTCCGTACTACAGCTACTCGCAGTTTTCGTGTTTACTAGAACTCACTGTGCGGTCGACTGCGGTGGTTATCTTAACGACTGGTTTTTCCCTCCCTTCTCCCCCCTACCCCTACGTGCTGTGGGGAGTGATCGCGATGTGTTTATGTGAGGTGTTGCCAACCTAGATAAGATGTATGTTATTGAATGAGGTGGGTCTGCAACTATTAAAGACCGTGGATTAGCCCTCGCCACGCGTGGAGCATAACCCATTCGAACTGGTCATCCTAGTGTTTTATTAATCTCATGTAATTTATTTCAGGATTAGGGCATAACCCATCTCTTTTGGGTACATTCGTGTTGACCGACTGAAAAGCACTAAACACTTGTTTACTAAGGCAACACTGAAAATATGGCTTCAAACACCACAAACTAATGTTACCATCATAGGACATGAAATGCAGCAGGTGTAAGATTTAGTACTACAAACATCTTGCTACCATCGTGTCCGATCTCTTTTATACGTTGGTTCTCGAAGTTATTGTCATAGTTCGAAGCACATTCAAAAATTGCCTTGTTTTAATAACCAGTGACTTGACTTCATACTACGTTTCTCTGTCATTTGATGAAGGCGTCCTATATATGTCTTCTTACTGAGCATCGTATTAGCAAGAGAACGAATGCCAAGTGTGGCAAAATATGATTTCACATATTCCAACTATTTTATTATTGTTTATAAGTGACGTAAATAGTGAGCAGTTGAGAGTCTGTTTACGGGAAACCTCCATCGCGATTCTGTTACGGAATCCTAACATGACCTTGTTGTTCTTCCCTTGAGCAACGTATAATTACAGCACGTATTCGGAGCGCGAACACACTTTGACTGCCTATCCTCCTCCAGCCTTGAGGAAGTCAGAGGCACTCTTAAAAACATGGAAGAAAATCCATCAGAATCCCTATTTGCCCATTCATCAAGATATTACACACATAGTAACCTGTACGAGCGTTTGAAGTCAGGGAAACAGCCATGGCGCACAGCAATTAACCTTGAAGGATCCTCCTTTAATGTAAATAACTCCTGGAAAATCCAGTGGGAGCATTTTTCAGTAACCAACAAACACCTATTTGGGAACCCTTTTGAACGGTTACATGGATTTGGTCTTCCCAGACGTCAATGGAGGATCTTAAATCGGATACGCACAGGACAGGGCAGGTGTGCTTATTCATTGCATAAATGGTCTTATTACTGTCAATCCATCTCATTGTCGCTGACGTTTATGGATGTTCATCAAGAAGCAGTTGAAGGGGTCAGAGGTCTTCACCTAGAACTATGACATTTTATGAACTTGTGTGTGCACATTTTAGGTAGATTTCTTTAGAAAGCTAACTATTGCAATGGGCCCCATGTTTCGACTTCCGGAAAATTTCGACATATCTTCGCGTTTCACATCCCCCAGACCCAAAAACCACCGTCAGTTCAAAAGTTTATATATAATTTATGTATATATGTATCTATCTATATATATATATATATATATATATATATATATATCAGTTTCTTGTGGACACGATAACTGCCGTAATTTTGCACCAATCACTTTGAATTTTTTACATAATATGTATCCCTATAAAATCTCGGTCGAGTTCGTTAATGGGCAAAATCGGTCAAAGGGGGTAAAAATGGGGGGCTTTTTTCGAAAACGTGAAATATCGCTATAACTCTCTTAATACATGAAATATCGAATCCCTTCAAAGTTCATAATATGTGTCGGATAAGTGCCAAAAATTTATGTCAAATAGCACCAACCATTGACCAAAGTGGGTTTTTCGGGAAACATTAATCATATCTCTGTTAATAGGCACAATATCAAAACCGCACAAAATGGACAATATTCCTCCAATAATTACCTAAAACTTTTGTCTGAAAGAATTTTTTGATATGACCCACCATTACGCCACGGGGTGAACAAAATGATTTAAATTATAAGAAAATGCCAAGTGCCAAGAGAGGTTGCCATGACAACTTTACTTGTAATTGATAAGGGATGACCATCAGCAGTTGCTATGACAACGCCACTGCACGAGATCACATTCAGTTTTCATATGTCAGTGGTAAGCGACTTCGGTATCGGAACTGGTAGCATGCTGAACTTCTATGCCCAAGGTCGCGGGTTCAAACCCGGCTGAAGTCGTCGGATTTACTAAGAGCGCTATAAACCCTAGGTTTGCTTTCCTTCGTTGCGAGTTGCTGATTGAGGTGGCATCTAGTAGCCAAGTTCACAGCTAGGCGTCGTTGACGGCAGTATTTTAAGTAGATTTCATTAGAAAGCTAACTATTGCAATGGGTACCATGTTTCGATTTCCGGAAAATTTCGACATATCTTCGCGTTTCACATCCCCCAGACCCCAAAACCACCGTCAGTTCAAAAGTTTATATATAATTTATGTAATATATGTATATATGTATATCAGTTTCTTGTGGACACGATAACTGCCGTAATTTTGCACCAATCACTTTGAATTTTTTACCGAATATGTATACCCATAAAATCTCGGACGAGTTCGTTACTGGGCTAAATCGGTCGAAGGGGATGAAAATGGGGGAATGTGAAATATCGAATCCGTTCAAAGTTCATACTATGTGTCGGATAAAGCTCAGAAATTTATGTTTGAAACGTTTTTTGATAGCACCAACCATTGACCAAAGGGGTGGGAAAATGTGTTTTTTTCGGGAAACATTAATCATATCTCTGTTAATAGGCACAATATCAAAACCGTACAAAATGGACAATATTCCCCTAATAATTACCTAAAACGTTTGTCTGAAAGAATTTTTGATATGAGCCACCATTGCGCCAAGGGATGAGAAAAATGATTTCGGAATTATAAGAAAATGCCAAGAGCTATCAGTGGTTGACATGGCAACACTACTAAATTGATGAGGGATGAGCCATCAGACGTTGCCATGACAACGCACTTGCGCGAGATCAGATTCAGATTTCCATCTGACTAAGTGTGAAGCGGCTTCGGTGACGTAACTGGTAGCATGCTGAACTTCTATGCCCAAGGTCGCGGGTTCAAAGCCGGCCAAAGTCGTCGGATTTTCTAAGAGCGCTAAAAATCCCTCAGTAAGCTTTCCTTTGGAGGGGAAGTTCCAACGTTCGTTGCGAGTTGCTGATTGAGGTGGCATCCAGTAGCCAAGTTCACAGCTGGGTGGCGTTGACGTTAGTATCTGGTAGCAACATTAGGAACTACTGCTTGAAATTTAGCGTCTGCATTCCTTACCTGAATTACAGACTAATACAGCCATCACAATTCACACCGTTTATCAGACAGATTCTACACTCACCCAAAGTACACGGGGTTATATGACCGCGTTGTCGCAGCCCCTAAACTGAGGAACCAACCAACATCTCTGCGGGAGATATAATTTTGCGTGAAGAAGTAACAGACCGTTACATAGTTACACATCAGTGTCGAAACCTTGCATAAGGACAGTGTGACCACAAGTATAACAAGTAGTTCCGTGAAGAACAGTACAGCCTATTTTCATATATCCTGCTCATGTTAATTGCCTCTATCAACATACAAAATTTCAGTTTAATTGCTGTAACAGATTCGTAGATATTGAGAACCGTCTAAATATTTCAGACGGTCGCCAGGTTGGATTTTTATTTTTGTACTATTATATTAAGATTATTGTGTAAGTGTGGTATTCAAACTTCAATCGCATGATAAGAACACAAGAAGTAAAAACGAGATTTTAAAATTACGCACAGCAGCCATCTTGTGATTATGCAAACAATTGAAATAAATTAGATGTCAGTGGATCAACATTTGTGTAAGCATTTAAAACGTGCAACGTTTCACGGCACTCGGATAGTTAATTCGCGAGAAACGTCCATTTAAATATTTATACTTCGCGTCGCCGCCATGTTGGATTCGTGCTCACGAGGTTACTGAAAGTCCTATAGGTGAACATATGTTCATAGTCTCTACGAACATAAAAATTTCAGTTTGGTTGCTGTAAAAGATTCATATATATTCAGAACCGTCTAAATATTACGGAAGCTTGCCATTTAGGATTGTTATATGTATAGGCCATAGAGTTATGTACCATTCAAGGTCACTTATTGCCTAGGTTCATTATTCAAACTTTCACTTCGATCGCATGATTACGACACAAGAAATAAAAACTTAATTTTAAAATTTCGCACAGCCGCCATCTTGAGGTTATGTAAACAATTGAATTAAATTAGATGGCAGTACATTACAATCTGCAAAATCATTTACTGTACCACATTTCACTGCGCTCAGAGAGTTAACTCACGAGAAAAGTCTATTAAAATATTTCAAATTCGCTTGGTCGCCATGTTCGTTTTGTACCTTACAGGTTTATGAATTATACATAGGTAAACTTGTATCAGTACCCTTTATCACCGTACAAAATTTCAGGGTGATATCTGTAATAGTTTCGGGGATATAGAATGTCAGTGAAATATTTCGCACAGGCGCCATTTTGAGGTTATGTAAACAATTGAACTAAATTAGATTCCAGTGCATTGCAATGTGTATAAATATTTGCTGTACCAAGTTTCATTACGTTTGGATAGTTAAATCGCGAGAAAAGTCTATTTAAAAGTCTCCACTTCGCTTGGCCGCCATGTTGGTTATGTAGTAACCAGGTTTTTGAAAGTTTCATAGGTGAACTTCTAGTAGTACCCTTTATCACCGTACACAATTTCAGGGCGATATCCGTTATAGTTTCGGAGATACTGAATGCTAGTGAAATATTTCGCACAGGCGCCATGTTGGATTGGTGAGACGTAACAAAATTCGATGGGCACGGTCGACGTCGCCGGGAATAGTGCTATGAACTTACCGAGTTTCACTGAAATCGCTCCAGCCGTTTAGATTTTATTAGGGGGGGACACACACCCACACCTCACACACACACACACACACACACACACACACACACACACACACACACACGCACACGGACAAAAGGTGATCTCATAAGCCGATTTTTTTCAAAATTGAAAATAGGCTAAAAATGGACTCCAAATGACAAGAAGGTTACCGTCCCCGTAAGACAATAAAATGTTTAAAATATGTTTAAAATGAAGACAAACAAAGTTAATTAATCTCCAATTATAAAATACTTTCACGCGATAAATGAGGTCTGATCCTTCTACGAAAACCTGCATATTCTGCCTATTTTCGCCTATCCCCAAGTTTGTCCGGTGAAATCTACCTCCGCCTTCCGGCGTGCCGAGAGAACTTTTTTGGTATATATTGTACATAAGTTATATTCATAATAGATAAATAAATAAAAATCATCACCAATTAGTATAAACACGTTAAAGGCGGAACCTTTAACCTTTAAACTGTTTATACTAATTATCAATACGGAACCAGAATGAACCTATTAAGTTCTCAAGTCATCACCAAAGTAGAAACCTTGGCTTAAACAATGGCTAAACTCTTCTTTAAAATGTTCTTCTTTACAATCCATAGCTATTCACCTTAATCATTATCCGCACTAAATGATATCCACAGTAGAAAGTACGGGAGAAACGACGCACAATGTGTCGAATCCCATATCTAGGTGGAACAAATTCACTGCCGCAAATGAAAGCGAAAACTGGCTCATTCAATAGTGAGCAAACCGGATGGTGACCTTCGGTCTTCCTTTCCGCTCTCTGGTGCGTAGGAGGGTGGTTATAGGTGCTGAAACGTCTTCCTGGCAGTTATCAGGTCATTTGATAGGAGGCGTCGGAGTGAACCGAACGTTGTGATTCTAGTGAGTTCAACGAGGTGTTGTCTTCTGCGGCTCATGGAATAGTGAAAATAGGTATCGCACTTTTATGCGTAATACAAGCTTTCTGCACTTTATGAGTGCCTCTTAATGCCACTTTACCTTAAACGTCATTCGATAGGAAATTTAATGTAGATTCAGGATCTGTAGTGGTTTGGTTGCGCACGAATGTGCATGATGGTTTATTTTCTTACTTTCAGTGACTATGCGGGCATTACCGCGAGAAGAATTTTGCAACGCGTGGCGGTCGTGTCGTAAAGAGGGGCGTACAGACGTCATATTTCAATATGTTATGAATAAATTTGATCCTACAACTCTTACTGACACTCAGGTGCAGGAGTTAAGAAACAAAATTAAGTTGATATCCTGTAATATTAACAAAAATGGGAGAGTGCAGGAAGAAAAATGCCACGTACATAGGTAATCTACCTATGGACCCCCAAGGAACTTTGACATCAAATGATGAAGACCTGTTTAGCAATGACTACGGTGCTCTGGACTCTACAGAAGAATCAGGTGACGAATGAACATTAGACATTTTGTTATTAAGGAGAGTGAGATTAATGAGAATATTACTTGACGAATGGACGTTTTCTTTTTATTTGCAATAGGAGAAATAGTCCTAATATTCAAGTCTTTATTTCCATGCTTTTGTAGAGAAATAATATTGTATTCGTGTGTGAAATATGTTTACTAAAACTACGTCATTAACAGGACTGTAAAATGATATTTTGTTATAAGGAAATTGTTTGTATGACTTTGACGAATATTTTTAGCCTATTTTCATTTTATGAAAAAAAAAAGGCTTATGAGATCACCTTTTGTCCATGTGTGTGTGCGTGTGTGTGTGTGTGTGTGTGCCCCTAATAACTACTAAACGGCTGGAGCGATTTCAATGAAACTCGGTAAGATCATAGCACCATTCTGGCCGACCCCGACCGTGCCCTTCAAATTTTATTGTGTCTCACCAATCCAACATGGCGGCTGTGCGAAATATTTCACCAGCATTCAGTATCTCCGAAACTATTACAGATATCACCCTGAAATTGCGTACGGTGATAAAGGGTACTACTAGAAGTTCACCTATGAGACTTTTAAAAACCTGGTAGGCCTAACTACAAAACCAACATGGTGGCCAAGCGAAGATGAGACTTTTAAATAGACTTTTCTCGCGATTTAACCATCCAAACGTAATGAAACTTGGTACAGAAAATGTTTATACACATTGTAATGCATTGGCATCTAATTTAGTTCAATTGTTTAAATAACCTCAAAATGGCGGCTGTGGGAAATATTTCACCGGCATTCTATATCTCCTAAACTATTACAGATATCACCCTGAAATTTTGTATGGTGATAAAGGGCACTGCTACAAGTTTATTTATGTAACGTTCATAAACCTGTAGAGTACAAAACGAACATGGCGGCCAAGCGAAGTTGAAACATTTTAATAGACTTTTCTCGTGATTTAACTCTCTAAGCGCAGCGAGATGAGGTACAGTAAATAATTATACATATTGTAATGCACTGGCATCTAATTTAGTTCAATTGTTTACATAACCTCAAGATGGAGGCTGTGCGAAATTTTAAAATTAAGTTTTTATTTTTGTGTCGTAATCATGCGATCGAGTGAAAGGTTGAATAATGAACCTACGCAATAATTTTCCTTTAATGGTACATAACTCTATGGCCTATTCATATAACAATCCAAAATGGCGAGCATCCGAAATATTTAGACGGTTCTTAATATCTACGAATCTTTTACAGCAATCAAACTGATATTTTTATGTTCATAGAGGCTATGAACATAAGTTCACCTATAGGACTTTGAGTCACCTGGTGAGCAGAAATCCAACATGGTGGCGACGCGAAGTATACATATTTAAATGAACGTTTCTCGCGATTTAACCATCCGAGTGCAGTGAAACATTGCACGTTAAATACTTATACATATGTTAATCAACCGGCATCTAATTTATTTCAATTGTTTTGATAACCACAAGATGGCAGCTGTGCGAAATTTTAAAATCTCGTTTTTACTTCTTGTGTTCTAATCATGCGATTGAAGTTTGAATATCACACGTACACAATAATCTTCATGTAATAGCACATACATAAAAATCCAACCTGCGAACCATCTGAAATATTTAGACGGATCTCAATATCTACGAATCTATCACAACTTTCAAACTGAAATGTTGTATGCTGATAGAGGCAATAAGCACGAGTAGATGATTATGATTGAGTCCAATCTTTTGACTGGTTTGATACAGCTCTCCATGCCTCCCTGTCCTGAGCTAATCACTTCATCTCTACATAGCTACCACACCCTACATCCGAGGCAATCTGTTTAACATATTCTAACCTTGGTCTACCCCTACAGTTCTTGTCCTCGACCCTTCCTTCCATAACTAAGCTTGCTATTCCTGGGTGTCTTAGTATGTGTCCTACCAACCTATCTCTTCTCTTCATTAGCAGTCGCCAGAAACATCTCTCCTCTCCCACTCGTCTTAAGATCTCTTCGTTTGTAACGCTATCTACCCATCTGATCTTCATCATTCTCCTGTAACACCACATTTCAAAAGCTTCAATTCTCCTCTTTTCTGCTGCACCAATAGTCCAAGTTTCACTTCCATATAGCGCCACACTCCAGACAAAGGCTTTCAAAAATGACTTCCGAATACCTAAATCTATATTCGATGTCAACAGATTCCTTTTGTGTAGAAATGCTTTCCTTGCCTGAGCCAACCTACTTTTTATGTCCTCTTTGCTTCGTCCATCACTGGTTATTCTGCTTCCTAAGTAACAGAAGTCTCCTACTTCCTTCAGCTTTTCACCTGCCAATTTGATCTCCATAGAGGTTTCTGATATATTTCGGCTGCATTCCAGTATTTTTGTTTTACATTTATTAATTTTCATCATGAATTCTTTCCGTAAGACGGAGTCCATACCAGTCAAAAACTTATTTAAATCCTCAGGCTTGTCGGCCAAGATGACGATGTCATCAGCAAATCTCAGAGTAGAAATTATTTCTCCTTGAATCTTCACTCCCACTTTCAATTTTTCTCCAATTTCCTTCATTGCTTGTTCAATGTAAAGATTGAAAAGTATGGGTGATAAGTTGCAGCCTTGCCTTACACCTTTCTGAATACCAGCTTCTTTCTCATATCCTTCAACTCGAATGACTGCTGTCTGGTTTCTGTACAGATTGTATATCACCCTCCTATCCCTGTACTTTATTCCAATAGATTTCAAAATGTAAAACAATTTAGTCCAATCAACGTTATCAAAAGCCTTTTCTAAGTCTACAAATGCCATGAACTTTCTCTTATCTTTCCTTATTCTACCTTCCAAAATCAGCCTAAGACTTAGTACAGCTTCCCTTGTTCCTACATTTCTCCTGAAACCAAACTGGTCTTCACCCAACTCCGATTCTATCTGGCTTTCAAACATCTTGTAAATTATTCTAGACAGGATCTTTGGAGCATGAGTAACCAAGCGGATTGTACGGTAATCTTCACATCTGTCAGCTCCCACTTTCTTTGGTATAGGGATGATAACATTCTTCATGAAATCAGGGGGTACCTCACCTGTCTCATAAATCCTACACACCAGGTGAAATAACCTGGTCAGACCTTCATCTCCTATGCAGCGTAGCAACTCAATCGGTATATCATCTATGCCTGGCGCTTTGTTCCTGCTTAAGTCTTCCAATGCTCTGTCAAATTCTGATCTCAATATTAAATCTCCTTTTGCAACCTCATAGATTTCCTCCTCCCTTTCCAATACACGATTCTCAATCTCCTTTCCCTTATACAAACACTCTATGTAAGCTTTCCATCTCTCAATCTTTTCTTCCCTATCTGTTACAGGCTTTCCATTTGTGTCCTTAATATTACAGCACTTAGTCTTCTTTTCCCCAAAAGTATTCTTAATCATTCGATAAGCTGTGTCTACTTTTCCTAGTTTCAGACAATTTTGTATACCTGAACATTTCTCTTTCAACCATTCTTCTTTCGCTTCCTTGCACTTCTTGTTAACCTCGTTTCTCAGACGTCTGTATTCTGCTTTCCCCTTTTCATCCCTTACATTCTTGTGTTTCCGCCTTTCATCTTTCAATTCTAGTATATCCTGAGTGATCCACGGTTTTATACCTATTCTTTCTTTCCTACCAATGTTTTCTTCTGCGGATTTTGTTATTTCATTCTTCAAAAGTGCCCATTCGTCTGCAATTGAAGTTTGTTTAGGGTTTTTCATTAGTCCTTCCTTTATACTCTTCTTGAATCTTTCGTTTACATCCTTTACTTTCAGTCTGTCTGTTGCCCACCTTTTTGGCTTTTGACTTTTCTTCAGTTTCTTCAACTTTAATCTGCATTTCATTACAACCAGATTGTGGTCAGAGTTTATGTAAGCACCAGGATATGTTTTACAATCCAATATCTGGTTTCGAAACCTCTGCTTGACCATAATGAAGTCGATTTGGTAAAGCCCTGTATCTCCTGGTCTCATCCATGTGTATATTCTTCTATTGTGGTTATTGAATAAGGTGTTAGCTATGACCAACTCGTGCTCGGTGCAGAATTCCATAAGCCTGCTTCCTCGATCATTCCTTTTACCTAATCCGAAATCTCCTACTATCTTCCCTTCTCTCCTTTTCCTACCACAACGTTCCAATCTCCCATTACTATAACATTTTCATCCCCCTTGATATACCTCAGAATTTCATCTATTTCTTCGTAGACCTTTTCAACATCCTCATCATCAGCTTGACTGGTAGGCATATAGACTTGTACCACTGTGGTGCACGTAGGTTTAGTAATGATTTTTGCAACAATAATCCGTTCACTGTTGTTGTTTGAGTCTTCAGTCTTTTGACTGGTTTGATGCAGCTCTCCATGCGTCCCTGTCCTGAGCTAATCGTTTCATCTCTACATAGCTACCACACCCTACATCCGAGGCAATCTGTTTAACATATTCTAACCTTGGTCTACCCCTACAGTTCTTGTCCTCGACCCTTCCTTCCATAACTAAGCTTGCTATTCCTGGGTGTCTTAGTATGTGTCCTACCAACCTATCTCTTCTCTTCATTAGCAGTCGCCAGAAACATCTCTCCTCTCCCACTCGCCTTAATACCTCTTCGTTTGTAACCCTATCTACCCATCTGATCTTCATCATTCTCCTGTAACACCACATTTCAAATGCCTCAATTCTCCTCTTTTCTGCTGCACCAATAGTCCAAGTTTCACTTCCATAGAGCGCCACGCTCCAGACAAAGGCTTTCAAAAATGACTTCCTAATTCCTAAATCTATATTCGATGTCAACAGATTCCTTTTTTGTAGAAAGGCTTTCCTTGCCTGAGCCAACCTACTTTTTATATCCTCTTTGCTTCGTCCATCATTGGTTATTCTGCTTCCTAAGTAACAGAAGTCTCCTACTTCCTTCAGCTTTTCACCTGCCAATTTGATCTCCATAGAGGTTTCTGATTTATTTCGGCTGCATTCCAGTATTTTTGTTTTACATTTATTAATTTTCATCATGAAGTCCTTCCGTAAGACGGAATCCATACCATTTAAAAACTCATTCAAATCCTCAGGCTTGTCGGCCAAGATGACGATGTCATCAGCAAATCTCAGAGTAGAAATTATTTCTCCTTGAATCTTCACTCCCACTTTCAATTTTTCTCCAATTTCCTTCATTGCTTGTTCAATGTAAAGATTGAAAAGTATGGGTGATAAGTTGCAGCCTTGCCTTACACCTTTCTGAATACCAGCTTCTTTCTCATATCCTTCAGCTCGAATGACTGCTGTCTGGTTTCTGTATAGATTGTATATCACCCTCCTATCCCTGTAATTTATTCCAATAGATTTCAAAATGTCAAACAATTTAGTCCAATCAACGTTATCAAAAGCCTTTTCTAAGTCTACAAATGCCATGAACGTTCTCTTATCTTTCCTTATTCTACCTTCCAAAATCAGCCTAAGACTTAGTACAGCTTCCCTTGTTCCTACATTTCTCCTGAAACCAAACTGGTCTTCACCCAACTCCGTTTCCATCTGGCTTTCAATCCTCTTGTAAATTATTCTAGACAGGATCTTTGAAGCATGAGTAATCAAGCTGATTGTACGGTAATCTTCACATCTGTCAGCTCCCACTTTCTTTGGTATAGGGATGATAACATTCTTCTTGAAATCAAGGGGTACCTCACCTGTCTCATAAATCCTACATACCAAGTGAAATAACCTGATCAGACCTTCATCTCCTATGCAGCGTAGCAACTCAATCGGTATATCATCTATGCCTGGTGCTTTGTTCCTGCCTAAGTCCTCTAATGCTCTGTCAAATTCTGATCTCAATATTAAATCTCCTTTTGCATCCTCATCAATTTCCTCCTCCCTTTCCATTACATGATTCTCAATCTCCTTTCCCTTATACAAGCACTCTATGTAAGCTTTCCATCTCTCAAGCTTTTCTTCCCTATCTGTTAGAGGCTTTCCATTTGTGTCCCTAATATTACAGCACTTAGTCTTCTTTTCCCCAAAAGTATTCTTAATCCTTCGATAAGCTGTGTCTACTTTTCCTAATTTCAGACACTTTTCTATACCAGCACATTTCTCTTTCAACCATTCTTCTTTCGCTTCCTTGCACTTCTTGTTAACCTAATTTCTCAGACGTCTGTATTCTGCTTTCCCCTCTTCATCTCTTAGATTCTTGTGTTTCCGCCTTTCATCCATCAATTCTAGTATATCCTGAGTGATCCACGGTTTTCTACCTATTCTTTCTTTCCTACCAATGTTTTCTTCTGCGGATTTTGTTATTTCATTCTTCAAAAGTGCCCATTCGTCTGCAATTGAAGTTTGTTTAGGGGTTCACTATATTGCTCATAATATTCTACCCGCTGTCCAAGTTTCCTGCTCAATATGAGACCAACCCCTGCTTGGCCATTGTTTGAGTAGGACATATGAAAATAGGCTATTTAGTTCTTCACGAAACTACTTGTTTTATTTTTAGAAAATAAATGTTATTTTTGTGCATATTTCGTTGTTCTATGTTTATTAACAATTTAATATGCGATTTTAATCTGGATGATTTTACATATAGTGACTTTGCCTATTCCCTCGAATAAGGTGTAACAAGAATACTTGACTGCAAGTCTCATTGTTATTCATATTTTATCGAGTTTTAAATAGTATGTTACCACTGTCATAAACTATCATATACAGTACACATCCAAATCGTGATTTTTATTACCAAAATTGATGATTCTTGTGTTGCTTTTGGTCATTTTTTAGCCTACTTTCGATTTTTGCAAAAAATGAAAGTAGACTTATGAGATCAACACAGGGCGAAAAAAGTGTGTCTGTCTGTGTGTGTGTATGTGTGTGTGTGAGTCTGTGTGTGTGTGTGTATGTGTGTGTGTGAGTCTGTGTGTGTGTGTGTGTGTGTCTCTGTGTGTGTGAGTGTGTGTACTCTGAATGTCTGTCCCCCCCCTATCAATTCGAACACGGTGAATGCGAATTGAACGAAATTTGGTACAAAGGTAGCACTAGCAAAGGACACCCCAGTGTCATGTTTTATATCGCCGCCATCTTTACTAAAACTGAATGGCGGCCACTCAAACGTTCAAAACGTAAAATCAAATAACGACTAACCAAATCATCCGATCTCTACCAAATTTGGTAACAACATACCTTCGCATAGGGTGCGTCTTGTGACCAAACTACAAGGTCGTCCGCCATACCATTTCAGGATGGCGGCCGTGCGAATTATGCAAACTTTATAATCCACATCATGGGACCCACCAGTTCCGATTATCGAGCCGAGAATCGTTTTAACTGTTCTAAAGGAAGAGGCACGTTCGAAATTAAAAGTTTATTTTGTAATACTATAGTGCAGACGTGATTTTAAAAAGCTGAGCTGATTCAGTAATAAGACAAGATGGCAGCGGATATCTTGTGCCTGACTTATATTTCACTAATTTGAGTATTGCATGCAATATAGCGTACTGATACAAAATAAATAAACTTTGTATGAAATGGTTTATATATAAATAATATACTCCAGTGATGAAATCGTTTAGTATAAATCATTATTTGCTAACAAGTTCTATGTAAGTCATTTTATATAGAACGATATTCGTTGACACAATTAGGTCAGTGGTAGAGCGTTAGCCTATCGCTCAAATGCCTATGGTTCAAACCCGATCCGAGCTAGGTTTTTTGCTTGAAATGTTATATGTTTATTGTTTTGTAATGACTCAGATGTTTTAAAAATAAGCGTTATATTGTGTATATTATGGTGTAAAATATATATTTAATTAAAACATAATTCGCCAGCAGATTTACTCGAGACATCTAGCTGCCAAAAAGGTAACTAGATTAACTTCCAGATTTTATTGAAAAGTTTCTTCTTCTGGCCGCTAGAATGCTTTCGCTCTGTTAGGATTATATTGTTCGATATTTCACCACTAGATGTCACGACTAGTCTACGTGGGGCTCCATTGATTACTACACCATTGGCATTCTATGCGCATCGAATTTGAAGAATGACAAGATGATACTACGATACATTTTTACTTTTTATTTTAAAGGGTTTGTAACAGCCTATTTTGCGTTACTTGAAAATGTTATTTGAAGTAAAGAACAAAACGATTTCACATAGTAACTGAATTCAAGCCGATGGTGTTAGTTCAGGTTATTAATTACTACTTTTATTTCAGGCAAATAGCAATCGAAAATATCCACATAATTTGTATACACACGTCTCTGTAGGGTCATGGAAAGATTTGTTAATTCAATTAGGGTTGTGAAAGCCATGCACAACCAGACGTGTAAAGACATGCCTCAACTCAAAGTTGGATGTTGCCCACGGCAGGTCGTATATGTAATAATAATAATAATAATAATAATAATAATAATAATGTTATTGGTTTTACATCCCTTTTAACTACTGCTGCTTTTAGAGACACCAGGGTGCCGGAATTTTGGCCCGAAGGGGATCTTTAACGTGCCAGTAAATGTACTGACACGGCTCCCTCGCATTTGTGCACCCTAAAATGCCAGCTGGCTGCGCCAGGATACGAACCTGCAACCTAGGGCCCAGCAAGCGAGAACGTTACCGCTGAGCCACGCAGCCAGTCCGTTCGATTATGTCTCCAGATCCATAACATTCTTGATATACTTCTTATCTTTCTTTCTTCAATGATGGTAGCAGTTTTTATCTAGGTTGTGGCGTTTGGTAGAGGTAAATCGTTTCTAAGGTCTTCAACAAAGAATAGTTCTATTATACTCTTTGATAATAACAACGAGTTATAACTATACTCATTCATTTAGGAGAAAGTAGGCTGTGTGTTCTTTACTGAACATCTTGTTACACCTCACCTTACCTCTCACCCCTATATATTTACCCCCCGAAGATCGTACACTTTAGACGATGCCAGAAATGAATTCATCGACCTCGAAAACGGTATATTGCCAGCTTTTAATAGAATCCCAGCGCTATTAACGAAGTTATTAATTTTTTCCACCTAGAATTGGGATTCGACACGGTGTTGGACGCGGCCACTTGCAATCAGTTTCGACTGTACCTACGACATTAAGAGGTTACACATAGGGCGGCCATTTAATAATTCGGTATCACCTTAATATTGAGCCTTATCATTGAGCATTCTTTGTGCTGTGTGGAGTGAGGTTTTGGGACTAGACTTTAGACTGTATTAATCGGACAAACCTTACACTGTGCGTCGGAAGGAAATAGTCTCTTATGAGAAATATGCTGCCATGGTCGTGCCTGGGGTTAGTGATGGTTATCAGAGTGTCGCGTGCTAATCTTACTTCAGCCTGTCGAGGACACGAAATTTGAAAGTGTTTCCTCCCTTTGATCAAAGTTCCACTTAAAATATGGTCTAAACACAAACTGTGTAACCCATATGAGAAAGCACAGGGGTGATCCTAGTAACCAAGCTAAAATAATACGACAAGGTTTCCGTGAGGGAAGCAATCATAAGCCACATAACCTCGTTTGTTAACGTAAATTCCGATCCACTGGACGTGAACTTGTAGCTCAAAAATCTCAAGAATCGAACCCGTACCATTGGGTGTGCCATGACGTACCCTCGATGTTGTGATAATGATAATAATATATTTATTGTTTGAATCTTCAGTATTTCGACTGGTTTGATGCAACTCTCGAAGCCTCTCTGTCCTGAGCTAATCGTTTCATCTCTACATAGCTACCACGCCCTACATCTGAGGCAATCGGTTTAACATACTCTAACCTTGGTCTACCCCTACAGTTCTTGTCCTCGACCCTTCCTTCCATAACTAAGCTTGCTATTCCTGGGTGTCTTAGTATGTGTCCTACCAACCTATCTCTTCTCTTCATTAGCAGTCGCCAGAAACATCTCTCCTCTCCCACTCGTCTTAATACCTCTTTGTTTGTAACCCTATCTACCCATCTGATCTTCATCATTCTCCTGTAACACGCTTCAATTCTCCTCTTTTCTGCTGCACCAATAGTCCAAGTTTCGCTTCCATAGAGCGCCACGCTCCCGACAAAGGCCTTCAAAAATGACTTCCTAATGCCTAAATCTATATTCGATGTCAACAGATTACTTTTTTGTAGAAATGCTTTCCTTGCCTGAGCCAACCTACTATTTATATCCTCTTTGCTTCGTCCATCACTGGTTATTTAATGGAGCCAAAAAGAGTAACAATATTACTGATCTCGCTTACATCTCGGCAGTTCCCTGGGAACATAATTCTAAGTGAAAGCGATCGCATGTTTGCTTACATCGTTTACATTTGGGTCGTGAAAGGATGTGGTGGTGAAAGCCATGAACAGCGAGTCTCGTGAAGACATATCTCATTTCGAAATGTTCTTATTGCATTGTGATGTGAGGGAAATAAAACCCTGCTTGATCGAGAAACCAATCCGCTCTCCTTGAGACTTCAGTGATATCGGCCAAAAACGAAAGCTTTCCAAGATAATCGCCACTTAAATGGAAAAAGCAGTGCATCAATGCGGTCCTCATCAGGAATCTTGAAAGGAAGGCACAATACTGATTACTAGACCCTACCATTGTCCCATCGTTACCGACATCGAGGCGCAGAAGGCCTACGGGGAGTGGGGAATAATCCTGGGGGAGTTATCTCTCCCGAAAATGTGATTTTGGAGTGGAACATGGAAGTCTTCGTTTCCTCAATCCAGCACGAGAAAGAACTTGTATAAAGTTTTCGAATGAAAACAAAGACTGTCTGAAGACGATAATGTATGGGATATACATTTGTTTGCTTGCCACGGTGGGCGAGTGGTTATCGTGTCGGACTGCCAACCCCAAGCTTGCAGGTTCGCTCCTGGCCAAGATAAGTGATTTTTTTGAAGGGCGACAAAAATCACGGCACGCATGTCATACTTTGTAGGCATGTTAAAGAACCCGTTTGAAATCAGTAGGCCGTGTTCATAATGGCAAATTAATCCCAGGAATTTCCGCCAACACAAAAGTTCCTTCTTTCTCTGCTAGAAAGCGCTATAGTGTCAAGGCGCTTAGATATCTAACCTCCTTTACTTTCATGGCGCTCCAAGGAGCGATAAAATTCGGCATGCAAGCTGCCCTTTGGGCGTCAATTAAAAAAGCTTGCACCCGGCACCGAGGCCATACGATATTATTATTATCACAGCAATGTTCTCAATGAATCTTGTCCCTCGTCGTTCCCACTGGAATAATACTTAAGACTCCACTCAGCTAGTTGGAGACACGAACTGGGCCAAAGCAGGATAGACTCTACCTGTTCCACACTTGCTTTACTTAAGCATGTACATACAACAAATATTAGTGGCCAAGTCCCTGTGACGTAGCCAGAGGTCTCAACACTTCCTTTCCGCATCTATCGCTGGCCATGAGTCAATGCAAATACACGCTGAACTAACATGCCTAAGAAAAAGACTATTTTATTATTGAAATTAACATTTATGAAAGCTTCTGCATGGACCAAACTATAATGTAAGTGTATTGGTGTCTGCACTATTTAGGGTTTGTACAAATATACAGAGTTGCTCTAGAATATAAGATAAACTGGTCAAAATAGTTTTGCATATTGCAAGCTTATGTATTTGTGGACCAAATATAATACACGTGCTTTATCCGATATTTGTTTTATCTATGTAGCGTATGGCATTACACATGAAACACAATAATAATAATAAGTAGGCCTACAGATATCGACCTTATGTCCAGTCCAGGCTCGATGGTGTAGCACTGTTAGTGTCTCCTGGGTACGCTCTTAGTTTGCAATCTTCCACAATGTGCCTAAAGGTCTGGTTCGATGTACCGCAATCACAGCAGCGCTTCACCCCGTTAGTATGCACAAACTCCATACCAGTGTACGGTATAAAGTGTTATCTTAGAGTTAACAATGTGCATGTCCTCATATAGCAATGAAAATACAACATCTTGCAATATGCAAAACTTTTTTGACCAGTATAGTTAGAAAGCTCATTACTGAGGTTTAGAACGGACAGGTCAGATGGCAACAAGGCCAATAGACTTTACTTGATAGACATATTTCAAACCTCAAGAACAAGTTAGGAAAAGGAAACTCAGGGACGAGAATCATCAAAACAATCCTCCATGACAATGATGCTATTAATAGTCGGTGAAGTGTAGACTACGGCACATCGAGATCACAAATATGTAGTAGGCTGCATAGAAAAAAAAAAGAAACTATAAAATACAGTTACTAGCGACAGCTGCGCCACCTGGAATATACAGCACAAGGCTACGATGGGACGTTAGGCTCAGCCGTGAGGATTCGATGCATAGTTCTTCCTTGGGATCGTTGTCAATTGTAGCACGGACCAATGGAGTGTGATTAGACATTACGTAAAGAATAAAGGCTGAATAGTACCTAATACATTGCTTCTCTACGATAAATACATAACAAATACAGTCAAAATTGAATATTGAATGGCAAACAAGAAGAACACTGTTAACATGCAGCTCCTGAAACGCTTTCATGGGGGCTGGCATGTTAAAATTTAAATTCAACTGAATAATCCACGATACGACTGGTCCAGTCTACCTACGAGGTTGGCAACACTGTGCTTGCTTGTGGTAGGCTCAGCTCATTTTACCAAAGCCAGAATGGAAGCAATTCACGCTAATGATCAAACGTTCAATCCCCCTTCCCAATACTTCAAGTGATCTGCGTTCTGCTACATCTTCGCTATCAATTGCCAGCATCATTCGGAAGCTCACAAACACCAGATGGGGAGCGCAGCCAAGTGTCCTGCGTACAAGTGCCATTGCTCTGAGTTGTTCTGCTGCAGAATATGCTGCCCCAGTCTGGAGGAACTCTGCTCATGGCTATCAAGTGGATGTTGCCCTCCATGAGACAGGCTGCCTACGCCCAACTTCTGTCGATAAGATCTTTCCATTCATGGGAGTAGCACCTCCAGAAGTTAGAAAACAAGTAGCGGCAGAAGTTGAAAAGAAAAAGCAAGAAACTTATCCATGACACCCAATGTATGGACTTGGGGTTGCCGTTGCTTCACGTCCGTAGGTTTAACCTGAAAGTACCCTACTCGTGACCCCTGGGTGGTGCTAAGAAAGCAACAACTCTGGCTGCTAGACAATCCTTGTGATCTCCTAGCACAATCACATCACTATGACTCCTCTCATCAACAACGGTTCTTTTAAGAACCAAAGATGTAGATACGTTGAACCAAGTACTAGAATCCTACAGATTAATATAGAGAGTATTAGCAAATCTAAAAGTCAATATTTATCTAAGCTCTGTTTGGAGAATAATATTGATGTAATTGCCATCCAAGAAACACATGCAAATGATGAATACCAACTCAAATCAAGAGGCAAAATACCAGGATATGACCTCCTTGGTTCAACTTACCTTCTAGCTTATGGGATTGCCACGTATGTGCGAAACACTATTGAGAATGCCTACTTAATCTCATCTAATGCCATTAATGACATCCATGAAGTTGTAATAAAATTGGAGACTTGCACGTTGTAAACATCTACAAACCTCCCGCAGTTCAGTGGCCATCCTCATCCAGTTATTTACACAGGTGACTTCAACAGTCACCATGAGCAATGGAAATATAACTCCAATGATTCTAATGGAGAAGCTTTAGTTTCATGGGCAGAAGTACACAATTTTCATCTAATATTTGATGCCAAAGACAGATGCACATTTAGATCAGCTGCCTGGAGGCGGGAGTCCAATCCAGACCTGTGTTTTGTGTCTTCAAACGAAAACCTCAAACCACTAGCAACCACACGCAGAGTTCTACCTGATTTCCCACATAGTCAGCACCACCCAGTTATTCAAGAAGTAGGCATACAAATCCCCCTGGTGAATTCCATTCCCCGTCCACGCTGGAACTTTCAGAAAGCTAACTGGTCTGAGTTCTCTATAAATCTTGATAAAGTCTTAGGGTGGATTCCTCCTTTAAGTAACAACTATGGAAGATTTGTTGGAGCAGTATTAAGCATAGCAAAAAAGTTTATTCCCAGAGGATACCGGAAGGAATATATTCCTGGCTGATCTGAAGTCAGTGAGAACTACCCCAAGACTCAGTCCTAGCTCCGCTATTATTCAGTCTCTATATAGCAGATATGCCAGACACCCAGTCCAGGAAGTTCGGCTATGCTGATGATTGGGTGTTAGCAACTGAACACAAACAAATCGAGGCCACTGAAGAAATATTAACGAAGGACTTATGTGCAATGTTTCAATACTTCCGTAAATGGGGACTTCAACCGAACCCTAATAAAACTGAATCCACGTGCTTTCATCTGAGCAACATCCTAGCCAACCATGAACTAAACATATATTTTGATGGAAAACGTGTGATTCATAACAAATACCCAAAGTACCTTGGAGTGACACTTGACAGAACACTGTCATTTAAACAACACCTAACAAACACTGCAGCCAAATTGAGGTCAAGAAATAACATCCTACAAAAACTGTGTGGTACAACATGGGCTTCCACTGCGTCTACCCTCCGATCAACTGCCCTAGGTCTTGTATACTCAGCAGCAGAATATTGCAGCCCTGTTTGGCTAAACATTAGTCACACGAAGCTAGTAGATGTTCAACTAAACCAAACTATGCGGATAATTACTGGTACAATCAAGTCCACACCAGTTTTCTGGCTACCTGTCCTGAGCCGTATTCCACCTCCTACGCTGAGAAGAAAGAATATCCTCCTGAGAGAATTTAACAAAATCTGTAACAACCAACAGCTGCCAATCCATGAGGACATACCTGCAATCCAAATCAATAGACTCCGCTCCAGACACCCTGCAATCAGAACAGCCAACAACCTGGCAGACCATAACTTCAATCTTCATGAAGCCTGGGCAGAAAATTGGTACACAAACACTCCACCACAGCTACATAGTTTTCTCCATAGTAACAACAATCCATGGGAACTTGATCTGCCCCGTAGGACATGGTGTACACTGAACAGGATACGCACCAACCATGGGAGATGTGGTGATCTACTATACAAATGGGGAAAGATCACCTCTCCAGAGTGCACGTGTGGCTTCCAGTGTCAGACCATCAAGCATATAGTTGAAGAGTGCCCTCAGAACTTATATCCTGGAAACCACTTTGACTTTTTGTTTTCTACAGCAAATGTGTTAAACTATGTAAATAATATGTCTGTAAATTTGTAAATTATGGTTATATTTTCTTTGTGTTCCAAAAAGAGATGTGTAATTGCCATACGATTAATAATAATAATATGGACTTGATGTCCATCCACCTAGGCTAAAGTAAAGAAAGACATTCCTCCAAACAACGATATCCATTCCTTCCTCAGCTGAAGCTAGCCGAATTGAACTTTGGAAAACAAAATCACCGGGAGGATCGTGGGAAATGAAGGAGAAGCCGGCAGCAGGTTACCATCTACAATACGGATCTTGGAAGACGCTAAACATACTGAGAACTGGTGTGAGTAGGTGCAAAAACAATTTGAAGTGGGGATTCAGTCCTGAAGAACTTTGTAGATGTGGTGAAAGACAAGACCCTGAGCACCTTGTGAATACAGCATGTTATCAAGACCATGTGCTATGCAGGACTTGATAGAAGCTAATGACTGTGCCATTCTAACAGTTCAACACTGCGTGGAGAAATTAAATTCAGTGCAATTTATATTTGTATGTGTTTTGGACTCGGATAAATAAATAAATACATTGTCATTGCAGACCAGGGACGGTCATAATAATTCAAGACACGGGGATACGTTGCAAGCGTCACACATCCAATTAGTTTTTCGATCAGGCAGTGTTTTATTTCCTGCACAAAGCACTGAGAACATTAAGGCACACGCTCATCAATCACCAGCAGTGACGGGACAGTTCCATTTACACAACGGAGTTTGATAGTCGCGTGGAATTTAATGCTGTTAGGTTTGTAAACCTGCTTCAGTATTGCGTATATGTCAACCTCGATCCTCGGGGAGACTTCAATTATAAATAAATAAATTTATCAATCAATTTTGGACCGTTAAGCAATATTATAGAAAGCTTTCCGGTCGGGCAATACAAATTAGGCGGGAAAACAAGCATTGAAGCACCCTAACACCATAGAAATACAACGGCCGGCAAAAATTAATCGATCACTTAAAAAATTCAACATTACTTTCATTTATATCATAATTATGAACGCTGTAGGCCTAGTGCATAACTTACTGTTTATAGCATGGAAGTAAGGTTAATGCATTACCATTCTTCATGTCATTGTTCCACTTAACAAAAGCGATTCTTTGACATGATGCTGTTTCCCGCGGAAAGATGTGCGCGCCATCATTTTCGATCAGAGCCACTGCCCTGGCGACATCTTCAGGCCTTTCACAAGAACAACAGACTAACGTAAGTCACATTATGCCAACTTTTCAGGAGAGCATAAAAACTGTAAAAAATGAACTCTATGTCTGACTGCAGAGCTAATACTTGAATTAGCCAGCAAAAAACTATTGACATTATTACAGTTGTATATACTTAACCCCTTTATTGGTATTTCCTTTAGAATATTCAGTCAGGACTGGACTTACGTCTTTTTTGGCTGTACTTATAAAGTCGTTTTAGGACTTAAGACTGGACTTAGGTTATGTTGGCTGTATTAATATACTCTTTTCCGCTTAGTCTCTTCTTCCTTTTAAGGACTTGAGAGTATGTCTTACTCATGAACATTCCAGCCAGTGGACTTGCGTGTTAATGCATTGTTAAAGCTTCAGAACAACAATAACGTAAGTGGATTTAAGTTTGTCTTGCTCAATCATAGGTTGGGACTTACGTCCTTACAACCCTTAGTAAATACAAAACGCGATATTTCCCCGGACTTAAGTTGTTATGGCTTAATGTAGGATCAAATTCTACATACAATGATGTAATAACCTGAAAATCGTAATTTTTGGACCTACGTTCGTCTGGTTCTGAGGTACAGTACTGAGGATATGGCTGCTTTGATATTTTCCTCTGCTATAGTCCGGGACACCTTAAATAAGTTACTAGAAAACCAACATGGCCGCCACATCGGTGTGACCAACTTACATCATTCAACACCAAAAATTCACCAAATACTTCCATATAACAAGTAACCCAAAGGAAACTAAATAAGTAATGCAAAATTTAAGGAATATTAATACTTACTCAAGGCTTTTCCAGTTTTGCTGAGGAGCTATAGATGAACTTGTGATTTTCGTTTCTTCTCACACATTTTTTTATAGTATCTTTTTAATAATGTAATAATAAGTTCAAAGGCGATGGTTTTATATTTTTAGGATGAATGATCAGGAAAGGAGAAATAAAATGGTACATATTTGCAGATTATTACTATTCAATATATCTTTATTTCTGTAAGTGCTCATTCCTTGCGTACAAAGACCTTCGTGGAGACAGGATCTAGAAACATCCCTTTTGACATGCAAGATAATAAAGGCGTTTTCAATGCTTAGGCCTGAATCCACTCTAAGTAGTCTTGGATTTTAGGGGCAATTCTGAAAAAAAAAAAAAGGAAAAGAATAATTCTAAATTAATATACACTCCATGAAATGAGAGGAGATCATGATAAAACTCCTAAAGACATCAGGTGTTGTGTTATTAAAACGAGGATTCTATCTCTTGAGAGCTTTGCCAATATTACAGACCAGTGCAACTATTGACGACAGTCGAAACGATGAATGGTATGACAATCAACAGCATCAGCAGCTTTCAGGTAGAGTTCATTAGAAAGCTAACTATTGCAATGGGTGCCATGTTTCGACCTCCGGAAAATTTCGACATATCTTCGCGTTTCACATCCCCTAGACCCCAAAACCACCGTCAGTTCAAAAGTTTATATATAATTTATGTATATATATATATATATATCACTTTCTTGTGGACACGATAACAACCGCAATTTTGCACCAATCACTTTTAAATTTTTACATAATATGTATCCCTATAAAATCACGGTCGAGTTCGTAAATGGGCACAATCGGTCGACGGGGGTGAATATGGGGGGCTTTTTTCGAAAAAGTGAAATATCGCTATAACTCTCTTAATATTTGAAATATCGAATCCACTTAAAGTTCATACCATGTGTCGGGTAGGGTCCAAAAATTTATGTTTGAAACGGTTTTTGATAGCACCAACCATTGACCAAAGGGGTGAGAAAAAGTGGGGTTTTCGGGAAACATTAATCATATCTCTCTTAATAGGCACAATATCAAAACCGTACAAAATGGACAATATTCCTAAAACTTTTGTCTGAAAGAATTTTTGATATGACCCACCATTACGCCAAGGGATGAGAAAAATAATTTCGGAATTATAAGAAAATGCCAAGAGCCATCAGAGGTTGCCATGACAACACTACTAAATTGATGAGGGATGAGCCATCAGACGTTGCCATGACAACGCACTCGCAAGATAACACATTCAGTTTTCCATCCGACTAAGTGAGAAGCGGCTTCGGTGACTTAATTGGTAGCATGCTGGACTTCTATGCCCAAGGTCGCGGGTTCAAAGCCGGCCGAAGTCGTCGGATTTTCTAAGAGCGCTAAAAATCCCTCAGTGTGCTTTCCTTTGGAGGAGAAGTTCCAACGTTCGTTGCGAGTGGTTGGTTGCGGTGACATCTAGTAGCCAAGTTCACCGCTAGATGTCGTTGACGGTAGTATTTGGTAGCAACATTAGGAACTACTGCTTGAAATTGACCGTCTGCAGTCCTTACCTGAATTACAGACTAATACAGCCATCACAATTCACATCTTTTATCAGACTGATTCTACACTCACCCCAAGTACACGGGGTTACATGACCGCGTTGTCGCAGCCCCGAAACTGAGGAACCAACCAAAATCTCTGCGGGAGATAAAGTTTTGCGTGAAGAAGTAACAGACCGTTACATAGTTACACATCAGTGTCGAAACCTTGCATAAGGACAGTGTGTCCACAAGTATAAAAATGGACCCCAAATGACAAGAAGGTTACCGTCCCCATAAGACAATAAAATGTTTATAATATGCATAAAATGATGAAAAGCAAAGTTAATTATGCTCCAATTATAAACAACTTCCTCGCAATAAATGAGGTCTGATCTTTCTACAAAAACCTGCATATTCTGCCAATTTTCGCCTATCCCCAAGTTTGCCCGGTGAAATCTACCTCCGCCTTCCGGCGTGCCGACAGGACTTTTTTTAAAATACTGTTGAACCTCTTACTCATACTTTAACTGGCTTGAAGCTGGTAACTTGCCTCTTAATTATGCAACATTCTATTAAGGAAAAATTAGCAAAACAGAAAGGGTGGGGGGAAGAAAAAAAAGGCCCAAGTATAAAGTATGAACATAACGAATAGAATAAGAAGTGATATCACTGGCCTAGTACGCCCGGTCCGCCGCAGCGCAGCGCTGGCTCCGATCTGCGATGTAAGTTAGCATTGGCGCTTACGAGACTTTTAAAACCTTGCGACCTGTTTTACAAGTTAAAACACCGCAAGATATCCTCATAGGCGCCAATAAGTTCGACATCTCCACTTTTTTACTGTGCCCAATTATAATTTAATAAGTCGTCTCCTGTAATGGTCCAGTTTCGACAATAAGCGAAGACAGAGAGCAAGTTCAAAATGCAATCAGTGTTGCCAGCTATCTGTAAAAAAATAAAAAATAAAAAAATAGAAACGGAAAAATTAACCTCGCTATCAGAAAGGATTTCTTCACATTGTTACACATTTTACATTCCCTTAACAGACTTGCAACACAGAAAAAAAAAGCCGTACGAACGCAACTTTCAACTTTACCGTAGATTACTATAAAATTCAATAATCATAAATTTCACTCCACAACACCAAAATCAGTAAACTACCATCATTTCAGAAGAACTTAACATTAAACAGACATAGAAGGCATAGCCATGGCCCCCTGCTGTACTATTGAAAGCGCGCGCATAGTGCATACGAGGGCTGTTTTTTATTTTTTTCAAGTTCCGATGGACTCTATAAAAATAACAGAGTGACATATCAGACTGATTTTACCACTAAATGTTTGCTTGTTTTATTCTTATGTCTCAATATAATCCAAAACGATTGATACATTTGTCGTGTCGTTACACCAGCTTTCCAATGCCCTCTGCCGCCACTGAGGTGGGTTCGTCTGGAGAGTCTCCTGAAGTGTTTCCTTTCTTGCGAGGCGTTGCCGCCCAACCATACCTTCAATTCTCGAAAAAGGTGAAAATCATTCAGTGCTGGTTTGGACTAAACGGCAGATTGTTCAAAACTTCACACTTGAATTCTTTGTAAAAGTCTATCGTAACGTTGGCACAGTGCGGTCGTGAATGATTTTCACCCTTTACGAGAATTGAAGGTCTGGTTGGGCGGCAACGCCTCGCCAAAAAGGAAACACTTCAGGAGACTCTCCAGACGAACCCACCTCAGTGGCGGCAGAGGGCATTGGAAAGCTGGTGTAACGACACGACAAATGTTTCACTCGTTTTGGATTATGTTGAGACATAAGAATAAAACAAGCAAACATTTAGTGGTAAAATCAGTCTGATATGTCACTCTGTTATTTTTATACAGTCCATCGGAACTTGAAAAAAATAAAAAACACCCCTCGTATGCACTATGCGCGCGCTTTCAATAGTACAGCAGGGGGCCATGGCGCGCCACAAGCTCGGCCAAGGCCACCGCACCAGCGAATAACAAAACTGCCGCTTGTTGTTCTTACTTTATATGAAAGACCCTGTATATGTGCTTTATGTTATAATGTCTGGGTAATTATAAAACAAGAAATATAATAAAACCCAACCTTCGCGAGATTTGAACCATGGCTTCATGAATAAGAGTAATGCATTATGACAACTCGACCAACTATTTGAATGTGGTAAGTAGCAGGTTCAGGAAATACCGCAATGATAAGGAAAATCTTTAGCTTACGAGGGAAGGTACGAAGTCTGACCACGAATTTCGACTTTATTTGTACATAGTCCTGAAGGTCATTTTACGCTGAAACAGGTAGTGGAGGTCTAATTTTTCGCTGATCTTTTTAAGGAGCCACTTGGGAGGCCCAAGTTGGCGGTGTGCGCTCTGAATTGTACAGTACATGCCGGCACACGTCAGCGCGCACAGCCAGCGGCTGACTTGCCTCGCCTTCCCTCCACCCTCGTTCAGTTCTCCACTATCACCCACCACATAGGCTACGGTTGCCTACAGTGGAACTGCGAGTCGTTTTCTATACGGTCACGTTCTCCACGACTGATGGCTATTCCACATACAGGCGATCGCATTGGAGTCTTTGCGTTATAATGACCGCTTGCAACATTATTGTAGCTCTTATTAATGCCTACGGTGTTCAGGAAGCTACAGAGCTTTCTGATAAAGAGCAAATAATGTTCATATAAATAATGACAACGTTTGATGCAATTATGGAAAAGAGTTGTTTTGCGACTCCTACTTGACAAACCTTAAAAGGCGTTTGAAAATTCGGTACCGAAAAGTAACCAAACTCTTCGGTAAAACGTTTAAAACAGACGAAGAAGTACCATATGAAGAGGCTAAAATGTTTGTTTAAATTCATTATTGAATTGCCAGAAGAGAAAGAGATCCCGGACGCCAATATCTGGAATTCGGACCAGTCCCAATTCGAGTGCGAAATGGCAACATAGAGAAGTTATGATTTCCGTGGTGTGAAAGACGTTCTTGCTACACCCGTTTGCCGAAATAGTTCTACGCACACCCACACAGTGCAATATCACATTTCTAAAGCCGGAGAAATGGGACATTTGTTCTTGATCGTTTTCAAAGAAATTAATGGAAAGTTTGGACCTAGGGTACAAGAAAGTATCAACGCCTACATGGATGTCTTTAAATATGTCGTCATTGATTGTCCATCTTCCGGGAAAATGTGGAAAGGGCATGTACTGCACGTGCCTGGTTCCAAGGCATTTTCCAACCGCAATTACAAGACGACGCACGAAATCTTCTTCTCCTAGATTCATTCAGTGGCCAGGGCAAAAATGCACAGCTTGAATCTCTGACGAACAAACAAGAACAAATTGAATGCATACCGAAAGGAACTACATATCTTTGCCAGCCGTGTGATCTTGGACTCTTCCGACAACTAAAATGTTCAGTCTGTCGAATGGAAAACATTTGCCAAGTGAGGAATTTCCACGGCCAGTCAAAATTAAAACCCGACAACAGACTTTTCTTTATAACTAGTCAAATGCTAGCGCATAACCGATTACAAGCTGATTGTTTCGTACCAATGCTGAAATATGCTTGGAAAGCGGGTGGTTATTCCATTACTGACAATATACCACAATATATCTCAAACTAATTTCCATGATTTGACTGATAAAGAAGTATGCTGGAATTGATTGTACCAATTTCTCTTTTATAATGATTTTCTTGCGTTTTTTATTCACATTTTGTGTTAGATTTTCACTATCACGCCATGAACAATGCACCCATGCCAGACTGTGTTAGAATGAAGGCATTTCTTGAACAATTTGAACGGCTTGATGATGATGGAGATGATATGTGATGATTTGTAAACCATTGTTTTTGTTTCTATATTACACAGTGAATTCATCTTTGTAAATAAAATATCCAAACTAATGTCAGTTTTAACCCTCCATCCCATGTACACAACTGTAAGCAGCCGTTTGTGGTGGGTGATGGTGGAGAACCGAACGAGGGTAGAGGGAAGGCGAGACTAGACAGCTGCTGGCTGTGCGCGCTGACGTGTGCAGAACAATATGCCACGCATAGTACAAATTAAAAGAAGCATTCAACGAAGCATATGTTTATAAGAAGCTTGATATTAGCTCCATATTCGAGAAGAAGTAGGCCTAAGTTACAATATCCTTACCTGGATGTAATTTGGAATATATAAACCTTGCAATGGATTCGTTAGCAAAATCATCTATTCCAGTTACAGTAAACACATGCTTTCGATGTTTGCCTGGTGTAAAAAGGAGATCCCCCTTCCTAGACTGTAATATGACCTTCTGGACAGCAGAAAATACATGCTGTAATAACATTACAAGTACCATAGATTAAAATTTCACAAATATAACATGATATTGTTTTAGATCCCTTAGTTAGGGGTAGTTGGATCTAGAACGGATGTGTTATTGTGTTAATTTATAAGGGGGTGCCTAAAAGGGGGTAGCTTCCCGTAGCTGGGTAAGCTGACCAGTGTAGAGTGTTGTTTAGTGTTAGGATGCTAGGGGGTGCTCCTATAAAAGACGTAGGTGTATTTCAGGGGATGGAACTTTGTGTACAGGTTAACGTCCTGGCCGCTCAGCTGGTTGGAGTTATATAACTGACGTGCGCGCGTCAGCGATGTTGCGGCTCGATGCTCTGGCAGTCGGGCCGCTGCGTGAAGTGCAAGGAAGCTTGCGCTAGCAACTATTTGGCTACTGTATGTCACGTCTAATCGTGACGGGAGTCAGGAAGGACTTTAGGACGTAAAGAGGCGTGTAAACAGTAAGACAAGTGTAGTATACTGACCAAGTATTTATTGGTCAGTTAATATGAAATTATGAGTCCCTTTTAGGGGAATGTAATGAATCTTATAAGTGTAAGTGTACAAGTCTGTGAGGTAGGTCACAAAATATAGGAACTCTGAACACTGCTGACTCACCTGATGATAACGGCTAGGGCCATCGGCGGACGCACTGTATAACTGGTAATTGAGAAAGTCGTCCTCCTTAAGGCCTCTTCTTATAGTCTTCGGTGTTGTGCCGTCAGCATTCCGCTGGCATAGATGCCCCAGTTAATTATGTGTAGCTGTTTGTGGTGTGATGCAAGTATTTTGCAAGCTTTCCAGGCTGGTTAGTTGCCCTTGCGGTCTTAAAGATGTTGTTCTGGACTTACGAGATTTGCCAGTTAGGGGTGGTTTAAATAGATGATGGGGGGATGGCCTCCAGGGGGTGCAGACCCCTGGGGGACTGTACAAGCCTCTTCCCCTATTTAGTTCGCGTCCCCGCGAACGGGAACGGAACTTGAGGTTGGGATGTCGATGTAGCAGTTTGTTCTTGAGTCTTCCTTGTATCTCCTGTTGGTGTCTTCTTCGTCGTCGTATAGATGTGGTGATGTCGTGCTGATGTATAGGTGTGAGATCAGCTCGTGTTCAGAGGGGTGGGTTATGGGATATACATATATATATATATGACATTGACATTGACATTGACATTGTAAAAATTGACATTGACATATTGAAAGTTTCAGAGAAAAAAAAATACAAGGTTTTGATAATTATGCGATATATTGTTGTGCAGGGAGGAAAAAAACCCAGGGCTGGACGGATGATTGTGCCGCCCGCTCTATCTGAGGGAAAAATTGCTCCCTGCAATGAGAAAGATAGAAGAAATAGAAAAAAATGGGTGTTCCAGGGTATAAGTTAAGGGAAATATTTAAAATGTGTTTATTGATTTGGGATAAAACGGAACACCCTTACAAGTGAGGAAATTAGAAGAAAGGAAATGAAAGAAAAACAAATCATAAACATGGTGTACATGTGCTCTTAAAAAGAGTATACCGTTTAATGTGTTATATTGAGATGTGCATGTATTAATGTATTAACGTTGAGGAATATCATTTATCACCTCCGTAGACAATGTGGGGGTGCGAGGTATTATTTATATGTTTATATTAGAATGATTGCCCGTGGGCGCATTAATGTATGTTAAGTTACCCTTTTACAATTATGAATTACAATTATCTTATATCTAGCTTAAGCGCGCTAATTTTCTATGCTCCTAGTTTATATGTTACCTCGCGTGCACGCTACTCCTTTGTACGTATGCGCCGTCTCACGGCTAATCCTGTACGGCCACTTCCTGGTATGGTTTAGTGGTCGTACCGCTTGAAATGTATCCTTATCTGTGAAGCATTCCCTGTGGGTGAATGCCTTCACACTTGACAATGAGAGTCGCCGCCACAAGTCGGTTGCGCCCTCATTGCCGTATTTTGCGCCGCATTTTTGACGCCTTATGTTTTTCTTGTTTACGTTGATCTGCCAGCGAGCCTGATACCCCACAGGTATCAGCCCTGCTGTGCAGATTTTTGTTGTGTAGCTGTAAAAAATGTGGTGAGTATGTGAGTGAGGATGAATACGAATAGTAATACAAATTAATGCGCAAAGGTGGAATACAGTAATATGATAACACAAATAGTATGCTGCTGCTATATGGCAGCGAAATTATAGTCACCAGTGCCATATTCCTGGTGACGATGCCTGAAAAAAATGGAGAGGTTTAGGAAACATATAAATATTGCATATTTTCTATGCCGCTTCCTGTGGCAGTGTGTCCACAGTCTGAAGCTCGTTTCCCCTGTGAAAAAAATGGCATGATTAGTGTTATTTGATGTATGCCCGGGCTTACCCTATACGGTGCCGTAATGTCGTTTCTTATGCTGAAGGTGTTTATATAACCTAATTAATCTAGTTAATCTACTTAATGTATCACCTTGATATTATTCATATTACTATGTTGTCCTACCGTGTTGTCGGCCTTGCCCCGGTAGCGGAGTTTTGGTTACCGGGTGCCGATATATTCTACCTCAATTATACTTATTTTAATATATTATAATGTATTATCGGATTTACCCTGATGACGGGTTTGTCGGCCATCAGGCGCCGAGCGGCGTTATCTTAACACTATTTATCTAACTAATGGTAGAAAAAAAATGATTGCTATTACTAAGCCGAATGGGTGGCCGAAATGTGCTGTGCTATTATTTAGCATCAGCGGTTAGTGAATTTGCTTAATCCTAAGTTGCGTACCAAAGTGCACTGTCTTACAGCTAGAATTTTGATGGCATGCAATGTATAGGGTGGTATTGGGATTACGGGTGCCTCCTAGGGCTTACCTGCGCCTTTAATTCCTGCCGCTCCTTCCGGAGCATAGGGCCTTGGCGAAATTTCTCCACGCAGTACGGTTCCTGGCCATTCTCTTCACTTGACTCCAGTTCTTGTCCACCTCTGCAATTTCATTTTCGATCGTCCTCTTCCATGTCTTCTTAGGTCGACCTCGCTTCCTGGCGCCTTGAGGATTCCAGTCTAGCGCCGCCTTCTCAATAGCTCCGTCCGGCTTCCTTAGTGTGTGACCAATCCAGCGCCATTTCCTCTCCTTGATCTGGATGCTAATCGGTTGTTGATTGGTGATGGTCCAAAGATCTTCATTTGAGATTATGTCCGGCCACCTCACATTCATGATGCGACGCAGACATCTGTTAATGAACACCTGTAGCTGGTTGTTGATCGGTTTTGTGACTTTCCATGTTTCACAGCCGTAGAGAAGAATCGACTTTACGTTGCTATTGAAAAGGCGGAGCTTGGTCTTCCTGGAAATGTTTCCATTTCTCCAGATGGGGTAGAGCTGGACAAAGGCACCATTTGCCTTCCTGATACGGCTTCGAACATCTTCCTCTGCTCCCCCATCATTTGTGACTATACTTCCAAGGTAGAGGAAGGACTCAACTCGCTCAATGTCCTTTCCGTTGACTGTCAAACTAGTCGTGATGTCAGAATTTATCCTCATCTCTTTGGTCTTGTTGGTGTTGATCATCAGTCCTGCACGTTCTGCTTCTCTCTGCAACCTCCCCAGCTTATCTTCTATGTCTCGGTACCGTTGTGCCATAAGACAAATGTCGTCTGCGAAATCCAGATCTTCAAGCCTGTCATTTATACCCCACTGAATACCCCTCTTCCGTCCTCCCATTACCTTCTTCATCACACTATCCAGGACCAACAGGAACAGAGTGGGGGAAAGGACACACCCCTGTCTCACTCCGGAACTGACCTTTATCTTTTCTGTTAATTTGCCTTCGTGAAGAACCTGGCACTCATACCCTTCGTACATCTCTTCCATGATTCTGATGATCTTTGTTGGAATTTTATATTCCTCGAGGGTCTTCCACATGATTCTTTGATTTACGGAGTCGAAGGCTTTCTCGAAGTCAACAAATGTGAGGTAAAGGGTATTCCGCCACTCCACACTCTGCTCCAGAATGATTCGGAGGGTGTTGATGAGATCCACACAGCTGCGATGTTGTCGAAATCCAGCCTGTTCCTTCCGAAGCCTTTTTTCTACGCAGTCTTTTATACGATTCAGGATGACTCTCGCCAGCACTTTGCTTGGAATGGACAGCAAGGTGATACCCCTCCAGTTGTTACAGTTTGTGGTGTCCCCTTTCTTCGGCAACTTGACTATCAAACCTGCGCCTTTGACTGTTCGAAATACGCGAGCATGCGTATAGTACCCAGGGACCTTCGCCCAATTTGCAGTGTGGTGTCGGTAATCCGAGTGACTACGCATGCAGATTGTGGTTTGGGCACTACGTTTCGTGCTCAACACGGCTCCTCCATTGGACCCGTACGTATAGTAGTTTGGAATTACCTTGCGCCTAGGAGGAGTTACCCCTACCTATTGACCTCCCTTGTACATTTTCCGCGTCTACGTGTTTCAAAACTGTTTCAACTGTACGGTAAAAAATCTTACTGGTATTGTGGTAATTGTAGATGGCGAGATTTTCAGCAGGGTTGGCGAAACTGTGCTCACACAAAAGACAACTTAACTTCAAGAAATTCAACCACAAACCAACATGCGAGTAGGCATAGGGGATGGATGTTAACGTTGGCTACCCTTTTTTTATTAGTAACTTATTTAAGGTGTCCCGGACTATAACAAGTGGCAAAAGGAAAAGGAATAAAACATTGCATTGTTGACGATAGCGATGGCGCGCACATCTTTCCGCGGGAAACAGCATCGTGTCAAAGATTCGCTATTGTTAAGTGAAACGATGACATGAAGAATAGTAATGCATCCAGTAAGTTATGAGTAGGCCTGGAGCGTTCATACTGTATTTATGATTTGAATGAAAGTAATGTTGAATAATTCAAGTGATCGCTTTTTGCCGGTCAGTGTGTTACATGAGCTGTTTATCAGCAAGTAACACGCTTTATGATTGTACAAGCATTGCGCGTTGCCGGTGTTCTCTACGTGCAGTATATTTACCGACGAGCGTTCAGTGAAGAAGCAGTAAGCCGAACCAATGGTAGTGGACAGACAGCGTCCATTACCTCGTCCCTTCCAGCTAATACGAGATATCGATCTCAAAGAAGAAATAGTCTACCTTGGAGTTCGCATTTCCACTAAGGCATGCGTGCACAACCCGCGGCCCGCTGGCCACTTGCGGCCCCAAAGTCAGCTTATGTGGCCCGCGGATAAATGGTTTATATATATATTGTGAATGGTGAGATTATTGTAGGCCCTGGTTGAAATAATAAAATTATAAAATTGTTTCGTTAAAAACAAATTAAAAAATTAACAATTGTTGGGCAAATTTTAAGTTCTGCTTAACCAGACTGCGGCAAGGTTCAGACTGACTGTGGAGTCACTGTTGAAATACAAGTGGATGTGAGCACGTGACTGACACCGACCGCCAAGCATCACTACTACTTGATTTGATGGTCAGTTTGACGATATATTGATTTTCATTTTTTACATACTTTGATGTTAAGTTTTTTTTTTTGTAAAAATAAAATTTTTACAACTTTGTGATACTATTATTTTGTTTTATACACCCCTAAACCTTTTCGAATTAGGAGTAAGTTGATTGTAAATTGTTAACTTAGTAACGCAATTTGCCAAAAAACTTCAAAAATGGATTTAAACCATTTAGAGGACACAGTGGATTTGATTTTTGCTGTAAGGCAGTTACAAGAACAGCACTATGAGTATGGAACAGATCTACTGATGGCCTTCCTGGACATTGAGAAAGCATATGACAGTGTATGCAGAAACAAAGTATGGAAGTCCCTGGAGGATAGAGGAGTAGAAAAATGGACTATAAGGAGGATAAAGGAGATGTACAAGGGAAGCGTGAGCTGTGTGAAAGTGGGAGGAGAGAGATCGGACTGGGTGGAACAGAGAAACGGCCTGAAACAAGGAAGTGCACTGGCACCGTTACTTTTCATTGTGGTGATGGATGACATAATGACCCGAGTGGCACAAGTAATTGGGGAAGGAAAGATGAAAGCAATGGTGTTAGCGGATGATTTGGGGAAACAAGGAGGAGGAGGTACAGGAACAGTTGGACGTGTAGGAAGGAATAATACAAGGATAAAGGATGAAATTTAGCATAAATAAGAGTGAGATGGTGATCACAACAAGGAAGAAGGAAAGAACCACAACGGGAATAACAATTGGTGGGGAACAGCTGAAGAAAGTGGAGAGTTTCAAGTATCTGGGAAGCCTGATACAAGATAATGGAAGAAACGATAGAGAAATAAATGAGCGGGGAAGACAGGCAGAAGCATTTCGGAGGAGTGTGAGAAGCATGTTATGGAGCAAGGATGTCCCTCAGAACAGCAAAAAGATCATATATCGGACGTACTATGTCCCTATGCCACGGAGACCTGGGTTATGAAAGGAAGGGAGAAGAGCAAAATACAGGCCAGTGAGATGAGGTTCTTGGGAAGCAGTATTGGAGCTACAAAGATGGACAGAATAAGAAATGAGAGGACCAGAGAATTAATGAAGGAGGAACCATTACAGGATGGTATAGAGAAATCTAGACTTAGATGGTATGGACATGTAAAACGAATGGAGGAGAAGAGGATACCCAGGATAGTACACGAGACGAAGTGGGAAGGAAACAGACCGAGAGACAGGTGGCTGAAGGGGGTGGAAGAAAGCGTGAAGAAGAGAGGAGAAGACTGGACAAGGGTGGAGGCTGAGAGATGGTGGGAAGACAGAAGACGTTGGAGAGGCTTGTGTTCCAAACAGACCCGGCCAGTGGCTGGAAACTCTGCAAGATGATGATGATGAGAGGACACAAAAATGGTATTGAAACACATCTTTTGTCTGCTGGTAAAATATGTTATTCAGATAATAGTACAATTAGCTTCAGCGGTGGGGCTTGGCGAATGGCTAACTTGTGGCCCGCCACTTGTTATGTACAAATAAACTTGGCCCCCACTTATAAAAAGGTTGTGCACCCCTGCGATTAAGGAACACTGTGAAGGAGAAATTAAAAGAACAATTGGTATGGCTGAGAAAGCACTGATCATATCACCCAGGAAACAAAGAAGCGACTGGTTCCTATCGTCACGTTCTGGACCATAAATGCTGCATGCCGTAGGAGAATCGAAGCCTTCGAGATGACGTGTTATCGAAGAAAGCTACGAATATCGTCGGTAGCAAGAAGGACATATGAATCTATTCTGAAGGAGCTAAGGATTGTTCCAAAAGCAGGCTTATTACTGCTAAACATCCAAAGGTAAATGTTGAGATTGTTCGGCCATGTCATCCGGCGAGACGGCATTGACAAGTGTATCATCCAGGGTAAAGTTGACGGGAAACGGCTGAGGGGACGCGCCCTTGACCCGATAAAGAGTCTGAGTAATCTGCCAGCTCGAAAGTGCCGAGGGGTTAGAGACAACAGTTTGCGAGAATTTTATCCTGAATGGGGTATTTAACGATGCACAGAAACGCGCCGCCATCAAACCGCCACATATTCATAGAATTCTTGTAGCCAAGACTGGAGATCATTTTCCCTCCTAAAGATCATGTTTCGCTTGTTAAATGAACACACCCTTACAAAACATGGCGGTACGTTGTGATCGAGTTTTAAATTGCAGAGCAATTACACAAAGAGTAAGCGTATTAATGAGCCCGCTTTCTCAAATGAAAGAGCAATTTATATTCAAACAAGATGCACCATTAGTAACTTGACAGCCTACTTTACTACAGTGTGGTTCTTTTGCCAGCTACCTTCCGCCAGCCAACCAAACTCGAGCCGCAAATTGCGCGGAGGTAGAAAGTGTGACAGAGTACATTAATTAAAGGTAAATTCTAGGGGTCTTCAGTACTAAAAATTTGGGTTCGGTACGGTTCGGTAAAAGAAATTGTACTTCGTTTCTCGGTACAAAATCGGTTCGGTACAGCTCGGCTGATTTTCACACGCTAACCTAGAGTAATTTGCAAACCATTAACAAAAAAGTAACACATGAGTTCTAAAGATAATTAACTAAACCAAATATTTGCCAAATAGCACAGTTTTTTTTTAATACAGAAAAAATATACAGCTAATAATCTCATACAATGTTCCATTAACTTTCAAACTTGCCCTTTTAGGGTGAAGTAAGGCGGGCTATAAACATTGACATCCATTGTGTTGTCTTTTGACAATAAATCTTGTCCCATCGGCTTGATCGCCTTTAAAGTGATCACTGGTGGTCGGTATTTCAGGGAACCCCCAGATCACTACGGTATTTATGTCTCTTGTACCGAACCGAACTTTTTGCCGAGTTTTTTTATCGTCTCGAACCGAGGTCGGTCATTTTCTTTGTACTGTACCGTAACCGAAAAATCGGTGCACCGTCGACCCCTAGTAAATACACTAGCAAATCATGATTAAAGATGGTATATTGGCTTTCACGGCCGGTGAATTAAAACTCAGCAATTCTTCTAGGTTTGTGTGGTGTCTTTTTGTGGGGCCGTGAAAGCCAATATACCATCTGTTTGGAAGCCTTCATAGGGAGGTTAAGACTGCTTGAGCTTTTAGTTCTCGCAGTCAAGTGGTGCAGTTGCACCTAATATAACGGGAGGTGGCGCGCAGTTCGTCACTCCTGTGGGGGTCCGGGCGGGGACACCAAGAGCCCGCCGATGAGCCAGCTTGGTGTCCTAGGCGAAACCCAACACAAGACACGGCACAAACCTAGAAGAATTGCTGAGTTTCATGATTAAAGAACTTACCTTTTCACAGAAGATGCTTAGAGTGTTATCCTACAGCTGACAGACAGCCGTTGTATCGTGTAAATAAATTAGCGTTTACAAGTTGTAATTCCCTTCCGTTGTGAGGGATATCTGCTCTCCAGAGTATGGGTGCAACTTTTGTTATTTGCCGCCCAGAGGACAGCTTGCATGTCGAATTTTGTTGTTCCTTGGAACGCTATGAAAGTCAAGGAGGTTAGATATCTAAGCTCCTTGACACTACAGCGCTTTCTAGTAGAGAAAGGAGGAACGTTTTGTGTTAGCGGAAAATCCTGTGGTTAATTTTGCCATTATGAACACGGCCTACTGAATTCAAATGGCTTCTTTAACATGCCAACAAATATAACATGCGTGCCGTGATTCTTATCACCATTCAAAAATCACTTACCACGGCCAGGATCGAACCTGCAAGCTTGTGGTTGGTAGTCCGACACGATAACCACTCACCCACCGTGGCAAGCAAAGATAAAACGCTTGTCTGTCAGCAGAAGGAGAACAATTGCGGTATCCATGTCTAGATTGAGCTGATTAAGTTAGTTATTGCTGTTTTGATGGGTGGAACTACGAGGTCATCTGTCCCTGAACTGATGTTGTATTGTTCCAGTACCACCCAGCAGTATCTCTGTGTTGGACGAGCACGGTAACCCTCTCCTCCGCCCGGAAGTTGGACCGTACACAGAGGGAGCCACAGCACGCATTACCTGTGTAGCATCGGGAGGTGAGTAGGATCACGTTTGGGCTCCCTTCAGTGGACACCTCAGGTATCTCTGTGTTGGACGAGCACGGTAACCCTCTCCTCCGCCCGGAAGTTGGACCGTATACAGGGGGAGCCACGGCACGCATTACCTGTGTAGCATCGGGAGGTGAGTAGGATCACGTTTGGGCTCCCTTCAGTGGACACCTCAGGTATCTCTGTGTTGGACGAGCACGGTAACCCTCCCCTCCGCCCGGAAGTTGCACCGTACACAGAGGGAGCCACAGCACGCATTACCTGTGTAGCATCGGGAGGTGAGTAGGATCACGTCTGGACTCCCTTTAGTGGACACCTCAGGTATCTCTGTGTTGGACGAGCACGGTAACCCCCTCCTCCGCCCGGAAGTTGGACCGTACACAGAGGGAGCCACAGCACGCATTACCTGTGTAGCATCGGGAGGTGAGTAGGATCACGTTTGGGCTCCCTTTAGTGGACACCTCAGGTATCTCTGTGTTGGACGAGCACGGTAACCCTCTCCTCCGCCCGGAAGTTGGTCCGTACACAGAGGGAGCCACAGCGCGCATTACCTGTGTAGCATCGGGAGGTGAGTAGGATCACGTTTGGGCTCCCTTCAGTGGACACCTCAGGTATCTCTGTGTTGGACGAGCATGGTAACCCTCTCCTACGCCCGGAAGTTGCACCGTACACAGAGGGAGCCACAGCACGCATTACCTGTGTAGCATCGGGAGGTGAGTAGGATCACGTTTGGGCTCCCTTCAGTGGACACCTCAGGTATCTCTGTGTTGGACGAGCACGGTAACCCTCCCCTCCGCCCGGAAGTTGCACCGTACACAGAGGGAGCCACAGCACGCATTACCTGTGTAGCATCGGGAGGTGAGTAGGATCACGTTTGGGCTCCCTTTAGTGGACACCTCAGGTATCTCTGTGTTGGACGAGCACGGTAACCCTCTCCTCCGCCCGGAAGTTAGACCGTACACAGAGGGAGCCATGGCACGCATTACCTGTGTAGCATCGGGAGGTGAGTAGGATCACGTCTGGACTCCCTTTAGTGGACACCTCAGGTATCTCTGTGTTGGACGAGCATGGTAACCCTCTCCTCCGCCCGGAAGTTAGACCGTACACAGAGGGAGCCATGGCACGCATTACCTGTGTAGCATCGGGAGGTGAGTAGGATCACGTCTGGACTCCCTTTAGTGGACACCTCAGGTATCTCTGTGTTGGACGAGCATGGTAACCCTCTCCTCCGCCCGGAAGTTGGACCGTACACAGAGGGAGCCATGGCACGCATTACCTGTGTAGCATCGGGAGGTGAGTAGGATCACGTCTGGACTCCCTTTAGTGGACACCTCAGGTATCTCTGTGTTGGACGAGCATGGTAACCCTCTCCTCCGCCCGGAAGTTGGACCGTACACAGAGGGAGCCACAGCACGCATTACCTGTGTAGCATCGGGAGGTGAGTAGGATCACGTTTGGACTCCCTTTAGTGGACACCTCAGATATCTCTGTGTTGGACGAGCACGGTAACCCTCTCATCCGCCCGGAAGTTGGACCGTACACAGAGGGAGCCATGGCACGCATTACCTGTGTAGCATCGGGAGGTGAGTAGGATCACGTTTGGGCTCCCTTTAGTGGACACCTCAGGTATCTCTGTGTTGGACGAGCACGGTAACCCTCTCCTACGCCCGGAAGTTGGACCTTACACAGAGGGAGCCATGGCGCGCATTACCTGTGTAGCATCGGGAGGTGAGTAGGATCACGTTTGGACTCCCTTTAGAGGACACCTCAAGTATCTCTGTGTTGGACGAGCACGGTAACCCTCTCCTCCACCCGGAAGTTGGACCGTACACAGAGGGAGCCACAGCACGCATTACCTGTGTAGCATCGGGAGGTGAGTAGGATCACGTTTGGACTCCCTTCAGTGGACACCTCAGGTATCTCTGTGTTGGACGAGCACGGTAACCCTCTCCTCCGCCCGGAAGTTGGACCGTACACAGAGGGAGCCATGGCGCGCATTACCTGTGTAGCATCGGGAGGTGAGTAGGATCACGTTTGGGCTCCCTTTAGTGGACACCTCAGGTATCTCTGTGTTGGACGAGCATGGTAACCCTCTCCTCCGCCCGGAAGTTGGACCGTACACAGAGGGAGCCACAGCACGCATTACCTGTGTAGCATCGGGAGGTGAGTAGGATCACGTTTGGGCTCCCTTTAGTGGACACCTCAGGTATCTCTGTGTTGGACGAGCATGGTAACCCTCTCCTCCGCCCGGAAGTTGGACCTTACACAGAGGGAGCCATGGCGCGCATTACCTGTGTAGCATCGGGAGGTGAGTAGGATCACGTTTGGACTCCCTTTAGAGGACACCTCAGGTATCTCTGTGTTGGACGAGCACGGTAACCCTCTCCTCCGCCCGGAAGTTGGACCGTACACAGAGGGAGCCACAGCACGCATTACCTGTGTAGCATCGGGAGGTGAGTAGGATCACGTCTGGGCTCCCTTTAGTGGACACCTCAGGTATCTCTGTGTTGGACGAGCACGGTAACCCTCTCCTACGCCCGGAAGTTGGACCGTACACAGAGGGAGCCACAGCACGCATTACCTGTGTAGCATCGGGAGGTGAGTAGGATCACGTTTGGGCTCCCTTGAGTGGACACCTCAGGTATCTCTGTGTTGGACGAGCATGGTAACCCTCTCCTCCGCCCGGAAGTTAGACCGTACACAGAGGGAGCCATGGCGCGCATTACCTGTGTAGCATCGGGAGGTGAGTAGGATCACGTCTGGACTCCCTTTAGTGGACACCTCAGGTATCCCTGTGTTGGACGAGCACGGTAACCCTCTCCTCCGCCCGGAAGTTGGACCGTACACAGAGGGAGCCACGGCACGCATTACCTGTGTAGCATCGGGAGGTGAGTAGGATCACGTCTGGGCTCCCTTTAGTGGACACCTCAGGTATCTCTGTGTTGGACGAGCACGGTAACCCTCTCCTACGCCCGGAAGTTGGACCGTACACAGAGGGAGCCACAGCACGCATTACCTGTGTAGCATCGGGAGGTGAGTAGGATCATGTTTGGGCTCCCTTTAGTGGACACCTCAGGTATCTCTGTGTTGGACGAGCATGGTAACTCTCTCCTCCGCCCGGAAGTTGGACCTTACACAGAGGGAGCCATGGTGCGCATTACATGTGTAGCATCGGGAGGTGAGTAGGATCACGTTTGGACTCCCTTCTGTGGACACCTCAGGTATCTCTGTGTTGGACGAGCACGGTAACCCTCTCCTCCGCCCGGAAGTTGGACCTTACACAGAGGGAGCCACAGCACGCATTACCTGTGTAGCATCGGGAGGTGAAGAGGATCACGTTTGGGCTCCCTTCAGTGGACACCTCAGGTATCTCTGTGTTGGACGAGCACGGTAACCCTCTCCTCCGCCCGGAAGTTGGACCGTACACAGAGGGAGCCATGGCGCGCATTACCTGTGTAGCATCGGGAGGTGAGTAGGATCACGTTTGGACTCCCTTCAGTGGACACCTCAGGTATCTCTGTGTTGGACGAGCATGGTAACCCTCTCCTCCGCCCGGAAGTTGGACCTTACACAGAGGGAGCCACAGCACGCATTACCTGTGTAGCATCGGGAGGTGAGTAGGATCACGTTTGGGCTCCCTTCAGTGGACACCTCAGGTATCTCTGTGTTGGACGAGCACGGTAACCCTCTCCTCCGCCCGGAAGTTGGACCTTACACAGAGGGAGCCACAGCACGCATTACCTGTGTAGCATCGGGAGGTGAGTATGATCACGTCTGGGCTCCCTTTAGTGGACACCTCAGGTATCTCTGTGTTGGACGAGCACGGTAACCCTCTCCTCCGCCCGGAAGTTGGTCCGTACACAGAGGGAGCCACGGCGCGCATTACCTGTGTAGCATCGGGAGGTGAGTAGGATCACGTTTGGTCTCCCTTCAGAGGACACCTCAGGTATCTCTGTGTTGGACGAGCACGGTAACCCTCTCCTCCGCCCGGAAGTTGGACCTTACACAGAGGGAGCCACAGCACGCATTACCTGTGTAGCATCGGGAGGTGAGTAGGATCACGTTTGGGCTCCCTTCAGTGGACACCTCAGGTATCTCTGTGTTGGACGAGCATGGTAACCCTCTCCTCCGCCCGGAAGTTGGACCGTACACAGAGGGAGCCACAGCGCGCATTACCTGTGTAGCATCGGGAGGTGAGTAGGATCATGTTTAGGCTCCCTTCAGTGGACACCTCAGGTATCTCTGTGTTGGACGAGCACGGTAACCCTCTCCTCCGCCCGGAAATTGGACCTTACACAGAGGGAGCCACAGCACGCATTACCTGTGTAGCATCGGGAGGTGAGTAGGATCACGTTTGGACTCCCTTTAGAGGACACCTCAGGTATCTCTGTGTTGGACGAGCATGGTAACCCTCTCCTCCGCCCGGAAGTTGTACCGTACACAGAGGGAGCCACAGCGCGCATTACCTGTGTAGCATCGGGAGGTGAGTAGGATCATGTTTAGGCTCCCTTCAGTGGACACCTCAGGTATCTCTGTGATGGACGAGCTCGGTAACCCGCTGCTCCGCCCGGAAGTTGGACCGTACTCAGAGGGAGCCACGGCACGCATTACCTGTGTAGCATCGGGAGGTGAGTAGGATCACGTTTGGGCTCCCTTTAGTGGACACCTCAGGTATCTCTGTGTTGGACGAGCACGGTAACCCTCTCCTCCGCCCGGAAGTTGGACCTTACACAGAGGGAGCCACAGCACGCATTACCTGTGTAGCATCGGGAGGTGAGTAGGATCACGTTTGGACTCCCTTCAGTGGACACCTCAGGTATCTCTGTGTTGGACGAGCATGGTAACCCTCTCCTCCGCCCGGAAGTTGGACCGTACACAGAGGGAGCCATGGCGCGCATTACCTGTGTAGCATCGGGAGGTGAGTAGGATCACGTTTGGACTCCCTTTAGTGGACACCTCAGGTATCTCTGTGTTGGACGAGCACGGTAACCCTCTCCTCCGCCCGGAAGTTGGTCCGTACACAGAGGGAGCCACAGCACGCATTACCTGTGTAGCATCGGGAGGTGAGTAGGATCACGTTTGGACTCCCTTTAGAGGACACCTCAGGTATCTCTGTGTTGGACGAGCACGGTAACCCTCTCCTCCGCCCGGAAGTTGGTCCGTACACAGAGGGAGCCACAGCACGCATTACCTGTGTAGCATCGGGAGGTGAGTAGGATCACGTTTGGACTCCCTTTAGAGGACACCTCAGGTATCTCTGTGTTGGACGAGTATGGTAACCCTGTCCTCCGCCCGGAAGTTGGTCCGTACACAGAGGGAGCCACAGCACGCATTACCTGTGTAGCATCGGGAGGTGAGTAGGATCACGTTTGGGCTCCCTTCAGTGGACACCTCAGGTATCTCTGTGTTGGACGAGCACGGTAACTCTCTCCTCCGCCCGGAAGTTGGACCGTACACAGAGGGAGCCATGGCGCGCATTACCTGTGTAGCATCGGGAGGTGAGTAGGATCACGTTTGGTCTCCCTTCAGAGGACACCTCAGGTATCTCTGTGTTGGACGAGCACGGTAACCCTGTCCTCCGCCCGGAAGTTGGACCGTACACAGAGGGAGCCATGGCGCGCATTACCTGTGTAGCATCGGGAGGTGAGTAGGATCACGTTTGGTCTCCCTTCAGAGGACACCTCAGGTATCTCTGTGTTGGACGAGCACGGTAACTCTCTCCTCCGCCCGGAAGTTGGACCGTACACAGAGGGAGCCATGGCGCGCATTACCTGTGTAGCATCGGGAGGTGAGTAGGATCACGTTTGGTCTCCCTTCAGAGGACACCTCAGGTATCTCTGTGTTGGACGAGCACGGTAACCCTCTCCTCCGCCCGGAAGTTGGACCTTACACAGAGGGAGCCACAGCACGCATTACCTGTGTAGCATCGGGAGGTGAGTAGGATCACGTTTGGGCTCCCTTTAGTGGACACCTCAGGTATCTCTGTGTTGGACGAGCACGGTAACCCTCTCCTCCGCCCGGAAGTTGGACCGTACACAGAGGGAGCCACAGCACGCATTACCTGTGTAGCATCGGGAGGTGAGTATGATCACGTCTGGACTCCCTTTAGTGGACACCTCAGGTATCTCTGTGTTGGACGAGCATGGTAACCCTCTCCTCCGCCCGGAAGTTGGACCGTACACAGAGGGAGCCACAGCACGCATTACCTGTGTAGCATCGGGAGGTGAGTAGGATCACGTTTGGGCTCCCTTCAGAGGACACCTCATGTATCTCTGTGTTGGACGAGCACGGTAACCCTCTCCTCCGCCCGGAAGTTGGACCGTACACAGAGGGAGCCATGGCGCGCATTACCTGTGTAGCATCGGGAGGTGAGTAGGATCATGTTTAGGCTCCCTTTAGTGGACACCTCATGTATCTCTGTGTTGGACGAGCATGGTAACCCTCTCCTCCGCCCGGAAGTTGGACCGTACACAGAGGGAGCCACAGCACGCATTACCTGTGTAGCATCGGGAGGTGAGTAGGATCACGTTTGGGCTCCCTTTAGTGGACACCTCAGGTATCTCTGTGTTGGACGAGCACGGTAACCCTCTCCTCCGCCCGGAAGTTGGACCGTACACAGAGGGAGCCACGGCACGCATTACCTGTGTAGCATCGGGAGGTGAGTAGGATCACGTTTGGGCTCCCTTTAGTGGACACCTCAGGTATCTCTGTGTTGGACGAGCATGGTAACCCTCTCCTACGCCCGGAAGTTGGACCGTACACAGAGGGAGCCACAGCACGCATTACCTGTGTAGCATCGGGAGGTGAGTAGGATCACGTTTGGGCTCCCTTTAGTGGACACCTCAGGTATCTCTGTGTTGGACGAGCACGGTAACCCTCTCCTCCGCCCGGAAGTTGGACCGTACACAGAGGGAGCCATGGCGCGCATTACCTGTGTAGCATCGGGAGGTGAGTAGGATCACGTTTGGGCTCCCTTCAGTGGACACCTCAGGTATCTCTGTGTTGGACGAGCGTGGTAACCCTCTCCTCCGCCCGGAAGTTGGACCTTACACAGAGGGAGCCACAGCACGCATTACCTGTGTAGCATCGGGAGGTGAGTAGGATCACGTTTGGACTCCCTTCAGTGGACACCTCAGGTATCTCTGTGTTGGACGAGCACGGTAACCCTCTCCTCCGCCCGGAAGTTGGACCGTACACAGAGGGAGCCACAGCACGCATTACCTGTGTAGCATCGGGAGGTGAGTAGGATCATGTTTGGGCTCCCTTTAGTGGACACCTCAGGTATCTCTGTGTTGGACGAGCACGGTAACCCTCTCATCCGCCCGGAAGTTGGACCGTACTCAGAGGGAGCCACAGCACGCATTACCTGTGTAGCATCGGGAGGTGAGTAGGATCACGTTTGGGCTCCCTTTAGTGGACACCTCAGGTATCTCTGTGTTGGACGAGCACGGTAACCCTCTCATCCGCCCGGAAGTTGGACCGTACTCAGAGGGAGCCATGGCGCGCATTACCTGTGTAGCATCGGGAGGTGAGTATGATCACGTCTGGGCTCCCTTTAGTGGACACCTCAGGTATCTCTGTGTTGGACGAGCATGGTAACCCTGTCCTCCGCCCGGAAGTTGGACCGTACACAGAGGGAGCCATGGCACGCATTACCTGTGTAGCATCGGGAGGTGAGTAGGGTCACGTTTGGGCTCCCTTTAGTGGACACCTCAGGTATCTCTGTGTTGGACGAGCACGGTAACCCTCTCCTACGCCCGGAAGTTGGACCGTACACAGAGGGAGCCACAGCACGCATTACCTGTGTAGCATCGGGAGGTGAGTATGATCACGTCTGGGCTCCCTTCAGAGGACACCTCAGGTATCTCTGTGTTGGACGAGCACGGTAACCCTCTCCTCCGCCCGGAAGTTGGACCGTACACAGAGGGAGCCACGGCACGCATTACCTGTGTAGCATCGGGAGGTGAGTAGGATCACGTTTGGACTCCCTTCAGTGGACACCTCAGGTATCTCTGTGTTGGACGAGCACGGTAACCCTCTCCTCCGCCCGGAAGTTGGACCGTACACAGAGGGAGCCATGGCGCGCATTACCTGTGTAGCATCGGGAGGTGAGTAGGATCACGTTTGGGCTCCCTTCAGAGGACACCTCAGGTATCTCTGTGTTGGACGAGCACGGTAACCCTCTCCTCCGCCCGGAAGTTGGACCGTACACAGAGGGAGCCATGGCGCGCATTACCTGTGTAGCATCGGGAGGTGAGTAGGATCACGTTTGGGCTCCCTTTAGTGGACACCTCAGGTATCTCTGTGTTGGACGAGCACGGTAACCCTGTCCTCCGCCCGGAAGTTGGACCGTACACAGAGGGAGCCACAGCACGCATTACCTGTGTAGCATCGGGGGGTGAGTAGGATCACGTTTGGACTCCATTTAGTGGACACCTCAGATAATTATAGTTGTAGTAATCCTCTACCGTCTTGCAACTCGTACAGCGTTGGGATTCACTAGGTAGGAAGTCTTTTCTACAGTTATTGCAGGTAGTGAAACTGGAGATGGAGTGATAGAAGCCATATTTGAGAGTTAAAAGAAAGCTTTCCAGACGGTCAATACAAATCGTTAGTTAAAATTGAAGTAATTACTCTCCAGAAGGATGAAGATTATTTATTCCAATTCAGTATTATGAAACTTGATTCGGTCATAACATTTAGTTTACCAATACCGTGGCTGAGCACCATCAGCGTTGCCTATGTGCTGAGATAACCAGATCATTTTCGTCCAAGATAATGGAATGTTGGCATTATCAGCCATTTTCCGTTGCCACAGAGAATTAATTATTAATCCAGTGATGTCTGGAATTGGTTGGTTCTTAAGTTTAGGGGCTGCGACAACGCGGTCATGTAGCCCCGTGTACTTTGGGTGTGTGTAGAATCTGTCTGATAACCGGTGTTAATTGTGATGACTGTATGAGTGTGTGTTATCTGTAATTCAAGTAAGCACTGCAGACGATCAATTTTCAAGTAGTTAAAACTTTTGCCGCAAAATGCCACCGTCAACGACTACTAGTTCAGAACTTAGCTACGAGACGTCACCGCAGTCGGCCCTTGGCAACGAACGTAGGAACATAAGAGCGTTGTTTACAGTCTTAACCTACACAATTTAGCTTCACACAGGTGTCATTAGTGGAAGATTCTTTAGCATGCCATAAATCTATGACATGGGATCGCCGGCTTTACTTCCCCTCCGAAGGAAGGCATACTGAGGGATTTTTAACGCCCTTAATATATCCGACGACTTCGGCCGGGTTTGAACCCGCGATCTTGGGCATAGAAGCTCAGCATGCTACCCACTACGCCACCGAAGCCGCCTTGTCTGGAATTGTTCCGCAGTGTTTGCCATTACTTTGCTACCAATTGCAAACCAGTATAAAATACAGACCGAATGTTCGCTTGATCAGACTGATCGATGCTATCCCGACTGCCCCGCATGAAACATAACTACCGTATTTTGCAGATCCCCGACGCGCTCTGGTTTGATGTAGTAGTGACGTCATGTGTCTCATAACCGTTCAAAGGGAAAGTACCGTTCTATCTAAACTACCTTGAGCAGTAAACGTTTGAATGGTTTCAAATGCTATTTCTCAAAGTATAAATTAATATTGGTTCGTATTTACTGACTTAAATATTCGGCTTCGGTGGCGTAGTGGGTAGCATGCTGAGCTTCTATCCCCAAGATCACGGGGTCAAACCCTGCCGAAGTCTTCGGATATTTTAAGAGCGTTAGAAATCCCTCAGTATGCCTTCTTTCGGAGGGGAAGTAAAGCCGACAGTCCTATGTCATATATTTATGGCATGTAATAGAACCTTCCACTAACTTCAATTGTGTGAAGCAACATTTTTAGGTTAGATTTGATTAATACCCTTAAGTTCCAACGTTCGTCGCCAGGCGCTCGTTGCGATGGTATCTAGTAGCCAAGTTCGCAGCTAGCTGTCGTGGACGGTAGCAGTTGGTAGTAAAAGTAGGAACTACTTGACATTATCGTCTGCAGTCCTTACTTGAATCACAGATAACGCACACTAATACAGCCATCACAATTAACACCGGTTATCAGACACATTCTACACGGGGCTACATGACCGCGTTGTCGCAGCCCCTAAGCTCACGAACGAACCAACTGTAGTAAATCAATTTGAAATTGAATGACTCATTCTTGTTCAATAGAACCCTAGGCTTGTATACTATTCTTCAACTCATCGACGATGTAACTGGAATTCAATTTGAGTTTGGACGACTCATTCTTGTTCTATGCAGAATATGTGTTGCACGACTGTGGGGAATTTCCTGGGTCGCTGTCCCTTGGTATAAAGTATCCCGTATGTCCCCTTTATCGCACCTTTGAATGGGAGAATAAAGGGAAACAAGGTCTTATTATTCTTCACAGACAGTTGTAATGTGCGCCTCGGCACGCATGGCTTACCTTGCACACTATGTAAAGGAAGATAAATGACCGAGTTCTTTCAGATTAACGAGAGAATATATCGCCCGAGGAATACAGCGTCTATGTTCCTGTTGCTTGGTACTTTCTTTCCAGGACAGTTTCTCGTAGTTAAAACTCATCAACTGAATGGCCCTTGTATAACGTGGATGTTATAATACTCTCAAGATCAGGAGAGTTTATAACGATTCTTGTAGTCAACAATGGATATGTTTTGTGCTCAGGATTTATTTGGAATTATGGTCATCAATTTTCCGACACCAGTGTTCAACACCCAAGTCATCTTTGCACACTAGGCCAGCGGCCAAGCGAATTTGAAACATTTAAATAGAGTTTTCTCGCGATTTAACCATCTGAGCGCAGTGAAACTTGGTACAGCAAATGTTTACACACATTGTAATGCACTGACATTTAATTTACTTCAATTGTTTACATAACCTCAAGATGGAGGCTGTGCGAAATTTTAAACTTAAGTTTTTATTTCTTGTGTTCTAATCATGCGACCAAAGTGAAAGTTTGAATAATGAATCTTATCAACAATCTTCATCTAATGGATGATAACTCTATGACATATATAACAAACCAACATGGCGGCCATCTGAAATATTTAGACGGTTCTCAATATCTACCAATCCATTACAGCAATCAAACTGAAATGTTGTTTGTTGATAGAGACAGTTCACATGGAATGACCTGGTGACCACAAAACCAACATGACGACGGCGCGAAATATAAATATTTAAATGGATTTTTCTCGCGACTTTTCATCTGAGCGCTGTGCAACTTGGCACGCTATACCTTCATACAAGTCTTAATATACTGACGTCTAATTTAATGAAATTTTATGAGGACTTAAAAATGGCGGCTGTGAAAATTTTTCAAATCTCTTTTTCATTTCTCGTGTTTTAAGTAAGATCACTGGGATATGAAAATAGGTTATTTAGTTGTTGACTTGTAAGTTCGTGTGACGTGCTGTTTCAGGCCGGCCTCCCCCGCGAGTCTTGTGGTGGAGAGGCGATGACCTAGTGGATGAGTCGGACGATCAGCTGGACGACAAACGCGTGAAGAACGAGTTGAAGTTGGAGCGATTGGAGCGCAGACATCTCGACACTGTCTACTCTTGCCAGGCCAACAACAACAACGTGTCGGCGCCAGTGATGGCCAATGTGACCATCGACATGTACCGTGAGTAACAAGCAGCCAATGGCCATAGCAGGGTAGGCCCCCTGTCACTAACACCTAGCGGCGAACGTTACAACTTGGTAGAGCGATTCGAACGAACGAATATAACCTACAACTTTGGCAACGCACTACCAATTGTAGTGGTAGGTTCTTTTACATGCCTTAAATCTATGACCTGTAGGCCTATGGCATGTAAAAGAACCTTTCACTAACTGCACTTTTGTGAAGCTAAAATTTCTAGGTTAAATTTGATAACGCTAAATTAGTTGCAACGTTCGCCACCAGTTGCTGGCTGCGATGGCATCTAGTAGCCAAGTCCGCAGCTAGGTGTCGTTGACGGTAGCATTTCGAAGAAAAAGTAGGAACTACATAAAAATTGGTCGTCTGCAGTCCTTACCTGAATTACAGATAACACACACTAATACAGCCATCACAATTAACACCGGTTATCAGACAGATTCTGCACACACCCAAAGTACACGGGGCTACATGACCACGTTGTCGCAGCCTCTAAACTAAGGAACCAACCAACCTAAATACAAATACCGGTACTGAAGAATTGATAGAGAATGATTTTGAAATATTATTTTCTACCAAGCTCCAAATTTTTAATAACATTCCAATTAATCTTCACCAAGAAATGGACCTGAAAAAAACCTTAACCTTTTCTTTCAAAACTCATCAGTTTTGGGGATGCGTTTGTGATTAGGATAAACAATACGAAGCCATCGCTCTTCAACCGTCCAAACCGGAACCTAGGAGCCCAATGGACACTGTGTTAGAATAGGCGGGCTGGCATAATTCGTTGGTCGTCTGGTCCAAAATAATCAATTTGTATTGATGCTTATAATGAATGTTGTTTTAAGGGACGAAGAATCCAAGTTTGTCTTTTTTTTTGTTTGTTTGCCTAGTATTGCGCGTTTACCTGTGCAGATTTTCATGACGCATGCGAGCAAGATTACATTTGTGTGTCTGTTTACACCTTGAGAATGGATGAGAGGGTAACGTATCTGGGCTGGTACCTGATTCTTGACCGTGCCTCTCATTTAAGTGTGGCTGATTAGTTGTAATATCAATTACAACGCTAAATTAAATATCTCCAACGCGAACCAAAACACGCCGAGAACCAGGTCTGCAATAGTTTGAGCACAATGTCCTCGGCACACCCGGTGCACAGATGCACTCCCAAAATCACTCACAATTGCGTCACGGGCATTTCTCTGACATAGTAGCGAACAGGGAATTGGATATATCACACGGTCGAAGTCGGGTTAATATAGAACTCTGGACTTATTTACCACAGATGTACGGAAAATCTCTCTAATAATCATCAAATACCTTCTTCACTGTGTTGAAATGGTTCGTTCACCTTCCGATCCAAAATAGTGAATTTGTATTCATGTGGTTTCAAGAGGAGAAACGATGAGGTAATCTGCCACTCCGAACAGTCAAATGTACAAAGTTTGGTGCACAGTGTCCCAACAGTAAATACGAATTCAGCCTAAGGGCGGCTTCGGTGGCGTAGTGGGTAGCATGCTGAGCTTCTATGCCCAAGATCGCGGGTTCAAACCCAGCCGAAGTCGTCGGAAATTTAAAGAGTGTTAAAATCCTTCAGTGAAGCCTCCGTGGCTTAGGCGGCTGCACGCCGGCCTCTCACCGCTGGGTCCGTGGTTCAAATCCCGGTCACTCCATGTGAGATCTGTGCTGGACAAAACGGAGGCAGACAGGTTTTTCTCCGGGTACTCCGGTTTTCCCCGTCAAAATTTCATTCCAGCAACACTCTCCACTATCATTTCATTTCATCTGTCATTCATTTAATCATTCCCCCAGAGGAGTGCGTCAGGCCTCGGCAGCCGGCACAGTTCATATCCTCGCGGCTAGATGGGGTCTTCATTCATTCCATTCCTGACCCGGTCGGAGACTGGAAGCAGGCTGTGGATTTTCATTTTCATTTTCGAAATCCTTCAGTATGCCTTCCTTCGGAGGGGAAGTAAAGCCGACGGCCCATGTCACAGATGTATGGCCAGGAGCGAACCTGCAAGCTTGGGGGGTTGTTAGTCCGCTACGATAACCACTCAGCCACCATGGTAATACAGTGCGATTACAGTTATGTGACGTTAGTCCAATAAAGTGGATGACGCCACGTCATGTATCTACACAGTGTGTTACGGTGGATTGGTGGATCTTACATCACGCAGGTATCTTCAATTTTGTCCCTCAGTGCCCGGCGGATTGGTGGATTGGTGGATCTTACATCGCGCAGGTATCTTCAATCATGTCCCTCCGTGCCCGGAAGATTGGTGGATTGGTGGATCTTACATCGCGCAGGTATCTTCAATCATGTCCCTCCGTGCCCGGCGGATTGGTGGATTGGTGGATCTTACATCGCGCAGGTATCTTCAATCTTGTCCCTCCGTGCCCGGCGGATTGGTGGATTGGTGGATCTTACATCGCGCAGGTATCTTCAATCATGTTCCTCCGTGCCCGGCGGATTGGTAGATTGGTGGATCTTACATCGCGCAGGTATCTTCAATCATGTTCCTCCGTGCCCGGCGGATTGGTGGATTGGTGGATCTTACATCGCGCAGGTATCTTCAATCATGTCCCTCCGTGCCCGGCGGATTGGTGGATTGGTGGATCTTACATCGCGCAGGTATCTTCAATCTTGTCCCTCCGTGTCCAGCGGATTGGTGGATTGGTGGATCTTATATCGCGCAGGTATCTTCAATCTTGTCCCTCCGTGCCCGGCGGAAGTTCCACCGCGGGGTCTCGGGCCAAATAGCCACTGAGTTTCTTTTATTAGAATTATAAATGAATTGTTTTCTGCATTTACGGTAAGCGTTGTCAGTGTCGCTTGCTTATAAAGACACTCACAATTGAGATTCTTGAATATGGTGGGGGGTTGCTCGTTGCCAACATGTTGTGAGGCGAGACCAGGCTATTAGCTCATTCTGTACTCATTTAAATTAGCCACTGGCTGCGCGAGCGAAGCGAGTGACCCACGGCGCGTGAGCCAGGTACATGGTGCGACTAAGCGCTCCTTTGCCTGGTGTTTAAATTGAGAGAGGTGATTAAATTTGAATTGATAAGTTGATTTGAAGTAATATAATTTTGGTTGGAAAATAGAGGTGCCCGCCTCCCCGGGGATTCCTTGCGTGGTTCCAAGTTGATAGGCTTTAAGCTGACGTAGTGATTGCATTTTGATAACATTTTAAATAAGTTAATTCAATTGAATGTGCGTTATACTGTATAATGTTGCTATTTAAGACTTGCGTTCTGTTCACTCGGGTTCTCCCGGTAGCGGTCTGCTTCAGCGGGGTTAATAATAATAATAATAATAATAATAATAATAATAATAATAATAATAATAATAAGTGGTCTGATAGTTTTAAATTTGAAGTTACTTAGATGTTTGGAAAGAAAAAGACCTCTAGTTAAGTTGGTTTTTTAGAATGAAGAATTAAAGACTTTTAGTAGGTTTTGGGAATTGAAAATAATAATAATAATAATAATAATAATAATAATAATAATAATAAGCCTCAGTTGTGTAGATTTATGGTTTATGTATTGTTACGTGCCACCCCTAAGGGCACTTTTGTTAACTGGATTACGGTGGGTAGGAAGCACAACACCAATTACCGCTTAAAGAAATAATTAACTTTATTGTGGCCAGAAATATACACTACTCAACAGCAAATAGCAATTATTTGCTTACTCCAGTTTCCTCAAGTCGAGAATACTTCCCCTTTCACTTGTCAACAGACCACAGTTAATCCCTCGTAATGAGGTGGCCCCGTACGCTAGCTCGAAATAGCTGCACTAGCTCTGTCACTCACTGTTTCACAAGCACCACAATCACTTCCTCGGTGTCAAGAGAATCAGCTTCACTCGCTCAAAACACAGTTCCTCTGTAGGAGTCTCACTTCCCCGCTCCACTAGGGGTTTCGCAAGTCACCACACTTCTGTCGCTCACGATAATCGCTCACACTAGCTCGTAAAACACAACAACAACCACTGCTTGACGGGTCACTCTTATATAGCCGGCCGGTGACTCAATAAATGCTTCTAGATCCATCCCGAGTCCACGGCTTCTCGAGGTTTCCAGCGCTGGTCCAGTCACGAATGTTCTGGACTATCCCTTTGTCTTAGTAGCCCTGTTGCATAAGGCGCGCGCAATACAGAAGGAAGGGCACAGCCCAGCACTGGGGCAGTTGTGACTCACGCGGCGACTGATGACACAAACTCACAGCCGTAACAGTATGTAAAGTATAAGGTGTGCTGGTGGATGGTGTAATTAATGATTTTAGGTGTGTGTCTCGGGCGGGGAGTTTGAATTTGAGTAGCTGTTCGCTGATTGGCTGGAGGTGTGCTGTGATTGGCTAATGTTTTAATGCTGTTTTATTGTATTTGAAGTTGGAAATAATGCTGTATAATGATTGTTTATTGTTATAATGTATTTTGATGGTTTCTTGTACTTGAGAGGAGTATTTGTAGGTTTAATGGTTTGTTCAGCCAGCCGAGTACAGGTCTGCCAACTGGGACTAGGCTTTCTATTGAGAGCTGGGTTCGAATTTTGTAGTGAGGTTTGTGAAGTTTGAGGTACTTCGGCGGGCTGGTATTACCCTTTACCCCCCAGGCAGAGTGAACCGCATTGTTCACGGTTACCGTTAATATATCATCGAACTGATCTGAGTTCGCCACGACGATTGCTTCAATGAAATTAAGCTTAAAACAATGTTCCGTTTTTAATATCCACCGCGAACTGGATAAACTCTACCTACAGAGCATATGTTGGTATGCCTGATAGTTGTTATCTTAGGGTTTGCGTAAGCATTATCACTTGGTGTATCTGAAGATATTTGTGGAGTCGCTGTGAAGATTTTCATAAACTTGGTGACATAGAAAAGCTTTTTCTCCTCAGCTAAGCAGATATTTACGGCAAAAGGAAATATGCTGCATATGAACGATACAACTTTGCAACTTCATTTTCTCGCGAACTTCGAGGCGGACAGAGCGCGCATTAATGCAGAATACAGAATTCACAGCTTTACTTTGGAAATTCTTAGCATTAAGAATAAATTATTTCACGGTGTTGTTGCTTGAGGAAAGTGTGGGTATTTGACGGAGGAAAGGAACGCACTAGAGTTGGCGCTGATATTCTGAGTGCGTTGTTGTGCTTTGAGTTTCAGTCTTTTGACTGGTCTGATGCAGTCCTCCATGCCTCCCTGTCCTGAGCTAATCGTTTCATCTCTACATAGCTGCCACGCCCTACATCCGCGGCAATCTGTTTAACATATTCTAACCTTGGTCTACCCCTACAGTTCTTGACCTCGACCCTTCCTTCCATAATTAAGCTTGGTATTCCAAAGTGCCTTAGTATGTGTCCTACCAACCTATCTGGTGAATGGTGACCAGATAGGACTGCAAATGTCGATGACTGTTGGACAGATCACAAGCTCCTTTTTTTGCCGGTTGAGGATCTCAATCTGCCGCAAACCGAAACGATCCATCCACAACCTGTCCAGACGGAAATTTGACACTTCTAAACTCCAAAGGAGGGGTCATGCAGTAATCATGCCATGTTTAGTTAGCACTTGGCAAAAATGTGATTATTTCCTACATCATTTCAAGTAGGACATTGAAAATGAATATGATGATATATAACATCCTAACCTATTGTTTGATATAGTAAAAATTAGAATTTAATGTAAAGTAGCCACATTATTAATTAATAAATTTTGACATTGAAGCCTTCTCCAGCTAAAAGTTCAATTAAGTTCAATTGAGATATCGTTAGGTTCAAATCAATAAATTGCTGATTACAAAGAACGCATTAAGCTTCAGACAACCCCATTTGTTACCTGAAGCCTTACGACATTTAGCATTACCACAAAACATTTGCAACGTGTTTTTTGTTGATTGGAACATTAGGTCTTTACGTTTCAGAACTTGGGAGCTACCGGTAGGCCTACTATAGTCTACAAATAGACTACACATTTCCAAATTGCCAGGTGAGTCAGCCGCCCCTTATAATATTGCTTTTAGGCAACCCAACTAGCGTGTAATATCATACAGTTCGATATTTCTCTGCTTGCATCCTTATGCAGTGAGTTTCTTTTACTGGAGTGGGACCGGCCCCTTCCTCCAGCCAACCGAGCTCGGTCCGCACGGTTGCGCGACTCGGGGGTGAGCTAACCAGGGTCATTAAAGTCACTAAACTTTCATTAACGAGGGTGTGTAGTGTCAAGAAGGTGACATAAACAACAGCTGCAAGATTTAATTAAAGAAGCACAAATGTTCTTTTTTATTTCTTGGGAATCTGGATGACCTCACGTCACCAGGTAAAGGTTAGAACACAAGATGCTGAACATGCTCTCCTTCAGCTGACAGACAGTAACTTTGGAAGCTACATTATGTAGCTACTCCTGCACCCCCCTGCGTGTTTACTATAATTAATCGAAGCACGTTTGACGTTTAATTGTGAAGTTATTTAAAGTACAAAGTGTACAGATCAATTACCCGTACTCTAGGGGAGCTGGAGAACAATATACGGCAGCTGATATACCTCACAACATACAATGTAGGTTGGTTGCTTGGTTCTTAAGTTTAGGGGCTGGGACAACGCGGTCATGTAGCCCCGTGTACTTTGGGTGTGTGTAGAATCTGTCTGATAACCGGTGTTAATTGTGATGACTGTATTCGTGTGTGTTATCTGTTATATAATTTAAGTACAGACTGCAACTTATAATTTTCAAATAGTTCCTACTTTTGCCGCCAAACGCCACCGTCAACGACTACTAGGCCAAGTTCAGAACTTATCTACTAGACGCCACCGCAGTCGGCTCTTTGGAATCACAATGTGTAAACGCAAATGTATTTACATGGTTCAACGCCTGTCTGACATCTGAAGAAGAACACTCGCAGCATTTCCTGTGGATGGGTAAGTTTTTTAATTATGATTTGCTGGTGAATTTGCAAAACATTAATGTACTTTGTTACTGTTACCACCTGCGCGCTATCCGCGACCCGAGCAAAAGAATCACCCTGAACAAGGGAAGCTGTACTAAGTCTTAGGCTGATTTTGGAAGGTAGAATAAGGAAAGATAAGAGAACGTTCATGGCATTTGTAGACTTAGAAATGGCTTTTGATAACTTTGATTGAGCTAAATTGTTTGACATTTTGAATCTATTGGAATAAAATACAGGGATAGGAGGGTGATATGCAATATATACCGAAAGCAGACAGCAGTCATTCGAGCTGAAGGACATGAGAGAGAAGCTGGTATTCAGAAAGGTGTAAGGCAAGGCTGCAACTTATCACCCATATTTTTCAATCTTTAGATTGAAATACCAATGAAGGAAATTGGAGAGAAATTTAAAGTGGGAGTGAAGATTCAAGGAGAAATAATTTCAACTCTGAGATTTGCCGATGACATCGTCATCTTGGCCGACACGCCTGGGGATTTGAATTCACGATGAAAATCATGGACATCAAATTGGCAGGTGAAGAGCTAAAGGAAATAGGAGACTTTTGTTACTTAGGAAGCAAAATAACCAGTGATGGACGAAGCAAAGAGGATATAAAATGTAAGTTGGCTCAGGCAAGGAAAGCATTTCTACACAAAAGGAATCTGTTGACATCGCATATAGATTTACGTATTAGGAAGCCTTTGTCTGGAGCGTGGCGCTCTATGGAAGTGAAACTTGGACTATTGGTGCAGCAGAAAAGAGGAGAATTGAAGCGTTTGAGATATGGTGTTACAGGAGAATGATGAAGATCAGATGGGTAGATAGGGTTACGAACAAAGATGTATTAAGACGGGTGGGAGAGGAAAGTTGTCTCTGGCGACTGCTAATGAAGAGAAGGGATAGGTTGGTAGGACACATAGTAAGACACCCAGGAATTGCACGCTTAATTATGGAAGGAAGGGTCGAGGACAAGAACTGTAGGGGTAGACCAAGGTTAGAATATGTTAAATCGATTGCCTCAGATGTAGGGCGTGGTAGCTATGTAGGGATTAAACGATTAGCTTAGGACAGGGAGGCAAGGGAGGCTGCAACAAACCAGTCAAATGACTGAAAACTCAAACAACAACAACAACATCCTTTATGGTACTAATGCTCTGTAAGCACGTCCCTCAAACGATACTGAACCCGAATATTCCCCCCACCGATGTGACCGTTCGAATAATATGATGTACAGTACCTGCGTGCAACATATCTTCTGCGTTAAGATGTCGTGCCAAGTGGCTGGGTATCGCAAATCATGAAATTGACGCTTATAACTACGATATGGCGACGCGGAGAACATTTGAATTAGCGAACTCGAGAAGTAACGTACTCTAAGAGGCTCTTAATACATTCGTCAGTCAAAGCTGAGGCGTAGCTCAAGTAGAAAATCACCAGAATTCCAATTGATAGACCGGAGTAGCGAAGGTTCGAATATCCAATTACAAAAACATTTTTGCAAAGTTTTGAAGCTTCAATGCTACATTCACATGTCATTGTGTGCCAGAGCATGCAGTATAATGCCATTATTACAGTGTTTGTGCGCTACCCGCTCTGCGCAGCTATACCGTCACTTCATTCATTCGTCAAGTACTGCACAGACGAATACGTTTACATGTTTCTTGTTTACAGGGAGGCAAGAGAGAATTCCTTGCAGGCACTCCGTCTGTACCGGGAAAGATACCCAGACAGGCATCATCCGAGTGGAAATACTGTACGTAATTACAACAGGGGAACTTGGGGCGATAACACCAGTCCGACAGAGGACCATAAGGTCTGGTGAGAATGAGGAGGCAGTTATGGACGCAGCTCGCAATGACCCTCACGCTAATACAACAGGTGAACATTAGCCACTCGTCCGTAAGCCGCATATTGCATGCGCATAAATAACATCCGTACCATCAACAACTAAACCAGGAGCTCCATGGGAGGGATTTCGAATCTCGGATGAATTTCTGTCAGTGGCTGTTAGGAAATGTGGAAGATCCTATTCTTGGTCGAATCGAGATTCCACAATGGTACCGCCAACCACTACTGGAATGCTGACAATCGCTACTGGGTTCGACTGAAGGCCCATCAAGTGCAGTGGGCAGTGGAATTTTGGGCGATCGCCGTATTGGACCGTATTTATTGAAGACCATTTGACAGGCGCACGCTATCTACGCCATGAGCTCCCACTTCTGCTGGAGAATGTGCCACTTGTGGAACGTTTAACGATGTGGTTTCAACACGACGGGGCTGCACCACAAGGTACGTTAACCGTCCGCAACCATGTCAATGACACACATCCACGAAAATGGTTAGGACGAGGAAGATCTGTCCCTTGGCCCGCCAGGTCACCTGTCTTCCTGTGGGGGTATTGGAAACAAGCAGTCTACACCCAGCAGCCAGAAAATCCAGAGCGCCTTCGACAACTCATCATCGAAACTTATAATTCAATAACACCGACCATGCTACAGCACTCTAGAATGTCCGTTCAGCGGCGTGCGCAGATGTGCATAAATCAAGGTCATAAATTCGAGCATTTGCTACCGTAACAAAGCATTGTTAGTGGACTTTGGTGCCCCTGAGCCCCCCCCCCACCTCTCTCTCTCTCTCTCCTCTTCCCCCACCGATCCATCTTGTCGTAGTCTAACCCTGATGACAAATCGGCTATTTTTAGAGCCCCACACACTTTCATTGACTGACAATTTGCATACAAGGGGATATTTCACCAACATTACGAGATGGTAACAAACTAAATTAATTTTCAATAAGGAATGAAATTGCCATGAAGTATTAAGGTAAGGGGACAAGATACTGCTTAGCCGACTAACAAAAATTCAAAATAAAAATAAAATCAACTTATCATAATTGCCATGAAGTATCAAGATAAACACTATTGATACTGGTTCAATTTTGAAAGACTTTGCCTTAAGGCGAGAAAAGTAGCTATGTTTTTAGCCTAGTTTTCACATTTTGCAAAAATTAGGAAAAAGTAGACTTATGCGATCGATCCGAGCAAATGTCTGTCTGTCTGTCCTTCTGTATGTCTGTCTGTGTGTGTGCCCCCCCCCCTATCAACTCCTAAACGGCTGCAGCAATCGAAACAAAATTTGGTAGGAGTAAGGATCTATACCTGAATATCTCAATACCGTATTTGAAAATGATGTCAGTGCTACCAACTGCTGAAAAATTGCAATTGAAATTTGAGCTCCATGTTGGATATCTTGGAAGGTATGAATGGGAGCTATTTCAAAATTGGCACTAGTATAGATAATAATATTTCAATTTGCATATTAAGGCTTTCACGGCCCAGATTATTATATAAATAATTCATGCTTTTGGGTTAATGCCGTGTGTATTAACCCAAAAGCATGAATTATTTCAATAATATTTCAGTTTAATTTCCAGGATGCCATACATGGCAGTGTTACCAAAATGATTATAAGCCTGTTGATAGGTCCAATTTTAATTGCATGTAACTTCTACACTATCAATTGGAATTCAATCAAATTTCGTATGTGCTATGTGTACATAAACAGATATAACTGAGCATATTCCTAAGAGTAACCAGGGATGCCAACTGTTAATAAATGCTGTCTCTATTTTTGTTACCCTAATATCAATATATCAGAAAGTATGCAAGCCAATAGCTCTAAACTTTGCGCACGTATAGTACCTGGCATTCTAGATTAATTTGGAGTAACTAATATACGTCAGTGCTGACAACATGATTCTAAGCCTGCTGATAGGTCCAATTTTAAAATGCTTGTAACTTCTATACTAGCCAATGGATTTCATTCAAAATTGGCACAACAATAGATCATATTATTTCAGATTATTTCTGACCAATACATGTATGACATTGTTGCTAACATGATTTTACGCGCGCTGTTAGATCCAATGTCTAACTGCATGTAAGTCCATGCTATCCATTGTACTTCAACCAAATTTTGTATGCTGTACCTTAAGAGATGGAACTAAGAATATATTCAGTCACCAGGGCTGCCAACTGTAGTGCTCTATTGGGCCAAATTATGCCAGGTATACAGTATTTCGAACTAATTAGAAATTTCGATATTACCAACTTCATTTCGTCATTATTCTAGATAGATGCATATAGATTAATCATTGGCATGAATCTTAAATTTTAAGAAAAGTAGGCTCTTTAGTTCGTCACAGAACTTCTTGTTGTTATTCTATTCGGCTAGTCAATTTTTCATTTAGGCCTAATGTAAATACAAAACACAATTATTTATCTTAATTTGTAGTGAACTATGAAATTATTACATCCCATTAATTAAAAGACGAATTTTAAGAGAGGGGCACCAAACCCTGATCTCGCATGTTCCAAAAAATACCTTCAACCAGCCCTGTCAATATCTGAAACCAAGCCTCTTGGATCCTTTGTGCAGAATGTGAAACTCAGTCCATAGATGGCAGGCACCAGAATGCAGAGTGTTCTGCAGAACAGGGAATAATAGTGCAGTGTTATCTCCTTTCTGCATAATGTGTCCGCACTCTTGCTCAGCCGTGACTTCATTTCTATGCTCTCGTTTTAAAGCAATCTAGGGTCAGATGACCTCGTAGTTCCTCCCCTTAAAACAACAATAACTAACTAACTTTAAAGCGATCTTATTGTTGAGGGGAAATGTGTGGTAAGCTCTTTGTTCCTGCTTGACTTGCAGCACCAGCTGCATTGAACCAATGTAATTTTGATATCCATGTATTTTGTACAAAACCTCTTACAACAATAAATAGGACGTATTTCTTGGGTGTGGCTGCGAGGAGTCTTAAAAGGCGGCTACACACGTTACGATATAACTGCGCGTTTTAACTGCACCAACCGAACTGCGGAGATTTATCTCATGTAGTGCAGTTATTTCGCCTTGCACAGTTCGTCGGAGGAAGTAGAATTTTCTAACCGATAAATCTGTGTTGATTGCGTTTGCACAGTTTTATGGTAACGTGTGGACGGTTGCAACTGCCGATTGCTCAGTTCAAGTGAGCACTCGGAAGCTTTCATTGAATGCTATAAACGGAGTAACCAATGATAGAAGGTCTCCTCATCCATTCTTAAACAATTGCGCCAATCTTTCGGTACGAAGCGTACGGTAACTCATTTAATACATTTACGTGTTAATATTGATTTCTCTGTATAAGCCAATCATTAGACCACACAGATAGGCCCAACACCGCGATGACATGTTGCCATGAATGTCTGATGAGAACTGTCGATCAAAGCAGTTATCTGTACCGTGTGGACGCTATAGGGCTTTCACTTTTACTGCGCAGTTGATCGTTGCAGTTAAATCGTAGAGTTATATCGTATCGTGTGAAGTCACGTTTACCCTGGGTGGCTTTGTTTATGCGGTACCCCACTCATTCTCTCTCCCATTTCCCACCAATTGAAACTAAATAACCTTCTTTTCTTTATCTCCCCACGGCCGAAGATCACCTTAGTTGTGATGACGGCCAGCTCTCCTCATCATCATAGTGATTGTGATTTGTGTCAGAAAGTGCTGGCGAGTCCACGAGACTAAGCTCATAAAGAACTCATATCGCAATGCGAAGTTTAATTAAAACTGTCTGTAGTACATCGCCAGCAAGTTCGTTTAATAGAGAGAGTTGTAATTAAGGTTATATATTGTTTACCTATTCTATAAGAGACATGACAAGGGATCGTTATCGCGTACCGGGGCTCAGGACATGGAAATGGTAGATAGTTCTGTAGTAGTAATTATTATAACTAGTTGAGACCCGTCAAAACATGACGGTCATTGGGAAAATATTTACTGAAGAATTCTCTTATACAGTATGCATTTTTTGAACGATTACTTTTTGATACTGTTGCAACTTTAAAGGCATCGAAAGCTCGAATTCGCAACATGACTGAAACGTTGATGAGGCAAATAGAGACCTACACGTTCTAGAGATTCCCCTTGAGATTTATTGATTGTGATAAAGTACGCCAAAGAATTGGAAATTGGAAAATTGAAGTGTTTATCGGAAGATGTTAAATCAAATCGAAGGATAATAGCTCTCTGCCCATTAAGTGATTTGCCTCCACGTATACTTACTCTAGAAGTTAGAGCCATAGAGTCACAACTATATTTCCCCCGTTTTTAATCCTCATGAACAAAGATCTCAGTAAGACGAGGCGGGATCTGCCATTTCTCTGGTGGAATAGAGCCATTGTGCGCAAGCGCGGGAGCCACAAATATTACATTTTTCTTTAATAATTTAAAAATATACCCTAACAAATATATTTTCCTTTTAAAGACACTCGGCAAATCTCGTTAGAATGCATTACGAAGTCAATCGGTTAAGACGTTACCTCAATCTCGCGGTAACAAAAATCGCCTTAGCGTTTGAAATATATAGGTGTTGGCTGTCTCTTGTATTTATCCACCCTCAAATGACAACCGACCAGTGGACAAAAGCTTTTGCTCCCGCCACGTGGCAAAACAACTGAAGGAGAAGATGGCGAGTAGATGTAGGCTCACCTCGAGACCACGTGAAATAGTAACAGCTGTACCGACAGTAGTGGCTACGCTGGCTAAAGCGCAGCGTTAGGTCATGGGGCCAAGCTCTCTGCTGACTCGGTAGTCGCGTGGGTTCGATCCCCACCGTCGGCCGTCCTTGAAATGGTTTTCCGTGGTTTCCCCATTTTCAACACCAGGCAAATGCTGGGACGGTACCTTCTGACAGGCCACGGTCGCTTCCTTCCACATCCTTACCCAGTTTCATTCATCTTCATCCATTCCATCTCTCATCCCGACGCGCAGGTCGCCCACGGGCGTCAAAAAGGAAGACCTGCACTCGGCCTCTCAGGAGGCCACACGACAAAAAAAAAAGAGTAACAGCACTGAGATGGAACACATGCCTCTAAATGTTGCTCTTCTCAATTTCCCACCGTCCGTAAGCATTACTCTGCTGCGTAATTGCGCATGCGCTGTAGAATCGTGTGGACGTGATAAGTGAATGTATAATAATACTGTTATCGGTTTTACGTCCCTTTCAGAGGCGCCGGGGTGCCGGAATTTAGCCCCGTAGGGGATCTTTAACGTACCAGTAAATTTACTGACACGGCCCCCTTGCATTTGCACACCCTCAAATGCCAGCTGACTGCGCCAGGATTCGATCCTGGAACCTTGGAAAGAGCAGGTGAGAACGTTACCGCTGAGTCACGTAGCCAGCGATAAATAAATGTGTTGAGGTCGGTAAAGACATGTTCGAAATGTTTAAGGAGCAGCTAAAGGTTAGAATGCTCCTTTACGTCGCTCATCAGCAAAGAAACCAATCAACTGAAATACAATTTAAACAGTACGGTGCTCTTATTTCCCCCTGGTTTAGTTCCTCGGCTCAGTTATCAGCAAACTGCACAGGTAGGTCGCGTTTGAGCCAGTAGACGCGATTTCCACTCGTTCTACCGTTACGAGTCTACGTGCTGGGTGCACCATAGTGCAAGGAATTTCACGCAAAACTTCTTATTGACCATACTCTGGCCAAAATAGGAAAATTGACCTGTTTACCATTTCAAATTCATGAAAAGTGCTATATTCAAGATTAACAGTGGCGAGATTGTTAGGAGGCAATGAGAAATATGATTAAAATACATATTATAGTTTAAGCTGCTGCGCTGAAGAAGATTCCAATCAATGAATATGGAAACATGTACAATTCAATACATGTTTCATAATTTGTATCGATAGGAGTTATGTACAGGGTGGGGCAAATAAAAGTGTCCCGGGGAACAGAGTTCTAGGTTAGAAAGGAACACGCCACAGGAATGGAGATAGTTCAGTAACCTGCTCCTTTGAGCCCTGGTCAGCAAGTTGCGGAAGGCAGATCGCAGCTGAAATGTTCTGTTGCCATACCCCTGTATCATTCAATACGGTAAACATTCTCCTAGCATAGTAAATGTTATTTCTGTCCATTAATGGATTGGCGACACATTGAAGAGAATAGAACACTCCAACTGCTTGGATCTTGTAATATGTGGATAAGAGCACTGATCGTACGAGTAGCAATTTATCGCCTCTGGGAGATGCGCAACAAACATGGATCCCATGTGCACAAGACATGTGAACGTACTACAAGACTTCAAAGGAAAACCATCCTTATAACCACAGCGTATTAAACGTTAGCCTTAGAACAGAGAACGAAAAGGAATGAAGCTGCAAATAAGAAGATAACTGAGGGAATTTAAATATACTTTATATTCGCAACAAAACATAGTAACGAATTAAAAACGTAATCGTAAATAAGGAACGTGCTCTTAATAATCTCGATGTTGCGAGATGTTTGGCTAAATGAGTCACGCCCAACTCTAAGGAGGCGGTTACCAGCGCCTGGCTCCGACTCCACATTCCAAATATTTCTGAGCTCTCAATAGTTGTGCAGCACTTCTTACTGAGTTTGCACAGAACCAGCGCTATTCAGACTTCTGCTTCACTACTCTTTTATGACTCCAAGATTTAATTTTTGTGTACATTTTCTATTATATTCTGTGTTTTTCTGTTTCTTGACTGTAATAATTTATTCAATTTTATTTTTTGTTTTGTTCATATCAGGCACTGAATTTTAAAATATGTACGAGGGGGAAGATGACCTCATCATATTATATTCCAGCGAAAGCTCTCATACTGGTCCGTACAAGTTTTGGTTTCTATGGCAACAATTGTTTTGTCAGCTAATAAAGCTAATTATAACATCAACTTTGAAAGAATTATGTATTTTCCGCCTTCAATACTGTTTAATATTATTACTTACAGGGACTAGTTTCGGGGGTAAATACTCCCCCTTCCTCAGCCTGTCCAACAAAACTACACAATGGAAAAACTTTCCATGTACAAGTTCTTGTACATGGAAAGTTTTTCCATTGTGTAGTTTTGTTGGACAGGCTGAGGAAGGGGGAGTATTTACCCCCGAAACTAGTCCCTGTAAGTAATAATATTAAACAGTATTGAAGGCGGAAAATACATAATTCTTTCAAAGTTATAGTTACGTCAATACGGACCTGATTAATCGACATTATAACATCAAGTCAACAATTAAATCGTTCCCGTAGCAACCAAACCTTCCCTATGAAACAAAAGCTAAATAATAAATAAAATTAAATTCTAGCCTAAATGGTACTGGTAGGTTCCTTAGTTTAGGGTCTGCGACAACGCGGTCATGTAGCCCCGTGTACTTTGGGTGTGTGTAGAATCTGTCTGATAACCAGTGTTAATTAATGCGTGTATCTGTTTTAATTCAAGTAAGGACTGCAACATTCAATTTTTCCAAGTAGTTCCTACTTTTGCCGCCAAACGTCACCGTCAACAACGAACTAGTTCAGAACTTACTTACCAGATGCCACCGCAGTCGGCTCCTGAAGAGGAACGTAGGAACCTAAGAACGTTAGTCAAATTCTAACCTAATTTAATTTAGCTTCACACAGGTGTAATTAGTGGAACGTTCTTTATCATGCCATAAATCTATGACATGGGACCGCCGGCTTTACTTTCCCTCAGAAGGAAGGTGTACTGAATGAGTTTTAACGTTCTTAAAAATTCCTACGACTTCGGCCGGGTTTGAACCCACGATCTTGGGCATAGAAGGTCAGCATGCTACCGACTACACCACCGAAGCCACTCTAAATGGTGCTAAATGAAACCAGCAATAGTCAATAAGTTGTTTAATGCACTAGGACTAGTTTCGACCATCTTAACAAGTTGTCTGAAGAAACTAGCGAGTGATTGAATATTGATTATTTCTATTGGATTATGCAATTATTAGTTGGTTATTGAGGTTTTAAGGGGAGGAAAATCGAGGTCATCTGCCCTTTATTAGTCAGCATCAAATTTGTTCCGTGTCTCAACATAAACTTAATATTGTCAAAACTGAGGAAGATTTGTATTACCCTTGAATATTCCAATGCTATCTGTTACAAAGTTAACCAAAATATTTTATTAACAGGAAATTTAATTATTTGAAAAATAAAATATATGTGGTTTCTAGCAAATTATCTCATAAACGCTTATAAAATAAATAAACAGTTAGCTATTATTCAGTAATTATTAATTACTTAATTAATGAACAAAATGAAATTACATTTGAATGCAGATGATATAGTACTGATAGCTGACACACCAGAAAGACTTGAGCAAGCAGTGGTGGAATGGTATGGAGAATTGAAAAGACAGGGAATGATAGTGAATGAAGAGAAAGGTAAAGTAATGAGGGTCTCAAGACAGACTAAACTCGAAGAGCAGCTCAATATCCTCTGTAATGGAAAGCCTCTTGAGAGAGTGGAAACATTTGAATATCTAGGAACCGTATTAAGTACTGATGGAAACATTGAACCCGAGGTACTAAATAGAACTAAGAAAGCAGTATCAGCTTATTATCAGATGAATACCACAATAGTAGGGAAGCAGATATATAGGTATAATGCAATTATGGCACCGATATGGAGAGTTTGGCATTACAAGACAAAAATCTAAGTGAGATCACTGCCACAGATATGAAGTTTCTGAGGAGAGCAGTGGGAAAGATAAAAAGAGTTCGAGTTCAAAATGCGAGAATTAGAGAGGAATTAGGACAAAAAGCAATTGGTGAAGTGGTTGAGGAACGTCAGTTGAGAAGGTTACGAGAATGGATGAAGTAAGAAAAGTAATACAAATACATGAATTGCGAGTTGAAGGACGATGTACACCCTGCATTACGTGGGAGAAAAGGGGCAAAACTGTTGTGGAATGAAGATAATGTGCAGAAATTGAGCGGAAATGGCTCACAGGAGGCTTGAAGGCATAACGGAATTGAAGAGGAACAAGAAGAGGAAAGTTGAATGTCAAAATGTTGCCCATAACGTCAATGCTGTCGAATAATGGTTTGTGTGCATCTCGTAAGCTATTTCTCTGAATATATTTAAATAAATTACAGATGTTTCTGTCGACTGCTAATGAAGAGAAGAGATAGGTTGGTAGGACACTTCCTAATACACCCAAAAATAGCAAGCATAGTTATGGAAGGAAGGGTCGAGGACAAGAACTGTAGGGGTAGACCAAGGTTAGAATATGTTAAACAGATTGCCTCGGACGTAGGGTGTGGTAGCTAAGTAGAGATGAAACGATTAGCTCAGAACAGGGAGGCATGGAAAGCTGCATGGAACCAGTCAAGAGATTGAAGACCCAAACCAAACAACGACAACATTAAAATTGAAGTGTCGGATCATATAAATAAGTTGAAGAGTTTATACTTTACGCTCTCATATGAACTTGTTTGTGACAGCGAGGACGTGTTGTACTCACGGTCTTTGTGTCGCCAGAATAATGCAAATTAACCTTTTATTCGAGTTTTGTGTCCCGCAGTGAAGTGACAGCTTTGTTTGAGAACAGGAGGTGACCTTTACCACTGGGGTCGTAGCACCAGCAGCGTAATGATTCCTCCGCAATGGGGCACGTAGTCACAACAAACACACAGGCTGTCCGACCGCTGATCTTCAATAGCGGAGGATGAGCAGTTCGAATCCCGGTGGCGACAAAGGTGTGTATCCCGGTCCATTAAAGCCATATTCACCCATAATCGCACTCAGAGGCGCGGCGATTCAGTACAGTACTAGCCTATTATTAGAATAGCTTTTCAATCGGTCAACACAAGGGAGGTACAACTAATTTCCCAGTGACTGAAATAAATTACATGAGTTATTTATACACTTCCCATTAAATGACTAGTTTCGTTCGTCAAGCAAACATCATCAGGTCCAGCTGACAGGGTCATTATCTATGTGCGCCCCGATAAACATGGCAAGCTAAGCCGGCTTTGACTGGCGCATATCGCGGCCGCACGTACGCGGTTCAGCCGGTGGTTGGCGCGCTCCACTGACTCAAATCGTTAGTTCACACGTGTTTTGTCATTCATATGAACGTGTATCTGCAAAGCTTAGACGTTAGTGTTGCATTGTGATTACCGTACTGTGATTGTTGGTCATGCCTAGACACGTGTGTATATCCATAATTCGTATATGAATAGCAGAAAGTCTTGTTCTGAAATAAGCTCTAAGTGTGAATACAAGCTAACTTTAGTTAATAAATATCGTTGATTTTGATAAGACAGCATCTAAAAGCAGTTCGTACTAACTACTTAAACACCCGTGAAATTCCTCGTGGTAAATCAGATCTGCTGAAAGTTCTAGAAGTGAGTATTTCCCGTATTAACTTGAATGTGTAACCAATACCGGCTAATGAATTTAACCAGCAAATTCTTCACTAATCTCTGGAACTACCAGTCCGATTCGAAAAATTCTTTTTCATTATGATAGCCTGATTCAAGAGGAATAGTTTAGGCTATGTAGCATTAGCCTACACCTCTCAGGTAACCTTAAAGATTGATTTTTGTTCAGTAAGTCGGAAGAACAAGCGCTCCCGAACAGCTTCAATAATACCTGAGCCTATTGTTGCCTGGCAATGCGGGCTGCATCACGTTGGCCCTACCAGTGTTCTTGTGCAGAATTGCGAGCTGCTTATAAATTGCAGTCACGGGGAGTAATTAGTGTAAAAAGGTTTCTTAGGCCCCTTAAAACAATGACAATAGTATGCCTGTGTATAAGGGCGATTGTGCTGGTGCAGTGTACTGAGGTTATCGGCTGCAATAAGCGTTGGTGCTTTCCGATCCTTATCCTTGAGCGCTCCAGTTCTGTAGTAGTATTCATTATCATCCATAAAACAAATAAATCCCCCGGGCGAAGCCGGGCACTACTGCTATTTTATCAACCTTTGGTTTGTTTCTTTTTGCAATGCTTATGACTCGATATAAATAACCCAAATATTGAATGAGATGAGGACTCTGCAGACGAAGATGGTGGTGGGGGGTAACCAATCCAGGGCTCTGGCAATTGTAGGCAGGAACATGGAACACATAGTCGATGTTCCTCTCGATTCTACTGACCCACAAGTGAGCTCTCAGAGTTCTCGACTACCATTTGCTATTGATAAGAAGACATACCATGACCGGAAAGCAAGGATCTCACTGAAAGAAGCCCAGTATTCCCCTGTAGTGACTACACAACCTATAGAAACGTATATCCTGTTGACTTGTTTGAATTGTTTTGTCACAAAGAGCTTATAGATGTTTCGAAAACAGAGACCTCTAATTATGCTCTCTCCAAGAACTGTGCTGATCCAAAGATTTCAGTAGATGAACTGAAATGTTTCAATGGAATCCTTATTCTGTCTGGCTACAATCCCCTTCCCGTTAGAAGGAACTACTGGGACTTGGGTGCTGAAATGAAAAATGAAATTGCTTGCCATCCTTGAGACGAGACCGTTCCGAGACTATAATGAGGCTTTTGTACGCATGCGATAATACTGTACAAATAAAAAAATCACAGTCAGTCTGAAAGACTAGACGTTGTATCATTTTAAATGACGCGTGCTACAAATGCTACACATGTTAGAAAGGCTCAGGAGGGCTTCTTGCTTTGCTCGAAGCCCCAGGACTCTTTCAACAGACTGCATTACCCATTAACTTAGGATTCCCGCGCGGGCACCTCTTTAAGGGACACGGTAAGAAATGTGTTTCTTGTACTTGTATTAGAGATGTTTGGTTGAATAAAGCGTAAATTGTGTACTTTTTGATAGCGGTTTTGTGGCCCATCATCCCAGGCAAGCCGGCGCAAACCTTTGCCTCCCTGTCAGAAGGATCATTTGGCCGAAAATTTGAATTAGTGTAAGGATGTAGTATGAGTGTCCAGATTTAGACAATAGCCTACTCCATGAAGGGGTCATGACTATGCCTTATATGTTTGTTTAATGAATAGTGTATCTGAAATAAGGGAAGAATACTGATTTACAGATTTGTGAAATGAGTTTCTGATTTTTAAATAGAGTTTATGAAATTTATGGTAAAGGTGAAGGAGAGGTGAACATGATTAGACAATGGCTTACTCCGTGAAGGAGTCATGACTATGCCTTCTGTGTCTGTTTAAAGTATAGAGTAACTGAAATGAGGGAAGTTTACTAAATTTGGTGTTTGTAGAATGTAATTTTCGATTTTAATTTGGGTTTACGTGAAGCTTGTTGCGGAGTTGTTATTTCTCTGAAAATTGGAATGTATAGAATACACATCCAAGAGAAAGGGTGGTGGTTGATAGATGTGTTCATTCAAAAAGCTTGGGTTGATCTGCGTCAGTTACAATGTAGAAGACATATTGTGCAGTACTACCTGACACTGAACCCAACACTACCCAGAGGACCAGGTCGTCCTAGAAGCTCCCCAGGCTCTATCTGCATTAAAGAAGACATCAAGTGTGGTGGAAGAAACCATTTGGTGACCATGGTTCTTGAAAAGAAACAGAAACGCTGTGTTGCTAAAACTGTCAACCCACTATGCTCATCAAATGTGCAATAGGTCTGGGTATAGTGTTCTTTTGTACCATATCATACCAAATAAGGCAGTGGAGGTAAACAAACTAGAAAGAAAGAACAGTGTTGTAATTTATTTCACATAGATAATTATATTGTATAATTTGCCTAGCGTGCCATATATGGCACATCCATGTTACACTCTGTTATAAACAACTTTCATAAAAATACCGTAGATTTATTTATTTATTTATTTAGCGTATGGCATGGTACATCTGCATAATTACAACACATTAAACATATAAATTAGCATTTAAAAGAACAATAAATATTAATATCAATTTTGATGAGGAGACACATAAACAGATAAAATGTTCAGGTTTACAAGGTAATATTTAAATTTGAAATCCAATCAAGAGCAGGCTGCGTCTCATCTTGAAAGTCTTTCAGGTTCCCATTATAGGCTCGAAGCCTGCAGTCCTCCACAATATGTTGAATGATCTGTCTTTCAAATCCACAGTCGCACTGAGGCGAGGAAGCCTAATTCCACTTGTATAAGCTGTCAGTGCACACCCCATGTCCCGTTCGAATCCTGTTGAGTGATTTCCTTGTATGGCTGGGTAGTTCCATGCCAGCTGGTTTCTTGATAGGATCAATGAAGTGTCTATATTTCTCATGGAATAAATTATTCCATACCTCAGACCACTTGTTGTCAATCTGAAAAATATTTAATTGTAGACATTCCGCTGTTAGGATGAGTGGTCGGCGGGATTTCAAGCGACGTATCTTTACTTTAGGTATGTCAGAATGAATAGGAAGCTGTGGAGTGGAAATTATCTTTTGATATTCTCTCAAGAGAGAGTTCTGTCTGCGTAAGTCAGGTGGTGCAATATGGCTTAGAGGTGAAAGCCAGTACAGAGGAGTGGTCCTGATGCAATCTGACATTATCCTCATCGCCGAATTCAATTGGACATCAATCTGCTTCACATGTGGACTGTTAAGCCACAGAGGAGCGCAGTATTCAGCAGCTGAATAGACAAGTCCTAGAGCAGAAGATCGTAATGTTGTTGCTGTAGCTCCCCATGTGCGTGATCTTAGTTTTGCTGCAGTGTTCTGCAGGTGCTTCTTGAAGGACAAAGTTCTATCGAGAGCAACGCCTAAATATTTTGGAAAATGTTGATGATGGAGGACTTTCTCATTAAAGATGACATTCAGCTTTGTATTTGCCAACCTGTTGTTTAAATGGAAACAACTAACTTCAGTCGTACTAGGATTCGGTGTTAGTCTCCATTTCTTGAAGTATTCATTCATAATGCTTAGATCTGAGGAAAGAATCTGTTCGTTCTTCTTAAGAGTTCTTTGTTGAGTTTCCAAAGCCGGGTCATCTGCATAAATTAATTTTCTTGATTGCGTTAAAGGGAGGTCTGATGTGTACAAGTCAAAGAGCACTGGAGCTAAAACGGAACCTTGTGGGAGTCCATTGTTCAGTCTCTTTTGCTTACTTAGTTTGGTCCCAACAACCACTTGTAAATATCTTTCAGACAGCATATTGTTTATAAGCTTGTTCATAGTTTGACATGGTATGATACGCATCAGTTTGTAGAGTAACCCATCCTTCCATACCGTGTCATAGGCTGCTGTAAGGTCAACAAAAGCAACAGATGTTTTAAGTTGTTGTTGAAACCCTTTTTCTATATGAGTGGTGAGACTTAGTAATTGATCAAGTACTCAATACCGTAAAAATAGACTATAAATAGCTTTTGATACTGTTTTAAATTAGTTTATGTCAAAAAAATAATTCAGGCAGAAAGGGGTTTAAACGTACATAGAAAATTTATATTCTGTAATGAACATCCTCTTTCAGAATATGGTTCAACTTAACAATGTTCGTTAAAAGCGGTGTGATGCTACCCGCATTGCCAGCCGTCAATACACTCACTATATTCTTACTAGAGCTGGTAATAATCGATTTTCAATTAATCGATTAATAATTAATTGATTAATCGAAGCTCCTTAAAACCGATTAATCGATTAACCGATTAACCGAATAATCGATTAATCGAATAATCGATTAACCGAAAAATCGATTAACTGATAGTAGACACGAGATAAGAAAATAAGTTTTGAAAATGGTTTGAATGAGAAGTCATCGCTTAAGTTGAGTTAGGCTTATTTTCGGAATGATGTATAGACATCTATAAAAGTTAAATTTTGCGTAAAGATACGAGTCCTTCATTGTTTATGTTAACAATAACATAATAACAGTCAGTGACCATGGAAGGACAAACATCAATCACATTGGGAAGGGTTTCAGGAAAAGAAAACGAGGAGTTTTCAGCAATGCTTTTGAATCTTGTTCAATTTTTGTTGGAAAGGCTGTTTACAATTTAGGACAGGAACATTTTTGTTTTATTCTGGTTTAGCCTAATTTCCACAAAGACCTGTAGGTTGTAACTCTTCAGGCGGTCAACTTGAACTTGCCCAAAGACTGGGCGGAGTCCAATGTATAAACTATATGAATTATAAGTAAACAAAACTCCTAGGAACATTGCATGTGTTAGTTATGATCGCTATTACAATCACTATCACTATTACGTCGCCACACTTGAATGCTCCGAGTGGGTAAGAGATTTCACGAGCCCCTCATCCAGGAAATATGAAATATGCCCTGTAAACTATGAAATGTGAACTAAAAATATGAAATATGCCCTGAAAACTATGAAATATGACCTAAAACCATGAAATATGACCTAAAATCTTTGAAATATTCCCTAAAAATATGAAATATGACCTAAAACTATTAAATATGCGTAAACTATGAAATATGCACAACAAACTATGAAATATGACCTGAAACCATGAAATATGCCCTAAAACTATGAAATTTGCCTAGAAAACTAAGAAATATGCCCAGAAGCGATGAAATATGACCTAAAACTATGATATATGCCCTGGAAACTATGAAATATGACCTAAAACTATGAGAATGCCCTGAAAACTAGGAAATATGACCTAATGATGTGAAATAAGTCCTTAGAACTATGTAATATGCCCTAAAACTATGAAATATGCCATAAATTTATGAAATATGCCCTAAAACTATGACATATGCCCTAAAAACTTTGAAATATGCCCTAAAACTATAATATTTCCCCTAAAACTATGAAATAAGACATATCAACAATGAAATAGGACCTAAAACTATGTAATATGACCTTATAACTATGAAATATGGCCATAAACTATGAAATATGCCCTGAAAACTATGAAAGATGACCTAAAACTATAAAATATGCCCTAATAACTATGAACAGCAATGAGGTTCAGTCATGTCTTGGGGTGGAATCATGTTCGGTTGACGTACGCCTCTAATTTCTATCCACGGTGTATACAGACAACATCCTTGAACCTGTCGTTACAGGATTTGCTGCCACAATGGGTGAGGGCTTTACACTAGTGGACTATAATGCTCGTGCCCATCGAGCTAGGGTGGTCAAACAGTTCCTTCAGATGCATGTCATACAGAGAATGGAGTGGCCTACCTATTCTGCGGACATGAACTGTAATGAACATGCCTGGAAAGAGCCCAATAGGGCAATTTCGCACCGTCCCAATCCTCCAACAAACAAAGAGCAACTGATTGAAGCTGCTTTCCAAGAGTGGGGGAATCTGCCCCAAACCACGTTATATTCGTTGGTGCTCAGTATGCCTCGTCATCTGCAAGCATGGATTAGAGGTCGTGGTGGCCATACATGGTATTGATATGCCCCAACATGAAAAGGACGGTTGTGTGCTCAGTCCCACATTATCACTTTTGTTATTCGTCGTGTGTTTCTGTCTCTTCTGCAAAGCAGATTGTGTGTGGTTTTTCTTTGTATGTATCCTATATTGTGTACACTAGCTGAAGTACCCGTGCTTCGCTACGCGTCATAAATTAATTAAAATGTGAAGGTGACAGTTAAAAAAAGGGGATAGGCGAGGTGCTGCGCAAAGGGAGATTAAGGATGGAATATTTTGTCCAACTACACCACTCGGCGTTGACCGTGTTTTATAGCACAAATTTAGGTTTTACTCGCTAACCGTTGGAGATACCTTTCGGTTAGAAAATGTAATTTTAAACCTCGTATATGCCATCAAAAGTTTGCTATTTCCTAGCGTTCTCTTTTTATTTGAAATGGAAATATGAAAGTTTGAAACCAAAGGGTGTAGTGATGTCACTAAAATGGTCGCCATCTTTAAATAGTGCAAAGTATTGAAATCAAAAGTATCCTATATGTTAACCAGGTAAATCAGCTACTTCAATGTAAAATTCATGTAAATCGGACCAGTGGTACTTGCGTGATTGAGTAATACACAGACACACACCATTTTTAGCCTCGCTTCGCTCGCGTCATAGTCGTGTCTTTTTTTTATTCAATGAAATGCAGGTTTAACCCCGTTAACACCCCTTTAGAACCTGAATACCCAAAAAATCCCTCCTTAGTAGACTTTTACGATACACAACAAACATATCCCCAAAATATCATTCTTCTAACTTTAATAGTTTTGGTTGGTCGATGAGAGTGAACATCCAAAAATCCCTCCTCACTGGACGTTTTTCTTCCAGAATTTCACCCCTCCCCATAGGCCCCTTAAATTGGATTTATGAAACAAACGGTCGAACACCTATTTACTTCTATTTTAAGCTGTTTTTCCCGCCGAATTTAAAACTTCTCGCCTATGTCGTTTCAGAGATACGCGCTCCGTTAAGAATCCCTCAACCCCCAATTTTCACCCCGTTCACCTCATAATATACACCACATCGATAAACCCTTAGACATATGTCTGATTATTTTTAATGATTAGTTTATATACCGAATATCACATTCTCAAAGAAACAACTCATTAGATATCGTTATTCAATGAAATGCACGTTTACCCCCTTAACACCTCTTTAAAACCCGAATAAACAAAAATCATTCCTTAGTTGACGTTTTCGACATACAGCAAACATATTCCCAAAATTTCATGTTTCCAACTTTAAGAGATTTCGCTGGGCGTGATGAGTGAGTGAGTCAGACAGGACATTTTCTTTCAATTATTTTTACCAGAATTTCACCCCTCCCCATGGGCCCCTTAAATTGGATTGATGAAAAAACGCTTGAACACCTAGTAAATTATTTTTTAAGTTATCTTTTCCCCCTGAGTTTGATGAGTGAGTGAGTTAGTCAGTCAGTTGGGACACTTTCTCTCCTTTTTTCTCCCAGAATTTCACCCCACCCTATTGGCCCCTTAAATTAATTTATGAAAAAAATGTCGAACACCGATTTACTTACTTTTAGGCTGAATTTTTTTTGCTGAGTTTCAAATTTCTCGCCTATGTCGTTAAAGAGATAGGCCTACACGCTCCGTTAGGAATCCTTCAACCCCCACTTTTCACCCCTTTCACCTCATAATAATACACCACATCGAAAAACCCTTAGACACATGTCTGCTTATTTTTAATGATTAGTTTATATGCCGAGTATCACATCCACAAATGAAACCACTTGTGAGGTATTGTTATTCAATGAAATGCAGGTTTAACCCCCTTAAGACCCCTTAAGAACCTGAATATCCAAAAAACCTCCCTTAGTGTACGGGTTTGACATACAACGAACATAACCCCGAAATGTCATGTTTCCAACTTCAATATATTTGGATGGGCGATGTTGAGTGAGTGAATGAGTCAGGACATTTTCTTTCATTTTTTTTCCCTTCAGAATTTCACCCCTCCCGATGAACCCCTTCAATTTGATTTAAAATAAACTGTCGAAAAGCTATTTACTTACTTTAAAGCAGTTTTTCCCCCTGAGTTTGATGAGTGAGTCAGTCAGTCAATCAGTTACATGGGCCCCTTAAATTGGATTTATGAAAAAACGGTCAAACGCATATTTACTTATTTTTATGCTTTTTATTTCCGCTGAGTTTCTAGCTCCTCGCCTATGTCGTTTATGAGATACACGCTCCGTTAGAAATCTTTCAATCCCCACTTTTCACCCCTTTCACCTCATAAACACATCGAAAAACCCTCAGACACGTGTCTTGTTACTTTTTAATGATGAGTTCATATGCCGTGTATCACATCCCCGAATGAAACCAATCGGGAGATATTGTTATTCAATGAAATGCAGGTTTAACCCCCTTAATACACTTTTGGAACCTGAATATCCAAAAAACCTCCCTTAGTGTACGGTTTTGACATACAATGAACATATCCCCAAACTGTCATAAAACTTCAATAATTTTGGCTGTGCGATGATGATTGAGTGAGTGAGTGAGTGAGTGAGTGAGTCAGGACATTTTCTTTCAATTTTCTTTTTTCAGAATTACACCCCTCCCCATAAACCCCTTAAAATTGATTTATGAAAAAAAAACTGTCGAACAGCTATTTACTTACTTTAAAGCAGTTTTTCCCCCTGAGTTTGATGAGTGAGTGAGTCAGTCAATCAGTTAGGACACTTTCTTTCCTGTCCCCCCCCCCAGAATTTCATCTCTCCCCATGGGCCCCTTAAAATGGATTTATGAAAAAACGGTCAACACATATTTACTTCTTTTTTATGTTGATTTTTTTCCGCTGAGTTTCAAACTCCTCGCCTATGTCGTTTAAGAGATACACGCACCGTTAGGAATCTTTCAATCCCCACTTTTCACCCCTTTCACCTCATAATATACACCACATCGAAAAACCCTCAGACACGTGTCTTCTTATTTTTAATGATGAGTTTATATGCCGAGTATCACTTCCCCCAATGAAACCAATCGGGAGATATTGCTATTCAATGAAATGCAGGTCTACCCCCTTAACACCCCTTTAGAACCTGAATATCCAAAAATCCTCTGTTAGTGGGCATTTGCGGCCCTTGAGGAAGCTGCATACCAAATTTCATTCCAATCCGTTCGGTGGTTTCTGAGATTTCGTGATGAATAAATGAATGAGTGAGTGAGTGGTATTTGACAAATATATAGTAGAAAGAAGATAGTGTCAAATCTTTGTTATGCTAAACTCGGTTGACAGTGCTGTGTGAGCAGTTGAGTAACTAACGGGATTTCAAGTAAAGATCCTCATTTTCTATACCGGTAGTGCAGAGCGCAATTGGCATCTAGTCGGCCGTGTCTCGACTTGAGCTATGTTGCCATGGAAACTATCTGCCTTGGCATTCCTTCATGAGTATATTTTATGATTTGATTAGCATGTGCTTGAGTGCAAAAGGGCCGAAATCAGAAGAATGAGAAAGACTATCGAAAAAGCATGTAGCCAGCGGTTCCTTGTGGGTCCTAAACTATCTACAGTATATGCAAAATATGTTTGAAATTGGTGGAACGGTGTAGATTTGTATACGGAACAGACCCACATACGTACATACATACATGCATACATACATACAGACTTTCACTTTTATATATTAGATAATATGATAACATACACATAGCAAAATAAACAAATTACTGAATCACAATATGCGAGACCTTTTTTGAGCATTGTATAAGTTTACTTTTTTTAATAAGGGTTTGTGAATTATTTATGAGTATTATGATGGTGTATGCAAATAAAAATAACACAATATAATTAGAGCATGCACTTGAATTCTATTATGCATAAGTTTACATATCTGAGCGGACCTTGGTCGTGCAGTTGTTACGCTTTAGCCTGCCTACTCCCACCGGGCTCATTGTGATCATAACTAATACGTGTAATTTTTCAAGGAGTTCATTTACTTATTACTCATATTTTATATACATTGCACCCCGCACAGTCATTGGACAAATTCATGTTGACCGACTGAAGAGTTACAATTGACAGTTTTTGTATAGGCAACTCTGAAGCAATGGCTTCAACAGTTCACAAACAAGATGCATTATTTAAAAATAAATGTGACAATATAAATAGACGGTCTGTTTTGGTGCAAAAATACTAGCAAGTACTCATTTTCTGGGACAAGGCAGCTCCGCTTTGCAGTCACAATGTTTCCAGCGGGGAATATCAAGTATTTTGTCGCTAGTTTAGCGGGCCTTTGATATATTGTTTATTCATTTTCCACCTGTGAAAAAGGGTGAGTATGCAAGTCAGGCGGTGAATTCCCAAGATAGACGTCCAGCTCGTCTTTTGCAATGATTGCAATATTTACGCTACATCTACAAGATTTCCTATTTTTACCGCGCTTTTTATAACTGCCCTACCATGAGATCATTGAGTTTTTATCGAACTTGCCTAAGTGTTGACTTTAGACATACCTTCGTTCGTAAGACGTCACATTTGTATCTTTGGAGTCGAAATTTAATGTTTTTCGGACGGTCAAAGACTTTTTACATGAGATTAATAAATACAATTAGATGACCAGTTTCGATCGTCAAGCGATCATCAGATCTTTACACTTCGGCTATTAATCTGTGTCGACAAGTTTGGGTTATGATATTTACAATACGTACACTTTTTTAGTTGCAGTAGTAATTAATCTAGCACAAATAGTAAAGATATGTTATTTTTTGTTGAGATACTGGTACGTAGTTGTGATTGATCTTCAAGTTTGCTTGCTTAGTGCCATTATGTGATTGTTATTAAATGGTCAGGTTACTGTGTCAGCATAATCGTCCTCACGCTGTGCACAAAAACAGACCACACATCGCTCAAACTGCGAAGTGCATCATTTAATAACTATCAGTATCTCAAGAAAAAGCACATGTCTTTAGTTTGGTTGTTCAATTGCTGCTGCAAATAAACAAGTGTATATATTGTAATTATCATTCCATACTTCTCCATATACAGTAGATTTAATAGCCTACGTGTAAATGATCTGATGATGATCACTTGACGATCGAAACTAGTTATCCAAGTGTATTTATTAACATCATGTAGTATTTTTTCAGGATTAGCGAACAAATTTTGATTTCTAAGCCAAGCCTGAAAAAGGGCGTCCGTCGGTAATCCTTGGAGTGAAGTTAAATGAAACCTCAAAGTGGGCGTTGAACAGTGGCTAGCATTCTTAGCTGTCTCCACAGAGGTTTGGGTTCGATTCCCGGCTTTGTCAAGAAATTTAATTCTGGTGTGGGGGCTGGAACGTGTACACTCAGCCTCGTGAGGCAAAACTGATAAGAGGAGGGTTTGATTCTTTCCTCAGTCATCCTGGAAATGATTTTCCATGGTTTCTCATTTCTACTCCAGGCAAATGCCGGGATGGTACCTAATTCAAGGCTACGGTCGGTTCCTACCCATATTCTACCTGAATTACAAATACACACACAGGTACAGACATCGCAGTGACACATGTTATCAGACAAGTCTTAATCACACCCCAGTACGCGGGGATACGTGACCATGATGTTGCAAAGCCCCTAAAAGAATCAAAAACATCATCCATCATGGGACTGCCCCGGCTAACCATGTCGAGTGATTGCATTAAGAAACCAAGTTGTGTCATAGTTGGTTGATTCTGTGAGAGCGTAGTTAAAATGCGAAATACATTGATTAATCGGCAAAACAAATCAAAAACCGATTGATCGATTAATCGATTATTCGAATAACCGATTAATCGATTTTTCTAAAAACCGATTAATCGATTAATCGACTAATTGATTAATCGATTAATCGTTATTTACGATGCTTAATCGATTATTCGGTTTCGATTAATCGATTAATCGAAATCTGAAATTAATCGATTAAAAGTAACAGCCCTAATTCTTACAGCCCCGGCCTCTCTGGACCACCACTACAACACATCAACTCGACTATTTTCATATACAACCTGACTACATTCATACACGTAGGGAATGTTCCCTTGAATGTGAGAGGGCAACGGCTGACAATTTCTCTTGCAAATATCCCGCTGGTTGTAAGGCCTTAAAACGTGGTTTATGGGGTCCCTTTGAGACGTGCCGAGTTTCGTTTATTGTATTGCGAGACTTAATACGAGCCCGATTTGGTCCTTGTACGCCAATCCAGGGAATGGAGAGGGCTGTCCAAATTTCAAGTAGACAGTGTTACCCACAGTGATTCAAAATGTAAGTACGTAAATTCGCTCATCATGTAGATATATTCTCATCAGGGGAGCATCTCTTTTCCAAATAGAAATGTCCGCCCCAAGAAATACAATAACACGCTTGGCAGAAGAACGAAGGATTAATTAAAGTTCCATAATGCAAACATCATACAATTTATATAAAATAAAGCCAGAATCAAGATTATCTTTGTAATGTCTTGTTGGTACAATTTGCCGCCGGGGAATTACCTCCATTTCAAAATAAATGTGAAGCATTACGGTATTGAACCAATTACGAGTAACGAAGTCACCTGTGAAGATTAAATTGTTGCTTGTAATTATTATATTCTACAGCGAGATACTGTATCTCCCGCGCACGGAGAGAGAATATGTACTATTCCACGAGACAGGTTTTGAAGCGAATGACGAGTGAACAACGGATGCAAGTTAGTTATGTGGCGTGTATAATGTGTGGCAATCCGTATCGCGCGCCACAGCGTGTAATATCCACCAACGGAATTGTCATTGTGAGTTCACCACTTTATGTTCATGATTACTTTCAGTGTGAGTTTGAGTCTTCAGTGTTTTGACTGGTTTGATGTAAGACCCCATGCCTCCCTGTCTTGAGCTAATCGTTTTATCTCTACATAGCTCCTACACCCTACATCCGAGGCAATCTGTTTAACATATTCTAACCTTGGTCTACCTCTACAGTTCTTGTCCTCAACCCTTCCTTCCATAACTAAGCTTGCTATTCCTGAGTGTCTTAGTATGTGTCCTACCAACCTATCTCTTCTCTTCATTAGCAGTCGCCAGAAACATCTCTCCTCTCCCACTCGTCTTAATACCTCTTCGTTTGTAACCCTATCTACCCATCTGATCTTCATCATTCTCCTGCAACACCACATTTCAAACGCTCCAATTCTCCTCTTTTCTGCTGCACCAATAGTCCAAGTTTCACTTCTTGAGCGCCACGCTGCAGACAAAGGCTTTCAAAAATGACTTTCTAATATTTGATATTATTTGAAGTCAACAGATTTCTTTCCTTTAGAAATGCTTTCCTTGCCTGAGCCAATCTACTTTCTATATCCTCTTTGCTTCGTCCATCACTGATTATTTTCTTCCTAAGTAACAACAGTCTCCTACTTCCTTTAGCTTTTTACCTGCCAATTTGTCGGCAATATGGGTAGTAAGGGGGTAGTGGTGCTTCTGCGCCACTCTAGATCCCTCCTTGCCCCACTACTAAGCCTTAGCCATGTAATATTTGTCAATATCTCGTGAACCCATGGTCGGATTTTAACAAATGAGGTGTTGTTGGACTCGGGCTGACGGGGGCTTTGCTATGGACCACTCGTTACATTTTTGAATTTTTTTGGAAAATTTTTGTTTTCCAAAGTAGGCGATAGTTTGAAAACCAAACATGGTAGAACGTTGTGCCATGGTTCAAACGAAAGGTCTCTATGCCCTTTATTTTCTATAATGAAACCATTTTACTTTTTATGTTTTTTTGAAAACACTCGAATTTTGAAAATCCTATATTTTGGAAACTAGGAATTCTACAAAATAAAATGGTTTGACATAAATGAAAGGTCCCTACGCCCTCTACCACGAAAATAAATTTCAAGTCTCTAGGGCAAAAATTTGTGTTTTGTAAGTAGTGGGATGATGACACAGCTGTCTCACTTAGAAAGTTGTGAGCCCCTGCGACCTTGGAATGGAAGGAGTCATGCTAGGAGGGCGTGCTTGGATTCGTTTTTTTCGTCTCGTTGTGCTCTTTACGGGAATGTAGGTGTCGGAAAGGTGAAAATCTGGAAACATTTTTTTTTGGGGGGGGGGGGGTAAAAACGTGATTTTAGACTTTTTGTTATATCTCGCGAACCAATCATGCTAGAGGCGTGAACGAGGGGTCCAAGGACTCGGGGTGACGTCCTTTTTGCTATGGACTACTCGTTATATTTTTTAAAACAAATTGGAAACTCGATTTTGGGGTAAACATGTGTTTTTTGTGTTTTATACCGATATCTCACGAACCAATAGGTCTAGAGACTTGTACGAGGTGGCTTTTTTTTCGTCGCGTTGCCCTCTTGCCGAGGATGTTCGTGTTGAGCAGGAATGAAAAACCATGTTGAGGTAAAATCGTGATTTTAGTCTTTTTGCTCTATCTCGCAAACCAATAACGCTAGAGACGTGTACGAGGTGTCCTAGGACTGGGGATCACGCCTCCTTTTAGAAATATGTTTGAAATTTTGACAGAGGGCCTAACGACACTTTTGTTGAAAAAAAAAAATTCTTTACCGGTACTTGTTTATAATGTTCATGAAGCGTGGTTGTTGAGAGAGACGATACTGCTGGGTGTATGTGTTTCAACGAACCTGTCGTTGACCACGGTGGCTATGCTTAATAGAACAATCGCTATTTCGACGAGTCGGTTTATGACAGAGCAAGGGTACTTTCTTTCTGATACTTTATCCCGAAGGGGATCTTTAACGTGTAAACGGTGATGAGAACTTGCTTCTATGTTGGTCGAAGCGAGTACAGAAAACAAACTTGCAGAGGAGCAGACTAGCAGGAGGTGAATGTCATTTGTGCTTATTGGAATGCGCTGATCAGACTTGACAACAGGTGCAATGGAAAATTACAAAGACGCTTGAAGGTGAAATAATCTGACAATCGTGGTGGCAGGGGAGTGCGAAATGCATGTGAACATGTGTGAAACCACATGTACGCTAAACAAGTTACATCATGTTTGCTTCGTACGTGACAAAATGCAAGTTCATGTGAAATTTGACCCGGCACAGGTGTTCACCTCGGACGTTGGCTGTCCACGTGCATGATAACTGTTAACAAGTTACATCCTGTTTTGCTTCGTACGTGACAAAATGTAATTTGACGTGTAATATGATCCGACATACGTGTTCACCTTGGATGTTAGCTGTACATGTGCACGATAACAGAATGTTCAAAGCGTGGGAATCGCTGAATCAGTAAAAAGTGTAATGCAGCTTGTGGGAATGATGTCACAACCAATAGATAGGCAAGAGCTGCGAACAGCAGTGGTGGGAGGTGAAGGGGGGAGAGGAGGAGGAGTAATGTAAGAGGGAACACAGGTGGAAAGAGAAAGAAATATGTAGAGCTGAGAACTGTACACACAGAGCTATGGGTGGTGAAAAACATGTGTGAATAAATAAAAAAGTGCACAGGTTCACACAACATGTAATTTATTGATCCAAGAATTAAACGTAGAGTTAAATCCTAACCATTTGATATATAGTTTATTTCCTTTTTGTTTCAACACTTTTTCCACAAGATAATGCTTAGGAAATGCTGTTTTCTGAAGTTCATGGAGATAAAATCCACCTTTTATGGGTTGATGGTTGAGGTCCTCGAGTAAATAGGTGACTGGACTGCCCAAGTTGACTTGACGAATTTGAAATAGTTCAGTCCCCCACTGAGGCGTGTAGCCCTTATTGAAGGCAGACTTAAATTTGCTCACACGAACAAAATCCCCAATTTTCAGTCGGTGACGTTTAGAATCGGCTGTTTTTATGGGGTTAAACAGTTTATCCAATCGCTGAATATTTTTAGTCACGAGGCGTGGCTTGGTTCCAATCGTTCTATGTTTGGTGTCATTGAAACGTGATACTAGCTCTGGTAACATGTCCAACCAACGATACGTGCCCTGAGCGGTAAACGCTTTCCACATATGCGTTTTCAATGTTTGGTTGAACCGCTCAACCACACTGGCTTTGAGATTGCTGTGCGTGGTGTAATGGTGAATATCCTTAGAGTTGAGAAAACCGGAGAAATCCTTGTTGAAAAATTCTTTCCCCTGGTCAGTTTGTAGTAACAGAGGTTGGCGTTTCGAGTGTTGAATAATATGTTGAAAGGCCTTGGTAACTAGTGGACCAGACTTGCGACGCACAGGTTCAACAAAGGCCATTTTGGAATAGACATCAATAACGGTCAACATATAGCGTATACCGTCGTTAACGCTAGCATAGGGTATCATTTCAACCAAGTCAGCCTGCCAAAGTTCATCCACACCTCGTTAAATCACCTTCAGTCACGGATAGTGACGTCTAGCTGGGCGATGCAACTCGTGAGCAATACCCATTTTAATGGGTGAGGGCTTAAACAATAATTTTGGCATTTCGAAGCACTTGTTCAATTTCTTGAATTTTCCAATCGTGACCGGTATGGCCAGCTTGACGTGATGCATGCAACAACTGTAGCCGCTGGACGAGCCTATTGGGTTTGTGCCAGTAGGTAACATCCACTAGGGGTTTTAATGGTTTAAATGTCACTCCCGAAGCGGACACTTTACGGCGACCACTTTGACTGGTGGGAAACATTTTTGCAATGATGGTTTTATATTTTTGAGATATATTGGCATTCACTTGTTGTGCGGGATCATACTGTCTTTTGTGGGCATGGGTATCCAATAAAATGGATTTATATTTGGCAAGATCCTCTGACGTATAATCATGGGAAGAGGGGGTCCGAGAAAAGAGCAGCTTTAACAGTCCTGGGGTTAATTTATAGTTGATGTTTTTAATGACAGCTTTAGTACGAGCAAATTTAATGGATGAATCGCCAATTTTAAAACTATCATTCTCATAGCGAACACCATACGTGGTAGCTGTGTTTCCAATAAATAGATCGGTGAAATAGGGTTCCAATGTTGATCCATAATATTTTATTAAAATGGTTTTCAGTTGAGCTTTATGTTGAGGGGTGGCCAAGAGTTGTGAAAACGGAGACGCTTTGGAAGGGAAGGTGTTTCGGCCAAGGATTTCTTTTTTTCTCAAAAACTCTGCAAGGGGTGCGGCCTTTTTCTTGAGGCGTTAACACTTGTTCCTCCTCATCCTCAACCTCGCTAACACTAGTCAAATCTTCCTGTTCATGTTCCTCTTCCTCAGGGTCCTCGTGCAGCGTCTGCGTGGATTGTGAAACGGTGGGTAGCGTTTCAGATGGCTTGAAAGAGGGTTTCAACATGGCTTTTAGTGGAGGTGCTAAATGTTGTTGAATAAACAAAGCATGATTTACACGTGATTGTTTCAATTGACGAAACTTTTAGCGAATAGTATTTTTTGCTCTAATAATTTGCTTTTTCAATAGACTCTCTACTAACGCCATGGTGTCTTGACAAATGACTTGACGGGGAATGAGACAGGGCCTTAAATAGCAATAAAATGATCAATCCCTAAGCGATACCGTCCTTGGTTGAGTTCACTTTGTTTGTCAATCACTAAACAGGCATGACGTTGAGTGTTCCAGCACTTGGCACACAATTCTGTAAACATTTGAAAGGTCATATCCGGATTCACATGTTCATTATAAATGTGACGACTGTTCCTCTCGTCCTGGCGAAATAAAACAATGACATTGGCATTGTCACGAATCAACTGTTTAGACATTTTAGAATACGTTTGTCCAAGATAGAAGCAATCGATATGTTTGTGTCGACCCATGCTGAAATAGCTTTGAATGATGCCTTGACGTTCAGTGGATACATCATCGAAAATCATGAGTGAATCGGGCTTTACCTCATCCTGTGAAATCACATTTTCTCTCGTGGAAAATGTGAAATAACCCATATTCTCTTTTTGTAATCCAGACATGACTTGGTCCAGAAACACGTAGAGGGGTTGGTAGAGAGATTTTGCAAAAATATAAATATTTTGAAAACCCAGACCATTGGGCGCTGTAATGAGCGTTAGCAAAAGATTGGTCTTTCCACAGCCGGAAGGCCCCACAATAATGCAGCGAATGGAAGATGGAAACAGTGAACCATGGCGTTGTTCACTTGATGTGGGACAGAGATGGGAAACCATGTCCCCCACGGGGAATGACTCTTGCTGCTTAATAATCTTCATTTCAACTAAGGCTTAGACAGGCTAGCAGGCTGTCTGTATACAGGACACCGAGCATTGTCATAGAAACAGTAGACTGGTACTACAGGTTGACGAGGGATGTCTTTGGACGTGCGTTGATGGCCAAAGCTAGGTCTGTCCCCATACATGATCCTAAACAAGAAACAGATCCTGCTAATAAACACTATGTGGATAGGTCAGTAGTGCCACGCACAAAACAGGGAGATTATGACTTTAAGGAAAAGCGGTTAACCCATGTAAAACATCCTCGAGTGTCTACAGACGTTACTACGAAAACGTATGTGGATAACAAAGTGTATGAGTTTTATGACAAAGTGCCCCAGCTTACAGTGAATGGCTATAGCGCTAATCACCATCGGATTATTCACGTGGAAGACCCGCAAGACGAAGACGATATCTGTACCTAGCGTTACGTGACCTATGAAATGAAAAGGCTTTATAAATATAACCCATCTGTATTTTTAGTGTATGTGACAAATGAAAAACCTGTGAATGACAGAAACCATTTACCGCTAGTCCATGATCAGCACTTGACCTATGTGCTTGCTTCGGGTTTAAGCCACTATCGATTACACTATGATGGAACCATTCACATCAAATACGCCATTCCTGATGAGAACCATTTACAAATAAAGATAAATGGTCATAGGATGTTGGTCCATAACCATGAAATGGTCAATGCAGGTGACGAATTATCCTTTCATCTCATGTTGACAAGGGATGAAAAGCAAGCGGGAAAAACCATAAACGATTTCCCACTTTATGAGGAATTGGAATATACAGCCATGAAATAACAATCTGACGTTAGTTGTGATTTAAACTTTCTTGTGAAAGGTTGTTGGTCATTAGCATCATGGTGAAACAAAGGTATGTGGTGAGAAAGACTAAAAAGAGGACTTTGTCCTTGGAAAAGCCTGGGCTTAAGACATTCGTGGACAAGCCCTTGCGAAAGAATAGAAGAAAAAATAATGTATTGACCATAAGGAAAGCCTTTCGAGCAGCACAGAGACATGTTATTCCAAAACGTCGGCGACAGGGTCAAACCAAGGGCGAGTGATTCCCGTCCCCAAACGAGCCGGATTTTTACCTGCTTTATTTGCCGGTCTGGCTGCTCTAGGATCACTTTTGGGCGGTGCCAGTGCAGTGGCGAAAACCATTAAAGTCACGCAGCAGGGCAAGCAACAACTAAAAGAAAGTCAGCGACATTATGAAACGATGGAAGCGATTGCAATGGGGGCTAGAAATGCCAATTTAAAGCCAGCCTTTTATCAACAAGGATTTGGGATTTCACCATTTCGAAATATAAAAAAAAATTAACCTCAGCCATAGCAAGACATGCCCTGACGCATCAACAAGTGGAAAGCTATGCTAAACACCTAAAGCTTTCTCATTTTCGAGGTGTGTTTATGCGAAACCAATTACCCCCACGACCCTGGAAACAGGAATGTGCTGTTGTCAATTTGGATGATCACCGAGGACCAGGAACGCATTATGTAGCTTATGTCAAAGAGGGATCCATTGTATGGTACTTTGACAGTTTTGGGAATTTTCCCCCGCCCATGGAACTAGTGACCTATTTTGGAAACAGGATCAAGATATATTATAATGTGAAACGTGAGCAAACGTTTAACAGCCAACAGTGTGGACGTTTGTGTCTATTTTTTTTTTATATAAGACGCAGCATAAGCTAAAACGCCACCAGTATGTCGGCAGAAAGTAAAACGTTTACACTGCATGGACTTGGACCTGAAGTCAGCCTAGACTTTTACCCGCCTATCGAATTGAGTGAAAAACCCTATGGTTTAGGACTTGTTTCTCTTGAAACGTACAATCGAATATACAACATACGTGAAAATGTGAACAACACGTTTTTCTATGATGATTCTGTGTTCACCCTGAACTCTGGTGGATACACGATCGATGACATTTATGAACACATTTATGTGGTGTTGATCAATGAATATGGTTTAAAGTCATTTCTCGATGGAACGAGCAAGTTTGAACTTGTGGGAATTACCAACACTCATCGCTGCAGTATATTCTCTACCTTCAACATTGACTTTAAAACACACCCCGATTCCATTGGCCCATTACTAGGATTTAAACTACGTGTGTTGGAGCCCAACAAAAAACATGAATCAGACCATGAAGTGAAATTCATTGAGGACCATCATGTGTCGGTGACGTGTAATATTATTAGCCAAGTGTACACCAATCAGGAACCATCGCATTCGCTTTATGACTTTATTGTGACATCACCCAGTGGCTATATTATTCGTGAAAACCCTCCAGTGGTGCTTTTTCATTCTGTGGCTGTCGATAGTGTTCGTAATATAACATTAAGACTGATCAATAGAGATCAACAACTCATTGATCTAGATTCTACCACACCAGTGACTTACAAGTTGGTGCTAAAGCCACTATGAAGTTTGTATATAAAGCAGCAACACCGTCTAGGAATGGTGTTAGTTGTTTGCCACGTGAATACACGTTAACATCTCAGGACAAGCGGATTTTACAGCATTTGGGTTACCACGTCAACCCCCATGATGAATTCTATCTTAGAGGGATCGAACCGCATCGGGGAGCAACCAGGAGTGGTAAGAATTGATCTCCATTCCTATCAAGCTCAAACACCTGGACTAAATAACAATGATGAAATTCAATTTGTTATCAACAACCAAGATATTTACACCCTCCCGCATGAAAGTGTCATTCAGATTGAAGGTCGGCTCACCAAAGCCGATGGCTCTACACCCACCACATCCAAGTTGGCCAACCATGGTTTGGCCTTTCTGTTTTCTGAAGTACGTTACGTGATTAACGATATCCTGGTGGACAGCACTCCAAATGTGGGCATTTCCAGTGTCATGAAACTATATCCCTCTTATAGTGAGGAAGAAGGTAAAATACTTTGCATGGCAGGTTGGTGCCCTGACTCGACCAATGACTGGATGGTACACACCGATGGGACCTTTACAGGATATTTATATCTTAAACTGATTTTAAGCTTTGCCGAAGATCACTAGTGCATTGTGGTCAACGCAAGGCAAGTGCTTTGTATGGTGAGAGACAGGAGTGATAATAATGCACTCAAGGGAGCCGACAATGCCCCATTGATTAAAAAATTCAACTACAACGCTTGCTATGGAAAGTGCCTCATGTGACCCTTAACGATAGCAAAAAACTGGACATACTCAAGATGGTAAAGAGAGATATACCTCTAGCCATGGAATTTAGAAGCTGGGCACTCCATGAGTATCCGTTATTGCCCACCACCAACACACACAGTTGGTCTGTAAAAACAGCTCGCTATACAGAGAGACCTCTCTACCTGATCGTGGGTTTTCAAACGAATCGCAAGTATCAACAAACCAAAGATGCCACGCAATTTGATCACCTGCAATTGAGAAATGCACGTCTTTTCCTCAACGGAGCTGTGTTTCCCTATGAAGGACTGGATTTTTCAAAAAATAAGTTTGGCCCCCTGTCTGACTTGTTTTCTAAATTTCGATGGTCGTATTATCAAAAAGAGAACGGCCCCATGCTACTACCCCAAGCGTTTAAGGCAAGAGCACCACTGATTGTCTTGGACTGTTCTTACCTGGAAGAGTCTGTCAAGCCATCCAATATTGACATTCGACTAGATTTTGAAACGCATGACAATGTACCAGCCAATACCACGGCCTACTATTTGATTATTCATCACAAACAAGTCAACTATTTTCCACTGTCCAACCAAGTGACGAGTGTTGAGCCATGTTTAACATCTCTCATTTCTTTATTTTCTTTGGCGGCCGTCCCGGTAGACTCAGACGCCATGTGAGATACGTTCTGTCCGGACGTGCCTTGAGGCTCTCCGCCTTATTATTTAAAATGTAATGTTTTCCTTTTTATTTAACATTGTTATTATGCCGAAGCCTTCCATTTACTCATGTAAGTAATACATCTAACCTTGTGTCCACTATGCTCATTTCCTAAATTTAACCTTTCTTTTTGATCTTCGTCGTGTGCTTGGATTTGCTGTGGAACCAATCGTAATGGCGGTCTCCTGTTTTATTTTGTTTGAGTCTTTGTTTAACCTTTTATTTGTGCCGTGAAATATATCTGCGAGTGATTTTGTGAGTGTATGTTTTTCTTGCTGCCAGGTGCATTGATGCTGTTTTGATTGGGCATATCTTCGAATGGGTCTCCCGTGGTTTGTGGACGTTGGCATTTCGACCATTCTCCCAACACGAGGCATGACACCATATATTTTAGCCCTTATGTTTTCCCTTCATTCCATGCTTCGGGCAACTGGATCACGGCGGTAACTTTAAGTAGGCCTTACCGTATTCAGCTCGAACTCGGAACGTAAGTTGGGGACCATATAGGTTTAGCATGTTTTGCTAGACTACCTACAAGCACGAGTTGCTTTGTGTTTTATTACTGCATCGACGGCTGGCATTTTGTGTGTTTGATTGCGTGCATGTATCATGATATATTTCACGGACACTTGGCGTCATTTGTTTCTCCTTGTAGTATCTTTGGTTTTTGCATTTCTTTTCTCTGGGGACTGCCAGCTCGATCGCATCCCCATTGCTCGCCACAGCCTTTGCGACACGCACACAGCCTCTTGTTTTATCTTTGCTATGCTTGTTATTTGTGGTCGTCATGACAACCATCCATCTCTAGGCTGAGAAGTGATTGTTGTTGACCAGCGACCGGCTCGATTGCCTCTTGATCATTTACTTCCTCCCTTTTTACATCGTTTTCACCGAAGTGAGCACAGGTATGAATTTAATTTGTTAACGTTATTTACTATCGTAAGTTATTTATTGTTATTTATATTTTTCCTCCCCGTTTGAAAGTGACTTTATTTGACCCCTAGGTGAAGGGTATTCTTTTTTGTGTGTGTAATTATGGCCGGGTTTCTTTGTGTGTTCGGTTTCAATTCATTAAATTTCCATTTCTTTACCCATGTGTCTTATTTAGTAGTGTTTGGCGATCGGGCTGCTCGCTCTCTCTCTCTCTCTCTCTCTCTCGTCAAACCTAGGCCTAACTTATTCTAGCTTTCTAGCACCAGGAGGGTATTCCTACCACTCGTCGTGGGACCACCTTCACGGAGTCTGGAGTCGCTCGGCACATCTGGTCTGCAAGTACGGGCCCAGCACAGGTCAGAAATTAACATCCATTTCCACTGCGTACTCCTTTCTTTTCTAGTTGGTTCCAGTGATGCAGCTAGGAGGCACGCCAAGAATATGTTTATTTTAATAGGGCGGTGCAGCAAATCAAATTTTTAGGTCCCATTCTTTCGGATGTGGGCATAGAAGTGAACCCTGAGCGTGTGCAAAGTATCCAAGAGTTCCCTACTCCCACGAATGTGAAAGCAGTCCGACGTTTTTTGGGAATGGCAGGCTTTTACAGTAGGTTCATTAAGGGCTTTTCGGACATTTCAGCGCCCCTGAATTATTTGTGGGGCCCCGACCAGTGTCTCGCCTTTGAGAAATTGAAAGAATGTCTTTCTTCTGCTCCCGTCCTTCGAACTCCGGATTTTGGGAAAGATTTTATGTTACATTGTGATGCGAGTGATGTCGCAGTTTCTTGTGTGCTTAGTCAGCAGGTGAATGGTAATTTGGCACCCATCGCTTTTGCCAGTCGGATGCTTAATGATTGCGAACGCCGGTATTCCACTTTCGAGAAAGAAAGTCTGGCTGTCGTATTCGGCTGTGAACGTTTCAGATCTTTTCTAGAACATCGGCATTTCATAGTGTATACCGACAATGAAGCTCTGTCCTGGATGCGCTCGCATGTCAAAAAATTGGGACGTATAAATCGTTGGATTCTTCGTCTATCCTCTTTCAGCTTTGACATCATTCACGTCAGAGGCAGTGAAAATGTTGTAGCGGATTGTTTGTCACGCATGTTTGTAAGCTAGAATTTTTTAATTCCTCCTCATTCAAGCCATTCACAAGACTGTCTAGCGAGGATGCCATAAACTTAAAGGAACCCAAAAATCGAATGCTAAAGTCACTCAACCTCCATGTCAGGGCTGTAAATCGCTCATGGTTTTGGGGGATAATGGTAAACGAGCCCTTGTTGACATGACCCAATTCACGAATCAAAAACTGAATGTCATAATTCGCCAGATTGTGGAAAAAGACACTGATGAAACGAGGAGCTGGAAAGTTCAAATTGCATTTACTATGCGCTGCTCCACGAAACTCCCCCGTAAAGTGCGAGTGGTCTCTGACTTTTTCCTCTCCACTTAAAATAGGCTTTTCGCAAATATGGCATGTCGGGGCATGCTCATACTGCTGCTGCTGTTCTGGAGATAGACTCATGGGCACTGGGTGGTCCAGTAATTCCTGTACATCATGAGCCAACATGACAAGTTCATCCAAGAACCATTTGGCACAATCTGGCCTCTCGCGGTATTTGTAAACGGATTGTGTGGGGTCATAGGCACACACCACATTAAATCCTATGGCAAAGGGTTCATGTTTTTGAATGGGTGTGGTTGAGCTAATGGTGGGATCTGGTTCACATCCCGCCATGGGTGTGGTGAGAGCTTCGAAATCTGCGTATACCACATAGGGAACAGTGTCACGCTTATGAATGTCCTAAAACTTTAACACAGCCTTGTCCCCTTTTGGCAATATCAATCTCACCGCTTCCTGAGAAACACAATCTACCCTATGACGTTCCAAAAGCGTAGGGGTTTTAAAATATTGCAAGCAACGGTCAGAAATATGTTTTACACCAGCGTGCTTAGACACTTGTCTGCTTAGCAATCTACTCAGGCTTTTAATGAGGCAATAGTGATTCACCTCTCCTACACATAAATATAAAAGATGAATGTGGTGTCGTTTTGGTTCTTTTGTGGCATAAAGAGGACCCACAATCTCATCACCATCAAGGCCATACACCATGAACGAAAAGTCCTGGTTGTCTTGTTCAAACCTATGGATCTCCGTTAAGTTCATAGGGAACGATACTCCAGTTAAATTTAAAGTTTGTTTTAATTCCTCAAACTTGGCCTTGTACTTTGCTGGTCGACAACCATGACGGTCTTGTGCTGGCTGCAAATACGCGGCCACACACCACAGAAAGCAATCATTGTCATGGTTATTTATATTGATCACAGCCTTTTTCAAAGCTATTGCTGGTGGTGTTTTAATATAGCTAGACCCAGCATTCAACGGGTAGAAATGACAAATGTTGATTTGCAGGTAATGGATTTTGTTTAACGCTAAACCACTCGGTCCTTGTTGCAGTTTATCAAATTTTCATAGCAAGGCGATAATCACGTTGGATTGATACCACTCGTTCAGATTATCGGCTATCAAAAGCTCTTGCATTTTACTGCAAATATAAAATGTATCTTAATGCTCTACGTCCTTCTCTTTATATATGAAATCGCACACGAGTTCTGTATTCACCTTTAAAGCCGTATGCAACCTTTGCGCTGTACAAATTTCAATTTTAAAAATTTCAAAACAAGATTCTAAAAATTCTTTGGGAATCAAACTTTTCTAACATTGACCACACGACCAGAGCACACACGCGATTTGAAACAACTGTTTAGGGGTTCCCAAGTTAACGTATCCGCAGCAGTAAAATACATTATTTTGAAAGAACACTCTCACCTGAGTTTTCAGCTGTAGACTGCTTGACAATGGTTCCACTCTAAAGCCACTTGGTTTTCAGCTGTATTTGCTATAGCGGTAAAGCTTTTTCTTCCAAATATCTAAAAACAAATAAAATAAACCACCTTAAGTATATCAATTCCATATAGTTGATGAACTTCATAAACAAAACAAATCAAACAGGTTATATATAAAAACAAATCTCACCTTGACGTGTAATGCTTTGCTTTATTCCCGTCTCGTGGACTAGTCTGGTAATGGTTTTCTTTTCTAGCTGTCTGTCTTTCTCTCTTTTTTCAATCTCTTTCCCACAGACACACAACAGGTAGGCTATACACGTTATTTGCAAACAAATAAATAAACTTTTAATTATAATTTCAACAATCAATAAATAATTGCTTGTAAATATATATAAATCAATAAATATATAAATGAATAAATAAATACCTACCTCACAATAAGGTTAAGTATTTTCCACCAACACTAAAACTGTTAAACAAGACCAGGGGTTTCACGCAACTCAGTGTGTTCAAAGGTAGTCACCTAATTGAGAGTGGAAATGATAACGACATGTCTTTATATATGTTACGTTGCATGTATAATCATTTTTTCCCACGCTTTGAACATTCTGTTATCGTGCACGTGGACAGCTAACGTCCCAGGTGAACACACGTGCAAGGTCAAATTTCACCTGAACTTGCATTTTGTCACGTACGAAGCAAACAGGATGTAACATGTTTAGCGTACATGTGGTTTCACACATGTTCACATGCATTTCGTACTCCCCTGCCACCACGATTGTCAGATTATTTCACCTTCAAGCGTCTTTGTCATTTTCCATTGCACCTGTTGTCAAGTCTGATCAGCGCATTCCAATAAGCACAAATGACATTCACCTCCAGCTCGTCTGCTCCTCTACAAGTTTGTTTTCTGTACTCGCTTCGACCAACATAGAAGCAAGTTCTCATCACCGTTTACACGTTAAAGATCCCCTTCGGGATAAAGTATCAGGAAGAACGCACCCTCGCTCTGTCATAAACCGACCCGTCGAAATAGCGATTGATCTTTTAAGCATAGCCACCGTGGTCAACAACAGGTTCGTTGAAACTCATACACCCAGCAATATCGTCTCTCTCAACAACCACGCTTCATGAACATTCTAAACAAGTACCGGTAAAGAACATTTTTTTCAACAAAAGTGTCGTTAGGCCCTTTGTCAAAATTTCAAACATAGTTTCTAAAAGGGGGCGTGATCCCGAGTCCTAGGACACCTCGTACACGTCTCTAGCGTTATTGGTTTGCGAGATAGAGCAAAAAAGACTAAAATCACTGTTTTACCTCAACATGGTTTTTTATTCCTGCTCAACACGAACATCCTCGGCAAGAGGGAAACGCGACGAAAAAATTCCACCTCGTACAAGTCTCTAGACCTATTGGTTCGCGAGATATCGGCATAAAACACAAAAAAACGCTTGTTTACCCTAAAATCGAGTTTCCAATTTTTTTTTATATAACGAGTAGTCCATAGCAAAAAGGACTTCACCTCGAGTCCTTGGACCCCTCTTTCACGCGTCTAGCATGATTGGTTCGCGAGATATAACAAAAAGTCTAAAATCACGTTTTTAACCCCCCCCCCCCAAAAAAAACATGTTTCCAGATTTTCACCTTTCCGACACCTACATTCCCATAAAGAGCTCAACGAGACGAAAAAAAAACGAATACAAGCCCACCCTCCTAGCATGACTCCTTCCATTCGAAGGTCGCAGGGGCTCACAACTTGCTAAGTGAGACAGCTGTGTCATCATCCCACTACTTACAAAACACAATTTTTTGCCCTAGAGACTTGAAATTTATTTTCGTGGTAGAGGGCGTAGGGACCTTTCATTTATATCAAACAATTTTTTTCTTAGAATTCCTAGTTTCCAAAATATAGGATTTTCAAAATTCGAGTGTTTTCAAAAAAACATAAATAGTAAAAAAGTTTGATTATAGAAACTAAAGGGCATAGAGACATTTCGTTTGAACCATAGCACAACGTTCTACCATCTTTGGTTTTCAAACTATCGCCTACTTTGGAAAACAAAAATTTTCAAAAAAATTCAAAAATATAACAAGTGGTCCATAGCAAATCTTCTGTCAGCCCGAGTCCAACGACACCTCATTTGTTAAAATCCGACCATGGGTTCACGTGATATTGACAAATATTAGATGGCTGAGGCTTAGTAGTGTGGCAAGGAGGGTTCTAGAGTGGCGCAGAAGCACCACTACCCCTCTATTATGGGTTTATGATTTATTTCGGGTGCAATCCTATATTTTTGTTTATTTTAAAACCTCATTCAAATCCTCTGGAGTGTTGGCTGAGGTGACAATGTCATCAGCAAATCTCAACGTTGAAATTATTTTTCTTGAAATTTACTCCTAATTTGATTATTTCCCTAATTTCCTCCATTGCTTGTGCAGGGCGATAAGTTGCAGCCTTGCCTTAACTTACACCTTTATGAATACCAGCTTTTCTCTCATGTCCTTCAGCTCGAATGACTGCTGTCTGTTTTCTATAGATTGTAGATCACCCTCCTATCCCTGTACTTTATTCCAATTGTTTTCAAAATTCCAAACAACGTACTCCAATCAACGTTGTCAAAAGCTTTTACTATGTCCATAAATCCCATAAACGTTCTCTTATCTTTCCGTATTCTACCTTCCAAGATTAGCCTAGTACAGCTTCCCTTGTTCCTAGATTTCTCCTGAAACCAAACTGGTCTTCACCCAACTCCGTTTCTATCTGGCTTTCCATCCTCTTGTAAATTATTCTAGAAGCAAGACTAATCGAGCCGATTGTACGGTAATCATCACATCTGTCAGTTCCCACTTTCTTCGGTATAGGGAAGATATCATTGTTATTGAAATCAGAGGGTACCTCACCTGTCTCATAAATTCCACACACCAAGTGAAATAACCTGAACAGGCCATCATGACCTATGCAGCGTAGCAACTCAATCGGTTTATCATCCATGCCTGGTGCTTTGTTCCTGCTTAAGTCTTCCAATGCTCTGTCAAATTCTGATCTCAATATTCCATTTCCTTTCACTTCCTCATCAATTTTTTCTTCCCTTACCATTACATGATTTTCAATCTCCTTTCACTTATACAAACACTCTATATAAGCTTTCCATCTCTCAACCTTTTCTTCCCTATCTGTTAGAGGTTTTCCTCCTGAGTCCTTAATATTACAGCACTTAGTCTTCTTTCCCCACATGTATTCTTAATCCTTCGATAAGCTGTGTCTACTTTTCCTAATTTCAGACAATTTCCTATTCTTGCACATTCCTATTTCAACTAATCTTCTTTGGCTTCCTTCTTCCTTCTTGTTAATCTCATTTTTCAGACGTCTTTATTCTACTTTCCCACTTTTATATCTTACATGCTTCTGCTTCCGCCTTTGATCCATCAATTCTAGTATATCCTGAGTGATCTACGATTATCTACCTATTCTTTCTTTTCTACCAATGATTTCTTCTGCGGATTTTATTATTTCATTCATTGAAGTTTGTTCCGAGTTGTTTATTAGGCCTTCCTTTATACTCGCTCTGATTCTTGCTTTCACGTCCATCTCTCTCGGTTTGCCTATTGCCCACCTTTAGCTTTTAACATTTCTTCAGTTTCTCTTCAACTTTAATCTGCATTTCATAACTACCAGATTGTGGTCTGAGTGTATGTCAGCAACGGGATTTGTTTTCAATCCCAAATCTGGTTTCGAAATCTCAGCTTGACCATAATGCAGTCTATTTTTTTTTTTTTTTCGTGTAGCCTTCTGAGAGGCCGAGTGCAGGTCTTTCTAGTCGACGCCCGTGGGCGACCTGCGCGTCGGGATGAGAGATGGAATGGATGAAGAAGAATGAAACTGGGCAAGGATGTGGAAGGAAGCGGCCGTGGCCTGTCAGAAGGTACTGTCCCAGCATTTGCCTGGTGTTGAAAATGGGAAACCACGGAAAACCATTTCAAGGACAGCCGACGGTGGGGCTCGAACCCACGCGTCTACCGAGTCAGCAGAGAGCTTGGCCCCATGACCTAACGCAGCGCTTTAGACCGCGTAGCCACTACTGTCGGTAGTCTATTTGGTAACGCCCTGTATCTCCTGGTCTCATCCATGTGTATATTCTCCTATTGTGGTTATTGAATAAGGCGTTCAGTACAATACCCAAATAGTGCAGGCAATGAGGTTGGAAATGTCTGACCACAGTGGGGCTCGAACACAGGACCTGCAGTTTTGTACGTTTGTGCTGTGACCACTGAGCTAAAAAGGGGCAATTGTTATCGTAATAATTATTATTATTATTATTATGGGGCTATTTTTAGCCTATTTTCATTTATGAAAAAATAGGCTTATGAGATAACCTTTTGTCCGTGTGTACGGAGATAATGGGCACTACTATAAGTTCATCTATAAGACTTTCAAAAACCGGTTGACTACAAAACGAATATGGCGGCCAAGCGAAGTTGAAAGTTTTAAATAGACTTTTCTCGCGATTTAATCATCCAAACGCAATGAAACTTGGTACAGGAAATGTTTATACACATTGTAATGCACTGGTATCTAATTGAGTTCAATTGTTTGCATAACCTCAAGATGGCGGCTGTGCGAATTTTAAAATTAAGAGTCTTTTCTTGTGTCGTAATCATGCGATCGAAGTGAAAGTTTGAATAATGTACCTACGCAATAATTTTCCTTTGATGGTACATGGCTCTATGGCCTATACATATAACAATCCAACATGGCGACCATCCGAACTATTTAGATGGATCTCAATATCTACGAATCTATTACGGCAATCAAACTGAATTTCTTAATGTTCATAGGGGCTATGAACATAAGTTCACCTATAAGACTTTCAATAACCTGGTGATCACAATACAACATGGCGGCGACGCGAAGTATAAATATTCACATGGTCGTATCTCGCAATTTAACCATCCGAGTGCAGTGACACTTGGTACAGTAAATCCTTATACAAATGCTAATGTACTGGCATCTAATTTATTTCAATTGCTTCCATAACGACAAGATAGTAGCTGTGCGAAATTTTAAAAGCTCGTTTTTACGTCTTGTGTCCTAATCATGCGATTGAAGTTTGCATACTACACGTAGACAATAATTTTCATGTAACATTACATAACTCCATGACCTACACATATAAAAGCCCAACATGGCGACCATCCGCAATATTTAGTCGGTTCTCAATATCTATGAATCTATTAGAGCAATCAAACTGAAATGTTGTATGTTGATAGAGACAATTAACATAAGTAGGATATATGAAAATAGGCTGCATAGTTCTTCACGGAACTACTTGTTTTTGAAATCGCTATGCCCGCTTTTGTCGTCCCGAAGTCTCTTCACCTTCTCGCTATGACTTTCTGCGTTCCTCCGTCCAGTTTCAGTTGGATGTGGGCGGCCTCGGTGGCGTAGTCGGTAGCATGCTGAGCTTCTATGCCCAAGTTCGCGGGTTCAAACCCCGCCGAAGTCGTCGGATATTTAAGAACGTTAACAAGAAGTTCCGTGAAGAACTATACAGCCTACTTTTCATGCCAATGATTATTCTACAGTATATGAACCTATCTAGAACAATGACGAAATTAAGTTGGTAATATCGAAATATCTAATTAGTTCAAAATATACCTGGTATAATGTAGCCTAATAGAGCACAACAGTTGGCAGCCCTGGTGACAGAATATATTCTTAGTTCCATCTCTTAAGGTACAGAATACAAAATTTGGTTGAAGTCCAATGGACGTTACATGCAGTTAGACACTGGATCTATCAGCACGCGTAAAAGCATGTTGCCAACAATACCATGCGTGTGCTGGTCAGAAATAATCTGAAATATTATGATATCTTGTTGTGCCAATTTTGGATGAAATCCATTTGTTAGTATAGAAGTTACATGTATTTTAAAATTGGACATATCAGCAGGCATAGAATCATGTTGGCAGCACTGCCTTGTATTAATTACTCCAAATTAATCTAGAATGTCAGGTGCTATACGTGTGCAAAGTATAGAGCTGTTGGCTTGCATACTTTCTGATATATTGATATTAGGGTAAAACAATATAGACAGCATTTATTAACAGTAGGCAGCCCTGATTGCACTGAAGAATACTTATAGTCATATCTGATATGTTACACATAGCACATGCGAAATTTGGATGAAATCCTACTGATAGTATAGAAGTTACATGTATTTAAAAATAGGCCCTATCATCAGGCTTAGAAACATGTTGGTAGAACTGAAGTATATAAGTTACTCCAAAATTAATCAAACATGTCAGGTACTATACGTGTGCATAGTTTAAAGCTGTCGGCTTGCACACATTCTGATATGTTGGTATTTGGATAAAATAATAGAGAGAGCAATTGTTAACAGTTGGCAGCCCTGGTGGCTCTTAAGAATACGCTCAGTCATATCTGTTTATGTACATATATTACATACAAAATTTGGTTGAAATCCAGTTGATAGTGTAGAAGTTATATGCATTTAAACATTGGACCTATCAGAAGGCTTAAAATTATTTTAGCAACACTGTCATGGATGGCCTCCTGGAAATTAAACTGAAATAGTATTATCTACATGTGTGCCAATTTTGGAATAGCTCCCATGCATACCTTGCCAGATATCCAACATGGAGCTCAATTTTCTAGTGCGTTTTTTCAGCAGTTGGTAGCACTGACATCATTTTCAAATATGGACGAGAGCTATTCCGGTGCACATCTTTACTCATACTAAATTTGGTTTTGATTGCTGCAGCCGTTTAGGAGTTGATAGGGGGGACACACACAGCCAGACAGACACACAGACAGAAGGACAGACAGACAGACAGACAGACAGACATTTTCCCGGATCGATCTCATAAGACTACTTTTTCCTCATTTTTGCAAAATGTGAAAAGTAGGCTAAAAATAGAGAGAGCAATTATTAGCAGTTGTCAGGCATGGTGGCTCTTAAGAATACTCTCAGTCATATCTGTTTATATACAGATATTACATACAAAATTTGGTTGAAATCCAATTGATAGTGTAGAAGTTATATGCATTTAAACATTGGACCTATCAGAAGGCTTAAAATTATTTTTGCATCACTGTCATGGTTGGCCTCCTGGAAATTAAACTGAAATAGTATTATCTACATGTGTGCCAATTTTGGAATAGCTCCCATGCATACTTTGCAAGATATCCAACATGGAGCTCAAATTTCTAGTGCGTTTTTTCAGCAGTTGGTAGCACTGACATCATTTTCAAATATGGACGTGAGCTATTCCGGTGCACATCTTTACTCATACTAAATTTGGTTTTGATTGCTGCAGCCGTTTAGGAGTTGATAGGGGGGACACACACACAGCCAGACAGACAGACAGAAGGACAGACAGACACACATTTTCCCGGATCAATCTCATAAGTCTACTTTTTCCTCATTTTTGCAAAATGTGAAAAGTAGGCTAAAAATCCCTCAGTATGCCTTCCTTCGGAGGGGAAGTAAAGCCGGCGAGTAGTGGGGTAGTGAGAGAGCTGTCTCACTTTTTATTGAGCCACCCTCGTAGTTGCCCCGAACCTGATATCTCGCTAACAAATCATGGGATTTAAACATACAGGGTGTCCTAGCATTGGTAGAAATGCCCCCTACTTTCCTATAGCCTCTTTATTTAATTAAAAGGCCAAAACTAAAAGGTCATTCGCGAGTAGTGGGGTAGTGTTGGTTTTCTCAAGTCGCGCTCGTGCTTGAATATGTATGGCTATGTTGGGAAAGGGTTAGGTGGTGGGAAAGGAGTAGGGTCGAGTGAGAGGTCGTTTAGATGGTATTTTTTCCGCTCTAGGTGATGGTGAGGTTATTTTTTAAAATGGATGGAATTTGGAAAGGCCATTTGGGGTAAACATGTTGTTTTTTAACATTTTGGCGATGAATGTTTTTTTATACGCATGCGCACTTGAGGAGTTTTGTAAAAGGGCGGGCTTTTTAAATGATGATTTATTAATGAGTGTTTTTAATATGTATTGAAATAAACCATAAAAACTAATAGGTCATCGTCTTTTGACTATTTCGCTAACCAATAATCGGATTTAAACCTATGAGGTGTCGTAGGACTCGTGGTGAACTCTTTTTTTCTATCGAAGGGGTATATTCACTCTAAAATAAAAACTACCCTCACCCGGGGGGGGGTGAAATAGATTTTTTTGTATGTGCGCGCACGGACGGCTTTTGTCAAAAGGACCTAACTACACGTTTGTTAATATTTTCTGAACCCCTCATGGTATTTTGCCATAGGCAGTATTCTAACCCTGGGGGTGACGCCCCGTTTTTGAATGTAGGATTCATTCTTGTTAAAAGGACCTAACGACACTTTTGTTCATATCTCGCGAACCAATCATGCTAGGGACTTGTATGAGGGGTCCTAGCACTTGGGGCAACATTCCCTGTTTGGGGGTGAAACTACCCCCTAAAATTGAAAAATCCATATCTAGGAAACGAAGAATTCTAAAATTAGGTGTGATAGCTCAAAAAATAGGGGATGTTATGGGCTTTTACCTCGATTGATCATTTCACCCCTAAAACAGTAAATAGTTATGTTATGGGGGAAAAAACGTGTTAAACACTTAAAAATGATAAATGAACCTAAGATCTTTTGTTTTTGATGAAAAATAGCAGGGGGGTGAAACTACCCCCCAAAATTGAAAAATCCCTATCTCGGAAACGAAGAATCCTAAAATTAGGTGTGATAGCTTAAAAAATAGGGGATGATATGGGCTTTTACCTCGATGGATCATTTCACCCCTAAAACAGTAAATAGTCATGTTAAGGGGGAAAAAACGTGTTAAACACCTAAAAATGATAAATGAACCTAAGATCTTTTGTTTTTGATGAAAAATAGCAGGGGGGTGAAACTACCCCCCAAAATTGAAAAATCCCTATCTCGGAAACGAAGAAGCCTAAAATTAGGTGTGATAGCTTAAAAAATAGGGGATGATATGGGCTTTTACCTCGATGGATCATTTCACCCCTAAAACAGTAAATAGTTATGTTATGGGGGAAAAAACGTGCTAAACACCTAAAAATGATAAATGAACCTAAGATCTTTTGTTTTTGATGAAAAATAGCAGGGGGGTGAAACTACCCCCCAAAATTGAAAAATCCATATCTTGGAAACGAAGAATCCTAAAATTAGGTGTGATAGCTTAAAAAATAGGGGATGATATGGGCTTTTACCTCGATGGATCATTTCACCCCTAAAACAGTAAATAGTCATGCTATGAGGAAAAAACGTGTTAAACACCTAAAAATGATAAATGAACCTAAGATCTTTTGTTTTTGATGAAAAATAGCAGGGGGGTGAAACTACCCCCCAAAATTGAAAAAACCCTATCTCGGAAACGAAGAACCCTAAAATTAGGTGTGATAGCTTAAAAAATAGGGGATGATATGGGCTTTTACCTCGATGGATCATTTCACCCCTAAAACAGTAAATAGTTATGTTATGGGGGAAAAAACGTGCTAAACACCTAAAAATGATAAATGAACCTAAGATCTTTTGTTTTTGATGAAAAATAGCAGGGGGATGCAAACAACCCCCAAATTGAAAAATCCATATCTAGGAAACGATGAAGCCTAAAATTACGTGTGATAGCTTAAAAAATAGGGGATGATATGGGCTTTTACCTCGATGGATCAATTCACCCCTAAAACAGTAAATAGTCATGCTATGGGGAAAAACGTGTTAAACGCCTAAAAATGATAAATGAACCTAAGATCTTTTGTTTTTGATGAAAAATAGCAGGGGGGTGAAACTACCCCCCAAAATTGAAAAATCCATATCTCGGAAACGAATAATCCTAAAATTAGGTGTAATGGCTTAAAAAATAGGGGATGATATACGCTTTTACCTGGATAGGTCATTTCACCCCTAAAACAGTAAATAGTCATGTTATGAGGAAAAATGTGTTATACACCTAAAAGCATAAGCATCTTTGTGAAACCATGCTTTAATGGACATGTGTATGGAGGATGATTGTTATTATTATTATTATTATTAGGTAATTATGGATTAATGTGTGTATAGATAACTAACCTGTGGGGAGCGTGATGGCGCAGGTGCTTAGCTGCTCGTCTTTACCCGGACGGCTGGGGTTCAAATCCCGGTGCCAGCGGGGGTTAGAATTTTCACTTGAAAAATCACGTGGCGTCAGGAAGGGCATTCGGCCTTAAATCCCCGGCCAAAATCAAAATGAGCCTGGTTGGCTCCGGCGACTCAAACTAATAGGGAAAAGCCGAAGAAAGAAAAAATGGTAACTGACCAGTAATAGTAAACATTGGTTGGAGGTGTTGAAGAAGTCAGGATGGCCAACCCTTGCCATGGTTCACGAATGCACCCCAAAAAGTTTTACCTGTCAAGACTCAGTCTACCCTGTTGCAGACTTTAGAAAAAAAAATCGAACCGGGGCCTCTGTGGTGACAGTGGAGCTATATTCATGATGATTTTTAAACAAACATAGGCTTGCCTACTACCACTGGGTTGAATCTGCACAGAGACACTGGCTTTGGTGATAACAGCACAGCGACCTTGTCAGGAAGTTTCATATTACTCATTTGCTTGATAGCGGACATGCTCTGCACATGACTAGATCGTTGTTAGGTTTGACAAAGGCTTAGTGAAGCTTATGGCAACCTTGAAATGAATGTCATGGTATAGTCGGGGTTGGAAGGCAAGACCTTAGGGTTGACAACCAAGTAGGTTAACCACTACACGGTGAGATGGTCAAATAATAATGTAACAGAACATATAGAAACGTTTTCTATAGTTTAACGAATTGGCATACCATGAGAGGTGTAGGTAATGGAAATTGAATCCTTAGCTGATGATCTATAGCCATGCCCACGTATAAGCTATCATGCTAGAAAAAGAATGGTATGGCTTGTTTTAAACGGAGAATAATAATTGTGTTTACTGTGAAACACAAATCTGAATTTAAAATAATTAATTTAAAATAATTAATTTAAAATTAACTAATTTAAAATTAGTTTAGTACGCTGAAGTTAAAATGAATAATGATCACGTTACAGACAGCCAGTTTCAAAGCCGTGAGAACTAAGTGAACAAAGTATAAAATTCATGAGCCAGTGAGGAATTCAACATGCTGTCCTTTGGACAAGAGAGAAGCGTTCTACAGCGACCCTCAATGGTTTGGGACATCGTAAAGATGAAAATTAAATCTAAGCTACTACACGCTTATATACTAGAATAAGAAATGGAAAACAATTGGTCAAATAAAGGACAGAAGGAATAAAAAATGGCCCTCAACCCTCAAGCATAAGGATTGAGGGAGTTGGAAGGAAGGAGAGCCATGAAAGGCAGATAAAAAGTATACTAGGAGTGGCTTTGCCCCAGAGGTAATGGATAAAGAGGAGGAAAACTGGACTCAGCTCAGAAATCCCTTGGGGTCACCAACTTCCAAACTGATCAGCCCTTGAGGGTGTAGCCATAGGCAGAGTGCACCGCAAGTGGTGGGGCTAAATACACCCTACCTTCTTGAGGGGGCTTGGGCAAAAGACAGGGAATAGCATGAAAATAAAAAAAGCAAGGCTGCCTCCTCACACTAGTAGGATATCAGAAAAAATAAATAAACCAGGGCCAATGAAGTTGCAAAAGGAAGAGACTCCCTAGGGCTCGGATACCCTAATCATGTTGGGGTCGGTAGAGAACAAGAGTTGAGCAAGTGTGGTCGACAGGAAATAAGAGAGTGAGGAGCCTAGCACAAGTTAGTGGAAGCAATGACGGTCTCAGCTGGGACTCCGTGATCGTCAACCTACATGACACTAGATATGACGCCCAGGGGTGGAATTAAAGACCTCTTTTTGTTTTTTATCACTGGCTTTTAAGAACGCTAACACATGGCATGCCTTATAATGCAATACTGGTCCTAGGGTATGCAAAATTGTATTAGAAACTCAGCTAATAATAGTGTGCTTGCCCATGATTTACCTTAAATTTTCCTAAAATCCACTACATTTTCCGCAAATTGACCAAATGACACAACATTCCAGCAAAATTCAACAAATGACTACCAGATTTATTGAAATTCCATTGATTTACCTAAGCATGGTTTAAACTACCTCAAATTCATATAAAATTTGACGAATATAGATGAAAATTCACTAAAATTTACCGAATTTAGCCAAGTGGTGTACAAACCATGAAATTTATCCAATTTTTATTAAAATTGACTACATGTACTCGAAAATTCCATAATATTCCCTTTACATGTATGCTTTTTGTTGTTGTTGTTGTTGTTGTTGTTGTTGTTGTTGTTGTTGTTGTTTCGTTTACCACACTCCCTGTAGACAATCACCTCAACATGACTTTCTCCTAGACTAGGAGCTTCACATTCGACATGATAGCTGAGTTTCATTTCCCATAAACTTGTCTCTGAGGTGGGTGTCAGGAAAAGGCATCCAGCTGTAAAAACCACACCCTCACGTAGACTTTCATAACCTCTTACGTTGAGGTTCCTTACACTAACGACATTAAATGATTGAACGGTTTCCTTTTCACAATTCCTGTCTATACTTTCCTCTTTAAGGTTGCAAGATGTTTGCAAGATTCCTAAAATGCAATTAAATGTAATAAATACCTTAAGATGGTTTCATTTGTTTAATGATATGGTGTTGATGATGGATATATACGTTAAGACTAATTTTTGTTAGGTCTTGACTGGCCTTGCAATTAGAAATTGGCAAACCAAACATGGGTTATCTACCAGGGGAACACTTTGACCTCTATGTTGGTTATTGACCAGTAAGTACAGTTCTAGTAATGAGACAGAAATCCAACACAAACAATGAGCGCGCAATGCGGCGGAGATTGGTACCACGATGTACTCTTGGTTATGTAGCTATGTGGAATGTACATCACATATGGTTTACTTGAAGGTTTGGAGATTCCATTAAAGATATTTCTACAATAAACCATTTTCAAATGGTCATTCGTTGGTGTGAAAATATTTATTATATGGTATTTTATGAAAACAATTATGATTTATAAAAAATTTATACGTTTACTGTATTCTTATTTAATGTAAGCACTGGAGGCACTATCGACCAAAATACAGCACTATCTGGAATGTATATTGCATACTTGAAGGTTTGGTGATCCCATTAAAGGTATTCCTACAATAAATGATTTTTAAGTTGTCGTTCTATGGCGTGAAAATATTTAATATATGCTATTTGCTAATAGGATTCGACACTGGAATTATTTTACAAGTAGTTATTTTAATGACCAACAGAGTTCACTGTTAAGAAGGTAGAGCCCTATGTGGAATGTAGGATAACATGTTATACATGATACGTGACAACTGTAAGGCTTGTGATTTTTAAGATGCCTTTAACCCTATATTAAACACTCAGTTTGCAATACTGATAACTGCAATGTTACTGAAAAAAAATTGAAACAAAACAAAAATCAGCATTGAAAAACCAAAAAGTGGTTGAGCATATATACAGTGGGGAAAAGAAAAGTTTTGTAAACACTAATGTCCAACAAGACTAATTAAATCAGTAACTGTCAGGGTGGCCGAGTGGTTAAGGCGTTTGACTTAAGATCAACTTTCCAAATATATAAGGAAGCAAGGGTTCGAATCCCTTCCCTGACATAACTATTGCTTGAACATGCAAGAAAACAAGAAATATACACAAACTATGTTTATCAATTTAATCATTTTTTTTTTTTACAAGAGATAGACACACAGAATACAGCTCTTTTTGTTTATCATTTCTTTTAAACATAACACTTGTTGAAAATTATTTTTTAGGGGATGGGTGTGTTGCTATGTTGACCCATCACACAATAATAGCAGCTTTACGAAGTTCATTTTCTATATTTAATAGCTCTTTCTCATAACCAATATGACCAAGCTGTTTACAGGCATGCAAGAGCTGTAGACGTTCGACTAATATATTAGGATCGTTCCATTTACTATTTTTTATGAATGGTTTCAGAATCTCGGGAAGCAGTTCATCATTATCACCATTAATATGATTATCATCCTCATTATTATAATCATTTTCATAATGATGATCATTATCATCGTTATCATTACCATGATAATTTCCACCTGTGTCCAAAGTCTGTTCAATGGTTTGAGTTGTCTTTGATAGTGTTGAAAGCTTCTTTTTAGATGTGCTAGAATGCTTTAACATTGTTATGTTATTATTACCACTATTACCTTTCCCCACTAACTTTTTGATGGGGTATATTGTCTCTGATAGGGTTGAGGGCTTTTGAGATGTGGGTGCATGTCTGAACATGGGTTTCACAGGAGGTGTTAAAGGTTTCTCATTAAACAACTCGCTAACAGCATGAGTGCGTTGTAGTGTATTAAACTTGAGGTTAATATTATCTTGAGCAGTACTATCTTTCTCTTGGACTTGGTTTCTTGCTTTGGTTTGGGTTTTCCTTACATTTAGACTAGCGTGATTATTAAGTTTACATTCATGATTGTTTGAAGAAAGTACGTCCAATTCTTTTGTTTTAAGCATTCCTCGACACTGTTTCGATCGTTGCTTTGAACAGCGCCAAATAACAGTTCCATTTTTATTGCTTCGTTTCACAATATATGAATATCCTTTATAGTATGCATAAGGCTTACCATACCTAGTCACTGATACTTCCATATCAACTGTCAAGCACAAACTAATCTCTAGTAAAGACAACTTGGTAATAACAACAATAGTTTAATGTGGGAGCATATATACATGCAAAAAAGTGGGAGCAAAGGTGGGGGGGTAAAAAGTGGGAGCAAATGTGGGAGAAAAAAATAACTGTGAGCAAAAAGTGGGAGCATATATGGGATCAAATGTGGGAGCAAAGCAAATATAAAAAAAAAGTGGGAGCAAATATGCTAACAAATATGTCAACAAATATACCAGCAAAAGTAAATACACAAGTCAAGATAGATTAAAGTGCAAATAAAATATGCAAGCAAATATGAGAGCAAAAATGGTGTTTTTTCTAAAACAACTAGACATAACAAACTTAGTCATAACCTAACCTAACCTAACCTCACCTAACCTCACCTAACTTCACCTAACCTAACCTAACCTAACTTAACTTCACCTAATCTAACTTGACTGAACTTTACCTAACCTAACCCATCATAACTTCACCTAAACTAACTTTACCTCATCTAACTTCACCTAACCTAACTTTCAACTCACAGATCAAAATTAAATTCTAGGCATAGTTGAGTTGGAAGCCAAGACTTCAGGGATAACACACAAGTATACTAGCCACTACACCGCAAAATGGGCAAATTATCATGCAACACAACATAAAGTAAAAGTTTCCTGTAGTGTAACTCATTGGCTGTCAACCATAGTTTGGGAATTCAAACCCAAGACCTCAGGACTTTTGTTTTGAACATTATCAGAAATATTATTCCATTTACATTTTGCTGCTGCTGCTTATAGTTATAAGAGTTGGCATTAATATGGAAAGCAAAAAAAAATGTGGGAGCAAAAAGTGGGTGGAAAACGTGTAAGCAGAAGAGGGAGCAAACAAGTGTGAGCAAATATGGGAGCAGAAAGTGGGAGCAAATGTGAAAGCAAAAGTGGGAGCAAAAAAGAGCGAGCAAAAGTGAGTGTACAAAGTAGGAGCAAAATGTGTGAGTAAAAAGTGGGGGCAAATGTGGTGTTTTACTAAAACAATCTCCCCTAACCTAACCTAAACTAACTTCACCCAACCTAATTTCACCTAACCTAACTTTACTTAACCTAACCTTCCAACTCTCAGATCAAAAATTAAATTCTGGCCATAGTCGAGTTGGAACCCAAAACCTCTGGGATAACACCCAAGTATACTAGCCACTACATCGCGAAATGGGCAAATTATCATGCAACACAACACAAAAATAAAAAGATTTCTGTAGTGTAACTCATTGGCTGACAATCATAGTTGAGAATTCAAACCCAAGACCTCAGAACTTTTGTTTTGAACATTATCAGAAATATTATTCCATTTACATTTTGCTGTTGCTTATAGTTATAAGAGTTGACATTAATATGGGAGCAAAAGTGAAAGCAAAAAGTGGGTGCAAGCATGGCTGGTTGTAGAGACTTTCATATCAACAAATACACATAAATTAAAATTTAGTAAAGTGACTTGGCTAATAATAATAATAATAATAATATTAACAGTTAAAAAAAAAATCAAGGGGATTGATATTTTTCGGGGTGTAATTTCCAAAGTACTGTCAAGAATAATAATTACATGTACAGATTCCAAGAACTCTAGAGTGCTTTTAAGGTTAATGATTGGCTAGGAGTGAGATAGAGCTAGCTAACCTAAGTTAACCTCAGCTCAGTAAACCTAACCTTGTCACATGGCATGTTCTACAAGTATAGACTTGCTTTGAGACTGGCTATGACGTCACAGATGAATGGCGGTGGGAGGCTGGACATGACGTTTTTATTATCCAAAAACATTTTCCTTTTTGCCAGCCTCCCACCGCCATTCATCTGTGACGTCATAGCCAGTCTCAAAGCAAGTCTATACTTGTAGAACATGCCATGTGACAAGGTTAGGTTTACTGAGCTGAGGTTAACTTAGGTTAGCTAGCTCTATCTCACTCCTAGCCAATCATTAACCTTAAAAGCACTCTAGAGTTCTTGGAATCTGTACATGTAATTATTATTCTTGACAGTACTTTGGAAATTACACCCCGAAAAATATCAATCCCCTTGAATTTTTTTTTAACTGTTAATATTATTATTATTATTATTATTAGCCAAGTCACTTTACTAAATTTTAATTTATGTGTATTTGTTGATATGAAAGTCTCTACAACCAGCCATGCTTGCACCCACTTTTTGCTTTCACTTTTGCTCCCATATTAATGTCAACTCTTATAACTATAAGCAACAGCAAAATGTAAATGGAATAATATTTCTGATAATGTTCAAAACAAAAGTTCTGAGGTCTTGGGTTTGAATTCTCAACTATGATTGTCAGCCAATGAGTTACACTACAGAAATCTTTTTATTTTTGTGTTGTGTTGCATGATAATTTGCCCATTTCGCGATGTAGTGGCTAGTATACTTGGGTGTTATCCCAGAGGTTTTGGGTTCCAACTCGACTATGGCCAGAATTTAATTTTTGATCTGAGAGTTGGAAGGTTAGGTTAAGTAAAGTTAGGTTAGGTGAAATTAGGTTGGGTGAAGTTAGTTTAGGTTAGGTTAGGGGAGATTGTTTTAGTAAAACACCACATTTGCCCCCACTTTTTACTCACACATTTTGCTCCTACTTTGTACACTCACTTTTGCTCGCTCTTTTTTGCTCCCACTTTTGCTTTCACATTTGCTCCCACTTTCTGCTCCCATATTTGCTCACACTTGTTTGCTCCCACTTCTGCTTACACGTTTTCCACCCACTTTTTGCTCCCACATTTTTTTTGCTTTCCATATTAATGCCAACTCTTATAACTATAAGCAGCAGCAGCAAAATGTAAATGGAATAATATTTCTGATAATGTTCAAAACAAAAGTCCTGAGGTCTTGGGTTTGAATTCCCAAACTATGGTTGACAGCCAATGAGTTACACTACAGGAAACTTTTACTTTATGTTGTGTTGCATGATAATTTGCCCATTTTGCGGTGTAGTGGCTAGTATACTTGTGTGTTATCCCTGAAGTCTTGGCTTCCAACTCAACTATGCCTAGAATTTAATTTTGATCTGTGAGTTGAAAGTTAGGTTAGGTGAAGTTAGATGAGGTAAAGTTAGGTTAGGTGAAGTTATGATGGGTTAGGTTAGGTAAAGTTCAGTCAAGTTAGATTAGGTGAAGTTACGTTAGGTTAGGTTAGGTTAGGTGAAGTTAGGTGAGGTTAGGTGAGGTTAGGTTAGGTTAGGTTATGACTAAGTTTGTTATGTCTAGTTGTTTTAGAAAAAACACCATTTTTGCTCTCATATTTGCTTGCATATTTTATTTGCACTTTAATCTATCTTGACTTGTGTATTTACTTTTGCTGGTATATTTGTTGACATATTTGTTAGCATATTTGCTCCCACTTTTTTTTTATATTTGCTTTGCTCCCACATTTGATCCCATATATGCTCCCACTTTTTGCTCACAGTTATTTTTTTCTCCCACATTTGCTCCCACTTTTTACCCCCCCACCTTTGCTCCCACTTTTTTGCATGTATATATGCTCCCACATTAAACTATTGTTGTTATTACCAAGTTGTCTTTACTAGAGATTAGTTTGTGCTTGACAGTTGATATGGAAGTATCAGTGACTAGGTATGGTAAGCCTTATGCATACTATAAAGGATATTCATATATTGTGAAACGAAGCAATAAAAATGGAACTGTTATTTGGCGCTGTTCAAAGCAACGATCGAAACAGTGTCGAGGAATGCTTAAAACAAAAGAATTGGACGTACTTTCTTCAAACAATCATGAATGTAAACTTAATAATCACGCTAGTCTAAATGTAAGGAAAACCCAAACCAAAGCAAGAAACCAAGTCCAAGAGAAAGATAGTACTGCTCAAGATAATATTAACCTCAAGTTTAATACACTACAACGCACTCATGCTGTTAGCGAGTTGTTTAATGAGAAACCTTTAACACCTCCTGTGAAACCCATGTTCAGACATGCACCCACATCTCAAAAGCCCTCAACCCTATCAGAGACAATATACCCCATCAAAAAGTTAGTGGGGAAAGGTAATAGTGGTAATAATAACATAACAATGTTAAAGCATTCTAGCACATCTAAAAAGAAGCTTTCAACACTATCAAAGACAACTCAAACCATTGAACAGACTTTGGACACAGGTGGAAATTATCATGGTAATGATAACGATGATAATGATCATCATTATGAAAATGATTATAATAATGAGGATGATAATCATATTAATGGTGATAATGATGAACTGCTTCCCGAGATTCTGAAACCATTCATAAAAAATAGTAAATGGAACGATCCTAATATATTAGTCGAACGTCTACAGCTCTTGCATGCCTGTAAACAGCTTGGTCATATTGGTTATGAGAAAGAGCTATTAAATATAGAAAATGAACTTCGTAAAGCTGCTATTATTGTGTGATGGGTCAACATAGCAACACACCCATCCCCTAAAAAATAATTTTCAACAAGTGTTATGTTTAAAAGAAATGATAAACAAAAAGAGCTGTATTCTGTGTGTCTATCTCTTGTAAAAAAAAATGATTAAATTGATAAACATAGTTTGTGTATATTTCTTGTTTTCTTGCATGTTCAAGCAATAGTTATGTCAGGGAAGGGATTCGAACCCTTGCTTCCTTATATATTTGGAAAGTTGATCTTAAGTCAAACGCCTTAACCACTCGGCCACCCTGACAGTTACTGATTTAATTAGTCTTGTTGGACATTAGTGTTTACAAAACTTTTCTTTTCCCCACTGTATATATGCTCAACCACTTTTTGGTTTTTCAATGCTGATTTTTGTTTTGTTTCAATTTTTTTTCAGTAACATTGCAGTTATCAGTATTGCAAACTGAGTGTTTAATATAGGGTTAAAGGCATCTTAAAAATCACAAGCCTTACAGTTGTCACGTATCATGTATAACATGTTATCCTACATTCCACATAGGGCTCTACCTTCTTAACAGTGAACTCTGTTGGTCATTAAAATAACTACTTGTAAAATAATTCCAGTGTCGAATCCTATTAGCAAATAGCATATATTAAATATTTTCACGCCATAGAACGACAACTTAAAAATCATTTATTGTAGGAATACCTTTAATGGGATCACCAAACCTTCAAGTATGCAATATACATTCCAGATAGTGCTGTATTTTGGTCGATAGTGCCTCCAGTGCTTACATTAAATAAGAATACAGTAAACGTATAAATTTTTTATAAATCATAATTGTTTTCATAAAATACCATATAATAAATATTTTCACACCAACGAATGACCATTTGAAAATGGTTTATTGTAGAAATATCTTTAATGGAATCTCCAAACCTTCAAGTAAACCATATGTGATGTACATTCCACATAGCTACATAACCAAGAGTACATCGTGGTACCAATCTCCGCCGCATTGCGCGCTCATTGTTTGTGTTGGATTTCTGTCTCATTACTAGAACTGTACTTACTGGTCAATAACCAACATAGAGGTCAAAGTGTTCCCCTGGTAGATAACCCATGTTTGGTTTGCCAATTTCTAATTGCAAGGCCAGTCAAGACCTAACAAAAATTAGTCTTAACGTATATATCCATCATCAACACCATATCATTAAACAAATGAAACCATCTTAAGGTATTTATTACATTTAATTGCATTTTAGGAATCTTGCAAACATCTTGCAACCTTAAAGAGGAAAGTATAGACAGGAATTGTGAAAAGGAAACCGTTCAATCATTTAATGTCGTTAGTGTAAGGAACCTCAACGTAAGAGGTTATGAAAGTCTACGTGAGGGTGTGGTTTTTACAGCTGGATGCCTTTTCCTGACACCCACCTCAGAGACAAGTTTATGGGAAATGAAACTCAGCTATCATGTCGAATGTGAAGCTCCTAGTCTAGGAGAAAGTCATGTTGAGGTGATTGTCTACAGGGAGTGTGGTAAACGAAACAACAACAACAACAACAACAACAACAACAACAACAACAACAAAAAGCATACATGTAAAGGGAATATTATGGAATTTTCGAGTACATGTAGTCAATTTTAATAAAAATTGGATAAATTTCATGGTTTGTACACCACTTGGCTAAATTCGGTAAATTTTAGTGAATTTTCATCTATATTCGTCAAATTTTATATGAATTTGAGGTAGTTTAAACCATGCTTAGGTAAATCAATGGAATTTCAATAAATCTGGTAGTCATTTGTTGAATTTTGCTGGAATGTTGTGTCATTTGGTCAATTTGCGGAAAATGTAGTGGATTTTAGGAAAATTTAAGGTAAATCATGGGCAAGCACACTATTATTAGCTGAGTTTCTAATACAATTTTGCATACCCTAGGACCAGTATTGCATTATAAGGCATGCCATGTGTTTGCGTTCTTAAAAGCCAGTGATAAAAAACAAAAAGAGGTCTTTAATTCCACCCCTGGGCGTCATATCTAGTGTCATGTAGGTTGACGATCACGGAGTCCCAGCTGAGACCGTCATTGCTTCCACTAACTTGTGCTAGGCTCCTCACTCTCTTATTTCCTGTCGACCACACTTGCTCAACTCTTGTTCTCTACCGACCCCAACATGATTAGGGTATCCGAGCCCTAGGGAGTCTCTTCCTTTTGCAACTTCATTGGCCCTGGTTTATTTATTTTTTCTGATATCCTACTAGTGTGAGGAGGCAGCCTTGCTTTTTTTATTTTCATGCTATTCCCTGTCTTTTGCCCAAGCCCCCTCAAGAAGATAGGGTGTATTTAGCCCCACCACTTGCGGTGCACTCTGCCTATGGCTACACCCTCAAGGGCTGATCAGTTTGGAAGTTGGTGACCCCAAGGGATTTCTGAGCTGAGTCCAGTTTTCCTCCTCTTTATCCATTACCTCTGGGGCAAAGCCACTCCTAGTATACTTTTTATCTGCCTTTCATGGCTCTCCTTCCTTCCAACTCCCTCAATCCTTATGCTTGAGGGTTGAGGGCCATTTTTTATTCCTTCTGTCCTTTATTTGACCAATTGTTTTCCATTTCTTATTCTAGTATATAAGCGTGTAGTAGCTTAGATTTAATTTTCATCTTTACGATGTCCCAAACCATTGAGGGTCGCTGTAGAACGCTTCTCTCTTGTCCAAAGGACAGCATGTTGAATTCCTCACTGGCTCATGAATTTTATACTTTGTTCACTTAGTTCTCACGGCTTTGAAACTGGCTGTCTGTAACGTGATCATTATTCATTTTAACTTCAGCGTACTAAACTAATTTTAAATTAGTTAATTTTAAATTAATTATTTTAAATTAATTATTTTAAATTCAGATTTGTGTTTCACAGTAAACACAATTATTATTCTCCGTTTAAAACAAGCCATACCATTCTTTTTCTAGCATGATAGCTTATACGTGGGCATGGCTATAGATCATCAGCTAAGGATTCAATTTCCATTACCTACACCTCTCATGGTATGCCAATTCGTTAAACTATAGAAAACGTTTCTATATGTTCTGTTACATTATTATTTGACCATCTCACCGTGTAGTGGTTAACCTACTTGGTTGTCAACCCTAAGGTCTTGCCTTCCAACCCCGACTATACCATGACATTCATTTCAAGGTTGCCATAAGCTTCACTAAGCCTTTGTCAAACCTAACAACGATCTAGTCATGTGCAGAGCATGTCCGCTATCAAGCAAATGAGTAATATGAAACTTCCTGACAAGGTCGCTGTGCTGTTATCACCAAAGCCAGTGTCTCTGTGCAGATTCAACCCAGTGGTAGTAGGCAAGCCTATGTTTGTTTAAAAATCATCATGAATATAGCTCCACTGTCACCACAGAGGCCCCGGTTCGATTTTTTTTTCTAAAGGCTGCAACAGGGTAGACTGAGTCTTGACAGGTAAAACTTTTTGGGGTGCATTCGTGAACCATGGCAAGGGTTGGCCATCCTGACTTCTTCAACACCTCCAACCAATGTTTACTATTACTGGTCAGTTACCATTTTTTCTTTCTTCGGCTTTTCCCTATTAGTTTGAGTCGCCGGAGCCAACCAGGCTCATTTTGATTTTGGCCGGGGATTTAAGGCCGAATGCCCTTCCTGACGCCACGTGATTTTTCAAGTGAAAATTCTAACCCCCGCTGGCACCGGGATTTGAACCCCAGCCGTCCGGGTAAAGACGAGCAGCTAAGCACCTGCGCCATCACGCTCCCCACAGGTTAGTTATCTATACACACATTAATCCATAATTACCTAATAATAATAATAATAATAACAATCATCCTCCATACACATGTCCATTAAAGCATGGTTTCACAAAGATGCTTATGCTTTTAGGTGTATAACACATTTTTCCTCATAACATGACTATTTACTGTTTTAGGGGTGAAATGACCTATCCAGGTAAAAGCGTATATCATCCCCTATTTTTTAAGCCATTACACCTAATTTTAGGATTATTCGTTTCCGAGATATGGATTTTTCAATTTTGGGGGGTAGTTTCACCCCCCTGCTATTTTTCATCAAAAACAAAAGATCTTAGGTTCATTTATCATTTTTAGGCGTTTAACACGTTTTTCCCCATAGCATGACTATTTACTGTTTTAGGGGTGAATTGATCCATCGAGGTAAAAGCCCATATCATCCCCTATTTTTTAAGCTATCACACGTAATTTTAGGCTTCTTCGTTTCCTAGATATGGATTTTTCAATTTGGGGGTTGTTTGCATCCCCCTGCTATTTTTCATCAAAAACAAAAGATCTTAGGTTCATTTATCATTTTTAGGTGTTTAGCACGTTTTTTCCCCCATAACATAACTATTTACTGTTTTAGGGGTGAAATGATCCATCGAGGTAAAAGCCCATATCATCCCCTATTTTTTAAGCTATCACACCTAATTTTAGGGTTCTTCGTTTCCGAGATAGGGTTTTTTCAATTTTGGGGGGTAGTTTCACCCCCCTGCTATTTTTCATCAAAAACAAAAGATCTTAGGTTCATTTATCATTTTTAGGTGTTTAACACGTTTTTTCCTCATAGCATGACTATTTACTGTTTTAGGGGTGAAATGATCCATCGAGGTAAAAGCCCATATCATCCCCTATTTTTTAAGCTATCACACCTAATTTTAGGATTCTTCGTTTCCAAGATATGGATTTTTCAATTTTGGGGGGTAGTTTCACCCCCCTGCTATTTTTCATCAAAAACAAAAGATCTTAGGTTCATTTATCATTTTTAGGTGTTTAGCACGTTTTTTCCCCCATAACATAACTATTTACTGTTTTAGGGGTGAAATGATCCATCGAGGTAAAAGCCCATATCATCCCCTATTTTTTTAGCTATCACACCTAATTTTAGGCTTCTTCGTTTCCGAGATAGGGATTTTTCAATTTTGGGGGGTAGTTTCACCCCCCTGCTATTTTTCATCAAAAACAAAAGATCTTAGGTTCATTTATCATTTTTAGGTGTTTAACACGTTTTTTCCCCCTTAACATGACTATTTACTGTTTTAGGGGTGAAATGATCCATCGAGGTAAAAGCCCATATCATCCCCTATTTTTTAAGCTATCACACCTAATTTTAGGATTCTTCGTTTCCGAGATAGGGATTTTTCAATTTTGGGGGGTAGTTTCACCCCCCTGCTATTTTTCATCAAAAACAAAAGATCTTAGGTTCATTTATCATTTTTAAGTGTTTAACACGTTTTTTCCCCCATAACATAACTATTTACTGTTTTAGGGGTGAAATGATCAATCGAGGTAAAAGCCCATAACATCCCCTATTTTTTGAGCTATCACACCTAATTTTAGAATTCTTCGTTTCCTAGATATGGATTTTTCAATTTTAGGGGGTAGTTTCACCCCCAAACAGGGAATGTTGCCCCAAGTGCTAGGACCCCTCATACAAGTCCCTAGCATGATTGGTTCGCGAGATATGAACAAAAGTGTCGTTAGGTCCTTTTAACAAGAATGAATCCTACATTCAAAAACGGGGCGTCACCCCCAGGGTTAGAATACTGCCTATGGCAAAATACCATGAGGGGTTCAGAAAATATTAACAAACGTGTAGTTAGGTCCTTTTGACAAAAGCCGTCCGTGCGCGCACATACAAAAAAATCTATTTCACCCCCCCCGGGTGAGGGTAGTTTTTATTTTAGAGTGAATATACCCCTTCGATAGAAAAAAAGAGTTCACCACGAGTCCTACGACACCTCATAGGTTTAAATCCGATTATTGGTTAGCGAAATAGTCAAAAGACGATGACCTATTAGTTTTTATGGTTTATTTCAATACATATTAAAAACACTCATTAATAAATCATCATTTAAAAAGCCCGCCCTTTTACAAAACTCCTCAAGTGCGCATGCGTATAAAAAAACATTCATCGCCAAAATGATAAAAAACAACATGTTTACCCCAAATGGCCTTTCCAAATTCCATCCATTTTAAAAAATAACCTCACCATCACCTAGAGCGGAAAAAATACCATCTAAACGACCTCTCACTCGACCCTACTCCTTTCCCACCACCTAACCCTTTCCCAACATAGCCATACATATTCAAGCACGAGCGCGACTTGAGAAAACCAACACTACCCCACTACTCGCGAATGACCTTTTAGTTTTGGCCTTTTAATTAAATAAAGAGGCTATAGGAAAGTAGGGGGCATTTCTACCAATGCTAGGACACCCTGTATGTTTAAATCCCATGATTTGTTAGCGAGATATCAGGTTCGGGGCAACTACGAGGGTGGCTCAATAAAAAGTGAGACAGCTCTCTCACTACCCCACTACTCCGGCGGTCCCATGTCATAGATTTATGGCATGTAAAAGAACCTACCACTAATTACACTTATGTGAGGCTAAATTATACATATATTTATTAATAACATTGACCGACTGAAAAATATTAAATTTCAATTACGTCATCGTCATCTTGGCCGACACGCCTGAGGATTTGAATGAGTTTTTGAATGGTTTGGACTCCGTCTTGAGGAAAGAATTCATGATGAAAATTAATAAATGTAAAACAAAAATATTGGAATGCAGCCGAAATAAATCAGAAACCTCTATGGACATCAAATAGGCAGGTGAAAAGCTGAAGGAAATAGGAGACTTGTGTTACTTAGGAAGCAAAATAACAAGTGATGGACGAAGCAAAGAGGATATAAAAAGTAGATTAGTACAGGAAAGGAAAGCATTTCTACAGAAAAGGAATCTGTTGACATCGAATATAGATTTAGGTATTAGGAAGTCATTTTTGAAAGCCTTAGTCTGGAGCGTGGCGCTCTATGGAAGTGAAACTTGGACTATTGGTGCAGCAGAAAAGAGGAGAATTGAAGCATTTGAAATGTGGTGTTACAGGGGAATGATGAAGATCAGATGGGTGGATAGGGTTACAAACGAAGAGGTATCAAGACGAGTGGGAGAGGAGAGATGTTTCTGGCGACTGCTAATGAAGAGAAGAGATAGGTTGGTAGGACACATACTAAGACACCCAGGAATAGCAAGCTTAGTTATGGAACAGATCCCTGGAACAGATTTCAAGATCACGCTACTGCATTCAGAATGTGTAACATCCCAACTCCGTGTTCACTGAACGCTGGGCGTGGGTTTGACAGCTGTTATTCACATCACTTGTCAAACTATTGATCACTGTACTTAGAAACAATGGAGGCTCGGATTATGGATATTTTCTCTCTTTTTTTTTCAGCAATTTTGAGTTAAAAAAAATATGTCAACAGAGCATGTCATGAATTGGGGAAATGTTTCAGAATACCTTCGAGGGGCCTACTATATGTTTTACATTTTATTTCTTGTACGCCCGAGTATGGTTCATATTTCACTCTTGAAGGTGGTGACGTGTAACTAGTGTCCTATTCCCTATTCCACTTTTAGGTAGCAACAGCACGCGTCATATCCGACTTCATGAATAGGCTTGAGACATGGCTCCATTACCATGAGCCACACAGGCGCGGATTCAAAGGGGGAGGGGGCACGGAGACCATTTTTTTTGCAAACACAAAACATGAAAACACAATAACCAGGCAAATAATACTTAACGAATTTTAACTGAAAAGCACTTGTCTTTTTCATTTTTTTTTTCATTTTATTCAATACTGAAAATATCTTTAGTGCAATTATTATGTTCTGTTACAACTTCATACCTGTTATATAAAAACGATTATTTATATAACAAAATCAACTCGTCTATTTTGTTTAGCAAACCTTGTGATTACCGAATCGATGTCTATAGAGATGTCACGATGAATGTGCATCAATGCACGGATAGGAATTTGGGACTTTCTTCGCACCAAAAAATTTTGCCGACGTCCAAACTGCAAGCTTGGTTGGCAATTTAAGCTGCGACTTTCTCCCTTTGTCGGTACCAACTCGACTTGCCGAAACTGTAACGTACCTTGATACTTTTCTCGAAGTTTGATGTAAAAGTCGCAAAACACGCCGTTGCAATTTGTACGAATATTTTTGGTGCGCTAAACGCATCAAATTTCTATCCATGTAGCTTGCAAAAAAATTGGTCAGGTTTTGTACGTTTGTTTATTTTGTGATTGCGTTTTTAGTGATACCATTTTTCTTAAAAATTTCGATTCTGTGACGCCCCTCCCCCAAGCCAAACTCTAGATCCGCGCCTGGAGCCACAAACGAAACAACAATCCGTGCGATGGAAGCATTGGGACAGTGTTCTGGGACACAAAGGGCATCATCCTCATTAACAGTGCAGCATATGTGGCAACCCTTAAGCGCTACAAACTAAACGGCCAGGAAAATGGGCCTATGATGTCCTTCTGCAACATGACAATGCCTGCCCCTACACCAGCCGAGAGACCACCGCTGCCATTGATGAAATGGGATTCACGGTGCTGCCACACCACCATACTCTCCCGACTTGGCACCGAGTGATTATCAGGTGTGGCCGCTGATTTGCAGAACAGGACACAGCTGTCAAGGCAAGGGTGCGCAGCACTCCGAAATAATGGTTTCAGGAAGGTCTGGAGAGACTGACACATCGATGTCAAAAGTGCATAAAGTTACAAGGAGATTATGTACTTTTGCGGAAGAACCAGGTCCGCCAACGTCCGAGCTCACAACCCTTGAGGGTGTAGCACTATCCAGGGTGAGGCTACATACACCCTGCCTCCTTTAGGGCCTTGTGTAGAAGACAGGAGCTACTGTGAGCCCTTGAGGGTGTAGCTCTATCCAGAGTGGGGCTACACACACCCTGCCTCCTTGAGGGCCTTGTGTAGAAGACAGGAGCTACTGTGAGCCCTTGAGGGTGTAGCACTATCCTGGGTGAGGCTACATACACCCTGCCTCCTTTAGGGCCTTGTGCAGAAGACAGGAGATACTGTGAGCCCTTGAGGTTGTAGCACTATCCTGGGTGAGGCTACATACACCCTGCCTCCTTTAGGGCCTTGTGCAGAAGACAGGAGATACTGTGAGCCCTTGAGGGTGTAGCACTATCCTGGGTGAGGCTACATACACCCTGCCTCCTTTAGGGCCTTGTGTAGAAGACAGGAGATACTGTGAGCCCTTGAGGGTGTAGCACTATCCTGGGTGAGGCTACATACACCCTGCCTCCTTTAGGGCCTTGTGTAGAAGACAGGAGATACTGTGAGCCCTTGAGGGTGTAGCACTATCCTGGGTGAGGCTACATACACCCTGCCTCCTTTAGGGCCTTGTGCAGAAGACAGGAGATACTGTGAGCCCTTGAGGGTGTAGCACTATCCTGGGTGAGGCTACATACACCCTGCCTCCTTTAGGGCCTTGTGTAGAAGACAGGAGATACTGTGAGCCCTTGAGGGTGTAGCACTATCCTGGGTGAGGCTACATACACCCTGCCTCCTTTAGGGCCTTGTGCAGAAGACAGGAGATACTGTGAGCCCTTGGGGGTGTAGCACTATGCAGGGTGGGGCTACACACACCCTGTCCCTTTTAGGGCCTTGTGCAGAAAACAGGAGATACTGTGAGCCCTTGAAGGTGTAGCACGATGCAGGGTGGGGCTACACGCACCCTGTCCCTTTTAGTGCCTTGTGCAGAAGGCAGGAGATACTGTGAGCCCCTGAGGGTGTAGCACAATGCAGGGTGGGGCTAAATAAGTTGTACATTATTCCTGGATTTGTTTTTGTGACAATGAGACATCACGTAATTATTTATTACACAATAAATATCACTGAAACATGAATAAACAATGCTCTACAAGTTTATTCCTCTCTTGAAAGATGCTTTAAAAATACTTTAAATTCAAAATGAATGTAAGTCTCCAACATGAGTCGCAGAGCAAACCACAACGTGTAAGCTAACATGCCTCGAATACATAAACACAAAAAGTGATCAAAATCTACTAAATCCACAAATTTCACTGATTATTATGTATATATTTAAAACACTGAGCTAATTATTGTTACAGTTAGATTGAGAAAACGTCTTAAGACTTCGTAATGTATTCTAACGAGAGCTCTTGCCATGTAGATTTGCAGAGTGTCTTTAAAAGGAAAATATATGTTAATTGTAATATATAATATTTGTCGCTTGCGCACAATGGCTCCATTCCACCAGACAAATGGTGGATCCCGCCACGTCTTACTGAGATCTCTGTTTATGAGAATTAAAAACGGTGGAAATATTGCCTATGGCTCAAACTTTTAGAGAAGTATAATATGTGGAGGAAAATCACCGAGTCAAAGAGCTTCGGCTTGACTTTTAACATCTTCCGATAGAAGACTTCAATTTTCCAATTTCCAATTCGCTTGGCGCACTTGATCACAATCAATAAAGCTCAAGGGGAAGCTCTGGAATGTGTAGGTCTGTATTTGCCTTATCAAGGTTGCAGTGATAGACAGTTAGTTATATGTTGCGAAGTCGATCTTTTGACGCCCTTAAAGTTGCAACAGTGTCAAAAATTAATCGTTCAAAAAATGCATACTGTATAAGAGAATCCTTCAGTAAATATGTTCCCAATGACCTTCATGCTTTGACGGGTATCGACTAGTTATTATTATTATTATTATTATTATTATTATTGTGTGGTAGAAAAGGATCACCATAATCTCACTGCTTAATGGTCAATATTAAAACAAATACCTAGAGTAGCTCACCAGCTATGGGATGTGCCGACACTTGTCAGTATTTAAGGCACATGTGATTTGTAATTGAACTTGCGAATGTGCGTTATATGTTGGGGATTCATTTAGCAGTATATTCATCCTCTTATGGGTAACTGATGACTTTCATTTCACGTGCCTGTTTGTAACTTTGGAAGCAATATTTTGACCAAACTGTATAACTTGCGGAGAGGTAAACATGCCTACCGAGGCTAGGTCTGGTGGTGGTAAAACCTGGGGAATAATTCACTAAGGGAAGTCGCTGTCAGTGTCGTTACGAACCTTCGATGTCTCGATTTGCTGCCCCAGCTCTTTAACGCGCACAACTATCCCGCAGATTCAAGAGAAACGAAGGCTTTTAGGTTGTGTTATGCAAGAATGGTACAAGCCTGTAGATAGAAACATATCTGTATCCAGTGGGAATCGAACCGATGATCTCGGCCTTTGTGCGCCGTTCTGTGACCACTGAGCTATTACGGGACAGCTATGACCTTTATTTCTCATCATTGTGGTCGTGAATTGCTCACAGTTTGCTACAATCACAAAGCCGAATAGCTGATAGCCTTCATTTCCTCACATATTTTGGTCCATGTGCCATTTTCTCCACGTTGGTCATAGACTGTGCAAGTGCATTGAAATGTCTCTTGAGTTCGTCTTTAAGTTGAGTGTATCCATCTTGGTCCGCTCGGAGTGTGAGGTCATTCATCAACTCGCACGGTCGATCAGCCGGACTATCAGCACCCAGCGGCTATAGACAGAACCCTGCGGGAATAAACCAAATGTCGTCCGCATCCGCAAGTTTGTTATTCGTATCTACCGGCATTGAATAATATGTTTAATTGGATCAAGTATAAATTACTAAAGGAACATATTTAGACACTTGACGAAGAAGTCATTCATTCCCTTAGGCTATGTAGGATGGACTGTATAAAATTAACAGATTAACATACCAAACTGATTTGACTACTAAATGTTAGCTGGTTTTACTCTTATGTCTCAACATAATCGCCAAAACGATTGATACATTTGTCGTATCGTTACACCAGCTTTCCAATGCCCTCTGCCACCACTCAGGTGGGTTCGTCTGGACAGTCTCCTGAAGTGTTTCCTTTCTGGCGAGGCGTTGCCGCCCAACCAGACCTTCAATTCTCGAAAAAGGTGAAAACCATTCACGACCGCACTGTGCCAACGTTATGATAGACTTTTTCAAAAAATTCAAGTGTGAAGTTTTGGACCATCTGCCGTTTAGTCCAAACCAGCACTGAATGATTTTCACCTTTTCCTAGAATACCGTATAAGGTGTGAAGGACTGACATATCTTTGTGTGTGTTGAACTTTGTGTAAATAGTGTCGAGTGTTCCTATCTCTACATAAGTTCTTTGGAGTTAAATAAGATGGCGTTATGTTAGCAAGCTGTGTGTTTCCCTGTGCTCCTTTTCACTCATTCTCCACATAAGGTATGGTTGGGCGGCAACGCCTCGCCAGAAGGAAACACTTCAGGGGACTGTCCAGACGAACCCACCTCAGTGGCGGCAGAGGGCATTGGAAAGCTGGTGTAACGGTACGACAAATGTTTCAATCGTTTTGGCGATTTTGTTGAGACATAAGAATAAAACAAGCAAACATTTGGTAGTAAAATCAGTTTGGTGTGTTAATCTGTTAATTTTATACAGTCCATCGGAACTTGAAAAAAAACAGCCCTCGTATGTCAAGTGCGATGTTTAAAATGAATGTTACACAGCCAGAAATGTAACCCTTCCTGTTCGGAGTGTTAGTTACTTAATGACATAATTTTAGACTAGTGTAAATCGTCATCTTACATTTGTCATGAGAAAGAACATAACGGTAACTTATGATACGTCATAAACAACCGGGTCCTAGTAATGATATTCAACAAGTTCGGATATCCACATGGCGCTGGACTTCATCTATAGACACAATACCGGCCGCTGTCACTGGCCTCGTGGTGCAGTGGTTAGCTATCTCACTGGAGGTCAGTACCGTTAATTCCTGTTTGAAGTACTGGAATCGATTGTTGACATGCAAATCACCCAAGCGAAAAGTTGCGCCAGGCCAAGTTCAATCCTCAAACGTTAGTGGCTTCTCACAGTTTACGGAACTCACCAAAGAAGCTGCTTTGAAACCATAAAACATATCACAAGACGAGACTAGGTTTCGAAGAAACATGCATTAATAATTCAGGCTTACCTGAACGTAGCGTGTGTATTCCCAAGGTCTGTTTGGATGTGATCTTTGACGAGTTCACTAATGTAGGAGAGAGCACATTGGCGGGAGTCGACACATTTGAGAGCAGTTAAATTAACCGAAATACCTTTCGTAATGATTTTTGATTGGTTCCTTAGTTTAGGGGCTGCGACAACGTGGTCATGTAGCCCCGTGTACTTTGGGTGTGTGTAGAATCTGTCTGATAACTGGTGTTATTTGTGATGGCTGTATTAATGTTTATCTGTTTTAATTCAAGTAAGAGCGACTTCGGTGGCGTAGTCGGTAGCATGCTGAACTGCTGTGCCGAGGATCGCGGGTTCAAACCCGACGGAAGTCATCGGATTTTTTAAGAACGTGAAAAATCCCTCAGTATGCCTTCCTTCGGAGGGGAAGTAAAGCCAGCGGCGGGGCAGATGACCTCGTTGTTCCGCCCCTTAAAACAACAATAAATAAATAAATAAATAAATAACTAAAGCAAGTGGTCCCATGTCATAGATTTAGGGCATGTAAAAGATCCTTCCACAGACTAAACTTGTGTGAAGCTAAATTGTTCGGTTAGATTTCGTCGGAACGCTCTATCAAAGTTCCAACGTTCACCACTAGGTGTCATTGATATCTGGTGGTGAAAGTTTGAACTACTTGAAATTGAACGGAACTTGTAGCTCACCCTAGGGGTGTCCGCTTGAAGCAGCTACAGGCTCAGGCGAACCGAACATGTCCTCGGACACTCCCTTACACTGAAAGCCATACGATAAATAAATAAATAATTCAAGTAAGGACTGCAGACGATAATTTCTAGCAGTTCCTACTTTTGCTACCAAATGCTACCGTCCATGATACCTAGCTTGCGGACTTGGCTACTAGATGGCATCGCAGTCAGCACCTGGCGGCGAACGTTGGAACTAATAGAGGGTTATCAATTCTAACCTACAAATTTTGGCTTCACACAAGCGTAGTTAGTGGAGGGCTCTTTTACATGCCATAAATCTATGACATGGGACCGCCGGCTTTACTTCCCGTCCGAAGGGAGGAATTTTTAACGCTCTTAAAATTTGTGACGACTTCGGCCGGGTTTGAACCCGTGACCTTGGGTATAGAAGCTTAGCATGCTACCAACTACGCCACCGAAGCCACCTCTTCGTAATGATTGTGTAATAGATGTTTTCTCCTCCGCTGTGTAGGACCCACCTACCATCCCGTATTTAGATCACGACTTATGTGTCCGCCGCGCTACGCGTCAACTTAGGTACAACCTCGCGCATACGCTACTAGGCCTACTCACCAATGGCTTCTGCCTGGACCAATAATTAGTAGGTTGTGCTTTGTCACACACAGTGAGAGGACTCACGCATCAATGACCGTTGTCCAGACAAATCGTTTCGCCAATTAATACTTTTGCAAGTAATTACATGGAGTAGTTTGTATAGCACATGTTGCTAACAGTGTTGTGACGTCAGTATGTAACAGTTGAAGAGACGTGAAGCGCCAAACAAACATGGTAATTGTCGTTCAACGAGCAAGAAGCAAAAACATATGCACAGGGTTATTCAAAAAGATGGACCCAATTTAATTAATTTGTATTTCACGAAATACACATTGGACATGAATAGTCGACATTCCAATGAACAGAGGAAGGTTCAAAGTGTTGTTGACCGCCACTTGGGCGGTGATAGTTGCGTACATGACCGCTAGGGCGATAGTAGCAAACACGACCGCTTGGGTACTCGCTCCGCATCTTGAGAATAAGATGGCTACTATGCAGAATAACGTTTTCTGAATTCATGGGTTTGCAAAATGTGAGCCGGTAATAACAGTGTGGTGGGCTCTTCGTCTCCGATTCGGCATTGAACCCCCAGCTTGGAAAAGCATAAAACGTTGGGTTTCGAAATTTCACGAAACTGCATGTCTCTGCAAGGGAAAAAGTCTGGGCCGACCGACTGTGTCAGTGGATGATATCACACGAATAGAAAATAGGTCGCATGGGACAGGAGGACCTGGTTCTAAACTTCTGGCCACCGAGATCACCGGATCTCACACCATGTGACTTTTTCTTGTGGGGCTATGTTAAGGACACGGTTTACGTCCCACCCAAACAAGGATATTCCATTTTCACTTGGATAATATGCCATTCGCATGATTATCATATCTTATTTGATATTCCGGGAGTCATTAGCAATTAAAGTTACTGTCCATTATCACTACAGCACTGTAAATATCTGCTAAATTACTTAAATATGTGTTTTCACTTCGTCCTTATTTTACGGCAATTACCAGTGCTTGTGGTTGCGCAAGAGGTTCCTACAACTGTTACCAAGGCACATTACTTTTGCCAACATGTGCGATGCAAACGAAATGTAATGTTTTTCATTCGATAAACAAGATTGCACCCAATTGTAATCCTGAAAAATAATTACATGGGATTAATTTAATCCAGTTGGATTGTTTCAATCTTTTTCAGGATTAGAGACCCCCCCCCCCCCCATTACCATCGGTTGAACGCCTATGGCAACACTGAACAAGAAGTTCCGTGACGAACTAAAGAGCCTACTTTTCTTAAAATTAAGATTCATGACAATGATTAATCTACAGTAGGGATATGGACCTATCTAGAAAAATGACGAAATTAAGTTGGTAATATCGAAATGCCTAATTAGTTTGAAATATACCTGGTATAATGTACGGTAGCCTAATAGAGCACTACAGTTGGCAGCCCTGGTGACTGAATATATTCATAGTTCCATCTCTTAAGGTACAGAAAACAAAATTTGTTTCAAGTCCAATGAACGTTATATGCAGTTAGACATTGGAACTATCAGGACGCGTAAAATCATGTTGGCAACAATGTCATGCGTGTGCTGGTCAGAAACAATCTGAAATATTGTGACATCTTGTTGCGCCAGTTTTTGATGAAATCCATTTGTTAGTATAGACGTTACATGTATTTTAAAATTGGACCGATCAGCAGGCTTAGAATCATGTTGACAGCACTTGACTTATATTAATTACTCCAAATTAATCTAGAATGTCCGGTGCTATACGTGTGCAATGGATAGAGCTGTTGGTTTGCATACTTTCTGATATATTGGTATTAGGGTAAACAAATATAGACAGCATTTATTAACAGTTGGCAGCCCTGGTTGCTCTTAGGAATTCGTATAGTCATATCTGTTATGTTACACATAGGACATACGGAATTTGGTTGAAATCCAACTGATAGTATAGTAGTTACATGTATTTAAAAATTGGTCCTATCAGCAGGCTTAGAATCATCTTGGTAGAACTGACGTATATAGGTTACTCCAAATGAATCTAAAATGCCATGACATTGTGCATTATTTAAAGGTGTCGGCTTGCATACTTTCTGGTATATTGGTATTTGGATAAAACCATTTAGAGAGCAATTATAGACAGTTGTCAGCCCTGGTGGATCTTAAGAATACGCTCTGTCATATCTGTTTATGTGCACATATTGCATACAAAATTTGGTTGAAATCCAAATGATAGTGTAGAAGTTATATGCATTTAACAATTGGACCTATCAGCAGGCTTAGAATCATTTTGGCAACACTGTCAGGTATGGCCTCCTGGAAATTAAACTGAAATATCATTATCTACATGTGTGCCAATTTTGGAATAGCTCCCATGCATACCTTCCAAGATATCCAACATGGAGCTCAAATTTCTAGTGCGTTTTTGGCAGTTGGTAGCACTGACATAATTTTCAAATAAGGGCTTGAGATATTCCGGTATACATCTTTACTCATACTAAATTTGGTTCCGATTGCTACAGCCGTTTAGGAGTTGATAGGGGGGGGACGACGACACACACACAGACAGACAGACAAAAGGACAGACAGACACACATTTTCCCGGATCGATCTCATGTCTACTTTTTCCTCATTTTTGCAAAATGTGAAATGTAGGCTAAAAATGACTTCAAGCACCATAATGGGACACAAATGGAATTTTACTACATAAGCCGCGATTTAAATACCGGATGGTGGGTTGGATATGGACAGCGGTGGAGGAAACATCTATTAGCACACTTATTATTCATCATTACAAAAGGTATTTCGAATATATTCAGTTGTGTAGAAAATGGTACAGCTTGTGCGGGCCTCCTACAGCGTATTGATTTGTTCTAGGCTACCATTAAGTTATTTAGTCACTGGCTTACTTTCTAATGCTTCATCCTTAGCTGCAGTATTCCATTGGTCGACTCAACAATGATCACACGGTATTTACGTAAGATTGCAGTACACTAACGTGAACTGGGCTACACAGTCATGAGCGATAGTTTATGGAAACTTACAACTGAGGCTAACAATGTATCTCTGCAACGACATCCATCAATTTCACACTTTCAGTACGTGAGTCAAATTAGGAATTTTTGGTCTAATTTGACTGGACTAATATTGTAGTTGGAGTCGCAAAGGATTCTACGCAGCGTTGCTCCGGAAACCCCTCTATCCTGGGATTTGTTGGTTGTGCTACACAATGTTGCACCTACCTTCTGAGCGTTACACGACCTTACCAACGTAAAGATATATAGTCGCTGTAGCACAAAAAATGAGGAGACCACATGGTCTGGAAAACAATCCTAATTTAATAGCACCTTAAGGATGCGAAAAACAGTGACGCTTAGACCTACTGCTCCTTTTCTGGGAGCTTGTGTTTAATCATCGTCGTCTATAATTCTCAAGCCGTGCAGTTGGTAGATTTGGCAACACTGAGTAGAGTGCAGTTCTATAACCACGAAAGACCACATGCTAAGTTTTGTTCATAATTACTGTATCGTTTATTTTGATATGATAGCATCTAACAGCAGTTCGTACTGACTATTTGAACACCGTGAAATTCCTCGTGTGTAACCAATACCTACCAATGAATTTAACCAACAAATTCTTCACTAATATTTCATTAAACTCTTTCAGATTCCTAGGAAGTGTTGTGTTCCTGATTGTAAGTCAAATTATGGCACCACTATGAAAATAACTGGTTAGGCTATATCACTACGTTTTGATCACAACAGCGAGGGGGACTTTCAGTGCCTAGTAATTTAGTTTGGGTATATATCTTCATGTGGCCTCTACATTATGAACTCGACTCAGCTGGCAAGTGCTTTTAGGTAGACTTCATTAGAAAGCTACGTATTTTCTTAATTTAGTGACCACTGGAGCATTATTGCTAGACTGTCAACATTAAGCTTTGAGGCCTATTGTGACTATGATGAGTGCATATGTGGACAGACAGTGCTGGATTTGTTATCTAAGGCATTCTCTAAGTTTGTTAGAATAGTTTTAAAACATTTCTTCTGAGCGCGTCAATGACGGCAGTGAATATAGCAGCAAGAAAAGCATACTTCAGACATTGGGACATTGAGGTATAATACAGCCTGTTATTATCACCTTACATAGCATGATAATATGTACCCTTAATTTGATATATTTGTCTGTAGATTTAGCGGACGTTATGTTCTGTTGTATTTTCGGAATCATTTGGCGTCAAGATTCATGTGTTTACGCAGTGTTAGCTATTACCAACTGGTTGCGCTAGGCCCCCCAGATGGCAGACGGGCGGCGTTGCCAAACCTTATAACACGGCTTGAGATTTGTCGACGGCAGAGCTTCAATGGTGCCCACGACATATTGTATAATGGTTGCCGCTATAATAACGTGTGTTTGATTGCAGTGCGACCCCTAGAAGTGCGGCTATTGGGCGAGAACCAGCCGCTGTCTGCGGGCAGTCAGTACGAGGTGGCGTGCCAAGCAGTGGGATCCAGACCTCCGGCTCGTATCAGCTGGTGGAAGGGAGAACAACTCATGGGGAAATCTAGAGAAACAGTGAGTTTTCCAGTTGCTCCTAATAGAATGTCATGAGCCATTGAGGTGAGCATCTTACAATGGGCAGCCCTCGAAAATGAGGATATTAGGAAAGCAGGAATCGCAACATAAAAATGAAGGAAACTTCAGGCCTGGAATAAATGTGAGTTGGAAAAGAACAGGGAAGGCCGGAAAGAGGGAACCTGAACGCTGCGCCAGCTGGCGTCCTTGAGTCCCAGGGGGCTGGTATTGTTGGTAGAAACTCCACAACTCAAGTACACTAGCGTAGAACGAAAACGACCAGTCATTAAGGCAACCACTGACCGTTACGTTCCGTTGTATGCACTTCGTTGTCACTGATTGCAACACCATCTGACCGGTTGGTAGATCTGGTCTCTATTTATCTTGCTGGGAGAGATTAATGCCCGCAGCAGCATCTGGAGTTCCACATCCTCTAACGGTAGAGGGAGGGTGTTTGAGGGGTTTAACATCCATCAACAGGCCTTACACTATTTCTCTATATACTGTACCCTTTTGAACATAGGACCTTCAGGACAGGATTCAAATCTCGGGGGTGGTGCGTTCGTACTTGAAGCTAATAACTGTCCTGGGATACATCATTTGGAAGATCAATAGGGCTGATTAATAAATCATCACACACAGGATTCAAAACCAAAGAAAAAAACAACTTTATTAACACTGGTAAAGAAATACAAAAATGATCGAAAAGAAAGCAAAAATCAAAAATATTAACTCAGGAAAATCAAAATTTAGAATAAGAAACTATTCAAAATTGAACCAATCTCCAAAACAACTTAACGAATTACAAATTTTGAAATAAATCCAAAAGAAATCAAAATAACGAAAAAAATGTTAAAACCAATCCAAATAAATAAAAATAATTTAAAAAATGTCAAGAACTCAAAAAAATGAGGAATTAAATTCCAATTAAATTAATCAACCATAATTAAATTAATTACATTTTAATTAAATCAACCATAATTAAATTAATTACAATCCAAATAAATCAATATTAATTAAATTAATCATCAATTCAAACAAAATTAACCCTAATTCAATTAATCACCAATTCAAATAAAATTAATCCTAATTAAATTAATCATCAATTCAAATCACTCAGTGAATCAAATAATATTCAAATTAAATGAATTAAACTTTAATTGAATTATGAATCCCATCATTTATCAATAATCGATTATCAATCAATTAATCCAATCTCTCAATTAAACAAACGACTAATCAGTGATCATATGCCAAGATGAAAATCAATCTGATTTGACCATAATTAATATTCACTGTAATACATTCCACTCCTCTGAATTCAATATTCAGAATACCACGGCATCTTGCCGTTGTGTGCCAATTAATTAATACAACAAACCTCAAACCATTGGTATATCCACCATTAATTTAGGGCTTCCATAATTATAATATTCATGAGATAATCATTTCGTGACATGATCTGACAACATTGCCCATGTGATCCCCTTTGGTGGATTAAAACACTTTCACCAAATCACAATACTTATATATCCATTATTCACAACTACAACGTTTGCCCTTCAAATGAGTATGAAATTTGGCACATTTATACCTTTGAGCCTTTAAGCATACATCAATGCGTACTTATTAATACCAACTGGCAAATTTACACTCATATGACCTCAATGAGATTTGAGTTTGAGATGTGCTACACTGTTATTTAAAATAAACACAAAATACCTTAGAAATATGATCAACCAAGGATTGAACTGAGGACTCGTAACAAAATGATCCGGGTCCCGGATTCAATACTGTCTGTCAAAGTTTTATGGGCGTGTGCTAAACTATACACATAAATACAACTCGAGATGCTTGCGAGTATCATGGCAAAAACAATAGCTTACCGTAAGGCAAGAAAATAAGGAAACCAAAATGAATGCCAGCTGTATGCAGAAAATTTGCATATTCCGGATACATAAAAAAAATCCTATGCTCGCATACCGCACCGAGCGACAAATATTAAACAACGGTGTGTGTATCTTGTCAACGATGCCTGCGACTCTGCAATAAACAACATAACACAAATATGTATTTACAAGTTGAAACGCTAACAGGAAAATATATACACTCGTAGGCTTCGAAGCAAGGACTCTCACCTACCTTTTTCAGAGCATTGCACTTTCACAGACGCTTGCTACTATCCGAGAGAGCAATTAACTTCACAAAAAGGAAAATCAATCACCAAACGGATCCCGTTATAATAAAAGTCACAATTATTATTATCATTATTATTATTATTATTATTATTGCTATCAATATGATTATCACCTTTAATTATTACCGCCGTGATGGAATCAACTATCTAAAGGTTACTGGGTATCAGTACCCTAAAATAAATTCGGTCTTGAAATTCATGAATTATTATTATTATTATTATTAATACCCACCTGGTTATTAATCTATTTGAATAAAATCTTCGCGGCAATGCCAGGACACAAAAGGTTATTGGATTAAAGTACCCTTTACATAAGTTTATCCTCAACTCGATAACAAATTATTATTATTATTATTATGATTGACATAAATATTATCATATGTAATACCTTTATAATAGACTTGGATCACAAGGTTAGTGTACTACAGTACCATATGTGAATCTCAATCGTGAATTAATTTTGGAAATGAATCTGAATATTACATACGTTTCTCTGACTAGGGAGTCAGCTGTCCACATGACCATCAAACTAGCCTCCTTTGAAACGCAAAGAGTCCCGTTACGGAGAGGGGCGGGGTGTGTACGACCTTGACAAGTGCTACCGCATCTCAGTCACTAAATGCTGTGGGCTCCCCAAAACTGCACTCTTAGTAAACTACACAGGCCTAATGGAAACACAAGGAGATATGACCTCACCGTCTAGATAGTCTTTGGTTCGACCTGAGTGGAACCTGGTCTTGGAGCAATATATTTATCGTGGTCCTATTTATCACACAAAACCTGTACGCATAGTTTAGTCTTACCTGTTTCACAGGGTATGCCCAATATACCTCACTTACCTTTCTTTTCCTTTTCAGTTGGCAATCGAGTGACATATGGCTGTGTCACCTGCAACTTCTTATACCTTTTAAATACCATTATACCATTTTATTTATTCCTCGTTGAACCACCGGGGCCTCATGGAACTTCCCGGTATCACATGGCATACGTTCAAACTATGTTCTCATTAACATACCACGATTAAGCCGATGTTCAGCTTGCTCTCCCAATACACTCAGAGGGATACCCTAAATACTTCTCCTACTCAATACCACACTTACCTGCGTTAATCTAAGAGAAAGGACGCGTCAAATCATCCCTGACACAGTTCAGAGTGCATCCGTATGAATAATTACCACCACATGCGTCGTAATAAGGACATTAACGTTTAGACTTCCTCCCCTTCTATCCATACCTGACATCATTATTACTCTCGATATTGATATTATCATCCCTATTGACGTCATGCTTATTATTATTATTATTAATAACCTGTGTCATTTGTGTGTCTATAAATTTTACATTCTTTAAATCTCTCTCTTTCTAAATCTACGTGCCTTTGCTCTTTCCGGCGCCTTCATCCTGGGGCTGAAATACATACAACATAATGGGGAGAACACAATGCATCCCTATCAGTGTACAATTTGGCGCGGTTTGCGAACAAACATCATCGCTAAGCATCTCCTGAATTAATCAAATAGCGTTCCGTCGTCACGGATACACTTAACCTACCACAAAATGATACTTAAACTTAAAAATCTAATATTACACTAAGACGAATATCTATTCCTGTATCAAACTATAATAAACACGACCCATAAAACTATGACATAGATAATTAATGGAAATTAATACTCATCATATTTCCAGCGTTGGTCGTCATCCACTCCAGCAATAGATGTCAGCAACCCCTAACCATGTGCCTTTCACACCATACCGGCACTACACATATTCACATTCAAAGCACTACTCCACTAAGTGATTGATAATCATGATTAGCACTAAATTTCACCTTATTCTTACAAAAAGATATAACACTACTGGTACGTTTGTTGTACTCCCGTACCTTATCCAACACGTGTACGTTACATCACAATACACTTTTCACATAAAAATCGGGCTAGGATTACGCAGCACTCGTTAGATCATGCGCCACTACTTCTGTTATTCCACTCTTCACTTGCGCGCCGGACTGGCAACCTCGATGCATTCTCTCTTCCCCCTGTTCATTCACAGAACTGTCCTGGTTCCAGCGGCGAGGGTTCGAGTCTCGGGCGAACAACTGCGCACCTCCCAACCTCTGCGACTGACAGTACTGTTTCTACAGCTATACAACTTGTGTTAACATGTAACACTGCAAGCTCTCCCTGCACACATATGCTGCCTACTAAAGTTACTACTGCTTATCTGAACTGTCCAGCCTGCAGCCTTGAATCGTACTGACCATTTACATACAACTGAGTGTCATTGTCCGTAGCGTGAAAACTGCATGACGACTGACTTTAACTGACTTATCGCGAGTGCTTGTAACTGTTTATCGAAAATGTGTCGAACTGCACAATAGCACATTTGCGAACACCTTAACAGTCTCGAGTGGGCTCGCGAAACTAAGCATCAACTAACATTCACTCGCGTGCTAACTGCGTGACAACCAAACTGCGGAAGACTGACTCCTCCCCGTGTGGTCTGCTGGAAACTATCTCCTCCCCGTGCGGTCTGCCGAAAAACTCACTAACTGCACTGCGCAGGGGTGCAATATATCTAAAACATGGCGACAGAGCACCTGAAGATTGTTCCACAAACAAGAGCTCCGTATTCCAACACATCTATTTCAATACACTATGTGCACATTATTCGTGATAGTAAGGTCCGTCGAATCATAGGATTACGATCGATAATCGATCGTAATTTTAGGGGATATCAACACTGCGTCCTCCGGACTATTTATGGCGAAATAGACGCCATCCCCACTCTCACAACAAACTCTTCACCCCAGACGGATCCGCGGAGGGATCTCAGTTCTGGATCACTGATTTATTAATTTCTCGATGATTTAATTATTCTGTTCATCTGTAAAAAATCTCAGGATTACTTCCGGCTTATTGTTGTCATTGGTTCGATCCTGGGTGCTGCCGTATCGTAGAAATAAATTAATTTCGCTATTTAGGGGCGTGGCGAAACCAGAATAAGACGTACTACAGAACTTTCCAGAACGTAATCTGATGCAAGCCCCTCCGAAAGTCCTTGAGCGTACACCTGCGTGTGTAAATGCGCGTTATAGAAGCATGTTCTCGACTAGCCTTTGTCTGCGGGTTCCGTGCGACGTACCTTTGGTTCGTCAAGTGGCCAGTTGCATGACTCGCCCTAATAACACTGCGGCAAGAGCTTAACACGATTAAAATGACGCAAAAATCAGACTTCCTTTTCCGTGCAAATCGAGGCTCAATTAAACGCTGTTTCTAGCATTACTGAAATCTATGCGAACTTAGCCTATGACCGTAGGATAAGGGCGCAATACGACGTAATAATATTAAGACTTCATCAATACGGCCGTAAAACTGCATTTCTTGGATCCTTTATTATTATTATTAATTGCGAATGGACCCAGATGGATCACGCAGTACTTTTATGATTCGCCTTTCTGATCTTCCATATAGCTCTCATTCTCTCTTCGGGGACCATCTTCTTTTCCTCCGTCCACTTGGTTCCTGGTCTCTTTGGAGCGTCATTCTCTGGTGTTACATTCAATCCATTTACCCTACATCGGAATAGCTTCCAGTCAAAGACTTCCACTGTTCTTACTATCATTATTATGATCATAATTGTTGATTTGAGGGGCCTAACATCTAGGTTATCGGCCCCTAATGGCCTGGTTGATAGCGAAAAGGACAATGAAACGGAAACCATAACGATTATTAAGCTGGACTGAGAATACTTACAGATTGAAATGACTCAAAGGAGTGGAATAATTACAAAAGATATCGGTAATTTAGAAGGAGAATACTTAAAAAATAAATTTAGATTGAAATAAACGCACAAAATGTAGTTTAGATTCGAAATACTCAACAAAATAGAATTGAAATTCAAAATACTTACAAAATGCAATTTAGATTCAAAATACTCACAATATGTGGAAGCCCGCGATTCAAAATACTGTGCTTATAAAATGCAATTTAGATTCAAAGTACACACAAAACGTAATTTAGAGACACGGGGAGCCAATTCATAAAAACAGTGCGGGAATCTTAAAGTGAAAAGGAACTGTAATGAAAGTAAGAAGAAGGCTGACCCTCGAGGAAGGAGGGTACCATGAGTTGACCAAGAGAGGTCGACAGGAAAGAAGACGGAGAGGAGCCCGGCACAAGTAAGTGGAAGCAATGCCGGGCTCAGCTGGGGTCCCGTGGTCACCAACCTACGTCCCACTAGATGTGAGCCACTGGGAGGTACTATTATTATAATTAGTAGGTAATAATAATAATAATTTAAGGGCATTATGCCCAACTCGCCGGCCTCTCACCGCTGGGTCCGTGGTTCAAATCCTGGTCACTCCATGTGAGATTTGTGCTGGACAAAGCGGAGGCAGACAGGTTTTTCTCCAGGTATCCGGTTTCCCTGTCACAATTTCATTTCAGCAACACTCTCCACTATCATTTCATTTCAACTGTCATTCATTTAATTATTGCCCCAGGGGAGTGCGACAGGCTTCGGCAGCCGGCACAGTTCATATCCTCGCCGCTAGATGGGGGCTTCATTCATTCCATTCCCTGACCCGGTCGGAGACTGGAAGAAGACTGGATTTTCATTTTCATGCCCAACTAAGGAGCGCTGTTTCACAGATGAATTTGAATTAGATTTCTTCTCTTCCCAAAATGTCTTCATTCACTATTCTTCCTTCCTGCTGTGGCGGCCCTCATCAGGACAAAGTGACGATCTGAAGCTAGGCCCGTCCCATAGCATTTCGTCTGTTACGGTGTTGTCTTGAAGGTCATTTTCAATTTCGAGATTATTCTTGGCTTTTAATGAGGAGACAGGAATACCTTGTCCATTCTTTGAATATGAACATAAAGTTGTGATCCCTTTTTTAATAGTGTTTAATATTTTCTCGGAACGTTGGTATCACTCGTGAGACCTCCTTTTTATCAACACTGTCTCTATGTTCCACGTGATTCCACAGTATTCTCTGTTTGCTTTACCATTTAATCTAGATGGTTGTATGATTTCCCCTAAGTATTTGAAGTGATTTACCTGAGGAATATTTCCAAACTGAGTACTCAGATGTTGTTTCAGTATAGAGAAAATCTTTCCATTTATCGGGTTCTCTTATAAGAAATGTGAAGTCCAGTTTTACGTGCGATTTCATGAAAATTTTCTAGGGAATGGATACTGCCCCAACAATCGCCGGGCTACACATAATAGGGTATAAGTTCAACCGCAATCTGCAAAACGACAGTCTTGACCTAATCAACTATTCTCCGAATGACAACACTGCTATGAACACATCAAGTTAGAAATATATGTGATTCCAACTATCTCCGCCTCCTAAATCCTAGATCCAATCGTTGAGTGCGATGATGATCGACTTTATCTCCATTCAGGACCGAGTGGGTCAGCCATGCGTGTGACACTAACTTGTTGTCCAGCGCGTGTGGAAACTTCCCATGAAGCGCCTTCTGTTTCCAATTCCCGATCTTGTACTCGTTATTATAATTATTATGATTATCTCCTCAATTCATGTTTCAGACGACCTCAGATGGTAACGTCACCACCAGCACGCTGACCTTCATCCCGCGCTTGGAGGACCTGGGTCGACACTTGTCTTGTCGAGCTAACAACAGCTACCTTGCAGGTAGTGCGAGGCAGGACACGTGGACTCTGAACATCTATTGTAAGTATGTATCATGTGGTGTCATATGGAGTATGAGACGGGATTCTTAGATAAGGTCATCTTTCGAAATCGAATATACTGCTCGAGTCTAAACTGCGTGGACCTGAGAGGAATGGGCATCGCAGACTATTATGAGTTTTATGAGTGGTGGTGACGAGTGAAGTGGTTTCTCGGTCCTTGTGTAGTAACAGAAGCAAATACATTAGTCGGTGACTCAGTCACTCATTCCCAACACCACACTGGTTTCAGAAAAGACCCATGTTAGCAGTATTGGAATAGACGAGAATGTCAGGTAACACGGCGGGCTGTCGACAGGCTTCTCAATTCACGCCTGCTCTTACCCTGCGTCTGCTCTTCATCCCGCAAGTTCACAGAGCTTGGAACCGAGCAGTACATAGGCTATAACAATGCAACATGACGACCATTCGAAATATGTAGACGGTTGTCAATATCTACGAATTTCTCACAGAAATCAAAATGACATTTTTATGTTCATAGAGGCTATGAACATAAGTTCACCTATAGGATTTTCGATAACCAGGTGAGCACAAATCAAATATGGCGGCGACGCGAAGTATAAATATTTAAATGGACGTTTCTCGCGATTTAACCATCCTAGTACAGTGAAACTTGATATGGTGAATGCTTATACAAGCGTTAATCCACTGGCATCTAATTTACTTCGATTGTTTTCATAACCACAAGATGGCAGCTGTGCGAAATTTTAAAATCTCTTTTTCTACTTCTTGTGTCCTAATCATGCGGTTGAAGTTTGAATGCTACACCTACTCAATAATCTTCATATAATAGTACATAACCTACATACAGTATAATATAAAAAACCAACATGGCAACCAACCGAAATATTAGACGGTTGTCAATATCTACGAATCTATTACAGCAATCAAACTGAAATTGTGTATGTTTATAGAGGCAATTAACATAAGTAGGATTTATGAAAATGGGCTTTAGTTCTTCACGGAACTACTTGTTTTCTTGTAGAGATTAACCTTTATATTCTGAACTGTATGTTTGTACTTTGCGTTTCGTTTGCACTTTGTAGTTTTTGGTTCTTGGTCGGGGTGTTTATTTCAAGTTAATAGTAACTTTTATTGTAATTTGCCACCCCAGACGGCGTCCGCATTTGCAAATAAATGTATGCAGTACCTTAGCTCCGTGTGTGTTATTCGATCTGTGAATGCAGTTACGCATGACATTAGTTAGTATTCATTACGATATATCAAGTCATATATTGTGAGCATTTTGCTCCTCGCGCGACCACTAGCAGGTTAAAAGTGCAAGAATTCGAAATATGCTGTGCTGATACACGTCTTAACCTGCTGCCCCAGGGTTTAGGAGGCAGTGCACACACACGGCCTACCTGATACCTGCACTGAGTGATCCCATAATGTAGTTTAATACTCCAAGATTAAGCTATAAGGCCAAGCCGATAGGAACGCTACTACTGTGACCTCCTGCCCCAGGGTTTAGGAGGCAGTGCACACACACGGCCTACCTGATACCTGCACTGAGTGATTCCATAATGTAGTTTAATACTCCAAGATTAAGCTATAGGACCAAGCCGATAGGAACGCTACTACTGTGACCTCTTGCCCCAGGGTTTAGGAGGCAGTGCACACACACGGCCTACCTGATACCTGCACTGAGTGATCCCATAATGTAGTTTAATACTCCAAGATTAAGCTATAAGACAAAGCCGATATGAGCGTCACCTGTTCCAGCCTCGTGTACATGGTTTTATTATTCCATATTATGTGCATCAGTTTGAACGTTAGGAAGTACACTTCTCTAGGCAATTTAACCTCATCATGATCAACCAATGTAATACTGAGATAGGCTCTAAACGAATACAGATTCATAGAAATGTCAGCTATTTACATTTCCCTGTCATTGAACAGATTGCCTTGTTCCTAATCCCTGCCGTGTTAGCTCAAGCAGCACAATGGTCAAATGGAGCTGAGGTTCCATTGTGCGCGATGCTAATGTCCTTGTGGCTAGTACAACCAGTATCTCATTGTAATGGCTTACTACATACAACCAGATGTATGCATGTTAAACATGGAACAAGCGGCTCAGGTCAACCAACATCCAGAGCTTTCTTGGTATGTTATAAATGTTTAAGTTTCTTCAGTTTAAATCCATGCTCTTACAATCACATCCCAGCATAGAACTGAAGCTAACAAACAGTACTGTTGTTGCTTTATGAACAAATGACAGTTTCAGATTAATGCCACAGTTACACGTGTTTTATCCCTGTCGATTTCAATTGTTGAAGGCGGCGATTTTTTCCTCCTGCTCCAGATACAATTCTCGCGTAGTAAAACCATTGGCGTGAACATGTTTCACAATGTAGCGTACACATTTGCCTGGAGTTGTTGTTGTTGTTTGAGTCTTCTGGCTTTTGACTGGATTGATGCAGCTCTCCACGCCTCCCTGTCCTGAGCTAATCGTTTCATCTCTACATTGCTACCACACCCTACGTCCGAGGCAATCTGTTAAACATATTCTAACCTTGGTCTACCCCTACAGTACTTGTCCTGGATCCTTCCTTCCATAACTAAGCTTGCTATTCCTGGGTGTCTTAGTATGTGTCCTACCAACCTATCTCTTCTCTTCATTAGCAGTCGCCAGAAACAGCTCTCCTCTCCCACTCGTCTTAATACCTCTTCATTTATAACCCCATCTACCCATCTGATCTTCATCATTCTCCAGGGGCGGCTCCAGGATTATATTTTTGGGTAGGCACAGTTTGTGGTTACCGGGGGGCCTGGGGGGTATAGAATAGCCCCCAGCCGAACGGGGGTCCGGGGGTCTTTCCCCGGATTTTTTTTTAAATTGGATGCAAATTGGTGATTTTTAAGGCTTTTTGTTGGTACATTTTACTCTTGCTTTTATTGGGCTATACATGTGGTATAGCCAAATAATAGTAGTTTCGGTGTCACAAATAAGGTTTTAGAGCATGCAGAGCCTAGATGTTTTTAGTCATGGAATTAAGCCTAAAATATTTCGTCACTTGCTTAGAATTTAGACCTTTAATTGTTTTCCAGATTGTGATAAAATAATATATTATCTGACGTTTTTGAAATTGACTGTACACACTCTCTAATTGTCAGGAAAGGAAATTTTGACAAGACTTAGAATCACTAATCACAATTCCAGTAAGTTGCTCCGATTACAGTAAGTTGTTGCATAAGATGTGGTCTACTTGTAATAATAGTTTATTTGCAAGAGCCTACTATGCCTATTAGCTTTTATTGATTCAAAACACAAAATGAGTTATTCTAACTATCTAAGGGGGATATTATTCGAAATAATGGATTAACCTTCAAAATACAAAACTCATAACACTTTTTGAATTTCAACAAAATACACTTTATTACTTATAAATTTCACAAAGCTAATTTTAACTTTAAGTAGAAAACTCAAAATACAACTCAAACCAATCCAATAATATGCCCACAAACACATCTCAAATGCACAGTTCATTTAATGGAAAACTGCAATCTTCTACCCTTCTGAGAAGCAAATTCATCAACGACGGGATGAGGATGGTTTAGAAGTTCGCAGCTTGCTTCTCTTTCGATGGATATTATTCCCAAACTGTTGAGTCTCTTCCCAGTCATTGTGGCCCGCAAATTTGATTTGTTTCTTCTCATTGTAGAAAAAGTCCTTTCAGCAGGCGCTGTAGAGACGGGCAACGTCAATATAATGGTCATAATGTGTTGTAATTCTTCAAACGATGGGAAATCGGTTAAGTCCTTCAACACATCAATTTACCTAAACCACACTGTACTTTTAGGGTAGAGGTAAAGTCACTATCCTTGCCGTGAAGTTCTGCAAAATTACACAAAACTTCAGGATTCAAAAACTCTTCTGATTTTGGATCACATCATTGTCAATAAACCTTTTTTAGCCTACTTTCGATTTTTGCAAAAAATGAAAGTGGACTTATGAGATCACTACAGGGCGAAAAAAAAGTGTGTCTGTGTGTGTGTATGTGTGTGTGTGAGTCTGTGTGTGTGTGTGTGAGTGTGTGTACTCTGAATGTCTGTCCCCCCCTATCAATTCGAACACGGTGAGCGCAAATTGAACGAAATTTGGTACAAAGGTAGCACTAGCAAAGGACACCTCAGTGTCATGTTTTATATCGCCGCCATCTTGACGGAAACGTAATGGCGGCCACACAAATGTTCAAAGCTTAAATCAAATTACTACTAACCTAATCATCCGATCTCTACCAAATTTTGCAACAACATACGTTTATGGAGGGAACATCCTTTGACAAATCTAATAGGTCATTAGCCTAATAGTTTGCGGATGGCGGCCATCTTTGTGTCAAAATAGATTACCCCTATTAATTCGAACACGGTGAAACCGAATGGAATGAAATTTGGTACACAGGTAGCACTAGCAAAGGGCACCCCAGTGTCATGTTTTATATCGCCGCCATCTTGACGGAAACGTAATGGCGGCCACCCAAATGTTCAAAGCTTAAATCAAATTACGACTAACCTAATCATCCGATCTCTACCTAATTTCTCAACAACATACCTTTATGAAGGGAGCATCCTTTGACAAATCTAATAGGTCATTAGCCTAATAGTTTGCAGATGGCGGCCATCTTTGTGTCAAAATCGATTACCCCTATTAATTCGAATACAGTGAACAGTGAAACCGAATGGAATGAAATTTGGTACAGAGGTAGCACTAGCAAAGGGCACCTCAGTGTCATGTTTTATATCACCGCCATCTTGACGGAAACGTAATGGTGGCCACACAAATGTTCAAAGTTTAAATCAAATTACGACTAACCTAATCATCCGATCTCTACCAAATTTTGCAACAACATACCTTTATGGAGGAAGCATCCTTTGACAAATCTAATAGGTCATTAGCCTAATAGTTTGCGGATGGCGGCCATCTTTGTGTCAAAATCGATTACCCCTATTAATTCGAACACGGTGAAACCGAATGGAATTAAATTTGGTACAGAGGTAGCACTAGCAAAGGGCACCCCAGTGTCATGTTTTATATCGCCGCCATCTTGACGGAAACGTAATGGCGGCCACACAAATATTCAAAGCTTAAATCAAATTACGATTAACCTAATCATCCGATCTCTACCAAATTTTGCATCAACATACCATTATGGAGGGAGCATCCTTCGACCACACTAATAGGTCATTAGCCTAATAGTTTGCGGATGGCGGCCATCTTTGTGTGAAAATCGATTCCCCCTATTAATTCGAACACGGTGAAACCGAATGGAACGAAATTTGGTACAGAGGTAGCACTAGAAAAGGCCACCTCAGTGTCATGTTTTATATCACCGCCATCTTGACGGAAACGTAATCGCGGCCACCCAAATGTTAAAGGCTAAAATGTAATTACGACCAACCTAATAATCTAGTCTCTACCAAATTTTGCAACAACAAATCTTTATGTGGGAAGCATATTCTGACCAAACTGCTAGATCATCAGACCAATAGTTTGCAGATGGTGGCCAAGTATGTGTGCAAATCGATTCCCCCTATTAATTCAAACACGGTGAAACCGAATTGAACGAAATTTGGTACAGAGGTAGCACTAGCAAAAGGCACCTCAGTGTCATGTTTTATATCGCCGCCATCTTGACGGAAACGGAATGACGGCCACCCAAATGTTAAAAGCTTAAATCAAATTTCGACCATCCTAATAATTTGATCTCTACCGGATTTTGCAACAACATGCCTTTTTGTGGAAAGCATCTTATGACTGACTACAAGGTCATCAGCCCAATAGTTTGCAAATAGCGGCCATGTATGTGTGCAAATCCATTCCCCAGATCAATTCAAACACGGTGAAACAGAATTGAATGATTTTTTTTACAGAGGTAGCACTAGCAAAGGGCATCTCATATTCATGTTTAATATCCCTATAGCACGTTGTATTTCAACAATCTACTACAACCAACATTCAATTATACTCTTTGAAAAGGACAAAGAGTTATAACAATACCCATGCATTTAGGAGAAAGTAGGCTATATGTTCTTTACTGAACATCTTGTTTCATTTCACATAGTTTATTGTCAAGTACATCAAAATACACCCCTCTTAGTTTTGCCTTATGCTCACTTTCATCACTCTCTACACACTTTGACCTTCCCTTTCCAGAGGTTTCTAGCACAAAATAGTCATCAAGACTTGTTGTTGTCTTTTGTTTATGTCGGCCTCGCCCATGTCGGTTGAACAATAAATGTCATTGTTTTCGCAAATCTATTTTGTTTCTTCAAAAAATTCTTCAAACTTTTCCTCTGATCGAAACTGGCCTAAGCTATCCATTGTTGCTTTTACGAGCTTAAGACACTTTCCTATATCCAGGGTTGGAGACTGTAGTTGCTCTGATAGGATATTTACAACTTGTAAAATACCCTCAAGACTAACTAGAATGAAGACATTCTCAAAAGATCTAAATTGTATCAGAAGACCTTTTGCCTCAGCTGCTTCTCTTGGTTTTGAACTTTCAGTGCACTTCTGCAAAGCATTTATTACAGTGCCATACTGGTTCTAAAAGAAATTTACCCCCTTATACTTTGCCACCCATCTAGTGTCACTATGTTGAGGCACTGTGATGACTTTCCTCCCAGTTTTAGTATCTTGAGTAAATATGAACATTTCATGGCGAAGCGTAGAACACGATTGAAAAGCATATATTGCTTCCAAAAGGCCCATAGTTTCCCTAACTATTTGTACATTTTAGCGACGTCAACCAAGACTAAATTTAACCGATGTGCATGGCAATGTACGTAAGGGCAAGGATTTTCAGTCATCTGTCTAATAAGGGACTGCAGCCCGTTAAACCTTCCCGACATAACGGAAGCACCGTCATATGACTGACTTACACAGTTCCTTATTTCAAGTCCAATTGATTCCAAAAACTGTTTTATTTTGCTAGCTAAAGATTCAGCGGTTAGCTCTTTCAATTGAACAAAACCCAAAAATATTTCTTTTATCTTACATTGATGAACGTAACGACAGCAGATACCCATTTGTTCTGTGTGTCCTTCATCTCGAGCTTCATCCACTATAATGCTGTATACGTTACTAGATTTTATTTCCTCAACTATACTGCGAGTAATCAAATTCGCAGCGGTGTCTAAAATGTTATTTTGTACATCTTTAGATATACACTTTGCGTTTCCAGGCATGGTTTTTAGATTCGAATTAAACCGGTCATTTTCTAAACACAATAAATTTATTAATAATTGAAAGTTCCCACGATTTACATCCGAAAACTTCTCAGCCCCCTCCTTTGCTTCATCTGGTTCATTACTGTCACTGCAATTTCCGTTTTCACCCTCCCTGTGTCCTCTCAGAGCAATGTCTTGGCGTGCACAAAATATCACACTTCTCACGAGGGTCTTTAATGTATCTCTATTCTTTTCTATTGTTTGCGCCATATGCTCGTTAATTTTGATAGTAGCGGCACCAGTTTTTTGTGTATCCAGCCATCCTTTGTACTTTGTTAGGCAAAGTTTGTGACAGCTAGATTTCTCGTGTTTGTCTGACATTTTACTGAACTTTTTCCAGTCATTATATCCCGAAGTAGTAAGTACTTCTCTGCCTGTGACAGAGAAGTGTCGGCAAAAGAAACAAAATACAGCGTCATTTCCTACTGAGTATTCTAACCAAGAATACTTACTAAGGACCGCTGTTTTCCTCCTATATTCCGTCTAGGAAAATTTAGCTGCGGTTGCTTCGGCCCATCACTGGCACTTGCGCTAAGATCAAGTGGTCGTTTCGGCTGAACATTCGTAGAAGGATCGTCAGTTTTTAGCTTTTTAACTGCTTGAACTTCTTCTTCATCGGAACTTCTACTAGAAGACTCACCGTCAACACATTATTTTGAAGGTTCATTAGGTTTCTTCAAAGTCTGCTTCAACTTCACCAAAAACTTTTCCATAGCAACACTAAAAACCACCAAACAAATGAACCAAGTGGCGTAATGGCGTTAGCGTAACACTGAAATGAGGACTATCGTCTGCCACTGCCAGTTCGATCCGCATAAACGTAAACAAAGAAAAACTCCCGCCAAGCCTCTAGCGCTAGCTGTCCGTACAACAGGCTTCTAGCGCTAGTACAGCTGACTGTCCGTACAACAGGCACTGTCGCCACTCTACTCCCGCCAAGCCTCTAGCGCTAGTACAGCTGACTGTCCGTACAGCAGGCAGTGTCGCCACTCTACTCCCGTCAAGCCTCTAGCGCTAGTGTACAACAGGCAGTGTCGCCACTCTACTCCCGCCAAGCCTCTAGCGCTAGTACAGCTGACTGTCCGTACAGCAGGCAGTGTCGCCACTCTACTCCCGTCAAGCCTCTAGCGCTAGTGTACAACAGGCAGTGTCGCCACTCTACTCCCGCCAAGCCTCCAGCGCTAGTACAGCTGACTGTCCGTACAACAGGCAGTGTCGCCACTCTACTCCCGTCAAGCCTCTAGCGCTAGCGTACAGCTGACTGTCCGTACAACAGGCAGTGTCGCCACTCTACTCCCGCCAAGCCTCTAGCGCTAGCGTACAGCTGACTGTCCGTACAGCAGGCAGTGTCGCCACTCTACTCCCGCCAAGCTTCTAGCGCTAGTACAGCTGACTGTCCGTACAACAGGCACTGTCGCCACTCTACTCCCGCCAAGCCTCTAGCGCTAGTACAACTGAATGTCCGTACAACAGGCAGTGCCGCCACTCTACTCCCGTCAAGCCTCTAGCGCTAGTGTACAACAGGCAGTGTCGCCACTCTACTCTCGCCAAGCCTCTAGCGCTAGTACAGCTGACTGTCCGTACAACAGGCAGTGCCGCCACTCTACTCCCGCCAAGCCTCTAGCGCTAGTACAGCTGACTGTCCGTACAACAGGCAGTGTCGCCACTCTACTCCTGCCAAGCCTCTAGCGCTAGTACAGCTGACTGTCCGTACAACAGGCAGTGTCGCCACTCTACTCCCGCCAAGCCTCTAGCGCTAGCGTACAGCTGACTGTCCGTACAACAGGCAGTGCCGCCACTCTACTCCCGCCAAGCCTCTAGCGCTAGTACAGCTGACTGTCCGTACAACAGGCACTGTCGCCACTCTACTCCCGCCAAGCCTCTAGCGCTAGTGTACAACAGGCAGTGTCACCACTCTACTCCCGCCAAGCCTCTAGCGCTAGTACAGCTGACTGTCCGTACAACAGGCAGTGCCGCCACTCTACTCCCGCCAAGCCTCTAGCGCTAGTACAGCTGACTGTCCGTACAACAGGCAGTGTCGCCACTCTACTCCTGCCAAGCCTCTAGCGCTAGTACAGCTGACTGTCCGTACAACAGGCAGTGTCGCCACTCTACTCCCGCCAAGCCTCTAGCGCTAGCGTACAGCTGACTGTCCGTACAACAGGCAGTGCCGCCACTCTACTCCCGCCAAGCCTCTAGCGCTAGTACAGCTGACTGTCCGTACAACAGGCACTGTCGCCACTCTACTCCCGCCAAGCCTCTAGCGCTAGTGTACAACAGGCAGTGTCACCACTCTACTCCCGCCAAGCCTCTAGCGCTAGTACAGCTGACTGTCCGTACAACAAGCAGTGTTGCCACTCTACTCCCGCCAAGCCTCTAGCGCTAGCGTACAGCTGACTGTCCGTACAACAGACAGTGTCGCCACTCTACTCCCGCCAAGCCTCTAGCGCTAGCGTACAGCTGACTGTCCGTACAACAGGCAGTGTCGCCACTCTACTCCCGCCAAGCCTCTAGCGCTAGCATACAGCTGACTGTCCGTACAACAGACAGTGTCGCCACTCTACTCCCGCCAAGCCTCTAGCGCTAGTACAACTGACTGTCCGTACAACAGGCAGTGTCGCCACTCTACTCCCGCCAAGCCTCTAGCGCAAGTACAGCTGACTGTCCGTACAACAGGCAGTGTCGCCACTCTACTCCCGCCAAGCCTCTAGCGCTAGCGTACAGCTGACTGTCCGTACAACAGGCAGTGTCGCCACTCCACTCCCGCCAAGCTTCTAGCGCTAGCGTACAGCTGACTGTCCGTACAACAGGCAGTGTCGCCACTCTACTCCCGCCAAGCCTCTAGCACTAGGATACAGCTGACTGTCCGTACAACAGGCAGTGTCGCCACTCTACTCCCGCCAAGCCTCTAGCACTAGCGTACAGCTGACTGTCCGTACAACAGGCAGTGCCGCCACTCTACTCCCGCCAAGCCTCTAGCGCTAGTACAGCTGACAGTCCGTACAACAGGCAGTGCCGCCACTCTACTCCCGCCAAGCCTCTAACACTAGCGTACAGCTGACTGTCCGTACAACAGGCAGTGTCGCCACTCTACTCCCGCCAAGCCTCTAGCGCTAGTACAGCTGACTGTCCGTACAACAGGCAGTGTTGCCACTCTACTCCCGCCAAGCCTCTAGCGCTAGTACAGCTGACTGTCCGTACAACAGGCAGTGCCGCCACTCTACTCCCGCCAAGCCTCTAGCGCTAGTACAGCTGACTGTCCGTACAACAGGCAGTGCCGTCACTCTACTCCCGCCAAGCCTCTAGCGCTAGCGTACAGCTGACTGTCCGTACAACAGGCAGTGCCGCCACTCTACTCCCGCCAAGCCTCTAGCGCTAGTACAACAGGCAGTGTCGCCACTCTACTCCCACCAATCCTCTAGCGCTAGCGTACAGCAGGCAGTGTCGCCACTCTACTCCCGCCAAGCCTCTAGCACTAGCATACAGCTGACTGTCCGTACAGCAGGCAGTGTCGCCACTCTACTCCCGCCAAGCCTCTAGCACTAGCATACAGCTGACTGTCCGTACAACAGGCAGTGTCGCCACTCTACTCCCGCCAAGCCTCTAGCACTAGCATACAGCTGACTTTCCGTACAACAGGCAGTGTCGCCACTCTACTCGCGCCAAGCCTCTAGCGCTAGCATACAGCTGACTGTCCGTACAACAGGCAGTGCCGCCACTCTACTCCCGCCAAGCCTCTAGCGCTAGTACAGCTGACTGTCCGTACAACAGGCAGTGCCGCCACTCTACTCCCGTCAAGCCTCTAGCGCTAGCGTACAGCTGACTGTCCGTACAACAGGCAGTGCCGCCACTCTACTCCCGCCAAGCCTCTAGCGCTAGTACAGCTGACTGTCCGTACAACAGGCAGTGTTGCCACTCTACTCCTGCCAAGCCTCTAGCACTAGCGTACAGCTGACTGTCCGTACAACAGGCAGTGTTGCCACTCTACTCCCGCCAAGCCTCTAGCGCTAGTACAGCTGACTGTCCGTACAACAGGCAGTGTTGCCACTCTACTCCCGCCAAGCCTCTAGCGCTAGCGTACAGCTGACTGTCCGTACAACAGGCAGTGTCGCCACTCTACTCCCGCCAAGCCTCTAGCGCTAGTACAGCTGACTGTCCGTACAACAGGCAGTGCCGCCACTCTACTCCCGTCAAGCCTCTAGCGCTAGTACAGCTGACTGTCCGTACAACAGGCAGTGTCGCCACTCTACTCCCGTCAAGCCTCTAGCGCTAGTACAGCTGACTGTCCGTACAACAGGCAGTGTCGCCACTCTACTCCCGCCAAGCCTCTAGCGCTAGTACAGCTGACTGTCCGTACAACAGTCAGTGTTGCCACTCTACTCCCGCCAAGCCTCTAGCGCTAGTACAGCTGACTGTCCGTACAACAGGCAGTGCCGCCACTCTACTCCCGCCAAGCCTCTAGCGCTAGTACAGCTGACTGTCCGTACAACAGGCAGTGCCGCCACTCTACTCCCGTCAAGCCTCTAGCGCTAGCGTACAGCTGACTGTCCGTACAACAGGCAGTGTCGCCACTCTACTCCCGCCAAGCCTCTAGCGCTAGCGTACAGCTGACTGTCCGTACAACAGGCAGTGTCGCCACTCAACTCCCGCCAAGCCTCTAGCGCTAGTACAGCTGACTGTCCGTACAACAGGCAGTGCCGCCACTCTACTCCCGTCAAGCCTCTAGCGCTAGCGTACAGCTGACTGTCCGTACAACAGGCAGTGCCGCCACTCTACTCCCGCCAAGCCTCTAGCGCTAGCGTACAGCTGACTGTCCGTACAACAGGCAGTGCCGCCACTCTACTCCCGCCAAGCCTCTAGCGCTAGCGTACAGCTGACTGTCCGTACAACAGGCAGTGTCGCCACTCCACTCCCGCCAAGCCTCTAGCGCTAGCATACAGCTGACTCTCCGTACAACAGGCAGTGTCGCCACTCTACTCCCGCCAAGCCTCTAGCGCTAGTACAACAGGCAGTGTCGCCACTCTACTCCCGCCAAGCCTCTAGCGCTAGCGTACAGCAGGCAGTGTCGCCACTCTACTCCCGCCAAGCCTCTAGCACTAGCATACAGCTGACTGTCCGTACAGCAGGCAGTGTCGCCACTCTACTCCCGCCAAGCCTCTAGCACTAGCATACAGCTGACTGTCCGTACAACAGGCAGTGTCGCCACTCTACTCCCGCCAAGCCTCTAGCACTAGCATACAGCTGACTGTCCGTACAACAGGCAGTGTCGCCACTCTACTCCCGCCAAGCCTCTAGCGCTAGCATACAGCTGACTGTCCGTACAACAGGCAGTGCCGCCACTCTACTCCCGCCAAGCCTCTAGCGCTAGTACAGCTGACTGTCCGTACAACAGGCAGTGCCGCCACTCTACTCCCGCCAAGCCTCTAGCGCTAGCGTACAGCTGACTGTCCGTACAACAGGCAGTGCCGCCACTCTACTCCCGTCAAGCCTCTAGCGCTAGTACAGCTGACTGTCCGTACAACAGGCAGTGTCGCCACTCTACTCCCGCCAAGCCTCTAGCGCTAGCGTACAGCTGACTGTCCGTACAACAGGCAGTGCCGCCACTCTACTCCCGTCAAGCCTCTAGCGCTAGTACAGCTGACTGTCCGTACAACAGGCAGTGCCGCCACTCTACTCCCGTCAAGCCTCTAGCGCTAGTACAGCTGACTGTCCGTACAACAGGCAGTGTCGCCACTCTACTCCCGCCAAGCCTCTAGCGCTAGTACAGCTGACTGTCCGTACAACAGGCAGTGCGCCACTCTACTCCCGCCAAGCCTCTAGCACTAGCATACAGCTGACTGTCCGTACAGCAGGCAGTGCCACCACTCTACTCCCGCCAAGCCTCTAGCACTAGCATACAGCTGACTGTCCGTACAGCAGGCAGTGTCGCCACTCTACTCCCGCCAAGCCTCTAGCACTAGCATACAGCTGACTGTCCGTACAACAGGCAGTGCCGCCACTCTACTCCCGCCAAGCCTCTAGCGCTAGTACAGCTGACTGTCCGTACAACAGGCAGTGTTGCCACTCTACTCCCGCCAAGCCCCTAGCACTAGCGTACAGCTGACTGTCCGTACAACAGGCAGTATTGCCACTCTACTCCCGCCAAGCCTCTAGCGCTAGTACAGCTGACTGTCCGTACAACAGGCAGTGTTGCCACTCTACTCCCGCCAAGCCTCTAGCGCTAGCGTACAGCTGACTGTCCGTACAACAGGCAGTGTCGCCACTCTACTCCCGCCAAGCCTCTAGCGCTAGTACAGCTGACTGTCCGTACAACAGGCAGTACCGCCACTCTACTCCCGTCAAGCCTCTAGCGCTAGTACAGCTGACTGTCCGTACAACAGGCAGTGTCGCCACTCTACTCCCGTCAAGCCTCTAGCGCTAGTACAGCTGACTGTCCGTACAACAGGCAGTGTCGCCACTCTACTCCCGCCAAGCCTCTAGCGCTAGTACAGCTGACTGTCCGTACAACAGGCAGTACCGCCACTCTACTCCCGTCAAGCCTCTAGCGCTAGTACAGCTGACTGTCCGTACAACAGGCAGTGTCGCCACTCTACTCCCGTCAAGCCTCTAGCGCTAGTACAGCTGACTGTCCGTACAACAGGCAGTGTCGCCACTCTACTCCCGCCAAGCATCTAGCGCTAGTACAGCTGACTGTCCGTACAACAGGCAGTGTTGCCACTCTACTCCCGCCAAGCCTCTAGCGCTAGTACAGCTGACTGTCCGTACAACAGGCAGTGCCGCCACTCTACTCCCTCCAAGCCTCTAGTGCTAGTACAGCTGACTGTCCGTACAACAGGCAGTGCCGCCACTCTACTCCCGTCAAGCCTCTAGCGCTAGCGTACAGCTGACTGTCCGTACAACAGGCAGTGTCGCCACTCTACTCCCGCCAAGCCTCTAGCGCTAGCGTACAGCTGACTGTCCGTACAACAGGCAGTGTCGCCACTCCACTCCCGCCAAGCCTCTAGCGCTAGCGTACAGCTGACTGTCCGTACAACAGGCAGTGTCGCCACTCTACTCCCGCCAAGCCTCTAGCGCTAGTACAGCTGACTGTCCGTACAACAGGCAGTGCCGCCACTCTACTCCCGTCAAGCCTCTAGCGCTAGCGTACAGCTGACTGTCCGTACAACAGGCAGTGTCGCCACTCTACTCCCGCCAAGCCTCTAGCACTAGCATACAGCTGACTGTCCGTACAACAGGCAGTGCCGCCACTCTACTCCCGCCAAGCCTCTAGCGCTAGCGTACAGCTGACTGTCCGTACAACAGGCAGTGTCGCCACTCTACTCCGCGCACAATCACTTGCAACTACAAACTAGAACAAATATTCCTAAGTAAATACACTATATTCTTTAAGGGTAGGTACAATTTATTGATTTATATCTTTAACTTTGTAGTTTACAGTATCTAACTACTGTTTACTTGTTTTATATTAAATTTGAAATAACCCAAAGTAATTATTATGTAGTAGGCTATTTATACATTTTTTACAATTAATACCCGTATTTTTTTTGTTTGTTTGGAAAATGTGGGTAGGCCCGGGCCTACCCCCTGGAGCCGCCACTGTCATTCTCCTGTAACACCACATTTCAAACGCTTCAATTCTCATCTTTTCTGCTGCACCAATAGTCCAAGTTTCACTTCCATAGACCGCCATAGGCTTTCAAAAATGACTCCCTAATATCTAAATCTATATTCGATGTCAACAGATTCCTTTTCTGTAGAAATGCTTTCCTTGCCTGAGCCAACCTACTTTTTATATCCTCTTTGCTTCGTCCATCACTGGGTATTTTGCTTCCTAAGTAAGAGAAGTGGAGTAGAAGTGGGAAACCAAGGAAAACCACTCTAGAATGGCCGAGGTAACTTTTGAGACTCGTGAGTTTTGAGACGACACGGTTTAGAGCATGATCCTATTGTATTTCAAGGCCCTCAAATGTTTGACAAACTTGTGAACTACTGAATTTGACGAGAACTTGATCATGCACAAGGGAATTTATAACTGGCACGTGCCCTTTGTCCGTACAGATAGCCCTGTTGTGACGTTGGAGTTGGGCAGCAGTCTAAATGCTAGCTCCATCAGGGAGGGCGTGGACGTCTACTTCGAGTGTAATATCCGTGCAAACCCCTGGGTCTACAAGATTATCTGGAGACACGAGGTGAGTACATGAGTGGCATATATGACGTTACTAACGCTATGAGAACAGAGGAACAATGTGCTGCCTGCCCCTAACAAGATAACACTCCCTTGGCGATCATAGAGATGATGGTATATTGGATTTCACGGCCGGTGAATGTCCGGGCAGCGAGGTTGCATTTTCTAGTTCACTTTTAGCATTAGAGAGCGATACGACTTCTTGATTGACTGTTCCAACGAAACACGACTGCTGCAAGGGCTGTGATTAATCAGCGTAGTTATAGAGTTCCAGATTTGAACCAAATATGTAGAACTCTTACTGTTTTAAGTTCGTATTTTCTTGGTACGTTCATAAATTATAATGCACCTAGGAATAGTAGCATGAGCATTGTTCCTAGGCCATAGGTGTTTCCATATATTCTTAAGTCAAGAAGTGTGATGAATGGCAAGCTCATCTTTTGGCCCCGTGGTTGCCATTCATGACATTCAGGCCGTCGGAAATTAAATATTTTGAGCCACCTCCCATGTACTGTACATGCAATTCTTGATCGGGAGAGGATGATAAGCTACTTCCGCGTTCGTACAGAGTAAATCGACCTGGTCGATGAAAAACATTCTGGTAATGATTCTTCTTGACTCGAGAAGATACGGAAGCACTTACAGTATGGCTTGGAACAATGATCACGCAACTATTACATGGCGCTTTACAATTTATACGGGTAGGCTACCTAAAAAATACCAAGTTAAAACAGCGGGAGTTCTACATTTTTTTTTTCAAACCTAGAAAGACATCGCTGATAGGCTCCACCCTATAACTTCACAGCCCTTGCTGCAGTCGTGTTTTGTCAGAACAGCCAATTAGGAAGCCGTGTCCTTCTCCAATGCTAAAAGTGAACTAGAAATTGCAATCTCGCGTCCGCGCACCCGCTGATGAGCCAGTTTGGAGTCCTAAGCCAAACCCCACACAAGACACGGCACAAATCTACAACAAATTGCTGAGTTATAAAGATGATTGTTGTGCTATGGGGCGGGACTTGGAGTTAGTCCACTGGTCTTAATTTCAAAGTTTGTACAATAAGCGCAGCTACTTTGAGATATTTGCCCAGTAATTTTACTTTCTGATGCGATTTGGATAGAGAACGCCAAGGCCTTGTGCAGTCACTGTCTTACTTGGGTTGGACAACTCATAATTAAGGCGACAAGAGATTGAAATACTAATGTTAGCACACAGAAGAAGAAACGAGCCCATTCTTAGGGCTCCTATAAAGTACTAAAACACAAAGTTCCGTGACGAACTAAAGAGCCTACTTTTCATACAATTTAAGATTCATGCCAATGTTTAATCTATGTGGACCTATCTAGAATAATGGTGAAATTAAGTTGGAAATATCGAAATTTCTAATTAGTTTGAATATAACTGGCATAATGTAGCCTAATAGAGCACTACTGTTGGCAGCCCTGGTGACTGAATATATTCTTAGTTCCATCTCTTAAGGTACAGATTACAAAATTTGGTTGAAATCCAATGGATAGCATGGACGTTACATGTTGTTAGACATTGGATCTATCAGCTCGCGTAAAATCATGTTGACAACAATGCCATGCATGTATTGGTCAGAAATAATCTGAAATATTATGATCTTATGTTGTGCCAATTTTTTATGAAATCCATTTGTTAGTATAGAAGTTACATGTATCTTAAAATTGGACCTATCAGCAGGCTTAGAATCATTTTGGCAACACTGTTATGTATGGCCTCATGGAAATTAAATTAAAATATTATTATCTACTTGTATGCCAATTTTGGAATAGCTACCATGCCTTCCAAGATATCCAACATGGAGCTCAAATTTCAATTGCGGTTTTTCAGCAGTTGGTAGCACTGACATCATTTTCAAATATGGCCGTGAAATATTCAGGTATAGATATTAACTCGTACCAAATTTCGTTTCGATTGCTCCAGCCGTTGAGGAGTTGGTATGGGGGGGGGGGGGACACACACACACAGCCCGGATCGATCTCATAAGTCTACTTTTCCCATTTTGCAAAATGTGAAAGGTAGGCTAATACGTGAGAGTCACGCCCTAGTGATGGTCTAAAATTACCTAAGATATGGCAAATTTGAGTCGCGAGCCTGGTATTATAAGAAACGATGACAGAAGGATAATCTTTACAGAAAGTGTTGTTGTGGTCAGGAAATGCGACAGACCAAGGGCACATTATGAAATGAGATATTTCCTTTATTGAAACAAGTGAACTAAACACCTAACAGGATTACTCACAATAAAGGAAGAAGGAGGCATTACTTTTTACTGTATTGTCTGACTGTCCTTATGCGGCCTGTCGTTATACGAGGCGAACAGATGAGACATTATCCACTTTTTAAAGAATTGCAGAAACATAGGAAAACGTATAATTACTCATACAGTTGTGGAATTCTTGATTTGTCTTCACTAACGCATTAACATTAGATGACAAAGATAACTACTGCAATTTCCAGTTACAAAAATCATAATAAGTACTCAAGAAATGTATTATAAAATGGATAATGTCCCTTTTGAATCTACACGCCTCGTATGGTACTTGGTACACCTTTCCTTGTATGAGCTGCGGCAAGACCTGGTTAAGTAAACTTATGACGAAAGTCATGAATGGGGAGTCTCGTTATTATATACCTTTGTTCTTGATTTTCTTTTGTCCATGTACATGATAGGAACTCGAACACCCGGCCTATTTTACATCGTGATGTGTATTAACAAAGTGGTAGGACCATGCATCTGTTGAGTGTGTTTGTTGACAGTTCCTTATTGTGTTGTTGCAGGGTCGTGATCTAATGACCAGTGCCAGCTCAGGGACCATCCTGAGTAACCAGACGTTAGTTCTGCAGTCGGTGGATCGTAACAGTTCCGGTCTCTACACTTGTGTCGCTTCTAATTCAGAGGGTGACTCGGAGAGCAACCCCTTCAACCTGGATGTCAAATGTGAGTCACCCTGCCTCAATAATAACTTATCGACCAACAATTCGTATTTGTCCTTGCCGGGTCTCATACCGACATAATAGGATAACTGTCTTGTGAACTCAAAGTGTATTTATTAATGTTTTTCAGGATTAGGGAAACGCCCCTTACTATTGGGTGCAATCGTGTTGACCGACTGAGGAGCATTACATTTCAACTGCTAAGGCAACACTGTAAAATGGCTTCCAACACGATAATCTATTAGAATTGGCGAAGGATCAGAAACCATGACAAGTAACGCAGCAGTGATCCCTGTTCTTGGTATACTGCACAATCCCCGCCACTTGCCATATGAAAATCCACAGCCTGCTTCCAGTCTCCGACCGGGTCAGGAATGGATTGAATGAAGCCCCCATCTAGCGGCGAGGATATGAACTGTGCCGGCTGCCGAGGCCTGACGCACTCCTCTGGGGCAATGATTAAATGAATGACAGATGAAATAAAATGATAGTGGAGAGTGTTGCTGGAATTAAATTTTGACAGGGAAAACCGGAGTACCCGGAGAAAAACCTGTCTGCCTCCGTTCTGTCCAGCACAGATCTCACTTGAAGTGACCGGGATTTGAACCACGGGCCCAGCGGTGAGAGGCCGGCGTGCTGCCGCCTAAGCCACGGAGGCTTTGCCACTTGCCATATATCAACCAATATCAATATATTTTAGGTCACGGGCGAATTTATTATTAGGAACACAGGGTGTTCCTGAAGGCAGTATATAACCTGCTCGTAAATGACATGGGTGAAGCCATTAAGCATAGTAAAATGTTTATTTATGCTGATGACACCACTAAATTATTTATCATATGACATACTAACAAAACAAAAAAGCAAGATGAATATATACATTGATATACACATGGCACATGACAAGGCAGACATATTTAAATCTAAATTCCTTATCCATTGTAGATGTTGCCAACAGAAGATGCTCTTCTATGGCATTCATGAACAATGTGGTGAACTGACTGTGAAGAAGCACCGCAGTCACATTGGGGACAAGGAATTTTACCCCAATTTAAGAATGATTCAGCACAGATCCTATTGAGGGTAGTCTACGTTCTTCTTGGCAGGTCAAAACCGGGTGCATTTTCAATTAAATCACTCCAAGATTCAAGGTTGATGTTTGTGTTCCATTCATTTCTCCACTGGATATTTGGCTCAAAATTGTTTTCTGTGAGATCCCTAGCATATTTGAAGGGTGGATGTGTATTTCAGTCGGTTTCTCTTCAGATCAGGGATGTCGCATTGAATAGGAAGAGCTATCACACCACTATATTTACCATACCGGTACATAAAGACACTAAACCGACTTTTGATACACATCAAGAAGACTTCAGTAACATCGCAAAATGGTGTCATGACCAAAATTTGTATATAAATACAACCAAATCTAAAATAATGCACATCAGAGTTGATCATTTTACACAAGAAAAACACAAACTGACCCACCACAGCATGTCATGCATACACCAAAACATCCTTGCAGGTTGCAAATGTAGCACCTTTATAAATAGTAAGGAAGCTTGTAGTTTAACGTAACCGTCAATCGCGAGAACATGAGCCACGGGACCTCCCTTTTACGTGGAATCCGAACCACAGGACATGGCATTTCACTTCGAAAATCTCACATGCATTGACCGGGAATCGAACCCGGACCGCCTTGGTGAGAGGCATACAGCTGGACCGCTGAGCCACCACGCTCCCTTTATAAATAGTACTTCGACACAAAACTAAATAGGAATTACCCTTGATGGACACTTTAAAATGAACACACACAGTAAACATGATAAAAACCTAAAGCAAACCTTGACAATCTCCAATTCTATGTCGATAAAAAATATTACAAAACCATCTATAGAGCTCTGATTAATAGCAAATTGAGATATGCCATACCAGCTTGGGGAAATCAAAACACAACTTTAATTAATAATCTGCAAATTGGCCAAAACAGGTTCTTTAAATATTTTACGGTTATCACCTATTTTAACAGTAAAGAGTTGTCTCAAAATACCGTACTGAACCTCTACTACCGTAAGGTCCCTCACAACATGCACACAAGAGCCACAACAAATACCGTACTGAACTTCTACTACCGTAAGGTCCCTCACAACATGCACACAAGAGCCACAACAAATACCGTACTGAACCTCTACTACCGTAAGGTCCCTCACAACATGCACACAAGAGTCACAACAAATACCGTACTGAACCTCTACTACCGTAAGGTCCCTCACAACATGCACACAAGAGCCACAACAAATACTGTACTGAACCTCTACTACCGTAAGGTCCCTCACAACATGGACACAAGAGCCACAACAAATACCGTACTGAACCTCTACTACCGTAATGTCCCTCACAACATGGACACAAGAGCCACAACAATTACTGTACTGAACCTCTACTACCGTAATGTCCCTCACAACATGCACACAAGAGTCACAACAAATACCGTACTGAACCTCTACTACCGTAATGTCCCTCACAACATGCACACAAGAGCCACAACAAATACCGTACTGAACCTCTACTACCGTAATGTCCCTCACAACATGCACACAAGAGCCACAACAAATACCGTACTGAACCTCTACTACCGTAAGGTCCCTCACAACATGCACACAAGAGTCACAACAAATACTGTACTGAACCTCTACTACCGTAAGGTCCCTCACAACATGCACACAAGAGCCACAACAAATACCGTACTGAACCTCTACTACCGTAAGGTCCCTCACAACATGCACACAAGAGCCACAACAAATACCGTACTGAACCTCTACTACCGTAAGGTCCCTCACAACATGCACACAAGAGCCACAACAAATACCGTACTGAACCTCTACTACCGTAATGTCCCTCACAACATGCACACAAGAGCCACAACAAATACCGTACTGAACCTCTACTACCGTAAGGTCCCTCACAACATGCACACAAGAGCCACAACAAATACCGTACTGAACCTCTACTACCGTAAGGTCCCTCACAACATGCACACAAGAGCCACAACAAATACCGTACTGAACCTCTACTACCGTAATGTCCCTCACAACATGCACACAAGAGCCACAACAAATACCGTACTGAACCTCTACTACCGTAAGGTCCCTCACAACATGCACACAAGAGTCACAACAAATACTGTACTGAACCTCTACTACCGTAAGGTCCCTCACAACATGCACACAAGAGCCACAACAAATACCGTACTGAACCTCTACTACCGTAAGGTCCCTCACAACATGCACACAAGAGCCACAACAAATACCGTACTGAACCTCTACTACCGTAAGGTCCCTCACAACATGCACACAAGAGCCATAACAAATACCGTACTGAACCTCTACTACCGTAAGGTCCCTCACAACATGCACACAAGAGCCACAACAAATACTGTACAATACCTCTACTACCGTAAGGTCCCTCACAACATGCACACAAGAGCCATAACAAATACCGTACTGAACCTCTACTACCGTAAGGTCCCTCACAACATGCACACAAGAGCCACAACAAATACTGTACTGAACCTCTACTACCGTAAGGTCCCTCACAACATGCACACAAGAGCCACAACAAATACCGTACTGAACCTCTACTACCGTAAGGTCCCTCACAACATGCACACAAGAGCCACAACAATTACTGTACTGAACCTCTACTACCGTAAGGTCCCTCACAACATGCACACAAGAGCCACAACAATTACTGTACTGAACCTCTACTACCGTAAGGTCCCTCACAACATGCACACAAGAGCCACAACAAATACTGTACAGTACCTCTACTACCGTAAGGTCCCTCACAACATGCACACAAGAGCCATAACAAATACCGTACTGTACCTCTACTACCGTAAGGTCCCTCACAACATGCACACAAGAGCCACAACAAATACTGTACTAAACCTCTACTACCGTAAGGTCCCTCACAACATGCACACAAGAGCCACAACAAATACTGTACTGAACCTCTACTACCGTAAGGTCCCTCACAACATGCACACAAGAGCCACAACAAATACTGTACAGTACCTCTACTACCGTAAGGTCCCTCACAACATGCACACAAGAGCCATAACAAATACCGTACTGAACCTCTACTACCGTAAGGTCCCTCACAACATGCACACAAGAGCCACAACAAATACTGTACTGAACCTCTACTACCGTAAGGTCCCTCACAACATGCACACAAGAGCCACAACAATTACTGTACTGAACCTCTACTACCGTAAGGTCCCTCACAACATGCACACAAGAGCCACAACAATTACTGTACTGAACCTCTACTACCGTAAGGTCCCTCACAACATGCACTCAAGAGCCACAACAAATACCGTACTGAACTTCTACTACCGTAAGGTCCCTCACAACATGCACACAAGAGCCACAACAAATACTGTACTGAACCTCTACTACCGTAAGGTCCCTCACAACATGCACACAAGAGCCACAACAAATACCGTACTGAACCTCTACTACCGTAAGGTCCCTCACAACATGCACACAAGAGCCACAACAATTACTGTACTGAACCTCTACTACCGTAAGGTCCCTCACAACATGCACACAAGAGCCACAACAATAACTGTACTGAACCTCTACTACCGTAAGGTCCCTCACAACATGCACACAAGAGCCACAACAAATACCGTACTGAACCTCTACTACCGTAAGGTCCCTCACAACATGCACACAAGAGCCACAACAAATACTGTACTGAACCTCTACTACCGTAAGGTCCCTCACAACATGCACACAAGAGCCACAACAATTACTGTACTGAACCTCTACTACCGTAAGGTCCCTCACAACATGCACACAAGAGCCACAACAAATACCGTACTGAACCTCTACTACCGTAAGGTCCCTCACAACATGCACACAAGAGCCACAACAAATACTGTACTGAACCTCTACTACCGTAAGGTCCCTCACAACATGCACACAAGAGCCACAACAATTACTGTACTGAACCTCTACTACCGTAAGGTCCCTCACAACATGCACACAAGAGCCACAACAAATACTGTACTGAACCTCTACTACCGTAAGGTCCCTCACAACATGCACACAAGAGCCACAACAAATACTGTACTGAACCTCTACTACCGTAAGGTCCCTCACAACATGCACACAAGAGCCACAACAAATACCGTACTGAACCTCTACTACCGTAAGGTCCCTCACAACATGCACACAAGAGCCACAACAAATACCGTACTGAACCTCTACTACCGTAAGGTCCCTCACAACATGCACACAAGAGCCACAACAAATACTGTACTGAACCTCTACTACCGTAAGGTCCCTCACAACATGCACACAAGAGCCATAACAAATACCGTACTGAACCTCTACTACCGTAAGGTCCCTCACAACATGCACACAAGAGCCACAACAAATACTGTACTGAACCTCTACTACCGTAATGTCCCTCACAACATGCACACAAGAGCCACAACAAATACTGTACTGAACCTCTACTACCGTAAGGTCCCTCACAACATGCACACAAGAGCCACAACAAATACTGTACTGAACCTCTACTACCGTAAGGTCCCTCACAACATGCACACAAGAGCCACAACAAATACCGTACTGAACCTCTACTACCGTAAGGTCCCTCACAACATGCACACAAGAGCCACAACAAATACTGTACTGAACCTCTACTACCGTAAGGTCCCTCACAACATGCACACAAGAGCCACAACAAATACTGTACTGAACCTCTACTACCGTAAGGTCCCTCGCAACATGCACACAAGAGCCACAACAAATACTGTACAGTACCTCTACTACCGTAAGGTCCCTCACAACATGCACACAAGAGCCACAACAAATACTGTACTGAACCTCTACTACCGTAAGGTCCCTCACAACATGCACACAAGAGCCACAACAAATACTGTACTGAACCTCTACTACCGTAAGGTCCCTCACAACATGCACACAAGAGCCACAACAAATACTGTACTGAACCTCTACTACCGTAAGGTCCCTCACAACATGCACTCAAGAGCCACAACAAATACTGTACTGAACCTCTACTACCGCAAGATCCCTCACAACATGCACACAAGAGCCACAACAAATACTGTACTGAACCTCTCTACTACCGTAAGGTCCCTCACAATATGCACACAAGAGCCACAACAAATACCGTACTGAAACTCTACTACCGTAAGGTCCCTCACAACATGCACACAAGAGCCACAACAAATACTGTACTGAACCTCTACTACCGTAAGGTCCCTCACAACATGCACACAAGAGCCACAACAAATACCGTACTGAACCTCTACTACCGTAAGGTCCCTCACAACATGCACACAAGAGCCACAACAATTACTGTACTGAACCTCTACTACCGTAAGGTCCCTCACAACATGCACACAAGAGCCACAACAAATACTGTACTGAACCTCTACTACCGTAAGGTCCCTCACAACATGCACACAAGAGCCACAACAATTACTGTACTGAACCTCTACTACCGTAAGGTCCCTCACAACATGCACACAAGAGCCACTACAAATACTGTACTGAACCTCTACTACCGTAAGGTCCCTCACAACATGCACACAAGAGCCACAACAATTACTGTACTGAACCTCTACTACCGTAAGGTCCCTCACAACATGCACACAAGAGCCACAACAAATACTGTACTGAACCTCTACTAACGTAAGGTCCCTCACAACATGCACACAAGAGCCATAACAAATACTGTACTGAACCTATACTACCGTAAGGTCCCTCACAACATGCACACAAGAGCCACAACAAATACTGTACTGAACCTCTACTACCGTAAGGTCCCTCACAACATGCACACAAGAGCCACAACAAATACCGTACTGAACCTCTACTACCGTAAGGTCCCTCACAACATGCACACAAGAGCCATAACAAATACTGTACTGAACCTCTACTACCGTAAGGTCCCTCACAACATGCACACAAGAGCCACAACAAATACCGTACTGAACCTCTACTACCGTAAGGTCCCTCACAACATGCACACAAGAGCCATAACAAATACTGTACTGAACCTCTACTACCGTAAGGTCCCTCACAACATGCACACAAGAGCCACAACAAATACTGTACTGAACCTCTACTACCGTAAGGTCCCTCACAACATGCACACAAGAGCCATAACAAATACTGTACTGAACCTCTACTACCGTAAGGTCCCTCACAACATGCACACAAGAGCCACAACAAATACTGTACAGTACCTCTACTACCGTAAGGTCCCTCACAACATGCACACAAGAAACACAAAAAGTACTGTACTGAACCTCTACTACCGTAAGGTCCCTCACAACATGCACACAAGAGCCACAACAAATACTGTACTGAACCTCTACTACCGTAAGGTCCCTCACAACATGCACACAAGAGCCACAACAAATAATAAATACTGTACTGAACCTCTACTACCGTAAGGTCCCTCACAACATGCACACAAGAGCCACAACAAAAACTGTACTGAACCTCTACTACCGTAAGATCCCTCGCAACATGCACACAAGAGCCACAACAAATATTGTACTGAACCTCTATTACCGTAAGGTCCCTCACAACATGCACACAAGAGCCACAACAAATACTGTACTGAACCTCTACTACCGTAAGGTCCCTCACAACATGCACACACGAGCCACAACAAATACTGTACTGAACCTCTACTACCGTAAGGTCCCTCACAACATGCACACAAGAGCCACAACAAATACTGTACTGAACCTCTACTACCGTAAGGTCCCTCACAACATGCACACAAGAGCCACAACAAATACTGTACTGAACCTCTAATACCGTAAGGTCCCTCACAACATGCACACAAGAGCCACAACAAATACTGTACTGAACCTCTACTACCGTAAGGTCCCTCACAACATGCACACAAGAGCCACAACAAATACTGTACTGAACCTCTACTACCGTAAGGTCCCTCACAACATGCACACAAGAGCCACAACAAATACTGTACTGAACCTCTACTACCGTAAGGTCCCTCACGACATGCACACAAGAGCCACAACAAATACTGTACAGTACCTCTACTACCGTAAGGTCCCTCACAACATGCACACAAGAGCCACAACAAATACTGTACTGAACCTCTACTACCGTAAAGTCCCTCACAACATGCACACAAGAGCCATAACAAATACTGTACTGAACCTCTACTACCGTAAGGTCCCTCACAACATGCACACAAGAGCCACAACAAATACTGTACTGAACCTCTACTACCGTAAGGTCCCTCACAACATGCACACAAGAGCCACAACAAATACTGTACTGAACCTCTACTACCGTAAGGTCCCTCACAACATGCACACAAGAGCCACAACAATTACTGTACTGAACCTCTACTACCGTAAGGTCCCTCACAACATGCACACAAGAGCCACAACAAATACTGTACTGAACCTCTACTACCGTAAGGTCCCTCACAACATGCACACAAGAGCCACAACAAATAATAAATACTGTACTGAACATCTACTACCGTAAGATCCCTCACAACATGCACACAAGAGCCACAACAAATACTGTACTGAACCTCTACTACCGTAAGGTCCCTCACAACATGCACACAAGAGCCACAACAAATACCGTACTGAACCTCTACTACCGTAAGGTCCCTCACAACATGCACACAAGAGCCATAACAAATACTGTACTGAACCTCTACTACCGTAAGGTCCCTCACAACATGCACACAAGAGCCACAACAAATACTGTACTGAACCTCTACTACCGTAAGGTCCCTCACAACATGCACACAAGAGCCATAACAAATACTGTACTGAACCTCTACTACCGTAAGGTCCCTCACAACATGCACACAAGAGCCACAACAAATACTGTACTGAACCTCTACTACCGTAAGGTCCCTCACAACATGCACACAAGAGCCACAAAAATTACTGTACTGAACCTCTACTACCGTAAGGTCCCTCACAACATGCACACAAGAGCCACAACAAATACTGTACTGAACCTCTACTACCGTAAGGTCCCTCACAACATGCACACAAGGGCCACAACAAATAATAAATACTGTACTGAACCTCTACTACCGTAAGGTCCCTCACAACATGCACACACGAGCCACAACAAATACTGTACTGAACCTCTACTACCGTAAGGTCCCTCACAACATGCACACAAGAGCCACAACAAATACTGTACTGAACCTCTACTACCGTAAGGTCCCTCACAACATGCACACAAGAGCCACAACAAATACTGTACTGAACCTCTAATACCGTAAGGTCCCTCACAACATGCACACAAGAGCCACAACAAATACTGTACTGAACCTCTACTACCGTAAGGTCCCTCACAACATGCACACAAGAGCCTCAACAAATACTGTACTGAACCTCTACTACCGTAAGGTCCCTCACAACATTCACACAAGAGCCACAACAAATACTTTACTGAACCTCTACTACCGTAAGGTCCCTCACAACATGCACACAAGAGCCACAACAAATACTGTACTGAACCTCTACTACCGTAAGGTCCCTCACAACATGCACACAAGAGCCACAACAAATACTGTACAGTACCTCTACTACCGTAAGGTCCCTCACAACATGCACACAAGAGCCACAACAAATACTGTACTGAACCTCTACTACCATAAGGTCCCTCACAACATGCACACAAGAGCCACAACAAATACTGTACTGAACCTCTACTACCGTAAGGTCCCTCACAACATGCACACAAGAGCCACAACAAATACTGTACTGAACCTCTACTACCGTAAGGTCCCTCACAACATGCACACAAGAGCCACAACAATTACTGTACTGAACCTCTACTACCGTAAGGTCCCTCACAACATGCACACAAGGGCCACAACAAATACTGTACTGAACCTCTACTACCGTAAGGTCCCTCACAACATGCACACAAGAGCCACAACAAATAATAAATACTGTACTGAACCTCTACTACCGTAAGATCCCTCACAACATGCACACAAGAGCCACAACAAATACTGTACTGAACCTCTACTACCGTAAGGTCCCTCACAACATGCACACAAGAGCCACAACAAATACTGTACTGAACCTCTACTACCGTAAGGTCCCTCACAACATGCACACAAGAGCCACAACAAATACTGTACTGAACCTCTACTACCGTAAGGTCGCTCACAACATGCACACAAGAGCCACAACAAATACTGTACTGAACCTCTACTACCGTAATGTCCCTCACAACATGCACACAAGAGCCATAACAAATACCGTACTGAACCTCTACTACCGTAAGGTCCCTCACAACATGCACACAAGAGCCACAACAAATACTGTACAGTACCTCTACTACCGTAAGGTCCCTCACAACATGCACACAAGAGCCATAACAAATACCGTACTGAACCTCTACTACCGTAAGGTCCCTCACAACATGCACACAAGAGCCACAACAAATACTGTACTGAACCTCTACTACCGTAAGGTCCCTCACAACATGCACACAAGAGCCACAACAAATACCGTACTGAACCTCTACTACCGTAAGGTCCCTCACAACATGCACACAAGAGCCACAACAATTACTGTACTGAACCTCTACTACCGTAAGGTCCCTCACAACATGCACACAAGAGCCACAACAATTACTGTTCTGAACCTCTACTACCGTAAGGTCCCTCACAACATGCACACAAGAGCCACAACAAATACTGTACAGTACCTCTACTACCGTAAGGTCCCTTACAACATGCACACAAGAGCCATAACAAATACCGTACTGAACCTCTACTACCGTAAGGTCCCTCACAACATGCACACAAGAGCCACAACAAATACTGTACTGAACCTCTACTACCGTAAGGTCCCTCACAACATGCACACAAGAGCCACAACAAATACTGTACTGAACCTCTACTACCGTAAGGTCCCTCACAACATGCACACAAGAGCCACAACAAATACTGTACAGTACCTCTACTACCGTAAGGTCCCTCACAACATGCACACAAGAGCCATATACCGTACTGAACCTCTACTACCGTAAGGTCCCTCACAACATGCACACAAGAGCCACAACAAATACTGTACTGAACCTCTACTACCGTAAGGTCCCTCACAACATGCACACTAGAGCCACAACAATTACTGTACTGAACCTCTACTACCGTAAGGTCCCTCACAACATGCACACAAGAGCCACAACAATTACTGTACTGAACCCCTACTACCGTAAGGTCCCTCACAACATGCACTCAAGAGCCACAACAAATACCGTACTGAACTTCTACTACCGTAAGGTCCCTCACAACATGCACACAAGAGCCACAACAAATACTGTACTGAACCTCTACTACCGTAAGGTCCCTCACAACATGCACACAAGAGCCACAACAAATACCGTACTGAACCTCTACTACCGTAAGGTCCCTCACAACATGCACACAAGAGCCACAACAATTACTGTACTGAACCTCTACTACCGTAAGGTCCCTCACAACATGCACACAAGAGCCACAACAATTACTGTACTGAACCTCTACTACCGTAAGGTCCCTCACAACATGCACACAAGAGCCACAACAAATACCGTACTGAACCTCTACTACCGTAAGGTCCCTCACAACATGCACACAAGAGCCACAACAAATACTGTACTGAACCTCTACTACCGTAAGGTCCCTCACAACATGCACACAAGAGCCACAACAATTACTGTACTGAACCTCTACTACCGTAAGGTCCCTCACAACATGCACACAAGAGCCACAACAAATACCGTACTGAACCTCTACTACCGTAAGGTCCCTCACAACATGCACACAAGAGCCACAACAAATACTGTACTGAACCTCTACTACCGTAAGGTCCCTCACAACATGCACACAAGAGCCACAACAATTACTGTACTGAACCTCTACTACCGTAAAGTCCCTCACAACATGCACACAAGAGCCACAACAAATACTGTACTGAACCTCTACTACCGTAAGGTCCCTCACAACATGCACACAAGAGCCACAACAAATACTGTACTGAACCTCTACTACCGTAAGGTCCCTCACAACATGCACACAAGAGCCACAACAAATACCGTACTGAACCTCTACTACCGTAAGGTCCCTCACAACATGCACACAAGAGCCACAACAAATACCGTACTGAACCTCTACTACCGTAAGGTCCCTCACAACATGCACACAAGAGCCACAACAAATACTGTACTGAACCTCTACTACCGTAAGGTCCCTCACAACATGCACACAAGAGCCATAACAAATACCGTACTGAACCTCTACTACCGTAAGGTCCCTCACAACATGCACACGAGAGCCACAACAAATACTGTACTGAACCTCTACTACCGTAATGTCCCTCACAACATGCACACAAGAGCCACAACAAATACTGTACTGAACCTCTACTACCGTAAGGTCCCTCACAACATGCACACAAGAGCCACAACAAATACTGTACTGAACCTCTACTACCGTAAGGTCCCTCACAACATGCACACAAGAGCCACAACAAATACCGTACTGAACCTCTACTACCGTAAGGTCCCTCACAACATGCACACAAGAGCCACAACAAATACTGTACTGAACCTCTACTACCGTAAGGTCCCTCACAACATGCACACAAGAGCCACAACAAATACTGTACTGAACCTCTACTACCGTAAGGTCCCTCGCAACATGCACACAAGAGCCACAACAAATACTGTACAGTACCTCTACTACCGTAAGGTCCCTCACAACATGCACACAAGAGCCACAACAAATACTGTACTGAACCTCTACTACCGTAAGGTCCCTCACAACATGCACACAAGAGCCACAACAAATACTGTACTGAACCTCTACTACCGTAAGGTCCCTCACAACATGCACACAAGAGCCACAACAAATACTGTACTGAACCTCTACTACCGTAAGGTCCCTCACAACATGCACTCAAGAGCCACAACAAATACTGTACTGAACCTCTACTACCGCAAGATCCCTCACAACATGCACACAAGAGCCACAACAAATACTGTACTGAACCTCTCTACTACCGTAAGGTCCCTCACAATATGCACACAAGAGCCACAACAAATACCGTACTGAAACTCTACTACCGTAAGGTCCCTCACAACATGCACACAAGAGCCACAACAAATACTGTACAGTACCTCTACTACCGTAAGGTCCCTCACAACATGCACACAAGAAACACAAAAAGTACTGTACTGAACCTCTACTACCGTAAGGTCCCTCACAACATGCACACAAGAGCCACAACAAATACTGTACTGAACCTCTACTACCGTAAGGTCGCTCACAACATGCACACAAGGGCCACAACAAATACTGTACTGAACCTCTACTACCGTAATGTCCCTCACAACATGCACACAAGAGCCATAACAAATACCGTACTGAACCTCTACTACCGTAAGGTCCCTCACAACATGCACACAAGAGCCACAACAATTACTGTACTGAACCTCTACTACCGTAAGGTCCCTCACAACATGCACACAAGAGCCACAACAAATACTGTACTGAACCTCTACTACCGTAAGGTCCCTCACAACATGCACACAAGAGCCACAACAATTACTGTACTGAACCTCTACTACCGTAAGGTCCCTCACAACATGCACACAAGAGCCACAACAAATACTGTACTGAACCTCTACTACCGTAAGGTCCCTCACAACATGCACACAAGAGCCACAACAATTACTGTACTGAACCTCTACTACCGTAAGGTCCCTCACAACATGCACACAAGAGCCACAACAAATACTGTACTGAACCTCTACTAACGTAAGGTCCCTCACAACATGCACACAAGAGCCATAACAAATACTGTACTGAACCTATACTACCGTAAGGTCCCTCACAACATGCACACATGAGCCACAACAAATACTGTACTGAACCTCTACTACCGTAAGGTCCCTCACAACATGCACACAAGAGCCACAACAAATACCGTACTGAACCTCTACTACCGTAAGGTCCCTCACAACATGCACACAAGAGCCATAACAAATACTGTACTGAACCTCTACTACCGTAAGGTCCCTCAAAACATGCACACAAGAGCCACAACAAATACCGTACTGAACCTCTACTACCGTAAGGTCCCTCACAACATGCACACAAGAGCCATAACAAATACTGTACTGAACCTCTACTACCGTAAGGTCCCTCACAACATGCACACAAGAGCCACAACAAATACTGTACTGAACCTCTACTACCGTAAGGTCCCTCACAACATGCACACAAGAGCCATAACAAATACTGTACTGAACCTCTACTACCGTAAGGTCCCTCACAACATGCACACAAGAGCCACAACAAATACTGTACAGTACCTCTACTACCGTAAGGTCCCTCACAACATGCACACAAGAAACACAAAAAGTACTGTACTGAACCTCTACTACCGTAAGGTCCCTCACAACATGCACACAAGAGCCACAACAAATACTGTACTGAACCTCTACTACCGTAAGGTCCCTCACAACATGCACACAAGAGCCACAACAAATAATAAATACTGTACTGAACCTCTACTACCGTAAGGTCCCTCACAACATGCACACAAGAGCCACAACAAATACTGTACTGAACCTCTACTACCGTAAGATCCCTCACAACATGCACACAAGAGCCACAACAAATATTGTACTGAACCTCTATTACCGTAAGGTCCCTCACAACATGCACACAAGAGCCACAACAAATACTGTACTTAACCTCTACTACCGTAAGGTCCCTCACAACATGCACACACGAGCCACAACAAATACTGTACTGAACCTCTACTACCGTAAGGTCCCTCACAACATGCACACAAGAGCCACAACAAATACTGTACTGAACCTCTACTACCGTAAGGTCCCTCACAACATGCACACAAGAGCCACAACAAATACTGTACTGAACCTCTAATACCGTAAGGTCCCTCACAACATGCACACAAGAGCCACAACAAATACTGTACTGAACCTCTACTACCGTAAGGTCCCTCACAACATGCACACAAGAGCCACAACAAATACTGTACTGAACCTCTACTACCGTAAGGTCCCTCACAACATGCACACAAGAGCCACAACAAATACTGTACTGAACCTCTACTACCGTAAGGTCCCTCACAACATGCACACAAGAGCCACAACAAATACTGTACAGTACCTCTACTACCGTAAGGTCCCTCACAACATGCACACAAGAGCCACAACAAATACTGTACTGAACCTCTACTACCGTAAGGTCCCTCACAACATGCACACAAGAGCCATAACACATACTGTACTGAACCTCTACTACCGTAAGGTCCCTCACAACATGCACACAAGAGCCACAACAAATACTGTACTGAACCTCTACTACCGTAAGGTCCCTCACAACATGCACACAAGAGCCACAACAAATACTGTACTGAACCTCTACTACCGTAAGGTCCCTCACAACATGCACACAAGAGCCACAACAATTACTGTACTGAACCTCTACTACCGTAAGGTCCCTCACAACATGCACACAAGAGCCACAACAAATACTGTACTGAACCTCTACTACCGTAAGGTCCCTCACAACATGCACACAAGAGCCACAACAAATAATAAATACTGTACTGAACCTCTACTACCGTAAGATCCCTCACAACATGCACACAAGAGCCACAACAAATACTGTACTGAACCTCTACTACCGTAAGGTCCCTCACAACATGCACACAAGAGCCACAACAAATACCGTACTGAACCTCTACTACCGTAAGGTCCCTCACAACATGCACACAAGAGCCATAACAAATACTGTACTGAACCTCTACTACCGTAAGGTCCCTCACAACATGCACACAAGAGCCACAACAAATACTGTACTGAACCTCTACTACCGTAAGGTCCCTCACAACATGCACACAAGAGCCATAACAAATACTGTACTGAACCTCTACTACCGTAAGGTCCCTCACAACAAGCACACAAGAGCCACAACAAATACTGTACTGAACCTCTACTACCGTAAGGTCCCTCACAACATGCACACAAGAGCCACAAAAATTACTGTACTGAACCTCTACTACCGTAAGGTCCCTCACAACATGCACACAAGAGCCACAACAAATACTGTACTGAACCTCTACTACCGTAAGGTCCCTCACAACATGCACACAAGAGCCACAACAAATAATAAATACTGTACTGAACCTCTACTACCGTAAGGTCCCTCACAACATGCACACACGAGCCACAACAAATACTGTACTGAACCTCTACTACCGTAAGGTCCCTCACAACATGCACACAAGAGCCACAACAAATACTGTACTGAACCTCTACTACCGTAAGGTCCCTCACAACATGCACACAAGAGCCACAACAAATACTGTACTGAACCTCTAATACCGTAAGGTCCCTCACAACATGCACACAAGAGCCACAACAAATACTGTACTGAACCTCTACTACCGTAAGGTCCCTCACAACATGCACACAAGAGCCTCAACAAATACTGTACTGAACCTCTACTACCGTAAGGTCCCTCACAACATTCACACAAGAGCCACAACAAATACTTTACTGAACCTCTACTACCGTAAGGTCCCTCACAACATGCACACAAGAGCCACAACAAATACTGTACTGAACCTCTACTACCGTAAGGTCCCTCACAACATGCACACAAGAGCCACAACAAATACTGTACAGTACCTCTACTACCGTAAGGTCCCTCACAACATGCACACAAGAGCCACAACAAATACTGTACTGAACCTCTACAACCGTAAGGTCCCTCACAACATGCACACAAGAGCCACAACAAATACTGTACTGAACCTCTACTACCGTAAGGTCCCTCACAACATGCACACAAGAGCCACAACAAATACTGTACTGAACCTCTACTACCGTAAGGTCCCTCACAACATGCACACAAGAGCCACAACAATTACTGTACTGAACCTCTACTACCGTAAGGTCCCTCACAACATGCACACAAGAGCCACAACAAATACTGTACTGAACCTCTACTACCGTAAGGTCCCTCACAACATGCACACAAGAGCCATAACAAATACTGTACTGAACCTCTACTACCGTAAGGTCCCTCACAACATGCACACAAGAGCCACAACAAATACTGTACAGTACCTCTACTACCGTAAGGTCCCTCACAACATGCACACAAGAGCCACAACAAATACTGTACTGAACCTCTACTACCGTAATGTCCCTCACAACATGCACACAAGAGCCACAACAAATACTGTACTGAACCTCTACTACCGTAAGGTCCCTCACAACATGCACACAAGAGCCACAACAAATAATAAATACTGTACTGAACCTCTACTACCGTAAGATCCCTCACAACATGCACACAAGAGCCACAACAAATACTGTACTGAACCTCTACTACCGTAAGGTCCCTCACAACATGCACACAAGAGCCACAACAAATACTGTACTGAACCTCTACTACCGTAAGGTCCCTCACAACATGCACACAAGAGCCACAACAAATACTGTACTGAACCTCTACTACCGAAAGGTCGCTCACAACATGCACACAAGAGCCACAACAAATACTGTACTGAACCTCTACTACCGTAATGTCCCTCACAACATGCACACAAGAGCCACAACAAATACTGTACTGAACCTCTACTACCGTAAGGTCCCTCACAACATGCACACAAGAGCCACAACAAATACTGTACTGAACCTCTACTACCGTAAGGTCCCTCACAACATGCACACAAGAGCCACAACAAATACTGTACTGAACCTCTACTACCGTAAGGTCCCTCACAACATGCACACAAGAGCCACAACAATTACTGTACTGAACCTCTACTACCGTAAGGTCCCTCACAACATGCACATAAGAGCCACAACAAATACTGAACTGAACCTCTACTACCGTAAGGTCCCTCACAACATGCACACAAGAGCCACAACAAATACTGTACTGAACCTCTACTACCGTAAGGTCCCTCACAACATGCACACAAGAGCCACAACAAATACCGTACTGAACCTCTACTACCGTAAGATCCCTCACAGCATGCACACAAGAGCCACAACAAATACTGTACTGAACCTCTACTACCGTAAGGTCCCTCACAACATGCACACAAGAGCCACAACAAATACTGTACTGAACCTCTACTACCGTAAGGTCCCTCACAACATGCACACACGAGCCACAACAAATAATGTACTGAACCTCTACTACCGTAAGGTCCCTCACAACATGCACACAAGAGCCACAACAAATACTGTACTTAACCTCTACTACCGTAAGGTCCCTCACAACATGCACACAAGAGCCACAACAAATACTGTACTGAACCACTACTACCGTAAGGTCCCTCACAACATGCACACAAGAGCCACAACAAATACTGTACTGAACCTCTACTACCGTAAGGTCCCTCACAACATGCACACAAGAGCCACAACAAATACTGTACTGAACCTCTACTACCGTAAGGTCCCTCACAACATGCACTCAAGAGCCACAACAAATACTGTACTGAACCTCTACTACCGCAAGATCCCTCACAACATGCACACAAGAGCCACAACAAATACTGTACTGAACCTCTCTACTACCGTAAGGTCCCTCACAATATGCACACAAGAGCCACAACAAATACCGTACTGAAACTCTACTACCGTAAGGTCCCTCACAACATGCACACAAGAGCCACAACAAATACTGTACAGTACCTCTACTACCGTAAGGTCCCTCACAACATGCACACAAGAAACACAAAAAGTACTGTACTGAACCTCTACTACCGTAAGGTCCCTCACAACATGCACACAAGAGCCACAACAAATACTGTACTGAACCTCTACTACCGTAAGGTCGCTCACAACATGCACACAAGAGCCAAAACAAATACTGTACTGAACCTCTACTACCGTAATGTCCCTCACAACATGCACACAAGAGCCATAACAAATACCGTACTGAACCTCTACTACCGTAAGGTCCCTCACAACATGCACACAAGAGCCACAACAATTACTGTACTGAACCTCTACTACCGTAAGGTCCCTCACAACATGCACACAAGAGCCACAACAAATACTGTACTGAACCTCTACTACCGTAAGGTCCCTCACAACATGCACACAAGAGCCACAACAATTACTGTACTGAACCTCTACTACCGTAAGGTCCCTCACAACATGCACACAAGAGCCACAACAAATACTGTACTGAACCTCTACTACCGTAAGGTCCCTCACAACATGCACACAAGAGCCACAACAATTACTGTACTGAACCTCTACTACCGTAAGGTCCCTCACAACATGCACACAAGAGCCACAACAAATACTGTACTGAACCTCTACTAACGTAAGGTCCCTCACAACATGCACACAAGAGCCATAACAAATACTGTACTGAACCTATACTACCGTAAGGTCCCTCACAACATGCACACAAGAGCCACAACAAATACTGTACTGAACCTCTACTACCGTAAGGTCCCTCACAACATGCACACAAGAGCCACAACAAATACCGTACTGAACCTCTACTACCGTAAGGTCCCTCACAACATGCACACAAGAGCCATAACAAATACTGTACTGAACCTCTACTACCGTAAGGTCCCTCACAACATGCACACAAGAGCCACAACAAATACCGTACTGAACCTCTACTACCGTAAGGTCCCTCACAACATGCACACAAGAGCCATAACAAATACTGTACTGAACCTCTACTACCGTAAGGTCCCTCACAACATGCACACAAGAGCCACAACAAATACTGTACTGAACCTCTACTACCGTAAGGTCCCTCACAACATGCACACAAGAGCCATAACAAATACTGTACTGAACCTCTACTACCGTAAGGTCCCTCACAACATGCACACAAGAGCCACAACAAATACTGTACAGTACCTCTACTACCGTAAGGTCCCTCACAACATGCACACAAGAAACACAAAAAGTACTGTACTGAACCTCTACTACCGTAAGGTCCCTCACAACATGCACACAAGAGCCACAACAAATACTGTACTGAACCTCTACTACCGTAAGGTCCCTCACAACATGCACACAAGAGCCACAACAAATAATAAATACTGTACTGAACCTCTACTACCGTAAGGTCCCTCACAACATGCACACAAGAGCCACAACAAATACTGTACTGAACCTCTACTACCGTAAGATCCCTCACAACATGCACACAAGAGCCACAACAAATATTGTACTGAACCTCTATTACCTTAAGGTCCCTCACAACATGCACACAAGAGCCACAACAAATACTGTACTGAACCTCTACTACCGTAAGGTCCCTCACAACATGCACACACGAGCCACAACAAATACTGTACTGAACCTCTACTACCGTAAGGTCCCTCACAACATGCACACAAGAGCCACAACAAATACTGTACTGAACCTCTACTACCGTAAGGTCCCTCACAACATGCACACAAGAGCCACAACAAATACTGTACTGAACCTCTAATACCGTAAGGTCCCTCACAACATGCACACAAGAGCCACAACAAATACTGTACTGAACCTCTACTACCGTAAGGTCCCTCACAACATGCACACAAGAGCCACAACAAATACTGTACTGAACCTCTACTACCGTAAGGTCCCTCACAACATGCACACAAGAGCCACAACAAATACTGTACTGAACCTCTACTACCGTAAGGTCCCTCACAACATGCACACAAGAGCCACAACAAATACTGTACAGTACCTCTACTACCGTAAGGTCCCTCACAACATGCACACAAGAGCCACAACAAATACTGTACTGAACCTCTACTACCGTAAGGTCCCTCACAACATGCACACAAGAGCCATAACACATACTGTACTGAACCTCTACTACCGTAAGGTCCCTCACAACATGCACACAAGAGCCACAACAAATACTGTACTGAACCTCTACTACCGTAAGGTCCCTCACAACATGCACACAAGAGCCACAACAAATACTGTACTGAACCTCTACTACCGTAAGGTCCCTCACAACATGCACACAAGAGCCACAACAATTACTGTACTGAACCTCTACTACCGTAAGGTCCCTCACAACATGCACACAAGAGCCACAACAAATACTGTACTGAACCTCTACTACCGTAAGGTCCCTCACAACATGCACACAAGAGCCACAACAAATAATAAATACTGTACTGAACCTCTACTACCGTAAGATCCCTCACAACATGCACACAAGAGCCATAACAAATACTGTACTGAACCTCTACTACCGTAAGGTCCCTCACAACATGCACACAAGAGCCACAACAAATACTGTACTGAACCTCTACTACCGTAAGGTCCCTCACAACATGCACACAAGAGCCATAACAAATACTGTACTGAACCTCTACTACCGTAAGGTCCCTCACAACAAGCACACAAGAGCCACAACAAATACTGTACTGAACCTCTACTACCGTAAGGTCCCTCACAACATGCACACAAGAGCCACAAAAATTACTGTACTGAACCTCTACTACCGTAAGGTCCCTCACAACATGCACACAAGAGCCACAACAAATACTGTACTGAACCTCTACTACCGTAAGGTCCCTCACAACATGCACACAAGAGCCACAACAAATAATAAATACTGTACTGAACCTCTACTACCGTAAGGTCCCTCACAACATGCACACACGAGCCACAACAAATACTGTACTGAACCTCTACTACCGTAAGGTCCCTCACAACATGCACACAAGAGCCACAACAAATACTGTACTGAACCTCTACTACCGTAAGGTCCCTCACAACATGCACACAAGAGCCACAACAAATACTGTACTGAACCTCTAATACCGTAAGGTCCCTCACAACATGCACACAAGAGCCACAACAAATACTGTACTGAACCTCTACTACCGTAAGGTCCCTCACAACATGCACACAAGAGCCTCAACAAATACTGTACTGAACCTCTACTACCGTAAGGTCCCTCACAACATTCACACAAGAGCCACAACAAATACTTTACTGAACCTCTACTACCGTAAGGTCCCTCACAACATGCACACAAGAGCCACAACAAATACTGTACTGAACCTCTACTACCGTAAGGTCCCTCACAACATGCACACAAGAGCCACAACAAATACTGTACAGTACCTCTACTACCGTAAGGTCCCTCACAACATGCACACAAGAGCCACAACAAATACTGTACTGAACCTCTACTACCGTAAGGTCCCTCACAACATGCACACAAGAGCCACAACAAATACTGTACTGAACCTCTACTACCGTAAGGTCCCTCACAACATGCACACAAGAGCCACAACAAATACTGTACTGAACCTCTACTACCGTAAGGTCCCTCACAACATGCACACAAGAGCCACAACAATTACTGTACTGAACCTCTACTACCGTAAGGTCCCTCACAACATGCACACAAGAGCCACAACAAATACTGTACTGAACCTCTACTACCGTAAGGTCCCTCACAACATGCACACAAGAGCCATAACAAATACTGTACTGAACCTCTACTACCGTAAGGTCCCTCACAACATGCACACAAGAGCCACAACAAATACTGTACAGTACCTCTACTACCGTAAGGTCCCTCACAACATGCACACAAGAGCCACAACAAATACTGTACTGAACCTCTACTACCGTAAGGTCCCTCACAACATGCACACAAGAGCCACAACAAATACTGTACTGAACCTCTACTACCGTAAGGTCCCTCACAACATGCACACAAGAGCCACAACAAATAATAAATACTGTACTGAACCTCTACTACCGTAAGATCCCTCACAACATGCACACAAGAGCCACAACAAATACTGTACTGAACCTCTACTACCGTAAGGTCCCTCACAACATGCACACAAGAGCCACAACAAATACTGTACTGAACCTCTACTACCGTAAGGTCCCTCACAACATGCACACAAGAGCCACAACAAATACTGTACTGAACCTCTACTACCGTAAGGTCGCTCACAACATGCACACAAGAGCCACAACAAATACTCTACTGAACCTCTACTACCGTAATGTCCCTCACAACATGCACACAAGAGCCACAACAAATACTGTACTGAACCTCTACTACCGTAAGGTCCCTCACAACATGCACACAAGAGCCACAACAAATACTGTACTGAACCTCTACTACCGTAAGGTCCCTCACAACATGCACACAAGAGCCACAACAAATACTGTACTGAACCTCTACTACCGTAAGGTCCCTCACAACATGCACACAAGAGCCACAACAATTACTGTACTGAACCTCTACTACCGTAAGGTCCCTCAAAACATGCACATAAGAGCCACAACAAATACTGAACTGAACCTCTACTACCGTAAGGTCCCTCACAACATGCACACAAGAGCCACAACAAATACTGTACTGAACCTCTACTACCGTAAGGTCCCTCACAACATGCACACAAGAGCCACAACAAATACCGTACTGAACCTCTACTACCGTAAGATCCCTCACAGCATTCACACAAGAGCCACAACAAATACTGTACTGAACCTCTACTACCGTAAGGTCCCTCACAACATGCACACAAGAGCCACAACAAATACTGTACTGAACCTCTACTACCGTAAGGTCCCTCACAACATGCACACACGAGCCACAACAAATAATGTACTGAACCTCTACTACCGTAAGGTCCCTCACAACATGCACACAAGAGCCACAACAAATACTGTACTGAACCTCTACTACCGTAAGGTCCCTCACAACATGCACACAAGAGCCACAACAAATACTGTACTGAACCACTACTACCGTAAGGTCCCTCACAACATGCACACAAGAGCCACAACAAATACTGTACTGAACCTCTACTACCGTAAGGTCCCTCACAACATGCACACAAGAGCCACAACAAATACTGTACTGAACCTCTACTACCGTAAGGTCCCTCACAACATGCACACAAGAGCCACAACAAATACTGTACTGAACCTCTACTACCGTAAGGTCCCTCACAACATGCACACAAGAGCCACAACAAATACTGTACTGAACCTCTACTACCGTAAGGTCCCTCACAACATGGACACAAGAGCCACAACAAATACTGTACAGTACCTCTACTACCGTAAGGTCCCTCACAACATGCACACAAGAGCCACAACAAATACTGTACTGAACATCTACTACCGTAAGGTCCCTCACAACATGCACACAAGAGCCATAACAAATACTGTACTGAACCTCTACTACCGTAAGGTCCCTCACAACATGCACACAAGAGCCACAACAAATACTGTACTGAACCTCTACTACCGTAAGATCCCTCACAACATGCACACAAGAGCCACAACAAATACCGTACTGAACCTCTACTACCGTAAGGTCCCTCACAACATGCACACAAGAGCCACAACAATTACTGTACTGAACCTCTACTACCGTAAGGTCCCTCACAACATGCACACAAGAGCCACAACAAATACTGTACTGAACCTCTACTACCGTAATGTCCCTCACAACATGCACACAAGAGCCACAACAAATAATAAATACTGTACTGAACCTCTACTACCGTAAGATCCCTCACAACATGCACACAAGAGCCACAACAAATACTGTACTGAACCTCTACTACCGTAAGGTCCCTCACAACATGCACACAAGAGCCACAACAAATACTGTACTGAACCTCTACTACCGTAAGGTCCCTCACAACATGCACACAAGAGCCACAACAAATACTGTACTGAACCTCTACTACCGTAAGGTCCCTCACAACATGCACACAAGAGCCACAACAAATACTGTACTGAACCTCTACTACCGTAATGTCCCTCACAACATGCACACAAGAGCAACAACAAATACTGTACTGAACCTCTACTACCGTAAGGTCCCTCACAACATGCACACAAGAGCCACAACAAATACTGTACTGAACCTCTACTACCGTAAGGTCCCTCACAACATGCACACAAGAGCCACAACAAATACTGTACTGAACCTCTACTACCGTAAGGTCCCTCACAACATGCACACAAGAGCCACAACAATTACTGTACTGAACCTCTACTACCGTAAGGTCCCTCACAACATGCACACAAGAGCCACAACAAATACTGTACTGAACCTCTACTACCGTAAGGTCCCTCACAACATGCACACAAGAGCCACAACAAATACTGTACTGAACCTCTACTACCGTAAGGTCCCTCACAACATGCACACAAGGGCCACAACAAATACTGTACTGTACCTCTACTACCGTAAGGTCCCTCACAACATGCACACAAGAGCCACAACAAATACTGTACTGAACCTCTACTACCGTTAGGTCCCTCACAACATGCACACAAGAGCCATAACAAATACTGTACTGAACCTCTACTACCGTAAGGTCCCTCACAACATGCACACAAGAGCCACAACAAATACTGTACTGAACCTCTACTACCGTAAGGTCCCTCACAACATGCACACAAGAGCCACAACAAATACCGTACTGAACCTCTACTACCGTAAGGTCCCTCACAACATGCACACAAGAGTCACAACAAATACTGTACTGAACCTCTACTACCGTAAGGTCCCTCACAACATGCACACAAGGGCCATAACAAATACTGTACTGAACCTCTATTACCGTAAGGTCCCTCACAACATGCACACAAGAGCCACAACAAATACTGTACTGAACCTCTACTACCGTAAGGTCCCTCACAACATGCACACAAGAGCCACAACAAATACTGTACTGAACCTCTACTACCGTAAGGTCCCTCACAACATGCACACAAGAGCCACAACAAATACTGTACTGAACCTCTACTACCGTAAGGTCCCTCACAACATGCACACAAGAGCCACAACAAATACTGTACTGAACCTCTACTACCGTAAGGTCCCTCACAACATGCACACAAGAGCCATAACAAATACTGTACTGAACCTCTACTACCGTAAGGTCCCTCACAACAAGCACACAAGAGCCACAACAAATACTGTACTGAACCTCTACTACCGTAAGGTCCCTCACAACATGCACACAAGAGCCACAAAAATTACTGTACTGAACCTCTACTACCGTAAGGTCCCTCACAACATGCACACAAGAGCCACAACAAATACTGTACTGAACCTCTACTACCGTAAGGTCCCTCACAACATGCACACAAGAGCCACAACAAATAATAAATACTGTACTGAACCACTACTACCGTAAGGTCCCTCACAACATGCACACACGAGCCACAACAAATACTGTACTGAACCTCTACTACCGTAAGGTCCCTCACAACATGCACACAAGAGCCACAACAAATACCGTACTGAACCTCTACTACCGTAAGGTCCCTCACAACATGCACACAAGAGCCACAACAATTACTGTACTGAACCTCTACTACCGTAAGGTCCCTCACAACATGCACACAAGAGCCACAACAAATACTGTACTGAACCTCTACTACCGTAATGTCCCTCACAACATGCACACAAGAGCCACAACAAATAATAAATACTGTACTGAACCTCTACTACCGTAAGATCCCTCACAACATGCACACAAGAGCCACAACAAATACTGTACTGAACCTCTACTACCGTAAGGTCCCTCACAACATGCACACAAGAGCCACAACAAATACTGTACTGAACCTCTACTACCGTAAGGTCCCTCACAACATGCACACAAGAGCCACAACAAATACTGTACTGAACCTCTACTACCGTAAGGTCCCTCACAACATGCACACAAGAGCCACAACAAATACTGTACTGAACCTCTACTACCGTAATGTCCCTCACAACATGCACACAAGAGCAACAACAAATACTGTACTGAACCTCTACTACCGTAAGGTCCCTCACAACATGCACACAAGAGCCACAACAAATACTGTACTGAACCTCTACTACCGTAAGGTCCCTCACAACATGCACACAAGAGCCACAACAAATACTGTACTGAACCTCTACTACCGTAAGGTCCCTCACAACATGCACACAAGAGCCACAACAATTACTGTACTGAACCTCTACTACCGTAAGGTCCCTCACAACATGCACACAAGAGCCACAACAAATACTGTACTGAACCTCTACTACCGTAAGGTCCCTCACAACATGCACACAAGAGCCACAACAAATACTGTACTGAACCTCTACTACCGTAAGGTCCCTCACAACATGCACACAAGGGCCACAACAAATACTGTACTGTACCTCTACTACCGTAAGGTCCCTCACAACATGCACACAAGAGCCACAACAAATACTGTACTGAACCTCTACTACCGTTAGGTCCCTCACAACATGCACACAAGAGCCATAACAAATACTGTACTGAACCTCTACTACCGTAAGGTCCCTCACAACATGCACACAAGAGCCACAACAAATACTGTACTGAACCTCTACTACCGTAAGGTCCCTCACAACATGCACACAAGAGCCACAACAAATACCGTACTGAACCTCTACTACCGTAAGGTCCCTCACAACATGCACACAAGAGTCACAACAAATACTGTACTGAACCTCTACTACCGTAAGGTCCCTCACAACATGCACACAAGGGCCATAACAAATACTGTACTGAACCTCTATTACCGTAAGGTCCCTCACAACATGCACACAAGAGCCACAACAAATACTGTACTGAACCTCTACTACCGTAAGGTCCCTCACAACATGCACACAAGAGCCACAACAAATACTGTACTGAACCTCTACTACCGTAAGGTCCCTCACAACATGCACACAAGAGCCACAACAAATACTGTACTGAACCTCTACTACCGTAAGGTCCCTCACAACATGCACACAAGAGCCACAACAAATACTGTACTGAACCTCTACTACCGTAAGGTCCCTCACAACATGCACACAAGAGCCATAACAAATACTGTACTGAACCTCTACTACCGTAAGGTCCCTCACAACAAGCACACAAGAGCCACAACAAATACTGTACTGAACCTCTACTACCGTAAGGTCCCTCACAACATGCACACAAGAGCCACAAAAATTACTGTACTGAACCTCTACTACCGTAAGGTCCCTCACAACATGCACACAAGAGCCACAACAAATACTGTACTGAACCTCTACTACCGTAAGGTCCCTCACAACATGCACACAAGAGCCACAACAAATAATAAATACTGTACTGAACCACTACTACCGTAAGGTCCCTCACAACATGCACACACGAGCCACAACAAATACTGTACTGAACCTCTACTACCGTAAGGTCCCTCACAACATGCACACAAGAGCCACAACAAATACTGTACTGAACCTCTACTACCGTAAGGTCCCTCACAACATGCACACAAGAGCCACAACAAATACTGTACTGAACCTCTAATACCGTAAGGTCCCTCACAACATGCACACAAGAGCCACAACAAATACTGTACTGAACCTCTACTACCGTAAGGTCCCTCACAACATGCACACAAGAGCCTCAACAAATACTGTACTGAACCTCTACTACCGTAAGGTCCCTCACAACATTCACACAAGAGCCACAACAAATACTTTACTGAACCTCTACTACCGTAAGGTCCCTCACAACATGCACACAAGAGCCACAACAAATACTGTACTGAACCTCTACTACCGTAAGGTCCCTCACAACATGCACACAAGAGCCACAACAAATACTGTACAGTACCTCTACTACCGTAAGGTCCCTCACAACATGCACACAAGAGCCACAACAAATACTGTACTGAACCTCTACTACCGTAAGGTCCCTCACAACATGCACACAAGAGCCACAACAAATACTGTACTGAACCTCTACTACCGTAAGGTCCCTCACAACATGCACACAAGAGCCACAACAAATACTGTACTGAACCTCTACTACCGTAAGGTCCCTCACAACATGCACACAAGAGCCACAACAATTACTGTACTGAACCTCTACTACCGTAAGGTCCCTCACAACATGCACACAAGAGCCACAACAAATACTGTACTGAACCTCTACTACCGTAAGGTCCCTCACAACATGCACACAAGAGCCATAACAAATACTGTACTGAACCTCTACTACCGTAAGGTCCCTCACAACATGCACACAAGAGCCACAACAAATACTGTACAGTACCTCTACTACCGTAAGGTCCCTCACAACATGCACACAAGAGCCACAACAAATACTGTACTGAACCTCTACTACCGTAAGGTCCCTCACAACATGCACACAAGAGCCACAACAAATACTGTACTGAACCTCTACTACCGTAAGGTCCCTCACAACATGCACACAAGAGCCACAACAAATAATAAATACTGTACTGAACCTCTACTACCGTAAGATCCCTCACAACATGCACACAAGAGCCACAACAAATACTGTACTGAACCTCTACTACCGTAAGGTCCCTCACAACATGCACACAAGAGCCACAACAAATACTGTACTGAACCTCTACTACCGTAAGGTCCCTCACAACATGCACACAAGAGCCACAACAAATACTGTACTGAACCTCTACTACCGTAAGGTCGCTCACAACATGCACACAAGAGCCACAACAAATACTGTACTGAACCTCTACTACCGTAATGTCCCTCACAACATGCACACAAGAGCCACAACAAATACTGTACTGAACCTCTACTACCGTAAGGTCCCTCACAACATGCACACAAGAGCCACAACAAATACTGTACTGAACCTCTACTACCGTAAGGTCCCTCACAACATGCACACAAGAGCCACAACAAATACTGTACTGAACCTCTACTACCGTAAGGTCCCTCACAACATGCACACAAGAGCCACAACAATTACTGTACTGAACCTCTACTACCGTAAGGTCCCTCACAACATGCACATAAGAGCCACAACAAATACTGAACTGAACCTCTACTACCGTAAGGTCCCTAACAACATGCACACAAGAGCCACAACAAATACTGTACTGAACCTCTACTACCGTAAGGTCCCTCACAACATGCACACAAGAGCCACAACAAATACCGTACTGAACCTCTACTACCGTAAGATCCCTCACAGCATGCACACAAGAGCCACAACAAATACTGTACTGAACCTCTACTACCGTAAGGTCCCTCACAACATGCACACAAGAGCCACAACAAATACTGTACTGAACCTCTACTACCGTAAGGTCCCTCACAACATGCACACACGTGCCACAACAAATAATGTACTGAACCTCTACTACCGTAAGGTCCCTCACAACATGCACACAAGAGCCACAACAAATACTGTACTGAACCTCTACTACCGTAAGGTCCCTCACAACATGCACACAAGAGCCACAACAAATACTGTACTGAACCACTACTACCGTAAGGTCCCTCACAACATGCACACAAGAGCCACAACAAATACTGTACTGAACCTCTACTACCGTAAGGTCCCTCACAACATGCACACAAGAGCCACAACAAATACTGTACTGAACCTCTACTACCGTAAGGTCCCTCACAACATGCACACAAGAGCCACAACAAATACTGTACTGAACCTCTACTACCGTAAGGTCCCTCACAACATGCACACAAGAGCCACAACAAATACTGTACTGAACCTCTACTACCGTAAGGTCCCTCACAACATGGACACAAGAGCCACAACAAATACTGTACAGTACCTCTACTACCGTAAGGTCCCTCACAACATGCACACAAGAGCCACAACAAATACTGTACTGAACCTCTACTACCGTAAGGTCCCTCACAACATGCACACAAGAGCCATAACAAATACTGTACTGAACCTCTACTACCGTAAGGTCCCTCACAACATGCACACAAGAGCCACAACAAATACTGTACTGAACCTCTACTACCGTAAGATCCCTCACAACATGCACACAAGAGCCACAACAAATACCGTACTGAACCTCTACTACCGTAAGGTCCCTCACAACATGCACACAAGAGCCACAACAATTACTGTACTGAACCTCTACTACCGTAAGGTCCCTCACAACATGCACACAAGAGCCACAACAAATACTGTACTGAACCTCTACTACCGTAATGTCCCTCACAACATGCACACAAGAGCCACAACAAATAATAAATACTGTACTGAACCTCTACTACCGTAAGATCCCTCACAACATGCACACAAGAGCCACAACAAATACTGTACTGAACCTCTACTACCGTAAGGTCCCTCACAACATGCACACAAGAGCCACAACAAATACTGTACTGAACCTCTACTACCGTAAGGTCCCTCACAACATGCACACAAGAGCCACAACAAATACTGTACTGAACCTCTACTACCGTAAGGTCCCTCACAACATGCACACAAGAGCCACAACAAATACTGTACTGAACCTCTACTACCGTAATGTCCCTCACAACATGCACACAAGAGCAACAACAAATACTGTACTGAACCTCTACTACCGTAAGGTCCCTCACAACATGCACACAAGAGCCACAACAAATACTGTACTGAACCTCTACTACCGTAAGGTCCCTCACAACATGCACACAAGAGCCACAACAAATACTGTACTGAACCTCTACTACCGTAAGGTCCCTCACAACATGCACACAAGAGCCACAACAATTACTGTACTGAACCTCTACTACCGTAAGGTCCCTCACAACATGCACACAAGAGCCACAACAAATACTGTACTGAAACTCTACTACCGTAAGGTCCCTCACAACATGCACACAAGAGCCACAACAAATACTGTACTGAACCTCTACTACCGTAAGGTCCCTCACAACATGCACACAAGGGCCACAACAAATACTGTACTGTACCTCTACTACCGTAAGGTCCCTCACAACATGCACACAAGAGCCACAACAAATACTGTACTGAACCTCTACTACCGTTAGGTCCCTCACAACATGCACACAAGAGCCATAACAAATACTGTACTGAACCTCTACTACCGTAAGGTCCCTCACAACATGCACACAAGAGCCACAACAAATACTGTACTGAACCTCTACTACCGTAAGGTCCCTCACAACATGCACACAAGAGCCACAACAAATACCGTACTGAACCTCTACTACCGTAAGGTCCCTCACAACATGCACACAAGAGTCACAACAAATACTGTACTGAACCTCTACTACCGTAAGGTCCCTCACAACATGCACACAAGGGCCATAACAAATACTGTACTGAACCTCTACTACCGTAAGGTCCCTCACAACATGCACACAAGAGCCACAACAAATACTGTACTGAACCTCTACTACCGTAAGGTCCCTCACAACATGCACACAAGAGCCACAACAAATACTGTACTGAACCTCTACTACCGTAAGGTCCCTCACAACATGCACACAAGAGCCACAACAAATACTGTACTGAACCTCTACTACCGTAAGGTCCCTCACAACATGCACACAAGAGCCACAACAAATACTGTACTGAACCTCTACTACCGTAAGGTCCCTCACAACATGCACACAAGAGTCACAACAGATACTGTACTGAACCTCTACTACCGTAAGGTCCCTCACAACATGCACACAAGAGCCACAACAAATACCGTACTGAACTTCTACTACCGTAAGGTCCCTCACAACATGCACACAAGAGTCACAACAAATACTGTACTGAACCTCTACTACCGTAAGGTCCCTCACAACATGCACACAAGAGCCACAACAAATACTGTACTGAACTTCTACTACCGTAAGGTCCCTCACAACATGCACACAAGAGCCACAACAATTACTGTTCTGAACCTCTACTACCGTAAGGTCCCTCACAACATGCACACAAGAGTCACAACAAATACTGTACTGAACCTCTACTACCGTAAGGTCCCTCACAACATGCACACAAGAGTCACAACAAATACTGTACTGAACCTCTACTACCGTAAGGTCCCTCACAACATGCACACAAGAGCCACAACAATTACTGTACTGAACCTCTACTACCGTAAGGTCCCTCACAGCATGCACACAAGAGTCACAACAAATACTGTACTGAACCTCTACTACCGTAAGGTCCCTCACAACATGCACACAAGAGCCACAACAATTACTGTACTGAACCTCTACTACCGTAAGGTCCCTCACAACATGCACACAAGAGCCACAACAAATACTGTACTGAACCTCTACTACCGTAAGGTCCCTCACAACATGCACACAAGAGCCATAACAAATACTGTACTGAACCTCTACTACCGTAAGGTCCCTCACAACATGCACACAAGAGCCACAACAAATACTGTACTGAACCTCTACTACCGTAAGGTCCCTCACAACATGCTCACAAGAGCCACAACAAATACCGTACTGAACCTCTACTACCGTAAGGTCCCTCACAACATGCACACAAGAGTCACAACAAATACTGTACTGAACCTCTACTACCGTAATGTCCCTCACAACATGCACACAAGAGCCACAACAAATACCGTACTGAACCTCTACTACCGTAAGGTCCCTCACAACATGCACACAAGAGCCATAACAAATACTGTACTGAACCTCTACTACCGTAATGTCCCTCACAACATGCACACAAGAGCCACAACAAATACTGTACTGAACCTCTACTACCGTAAGGTCCCTCACAACATGCACACAAGAGCCATAACAAATACTGTACTGAACCTCTACTACCGTAAGGTCCCTAACAACATGCACACAAGAGCCACAATAAATACTGTACTGAACCTCTACTACCGTAAGGTCCCTCACAACATGGACACAAGAGCCACAACAAATACTGTACAGTACCTCTACTACCGTAAGGTCCCTCACAACATGCACACAAGAGCCACAACAAATACTGTACTGAACCTCTACTACCGTAAGGTCCCTCACAACATGCACACAAGAGCCATAACAAATACTGTACTGAACCTCTACTACCGTAAGGTCCCTCACAACATGCACACAAGAGCCACAACAAATACTGTACTGAACCTCTACTACCGTAAGATCCCTCACAACATGCACACAAGAGCCACAACAAATACCGTACTGAACCTCTACTACCGTAAGGTCCCTCACAACATGCACACAAGAGCCACAACAATTACTGTACTGAACCTCTACTACCGTAAGGTCCCTCACAACATGCACACAAGAGCCACAACAAATACTGTACTGAACCTCTACTACCGTAATGTCCCTCACAACATGCACACAAGAGCCACAACAAATAATAAATACTGTACTGAACCTCTACTACCGTAAGATCCCTCACAACATGCACACAAGAGCCACAACAAATACTGTACTGAACCTCTACTACCGTAAGGTCCCTCACAACATGCACACAAGAGCCACAACAAATACTGTACTGAACCTCTACTACCGTAAGGTCCCTCACAACATGCACACAAGAGCCACAACAAATACTGTACTGAACCTCTACTACCGTAAGGTCCCTCACAACATGCACACAAGAGCCACAACAAATACTGTACTGAACCTCTACTACCGTAATGTCCCTCACAACATGCACACAAGAGCAACAACAAATACTGTACTGAACCTCTACTACCGTAAGGTCCCTCACAACATGCACACAAGAGCCACAACAAATACTGTACTGAACCTCTACTACCGTAAGGTCCCTCACAACATGCACACAAGAGCCACAACAAATACTGTACTGAACCTCTACTACCGTAAGGTCCCTCACAACATGCACACAAGAGCCACAACAATTACTGTACTGAACCTCTACTACCGTAAGGTCCCTCACAACATGCACACAAGAGCCACAACAAATACTGTACTGAACCTCTACTACCGTAAGGTCCCTCACAACATGCACACAAGAGCCACAACAAATACTGTACTGAACCTCTACTACCGTAAGGTCCCTCACAACATGCACACAAGGGCCACAACAAATACTGTACTGTACCTCTACTACCGTAAGGTCCCTCACAACATGCACACAAGAGCCACAACAAATACTGTACTGAACCTCTACTACCGTTAGGTCCCTCACAACATGCACACAAGAGCCATAACAAATACTGTACTGAACCTCTACTACCGTAAGGTCCCTCACAACATGCACACAAGAGCCACAACAAATACTGTACTGAACCTCTACTACCGTAAGGTCCCTCACAACATGCACACAAGAGCCACAACAAATACCGTACTGAACCTCTACTACCGTAAGGTCCCTCACAACATGCACACAAGAGTCACAACAAATACTGTACTGAACCTCTACTACCGTAAGGTCCCTCACAACATGCACACAAGGGCCATAACAAATACTGTACTGAACCTCTACTACCGTAAGGTCCCTCACAACATGCACACAAGAGCCACAACAAATACTGTACTGAACCTCTACTACCGTAAGGTCCCTCACAACATGCACACAAGAGCCACAACAAATACTGTACTGAACCTCTACTACCGTAAGGTCCCTCACAACATGCACACAAGAGCCACAACAAATACTGTACTGAACCTCTACTACCGTAAGGTCCCTCACAACATGCACACAAGAGCCACAACAAATACTGTACTGAACCTCTACTACCGTAAGGTCCCTCACAACATGCACACAAGAGTCACAACAGATACTGTACTGAACCTCTACTACCGTAAGGTCCCTCACAACATGCACACAAGAGCCACAACAAATACCGTACTGAACTTCTACTACCGTAAGGTCCCTCACAACATGCACACAAGAGTCACAACAAATACTGTACTGAACCTCTACTACCGTAAGGTCCCTCACAACATGCACACAAGAGCCACAACAAATACTGTACTGAACTTCTACTACCGTAAGGTCCCTCACAACATGCACACAAGAGCCACAACAATTACTGTTCTGAACCTCTACTACCGTAAGGTCCCTCACAACATGCACACAAGAGTCACAACAAATACTGTACTGAACCTCTACTACCGTAAGGTCCCTCACAACATGCACACAAGAGTCACAACAAATACTGTACTGAACCTCTACTACCGTAAGGTCCCTCACAACATGCACACAAGAGCCACAACAATTACTGTACTGAACCTCTACTACCGTAAGGTCCCTCACAGCATGCACACAAGAGTCACAACAAATACTGTACTGAACCTCTACTACCGTAAGGTCCCTCACAACATGCACACAAGAGCCACAACAATTACTGTACTGAACCTCTACTACCGTAAGGTCCCTCACAACATGCACACAAGAGCCACAACAAATACTGTACTGAACCTCTACTACCGTAAGGTCCCTCACAACATGCACACAAGAGCCATAACAAATACTGTACTGAACCTCTACTACCGTAAGGTCCCTCACAACATGCACACAAGAGCCACAACAAATACTGTACTGAACCTCTACTACCGTAAGGTCCCTCACAACATGCTCACAAGAGCCACAACAAATACCGTACTGAACCTCTACTACCGTAAGGTCCCTCACAACATGCACACAAGAGTCACAACAAATACTGTACTGAACCTCTACTACCGTAATGTCCCTCACAACATGCACACAAGAGCCACAACAAATACCGTACTGAACCTCTACTACCGTAAGGTCCCTCACAACATGCACACAAGAGCCATAACAAATACTGTACTGAACCTCTACTACCGTAATGTCCCTCACAACATGCACACAAGAGCCACAACAAATACTGTACTGAACCTCTACTACCGTAAGGTCCCTCACAACATGCACACAAGAGCCATAACAAATACTGTACTGAACCTCTACTACCGTAAGGTCCCTAACAACATGCACACAAGAGCCACAATAAATACTGTACTGAACCTCTACTACCGTAAGGTCCCTCACAACATGCACACAAGAGCCACAACAAATACTGTACTGAACCTCTACTACCGTAAGGTCCCTCACGACATGCACACAAGAGCCACAACAAATACTGTACTGAACCTCTACTACCGTAAGGTCCCTCACAACATGCACACAAGAGCCACAACAAATACTGTACTGAACCTCTACTACCGTAAGGTCCCTCACAACATGCACACAAGAGCCACAACAAATACTGTACTGAACCTCTACTACCGTAAGGTCCCTCACAACATGCACACAAGAGCCACAACAAATACTGTACTGAACCTCTACTACCGTAAGGTCCCTCACAACATGCACACAAGAGCCATAACAAATACTGTACTGAACCTCTACTACCGTAAGGTCCCTCACAACATGCACACAAGAGCCACAACAAATACTGTACTGAACCTCTACTACCGTAAGGTCCCTCACAACATGCACACAAGAGCCACAACAAATACCGTACTGAACCTCTACTACCGTAAGGTCCCTCACAACATGCACACAAGAGCCACAACAATTACTGTACTGAACCTCTACTACCGTAAGGTCCCTCACAACATGCACACAAGAGCCACAACAAATACTGTACTGAACCTCTACTACCGTAAGGTCCCTCACAACATGCACACAAGAGCCACAACAAATAATAAATACTGTACTGAACCTCTACTACCGTAAGATCCCTCACAACATGCACACAAGAGCCACAACAAATACTGTACTGAACCTCTACTACCGTAAGGTCCCTCACAACATGCACACAAGAGCCACAACAAATACTGTACTGAACCTCTACTACCGTAAGGTCCCTCACAACATGCACACAAGAGCCACAACAAATACTGTACTGAACCTCTACTACCGTAAGGTCCCTCACAACATGCACACAAGAGCCACAACAATTACTGTACTGAACCTCTACTACCGTAATGTCCCTCACAACATGCACACAAGACCAACAACAAATACTGTACTGAACCTCTACTACCGTAAGGTCCCTCACAACATGCACACAAGAGCCACAACAAATACTGTACTGAACCTCTACTACCGTAAGGTCCCTCACAACATGCACACAAGAGCCACAACAAATACTGTACTGAACCTCTACTACCGTAAGGTCCCTCACAACATGCACACAAGAGCCACAACAATTACTGTACTGAACCTCTACTACCGTAAGGTCCCTCACAACATGCACACAAGAGCCACAACAAATACTGTACTGAACCTCTACTACCGTAAGGTCCCTCACAACATGCACACAAGAGCCACAACAAATACTGTACTGAACCTCTACTACCGTAAGGTCCCTCACAACATGCACACAAGGGCCACAACAAATACTGTACTGTACCTCTACTACCGTAAGGTCCCTCACAACATGCACACAAGAGCCACAACAAATACTGTACTGAACCTCTACTACCGTTAGGTCCCTCACAACATGCACACAAGAGCCATAACAAATACTGTACTGAAACTCTACTACCGTAAGGTCCCTCACAACATGCACACAAGAGCCACAACAAATACTGTACTGAACCTCTACTACCGTAAGGTCCCTCACAACATGCACACAAGAGCCACAACAAATACCGTACTGAACCTCTACTACCGTAAGGTCCCTCACAACATGCACACAAGAGTCACAACAAATACTGTACTGAACCTCTACTACCGTAAGGTCCCTCACAACATGCACACAAGGGCCATAACAAATACTGTACTGAACGTCTACTACCGTAAGGTCCCTCACAACATGTACACAAAAGCCACAACAAATACTGTACTGAACCTCTACTACCGTAAGGTCCCTCACAACATGCACACAAGAGCCACAACAAATACTGTACTGAACCTCTACTACCGTAAGGTCCCTCACAACATGCACACAAGAGCCACAACAAATACTGTACTGAACCTCTACTACCGTAAGGTCCCTCACAACATGCACACAAGAGCCACAACAAATACAGTACTGAACCTCTACTACCGTAAGGTCCCTCACAACATGCACACAAGAGTCACAACAAATACTGTACTGAACCTCTACTACCGTAAGGTCCCTCACAACATGCACACAAGAGCCACAACAAATACCGTACTGAACCTCTACTACCGTAAGGTCCCTCACAACATGCACACAAGAGTCACAACAAATACTGTACTGAACCTCTACTACCGTAAGGTCCCTCACAACATGCACACAAGAGCCACAACAAATACTGTACTGAACTTCTACTACCGTAAGGTCCCTCACAACATGCACACAAGAGCCACAACAATTACTGTTCTGAACCTCTACTACCGTAAGGTCCCTCACAACATGCACACAAGAGTCACAACAAATACTGTACTGAACCTCTACTACCGTAAGGTCCCTCACAACATGCACAGAAGAGTCACAACAAATACTGTACTGAACCTCTACTACCGTAAGGTCCCTCACAACATGCACACAAGAGCCACAACAATTACTGTACTGAACCTCTACTACCGTAAGGTCCCTCACAACATGCACACAAGAGTCACAACAAATACTGTACTGAACCTCTACTACCGTAAGGTCCCTCACAACATGCACACAAGAGCCACAACAATTACTGTACTGAACCTCTACTACCGTAAGGTCCCTCACAACATGCACACAAGAGCCACAACAAATACTGTACTGAACCTCTACTACCGTAAGGTCCCTCACAACATGCACACAAGAGCCATAACAAATACTGTACTGAACCTCTACTACCGTAAGGTCCCTCACAACATGCACACAAGAGCCACAACAAATACTGTACTGAACCTCTACTACCGTAAGGTCCCTCACAACATGCTCACAAGAGCCACAACAAATACCGTACTGAACCTCTACTACCGTAAGGTCCCTCACAACATGCACACAAGAGTCACAACAAATACTGTACTGAACCTCTACTACCGTAATGTCCCTCACAACATGCACACAAGAGCCACAACAAATACCGTACTGAACCTCTACTACCGTAAGGTCCCTCACAACATGCACACAAGAGCCATAACAAATACTGTACTGAACCTCTACTACCGTAATGTCCCTCACAACATCCACACAAGAGCCACAACAAATACTGTACTGAACCTCTACTACCGTAAGGTCCCTCACAACATGCACACAAGAGCCATAACAAATAGTGTACTGAACCTCTACTACCGTAAGGTCCCTCACAACATGCACACAAGAGCCACAATAAATATTGTACTGAACCTCTATTACCGTAAGGTCCCTCACAACATGCACACAAGAGCCACAACAAATACTGTACTGAACCTCTACTACCGTAAGGTCCCTCACAACATGCACACAAGAGCCACAACAAATACTGTACTGAACCTCTACTACCGTAAGGTCCCTCACAACATGCACACAAGAGCCACAACAAATACTGTACTGAACCTCTACTACCGTAAGGTCCCTCACAACATGCACACAAGAGCCACAACAAATACTGTACTGAACCTCTACTACCGTAAGGTCCCTCACAACATGCACACAAGGGCCACAACAATTACTGTACTGAACCTCTACTACCGTAAGTTCCCTCACAACATGCACACAAGAGCCATAACAAATACTGTACTGAACCTCTACTACCGTAAGGTCCCTCACAACATGCACACAAGAGCCATAACAAATACTGTACTGAACCTCTACTACCGTAAGGTCCCTCACAACATGCACACAAGAGCCACAACAAATACTGTACTGAACCTCTACTACCGTAAGGTCCCTCACAACATGCACACACGAGCCACAACAAATACTGTACTGAACCTCTACTACCGTAAGGTCCCTCACAACATGCACACAAGAGCCACAACAAATACTGTACTGAACCTCTACTACCGTAAGGTCCCTCACAACATGCACACAAGAGCCATAACAAATACTGTACTGAACCTCTACTACCGTAAGGTCCCTCACAACATGCACACAAGAGCCACAACAAATACTGTACTGAACTTCTACTACCGTAAGGTCCCTCACAACATGCACACAAGAGCCATAACAAATACCGTACTGAACCTCTACTACCGTAAGGTCCCTCACAACATGCACACAAGAGCCACAACAATTACTGTACTGAACCTCTACTACCGTAAGTTCCCTCACAACATGCACACAAGAGCCATAACAAATACTGTACTGAACCTCTACTACCGTATGGTCCCTCACAACATGCACACAAGAGCCATAACAAATACTGTACTGAACCTCTACTACCGTAATGTCCCTCACAACATGCACACAAGAGCCACAACTAATACTGTACGGAACCTCTACTACCGTAAGGTCCCTCACAACATGCACACAAGAGCCATAACAATTACTGTACTGAACCTCTACAACCGTAAGGTCCCTCACAACATGCACACAAGAGCCACAACAAATACTGTACTGAACCTCTACTACCGTAAGGTCCCTCACAACATGCACACAAGAGCCACAACAAATACCGTACTGAACCTCTACTACCGTAATGTCCCTCACAACATGCACACAAGAGCCACAACAAATACTGTACGGAACCTCTACTACCGTAAGGTCCCTCACAACATGCACACAAGAGCCATAACAAATACTGTACTGAACCTCTACTACCGTAAGGTCCCTCACAACATGCACACAAGAGCCACAACAAATACTGTACTGAACCTCTACTACCGTAAGGTCCCTCACAACATGCACACAGGAGCCACAACAATTACTGTACTGAACCTCTACTACCGTAAGGTCCCTCACAACATGCACACAAGAGCCACAACAAATACTGTACTGAACCTCTACTACCGTAAAGTCCCTCACAACATGCACACAAGAGCCATAACAAATACTGTACTGAACCTCTACTACCGTAAGGTCCCTCACAACATGCACACAAGAGCCACAACAAATACTGTACTGAACCTCTACTACCGTAAGGTCCCTCACAACATGCACACAAGAGCCATAACAAATACTGTACTGAACCTCTACTACCGTAAGGTCCCTCACAACATGCACACAAGAGCCATAACAAATACTGTACTGAACCTCTACTACCGTAAGGTCCCTCACAACATGCACACAAGAGCCACAACAAATACTGTACTGAACCTCTACTACCGTAAGGTCCCTCACAACATGCATACAAGAGCCACAACAAATACTGTACTGAACCTCTACTACCGTAAGGTCCCTCACAACATGCACACAAGAGCCAAAACAATTACTGTACTGAACCTCTACTACCGTAAGGTCCCTCACAACATGCACACAAGAGCCATAACAAATACTGTACTGAACCTCTACTACCGTAAGGTCCCTCACAACATGCACACAAGAGCCATAACAAATACTGTACTGAACCTCTACTACCGTAAGGTCCCTCACAACATGCACACAAGAGCCACAACAAATACTGTACTGAACCTCTACTACCGTAAGGTCCCTCACAACATGCACACAAGAGCCACAACAAATACTGTACTGAACCTCTACTACCGTAAGGTCCCTCACAACATGCACACAAGAGCCACAACAAATACTGTACTGAACCTCTACTACCGTAATGTCCCTCACAACATGCACACAAGAGCCATAACAAATACCGTACTGAACCTCTACTACCGTAAGGTCCCTCACAACATGCACACAAGAGCCACAACAAATAATAAATACTGTACTGAACCTCTACTACCGTAAGGTCCCTCACAACATGCACACAAGAGCCATAACAAATACTGTACTGAACCTCTACTACCGTAATGTCCCTCACAACATGCACACAAGAGCCACAACAAATACTGTACTGAACCTCTACTACCGTAAGGTCCCTCACAACATGCACACAAGAGCCATAACAAATACTGTACTGAACCTCTACTACCGTAAGGTCCCTCACAACATGCACACAAGAGCCACAACAATTACTGTACTGAACCTCTACTACCGTAAGGTCCCTCACAACATGCACACAAGAGCCAGAACAAATACTGTACTGAACCTATACTACCGTAAGGTCCCTCACAACATGCACACAAGAGCCACAACAATTACTGTACTGAACCTCTACTACCGTAAGGTCCCTCACAACATGCACACAAGAGCCACAACAATTACTGTACTGAACCTCTACTACCGTAAGGTCCCTCACAACATGCACACAAGAGCCATAACAAATACTGTACTGAACCTCTACTACCGTAAGGTCCCTCAGAACATGCACACAAGAGTCACAACAAATAATAAATACTGTACTGAACCTCTACTACCGTAAGGTCCCTCACAACATGCACACAACAGCCATAACAAATACTGTACTGAACCTCTACTACCGTAAGGTCCCTCACAACATGCACACAAGAGCCACAACAAATACCGTACTGAACCTCTACTACCGTAAGGTCCCTCACAACATGCACACAAGAGCCATAACAAATACTGTACTGAACCTCTACTACCGTAAGGTCCCTCACAACATGCACACAAGAGCCACAACATATACTGTACTGAACCTCTACTACCGTAAGGTCCCTCACAACATGCACACAAGAGCCACAACAAATACTGTACTGAACCTCTACTACCGTAAGGTCCCTCACAACATGCACAAAAGAGCCACAACAATTACTGTACTGAACCTCTACTACCGTAAGGTCCCTCACAACATGCACACAAGAGCCACAACAAATACTGTACTGAACCTCTACTACCGTAAGGTCCCTCACAACATGCACACAAGAGCCACAACAATTACTGTACTGAACCTCTACTACCGTAAGGTCCCTCACAACATGCACACAAGAGCCACAACAATTACTGTACTGAACCTCTACTACCGTAAGGTCCCTCACAACATGCACACAAGAGCCATAACAAATACTGTACTGAACCTCTACTACCGTAAGGTCCCTCACAACATGCACACAAGAGTCACAACAAATAATAAATACTGTACTGAACCTCTACTACCGTAAGGTCCCTCACAACATGCACACAAGAGCCATAACAAATACTGTACTGAACCTCTACTACCGTAAGGTCCCTCACAACATGCACACAAGAGCCACAACAAATACCGTACTGAACCTCTACTACCGTAAGGTCCCTCACAACATGCACACAAGAGCCATAACAAATACTGTACTGAACCTCTACTACCGTAAGGTCCCTCACAACATGCACACAAGAGCCACAACATATACTGTACTGAACCTCTACTACCGTAAGGTCCCTCACAACATGCACACAAGAGCCACAACAAATACTGTACTGAACCTCTACTACCGTAAGGTCCCTCACAACATGCACAAAAGAGCCACAACAATTACTGTACTGAACCTCTACTACCGTAAGGTCCCTCACAACATGCACACAAGAGCCACAACAAATACTGTACTGAACCTCTACTACCGTAAGGTCCCTCACAACATGCACACAAGAGCCACAACAAATACTGTACTGAACCTCTACTACCGTAAGGTCCCTCACAACATGCACACAAGAGCCACAACAAATACCGTACTGAACCTCTACTACCGTAAGATCCCTCACAACATGCACACAAGAGCCACAACAAATACTGTACTGAACCTCTACTACCGTAAGGTCCCTCACAACATGCACACAAGAGCCACAACAAATACTGTACTGAACCTCTACTACCGTAAGGTCCCTCACAACATGCACACACGAGCCACAACAAATACTGTACTGAACCTCTACTACCGTAAGGTCCCTCACAACATGCACACAAGAGCCACAACAAATACTGTACTGAACCTCTACTACCGTAAGGTCCCTCACAACATGCACACAAGAGCCACAACAAATACTGTACTGAACCTCTACTACCGTAAGGTCCCTCACAACATGCACACAAGAGCCACAACAAATACTGTACTGAACCTCTACTACCGTAAGGTCCCTCACAACATGCACACAAGAGCCACAACAAATACTGTACTGAACCTCTACTACCGTAAGGTCCCTCACAACATGCACACAAGAGTCACAACAGATACTGTACTGAACCTCTACTACCGTAAGGTCCCTCACAACATGCACACAAGAGCCACAACAAATACCGTACTGAACTTCTACTACCGTAAGGTCCCTCACAACATGCACACAAGAGTCACAACAAATACTGTACTGAACCTCTACTACCGTAAGGTCCCTCACAACATGCACACAAGAGCCACAACAAATACTGTACTGAACTTCTACTACCGTAAGGTCCCTCACAACATGCACACAAGAGCCACAACAATTACTGTTCTGAACCTCTACTACCGTAAGGTCCCTCACAACATGCACACAAGAGTCACAACAAATACTGTACTGAACCTCTACTACCGTAAGGTCCCTCACAACATGCACACAAGAGTCACAACAAATACTGTACTGAACCTCTACTACCGTAAGGTCCCTCACAACATGCACACAAGAGCCACAACAATTACTGTACTGAACCTCTACTACCGTAAGGTCCCTCACAGCATGCACACAAGAGTCACAACAAATACTGTACTGAACCTCTACTACCGTAAGGTCCCTCACAACATGCACACAAGAGCCACAACAATTACTGTACTGAACCTCTACTACCGTAAGGTCCCTCACAACATGCACACAAGAGCCACAACAAATACTGTACTGAACCTCTACTACCGTAAGGTCCCTCACAACATGCACACAAGAGCCATAACAAATACTGTACTGAACCTCTACTACCGTAAGGTCCCTCACAACATGCACACAAGAGCCACAACAAATACTGTACTGAACCTCTACTACCGTAAGGTCCCTCACAACATGCTCACAAGAGCCACAACAAATACCGTACTGAACCTCTACTACCGTAAGGTCCCTCACAACATGCACACAAGAGTCACAACAAATACTGTACTGAACCTCTACTACCGTAATGTCCCTCACAACATGCACACAAGAGCCACAACAAATACCGTACTGAACCTCTACTACCGTAAGGTCCCTCACAACATGCACACAAGAGCCATAACAAATACTGTACTGAACCTCTACTACCGTAATGTCCCTCACAACATGCACACAAGAGCCACAACAAATACTGTACTGAACCTCTACTACCGTAAGGTCCCTCACAACATGCACACAAGAGCCATAACAAATACTGTACTGAACCTCTACTACCGTAAGGTCCCTAACAACATGCACACAAGAGCCACAATAAATACTGTACTGAACCTCTACTACCGTAAGGTCCCTCACAACATGCACACAAGAGCCACAACAAATACTGTACTGAACCTCTACTACCGTAAGGTCCCTCACAACATGCACACAAGAGCCACAACAAATACTGTACTGAACCTCTACTACCGTAAGGTCCCTCACAACATGCACACAAGAGCCACAACAAATACTGTACTGAACCTCTACTACCGTAAGGTCCCTCACAACATGCACACAAGAGCCACAACAAATACTGTACTGAACCTCTACTACCGTAAGGTCCCTCACAACATGCACACAAGAGCCACAACAAATACTGTACTGAACCTCTACTACCGTAAGGTCCCTCACAACATGCACACAAGAGCCATAACAAATACTGTACTGAACCTCTACTACCGTAAGGTCCCTCACAACATGCACACAAGAGCCACAACAAATACTGTACTGAACCTCTACTACCGTAAGGTCCCTCACAACATGCACACAAGAGCCACAACAAATACCGTACTGAACCTCTACTACCGTAAGGTCCCTCACAACATGCACACAAGAGCCACAACAATTACTGTACTGAACCTCTACTACCGTAAGGTCCCTCACAACATGCACACAAGAGCCACAACAAATACTGTACTGAACCTCTACTACCGTAAGGTCCCTCACAACATGCACACAAGAGCCACAACAAATAATAAATACTGTACTGAACCTCTACTACCGTAAGATCCCTCACAACATGCACACAAGAGCCACAACAAATACTGTACTGAACCTCTACTACCGTAAGGTCCCTCACAACATGCACACAAGAGCCACAACAAATACTGTACTGAACCTCTACTACCGTAAGGTCCCTCACAACATGCACACAAGAGCCACAACAAATACTGTACTGAACCTCTACTACCGTAAGGTCCCTCACAACATGCACACAAGAGCCACAACAATTACTGTACTGAACCTCTACTACCGTAATGTCCCTCACAACATGCACACAAGAGCAACAACAAATACTGTACTGAACCTCTACTACCGTAAGGTCCCTCACAACATGCACACAAGAGCCACAACAAATACTGTACTGAACCTCTACTACCGTAAGGTCCCTCACAACATGCACACAAGAGCCACAACAAATACTGTACTGAACCTCTACTACCGTAAGGTCCCTCACAACATGCACACAAGAGCCACAACAATTACTGTACTGAACCTCTACTACCGTAAGGTCCCTCACAACATGCACACAAGAGCCACAACAAATACTGTACTGAACCTCTACTACCGTAAGGTCCCTCACAACATGCACACAAGAGCCACAACAAATACTGTACTGAACCTCTACTACCGTAAGGTCCCTCACAACATGCACACAAGGGCCACAACAAATACTGTACTGTACCTCTACTACCGTAAGGTCCCTCACAACATGCACACAAGAGCCACAACAAATACTGTACTGAACCTCTACTACCGTTAGGTCCCTCACAACATGCACACAAGAGCCATAACAAATACTGTACTGAAACTCTACTACCGTAAGGTCCCTCACAACATGCACACAAGAGCCACAACAAATACTGTACTGAACCTCTACTACCGTAAGGTCCCTCACAACATGCACACAAGAGCCACAACAAATACCGTACTGAACCTCTACTACCGTAAGGTCCCTCACAACATGCACACAAGAGTCACAACAAATACTGTACTGAACCTCTACTACCGTAAGGTCCCTCACAACATGCACACAAGGGCCATAACAAATACTGTACTGAACGTCTACTACCGTAAGGTCCCTCACAACATGTACACAAAAGCCACAACAAATACTGTACTGAACCTCTACTACCGTAAGGTCCCTCACAACATGCACACAAGAGCCACAACAAATACTGTACTGAACCTCTACTACCGTAAGGTCCCTCACAACATGCACACAAGAGCCACAACAAATACTGTACTGAACCTCTACTACCGTAAGGTCCCTCACAACATGCACACAAGAGCCACAACAAATACAGTACTGAACCTCTACTACCGTAAGGTCCCTCACAACATGCACACAAGAGTCACAACAAATACTGTACTGAACCTCTACTACCGTAAGGTCCCTCACAACATGCACACAAGAGCCACAACAAATACCGTACTGAACCTCTACTACCGTAAGGTCCCTCACAACATGCACACAAGAGTCACAACAAATACTGTACTGAACCTCTACTACCGTAAGGTCCCTCACAACATGCACACAAGAGCCACAACAAATACTGTACTGAACTTCTACTACCGTAAGGTCCCTCACAACATGCACACAAGAGCCACAACAATTACTGTTCTGAACCTCTACTACCGTAAGGTCCCTCACAACATGCACACAAGAGTCACAACAAATACTGTACTGAACCTCTACTACCGTAAGGTCCCTCACAACATGCACACAAGAGTCACAACAAATACTGTACTGAACCTCTACTACCGTAAGGTCCCTCACAACATGCACACAAGAGCCACAACAATTACTGTACTGAACCTCTACTACCGTAAGGTCCCTCACAACATGCACACAAGAGTCACAACAAATACTGTACTGAACCTCTACTACCGTAAGGTCCCTCACAACATGCACACAAGAGCCACAACAATTACTGTACTGAACCTCTACTACCGTAAGGTCCCTCACAACATGCACACAAGAGCCACAACAAATACTGTACTGAACCTCTACTACCGTAAGGTCCCTCACAACATGCACACAAGAGCCATAACAAATACTGTACTGAACCTCTACTACCGTAAGGTCCCTCACAACATGCACACAAGAGCCACAACAAATACTGTACTGAACCTCTACTACCGTAAGGTCCCTCACAGCATGCTCACAAGAGCCACAACAAATACCGTACTGAACCTCTACTACCGTAAGGTCCCTCACAACATGCACACAAGAGTCACAACAAATACTGTACTGAACCTCTACTACCGTAATGTCCCTCACAACATGCACACAAGAGCCACAACAAATACCGTACTGAACCTCTACTACCGTAAGGTCCCTCACAACATGCACACAAGAGCCATAACAAATACTGTACTGAACCTCTACTACCGTAATGTCCCTCACAACATCCACACAAGAGCCACAACAAATACTGTACTGAACCTCTACTACCGTAAGGTCCCTCACAACATGCACACAAGAGCCATAACAAATAGTGTACTGAACCTCTACTACCGTAAGGTCCCTCACAACATGCACACAAGAGCCACAATAAATATTGTACTGAACCTCTATTACCGTAAGGTCCCTCACAACATGCACACAAGAGCCACAACAAATACTGTACTGAACCTCTACTACCGTAAGGTCCCTCACAACATGAACACAAGAGCCACAACAAATACTGTACTGAACCTCTACTACCGTAAGGTCCCTCACAACATGCACACAAGAGCCACAACAAATACTGTACTGAACCTCTACTACCGTAAGGTCCCTCACAACATGCACACAAGAGCCACAACAAATACTGTACTGAACCTCTACTACCGTAAGGTCCCTCACAACATGCACACAAGGGCCACAACAATTACTGTACTGAACCTCTACTACCGTAAGTTCCCTCACAACATGCACACAAGAGCCATAACAAATACTGTACTGAACCTCTACTACCGTAAGGTCCCTCACAACATGCACACAAGAGCCATAACAAATACTGTACTGAACCTCTACTACCGTAAGGTCCCTCACAACATGCACACAAGAGCCACAACAAATACTGTACTGAACCTCTACTACCGTAAGGTCCCTCACAACATGCACACACGAGCCACAACAAATACTGTACTGAACCTCTACTACCGTAAGGTCCCTCACAACATGCACACAAGAGCCACAACAAATACTGTACTGAACCTCTACTACCGTAAGGTCCCTCACAACATGCACACAAGAGCCATAACAAATACTGTACTGAACCTCTACTACCGTAAGGCCCCTCACAACATGCACACAAGAGCCACAACAAATACTGTACTGAACTTCTACTACCGTAAGGTCCCTCACAACATGCACACAAGAGCCATAACAAATACCGTACTGAACCTCTACTACCGTAAGGTCCCTCACAACATGCACACAAGAGCCACAACAATTACTGTACTGAACCTCTACTACCGTAAGTTCCCTCACAACATGCACACAAGAGCCATAACAAATACTGTACTGAACCTCTACTACCGTATGGTCCCTCACAACATGCACACAAGAGCCATAACAAATACTGTACTGAACCTCTACTACCGTAATGTCCCTCACAACATGCACACAAGAGCCACAACTAATACTGTACGGAACCTCTACTACCGTAAGGTCCCTCACAACATGCACACAAGAGCCATAACAATTACTGTACTGAACCTCTACAACCGTAAGGTCCCTCACAACATGCACACAAGAGCCACAACAAATACTGTACTGAACCTCTACTACCGTAAGGTCCCTCACAACATGCACACAAGAGCCACAACAAATACCGTACTGAACCTCTACTACCGTAATGTCCCTCACAACATGCACACAAGAGCCACAACAAATACTGTACGGAACCTCTACTACCGTAAGGTCCCTCACAACATGCACACAAGAGCCATAACAAATACTGTACTGAACCTCTACTACCGTAAGGTCCCTCACAACATGCACACAAGAGCCACAACAAATACTGTACTGAACCTCTACTACCGTAAGGTCCCTCACAACATGCACACAGGAGCCACAACAATTACTGTACTGAACCTCTACTACCGTAAGGTCCCTCACAACATGCACACAAGAGCCACAACAAATACTGTACTGAACCTCTACTACCGTAAAGTCCCTCACAACATGCACACAAGAGCCATAACAAATACTGTACTGAACCTCTACTACCGTAAGGTCCCTCACAACATGCACACAAGAGCCACAACAAATACTGTACTGAACCTCTACTACCGTAAGGTCCCTCACAACATGCACACAAGAGCCATAACAAATACTGTACTGAACCTCTACTACCGTAAGGTCCCTCACAACATGCACACAAGAGCCATAACAAATACTGTACTGAACCTCTACTACCGTAAGGTCCCTCACAACATGCACACAAGAGCCACAACAAATACTGTACTGAACCTCTACTACCGTAAGGTCCCTCACAACATGCATACAAGAGCCACAACAAATACTGTACTGAACCTCTACTACCGTAAGGTCCCTCACAACATGCACACAAGAGCCAAAACAATTACTGTACTGAACCTCTACTACCGTAAGGTCCCTCACAACATGCACACAAGAGCCATAACAAATACTGTACTGAACCTCTACTACCGTAAGGTCCCTCACAACATGCACACAAGAGCCATAACAAATACTGTACTGAACCTCTACTACCGTAAGGTCCCTCACAACATGCACACAAGAGCCACAACAAATACTGTACTGAACCTCTACTACCGTAAGGTCCCTCACAACATGCACACAAGAGCCACAACAAATACTGTACTGAACCTCTACTACCGTAAGGTCCCTCACAACATGCACACAAGAGCCACAACAAATACTGTACTGAACCTCTACTACCGTAATGTCCCTCACAACATGCACACAAGAGCCATAACAAATACCGTACTGAACCTCTACTACCGTAAGGTCCCTCACAACATGCACACAAGAGCCACAACAAATAATAAATACTGTACTGAACCTCTACTACCGTAAGGTCCCTCACAACATGCACACAAGAGCCATAACAAATACTGTACTGAACCTCTACTACCGTAATGTCCCTCACAACATGCACACAAGAGCCACAACAAATACTGTACTGAACCTCTACTACCGTAAGGTCCCCCACAACATGCACACAAGAGCCATAACAAATACTGTACTGAACCTCTACTACCGTAAGGTCCCTCACAACATGCACACAAGAGCCACAACAATTACTGTACTGAACCTCTACTACCGTAAGGTCCCTCACAACATGCACACAAGAGCCAGAACAAATACTGTACTGAACCTATACTACCGTAAGGTCCCTCACAACATGCACACAAGAGCCACAACAATTACTGTACTGAACCTCTACTACCGTAAGGTCCCTCACAACATGCACACAAGAGCCACAACAATTACTGTACTGAACCTCTACTACCGTAAGGTCCCTCACAACATGCACACAAGAGCCATAACAAATACTGTACTGAACCTCTACTACCGTAAGGTCCCTCACAACATGCACACAAGAGTCACAACAAATAATAAATACTGTACTGAACCTCTACTACCGTAAGGTCCCTCACAACATGCACACAAGAGCCATAACAAATACTGTACTGAACCTCTACTACCGTAAGGTCCCTCACAACATGCACACAAGAGCCACAACAAATACCGTACTGAACCTCTACTACCGTAAGGTCCCTCACAACATGCACACAAGAGCCATAACAAATACTGTACTGAACCTCTACTACCGTAAGGTCCCTCACAACATGCACACAAGAGCCACAACATATACTGTACTGAACCTCTACTACCGTAAGGTCCCTCACAACATGCACACAAGAGCCACAACAAATACTGTACTGAACCTCTACTACCGTAAGGTCCCTCACAACATGCACAAAAGAGCCACAACAATTACTGTACTGAACCTCTACTACCGTAAGGTCCCTCACAACATGCACACAAGAGCCACAAAAAATACTGTACTGAACCTCTACTACCGTAAGGTCCCTCACAACATGCACACAAGAGCCACAACAAATACTGTACTGAACCTCTACTACCGTAAGGTCCCTCACAACATGCACACAAGAGCCACAACAAATACCGTACTGAACCTCTACTACCGTAAGATCCCTCACAACATGCACACAAGAGCCACAACAAATACTGTACTGAACCTCTACTACCGTAAGGTCCCTCACAACATGCACACAAGAGCCACAACAAATACTGTACTGAACCTCTACTACCGTAAGGTCCCTCACAACATGCACACACGAGCCACAACAAATACTGTACTGAACCTCTACTACCGTAAGGTCCCTCACAACATGCACACAAGAGCCACAACAAATACTGTACTGAACCTCTACTACCGTAAGGTCCCTCACAACATGCACACAAGAGCCACAACAAATACTGTACTGAACCTCTACTACCGTAAGGTCCCTCACAACATGCACACAAGAGCCACAACAAATACTGTACTGAACCTCTACTACCGAAAGGTCCCTCACAACATGCACACAAGAGCCACAACAAATACTGTACTGAACCTCTACTACCGTAAGGTCCCTCACAACATGCACACAAGAGCCACAACAAATACTGTACTGAACCTCTACTACCGTAAGGTCCCTCACAACATGCACACAAGAGCCACAACAAATACTGTACTGAACCTCTACTACCGTAAGGTCCCTCACAACATGGACACAAGAGCCACAACAAATACTGTACAGTACCTCTACTACCGTAAGGTCCCTCACAACATGCACACAAGAGCCACAACAAATACTGTACTGAACCTCTACTACCGTAAGGTCCCTCACAACAAGCACACAAGAGCCATAACAAATACTGTACTGAACCTCTACTACCGTAAGGTCCCTCACAACATGCACACAAGAGCCACAACAAATACTGTACTGAACCTCTACTACCGTAAGGTCCCTCACAACATGCACACAAGAGCCACAACAAATACCGTACTGAACCTCTACTACCGTAAGGTCCCTCACAACATGCACACAAGAGCCACAACAATTACTGTACTGAACCTCTACTACCGTAAGGTCCCTCACAACATGCACACAAGAGCCACAACAAATACTGTACTGAACCTCTACTACCGTAAGGTCCCTCACAACATGCACACAAGAGCCACAACAAATAATAAATACTGTACTGAACCTCTACTACCGTAAGATCCCTCACAACATGCACACAAGAGCCACAACAAATACTGTACTGAACCTCTACTACCGTAAGGTCCCTCACAACATGCACACAAGAGCCACAACAAATACTGTACTGAACCTCTACTACCGTAAGGTCCCTCACAACATGCACACAAGAGCCACAACAAATACTGTACTGAACCTCTACTACCGTAAGGTCCCTCACAACATGCACACAAGAGCCACAACAAATACTGTACTGAACCTCTACTACCGTAATGTCCCTCACAACATGCACACAAGAGCCACAACAAATACTGTACTGAACCTCTACTACCGTAAGGTCCCTCACAACATGCACACAAGAGCCACAACAAATACTGTACTGAACCTCTACTACCGTAAGGTCCATCACAACATGCACACAAGAGCCACAACAAATACTGTACTGAACCTCTACTACCGTAAGGTCCCTCACAACATGCACACAAGAGCCACAACAAATACTGTACTGAACCTCTACTACCGTAAGGTCCCTCACAACATGCACACAAGGGCCACAACAAATACTGTACTGTACCTCTACTACCGTAAGGTCCCTCACAACATGCACACAAGAGCCACAACAAATACTGTACTGAACCTCTACTACCGTAAGGTCCCTCACAACATGCACACAAGAGCCATAACAAATACTGTACTGAACCTCTACTACCGTAAGGTCCCTCACAACATGCACACAAGAGCCACAACAAATACTGTACTGAACCTCTACTACCGTAAGGTCCCTCGCAACATGCACACAAGAGCCACAACAAATACCGTACTGAACCTCTACTACCGTAAGGTCCCTCACAACATGCACACAAGAGTCACAACAAATACTGTACTGAACCTCTACTACCGTAAGGTCCCTCACAACATGCACACAAGGGCCATAACAAATACTGTACTGAACCTCTACTACCGTAAGGTCCCTCACAACATGCACACAAGAGCCACAACAAATACTGTACTGAACCTCTACTACCGTAAAGTCCCTCACAACATGCACACAAGAGCCACAACAAATACTGTACTGAACCTCTACTACCGTAAGGTCCCTCACAACATGCACACAAGAGCCACAACAAATACTGTACTGAACCTCTACTACCGTAAGGTCCCTCACAACATGCACACAAGAGCCACAACAAATACTGTACTGAACCTCTACTACCGTAAGGTCCCTCACAACATGCACACAAGAGTCACAACAAATACTGTACTGAACCTCTACTACCGTAAGGTCCCTCACAACATGCACACAAGAGCCACAACAAATACCGTACTGAACCTCTACTACCGTAAGGTCCCTCACAACATGCACACAAGAGTCACAACAAATACTGTACTGAACCTCTACTACCGTAAGGTCCCTCACAACATGCACACAAGAGTCACAACAAAAACTGTACTGAACCTCTACTACCGTAAGGTCCCTCACAACATGCACACCAGAGCCACAACAATTACTGTACTGAACCTCTAATACCGTAAGGTCCCTCACAACATGCACACAAGAGTCACAACAAATACTGTACTGAACCTCTACTACCGTAAGGTCCCTCACAACATGCACACAAGAGCCACAACAATTACTGTACTGAACCTCTACTACCGTAAGGTCCCTCACAACATGCACACAAGAGCCACAACAAATACTGTACTGAACCTCTACTACCGTAAGGTCCCTCACAACATGCACACAAGAGCCATAACAAATACTGTACTGAACCTCTACTACCGCAAGGTCCCTCACAACATGCACACAAGAGCCACAACAAATACTGTACTGAACCTCTACTACCGTAAGGTCCCTCACAACATGCTCACAAGAGCCACAACAAATACCGTACTGAACCTCTACTACCGTAAGGTCCCTCACAACATGCACACAAGAGCCACAACAAATACTGTACTGAACCTCTACTACCGTAATGTCCCTCACAACATGCACACAAGAGCCACAACAAATACCGTACTGAACCTCTACTACCGTAAGGTCCCTCACAACATGCACACAAGAGCCATAACAAATACTGTACTGAACCTCTACTACCGTAATGTCCCTCACAACATGCACACAAGAGCCACAACAAATACTGTACTGAACCTCTACTACCGTAAGGTCCCTCACAACATGCACACAAGAGCCATAACAAATACTGTACTGAACCTCTACTACCGTAAGGTCCCTCACAACATGCACACAAGAGCCACAACAAATACTGTACTGAACCTCTACTACCGTAAGGTCCCTCACAACATGCACACAAGAGCCACAACAAATACTGTACTGAACCTCTACTACCGTAAGGTCCCTCACAACATGCACACAAGAGCCACAACAAATACTGTACTGAACCTCTACTACCGTAAGGTCCCTCACAACATGCACACAAGAGCCACAACAAATACTGTACTGAACCTCTACTACCGTAAGGTCCCTCACAACATGCACACAAGAGCCACAACAAATACTGTACTGAACCTCTACTACCGTAAGGTCCCTCACAACACGCACACAAGAGCCACAACAAATACTGTACTGAACCTCTACTACCGTAAGGTCCCTCACAACATGCACACAAGAGCCACAACAAATACTGTACTGAACCTCTACTACCGTAAGGTCCCTCACAACATGCACACACGAGCCACAACAAATACTGTACTGAACCTCTACTACCGTAAGGTCCCTCACAACATGCACACATGAGCCACAACAAATACTGTACTGAACCTCTACTACCGTAAGGTCCCTCACAACATGGACACAAGAGCCATAACAAATACTGTACTGAACCTCTACTACCGTAACGTCCCTCACAACATGCACACAAGAGCCACAACAAATACTGTACTGAACCTCTACTACCGTAAGGTCCCTCACAACATGCACACAAGAGCCATAACAAATACCGTACTGAACCTCTACTACCGTAAGGTCCCTCACAACATGCACACAAGAGCCACAACAATTACTGTACTGAACCTCTACTACCGTAAGTTCCCTCACAACATGCTCACAAGAGCCATAACAAATACTGTACTGAACCTCTACTACCGTAAGGTCCCTCACAACATGCACACAAGAGCCATAACAAATACCGTACTGAACCTCTACTACCGTAAGGTCCCTCACAACATGCACACAAGAGCCACAACAAATAATAAATACTGTACTGAACCTCTACTACCGTAAGGTCCCTCACAACATGCACACAAGAGCCATAACAAATACTGTACTGAACCTCTACTACCGTAATGTCCCTCACAACATGCACACAAGAGCCACAACAAATACTGTACTGAACCTCTACTACCGTAAGGTCCCTCACAACATGCACACAAGAGCCATAACAAATACTGTACTGAACCTCTACTACCGTAAGGTCCCTCACAACATGCACACAAGAGCCACAACAATTACTGTACTGAACCTCTACTACCGTAAGGTCCCTCACAACATGCACACAAGAGCCAGAACAAATACTGTACTGAACCTATACTACCGTAAGGTCCCTCACAACATGCACACAAGAGCCACAACAATTACTGTACTGAACCTCTACTACCAAAAGGTCCCTCACAACATGCACACAAGAGCCACAACAATTACTGTACTGAACCTCTACTACCGTAAGGTCCCTCACAACATGCACACAAGAGCCATAACAAATACTGTACTGAACCTCTACTACCGTAAGGTCCCTCACAACATGCACACAAGAGTCACAACAAATACTGTACTGAACCTCTACTACCGTAAGGTCCCTCACAACATGCACACAAGAGCCATAACAAATACTGTACTGAACCTCTACTACCGTAAGGTCCCTCACAACATGCACACAAGTGCCACAACAAATACCGTACTGAACCTCTACTACCGTAAGGTCCCTCACAACATGCACACAAGAGCCATAACAAATACTGTACTGAACCTCTACTACCGTAAGGTCCCTCACAACATGCACACAAGAGCCACAACATATACTGTACTGAACCTCTACTACCGTAAGGTCCCTCACAACATGCACACAAGAGCCACAACAAATACTGTACTGAACCTCTACTACCGTAAGGTCCCTCACAACATGCACACAAGAGCCACAACAATTACTGTACTGAACCTCTACTACCGTAAGGTCCCTCACAACATGCACACAAGAGCCACAACAAATACTGTACTGAACCTCTACTACCGTAAGGTCCCTCACAACATGCACACAAGAGCCACAACAAATACTGTACTGAACCTCTACTACCGTAAGGTCCCTCACAACATGCACACAAGAGCCACAACAAATACCGTACTGAACCTCTACTACCGTAAGATCCCTCACAACATGCACACAAGAGCCAAAACAAATACTGTACTGAACCTCTACTACCGTAAGGTCCCTCACAACATGCACACAAGAGCCACAACAAATACTGTACTGAACCTCTACTACCGTAAGGTCCCTCACAACATGCACACAAGAGCCACAACAAATACTGTACTGAACCTCTACTACCGTAAGGTCCCTCACAACATGCACACAAGTGCCACAACAAATACTGTACTGAACCTCTACTACCGTAAGGTCCCTCACAACATGCACACAAGAGCCACAACAAATACTGTACTGAACCTCTACTACCGAAAGGTCCCTCACAACATGCACACAAGAGCCACAACAAATACTGTACTGAACCTCTACTACCGTAAGGTCCCTCACAACATGCACACAAGAGCCACAACAAATACTGTACTGAACCTCTACTACCGTAAGGTCCCTCACAACATGCACACAAGAGCCACAACAAATACTGTACTGAACCTCTACTACCGTAAGGTCCCTCACAACATGGACACAAGAGCCACAACAAATACTGTACAGTACCTCTACTACCGTAAGGTCCCTCACAACATGCACACAAGAGCCACAACAAATACTGTACTGAACCTCTACTACCGTAAGGTCCCTCACAACATGCACACAAGAGCCATAACAAATACTGTACTGAACCTCTACTACCGTAAGGTCCCTCACAACATGCACACAAGAGCCACAACAAATACTGTACTGAACCTCTACTACCGTAAGGTCCCTCACAACATGCACACAAGAGCCACAACAAATACCGTACTGAACCTCTACTACCGTAAGGTCCCTCACAACATGCACACAAGAGCCACAACAATTACTGTACTGAACCTCTACTACCGTAAGGTCCCTCACAACATGCACACAAGAGCCACAACAAATACTGTACTGAACCTCTACTACCGTAAGGTCCCTCACAACATGCACACAAGAGCCACAACAAATAATAAATACTGTACTGAACCTCTACTACCGTAAGATCCCTCACAACATGCACACAAGAGCCACAACAAATACTGTACTGAACCTCTACTACCGTAAGGTCCCTCACAACATGCACACAAGAGCCACAACAAATACTGTACTGAACCTCTACTACCGTAAGGTCCCTCACAACATGCACACAAGAGCCACAACAAATACTGTACTGAACCTCTACTACCGTAAGGTCCCTCACAACATGCACACAAGAGCCACAACAAATACTGTACTGAACCTCTACTACCGTAATGTCCCTCACAACATGCACACAAGAGCCACAACAAATACTGTACTGAACCTCTACTACCGTAAGGTCCCTCACAACATGCACACAAGAGCCACAACAAATACTGTACTGAACCTCTACTACCGTAAGGTCCATCACAACATGCACACAAGAGCCACAACAAATACTGTACTGAACCTCTACTACCGTAAGGTCCCTCACAACATGCACACAAGAGCCACAACAATTACTGTACTGAACCTCTACTACCGTAAGGTCCCTCACAACATGCACACAAGAGCCACAACAAATACTGTACTGAACCTCTACTACCATAAGGTCCCTCACAACATGCACACAAGAGCCACAACAAATACTGTACTGAACCTCTACTACCGTAAGGTCCCTCACAACATGCACACAAGAGCCATAACAAATACTGTACTGAACCTCTACTACCGCAAGGTCCCTCACAACATGCACACAAGAGCCACAACAAATACTGTACTGAACCTCTACTACCGTAAGGTCCCTCACAACATGCTCACAAGAGCCACAACAAATACCGTACTGAACCTCTACTACCGTAAGGTCCCTCACAACATGCACACAAGAGCCACAACAAATACTGTACTGAACCTCTACTACCGTAATGTCCCTCACAACATGCACACAAGAGCCACAACAAATACCGTACTGAACCTCTACTACCGTAAGGTCCCTCACAACATGCACACAAGAGCCATAACAAATACTGTACTGAACCTCTACTACCGTAATGTCCCTCACAACATGCACACAAGAGCCACAACAAATACTGTACTGAACCTCTACTACCGTAAGGTCCCTCACAACATGCACACAAGAGCCATAACAAATACTGTACTGAACCTCTACTACCGTAAGGTCCCTCACAACATGCACACAAGAGCCACAACAAATACTGTACTGAACCTCTACTACCGTAAGGTCCCTCACAACATGCACACAAGAGCCACAACAAATACTGTACTGAACCTCTACTACCGTAAGGTCCCTCACAACATGCACACAAGAGCCACAACAAATACTGTACTGAACCTCTACTACCGTAAGGTCCCTCACAACATGCACACAAGAGCCACAACAAATACTGTACTGAACCTCTACTACCGTAAGGTCCCTCACAACATGCACACAAGAGCCACAACAAATACTGTACTGAACCTCTACTACCGTAAGGTCCCTCACAACACGCACACAAGAGCCACAACAAATACTGTACTGAACCTCTACTACCGTAAGGTCCCTCACAACATGCACACAAGAGCCACAACAAATACTGTACTGAACCTCTACTACCGTAAGGTCCCTCACAACATGCACACACGAGCCACAACAAATACTGTACTGAACCTCTACTACCGTAAGGTCCCTCACAACATGCACACATGAGCCACAACAAATACTGTACTGAACCTCTACTACCGTAAGGTCCCTCACAACATGGACACAAGAGCCATAACAAATACTGTACTGAACCTCTACTACCGTAACGTCCCTCACAACATGCACACAAGAGCCACAACAAATACTGTACTGAACCTCTACTACCGTAAGGTCCCTCACAACATGCACACAAGAGCCATAACAAATACCGTACTGAACCTCTACTACCGTAAGGTCCCTCACAACATGCACACAAGAGCCACAACAATTACTGTACTGAACCTCTACTACCGTAAGTTCCCTCACAACATGCTCACAAGAGCCATAACAAATACTGTACTGAACCTCTACTACCGTAAGGTCCCTCACAACATGCACACAAGAGCCATAACAAATACCGTACTGAACCTCTACTACCGTAAGGTCCCTCACAACATGCACACAAGAGCCACAACAAATAATAAATACTGTACTGAACCTCTACTACCGTAAGGTCCCTCACAACATGCACACAAGAGCCATAACAAATACTGTACTGAACCTCTACTACCGTAATGTCCCTCACAACATGCACACAAGAGCCACAACAAATACTGTACTGAACCTCTACTACCGTAAGGTCCCTCACAACATGCACACAAGAGCCATAACAAATACTGTACTGAACCTCTACTACCGTAAGGTCCCTCACAACATGCACACAAGAGCCACAACAATTACTGTACTGAACCTCTACTACCGTAAGGTCCCTCACAACATGCACACAAGAGCCAGAACAAATACTGTACTGAACCTATACTACCGTAAGGTCCCTCACAACATGCACACAAGAGCCACAACAATTACTGTACTGAACCTCTACTACCAAAAGGTCCCTCACAACATGCACACAAGAGCCACAACAATTACTGTACTGAACCTCTACTACCGTAAGGTCCCTCACAACATGCACACAAGAGCCATAACAAATACTGTACTGAACCTCTACTACCGTAAGGTCCCTCACAACATGCACACAAGAGTCACAACAAATACTGTACTGAACCTCTACTACCGTAAGGTCCCTCACAACATGCACACAAGAGCCATAACAAATACTGTACTGAACCTCTACTACCGTAAGGTCCCTCACAACATGCACACAAGTGCCACAACAAATACCGTACTGAACCTCTACTACCGTAAGGTCCCTCACAACATGCACACAAGAGCCATAACAAATACTGTACTGAACCTCTACTACCGTAAGGTCCCTCACAACATGCACACAAGAGCCACAACATATACTGTACTGAACCTCTACTACCGTAAGGTCCCTCACAACATGCACACAAGAGCCACAACAAATACTGTACTGAACCTCTACTACCGTAAGGTCCCTCACAACATGCACACAAGAGCCACAACAATTACTGTACTGAACCTCTACTACCGTAAGGTCCCTCACAACATGCACACAAGAGCCACAACAAATACTGTACTGAACCTCTACTACCGTAAGGTCCCTCACAACATGCACACAAGAGCCACAACAAATACTGTACTGAACCTCTACTACCGTAAGGTCCCTCACAACATGCACACAAGAGCCACAACAAATACCGTACTGAACCTCTACTACCGTAAGATCCCTCACAACATGCACACAAGAGCCACAACAAATACTGTACTGAACCTCTACTACCGTAAGGTCCCTCACAACATGCACACAAGAGCCACAACAAATACTGTACTGAACCTCTACTACCGTAAGGTCCCTCACAACATGCACACAAGAGCCACAACAAATACTGTACTGAACCTCTACTACCGTAAGGTCCCTCACAACATGCACACAAGTGCCACAACAAATACTGTACTGAACCTCTACTACCGTAAGGTCCCTCACAACATGCACACAAGAGCCACAACAAATACTGTACTGAACCTCTACTACCGAAAGGTCCCTCACAACATGCACACAAGAGCCACAACAAATACTGTACTGAACCTCTACTACCGTAAGGTCCCTCACAACATGCACACAAGAGCCACAACAAATACTGTACTGAACCTCTACTACCGTAAGGTCCCTCACAACATGCACACAAGAGCCACAACAAATACTGTACTGAACCTCTACTACCGTAAGGTCCCTCACAACATGGACACAAGAGCCACAACAAATACTGTACAGTACCTCTACTACCGTAAGGTCCCTCACAACATGCACACAAGAGCCACAACAAATACTGTACTGAACCTCTACTACCGTAAGGTCCCTCACAACATGCACACAAGAGCCATAACAAATACTGTACTGAACCTCTACTACCGTAAGGTCCCTCACAACATGCACACAAGAGCCACAACAAATACTGTACTGAACCTCTACTACCGTAAGGTCCCTCACAACATGCACACAAGAGCCACAACAAATACCGTACTGAACCTCTACTACCGTAAGGTCCCTCACAACATGCACACAAGAGCCACAACAATTACTGTACTGAACCTCTACTACCGTAAGGTCCCTCACAACATGCACACAAGAGCCACAACAAATACTGTACTGAACCTCTACTACCGTAAGGTCCCTCACAACATGCACACAAGAGCCACAACAAATACTGTACTGAACCTCTACTACCGTAAGATCCCTCACAACATGCACACAAGAGCCACAACAAATACTGTACTGAACCTCTACTACCGTAAGGTCCCTCACAACATGCACACAAGTGCCACAACAAATACTGTACTGAACCTCTACTACCGTAAGGTCCCTCACAACATGCACACAAGAGCCACAACAAATACTGTACTGAACCTCTACTACCGTAAGGTCCCTCACAACATGCACACAAGAGCCACAACAAATACTGTACTGAACCTCTACTACCGTAATGTCCCTCACAACATGCACACAAGAGCCACAACAAATACTGTACTGAACCTCTACTACCGTAAGGTCCCTCACAACATGCACACAAGAGCCACAACAAATACTGTACTGAACCTCTACTACCGTAAGGTCCATCACAACATGCACACAAGAGCCACAACAAATACTGTACTGAACATCTACTACCGTAAGGTCCCTCACAACATGCACACAAGAGCCACAACAATTACTGTACTGAACCTCTACTACCGTAAGGTCCCTCACAACATGCACACAAGAGCCACAACAAATACTGTACTGAACCTCTACTACCATAAGGTCCCTCACAACATGCACACAAGAGCCACAACAAATACTGTACTGTACCTCTACTACCGTAAGGTCCCTCACAACATGCACACAAGAGCCACAACAAATACTGTACTGAACCTCTACTACCGTAAGGTCCCTCACAACATGCACACAAGAGCCATAACAAATACTGTTCTGAACCTCTACTACCGTAAGGTCCCTCACAACATGCACACAAGAGCCACAACAAATACTGTACTGAACCTCTACTACCGTAAGGTCCCTCACAACATGCACACAAGAGCCACAACAAATACCGTACTGAACCTCTACTACCGTAAGGTCCCTCACAACATGCACACAAGAGTCACAACAAATACTGTACTGAACCTCTACTACCGTAAGGTCCCTCACAACATGCACACAAGGGCCATAACAAATACTGTACTGAACCTCTACTACCGTAAGGTCCCTCACAACATGCACACAAGAGCCACAACAAATACTGTACTGAACCTCTACTACCGTAAGGTCCCTCACAACATGCACACAAGAGCCACAACAAATACTGTACTGAACCTCTACTACCGTAAGGTGCCTCACAACATGCACACAAGAGCCACAACAAATACTGTACTGAACCTCTACTACCGTAAGGTCCCTCACAACATGCACACAAGAGCCACAACAAATACTGTACTGAACCTCTACTACCGTAAGGTCCCTCACAACATGCACACAAGAGCCACAACAAATACCGTACTGAACCTCTACTACCGTAAGATCCCTCACAACATGCACACAAGAGCCACAACAAATACTGTACTGAACCTCTACTACCGTAAGGTCCCTCACAACATGCACACAAGAGCCACAACAAATACTGTACTGAACCTCTACTACCGTAAGGTCCCTCACAACATGCACACAAGAGCCACAACAAATACTGTACTGAACCTCTACTACCGTAAAGTCCCTCACAACATGCACACAAGTGCCACAACAAATACTGTACTGAACCTCTACTACCGTAAGGTCCCTCACAACATGCACACAAGAGCCACAACAAATACTGTACTGAACCTCTACTACCGAAAGGTCCCTCACAACATGCACACAAGAGCCACAACAAATACTGTACTGAACCTCTACTACCGTAAGGTCCCTCACAACATGCACACAAGAGCCACAACAAATACTGTACTGAACCTCTACTACCGTAAGGTCCCTCACAACATGCACACAAGAGCCACAACAAATACTGTACTGAACCTCTACTACCGTAAGGTCCCTCACAACATGGACACAAGAGCCACAACAAATACTGTACAGTACCTCTACTACCGTAAGGTCCCTCACAACATGCACACAAGAGCCACAACAAATACTGTACTGAACCTCTACTACCGTAAGGTCCCTCACAACATGCACACAAGAGCCATAACAAATACTGTACTGAACCTCTACTACCGTAAGGTCCCTCACAACATGCACACAAGAGCCACAACAAATACTGTACTGAACCTCTACTACCGTAAGGTCCCTCACAACATGCACACAAGAGCCACAACAAATACCGTACTGAACCTCTACTACCGTAAGGTCCCTCACAACATGCACACAAGAGCCACAACAATTACTGTACTGAACCTCTACTACCGTAAGGTCCCTCACAACATGCACACAAGAGCCACAACAAATACTGTACTGAACCTCTACTACCGTAAGGTCCCTCACAACATGCACACAAGAGCCACAACAAATACTGTACTGAACCTCTACTACCGTAAGATCCCTCACAACATGCACACAAGAGCCACAACAAATACTGTACTGAACCTCTACTACCGTAAGGTCCCTCACAACATGCACACAAGTGCCACAACAAATACTGTACTGAACCTCTACTACCGTAAGGTCCCTCACAACATGCACACAAGAGCCACAACAAATACTGTACTGAACCTCTACTACCGTAAGGTCCCTCACAACATGCACACAAGAGCCACAACAAATACTGTACTGAACCTCTACTACCGTAATGTCCCTCACAACATGCACACAAGAGCCACAACAAATACTGTACTGAACCTCTACTACCGTAAGGTCCCTCACAACATGCACACAAGAGCCACAACAAATACTGTACTGAACCTCTACTACCGTAAGGTCCATCACAACATGCACACAAGAGCCACAACAAATACTGTACTGAACCTCTACTACCGTAAGGTCCCTCACAACATGCACACAAGAGCCACAACAATTACTGTACTGAACCTCTACTACCGTAAGGTCCCTCACAACATGCACACAAGAGCCACAACAAATACTGTACTGAACCTCTACTACCATAAGGTCCCTCACAACATGCACACAAGAGCCACAACAAATACTGTACTGTACCTCTACTACCGTAAGGTCCCTCACAACATGCACACAAGAGCCACAACAAATACTGTACTGAACCTCTACTACCGTAAGGTCCCTCACAACATGCACACAAGAGCCATAACAAATACTGTTCTGAACCTCTACTACCGTAAGGTCCCTCACAACATGCACACAAGAGCCACAACAAATACTGTACTGAACCTCTACTACCGTAAGGTCCCTCACAACATGCACACAAGAGCCACAACAAATACCGTACTGAACCTCTACTACCGTAAGGTCCCTCACAACATGCACACAAGAGTCACAACAAATACTGTACTGAACCTCTACTACCGTAAGGTCCCTCACAACATGCACACAAGGGCCATAACAAATACTGTACTGAACCTCTACTACCGTAAGGTCCCTCACAACATGCACACAAGAGCCACAACAAATACTGTACTGAACCTCTACTACCGTAAGGTCCCTCACAACATGCACACAAGAGCCACAACAAATACTGTACTGAACCTCTACTACCGTAAGGTGCCTCACAACATGCACACAAGAGCCACAACAAATACTGTACTGAACCTCTACTACCGTAAGGTCCCTCACAACATGCACACAAGAGCCACAACAAATACTGTACTGAACCTCTACTACCGTAAGGTCCCTCACAACATGCACACAAGAGTCACAACAAATACTGTACTGAACCTCTACTACCGTAAGGTCCCTCACAACATGCACACAAGAGCCACAACAAATACCGTACTGAACCTCTACTACCGTAAGGTCCCTCACAACATGCACACAAGAGTCACAACAAATACTGTACTGAACCTCTACTACCGTAAGGTCCCTCACAACATGCACACAAGAGCCACAACAAATACTGTACTGAACTTCTACTACCGTAAGGTCCCTCACAACATGCACACAAGAGCCACAACAATTACTGTTCTGAACCTCTACTACCGTAAGGTCCCTCACAACATGCACACAAGAGTCACAACAAATACTGTACTGAACCTCTACTACCGTAAGGTCCCTCACAACATGCACACAAGAGTCACAACAAATACTGTACTGAACCTCTACTACCGTAAGGTCCCTCACAACATGCACACAAGAGCCACAACAATTACTGTACTGAACCTCTAATACCGTAAGGTCCCTCACAACATGCACACAAGAGTCACAACAAATACTGTACTGAACCTCTACTACCGTAAGGTCCCTCACAACATGCACACAAGAGCCACAACAATTACTGTACTGAACCTCTACTACCGTAAGGTCCCTCACAACATGCACACAAGAGCCACAACAAATACTGTACTGAACCTCTACTACCGTAAGGTCCCTCACAACATGCACACAAGAGCCATAACAAATACTGTACTGAACCTCTACTACCGTAAGGTCCCTCACAACATGCACACAAGAGCCACAACAAATACTGTACTGAACCTCTACTACCGTAAGGTCCCTCACAACATGCTCACAAGAGCCACAACAAATACCGTACTGAACCTCTACTACCGTAAGGTCCCTCACAACATGCACACAAGAGTCACAACAAATACTGTACTGAACCTCTACTACCGTAATGTCCCTCACAACATGCACACAAGAGCCACAACAAGTACCGTACTGAACCTCTACTACCGTAAGGTCCCTCACAACATGCACACAAGAGCCATAACAAATACTGTACTGAACCTCTACTACAGTAATGTCCCTCACAACATGCACACAAGAGCCACAACAAATACTGTACTGAACCTCTACTACCGTAAGGTCCCTCACAACATGCACACAAGAGCCATAACAAATACTGTACTGAACCTCTACTACCGTAAGGTCCCTCACAACATGCACACAAGAGCCACAACAAATACTGTACTGAACCTCTACTACCGTAAGGTCCCTCACAACATGCACACAAGAGCCACAACAAATACTGTACTGAACCTCTACTACCGTAAGGTCCCTCACAACATGCACACAAGAGCCACAACAAATACTGTACTGAACCTCTACTACCGTAAGGTCCCTCACAACATGCACACAAGAGCCACAACAAATACTGTACTGAACCTCTACTACCGTAAGGTCCCTCACAACATGCACACAAGAGCCACAACAAATACTGTACTGAACCTCTACTACCGTAAGGTCCCTCACAACATGCACACAAGAGCCACAACAAATACTGTACTGAACCTCTACTACCGTAAGGTCCCTCACAACATGCACACAAGAGCCACAACAAATACTGTACTGAACCTCTACTACCGTAAGGTCCCTCACAACATGCACACACGAGCCACAACAAATACTGTACTGAACCTCTACTACCGTAAGGTCCCTCACAACATGCACACAAGAGCCACAACAAATACTGTACTGAACCTCTACTACCGTAAGGTCCCTCACAACATGCACACAAGAGCCATAACAAATACTGTACTGAACCTCTACTACCGTAACGTCCCTCACAACATGCACACAAGAGCCACAACAAATACTGTACTGAACCTCTACTACCGTAAGGTCCCTCACAACATACACACAAGAGCCATAACAAATACCGTACTGAACCTCTACTACCGTAATGTCCCTCACAACATGCACACAAGAGCCACAACAATTACTGTACTGAACCTCTACTACCGTAAGTTCCCTCACAACATGCTCACAAGAGCCATAACAAATACTGTACTGAACCTCTACTACCGTAAGGTCCCTCACAACATGCACACAAGAGCCATAACAAATACTGTACTGAACCTCTACTACCGTAATGTCCCTCACAACATGCACACAAGAGCCACAACAAATACTGTACTGAACCTCTACTACCGTAAGGTCCCTCACAACATGCACACAAGAGCCATAACTAATACTGTACTGAACCTCTACTACCGTAAAGTCCCTCACAACATGCACACAAGAGCCACAACAAATACTGTACTGAACCTCTACTACCGTAAGGTCCCTCACAACATGCACACAAGAGCCACAACAATTACTGTACTGAACCTCTACTACCGTAAGGTCCCTCACAACATGCACACAAGAGCCACAACAAATACTGTACTGAACCTCTACTACCGTAAGTTCCCTCACAACATGCACACAAGAGCCATAACAAATACTGTACTGAACCTCTACTACCGTAAGGTCCCTCACAACATGCACACAAGAGCCACAACAAATACTGTACTGAACCTCTACTACCGTAAGGTCCCTCACAACATGCACACAAGAGCCATAACAAATACCGTACTGAACCTCTACTACCGTAAGGTCCCTCACAACATGCACACAAGAGCCACAACAATTACTGTACTGAACCTCTACTACCGTAAGGTCCCTCACAACATGCACACAAGAGCCATAACAAATACTGTACTGAACCTCTACTACCGTAATGTCCCTCACAACATGCACACAAGAGCCACAACAAATACTGTACTGAACCTCTACTACCGCAAGATCCCTCACAACATGCACACAAGAGCCACAACAAATACTGTACTGAACCTCTACTACCGTAAGGTCCCTCACAACATGCACACAAGAGCCACAACAAATACTGTACTGAACCTCTACTACCATAATGTCCCTCACAACATGCACACAAGAGCCACATCAAATACAGTACTGAACCTCTACTACCGTAAGGTCCCTCACAACATGCACACAAGAGCCATAACAAATACTGTACTGAACCTCTACTACCATAAGGTCCCTCACAACATGCACACAAGAGCCACAACAATTACTGTACTGAACCTCTACTACCGTAAGGTCCCTCACAACATGCACACAAGAGCCACAACAAATACTGTACTGAACCTCTACTACCATAAGGTCCCTCACAACATGCACACAAGAGCCACAACAAATACTGTACTGTACCTCTACTACCGTAAGGTCCCTCACAACATGCACACAAGAGCCACAACAAATACTGTACTGAACCTCTACTACCGTAAGGTCCCTCACAACATGCACACAAGAGCCATAACAAATACTGTTCTGAACCTCTACTACCGTAAGGTCCCTCACAACATGCACACAAGAGCCACAACAAATACTGTACTGAACCTCTACTACCGTAAGGTCCCTCACAACATGCACACAAGAGCCACAACAAATACCGTACTGAACCTCTACTACCGTAAGGTCCCTCACAACATGCACACAAGAGTCACAACAAATACTGTACTGAACCTCTACTACCGTAAGGTCCCTCACAACATGCACACAAGGGCCATAACAAATACTGTACTGAACCTCTACTACCGTAAGGTCCCTCACAACATGCACACAAGAGCCACAACAAATACTGTACTGAACCTCTACTACCGTAAGGTCCCTCACAACATGCACACAAGAGCCACAACAAATACTGTACTGAACCTCTACTACCGTAAGGTGCCTCACAACATGCACACAAGAGCCACAACAAATACTGTACTGAACCTCTACTACCGTAAGGTCCCTCACAACATGCACACAAGAGCCACAACAAATACTGTACTGAACCTCTACTACCGTAAGGTCCCTCACAACATGCACACAAGAGTCACAACAAATACTGTACTGAACCTCTACTACCGTAAGGTCCCTCACAACATGCACACAAGAGCCACAACAAATACCGTACTGAACCTCTACTACCGTAAGGTCCCTCACAACATGCACACAAGAGTCACAACAAATACTGTACTGAACCTCTACTACCGTAAGGTCCCTCACAACATGCACACAAGAGCCACAACAAATACTGTACTGAACTTCTACTACCGTAAGGTCCCTCACAACATGCACACAAGAGCCACAACAATTACTGTTCTGAACCTCTACTACCGTAAGGTCCCTCACAACATGCACACAAGAGTCACAACAAATACTGTACTGAACCTCTACTACCGTAAGGTCCCTCACAACATGCACACAAGAGTCACAACAAATACTGTACTGAACCTCTACTACCGTAAGGTCCCTCACAACATGCACACAAGAGCCACAACAATTACTGTACTGAACCTCTAATACCGTAAGGTCCCTCACAACATGCACACAAGAGTCACAACAAATACTGTACTGAACCTCTACTACCGTAAGGTCCCTCACAACATGCACACAAGAGCCACAACAATTACTGTACTGAACCTCTACTACCGTAAGGTCCCTCACAACATGCACACAAGAGCCACAACAAATACTGTACTGAACCTCTACTACCGTAAGGTCCCTCACAACATGCACACAAGAGCCATAACAAATACTGTACTGAACCTCTACTACCGTAAGGTCCCTCACAACATGCACACAAGAGCCACAACAAATACTGTACTGAACCTCTACTACCGTAAGGTCCCTCACAACATGCTCACAAGAGCCACAACAAATACCGTACTGAACCTCTACTACCGTAAGGTCCCTCACAACATGCACACAAGAGTCACAACAAATACTGTACTGAACCTCTACTACCGTAATGTCCCTCACAACATGCACACAAGAGCCACAACAAGTACCGTACTGAACCTCTACTACCGTAAGGTCCCTCACAACATGCACACAAGAGCCATAACAAATACTGTACTGAACCTCTACTACAGTAATGTCCCTCACAACATGCACACAAGAGCCACAACAAATACTGTACTGAACCTCTACTACCGTAAGGTCCCTCACAACATGCACACAAGAGCCATAACAAATACTGTACTGAACCTCTACTACCGTAAGGTCCCTCACAACATGCACACAAGAGCCACAACAAATACTGTACTGAACCTCTACTACCGTAAGGTCCCTCACAACATGCACACAAGAGCCACAACAAATACTGTACTGAACCTCTACTACCGTAAGGTCCCTCACAACATGCACACAAGAGCCACAACAAATACTGTACTGAACCTCTACTACCGTAAGGTCCCTCACAACATGCACACAAGAGCCACAACAAATACTGTACTGAACCTCTACTACCGTAAGGTCCCTCACAACATGCACACAAGAGCCACAACAAATACTGTACTGAACCTCTACTACCGTAAGGTCCCTCACAACATGCACACAAGAGCCACAACAAATACTGTACTGAACCTCTACTACCGTAAGGTCCCTCACAACATGCACACAAGAGCCACAACAAATACTGTACTGAACCTCTACTACCGTAAGGTCCCTCACAACATGCACACACGAGCCACAACAAATACTGTACTGAACCTCTACTACCGTAAGGTCCCTCACAACATGCACACAAGAGCCACAACAAATACTGTACTGAACCTCTACTACCGTAAGGTCCCTCACAACATGCACACAAGAGCCATAACAAATACTGTACTGAACCTCTACTACCGTAACGTCCCTCACAACATGCACACAAGAGCCACAACAAATACTGTACTGAACCTCTACTACCGTAAGGTCCCTCACAACATACACACAAGAGCCATAACAAATACCGTACTGAACCTCTACTACCGTAATGTCCCTCACAACATGCACACAAGAGCCACAACAATTACTGTACTGAACCTCTACTACCGTAAGTTCCCTCACAACATGCTCACAAGAGCCATAACAAATACTGTACTGAACCTCTACTACCGTAAGGTCCCTCACAACATGCACACAAGAGCCATAACAAATACTGTACTGAACCTCTACTACCGTAATGTCCCTCACAACATGCACACAAGAGCCACAACAAATACTGTACTGAACCTCTACTACCGTAAGGTCCCTCACAACATGCACACAAGAGCCATAACTAATACTGTACTGAACCTCTACTACCGTAAAGTCCCTCACAACATGCACACAAGAGCCACAACAAATACTGTACTGAACCTCTACTACCGTAAGGTCCCTCACAACATGCACACAAGAGCCACAACAATTACTGTACTGAACCTCTACTACCGTAAGGTCCCTCACAACATGCACACAAGAGCCACAACAAATACTGTACTGAACCTCTACTACCGTAAGTTCCCTCACAACATGCACACAAGAGCCATAACAAATACTGTACTGAACCTCTACTACCGTAAGGTCCCTCACAACATGCACACAAGAGCCACAACAAATACTGTACTGAACCTCTACTACCGTAAGGTCCCTCACAACATGCACACAAGAGCCATAACAAATACCGTACTGAACCTCTACTACCGTAAGGTCCCTCACAACATGCACACAAGAGCCACAACAATTACTGTACTGAACCTCTACTACCGTAAGGTCCCTCACAACATGCACACAAGAGCCATAACAAATACTGTACTGAACCTCTACTACCGTAATGTCCCTCACAACATGCACACAAGAGCCACAACAAATACTGTACTGAACCTCTACTACCGCAAGATCCCTCACAACATGCACACAAGAGCCACAACAAATACTGTACTGAACCTCTACTACCGTAAGGTCCCTCACAACATGCACACAAGAGCCACAACAAATACTGTACTGAACCTCTACTACCATAATGTCCCTCACAACATGCACACAAGAGCCACATCAAATACAGTACTGAACCTCTACTACCGTAAGGTCCCTCACAACATGCACACAAGAGCCATAACAAATACTGTACTGAACCTCTACTACCGTAAGGTCCCTCACAACATGCACACAAGAGCCATAACAAATACTGTACTGAACCTCTACTACCGTAATGTCCCTCACAACATGCACAAAAGAGCCACATCAAATACAGTACTGAACCTCTACTACCGTAAGGTCCCTCACAACATGCACACAAGAGCCATAACAAATACTGTACTGAACCTCTACTACCGTAAGGTCCCTCACAACATGCACACAAGAGCCACAACAAATACAGTACTGAACCTCTACTACCGTAAGGTCCCTCACAACATGCACACAAGAGCCATAACAAATACTGTACTGAACCTCTACTACCGTAAGGTCCCTCACAACATGCACACAAGAGCCACAACAAATACCGTACTGAACCTCTACTACCGTAAGGTCCCTCACAACATGCACACAAGAGCCACAACAAATACTGTACTGAACCTCTACTACCATAAGGTCCCTCACAACATGCACACAAGAGCCACAACAATTACTGTACTGAACCTCTACTACCGTAATGTCCCTCACAACATGCACACAAGAGCCATAACAAATACTGTACTGAACCTCTACTACCGTAAGGTCCCTCACAACATGCACACAAGAGCCATAACAAATACTGTACTGAACCTCTACTACCGTAAGGTCCCTCACAACATGCACACAAGAGACACAACAAATACTGTACTGAACCTCTACTACCGTAAGGTCCCTCACAACATGCACACAAGAGCCACAACAAATACTGTACTGAACCTCTACTACCGTAAGGTTCCTCACAACATGCACACAAGAGCCACAACAAATACTGTACTGAACCTCTACTACCGTAAGGTCCCTCACAACATGCACACAAGAGCCACAACAAATAATAAATACTGTACTGAACCTCTACTACCGTAAGGTCCCTCACAACATGCACACAAGAGCCACAACAATTACTGTTCTGAACCTCTACTACCGTAAGGTCCCTCACAACATGCACACAAGAGTCACAACAAATACTGTACTGAACCTCTACTACCGTAAGGTCCCTCACAACATGCACACAAGAGTCACAACAAATACTGTACTGAACCTCTACTACCGTAAGGTCCCTCACAACATGCACACAAGAGCCACAACAATTACTGTACTGAACCTCTAATACCGTAAGGTCCCTCACAACATGCACACAAGAGTCACAACAAATACTGTACTGAACCTCTACTACCGTAAGGTCCCTCACAACATGCACACAAGAGCCACAACAATTACTGTACTGAACCTCTACTACCGTAAGGTCCCTCAAAACATGCACACAAGAGCCACAACAAATACTGTACTGAACCTCTACTACCGTAAGGTCCCTCACAACATGCACACAAGAGCCATAACAAATACTGTACTGAACCTCTACTACCGTAAGGTCCCTCACAACATGCACACAAGAGCCACAACAAATACTGTACTGAACCTCTACTACCGTAAGGTCCCTCACAACATGCTCACAAGAGCCACAACAAATACCGTACTGAACCTCTACTACCGTAAGGTCCCTCACAACATGCACACAAGAGTCACAACAAATACAGTACTGAACCTCTACTACCGTAATGTCCCTCACAACATGCACACAAGAGCCACAACAAATACCGTACTGAACCTCTACTACCGTAAGGTCCCTCACAACATGCACACAAGAGCCATAACAAATACTGTACTGAACCTCTACTACCGCAATGTCCCTCAACACATGCACACAAGAGCCACAACAAATACTGTACTGAACCTCTACTACCGTAAGGTCCCTCACAACATGCACACAAGAGCCATAACAAATACTGTACTGAACCTCTACTACCGTAAGGTCCCTCACAACATGCACACAAGAGCCACAACAAATACTGTACTGAACCTCTACTACCGTAAGGTCCCTCACAACATGCACACAAGAGCCACAACAAATACTGTACTGAACCTCTACTACCGTAAGGTCCCTCACAACATGCACACAAGAGCCACAACAAATACTGTACTGAACCTCTACTACCGTAAGGTCCCTCACAACATGCACACAAGAGCCACAACAAATACTGTACTGAACCTCTACTACCGTAAGGTCCCTCACAACATGCACACAAGAGCCACAACAAATACTGTACTGAACCTCTACTACCGTAAGGTCCCTCACAACATGCACACAAGAGCCACAACAAATACTGTACTGAACCTCTACTACCGTAAGGTCCCTCACAACATGCACACAAGAGCCACAACAAATACTGTACTGAACCTCTACTACCGTAAGGTCCCTCACAACATGCACACACCAGCCACAACAAATACTGTACTGAACCTCTACTACCGTAAGGTCCCTCACAACATGCACACAAGAGCCACAACAAATACTGTACTGAACCTCTACTACCGTAAGGTCCCTCACAACATGCACACAAGACCCATAACAAATACTGTACTGAACCTCTACTACCGTAACGTCCCTCACAACATGCACACAAGAGCCACAACAAATACTGTACTGAACCTCTACTACCGTAAGGTCCCTCACAACATGCACACAAGAGCCACAACAAATACTGTACTGAACCTCTACTACCGTAAGGTCCCTCACAACATGCACACAAGAGCCATAACAAATACTGTACTGAATCTCTACTACCGTAAGGTCCCTCACAACATGCACACAAGAGCCACAACAAATACTGTACTGAACCTCTACTACCGTAAGGTCCCTCACAACATGCACACAAGAGCCATAACAAATACTGTACTGAACCTCTACTACCGTAAGGTCCCTCACAACATGCACACAAGAGCCACAACAAATACTGTACTGAACCTCTACTACCGTAAGGTCCCTCACAACATGCACACAAGAGCCACAACAATTACTGTACTGAACCTCTACTACCGTAAGGTCCCTCACAACATGCACACAAGAGCCATAACAAATACTGTACTGAACCTCTACTACCGTAAGGTCCCTCACAACATGCACACAAGAGCCATAACAAATACTGTACTGAACCTCTACTACCGTAATGTCCCTCACAACATGCACACAAGAGCCACAACAATTACTGTACTGAACCTCTACTACCGTAATGTCCCTCACAACATGCACACAAGAGCCACAACAAATACTGTACTGAACCTCTACTACCGTAAGGTCCCTCACAACATGCACACAAGAGCCATAACAAATACTGTACTGAACCTCTACTAACGTAAGGTCCCTCACAACATGCACACAAGAGCCACAACAATTACTGTACTGAACCTCTACTACCGTAAGGTCCCTCACAACATGCACACAAGAGCCATAACAAATACTGTACTGAATCTCTACTACCGTAAGGTCCCTCACAACATGCACACAAGAGCCAGAACAAATACTGTACTGAACCTATACTACCGTAAGGTCCCTCACAACATGCACACAAGAGCCACAACAATTACTGTACTGAACCTCTACTACCGTAAGGTCCCTCACAACATGCACACAAGAGCCACAACAATTACTGTACTGAACCTCTACTACCGTAAGGTCCCTCACAACATGCACACAAGAGCCATAACAAATACCGTACTGAACCTCTACTACCGTAAGGTCCCTCACAACATGCACACAAGAGCCACAACAAATACCGTACTGAACCTCTACTACCGTAAGGTCCCTCACAACATGCGCACAAGAGCCATAACAAATACTGTACTGAACCTCTACTACCGTAAGTTCCCTCACAACATGCACACAAGAGCCACAACAAATACTGTACTGAACCTCTACTACCGTAAGGTCCCTCTCAACATGCACACAAGAGCCATAACAAATACCGTACTGAACCTCTACTACCGTAAGGTCCCTCACAACATGCACACGAGAGCCATAACAAATACTGTACTGAACCTCTACTACCGTAAGGTCCCTCACAACATGCACACAAGAGCCACAACAATTACTGTACTGAACCTCTACTACCGTAAGGTCCCTCACAACATGCACACAAGAGTCACAACAAATACCGTACTGAACCTCTACTACCGTAAGGTCCCTCACAACATGCACACAAGAGCCACAACAAATACTGTACTGAACCTCTACTACCGTAAGGTCCCTCACAACATGCACACAAGAGCCACAACAATTACTGTACTGAACCTCTACTACCGTAAGGTCCCTCACAACATGCACACAAGAGCCACAACAAATACTGTACTGAACCTCTACTACCGTAAGGTCCCTCACAACATGCACACAAGAGCCACAACAATTACTGTACTGAACCTCTACTACCGTAAGGTCCCTCACAACATGCACACAAGAGCCACAACAATTACTGTACTGAACCTCTACTACCGTAAGGTCCCTCACAACATGCACACAAGAGCCATAACAAATACTGTACTGAACCTCTACTACCGTAAGGTCCCTCACAACATGCACACAAGAGCCACAACAAATACTGTACTGAACCTCTACTACCGTAAGGTCCCTCACAACATGCACACAAGAGCCATAACAAATACTGTACTGAACCTCTACTACCGTAATGTCCCTCACAACATGCACACAAGAGCCACAACAAATACTGTACTGAACCTCTACTACCGTAAGGTCCCTCACAACATGCACACAAGAGCCATAACAAATACTGTACTGAACCTCTACTACCGTAAGGTCCCTCACAACATGCACACAAAAGCCACAACAAATACTGTACTGAACCTCTACTACCGTAAGGTCCCTCACAACATGCACACAAGAGCCATAACAAATACTGTACTGAACCTCTACTACCGTAAGGTCCCTCACAACATGCACACAAGAGCCATAACAAATACTGTACTGAACCTCTACTACCGTAAGGTCCCTCACAACATGCACACAAGAGCCACAACAAATACTGTACTGAACCTCTACTACCGTAAGGTCCCTCACAACATGCACACAAGAGCCACAACAAATACTGTACTGAACCTCTACTACCGTAAGGTCCCTCACAACATGCACACAAGAGCCACAACAAATACTGTACTGAACCTCTACTACCGTAAGGTCCCTCACAACATGCACACAAGAGCCACAACAAATACTGTACTGAACCTCTACTACCGTAAGGTCCCTCACAACATGCACACAAGAGCCATAACAAATACCGTACTGAACCTCTACTACCGTAAGGTCCCTCACAACATGCACACAAGAGCCACAACAAATACTGTACTGAACCTCTACTACCGTAAGGTCCCTCACAACATGCACACAAGAGCCACAACAAATACTGTACTGAACCTCTACTACCGTAAGGTCCCTCACAACATGCACACAAGAGCCACAACAAATACTGTACTGAACCTCTACTACCGTAAGGTCCCTCACAACATGCACACAAGAGCCACAACAAATACTGTACTGAACCTCTACTACCGTAAGGTCCCTCACAACATGCACACAAGAGCGATAACAAATACCGTACTGAACCTCTACTACCGTAAGGTCCCTCACAACATGCACACAAGAGCCACAACAATTACTGTACTGAACCTCTACTACCTTAAGGTCCCTCACAACATGCACACAAGAGCCACAACAAATACTGTACTGAACCTCTACTACCGTAAGGTCCCTCACAACATGCACACAAGAGCCACAACAAATACTGTACTGAACCTCTACTACCGTAAGGTCCCTCACAACATGCACACAAGAGTCACAACAAATAATAAATACGGTATGAAAAATGAAAAAACTTTATGTGTTAATAGCTATGGTTATATTGTCATCATACCACCTGGATTGTCCAACATGAACATCAAACAACTAGATATACGTTTATTACCTAAATAAACATTAATTTATAAAACTCAGCAATATTTCTAGGTTTGTGCCGTGTCTAGTGTGGGTGGACACCAAGCTGGCTCATCAGCGGGCTGTTGATATCCGTGCCCGGACCCCCACAGAAGTAGCGCTACCTCCTTTGATATGAACTGCACCTGCACCTCTTTACTGCGTAATGTACTATTATGTTGTTATTATTTCCATACCTCAGTAGTTAATAGTCAGTTGACCTTGACTGAGACAACAGTAAGCATGTCACGTACACTTGTGGTCAGTGGCGGCGCGTTCTATATGTTCCGTGGTTCAGTGAACCCCCTAGAAATATATAACTCTTAGTAAAATGGTTAATCAAGTGCGTATTTCTTTAATTTACATATGTAAATTTGCACCGACAGTAGTGGCTACGCGGGCTAAAGCGCTGCGTTAGGTCAAGGGGCCAAGCTCTCTGCTGACTCGGTAGACGAGTGGGTTCGAGCCCCACCGCCGGCTGTCCTTGAAATGGTTTTCCGTGGTTTCCCATTTTCAACACCAGGCAAATGCTGGGACGGTACCTTCTGACAGGCCACGGCCGCTTCCTTCCACATCCTTGCCCAGTTTCATTCACCATCATTCATTTCATCTCTCATTAACTCCTCTCATGAGGTTGTCGTCAGGAAGGGCTTCCGGCCGTAAAAACATCGCCACTAAGACTTCCATCGCATCTCATCCCCGACCCCGTTGGAAAAACGGGAATAATAAGGGGTAGACATACATACATATGTAAATTTGCGCTCGGAGGGATAATTTTGACATCAACACTCGGTTGCTCTCAGGAACCAGCTAAGAGTTTCAATTTCTGGATTGCTGGCGCGCAAAAGGTTCAATTTCTGGATCGCGGCGGTGGGACGTAAGGAGGGAGCGATGGGCGCGGGGTCGTGCGAGGCAAGGGGGGTAAGCCGAGAACAAAGCTAAACTATCGCTGGTGAAAAGACCAGCTCAAGCCAGCGCTAGACACGATCTACCTCGAACCGCCCTGAAGTTAGCCATTGCAGCCCTGGGCGATGTATTGTCTCCAAGGCGTGCGGTTTAAAATTTGTCTGTTATGGTACGTTTTGAAGAGATTTTAATTTCACGATTTTGCGTTTTAGATATAATTAACCGCAATGAACCAGAATATTTTTGTAACTACGATTTGTATAACATCAATAGGTGTACGTAGCCTATGTTTATGTAAGTAATGTAAACTTTGAATTATTTAGAAGTGCTCATAAGGCAAAATACGTCAAGATAAGAACATAAATAACAGTCTGCCTAACACGTTCTTGAAGCAGTGTTTATTTCTGACCCGTCAATTCAACCACCTCTGGAACAGTACCTTAGCGAATATCTTCTCAAGTCTGTGTTTATCGAAGTGCTCTATAGTCTATTGTATCTGACGTTCGTTATCACGGTGTGTGGCGGTGTATTGATGCATGTGTCGTGTATTCATCAGTGTGAAAATGAATACTGTTTGGTTTCTTCTAGAGAATACCTTTCCAACACTTAGTATAGAAGAAAAGTGCAAAATAAAGCAGCTTGACAGGCCTCTTCCCTCCCTGAACATTATTCAGAAGCAAACTAGTAGAGGTAAGGGTTTGTGTACAACATTTAAGCCACAGATTTACGAGAGGAATGTGGTTGCGATACCATTAATAGGCTTTTCTGTTTCCCGTGCTTGCTTTTTGCAAAGGGTAAGGACACGAATTGGACAAAAACAGGGGTATCAGATCTCAGCCATTTAACACAAAAGATCAATAAGCACGAAGCATCTTTTACACATAGGAGTGCATGTTTAGATCTCTCAGTTCTGGGGAAAGCAGATATTAGGCAGCAGCTAAGTAGCGCTTTCAGAAAGAATATTGAGAGGCATAAAGATAGTGTCAGAAAAAATAGGTACGTGCTCTCGAAGATCATTGATTGCGTGAAATTCTGTGGTGAATTTGAACTTGCTTTGAGAGGTCATGACGAAACACTCGATTCAAACCATCCAGGCGTATTCAGAGGACTCATTAATTTTACTTCGGCATTGGATACCGTCGTTCGGGGTCATTTTAACAGTGCTACAGTCTTCAAGGGTACGTCGAAGGACATTCAAAATGGCATTCTGGAATGTATGTTGCATGTGTGTCGCGAGAATATTTTAGCTGAAGTAGCTACTGCAGACTTCGTCTCCCTGATAGCAGATGAAACATCTGATGTGTTTTCTAAGTGTCAGTTAGTCATTGTACTTCGATATGTATTAGCTATTGGGAAGCCTGCTGAAAGGTTCTGGACTTTCTTAAACCAGCAGAAAACGACGCCTGCTCATTAGCCGATTGTATAAAAGGGGTCCTCACTCACGTAGTTGGAGAACACAACAAAAAAGTAGTCTCCCAAAGTTACGATGGTGCCAATGTTATGAGTGGCTGACACTCCGGAGTTCAAACAATTGTAAGACAAGACTACCCATTTGCTTACTTTGTGCATTGTTACGCCCATCAATTGAATTTAATTCTGGCTCAGGCTCCTAACCACAACAAAGAAGTGCGATTGTTCTTTGCCACCATTGGAAAGATTCCAGAATTTTTTTCTCATTCGCCTCAGAGAGTGGGCATTCTTGATGAGGTTGTGGGCAGAAGAGTTTCGCAAGGCTCAGCTACGAGATGGAACTATAAATCAAGATGCGTTCTTACATTGCATGAGCATAAGGATGCAATTCTGGAATGCTTGGAGAAAATCGAAGACACGATCAGACAAACAGCTACTATGAACCAAGCACATGGACTGCGTCTGAAAATACAACAGCCATCGTTTACTTTTTGGTTAGAGTTCTTTTACAGTGTTATGCCTCACGTGGACATTCTATACAACCAATAACAAAATCGTTCTGCTAATCCTGTATCAGTGCGAAGTGCAGTACGCTCCTTCGAAACTGCAATTTTGAAAGTAAGGGACAATGTTGACAGCATCGTTGTGGAGGTAACTGTAGAAGACAACAGAGGGAAAAGAATATGCGAAAATGGTTATTACTCGAGAAACATTGCGGCGAAGGAGGTGTGTGACGTGATTATAAATCACAGCAAAGAGAGATTCAACTTCTCCAACCACTTACTGGCCTCCACCTTCTTTGACCACCAATTCTTCCCATCCTTCCAAAATAATTCTCCAGTGGAGAATCTTACGTATGTTATAGAATCCTATCCTTTTCTTGATAAAAATAAACTGAAAACCGAACTGCAGGTGATTTATTCAAGAAGTGATTTTAAAGAAATGAAAGATGCAACTGACTTCCTTGCTTTTTTGATAGAGAACAATCTCAAGGAACCTTTCGGAGAAGTGATGAAACTTTTGAAATTAATTATTACTGTCCCCATGACTACTTCTGAAGCAGAAAGATGTTTTTACACTCTAAAAGCGGATTAAGACATTCCTGAAGAGTTCAGTGCATGAAGATAGACTGTCTGCTCTCGCTATGTTATCCATCGAGAAGGAGATGACTCATAAATTAGTCGATTTTAATGAGGAAGAAAAGGAGGATGGATTTCCTGTACACACAGACGACAGCTGTTATACCAACACCAGCAACGTCTTCAACATCAGAGAAACTGGATCAGCTTACGGTAATTACACCTTATATTCTCTGTCTTTCATTTCTCATAGTTTTGGTAACTTCTTCGAGCTGCAATGGTGTGTCTTCAAAGGAAAGTCACATTTGTAGTCATGCAATGTCACTATTTTACGTCTATGTAAACATCAAGTAACATTAAATTTGGCCACGTTATTTTTCAAAGTAGTGAACCCCCAGATGTTTTATCCACGCGCCTCCCCTGCTTGTGGTCAATATCCAAGGCATTAAAATTAACGAGAACAAGTTTATATTCAAAGAGGTGGCCATTATTGATTGAAGCACAGTTTGGGGGCTTAAACTATTTCATTTTGTATTTAAACCACCTTTCCCGCTAGAGTTACATTCTGTTAAAGATCAAAGACAGACCCAGTGGATACAAACCCATTTAGGATTTCAATGGGCAGAGGGGACCATTCCCTATAAATACCTAGCCATGATATTAAACGCACATTTATCAACAACGAATATTGTATTTGCCAAGGGGAATGAAAAACGTGAATGGCTTCGGTTGTTTCTGTGTGGATCTCATGGATTTGGGTTTTCCTTCCTTACACACACTGTTTCAGGAAAAATAATATTTAATGAAAAAGAATAAAGCCATTTTCCATGTATGGAAACTGTTTGATTGGCTAACGAGAAATGCATGTTGTGACGTCATGGACAAAATTGAAACGGAACTATGACTTGTTCCTGCCAGCAGCAGGATTATTACTAGTGAGCTACAAACAGTCAACAGAGCATCATGTCTGTTTCGTCAATGTTGGAATTGGACAATAATGCCACCGAACAGGCGATTGGAAAATTGCTCGTATGCAAATGTGCTGCTCAAAAAAATTAAAGTACCACTTTCTTCAAATGCCACCAAATTTTTGAAAAAATGACCGCATAAGCTCGAAATTGCAGTATAACGTTTATCCTGACGCCTACCAAGCATATGCTTCAGCACAACTCCCCAACTTGAGTAGTTTCGTGGTAGCGCCCCCAAAACCAGCCCATTTTCGAAAGCCGCATATTGAAGTTTGCGAAAAACTCTGTAGGACTTGTCGCAGATTGCCAAAGCAGTCGAAAATGAATGAGTCTTGCTCTTAAAGGTTCCACAAACACGTTGAAACCGTTACATTTGACGTTTGGGCATTTTCAACCCCCTTCATCATCCCCTAAACATGGACTACCATTGGGGGCGTCTGAGAAGGTACCGGGTGTGTTTAACCACCTGCAAACCTGCACTTCGTCCTCAGTTGCTGATTGCTGTAAGTTCTTAAGGCCTCCGGCAATCCCCCCCCCCCCTAACACCCTCAACTGGCATGGGACCAAACCACCGGGTCTCGATTTACCCATAAGGAAGGTTTTAATCTAGATTTTTAATTGGGCATTTTCAACCCCCTTCATCATCCCCTAAACATGGACTACCATTGGGGGCGTCTGAGAAGGTACCGGGTGTGTTTAACCACCTGCAAACCTGCACATCGTCCTCAGTTGCTGATTGATGTAAGTTCTTAAGGCCTCCGGCAATCCCCCCCCCCTTAACACCCTCAACTGTACTACTGGGGGGGGGGGTTCCCCTAACGTTTCAAAAAAGGAGCTGTGCTTTTGTCACCACCCCTTCCCCTGCTACACTATTTTGTATGATATCTCGAATCAGGCCATTTTTAAGGGCTGAAACGAGGTCTTAATCGCTGAAAGGGCTGTATGGGTCCTTAGAAGTAGTGCTGACACGAAATCAACCCCTTCCGATCATTGATTGACATTCCAACCCCCAAACTTGACATTTTTGCACCCCTAACCCTCCCTGTCTGGATGCGTAATGCGTCATGGCAGAGTTTTCAGAGTTGGATGAAAATGGAGCCTATGGCCTGCAATCGAGCCCAAAACAGCAAGTTGGGTGGGAATTTATCGGTAAGGTGGCAAACGAGACCAAAAATTTTTCAAAAAAGTTAACAGCCTCTAGTAAGTACGCCCATGTATAGGCAACCCACATTACGCCCATGCGTGCGGGTTGCCTATGATCGGCAATGGGTTACTTCAATCGATAGCTGGCGGAGCAACAAAATGATGGGACTGATATTTCGTGGGTATTAAAACCAGAATCATTTGGTGTAACGTTTGATATTTGTATTTACCGCTCCAATGCCTGAGGAAACAGGATTGCTGGTATGTCCGGTGTGATAAGAACTGCGCAAGAAATTACCGCACAGATGTTGGTTTCCCACATTTCTGCTATTGGTTAAATTTCAAAATTATATTTCTGAGTTGTTTTTAATAATTACAAGCAATGTTTTCTTCAGACAAAATCGACAGTCCGCACTCAATAATGAATATGGGTAGACTGCTCTCTCGCGGATACATGATGAAACGTCGCCGTCATGCGTGCGAACGTGCGGTGCTGCCGGAACCGGCCGTTTCAAAACCATGACGAAAAAATTACATGGTAAAGGTCTGATGTGTCCATACTGTATATGATTACTATACTGTGGTGGTACCATCTAATTGTCAACACAAAAGAAGTAAAATCAAGGAACTTAAGTAATAAGAAACTAATAAAACAAAGAGATCACAATTAAGTCTCCACATGTCCATTCACTAATAAAACCAAAGAGATCACAAATATTTAATCTTCTGGACTCGTAAAATAGTGAGCCGAGTCAAGTCCTTAATGTGCTGGCACACTCACGGAACTTTTCAAACACATCCGTGAGCAGCGATACATCGAGTTTTAGGTGATGCACAGCATAATCGTCTAGATTGCTTATATTTAACACCCACCAAACATTGCATGCGGGTGCATAATCCTCATCGGAACAGTACTACGAGTTAGCATAGAATAGAATTCCTCTTGGGGCGGCAAGGCCTTCTGCTTCAACACGTCCCTTCCATTGAAAAAATCATACGGGAATATACCTCTCTGAATGCACAATTTAAAGTGCTCAGGATTCTCAAAATGCATCCTGGTGTATTTCAACTCCTTTTCATCCAAGCCATTCACTAGACTGTCAAGGGATGAAGCCATAAAGTTAAAAGAGTCAAGGAATCTAATGCACACTTTACCCAACTCCCACGTCATTGTCGTAGAAAGTTCATGTTTTTCAGGGATAATTGAAAATGTTCCCTTGCCAACATGTCCCAATTCACGAATAAAGAACTGCATATCATATCGTGAAAAGTTGTGAAAAAACACCGAAATGAATGGATTTCACATTACATGCCCTGTGGGCTGCCCCTCGAAATTCCCCCCGCAAAGTGCGAGTGGTCTTGGACCGTAACCTTGGCACTGACAAGTGGCTTTTCACATATGTGACATGTCGTGGCATGCTCATACAGAGTCCTCTGCTCAAGAGTTGCACTGAGGGGCATTTGGTTTTCCAGTAACCCTTGCGCATATTCAGCCAACTTAATAAGTTCATTTAAGAACCATTTAGCACAATCCAGGCCTTGATAGGATTTGCAATAGGACTTTGCATGCGACATTAAAACAAACGGTAAAGGGTTTATGATTCTTAACCCAAGTGGTTGAGTTCACGCCGGGATTTGGTTCACATCCCGGCATGGCCACGGTCAGAGCCTCAGAATCAGCGTACACCACAAAGGGAACTGTATCACGCGTGTGGATGGCCTCAAACTTAAGCAAGGCTTCGTCCCCTTGTGGTAGAACCAATTTCACTGCATCCTGTGTGATACAGTCTACCCTATGTCGTTCCAAAAGAGTAGGCGTTCCAAAATACTGTAAACGACGATCACAAAATATGCTTCGACTGTTGGCTTCCCACTAATTTGCTTAAATTTTTAATAAGGCAATAGTGATTCTCATCTCCTACAGACAAAATCAAAAGATGGATGTGGTGTCGTTTCTGCTCTTTCGTAGCATAAAGAGGGCCAATAATTTCCTCTCCTTAAACGCCATAGACCATGAATGAGTGATCAGGGTGATCCTGTTCAAACCTATGGATGTTAGTTAGATCCATAGGGAACGGAACACGAGGTCTTTCATAGTTAAAGATGATCCTGAATACAGTAACATACACCACATTAGGGAGACTAGACTTGGCCATACACTGTCACATTTGTAGGACGTACACAGAAACTCAGGAATGCGAGAAGGGAATTGCCCAGTTATAAAAGAGACCTTGGCCCTCAGGAAGATCCTCCAGTTGAGAGTAGATAGTGACCAAAATAACTGCTCTCACCAAGACAGCGCAAGACACCATCTGATAAGTAGCCTGTACAATACAACCTGAACTGACCATTTAACCACAATGTTTCTAGTCTCCACCCGACGACTGAGCTGGAGAGTGTAGTTACCTTTGCTTTCAGACGAGCCAGTATGCAGCGCTGTACAGCAGAGAGTGTATGGGGCAGCCCGTCTAGAGCAGATACACGTCACGTGTGACGTAGACTCCAACCCGTACAATGTTTGTAGTCCCCACCCGACGACTGAGCTGGAGAGTGTACTTACCTTTGCTTTCAGACGAGCCAGTATGCAGCGCTGTACAGCAGAGAGTGTATGGGGCAGCCCGTCTAGAGCAGATACACGCCACGTGTGACGTAGAATCCAACCCGTACAATGTTTGTAGTCTCCACCCGACGACTGAGCTGGAGAGTGTACTTACCTTTGTTTTCAGACGAGCCAGTATGCAGCGCTGTACAGCAGAGAGTGTATGGGGCAGCCCGTCTAGAGCAGATACACGTCACGTGTGACGTAGAATCCAACCCGTACAATGTTTGTAGTCCCCACCCGACGACTGAGCTGGAGAGTGCAGTTACCTTTGCTTTCAGATGAGCCAGTATGCAGCGCTGTACAGCAGAGGGTGTATGGGGCAGCCCGTCTAGAGCAGATACACGCCACGTGTGACGTAGAATCCAACCCGTACAATGTTTGTAGTCTCCACCCGACGACTGAGCTGGAGAGTGTACTTACCTTTGTTTTCAGACGAGCCAGTATGCAGCGCTGTACAGCAGAGAGTGTATGGGGCAGCCCGTCTAGAGCAGATACACGTCACGTGTGACGTAGAATCCAACCCGTACAATGTTTGTAGTCTCTACCCGACGATTGAGCTGGAGAGAAGACCTCAGAGTGTACGTTCCTTTGCTTCCAGACGAGCCAGTATGCAGCGCTGTACAGCAGAGAGTGTATGGAGCAGCCCATCTAGAGCAGATACACGTCACGTGTGACGTAGACTCCAACCCGTAGAATGTTTGTAGTCTCCACCCGACAACTGAGCTGGAGAGAAGACCTCGGAGTGTAGTTACCTTTGCTTCCAGACGAGCCAGTATGCAGTGCTGTACAGCAGAGGGTGTATGGGGCAGCCCGTCTAGAGCAGATACACGTCACCTGTGACGTAGACTCCAACCCATACACTATTTGTAGTCTCCACCCGACGACCGAGCTAGAGAGAAGGTCTCAGAGTGTAGTTACCTTTGCTTCCAGACGAGCCAGTATGCAGTGCTGTACAGCAGAGGGTGTATGGGGCAGCCCGTCTAGAGCAGATACACGTCACGTGTGACGTAGACTCCAACCCGTACAATGTTTGTAGTCTCCACCCGACGACTGAGCTGGAGAGTGTAGTTACCTTTGCTTCCAGACGAGCCAGTATGCAGCACTATACAGCAGAGGGTGTACGGGGCAGCCCGTCTAGAGCAGATACACGCCACGTGTGACGTAGACTCCAACCCGTACAATGTTTGTAGTCTCCACCCGACAACTGAGCTGGAGAGTGTAGTTACCTTTGTTTCCAGACGAGCCAGTAGGCAGCATTGTACAGCAGAGAGTGTAAGGGGCAGCCCATCTAGAGCAGATACACGTCACCTGTGACGTAGACTCCAACCCATACACTATTTGTAGTCTCCACCCGACGACTGAGCTAGAGAGAAGGTCTCAGAGTGTAGTTACCTTTGCTTCCAGACGAGCCAGTATGCAGTGCTGTACAGCAGAGGGTGTATAGCGCAGCCCGTCTAGAGCAGATACACGTCACGTGTGACGTAGACTCCAACCCGTACAATGTTTGTAGTCTCTACCCGACGATTGAGCTGGAGAGAAGACCTCAGAGTGTACGTTCCTTTGCTTCCAGACGAGCCAGTATGCAGCGCTGTACAGCAGAGAGTGTATGGGGCAGCCCGTCTAGAGCAGATACACGTCACGTGTGACGTAGACTCCAACCCGTACAATGTTTGTAGTCTCCACCCGACGACTGAGCTGGAGAGTGTAGTTACCTTTGCTTCCAGACGAGCCAGTAGGCAGTACTGTAGAGCAGAGAGTGTATGGGGCAGCCCGTCTAGAGCAGATACACGTCACGTGTGACGTAGACTCCAACCCATACAATGTTAGTAGTCTCCACCCGACGACTGAGCTGGAGAGTGTACTTACCTTTGCTTCCAGAAGAGCCAGTATGCAGTGCTGTACAGCAGAGGGTGTATGGGGCAGCCCGTCTAGAGCAGATACACGTCACGTGAGACGTAGACTCCAACCCATACAATGTCTGTAGTCTCCACCCGACGACTGAGCTAGAGAGAAGGTCTCAGAGTGTAGTTACCTTTGCTTCCAGACGAGCCAGTATGCAGCGCTGTACAGCAGAGGGTGTATGGTGCAGCCCGTCTAGAGCAGATACACGTCACGTGTGACGTAGACGCCAACCCACCAGCTACCCTCTTCCGGTGGTTGTTCAACAATTCCGCTGTGCACACCGTGGAGCTGAGGAGCGCGAGTTTAGTGCCCGGAGGCGGCCGCAGCATCGCCAGCTACACCCCTCAGTCCGAGCGGGAGTATGGAACTCTGCTATGTTGGGGCAGGAATGAGCTGGGAGCACAGATACAGCCGTGCGTGTTTCATATCGTTCCTGCTGGTAAGTAATGGCTCTCCAATTTCCATTGTTCAGTGATCCGTCAGTAGCGGCTTTTCAGTCGGTCAACATGATTGTACCTGAAATGATCACATGGATTACAGACGTGAGCATATTATTAGAATAAAGTAACACTAACTTTTTGATACTTTTGATCCAAATGTATAAATGTAGAGTATAAAAGGTAATATATTATATTGTGTTTATAGCTAATATATTTTCATTCCAATATATGTTTAGCCTGTTTTCATTTATAAAAGTAGGCTTATAAGATCACCCTTTGTCCGTGTGTTTGTCCCTAATAAAATCTAAACGGCAGGAGCGATTTCAATAAAACTCGGTAAGGGCATAGTACTATTTTTTCCTATCCCGACCGTGCCCTTCCGATTTTATTACGTCTCACTAATCCAACATGGTGGCTGTGAGAAATATTACACCGGAATTCTATATTTCAGAAACTAATACTGACATTGTTACAGCCCCAGCCCTTAGAAGGCTGTAACGTCCTAAAATCCCGACAAACCCCATAAATTATTCGGAAGCCACAGAACACACACGCGTGATGTAATTGTCACAACACGCGATGTGGGCAACCAAATACGGAAAAACAAACAGGCTTACATCAACAGAATACCGGTGACCAAACAGCAGAACACAGCCTATGGAGAAATAGTGGAGCAGGAGGAACATCATGGTTAGTCTCTTCCACTCTTGCTGCCAGTCGCCACCTGCATCGTCACACTATATCTACACATTGGTAAGTGTGTACTTAAAAATAATTCCTCAATCCTTCCCTCATCAAACGCCTCAGAATTTAGTAAATTCTTCATTGTTACAAGTTGCATTGTTGGACATTAGACCTTAGAATAAATCCCTGTTACTCTGTTTCAATTGTTTGCACCCCAGCTGTCATTTCTCCTGAAACAAGCAGACTAATTCCTCTCCACTCCTCGCCGGGCATCACATTGCCCACTCAGCGCATAGCAATCCGTATCAAGGTCGCTCGCCTGACTTCCGTGCTTGCTACTTACGGACTACCCCTTCAGTTCTCCCAATTACACATACACCGTTTCGCCCTCTTGCCTTCTCAGCACATGCCCCTTACTCGCCAAGCAAGTACGATCCCCTGAGAAGCGTCACGAGAGAGGCTAAACAACTGGTGGAGACGCCGTGCCGATCCTCGGATCTGATACCTCTTGCTTACATACAACTACACATTATCGCCCATATTCACACTCAATTACACATTACTATTCAAACATAGTCTCACATTACTATCCTCACATGGTCGTACATTACAAGCAGGTACACACATAATTCAACAAACATATTGCATAACGTATGGTCAGACTAAGAACCACTGCTGAGGTATAAAAACAGGGCATTAACAACACATTAGACACACTACATTCGAAACAGTTTGCACACGGTACCTCACTAGAAACCTAGAAAGATCTGAACCACACGATACACAAAACATATTGCACTCAACACAGCTCGAACCCAGCACTTCACTCAATAACGCTCTAACCTCTGCTCAAAGGGACTGCGACACTTCTCCCCAAAACAACACAGAAACACTTAAAGAAACCAACATGGCTACACACACAAAATACCCACTCATCCTTCCCAACAAATACTCAGTGGCCACACAGGACCCTGAGGAATACACAAAACATTCGACAGGTTTGCCAGCATCAACGGCAGGAAGGACACAGACAAGACACGCCCATTCCCCGCATATCTCACCGACACAGCCCTAACATGGTATGAACTCATAGAAAACAACACAGACAACGTTACATGGCCACAATTACGGGATATTTTCATACAAGAATTCGCACATACACGGGACCTGGAGGATGTATACGATCAAATACGGGAGAAGACACAAGGGCCCACGGAACACACTAATGCATACATAAAAACGAAACTGCACATGTGCACAGGATACGACCCACAGATGCTCGAAAAACAGAAAATACGTCTAATAATGAAAGGTCTCAGGCCCACTTTAGTGGATAAATTGCGCACGATGTGGAACAACACATTACAAGAACTCAGGAAAAACATTAAAAACTATAGAAACAGACAACAAAATTACAGAAAAGCCATAGACACACACCTTAAAGTAAACGCTCAGGACCTACAACAGCAAGTACACGACCTCACGAAACAGGTACACGAGTTGAAAATTTCCACAGTTGATACAAGTACACAGGCTAAAAACACACATAACACATCCACAACCCAATAGGACTTACTCGCCTCCAATAACATAAACACCAGGGCAGACCACAGTCATTACAGGCCACAGGGTGACGGCACATTCAGAGAACAAAGAAACTACAATCCTCACCCCAATAATCCGCCCCCGCCGAGACACGGGAACACATGACATTACAGACACCACGATCCCCCACGATACAGACACATGCCTGATTATTGTACACCACCATAGGGACTATGACACACAGTACCAACATGCTCCCCCACACTTGCTGCCTAATCCAGCAAACTACCCCAATCACTGGCAGTATCACCCGCGACGCGAACAAACAAGGTACACAAACAGATACAGCAACACGCATTCGGAAGACTGGTAAAGGAGCGGACGCAATCAACGCCACCCCCGACTAGCGATCTCCTCCACCAGAGATTCAAGCGACACAAGGTCAGGGTGATGGGAACTGTTTGTTCATAACAGACTGTATTAGGTCACGCGTTATATGCTCGGAAATACTTGTAGAAGAAGCCTCGTGCAAGTACTTGGGCATCCTTGTAGGGGATGATATGAAATGGAGCACTCATGTGGGTTGTGTCGTCTCCAAAGCGCACAGATCAATTCATTTTGTAATGCGGGTATTAAAAGGCAGCAGCTCTACCGCAAAAGAATTAGGATATTTGACCCTGGTGAGGCCAATCCTGGAATACGGCTCAGCGGTTTGGGATCCATATCAGGTAGGGTTCATCAATGATCTACAAAGGAAGGCTGCTAGGTTTGTGCTCAACGATTTTAATCCCAGAAATAGTGTAACTCGAATTATAGAAAAACTCGGGTGGGAATTTCTGGAAGATAGAAGGACGCTATGTTTAACACTAACACTAATCGGACATCATTGGGAGAACTAAGCAAACGTCTGGGAAATCCCACCCACCTGAGCAGGGCAGATCAAGGGCCGAACGAGGCGTACAAACTATGGGAAATTTTCTTTCTCTAACCGTGGCATTGATAATTGGAACTTAGAGCCTTTCTCCAAACATATTGAGGTGTTTAAGAGAAGATTGAAATGTTGTGTAAATACTGCGATGAAATTATTATAGTTCCTAAATTGCGAATTGTGTTTGATGTTATTGTTGGCAATTTTCTGTATTTGTACAATTTGCCACCGGGGAATTACCCCATTTGCAAATATTATATATATATAAAGGAATGACTGTGTGTTCGTCTTTTATGCGTTCATAAACCATTCATCCGATTGCGATCAAATTTTGGTGAGTTGTTGTTAACACTTCCGGGATGATCATAGGCATAGTTAATCCATTTCACAATAGAGAGCGCGCGAGTAGTTTAAACAAATGCGTAAAGGCGATGCGTTCATAAACAATTCGTCGGATTGCGATCAAATTTTGGTAAGTTTTTGTGCACAGTCCAGGAAAAGTTATAGGCGTAATAAATCCAATTTACAATAGATGGCGCGTGAGTAGCTTCCACAAAATGGCGTGCGTTTGTTTCAAGAAAGTCCCACATGCGTTCATATAAGTTACCATTCATCCCATTGCGAAGAAACTTGGGTGAGATGTTCTGTACACTTCACGTAAGGTTTCTGGCTTAGTAAATCCACTTAACAATAGGTAGCGCACGAGCAGATTCAACAAATGAGCGTCGACGGGCGAAGCGTTTCAACAAAGTCCTGTATGCGTTCACATACCATTCGTCCGATAGCGATGAAACTTGGGTGAGAGGTTGTGAACACCACAGGCAAGGTTTCTGGCGTAGTAAATCCATGTTATAATAGGTAGTGCACGAGTAGAGTCAACAAATGAGCGACGACGTGCGAAGCGTTTCAACAAAGTCCCGTATGCGTTCATATACTATTCGTTTGATAGCGATGAAACTTGGGTGAGATGTTGTGTACACTACAGGGAAGGTTTCTGGCTTAGTAAATCCACTTAACAATAGGTATCGCACAAGTAGATTCAACCAATGAACGACGACGGGCGAAGCGTTTCAACAAAGACCAGTATGCGTTCACATACCATTCGTCCGATAGCGATGAAACTTGGGTGAGATGTTGTGTACACTTCAGGGAAGGTTTCTGTTATAATGTTATAATAGGTAGCGCACGAGTAGATTCAACAAATGAGCGACGACGCGCGAAGCGTTTCAACAAAGTCCCGTATGCGTTCATATACCATTCGTCCGATTGCTATGAAACTTTGGTGAGTTGTTGGGAACACTTCCGAAATCATTATAGGCATAGTCAATCCAATTTACAATGGACAGCGCGCGAGTATTTTAAACAAATGAGTGTTGGCGATGCGTTCATATAGCCTACAATTCATCCGATTACGACCAAATTTTAGTGGGTTGTTTGGCACACTTCCGGGATGGTTATAGGCATAGTTAATCCAATTAACAATAGATAGCGCACCAGTTGTTTAAACAAATGGGTGTTGGTGATGCGTTCATATACAATTCATCCGATTGCAATCAAATTTCGTTGTGTTATTGTGCATACGCCAGGAAAAGTCATAGGCATAGTAGATCCAATTAACAATAGATGGCGCGCGAGTAACTTCAACAAAATGGTGTGCGTTTGTTTCAACAAAGTCCCACATGCGTTCATATACCATTCACCCCAATGCTATGAAACTTGATCGAGATGTTGTTTACACTCAGGGAATGTTTCTGGCTTAGTAAATCCACTTAACAGTAGGTAGCGCACGAGTAGATTCAACAAATGAGCTACGACGCGCGAACTGTTTCGACAAAGACCCGTATGCGTTCATATACAATCGTCCGATAGAGATGAAACTTTGGTGAGTTGTTGTGTACACTCCAGGGAGGGTTTCTGGTTTAGTAAATCCATTTTACAATTGGTAGCAAACGGGTAGATTTAACTAATAAGCGACAGCGCGTGAATCGTTTCAATAAAGTCCCGTATGAGATCATATACCATTCATCCGAGTGTGATAAAACTTTGGAGAGCTGAGTACAGTCCTGAGAAGGTTCATGAATTAGTAAGTCCGTTTTTCAATGGGTGGCGCACAAGAAGATTCAACAAATGAGTGACGGCGCGAATCGTTTAAACAAAATCCCGTATGCGTTCATATACTATTCATTTCATTGCGATGTAACGTTCGTGAGTTGTTGATCACGCTCCCGTGAATGTTTCTGAGATAGCAAATTATTTTTTATAATAGTTTAGAGGTGGTTAACGGAAAAAGAAGAAAATATTGGGAATCCAAAAGCACTGCAACTAACAAAGTCAAAACCCCAACACTTTCATTGATTGGCAGGACAACGTCTGCCGGGTCAGCTAGTATTATATATAATAACCTAACAAAGCTATCAATTCATATGCTATATCTGTGCTGATGTATTCATTTGGTGTTTAAAATGGTCACAAACAGACCTGGAGAATATTAATCGCACAATAAGAAATATGCTTACGAAACACAGAATGTTGCTTCCCAATGCTTGTATAGAGAGAGTAACAACACCCAGAAATGAAGGAGGCAGAGGTATTCTTGATGTTATAGCTCTGCACAATCAACAAGTTATACATCTAAGGAATTACTTTCATTCTCGGAAAGATTCCAGTTTTTTACATCGAGCGGTAGCACACGCTGACTTCAACCACACTCCTTTGAACCTCCATGAAGGAAATTTTGTCATTAAAGACAAGGACACACTGAAGAGAGAGAAGGTGGAGAGATGGGCTGGAAAAGAACTTCATGGCAGATTCTACAACCAGTGCAATGATACGAATATTGACAAACAGCTTTCGAACACATCGCTGTCAAGCTAAGTGTTATTTTATATTCTCTTGTGTTACCAAAGCTTGAAGAATTACATTACTAATGAAGGAATAACGTCATGTCCTCCTTTCTTACCGTGTTAAAGTGTCCCTGATTCTCCGGCTTTCAAGTTAGATTGGAGATTGTCTTGTTTTGGTTTTTGGTCATTACTTATTGTCCTCCTTCTTTTATATTCACAGATGAATCGTGTCGTTGTGGTTTTTGTTTCGTTTCCTTGGTCTTATATTTCTTCCGTGTTTTTTTCTCCTTGTTCGTTATGAAACGTGATTGTATTTATGGGAGGTATTTCTTACTAACTTCTACCCCTTGTAATAGAATGGGATGTTACAAGGGTCTTTAGGGGTTAGTAATATTTAGGATTAATTATGAATTGGGCCTAAACGTAGGAGGGTGTGGTGTTCATACATTAGATGACCTTGTTGTTGTCTAGATAGTGAGAACACACACTAATTGGTTATGTTGTTAGTATTTTGGGTTTTACGCTATGCCTTGTCGTTTGTGCTTTCCTCTTTCTTCCTTAAGGACTGGGCGGACATTTGATATTTTATGTATCGGAAGGCTTCTCATCTTATTATCACGTTTCTAGACATATGTTTAAGGGTGGGTTAATGCCTTGTTTAAGTGGGAGCTTGACCGAAAGTTGAGGGTCGTTCTTGGGTTTGTTTTGTTGTTGTTGCTTTCGGTCGAGAAGCAACACGTGAACTCTTTACGTTTATTAAATGAGGTATATCGATTATTCTTGTGGATGGTGATATGTGTATTTATGGCAAGCACCCGGGACTGTGATCTATGCTCATTTTACTGTCGGTAAGATAACCGAATCTCATACTTCGCCCGAAAAGAAGATTTATTCAGGGAGCTTATGAAGTCGGGTTCCGTTTGTTTTGAGGGGTGGTTGTTGTTGGTTTCTTAAGGGTTGTGTATGTCTCTCTCTTCTTAATTTGGGTTCGTGATTGTGTATTTGGGAGCGTACTGTAGTATGTGGATGATGTTTTGACCCATAGTCGTCTGTTTACTGTAGTACTTGTTTGTGAGATATATTTTAGTTCATTTAAGGGGTTTTGTTCTTGGTTGGTACGACTTCATATGCTACTTTCTGTAATCAGCCTGTGGTAGGACGAACGTATTATGTCTTATTTATTTTAATTAACTTTCCCCTTTGATGTAACAAATGGTAATTTCACTACGATCTCCAATATAACTAGTGTTAGGCTTCTCGGTCCTTCCTTGATATTTCTTTATTGTGTGTTTTATATTTTAATGTTTACCTTTTGCTAATTTGTATTCATTTATTTACAGCCCCATCACCCTTCATTCCACCATTTCATGCGCTACTCACGCCCCCTTTTGTTATGTATTATTTCTGTTATTAAAATTTTGTCTACAACCTTTACTCAAACAGTGTGGTCATTTAGTAGTCGTATGTCCATCTAGTTCAAGGTGCGAAAGAATAGTGCACAACTTGTTTATAAGATCCATGGCCGGTCCTCATTCCGCGCATGCGGGGAACCAGTTTTGTTTCCTCAGTCTTGCCATCGACTGTGTGCTTGGTTCAAAGGGGTAGCTGCGCTTGTCAATAATAATAATAATAATAATAATAATATGCGAGGTTCGGGTTGTATGGAGGGTGGTCAATGATATTCCAGTGAAACCACTTCAACAGTGCGGTGGTCTTCTGGACTGTATGAGGTCGCGCGTTATATGCGAGGTCTGGGATGTATGGAGGCTGGTCAATGATGTCCCAGTGAAACCACTTCAACAGTGCGGTGGTCATCTGGACTGTATGAGGTCGCGCGTTATATGCCAGGTCCGGGCTGTAAGGAGGATGGTCAATGATGTCCCAGTGAAACCACTTCAACAGTGCGGTGGTCTTCTGGACTGTATGAGGTCGCGCGTTATATGCGAGGTCCGGGCTGTAAGGAGGGTGGTCAATGCTGTCCCAGTGAAACCACTTCAACAGTGTGGTGGTCTTCTGGACTGTATGACGTCGCGCGTTATATGCGAGGTTCGGGCTGTATGGAGGGTGGTCAATGATATCCCAGTGAAACCAATTCAACAGTGTGGTGGTCTTCTGGACTGTATGAGGTCGCGCGTTATATGCGAGGTCTGGGCTGTATGGAGGCTGGTCAATGATGTCCCAGTGAAACCACTTCAACAGTGCGGTGGTCTTCTGGACTGTATGAGGTCGCGCGTTATATGCGAGATCTGGGCTGTATGGAGGCTGGTCAATGATGTCCCAGTGAAACCACTTCAACATTGCGGTGGCCATCTGGACTGTATGAGGTCGCGCGTTATATGCGAGGTCCGGGATGTATGGAGGCTGGTCAATGATGTCCCAGTGAAACCACTTCAACAGTGCGGTGGTCTTCTGGACTGTATGAGGTCGCGCGTTATATGCGAGGTCCGGGTGTAAGGAGGGTGGTCAATGCTGTCCCAGTGAAACCACTTCAACAGTGTGGTGGTCTTCTGGACTGTATGAGGTCGCGCGTTATATGCGAGGTTCGGCTGTATGGAGGGTGGTCAATGATATCCCAGTGAAACCACTTCAACAGTGTGGTGGTCTTCTGGACTGTATGAGGTCGCGCGTTATATGCGAGGTCTGGCTGTATGGAGGCTGGTCAATGATGTCCCAGTGAAACCACTTCAACAGTGCGGTGGTCATCTGGACTGTATGAAGTCGCACGTTATATGCGAGGTCCGGGCTGTAAGGAGGCTGGTCAATGATGTCCCAGTGAAACCACTTCAACAGTGCGGTTGTCTTCTGGACTGTATGAGGTCGCGCGTTATATGCGAGGTTCGGGCTGTATGGAGGGTGGTCAATGCTGTCCCAGTGAAACCACTTCAACAGTGTGGTGGTCTTCTGGACTGTATGAGGTCGCGCGTTATATGCGAGGTTCGGGCTGTATGGAGGGTGGTCAATGATATCCCAGTGAAACCACTTCAACAGTGTGGTGGTCTTCTGGACTGTATGAGGTCGCGCGTTATATGAGAGGTCCGGGCTCTAGGGAGGCTGGGCAATGATGTCCCAGTGAAACCACTTCAACAGTGTGGTGGTCTTCTGGACTGAATGACGTCGCGCGTTATATGCGAGGTCCGAGCTGTAAGGAGGGTGGTCAATGATGTCCCAGTGAAACCATTTCAACAGTGTGGTGGTCTTCTGGACTGTATGAGGTCGCGCGTTATATGCGAGGTCCGGGCTGTAAGGAGGGTGGTCAATGATATCCCAGTGAAACCACTTCAACAGTGTGGTGGTCTTCTGGACTGTATGAGGTCGCGCGTTATATGCGAGGTCCGGGCTGTAAGGAGGGTGGTCAATGATGTCCCAGTGAAACCACTTCAACACTGTGGTGGTCTTCTGGACTGTATGACGTCGCGCGTTATATGCGAGGTCCGGGCTGTAAGGAGGGTGGTCAATGATGTCCCAGTGAAACTATTTCAACAGTGTGGTGGTCTTCTGGACTGTATGAGGTCACGCGTTATTTGCGAGGTCCGGACACTAGGGAGGCTGGGCAATGATATCCCAGTGAAACCACTTCAACAGTGTGGTGGTCTTCTGGACTGTATGAGGTCACGCGTTATATGCGAGGTCCGGACACTAGGGAGGCTGGGCAATGATATCCCAGTGAAACCACTTCGACAGTGTGGTGGTCTTCTGGACTGTATGAGGTCACGCGTTATATGCGAGGTCCGGACTGTATGGAGGCTGGTCAATGATGTCCCAGTGAAACCACTTCAACAGTGCGGTGGTCTTCTGGACTGTATAAGGTCACGCGTTATATGCGAGGTCCGGACTGTATGGAGGCTGGTCAATGATATCCCAGTGAAACCACTTCAACAGTGTGGTGGTCTTCTGGACTGTATGAGGTCACGCGTTATATGCGAGGTCCGGACTGTACGGAGGCTGGTCAATGATATCCCAGTGAAACCACTTCAACAGTGTGGTGGTCTTCTGGACTGTATGAGGTCGCGCGTTGTCGTGAAGGAAGATGACGCCCTCGCTTCGGTGAGAAGTTGTGCTGGCGGTTACATCGAGTAACTGATGGGATCTCCTCGCGAAACCAGTTTTCAAACGAGTCGCCGTTAGTTGTTTACTTACAACTAGCGCTGTAGGTGGTGGATGGCTGAAGCTCTGTACAGTTATGCGCACTACTAATTTCTCTATAACAGACGAAACTCCAGGAAGTTTCTGATCACCCATCGTATGACATGAATAATCCGTAGCCTAGCTTTATTCTAGAGATGCCTTGTACTTCACCCTTTACAAACAGACTGAGGGCATGTTTTAGCGAACATTCATATTGTTCATACAGTGTTATGTTGTTGGCAGGTAAACCAGACCCACCGAGGAATTGCCAGGTGCTCAATCGAACCTCCAGCTTGTTGCATATTGCATGCTCTCGAGGTTTCGACGGCGGTCTACCTCAAGAGTTCACAATGGAGTTGCATTCCTCATCGAGGTTGGTGTCGAACGTCACCAGCCGTAGCAAGCCGGAGTTCACGGTGACGGGGCTCGAACCAGGATCCTCCTACATCATATCCGTGTACTCCGCCAACGGTAAAGGCCGTAGCTTGCACACGATTCCTCTGAAGGCGAGCACCTTGAGGACAAACAACCAAGAGCACCGCAGGACTCACACAGGTCAGAACACGTTAATGGGAGCGCACTTCTCCTGCACAACAAATATACCTAGGTAATAATAGTACATTATGCAACGAGCCTATAACGGCAACAATTAAGACACGAGTATGTTTCCATACGAGTGTCTTAATTACCATTATAGGCGAGTTGCATACGACTGTTTATGTTCGACGATAATTATTATAACTATTTTATGTTCGAACATAATTATTCATAAATATATGTCAAGATAATTATTATAACTATTTTATGTTCGAACATAAATATTCATAAATATCTGTCGAGATTTCGCCCGTTTTATGTACTGAACAGAGCGCATGGGACGCAGAGAATACCTTGTATTTGATCATGGCCTCCTCGATTACCCCACGATGACACTAGGCCACGCAGTAAAATTTAAATTAGAAGGCCTTGGAACTCAGTGCAGGTGCAATGCTATCCTCACCTAATTGGTCAAACAAGTGCTTCTTGAGGTCTGATTGGTGGGAGAAAGTGTTTCATAATGAAAAATATTGTTGTAATGACCCTCATTATGACACAGTTTTCTGAGATATAATGTTTACATTTCGACATCGTCGAACATTACTAACTTCCTCGTAAATTGGTTAAATAGGAGTTTTCACCTGCATCGGCAAAATGGGCGATTGTGGAGAGTGTGGTGGTAGCTTGGGGAAGGCTGAAAAGGTACAGTGTGGTTCATGTAAAAAGTGGTTCCACAAGAAGTGCGTGAATACATTGAACAGATTCACCGAGTGGCTGTGTGTGCAATGTGTGGACTATAGTGCAACTATAAGTGACAGTGTAAGTGACAAAGACACTCCATCAATGGAGAATATTTATGGAATGCTGAAAGACTTAAAAGAACAACTTAAAATCATAAAAGACGAACAAAGAACGAGAGAGACTGATCTAGGTAACTCATTGGAATTGTGCCGTAAGAAACTAGACGATTGTGTAACATTAATTTCTAACCAGCAGACAGAAATTAAGGAATGTAAAGGACAGATTGACACATTAACCCAGCAAAATGTCAATCTCAAAGCGAAGCTAACATCCCTAGAAAACCACCTAGGAGAATCTGAGCAGTACACACGTAGGAATACGGTGGAAATACACGGTGTCCTGGAAGTTCCTAACGAAAACATTATTGAAACTGTGAAGAAAGTAAGTCAAGCTCTGGATGTGGTCATCACTGAAACAATGGTAGATGCCTGTCATCGACTGCCTAAGTCACCTAATCATCAACACAGTGGCATCATCTTAAAATTCGTTCGGCGGGACGACAAGGAGCGTTTCATGGAGCGTCGCCGGGTGAAACGGAATCTCTCCACTCGTCACGTCGGTCTTCCTGGGGACAGTGTAATTTATGTGAACGAGAGTTTATCACCAGAGAAGAGGAAATTACTCTCACAAGCTCGGAACATCAGGAGAGAGAAGGAGTATTCTTTCTTGTGGGTAAGAAATGGACACATTAAAATACGCAAATCTGAAGGTTCTCGAGTCATCGTAATTCGAAATGAGGATGACCTGAACACTCTCTAATGGTATCAAAATCTAGATTATCCATTTCTTATCAAAATGTAGGAGGAATGAATACAAAATTAGATTTATTCAATGAAACCCTGATCACCAAAAAGCATGACTTAATTCTAATTACAGAAACTTGGTTATCTAGTAAAATCGCTGACAGTGAGGTCTGTTGTGATATGTACAGAGTATACAGGGCTGAGAGGCTTGCCAGAGCAGGGGGTGGGGTGGCTGTCTTGGTTCGGAGCGGATTAACAGTACTCAAGGTCGAAAGAATGACTGGCAGCTTGAAATGTCTATTAGTGAAACTGGTTATTGGAGGAAATATTTGGTACGTCTGTAATGTTTACATTCCACCAGCTTCAAAAGTAGAATCGTACAGGCAACTATACCTCTGGCTGGAATCCAATACAGAAATATATGATAAAAATGTATTAATCTTTGGTGACTTCAATATCCCCACAATACAAAGTACAATAATTAAAGATGACAATATTCACACTAGAGAACTCGTAAATTTTATTAATTATCTTCAGCAAAACTCTTATAATTCAGTACTAAACCGTAACGGGAGGACGCTGGACTTAGTTCTATCCAACAAACCCAACCTAAATGTAACGGAAAACACAGACCCACTCTTACCGCTGGATCGCAACCACCCAGCTCTGGATTGGAAATATCTCTAACTATATGTCGAAACCAAGTAATTATCCAGCCTAATGATACCTACAACTTCCGGGAAGCCGATTTTGAGCAAATGTACACTCGGTTGAGAGATAGTTCCTGGGGTCAAATATACGAGTGCACTGATGTAAATACTGGAGTAGACCTGTTTTATCAGATTTTTAACACAGTACTTGGCGAAACCGTTCCTATATGTAAACGACAAACGGGCAGAAAATATCCTGTCTGGTTCTCTAAGGAAACAAAGAGTAAATTGAAGGAGAAGGAACACCATAGGAAGAGAAAATATTACTCAGATCATCATAGACTACGTTTTGAAGAATTAAGGTCAGAAATTAAAAAGGACATTAAATTATCTTATAAGAAATATGTCCATAATATTGAACAGAACATTAGCAGGGACTCAAATAAATTTTGGACTTTTATTAAAAACAAGAAAAAAATAGGAACACATGCGACACTTTTAAATATAATAATGAAGAATTGGACAGGGGTGATTCCATTGTTGAAGGTTTCGCGTCATATTTCAAATCAGTGGATGACTCTCAGTCAGCCCAATACAAAGTCCCAGCCTGCAATTCGAATACTCCCAACACCCTTCACATAAAACTTGTCTCAAAGGAAGAGATAGAAATGGCATTTAAAAAATTATAACCTAAGTCTTCGGCTGGTCCTGATAATATTCCACCGTATGTAGTTAAGGGATGTGCTGAAAGTCTCAGGGACCCGTTACACTTTAAATTTAACTTAGCCATACAAACTTGTACGTTCCCTGACGCCTGGAAAATCACTCGCGTCTGCCCTATACTAAAATCGGGAGATCCATCACTAATTAATAACTACCGTCCTATATCTATTTTATCTGCAGTAGCCAAGGTATTTGAATTCATATTGCACGGAAGAATATCAGTATTTCTCAGACCACTCGTAACAGATAACCAACATGGTTTCCTATCCAGGAAATCTACAGTGACGAATGCAATTAATTTTACTCAAATTATATCTAAAGTGTTAGATAAAGGAGGGCAGATGGATGTCATATTTACATATTTCGAGGAAGCTTTCGACACAATAAATCACGATGTCCTTCTTAAAAAATTATGTATTTTGGGATTTTCCCACCCATTACTCAAATTATTCATCTCCTACCTCAGAGCCAGGAAACAATTTGTTTTGTTCCAGAAAATTGTTTCAAAGGAATACATAGTTCATTCCGGAATACTCCAAGGTTCGAACCTTGGACCTTTGATTTTTCTAGTAATGATAAATGATTGGCCTCGATGTATACTGCACTCAAATAGTCTTTTATATGCAGATGACTTCAAAATTTTTAAATCAATTTCTTCCACTAATGACTGCACTCTACTACAAAATGACCTAAATAATATACACAAATGGAGTATAGAAAACAAATTATACTTAAACGTACCGAAGTGTGTTGTTATGACCTTTACACGTAAGAAGAACCCAATCACATTTGTTTATGGAATTGGACCTAAGTCATTGAAAACAGTAAGCGAGAAGAAAGATCTAGGGATTCTGTTTGACCGAGAGCTTGCTTTCACTTATCATGTGCAAAAGACGGTCGGGGATGCTTACCGCATGTTAGAAACACTAAGCCATTCATTAGGACCAGTACCTGCATAAACCTTTATACTGCCATGGTGAGATCCAAGCTCGAGTACGCCAGCCAAGTATGGAGTCCCTGGCAGAAAACATGCATTAAGTCCATTGAGCAAGTTCAAAAGAAATTCCTCAGATACTTACACCTCAAAATAACGGGCAATTACCCCACACATGGTACCCTACGGTGAACCTTTTGTTGAATTTCGGCATGACTAGTTTGGAGTCTTGAAGGCATGTGAATGATATGAAATTCCTTTATAAAGTCATTAACGGTCAAATTGATAACTCATTTTTCCTATCGTTCCTAAATTTCAACATCCCTCGCTTAACTACAAGATCAACCATAACATTCAAAAATGATATAACCAATACCACTTCACATAACAATTCACCTGTATTGAGGCTTTGCAGTATTTTCAACGATGCGGTTCGTGTAAACTGGAAACTAGATTTCTGTCTCTCAATCAGACCGTTCTTGGAAATTATAACCCAGTCACTCTAATTCATACTTGAAATAAAATTATCACACATAACAGAATCAACAATGTATGTATGTGGATAGGCCTGTTCCCCAGTTATTAATGTTACCTTTTAGTTTATTATGTAATCAGTTCAAAACCTGTTTTTATATTTGGCACTTCGATCAAATTTAGATTTAGTTTTTATATTATCTTTTTACTACTATGCATTTTGATCTGTGTGAACTTCTTAGTTTTAAGAATTACATTAAGATATTAATACTTAATGCAGACATATCAGGAAATGTATCTTACTGTGTAGGTGCACTGAGCCCTGTTGTGTACCATTAACAAATAAATAAATAAACATAAATACAGAATGATTACAATTAAACGTTCACTAGACTTTACAGCTGGAGGCTGAACGGTGCCAATAATTTCCAATTAAGGGCCGAAATGTGTGAATAATTATAAGAGCAACATGTGCCGATTATATCCTCTGTAGTCTGACAGGCACAACAACCACACATGTTAGTCTTTCAGTTAAATGCTTGTTCATTATTTATTCCCCCAGGGGCTCACATCCAGTGGGACGTGGGTTGGTGACCACGAGGCACCACCTGAGTTCGGCATTGCTTCCACTTACTTGTGCCGGGCTCCTCTCCACCTTCTTTCCTGTCGAACTCTCCTGGTCAACTCTTGTTCTTTTCCGACCCGGACGGTATTAGGGTATCCGAGGCCTAGGGAGTGTTTCACATTCCCGCCTTAATTGGCCCCCGTCTCATGTTTTCTGATCCCTCATTCTTCGAGGGGTCAGACCTGTTCTCTTCATATCTCCTGCCTTCTGCTCAAGGCCCTTGAGGAGACAGTGTATGTAGCCCCACCACACCCTGGATAGTGCTACACCCTCAAGGGCTCACGGCTGGTGAGTTCGGACGTTGGTGGCCCCGAGGGATTCCTGAGCTGGGTCCGGTTTTTCACCCTTTTTCCATTGCCTCTGGGGCGGACCCCCTCTTTCACTTTCCTATATGCCTTTCATGGCTTTCCTTCCTTCGAAGTCCCTCAATCCTCATTCTTCGAACGTTGAGGGCATTTCTTTTCCTTCTGTCCTTAATTTGCCTTACTCTCCTTTTGTTTTCCATTTCTTCTTCTAGTATGTAAGAGTGTAGTTTACATTTCATTCTCATGTTTCACCATCAGCCAGACCAATAGGGGCCGATAACCTAGACGTTAGGGCCCTTAAAACATCAATTTTCATCATCATCATCATATTATTATTATTTTGTATATTCCCCGTGTTATTGGCAAAGATCACAGAATGTTTCCTGTTCGTGTGTTCACTCGTTTGCCCCATAGATAAAGGCTAATTGTAACCACGCTAAACATGAAATAGCACTCAAATCACAACTTAGTGGTTTCGTACTCATATTTCACATTTACTCTGTAGAAGATTACTGTTGATTAAATAGAGAGCTTATCGCTGCGCTGTCTACCGATTGGCTCTCTGGAACACAGGGGCAAAGCAATATCCTGTACATGCAATAAACTGCTTTCTTTTAATCAATGGGCAACAAAGTGGTCCGAGAAGTGGATCACTCATTTCAGAGCTCACGTGTCGGTGTTCCCGTGGTGATCTGTATCAAACTTACTCGTGTACACTTTTCGAATGGTGCTGTTCCGTTCGTCAAGCGAGCATCATCAGACTCTGATTGCGTAAGTTGCGGCTCGTAAAATTTGCTGACTATATCCAATTATTTAGCTCCAAAGACTGTTTATAGCGTGTTAGAATGCTCACACGAGTTCGTCTGTTGGTATGTTATTACCAAACGGCTTCGGTGGCGTAGTTGGTAGCATGCTGAACTGCTGTTCCCAAGATCGTGGGTTCAAACTCGGCCGAAGTCGTCGGATTTTTAAGAGCGTTAAAATCCTTCAGTATGCCTTCCTTGGGAGGGGAAGTAAAGCCGGCGGTCCCGTGTCATAGATTTATGGCATGTAAAAGAACCTTCCACTAACTAGACTTGTGTGAAGCCAAATTTGTAGGTTAGGTTTGATTAATGCTCTTAAGTTCCAACGTTCGTCACCGGGCGCTGGTTGCGATGGCATCTACATACATACATACATATATTTATTTGCAGATGTGGACGCTGTCCATGGTGGCAAATTACAACAACAAAAACACTAAGCAAAATAAATTATTCATACAACTAAAAGATTACATTTTAGATACAAGGAATAATTGGTATAAGAAAATAATAATAATAGAAACAAATATAAATTACGAATAAGGATAATTTACACTATTCTTCATTCATTTCATGTCACTGGCTCCTGATCTGGTGCTTTCTCACCAACTCCTTGAATTTTCCAACATTAGAAGGCAAAGGGCTGAAAATGTCCTCTGGCAAACTGTTCCATTCAACTTCCCCCCTCCCAATGAAAGAATATTTGCCCCAGTTACTATTCCACTGACTTAATTTTAATTTACACGAATGACTGTATCTGCCCATATAAGTACTTCCCTTTCCCAATCCCTCATTAATGTCTTCCCAAGCAATTTCCCCCTTGTAAGCTAAGAAAATACCCCCTAGTCTTGCTCTTGAACGTCTACTAGCCAGACTTTCCCATCCCAAATCCTGAATCATCCTACTTACACTACTCGTCGATCTGTGGTCCTCCATTACATACCTGGCGGCCTTCCTTTGTACTCCTTCCAATTCCTTTATTAAATACATTTGGTATGGATCCCACACTCCCCCAGCATATTCCAGCAGAGGACGGACTAGGGACATGTATGCCCTTTCCCTAATCTCTCTGCCAGCCCCTTTAAACACACGCATAACCATATGTAGTGACTTGTATGCTTTCTTCACTATTTCCGCTATGTGCTTACCCCAGTGAAAATTCCCACTCCCCATAGTTACACCTAAATACCTACATTCGTCCCCAAATACAACTTTATTTTCCCCTACAGAATATTCAAAAACAATATGATTCCTTTTATTAACAAATCGCACTACCTGACATTTCTTTGAATTTATCAACATATCACTTTCATCTGCCCAGCTTTGTATGACAGTCAGGTCCCTCTGCAAAATTCCGCAGTCGTCCAGATGATTTATCCTCCTGTATACCACTATATCATCAGCAAATAATCTTATCTGGGATGATATTTCAACTCCTATGTCATTTACATACATGAGAAATAGCAAAGGTCCCAATTTACTTCCCTGAGGTACCCCCCTTCCCACCCTTAACTGTTCTGACACTGACCCTCCAACCCTTACCCTTTGACTTCTCCCCTTTAAAAAGGATCTCACCCATCGTACTACTCTCCTGTCCAATCCCACAACCTCCATTTTCCTTAATAGGATATCATGATTGACCCTATCGAAAGCCTTTGAAAGATCAATTGCAATACAGTCAACTTGACCTCTATTATCCAAGGCCTCACTGATATCTTGCTGAAAGCCTGATAGTTGTGATTCACAAGAAAATCCCTCTCTGAAACCATGCTGTTCATTTGCCAACCACCTACTATTCCCTAAGCATTCCCTTATGTAAACATTTATAATTCCTTCAAAAATTTTGCATATAATACATGTTAGGCAGACAGGTCTGTAGCTATCACTATCCCCCCTTTCCCCTCTCCCTTTATATACCGGAACTACCAGAGCTTGTTTCCAGTCATCAGGCACTATCCCATTATTTATACAAAAATCAAACAGAAACCTTAAATAAGGTACAATGTTCCATCCCATAATCTTTAACAATTCCCCATTTATCTCATCTACCCCAGCTGCTTTTCTTGACCCCAGTCCCCGTATTGCATTATAGATATCCTTATTTACATATCTAAATTTCTTCCTGTCCTCAATACCCTGCTCTACTTTCTGATCTACATTTCCCTCCCCAACAATCCCCACCACCTTACCATACACCTTATTAAATGCTTCAGCCTTCTCCCCATCTTCCACCAGCAACGTTCCATCTTCCCCCTCGATATCAGGTATTCGGCCTTGAACTCCTCTCACTCCCCTTAAATAGACATACATATTTCTCCACCGTTCCTTGAAAGGCATCCCCCCGCCAACCAGCCTACCCATAAAATGTTTCTTAGCTACTATCTTAGCCCTGTCCAGTTCCCTCCTTAACCTATTTAATTCTATTCGGTGGCCTATCCCCTTCCTGAGCCTATTGCTTACTAATCTACATTTCTTCTTTAATCTTCTTACCTCATTATTGTAATAAGGTGGATCAGTAGTCGCCCCTACATTTTTAAATGGCACATGTAATATTTCACAATCTAGAATTATGGTTTTCAAACCAGCCCACAGTTTATCTACATTTTGTCCCTCCTCTATCCACTGATTGAAATTTTCAGCTAGGTAACTCCCAATCTTTTCTTTATAAGCTTTGTAATACTGCTTTACCAATCTTGTCTCCCTCTTAACCTGCCTCTCAATACCCAACTTAACCTCTACTACAACAGCCTTGTGGTCACATATCCCTTCAATGATCTCTGATTTGACCCAAATATCCTCAGGCTTGATCAAAAACACGTCTAATAAGCTGTTCCCCCTAGTGCTTCCCTCGATAACTTGAACAAAGCCCCCCTCCCATATTATTTTGTTAGCCAGCAATTGATAATGTTCCTGAGAATCTGCCCTACCTTCCCAGTCCACTCTTGGCATATTAAAATCACCCCCTACAATTAAATTTCTTCCTGCCCGGTCAGCCTCCATAGCATAATTTACTAACGTTGTTCCTAGATTTACATCCCGTTCACCCCTCCCTGTTCTATATACACCCAAAATGTCTACCATATCTTTAGAACCAACCCGAACCCCCAGAATCTCATTTACTTCATCTGTAAACACTAGATGACTCCTAAATATATCCTTAACTAGTATAAATACCCCACCTCCCGTGCTTCCCCTGTCCCTCCTGTATACCCTATAACCCATAGGAAATACCTCCCCTTCCACAACATTTTCAACTAGCCATGACTCAGTCCCGATAATAACATCTGGATCATATAGTTCTACCATGGTTCCAAATGTTATGCCCTTTCTAACTACACTACGACAGTTTACCAGAAGGCACTTGAAGCCCTGATAATGCCCTTTGTACCCAAGACTAGCAACTATCTTGCTCCGTTTACTATCCCCTTTACTGGTTTGGGATGAATCATCTCTCAAACACTTGGTGGGTTTTTTGACAAACTTTTAATGACCCTTCCATAGAGTTGTCCCAGTTTGGCCGAACCTCGCCTATTTAAGTGGAGACCATCCCACCCCAAATCATAGTCTTCTATCCACAGTCCAGAGTTAATATATAGAACTTCCTCTTCACCACAAATCCAGTCCAGTACACCATTTACTGCATCCACATACCTGCAATCTACGTCCCGCCTATATAAAATCCCACTCACTGCTATAGAAGCATTTCTATACTTCTCCCTGCATGCTCTTATCAGGTTTTTAATGTCATTTCCTATATTGTCTGGAGTAGGAGAGCTCCTTAGGTCATTTGTCCCAACGTGTACTAGAACTGACTTAACTTCTCCACCCCCTCCCATTAACATCACTTTTCTTCTCAATTGTTCAGTCCTTATACCAGGAAAACATTTCACTTCAGTATTTGTTTCCTGAAGCCCTATTCCCAAGCGCCTAGTTATTGAGTCCCCAATAACCAAGGACCGGCACACTTCCTCTTCTCTTCTTCCGTTGACCGACATTTCCCTTATTTCATCACATACCTGCTCCACTCGATCGCCCTCGACGGTGTCCAGCTCCAGTCTTTCCTCCGCCAACCGTCCGTCAGTCATATCTGAGCGCTTGGATCTCCTTGACTTCCGGTCACTGTTGATCCCGCCATCTGCTGCCATCTGCCCGCCAATCCCCGAACTTAAAATACCAACCTCCAAGTTTGACAAATTTTCCTCCATGGTCTTGTTTGCCTCCTTGGCCCTCTCCAAATCTTTAATTACAGCTTCTAGCTCTAGCCGGAGAAATCTAATTATCTCGTCTTTGCTGCTCACCTCCTCAACTAAGACCAAACATTTCTGGCACTTCATAACCTCTAGGCCTACACTGTTGCACTCCACGAGGCCCGCTTTAATGGCCTTTGTAGATAGTCGTGTCGTCATCCTTCCCGTATTCTTCACTTTTAACTCACAACCACCACAAATCACACATTTAGGGTAGTTTACTTTACACTTTCGACAGAGTAAACTCATAATACATTCGCTTTTCGCCTCGCACCGCTTACTTGCACTGTCAACTGACGATCTAGGAGTAGCCAAGTTCACAGCTAGGTGTCGTGGACGGTAGCATTAGGTAGCGAAAGTTGGAACTACTTGAAATTATCGTCTGCAGTTGTTACTTGAATTGAAAACAAATAACACACACTAATAGAGTCATCACAATTAACACCGGTTATCAGACACACACCCAAAGTAGACGGAGTTACATGACCACGTTGACGCGGCCCCTTAACTGAGGAAGCAACCAACCACTTCCACGTTTGACCGTGATATTAACTATTCTCACCTGAATTGTGTGCAGGAAGCAGAGAGGTGTCCACGTCCAGCCCCTATCACGTGACCCCTGCACTCTGGGTGTTGGCGGGTATCGCAGGCACGCTCTGTCTGGTGGCTCTCGTGGCGGTGGTGCTAAGAGCACTGAGGAGCGACTCTTGTCACCACCAACATTCTCCCGGCACCAACAAGGGTCTGGCTGTCGTCAAGACTCTTGGCATTACCTCTACTGGTCTACAAACTGAGGACTCGGGGGACAACCCTGACGTCATTCCCCACACTACTGGTGAGTACACTATCCACAGTCTGTTCGCCGAGTCGAGACAGTACAAGTGCAGGACTGCCCGCAAGGGGCGCGTGGAGTTGTGCCTGTGGAACGTACGCTTACACGTGAAGTGAGCGAGTGCGATTTCTAGTTTTATTCGGAGTTATGATTTTTAATTATTGTTAGTAATGAAATTAAGAGGCAGGACGTTGGTATCAAATTACCTGTCACTGAACTCCTAGGAAGACGCAGATTACAGTGGTTTGGACACGTCATGAGAATGGACAGAAATAGAACGCCAAGACATTATTTCGACAGAGAAGTGAGAGAGAGGCGACCGGTAGGAACGCCAACAATCGGAATGTCAAATGGGAAAATGTAGAAGAACAGCAACTCTACTCCGACCAAAGATATGGCGAGCGCTTGTATCCCAGACCCGGGAAACTGAAGCTGGGAAATGATGATGATTGTTAGTTTTTGTATTTAATTACTCAATTAGTTGTTAACTGCTTACGATAGGCAACAATTAATTTTCGTCGTGTGTACGCGGATTGTATACAGTCGATGTTCCGTCGTAGACTCAGCAGGGGACAATCGCTCCACCAGAGAAGCAGCTTTAGCGAAAAGTGCTGAGTAGATCTGAAAAGCTAAACACGTATAAGGTCGAGTAGGAAATGCATCCCACTGCACTAATTTCTGCTGTAGTAAGGACAGCAAGTCATTCCACGGGTGTCAGTGAAATATCTGTGTATCGAATAATTCGAGAATATAAAGCTACCCACAGTTTAAAGTCGTCCAAGAAAGAGAAACCAAGGGCAAAGATTGTGGAAAGAGTTGAGTCGATAAGAATGCTATAAGAAGAAATGATCACCAGTTCTTTTTTCGCAATGAGCTGCCTACGATCTTTAAAGCACTTGTCGCTGTGAATGAAGTCACAGATTTGCCGGATTTTTGACGAACGACATTTTATAATTTACCGAGAGAGTATGCTCATAGAGAGGGACGAACAGTTGTATGGAAACGTAGGCATTTGCAAACAATACGACGAATGAGACAAGAAGAGAGAAAAGTCTATTTTTTGATGAAAGTTGGCTAAATACAGAGCCACAGTACAGCGCTGGTCTTTACTAGGGCTACGGCTTGACAAACGATCTCGGATCATCTTGGATACCCCTGCTCGGCTGAGCCGATGACGTGAACTGGGCGCGGGTAGCCAGGTGATCACGTGCAATTATTTGCCTGCACTTCTCGACTCGGCGTAAAGGATTGATGGTCTGACTGATGCATTAGTTTTGACATTCATCGACTGTCATTGTCTATTATTATTATTGCTATTGTTTTTGTGGTGAATGGAACAGATCTGGAGCATCACATAGGAACCAGCAGCAGAGCGCTGGACTCGCCGTCGCAGACCGCGCTGTACGGGAGCATCCGGGCCTTCTCTACAAGCTCCACTATGGTAAGTGGCGCTTCTTGATATTCATTATAATAGGATTCTTCAGAGGTACCAAGGTCCACTGCGTGTCTAAAACACAGCTTGCAAATACGATGGAAAAGTTCTTGGGATTGAGGAACGTCAGCTATCAGGACATGTCAAATATTTGCAATTCACGCCAATAGCGCCATAGATTTGATCAGTTTTAATACTGACTTAAAACTTCTCGTACGGTAGGCCTACCTTAGTCTGTAATTTAATGATCAGTCTCATAAGAACTCCACACGCATGGTGCCAACTCAAGTTACACACTGCTTGGTTGTCATTTTAATTCATAAACAAATGCGTACCGTATTTAAAACTAATTTTGGGGACATCTTTTTGGAAGGAAATTCCTCTCGCCAGCGGCTAGCGGTAAGTCTGTGTTACTGCGAGTGTTGAAGAGGAACTGCGGTTACAACTTATTGCAAACTAGAGCCAGATCATGCGTCAGTGGCAACACGAAAGAAAAAATGAGGGACTAATCATAATCAAGTAATTTCAAAACCCAGACGGAGAAATAGAAAGTTGTGTATACGCTCAGACTACAGTATGTTCACGTTCCGAGGTTAGCAAGCCAGTGTCAACTAAACAAGAAGTTGTGATTAAATTAAGTTGGTAGCAGCGTGATAAAATGAGTTTGATGAAAGGGATGGGACATTATTTTAAGAATTATTGTTATACGTTGTACGTCCAGAAAGTAAGTTCCATTTCGTAACAACAACAACAACAAAAGCAAGACGAGTACACGTGCAGACAAACTACAGCTCCAACCAGTTTGTAGCCACTTGTCATAGCGTGGCACAATATTTGCCTCCTGTGTTGTGGTAACATGTCCTTTGAGAAAGATCAGATAGTGTAAAACTACGGTTTTCCTTGACGTGTTTTTCAGCTTCTTCATTAACCAATGATGGACCTCAAATTGTTCGTCATCATACACTTGATCACGTTCTTCATTGAAACTGTCGTTCTTACGCCTCGCAAATCTGTCGATTGGTTTAGTGTTCTTCGCATTCAGAGAATGAATCTAATCTCACAAGCGGGGGGATTTTCAATCAACTTCGCCATTGTAACCAAGCACTATGAAGCGTAGACAACAGACAGTAATCTCAAAATTGCGTCATCTCCTTCGTCATGGCTCAGAGCAACTACGGCGCAAGCGCCGAACTGCAATGACGAGGCAACGGATCAAAACGGAACTTCCTCTCTGGACGAGCCTGGCGTTTGATGTGTATCACAACAAAACTTAATACCTATAATATAGCTTCGGGGCTGGCTGTTAGGTCGAGTAACTGCTTGTCCCTTTATCAAGCGTTGTCAACAAAGGAAGAAAGAAAGAGTGAGTAAACAAAGCCATAGCCTCCATAGATAAATGGTATAAGATAGGAAGCAAGAAGTTACTCCATGACCTCCTGAGACCAAGAACATGTTGGTAATGAATCTATAGAGGACAGCCATAATTTACTTATTTTTTAAGGGATAACCATCACTTCTATAAAAATTTTGAGGTTGTTCACTTATTTCAATCATACGAATCATACGAGATGTGAAATGTTTCTACATACAGACGACAGAAGTTTCAACAAAAATAATGTGATGGTCATTCTGTATGGCACGTTCAGCCACCCAGACTGCTCTGGTTAGCAAAGACTTAAATGCCTACGATATGCATTGATCCTTGTTGTAATTCTCCTACGTGTCTGACCAATATACAGGCTACGCAACCACAGGAACATAGTTTCCGGCTAATAGTCTACGCGTGGCCGGGAATGTTCCACGGTCTTTAATAGTTGAAGACCTTCCTGAATTCAATAACATACATCTTATCTATACTTGGCAACACGTCACAATTACACATGCGTTGACTACAGACATCACATATGCACCGCCCTATTAAAATAAACATATTCTTGGCGTGCCTCCTAGCTGCATCACTGGAACCAACTAGAAAAGAAAGGAGTACGCAGTGGAAATGGATGTTAATTTCTGACCTGTGCTGGGCCCGTACTTGCAGGCCAGATGTGCCGAGCGACTCCAGACTCCGTGAAGGTGGTCCCACGACGAGTGGTAGGAATACCCTCCTGGTGCTAGAAAGCTAGAATAAGTTAGGCCTAGGTTTGAAGAGAGAGAGAGAGAGAGCAGGCCGATCGCCAAACACTACTAAATAAGACACATGGATAAAGAAATGGAAATTTAATGAATTGAAACCGAACACACAAAGAAACCCCGCCAGAATAACACCCACAAAAAAGAATACCCTTCACCTAGGGGTCAAATAAAGTCACTTTCAAACGGGGAAGATAAATATAAATAACAATAAATAACTTACGATAGTAAATAACGTTAACAAATTAAATTCATACCTATGCTCACTTCCGTGAAAACGATGTAAAAATGGAGGAAGTAAATGATCAGCCGGTCGCTGGTCAACAACAATCACTTCTCAGCCTAGAGATGGATGGTTGTCATGACGACCACAAATAACAAGCATAGCAAAGATAAAACAAGAGGCTGTGTGCGTGTCGCAGAGGCTGTGGCGAGCAATGGGGATGCGATCGAGCTGGCAGTCCCCAGAGAAAAGAAAAGCAAAACCAAAGATACTATAAGAAGAAACAAATGACGTCAGGTGTCCGTGAAATATATCATGATACATGCACGCAATCAAACACACAAAATGCCAGCCGTCGATGCAGTAAAAAACACAAAGCAACACGTGCTTGTAGGTAGTCTAGCAAAACATGCTAAACCTATAAGGTCCCCAACTTACGTTCCGAGTTCGAGCTGAATACGGTAAGGCCTACTTAAAGTTACCGCCGTGATCCAGTTGCACGAAGCATGGAATGAAGGGAATACATAAGGGCTAAAATATATGGTGTCATGCCTCGTGTTGGGAGAATGGTCGAGACGCCAACGTCCACAAACAACGGGAGACCCATTCGAAGATATGCCCAAATCAAAACAACTTCAATGCACCTGGCAGCAAGAAAAACATACACTCACAAAATCACTCGCAGATATATTTCACGGCACAAATAAAAGGTTAAACGAAGACTCAAACAAAATAAAACAGGAGACCGCCATTTCGATTGGTTCCACAGCAAATCCAAGCACACGACGAAGATCAAAAAGAAAAGTTAAATATAGGAAATGAGCATAGTGGAAACAAGGTTAGATGTGTTACTTACATGAGTAAATGGAAGGCTTCGGCATAATAACAATGTTAAATAAAAAGGAAAACATTACATTTTAAATAATAAGTCGGAGAGCCTCAAGGCACGTCCGGACAGAAAGTATCTCACATGGCGTCTGAGTCAACCGAGACGGCCGCCAAAGAAAATAAAGAAAAGAGAGATGTTAAACATGGCTCACATAGGAACACTGGGCGGGGGGAGGGAAAACCCATTTCAGTGAGATAACATTCCAATTCAGTCGACCGTCACTGCTCCAAGAGGGAAGTTGATACTACTCGCAGCTACAGCGCGGAAGACACCCAACCAGATAAGTAATAGCCTGCACTATGCAGTACAACCATAGTTGACTTTTACAACCAGATAGTCACTCCAAACAAACAAATTCCGGATTTCTATCACCATTTTAGCATTTCACCTAACATCATATATACTACAACTAGCATACACCGACAAGTTGCATTACCAATACTGTACAATTGTAAATATTGTAAATATTTTCACCTGTAATTTCAAACATAGATTTTACAGCCTAAGTGTAGTGGATCTGATGATGATCGCTTGACGATCAAAACTGGTCATCCTAGTGTATTTATTAATCTCATGTAATTTATTTCAGGATTAGGGCATAACCCAGCTCTTTTTGGTACATTCGTGTTGACCGACTGAAAAGCACCAAACTATTTTTTTTGATTTTTGATTGTTTTTCTTTTTAGTATCTTGTTTTGTACCTAGGTATTTTAAATTTTAGTTTCATAGCATTTCTTTCCACCTTGGACTTTGCAGATTATTACTGCGGCGACGAATATACGGTTTCTTATAACAATGCAAGCCTGCGCCTCTCTTACTCCTAAGTGGAAAGTGACAGAGAATATAACGTAATAGAAATGTACGGTAATTAACGACCATCTTATTGTGTAGAGGATAGCATTGTTGGCTAAGATCCCTGTCCTGAATTTACAGCCGTGGTATTTCCTGGTACGGGGTCTTCCTGACTCGTTTTGCGAAATAGATACCTGACGGATATTGTGGCAGGAGGAGGAAGGGAAATAAATTGGCCACCCTATCGCACGTAAACTACGGCTCACGATGGACACAACCAAGGGCATCCTTGTGGATATACCACTCAGTTATATTATTATTCTTTCTTCGTCATGCCCGACTAACGAGCGCGATTGAATTTATTTAGCTGATGCATTGCCTTTCTCTTCTCCCAAAATCTCTTCATCTTCTCGCTGTGGCTTCTCTTGCGATCTTCTGACGAGGTTTTGTTGGTGATAGCGCTTTGATGGTCTGCAAAGCGGCGATTATCGACTAATTCTCTGAACTTAGCTCTGTCTAGTACAATGTCATCTGTGATGCATATTTCCTGAAGATCTTTTCCAACTTTAAGCAGACAGGTGTTTTAACTATCATTGACAGGGCAAGGTTAAGAATCCTTTTGGTCAGTCTCTGATTGCCCATCCTGAGGATATGCCCGTAAAATGTTGATCGTCTTTTCCTGAATGTGTCCGAGATTTTCTCCGAGTGCTGGTATAAGTCTTGGGATGTTCTTTTCATCCAGATTCCTTCTGTACAGACTGGTCCAAATAATTTTCTTAGGATTTTCCTTTCTTGCTTTTCCACATCCTTAATTAATGACCTGCCCCCAATAATCAGTGTTTCAGAAGCATATAGTGTTTCAGGCTTGATTACAGTGTCGTAATGCCGTAATTTTCCATTCCTGGATATTGCTTCTTTATTATATCTGTTCCAAGTGAGTCTGTAAGCTTTTTGCAGTTTAGAGATCCTTTCTTTGTCTGCTTCACGATTCAGTCTGGAAGATTGGATGACTTCTCCCAGGTATTTGAATTTAGCCAGTCGACATATTTTGCCAAATCTGGTTGTCATTGGTAGTCCATATAGGTACCGAAGAGATCTCTCCCTGTAGTGTGTTTTCTGCTATGAGATTTGGATTCTTGTTCTGGATGCAATTTCGTGAAGTTTTTCCGTTGAGGCAATCGCTTCCTGTCTGTTATTGGACAAGATTGCGAGATCATCAGCGAAGGCCAAACACCGTAAATGAATTTTGTTGTCACGTAGTCTGCCAAGGGTTATTCCTTTAACTTCTTTCCCCCAGGTCCTAATTACGTTTTCTAGCGCAAGATTAAACAACAGAGGGGACAACCCATCTCCTTGTCGGACTCCTGTTTTAACATCAAATGGTTCAGATAATTCCCCTAAGAATTTAACCTTTGAAGTGGTGCCTGTTAGTGTTTACTTGATTAATTCTTTAGTTTTTCTGTCTACTTTGAATTCTTCCAGAACACGAACGGGAGTCGCTCAGTCTATCGAGTCATAGCCCTTTTTGAAGTCTACAAAAGTAATCACCGTTTGCCTGCTTTTACGTATTTGTAGGATGGTCCTAAGGTTATGAATCTGTTCTGTGCAAGACCTACCTTTCCTGAACCTTGCCTGATATTCTCCAATTACATGATCTGTTTACACTTCAAGTCTCTTGAGTAGAATTTTGAAAAGAATTTTGTAAGTGACTGCTAGTAGAGAAATACCTCTGTAGTTATTTGTCAGTTTTATCCCCCTTCTTATGCAACGGGGGGATTTTTGCACACTTCCAATCTTCTGGAATTGTTTCATTAGTCCAGATATCTACAAGAATTGTATGGATTTTCTGAGCGAGAATTCTGCCACCTAATTTCCTTCCCCTGGAGCTTTGTTAGTTTTTAACTCAAGTATTGTTTGCACAACTTCTTCTATTCTTGGAGGTCCTGAATATGGATTTGATTCTGATGTTTAAAAAGTGAGTTGGTCAAGAAGGGGCTCAGAATTTAGAAGGTCCTTGAAATAATCTGCCAAAAGTTTATAGTATTCTTTGTTGTTTGTTTCCAGAGTCCCATCTGGTCGTTTAAAGCATAGCGTGGGTGCCTTACAGCTCGTCAGTTCTTCTTCTTCTTTATTATTATTATTATTATTATTATTATTATTATTATAAGTGTGATTGTGTTTGTGTGTCGATAAAGGAGAGTATGCTCAGCTGGCAGCAGGTCCCCTGTAGAGATGTGGGGACTCAATCCGAGCCACCCAGCGCGCTGCAGTCGCTACACGCCGAGACGCCGGGACAGCACAAGGAGAGCGCCGTCTAGCGACCGCTCCGACGTGGCGGGTAGCTCTTGTCTCATTCTGCAGGTAAGGAATTATTGCATTTCTCCGGCCATCCTTAAAATACTTTTCCTGCTTCTGATGAATGATGGGATGGTATCTTCCAGTTGGCCATTTATTCCTCTGCCAGGAAGATCATACGGCGAGCCACGTAGACATGTTACCTCCTGCTAGACCCCTTAACAGCGAGAATAATAACGGCTAGAAATTTAATTGGTTACAATCTTCATTACCTTCTTTCGGGCCATCGTTTCTCGAGCAGCTTGACAGTAGTCCTCATGAGACTGAGCGGGTACCGTTCCAGATATAAAACTTCTCTTTCAGGGACAGGGAATCAAACCAGTGTTCTTCATAAAAAAAAAGTAAAATACGTAACCATAGCTCCGCGAGTTTTACAATGTAAAATATGTCTCGTCTCACATCTGGTAATTAGAAGACATAATAAATCTGAACCACAGCTCACCCAATGTAGTTCCGAAATGACAGAATGTGGAAATTGGGCATTAATGGCTTCAACTCCAACACTTGTAGTTGAGGCCATAGGAATGTCGTTATTATTATTATTATTTTGATTCGTTATCCCTTATTAAGAAACGCATTAGATCACTCTTCCTTTTTCTTCCCGATATCTCTTCATGCGCTTACCGTGATGTTCACCCCATCCTGTATTCTCCCGCGTAGACTTGTGTCTGTTTATTAGAGTTGTAGATTTTGGTCTCTTCGTTGATAGTAGCCTAGGTCTTGTGTTATTTGTACCAGCCAGAGATAATGCTAGGTTTATACGTTTCTTTGTTCGACTACTCTCTATTATACATTTTATTGCAGCTGAAAAGCCATTAGTTACCACAACAACGTATGACATGCGTGTCGTCATTTTTTCGCCTTTCAAAAATCAGTTACTCATGGCCAGGAGCGAACCTGCAGGCTTGGGGCTGGTAGTCCGACACGATAACCACTCACCCACCGTGGCGATGTTGCTGATGAAAATCGCGGTTTACTATAATGTTATTAATTTTCCGCGGTGCTCATAATGTTGTATTTGAGTTTTGTTCACAGTCGACATAGCGGCAGCACCGTCACTCTGGCAGTACACCCGGCGTGGAGAGAGCATGGGCAGCCTCCACCAATCTGAACACTGCTGTTGTTGTTGTTGTTGTTGTTGTTTGAGTCTTCAGTCTTTTGACTGGTTTGATGCAGCTCTCCATTACTCTCTGTCCTGAGCTAATCGCTTCAACTCTACATAGCTTCCACACCCTACAGCCAAGACAATCTAACCTTGGTCATTTCTCGTCCTCGATCCATAACTAACTTAGCTATTTATCTTCAGACAGCGGATTTTAGGCAAATGCCTATTTTTCCTAACATATACATAACTCATCTTTTAAATTCTCATGTTTCATGAACGTTCAGGTCTATATAAGGCAGTTTTATGGTGCCTAAAAATGCCTATTTTGACATTAGCGCCTATTTTCCTTTCTAAGTGTATTTTTAGTACCAATTTTCCAGTTTGACTAGTGTTTCCCTTGTTAGATTCCAATTTCTGTTTTAATGTTGATATTTCACACTATTCATAATAATAGTCTACTGTACCATTGTTTTAAAGTGCCTGTAACCTAAAAGTAAACTATAATTCTTATGAGCCTGTACAGATGGCAACCACTTCCTCCTTCCCAGCTTTGGAAAGCCCAGCAATTAGCGACACAATGCGAACATTCCAATGTCTTTACCTTAATAAATATAACCTTGTCAAATCTTGGAATGTCATCTCTCACATCCGGAGCGTGTGTAATGTTGGTCTCGACGTGTTCACCACAAGGAAACATAATGCCTAAAATAAACTGTGATTGTTACTTACTGTGAAGCCAATTACGGACATGATGTTCAACCTCAGTCTGTAATTGTGAGATATACTGTATGTGTCCATTGTGAATTGTATTTAGTTCCTTTTAATACCGATATTGCACATTGAATTGAGTTATGGTCATTTACGGCTCTGTTTTAATGTTTTCTTCTTGATATCTGCTCAGTTATATAACCTATATCTGCCTAATATTCACTTTAGTGACTAAATATAGCAGCTAAGGAGCCTACGTTAGGCGCCTAAAGCATTACCTTTTAGAGCCTGAACTTCCGCTGTCTAGCTTAGTACGTCTCCTACCAACCTATCTCTTCTCTTCATTAGCAGTAGTCAGAAACATCTCTCCTCTCCCACTAGTCATAATACCTCTTCATTTGTTACCCTATCTATCCATCTGGTCTTCATCATTCTCCTGTAACACCACATTTCAAACGCTTCAATTCTCCTCTTTTCTGCTGCACCAATAGTCCAAGTTTCACTTCCATACAGCACCACGCTCCAGACAAAGACTTTCAAAAATGACTTCCTAATACCTAAATCTATATTCGATGTCAACAGATTCATTTTCTGTAGAAATGCTTTCCTTGCCTGAGTCAACCTACTTTTTATATTCTGAACACTGTAGATGACTTTTATTTACAAATCTAACAGCTAGACATTTCTTCTCAGTGCAATTTGGAGCATAACTTGTAGCCTCAGTTACGTGGGATCCGAACAACCAAAGTGTATTTCTGCTTTCAGAATCGTAAACTCAGAACACTGACGGACAGTGTCTTAGGAGCGACCTACCTAGTAGTGACGAGGTTGCTATGGCAACAGAAGCAAGGCTGTGTTCGCTCATGTTTCACATGTTTCTGTTTGACAGTGTGGCGCTCGGAGGACATGAACTACTGCACGAGATCACGTTGATGCGTGCTCTTTGGGAAGTGATTTAAAGCGACGTTGTTGAGTCTCCAAGATGACGGAGAAATTTTAATGTAAGTTTCTTACTGGTGTAGTGGAACTGGAACGTGCCACTCCTGTTGTTGTTTAACAAAAGCTAATATATCAGATTGAAGTAGTTTTGTATCTTAAACCAGGCAAAAGCTGACTTGGCACTTAAGTCTGGAATTATTCCTATAGACTGTTGTAAATATGTTGTGTCCTGTGCTAGGAACTGCTATCACAGTCCGCATCAGCTTTTGCAAATTAACCACAGGATATTTTTTATTTTTTAGTCGATTTTACCCTCCAAGTTGGTTTTTCCTACGGACTCAGCGAGGGATCCCACCATTACCGCCGCCAGGGCAGTGTCCTGGAGCTTGAAACATCTGGTCGGGGGATACAACTGGGGAAGTGGGATCAGCACCTCGCCCAGGCGGCCTCACCTGCAGAGCGAACGGGGGCCTCATAAGGGATGGGGAAAGGAGGGATAGGCAAGGAAGAGGAAAGGAGGCGGCTGTGGCCTTACGGTAGCTACCATCCCGGCATTTGCCTGAAGAAGAAGTGGGAAACCACGGAAAACCACTTCGAGGATGGCTGAGGTGGGAATCGAACCCCCTCTACTCATTTGGACCACCCGAGGCTGAGTAGACTCCATTCCAGTCCTCATACCACTTTTCAAATTTCGTGGCAGAGTCGGGAAAGGAACCCAGGACCTCCGGAGTGGGAGCTTATCACGCTGACCACTACGCAACGGAGGCGATAACCACAGGATATACGAGTATTAATTCTATTTTTTTGAAAAGTTGTTTTAAGACTATATTACAGTATTAAAATTAACACGAAAACCCATGCTGAATTCTAGCACTGTTGGCATGCCTGAAAAGACCGTTCAATGTTAAAACAATTGTAACTGAGTTCGCTTTCGAGATCAAACGGAAACTCTAAGAACATCTGGAAACAAAATGCCTAGCGCGTGCATGTTGCAGCGGGGTAGGCTATCTGGCTCCTGGACGCATGAGAGGTAAAGGCAATTAGTGGGTGTGTCTGATAGCCAGGGACCGGACATTCATGCACTGGATACGTTTAAGATATGCACGCAACTATGCACTAAAAGTGTAGAATGCATTAAAACATTGAAAAAGATGTACTTAACAATGAGCCAATCATATTCACTCTTATTTGCCGCAATATGTGTGGTCTGTTTTGCATGTTGTTCAAGTTTAATTTCTTTTCATATTTCACCTCATTCGAGCATATTTGAGAATAGGCGACAACGCCATCTGTTGAACAATCACACCCACTGCTTTAATAAATACTTTCTGCTGCTCTTCTCTCTAGAGATTTTGAGTAAAGGATGTGCCGACTAAGAATAAATTAACTGAAGAAACTCTTCACAAATCTAACCCCGGGCTACTGGCTGTCGAGATGGTGAAAGGAATGTCCCACCCCATTCCCTTCTTCAAATAGCCAGGCAGCATTGCTTGCGTAAGATATTAGTGTTATCTGTTGCTCAGAAAGTTCCTTGCAAGGGATGTCCAACACGCAGGCGAAACCTATTTTGTTCAGGATGTTTTAAATCACACTTAGTTACAATTGTATATGCTAAAATATGCTGTTATGTTCAGAATATGCAACAAAAAAAAACTCAAAAGACGCATTTGCATATGCGCATACACATCCGGTCCCTACTCGTCAAGGAGTGTTCTCTCTCTGATGGAATTAACTTGTCTTGGATTTGTTATTGTCATATTGCAGATGTGCAGTCCATCCACGTTCCAGTGCTGCCATCAGTTCCTGACTTTCCTCAACTTGACGGTTTGGGAACAAGGTGAGGCCTGAAGGTGTGCGTCAAAGGCTCGATTCTCGAGTGAAATGGGTTGCTTACGTTTGGATATCCTTTTTGAATCCAATTGGCTATTCTAAGAGTTGTGCTTCTAAGGGAAGCTATTTCCATTTTGGTGATGATCGTAATCGTGGAACAATGAGGTCATTTGACCTAAATCTAGAACTGATTTTTGAAAATAAATGCTAATTCTTTATTCGCATTGCTCATTTGTGGGTTATTCCACAGCTGTCTGCGATTTAATCTATGAATTCTTTTTTTTTTTTACAGATAGCGTGTTTATGGTGGATCAACGCTACATCGCATTTGTGTGCCTCAATTTGTAACAAGTGTATCTTATCGTGTTGAGAAAATAAAGTTTACTATTTCTATCCTAAACGTTTCCCAGCCCAATTGCATAATTGATGCGCGGTGTGGGATGTGATCAACTGTGTAAGGGATGAGAATCAGGATCATATGCCACGCCTCGTGACTGACATTGGAACTCATTACCTGCCTCAGTCGTAGAGCCTTTCCCCAAACATATCGATGTGTTCCATTAACTGGTGCTGAGAACACCCCACGTGTAATATTCGCTTGTTATTTTCTGACAGAAGTTGGCTACACTGTTAAGGAACTCAGTACCTTCTTGAATAAGCTTGGAGTTTAATATAACGTCATTTGCATTGTTTAAAGTTGTGTCTATTATTGCCGACAATAGCATTTATAGGGCGGGATGTCGTCATACCCAGTTACGTTACACATCGCAAATTGAGCTGTCGCTTCTGTGTGGTGTTGGGAGTGTGTGAAGTGCAGGAATTGTAAATAATTGTCTGGAAGTAATGAAGAATTGAGCTTAAAAAATTACATGCAATACGAAACCAAAATATTTAGACTTTGGGATTGGAAAACAGTAAGTATTTGCTTTTATAACTGTGGTGCCAAATATCTTATGGAAATATTTTAAAGGTGGTAATAAAAGTTTGTACTTGGTCTTTATTTAACATTTGTAAATGAATAGTGCAAGGTTTAGATGGGGGGGGTTGTGAGCACCGTACCTACCCACTTACATAACTCTTACCCACGTACCTTATTCAAGTTTAAGAGAAGTCCGAAATTTGTAAAAATACCCCGTTGTAATTACTAAGGTTTCCAAAACGTGACGTGTGTACATTAAGTGTGCTTGATAATGCTGTGTCCCCACCTGCTGGCACGGACTCAAGCCATAGGCCGATCAGGGGGCACTAGGATCGTTATCGTGACCTTACCGACAGCTTCTGACAGCGACCACAGCACACCTCAACTACACAAGGAAATGGGGGTGAGAGGAGATTCAGGAGTGTCAGGGAATGGTCCCCAATGAAAGAGATTGAAAGCTTAACTTCCCGTTTATTCCTTAAGGGAGTAAAGGAATCCGCCACATGGATCGAATTGATATAATTCAATCCTGAAAGGAAATAGGAATAGTAATATTGGTTCTCACCTGTTTTTGTCAGCTTTCCTAGCTATGGTGCTCCCAAGTACCGCCTTATCTCTGTGCCCCTTGGTCAACGAACGTACGACGACCCCGATCGGCAGACAAACGACCTCTGTCACTGTTAGACTTCCGTCTCTGCAGTTCCTGACTGACCCCTCTCACCTGAGTCCGCAGCTTCTTATAATAAGGCAGCACGGTTGTTGCTGACCTGGTGAATGTCCGATACGGGTTCTCCTTCAACCGACACCGCGACATAACAATATTATTGTTTATACAATGAGATGTATAAATCCATAAGTCAGTATATATTGTACTTGTACCGGATTCAGGCACATTCTGTGTGACTTTCCTCAGCGCAAATGTAAAGGTACAAGAACATATGTTCAATAAAAATTTGCCATAACAGACGACGTTATCAAAAATTCTAAAAATATTCTTCGTCCAAAAGCACACACATTATAATTTTATAAACCAGATCCGTTACAAATTGTATTAAGTAAGATAAATATGAAATATATAAGTGTTCATAAGACCTCGTGCTGCGCTCTGGTGACAAATATATAGCTGGTGGGGATGACGCAGCACTCTACTGTAAGGTATCGCTTGATGGAAAGGAATGTTCAGTTTGTCGTGATGGAAGCGAGTGTTACAAAGAGTCGAAGAAACTGTTGTGTGGTTGGTTGCAATTACACGTACAGAAACAGTCCTCCCGGTACTAGATTTTTAGCCTACTTTCGATTTTTGCAAAAAATGAAAGTAGACTTATGAGATCAACACAGGGCGAAAAAAGTGTGTCTGTCTGTGTGTGTGTATGTGTGTGTGTGAGTCTGTGTGTGTGTGTGTATGTGTGTGTGTGTCTGTGTGTGTGTGAGTGTGTGTACTCTGAATGTCTGTCCCCCCCTATCAATTCGAACACGGTGAAACCGAATTGAATGAAATTTGGTACAGAGGTAGCACTAGTAAAGGACACCTCAGTGTCATACTTCATATCGCCGCCATCTTTACCAAAACAGAATGGCGGCCACTCAAATGTTCAAAACGTAAAATCAAATTACGGCTAAACTAATCATCCGATCTCTACCAAATTTGGTGACAACATACCTTTATATAGGACGCGTCTTTCACCCAAAATTCAAGGTCATCGGCTATGCCATTTCAGGATGGCGGCCGTGTGAATTATGCAACCATTTTAATAAATAGCTTAAGACCCACCAATTCCGATTATCGAGCCTAGGGGGGTTTAAGCTATCCTGAAGGTCGTGATCCGTTATTTATTATAATTTAATATTATAATATTATACAGTATGAGTGGCTTAAAAGAGCTGAGCCGTTTGTGTCACACGACAAGATGGCAGCTGTCCTCATGTGCCTGTCTTATATTTCAGTAGTTTTAGTATGTTGTATGTGATATACCGTACTGATACAATAATATAAACTTTGTATGAAATGATCTTTAATGAAGATGTACTGCAGTGAAGAAATCGTTTATTTAAAGTCATTATTTGCCAACAGTTTGTATCTAATATGTCAGTTAAGAACACCTGACGTCATGGATACGGTTAGCTCTGGGCTAGCATGTTAGTCTGACACGCAGTTGACTGGGGATCGAATACTGCTACAGTTAGGTTTTTTTTTTCTTGAATTCTTTTACAAATGATGTGCACGAGCTTTTCCCACAGATACTGAATAAAATGTCATTTAGCTCAAAGGAGAGGATAAAGTATACACTCGTATATTAATAAAATCACAGTCCCAGCATCGCACATAAACAGAAGACATTAGAAAAAGGAGAATAGAAGAACTAGATACACGTTGTCATTAACCACAGCCTTCTTAATGCCTCTGTACGGTGCTGTCCTCTTGTGGGTTATGTGGGTAATATTGTTCCAAACATAACGCTGTGTAAATGCCTGAGCTGGCCTCCTGAAGTATGGCAATTTTGTAATACTGGTAGTTCAACTATTAGCCACGATCGCGCTCCGAATACCTTTAAACACTGCCAGCTGGATCGCCTCCCTCTTGGCTACTTTAAACTGCCTACTCATTCAACACCCATAGAACACTGCCATCGTAGTACATTACGATGGCAGTGCATAGGCGTACAAGATAAAGATTAATTCACTGATAGGTCGCAGCACCACCTACTGTGATTGGGGCGGAAGATTCTTAATTTTGCAGGCTGGCTTAATATAGAGATTAACGGACGTGAATGCATTACAATAAGTTAGTAGTTTTGTTATTCAATCATCATAAAGTATATAATATTGATCTTGACACTTACTGGCTTATTATCAATATAAAAGAAAACAAACAATGCATTGTGGTTGGGGTGATTGTTTTAGGGATGAGGACAAAAAGTCATAAAGATACCCATACATTTAGGAGAAAGTAGGCTATAAGTTCTTTGCTGAACATCTTGTTTAGTTTTCCTAATGATAAACAGCATATAATCAGAAGGAAAGCTTGGATTACAGCAGTGAGGCGAGAGACTGTTGACAGGAAACCATGGGCTCCCTGTAAAAATACACGTATTTGTATTCGTCATTTTGTTAACGGAACACCTACAAGGGATCCCGACAGTCCTGGTTACATGCCCAGACTCTACTTGAAACCTACTTCATCTGTCCAGCACGAACAAAAAGGGAAACTGCAGAGGCGACGAGATACAAGAGACGGAAACTCAGACATGGAAAGGAATTAGTTGACAACAATCTCGTCAGGCGCGGATTCAAGGGGGGGGGGGGGGGTCACGGGGGTCATGACCCCCCCCCCCCCCAAACGGAGACCAAATTTTTTTGCAAACTCAAAAAACGAAAACACAATTACCAGACAAATAAAACTTAACGAATTTTAACTGAAAAACAGGTTTTTTTTTCATTTTATTCAATACTGAAATATCTTTATTGGAATTATTATGTTCTGTTACAACTGTACATATTTACAACTTCAAACCTCTTGTATAAAAACTATTAGTTATACAACAAAATCAACTCGTCTATTTTGTTTAGCAAACCTTGTGATTACCGAATCGATGTTTATAGTGATGCCACGATGAATGTGCAGCAATGCACGGATAGGAAACTGGGGCTTTTTTCGCACCAAAAATTTTTGCCGACTTCCAAACCGCAAGCTTGGTTGGCAATATAAGCTGTGACTTTCTCCCTTTGTCGGTACCAACTCGACTTGCCGAAACTGTAACGTACCTTGATCCTTTTCTCGAAGGTCGATGTAAAAGTCGCAAAACACGCCGTTGCAATTTGTACGAATATCTTTGGTGCGCTAAACGCATCAAATTTCTATCCATGTAGCTTGCAAAAAAATTGGTATGGTTTTGTACGTTTGGTTATTTTGTGATTGCGTTTTTAGTGATACCATTTTTCTTAACAATTTCGATTCTCTGACCCCGCAAGGCCAAACTCTAGATCGATTCTCTGACCCCCCCCCCCCCCCCCCCAAAACCAAACTCTAGATCCGCGCCTGAATCTCGTGAAACAATGCATTGATGCTAGCACACAAACTGATATAATGGACGTAAGTACAGCCAACATTGATGTCAATATAATGTTTTCTTCATTAAGAAATAATGGTGAAGCTGAAGTTCTAACAAATCTACCGGCACCTCGTGAGAATAAACAAACAATGACAGATACGTGTTATAAAGCATACTGTGGTGTAAATGTGGATAGTTTAAGCATAAATAATGTATTCTGTGGCTACAAATCTGTGCAAGAAAAGGACTCGCATCTCCTTGAAATAGTGGGTGTAAAATTCGAAGTGTTCAGTGTTATGTTATCCTTGGTACCCGCTATAAATCGGAATTGCTCTCTAGGCTGAGAAAACAAGCTACTTCTCTTCCTCATGGAGCTGAAGCTAGGAATTAGTTTTGCTGCTCTTGGTATATTTTTACTTGTCACAGGACTACAGCATCAGCCACCTTTAAATTCATTCTGCAGAATATGTTTCAGAATACCAAAGTTTGGATTTTCTGGCCACAGCGGTCCACTATAAAGAATACCATGCCTAATGCATTTAAAATACATTTTGAAAATTGCACATGCATAATAGATTGCAGTGAAGTCCCTTGTGAAAGACCTCAAAGTGTCCGTCAGAGAATTTTAATGTTCTCGCATTACAAGAACACCTTTACTGTAAAATTTCTTGTTGCGATCACCCCATCCGGATATATTTGGTTTCTTTCTAAATGTTACGGTGGAAGAGCGACTGATTACATTACAGTTCATTCAGGCATTCTGAACTACATTCAGCCAGGTGACCTTGTGATGTGTGACAAAGGATTTCCGCAGATTAAGACGTGCCTTGAAGATAAAAACGCTGTAATGGTGATGCCTCCTTTTGCTTATAATCCTCAATTTTCAGCTGAGGAAATTAAAACAACATATGACATAGCGTCAGTTAGAATCCATGTTGAAAGAAGTATTCACAGAATGAAAGTTTATAAAATACTGAGCAACAAAATAACTACGGATTTATTACCTCATATAGATAAGATTCTTCATGTTATTGGAGTTTTGGTGAACTTAAGTCCTCCTATCATCAAGTCGTAAAGTAACCTGATACTTTCTCTCAGTCGAGCAAGATCCTGAATGGAATGCCAGCAACCCCCTTACCCTAGTTTCCTACGGTCAAGATCAGACAGCGAGAACTTAAAATAGAACCGGTACCGTACATAAGTGATTCAATTAATTCATCATGCAATCGACATATAATGAGAAACCAATTCTAGATTGTATTAACTTACACCATGCTTATATGTACTATTGATGATTATTATACATAATGTATTTATACTAATAGTTACCTTCACAACTTGTTACAAATATACTGTAGGAATGGTAGAAAAGATTGACATGAACAAGATCACGCTAATATGCCGTTACACTGTGTGAAAATGAATGGTAGATAGTGTCCAAAATAAAATTTCTGCACTGTTGGAATAACACTTGAAAGGAATTTCTCATTTCTTAGAATTCTGACGTTCACACTGCCCTTGGGAGAGTATATAAACAGGTTACATACATTTAGATTTGAAACGTACATTGATACCTGTACCTGGGTGTAATATACACGGGTCCCCTTTAATTTTACTTCCCCATTATTATTAATGTACAAATATGGGATATTGCACAGTTTCCTTTCAATAACAGGTTTTTCCCGGTGTTCCTTTCTCTCCCGGAATGATTCCTGTTACCATACGGTAGCCAGGAGATGCTCGCTGGTTATGGTGTTCGGTTTAGCGGAATTCAAAAATAATACGTTACACACACACATATATATTTAAACTATATATTTACACATATTCCACAACTAAATACACTGGCAGTAGCCGTGATGGCCACGATTTAGTTCGTTCCCTTTCACGCCGCGCCATGCTTGTTCTGATGTAAGCCAGCCATGTGCTGCATGCCGCCGGGAAGCCTCGAGTCGCGCCAGGTCACAGCCAATGATCACGTGGCCAGCCGACAAACTCCGAGACAGGGCGTCAAGGAAGTGCTGCCGAGAGCAACGCAGCGGAGCACTGAATAACTACCAACATACCGCCACACCTAAATGTATCACATTTAACAACTGAAAGAAAATTATTGATTTACATGAATCAACAGTAGTAATTTAAAGTTCTTTCACCACCAGTCCGTATGGATCGCTGAATACAAAACACACACAAACCCCAACCAAAGCAACTTAGGAACAAAAATACACAGCCTCTAGTAATAACAATGAAATGAACATGTTAAATCATACAATAAGAAGGTTCAACACTATACACAAACAATGAAGGACACTGGTCAAAATTGAACTCTTGCGACACAAGAATAAAGTAATTAACTAAAGCACAAGATGACACTGAAAATAATTGCACATATCAGTCTTGAATTGGCAATGGACATAGTTTATGTACAAAACGCTTCAAAATTCCACTGCTGGTACGAATGGTGACTGCACGCACTCGTCCATCCTTCCCAGGATATGTTTCCTCGACCGTTGCAAGCCTCCAAGAAAGAGGAGGAGTGTTGTCGTCCTTAACCAACACGACAGTTCCAGGCTGAAGGTTAGGCTGACTCGCCAACCATTTCTGCCGCTGTTGCAAGCTATTAAGATAGTCATTAGACCATTGTCTCCAAACCTTCTGCTGCAGCGCTTGAATGTAGCGCCATCTGGAAGTATAACAGTGCACACCATTTCTAAGGTCAAGTTCAGGGAAAGATAACAGGGAAGCACCTATTAGAAAGTGGCCAGGAGTTAAGTATGATGGTTCATCAGGGTCGTCCGATAGACTAACGAGCGGTCGTGAGTTCAGGCATGCTTCTATTTGACAAAGTAGGGTGTACATCTCGTCATACGTCAAGCAGGCATTGCCAGCTGTTCTTCTTAAATGGTGTTTCATGGATTTAACTCCAGCTTCCCACAAACCACCGAAGTGTGGTGAATCAGGAGGAATGAAATGCCAAGTGAATCCTTCTTGGGCTGCGTTGTTCAGCATTTCTATCTTCCACTGCTCGGACTGGTGCACTCTCAACAACTCATTTCTAGCCCCTACAAAGTTAGTAACATTATCACTGTATAGATTTGTACACCTTCCCCTCCTGGCTGCAAATCTCCGTAAAGCGGCGATGAAAGCCTGTGTAGTCAAGTCACGAACCAATTCCAAGTGTATCGCCTTGGTGCAAAGGCAAACGAACAACGCTACATAGCATTTTACCTTGACCTTGCTCCTGGTTGCACCCTGTTTAATGTACAGCGGGCCAGCGTAGTCAACTCCCGTGTTCAAGAATGGCCGTGATGGAGTCACTCGAGAAGATGGTAGCTGTCCCATGAGTTGAGTGGCTGTAGTGGCTCGTAGTCTAAAACACTTCAAACACTTGTGAATGACAGTCCGTATCACTTTCTTTATGCTTACTATCCAATATCAGGACCTAAGTGAAGCCGTTACATGATTAGCACCAGCATGTAGCAGACGAACATGCTCATCAGCCATAATCAACTGGGTTACATTGTGACGCCGAGGTAATATGATCTGGTGCCTTTCTGCAAATGGTTTCAACGAGTTTTGTAGGCGAACACCTACTCGTAATAAGTCGTTCCCGTCTAAGAAGGGGTTCAGATTTCTTATTGCACTTTGCTGTGAAACTGATGAGTTTGACTTCAACTCGCCTATTTCCCGTGCGAATGTCACACGTTGAGCAAGCTTGATACACGTCTGAAGTCCAGTCTCAAGCTCTTCTGCAGATAGTGGTCCCGTTTTTCTTACGTTGTGTCTTCTGGAATTGAACATAAATCTGTTGCAATAAGCCATTACTCTCTGTAGGCGACGGAGGGATGAGAACATCGTCGTGATTTCGTCTGATGGAGTAGCACTAACTAGACATTGCACCGTATCCCTTCTTTCTGGAAGTTCACGTGCAGAGTCGTTCGAGTCCCTAGTGGGCCAGCTACTTAAATCTTGTAGTAACCATGCTGGACCATGCCACCACTGTTGATTGCACTGCAGGCTGAGTGGTCCTTCTCCCCTTGAAAGAATATCGGAAGGGTTATCTTCTGACATCACATGACCCCACTTGGCTCTTCCAGTCAATTGCTGTATCTCGGAGACACGGTTGGCGACGAACGTTTTCCATTTTGTTGGTTCAGCTGCGAGCCACGATAGTACAATTGTCGAGTCAGTCCACAAGAACGTGTGGTCAATTTTCAGGTTTAAGGTGTTGGTAGTCTTATTAACCAGACGTGCCAACAAAAGAGTTCCACACAGTTCTAACCTAGGTAAGGACTGTTGTTTCAGAGGAGCCACTCTAGATTTTGAACATACCAACTTTACTGAAACTTCCCCGTGTTGGTTGGTGCTTCGAATGTAAACACATGCTCCATAGGCCCGTTCAGAAGCGTCTGAGAAGCCATGAACTTGTATGAGGCTCACCCTTCCCGTAGAGAGAATCAACCTGTCGACATGAATGTTATTTAGAGTTGGAAGATCAGTGAAGATTTTGATCCAGCCTTCAAGTAACGGAGATGGTAGTGGTTCATCCCATCCTAATTTTTCTTGTCATAATTGTTGCATGAAAATTTTACACTTCACAATTACTGGTCCTATCAGCCCGAGGGGATCAAATATAGAAGCTATAATTGAAAGTACTTTCCGTTTTGTGGGGCTTCCACTGTTCTCCTTGATGTGGACCTCAAACTGGAACTTGTCAAGAAAGGGATGCCATAGTAATCCTAACGTTCTGATGTTGTCTTCCTTATCAAATCGTAGTCGTAACTGTGATTCTCTGAGTTCTATATGTATAGTCTCAAGTACAGCCGCGTGATTCGACGTCCACTTGCGGAGCGGGAACCCTCCTCGTTGCAGCAACTCTTGAAGTTCTCCTCGTAGATGTATAGCATTTTCCACAGTGTCGCTACCACACAATACATCGTCCATGTAAAAATCCCGTTTCAATACGCGAGATGCTGTGGGAAAAGCATGTGCTTCTTCTTCAGCCAGCTGGGTTAGACATCTTGTGGCTAGGAAGGACGCTGAGGAAGTACCGTATGTTACAGTCTTTAGTTGGTATGTGCGTAGAAGCTCAGATGGATGTTTTCGCCACAGTATGCGCTGTAAGTTAACATCTTCGTCGTCTACTCTGATCTGACGGTACATTTTTGTAACGTCTGCCGTCATCGCAATCTGATGAGTACGAAATCTTGTCACAATTGATAGCAGATCTTGTTGAACGGTAGGTCCCACCGCGAGGGTGTCATTAAGAGAAACGCCGTTGTCAGTTTTGCAGGAAGCATCGAATACAACTCGTGTTTTAGTAGTGGTACTCTCAGCCTTCAATACTGCATGATGAGGGAGATAGCAGCATGCTTCTTCGTCCTTGCTTATATCTGGAGCCAACTTCATATGACCAGGTTCTCATACTCCTCCATGAATCTCTCGTAATCTGCACGCAGATCAGGTCTCTTCTCAAATCTCTGTTCCAGTAGTCTGAATCGTTTCTCCGCTATTTTGTAAGATTTTCCAAGTTGTGGACTTTCTTCCCTTGTAGGTAATCTTACACTGAAACGTCCGCTGTCGTCCCGCCTGGTGTGGGTTGTGAAATGCTCCTCGCAATACTGCTCTTCCTTGGTTAAGTTGGTTCTTCTAGTTGTCACTTCTTCTATCGACCAGAATTTTTCCATCTTCCTGTCGAGGTCATCGTCCTGTCTGAGGAAAAATGATGAAGTGGGTGGTGCTTCCGCCTTCTTACTGGTCCAATCCTGGGATTTTATGGGACCCGACAGTATCCATCCCAGGGCGGTATTCTTCAAAATGGGTAATTCATCGCAATTTTTCCGTCACCCTTCTCGCAACAGCTGCATGAAAATCTCTGCACCGATGAGCATATCTACTGGTCCTGGCTCGTTAAAGTGAGGATCCGCTAATGTGATATCTTTAGGTAGGTTCCACGATTTACAATCAACATAGTTTGCCGGAATATTGCCTGTTATGTGAGGGAGTATAGAACATGTGATAACAGTTTCAAAATTGGACACGTTAGAACTGATGCGAACATCAACACTTTGAGATGCAGTGACCGCAGTGTTATTTATACCACTAATTGGAATACAGCTTCTGTGTCGTTGCAACTTAAGCTTACTTGCAAGTGACTCCGTTATAAAATGGGACTGTGATCCATTGTCGAGTAGCGCTTGGCACTGGTGAACTCTACCATTGTTGTCTGCCACTCCTATTACTGCAGTAGACAGCATTATTTGTGACTGTGGCTTGAATTTAAGTGTGGAGTAACTTGCCTTACTATGCCCTCCTTCGTCTTCTCGAATACCTCTACCAGCTGGGGCATCCCTGTCTGTAGTCGTTTGACTGCTTGTGGGACTGTCGAAATGAATTAGGGTATGATGTCTGCCTTGGCATCTCTTACACCTATCAGATTTGCATATGCTGACATTATGATGTCTAAAACAGTTAAAGCACAGACCCTTCCTTTTGACAAAATCATACCGTTGTCTTACGCTAGCCTTCAGAAAACCCTCACACCGATGTACCGGGTGATCTGCATCACAAAAATCACACTTCCCCCTTGTAGATACGTATGAGCTAACTCGACCTGGTTTGTCATTGTTCCTCAAATGTTGATTCTTGGATGGATTTGCTGTGTTCCCCCTTTGTTCCCGTGTTGCCATCATTAGCTCCAACACTTGTGCCCTCTCTTCCAAAAACGTAGATATCTCAGGGAGTCTTGGAAAATTATCGCTGGGAGCCTTCATTTCATACTCTTTACGGGTAGCGGGATCTAACTTATCTAACATCAGCTGCTGAAGTAAGACTTCATGTAGCGGCACTGAAAGCTTGAGATTTTGAATAGCATTCAAATTGCTTACTAAGTGGTTGTTCAATTTCCTAAGATCAGATGCTGTGTCTTTGTGACAAGTAGGTAACGGCAACAGAGCCTTGATGTGTTGTGTTGCTATCAATTTTCTGTTGTTGTACCTCTTGCACACGATTTCCCAAGCTACTGGAAAGTTAGGGTTAGAAATAGGGATATTTTGAATCAGTTGGTGAGGTTCACCCTTAAGTGCGGACAGTAGATAGTGGAAACGTTGGATGTTTGATAGTTTTAAATTATCAACAATTAATGCCTGAAAGGTGTCCTGGAAATGTGTCCACGTCTCATATTGTCCATGAAATGTAGGGAGGTTAATGACGGGCAATCGTACCTCCAAGGAAGCCTGTTGTGAATTACCGCAAGAATGCTGAGATAATTGATCGTTAATCTGCTCTGAAGTTATGCTCCGATCTATGAGTGTAGTCATTTTGGCTTCTAAATCATAATACTTTTCTTCGAACTGTTCCCTATCCTGTTCATGGGTTTCACTATTTTCGTCGTCATTAATTTCAAGCTTACATTGGACATGCTTATATTCTTCCCAGAGTGAAGGCAATTGCTTCAGCCTGCTACGTAATGTATTAATATCGGAGCCTGCCACAAACTTGTCTGCATATTTACTGATACGTGTCAGTGACCCTTTAATGGCCGCTCGTTGTTTCACCAACAGGTTTTTCTCACTCGACTCCATGATAAGTTAGGAAAAGGAAAGAAATACAAGGATTGACTGACCTCGGTGTACTGCTATGATGTGCACTTATCCTATAATCCTTTGTGTCCTCCCCATCGTGTACAGCGTGCCGCCGGAATGATGTTGCACGTGCTCCAGTATTCTCGCCACAGGATGTCCGCACTCGGAAAGTATACTCAAATGCACCGGAGGACCACGTAATATTTTAGCATTACGACACTTTCACAAATCCGGCCCGGTCAGACCATGTTCCTTTCTCTCCCGGAATGATTCCTGTTACCATACGGTAGCCAGGAGATGCTCGCTGGTTATGGTGTTCGGTTTAGCGGAATTCAAAAATAATACGTTACACACACATATATATATTTAAACTATATATTTACACATATTCCACAACTAAATACACTGGCTGTAGCCGTGATGGCCACGATTTAGTTCGTTCCCTTTCACGCCGCGCCATGCTTGTTCTGATGTAAGCCAGCCATGTGCTGCATGCCGCCGGGAAGCCTCGAGTCGCGCCAGGTCACAGCCAATGATCTCGTGGCCAGCCGACAAACTCCGAGACAGGGCGTCAAGGAAGTGCTGCCGAGAGCAACGCAGCGGAGCACTGAATAACTACCAACACCCGGCACGAATACGGACACTTGATCTCGAGAAGAGATGGAAACCCTTCATGATGTTCCCGTAGAGCAATCCCGTCTGGACTACAGCAGAGCCATGGTTGTTCACGTTTTACAAGCAAGCCTACCTGCCTTACGGAACATTGGAACAATGCACAGAATTCCATTATCGCATTCGTTTCATTATCCCTTCCATACCTAACTGCAGGAGTATTTATGTCTTTGGAGTTATGAATTACAGACGCTAGTTTTTGGTAATCCCCACTTAGTAATGTTATGATCCTGTGCACATTCTGACTGGCGGAAATTCGAATCAATCTCTGCCGAAACCACAAGTGACATCGAGACTGTGCCATTGTCTCAAATGCAATTTCATATTTTTGCAAAATATTGATTTTTACTTTGTCACAATAAAATCTCAGCACTTCACTGGACAACATATATTCGTATTCTTTTTTCACTAGCACTATCTTACCACCGCCCTTGTGAGTGCTTTCATAGCACTGATATGGTATTTGAGATTGGTTGTCAAATCCATGGAGGCACTGAGTCACAGATGCTTTCTCAGCTAGTCCAACAGCATTATCCACGACGTGGTCTATAATTGAATTACTTATGGAAAATGACTCTCCTTCGCATTCCACCTCTAAAACTCCCGTTAATGCGCAATCTTAAGACGGGCATATAGTTCTTCTTTACTGAAACATTCGTCATTTCCCCTTTCTGGCATGCAGTAAACTGGTCGCTTAGTTGTTTTCTTCTCTATCATTTGCCTTCTGATTTCACCTTTAGTATATCCTACGGGAACATTCCTAGGTTTCTCCCACCGCTGCAGAGAGGAAGTACTAGAATGGTCTCTTTCTGTGTTAACATAATAACACATCGCAGCAATATGCTTACAGCATTGGGAGAAGCCGGCTTTGCACTAGCATTCAGCGGATAGAATATTTCTTTTCGATCGATCTGAAAGTAACACGAATTATCAAGACATTGACGGGCATGATAGCCTAGTGGCTTACCCATGATAATTTAAGACATAAACTAATGCTGATTGAGCCTATTGATAAAAATTTTCATAAGTATCATAGGAAATACATACTATTTTAATGCTTACTTGAAGTTTGACAGTGGTTGATTTATGTTTGTTTCTCTCAAACATACTGCGCCCAACATAGTACTCCAGTTTTAGCACAGATTGGCAACCCTGCGTAAATCACGGCTCAAAACACCACATTTTATCTTTGCAGACCCGACCACAAGGTCGAGTGACGTCACGCACAGCTGTCTACTATCTCCGGCAGAGCACGCTGTCTTGGACCACGTGGTCAGCTCTGGTGTTCGGCAACTGGTCACATTGAGTGGCGCACACACATGCGTTTTGAGCGCGGACTGGACAGTACTCCGTTGTGCGGCAAGAGTTATTTTTTACATTCGATTTTGATCGCGGAGGGCCGTGTGTGCTATGCCACCGCAGGTCTGAGTGTCGCTGTATATCGGGTGTGATTTTATCGGAGTCCTGAGAGACAATATAATTACGAAACACCGCTGTTATGCCGGGCGCGATTGCTATATCAGACGGCCGAGTCCAGAGTGTATAATCTCGATCGTGTAGGCCCATGCTTGGCTTGATAACGAGAGAACCAGCCCTTTGCAACTAGCTTTGGACGTGAGTTACAATACGGAATAGTTTGTGCAGTGAACATTCGAGAATAGACGAGGCTCTTATCATCGATGGAGGACTTGTAGATGCAACTGAACAGCTGTGAATGCTATTGAATTACTGTTTACGTAAAGCCGGTGGCAATTTGCCGAGAGAAAGATTTGTCTACATTGTTCGAGGCGCAGGAACTTATAATTTCCAGAATGGAACGAGGACATTTTATAACCTGTGCTGTTGAAGTGTCAATGAAGAATTTTGAAATGAAACTAGTCAGTGAAAATATGGGCCACTAAGCTTATACGTGAGGGGACTGGATGGAGTGACATTTACATCAAGATGAGGCCATGATGTTGCCATGACATAACCACACCGTGGGAGTTGGAGGACGCAGCCACCATGAAATGTGAAGGTCTCGGTTTCGATTCCTGGAGGAGGTGAGGAAGAAGATGGTGGAAGATGCAATCCTGCCGGTTCTGGAATGGGAAGGAGATGGTCCTGAATGAAGATTGGTTCCAGAGGTTCTGCATTCTATGAGCATGCTAGGCTTGTACCATATTTTCTTATTTCGGCCAGTTGGTGAGCTAAAACATTACTTCAATTTGTAGTTGTGAGTAGTTTGTACTACTCAGTAGTACTAGATGCCATGGAGTTGAACTAATTATTATTTATTTGTTGATCAATCATTTTATTATTATTATTATTAATGGCCACATTTTTTCCTTCGTCTATTAAGTAATTATATGAAGAAGTGATTCACATTGTAGGGTTGTCACACGTGGCAAGGAACTATCCACCATGCTTGGCACCATGATCCAGTGAATATTTTCTTTTGGGAATTTTTGTAAATCCGTCACTACTTTGAATGATAAGATTTTTTTTCTACGATGATAAGGTTGGAAATACGACGCGGATACTGAACTGAATCCATGATGGAATAAATGAAGGTGGTAGACTAGCTGTCGAGAGCTAGGGTGGAGTTCATGTTTTGATTTTTTTCTTTCGATTTTGACTTCAGCGTTTGGTGAATCTAATTATGTGAACTCTGAAGGATTATAACTTTAAATATTCCCATTTTTTTTCTTCGTCCACATTCATTGATACAGAGAATTTAATTATTTAAAGCGTGCTCGTCATTATGCTTCGACACCTACCCATTTGACATTGCTACAGGTCATGCCTGCATTAGATAATTTATGCACACTAGTCATGTGATGAAATGAAAGGTCATGATTATTAAAAGATAATGAGTTTATCTACAAAAAAAAAAATTGATTGGTGTAGTTGTTTATAAAAAAAGAGGGGAGAATTGAATGGAATGTAATAAAATAAATGTAGGATGATAGTTCACATATTCTGTGAACGTCTTATGGCAAATTTTCTGAGAATTAATCATGAAGAAACCCTTTGTGAATAAAAGTAATAATAATGTAATAATAATTAGTAGTGTAATATCTTTCTAAATAAGCATGACCATGCAAAATGCAGTCAGATGGTGGTGAATTAAGTATTCACAGGAGTAGGCAGGCGATAATCTAATCACTATGTAATGGATGGAGTGAAATACATTGCAAGCATACCATCGAATTGGGAAAGATGGGAACTTTTAGTTGTGATATAATGATCAGCCATGACTTTGAACTTTGCATAAATGTAGGATAATGGGTGCACGTTTGCCTGAAATATTTTGAGTAATTAGACTCTGAAATAACGTTGTACGATAAATATAAATCCTGATTGCAACTTTAATTGAGTGGTCAAGTAGGACCTATATTGCTTCAGCAATTATTTTTAATTAATAATTAATTAATAATTAGTTAGAACGGAGATCAATACTATTATTTTTAGGCCAGCTATTTATTTAACTTTCATTATAAACTCAAGTGAGTGACAATATTACTAATCTAGGACACTACCTGATGGACATTTAGTGTGATTAGTTGATGTTGATAGTCAAATGTGACTGAATCTACTTTTTTATATTTTATTTAATTTTCTTCGAATATCTCCTAATTTTATTTGTGTCTTAAGGATAGGACCAAGGAAATTCGTTGACCCTTTAAAATTTAATTATATTTATTTGGACTCTAAATATTTTTTTCTTTTCTTCGGTCCACATCAAGCCTTCATTTAGATCGAATCTCCGAGGCAAGATAGGCTTTTTGGGGGTTTCCTATATTTGTATTGGTCAATAAGTTGCCAATAAATGGATGCCTAGTTTTATCTTTTTAATTGTGCTTATCTTCTGATTTCTGTTGTGCTATTGCTTTGATTTAGGTTTGGGAGTGGGTTGATTTAACCTGTTACACCTACATCCTGTTAACCACCCCTGAGGCTCCTTGAGTTCTCGTACCCACCGGCGTATTTTTTTGATATTCGAACCCAGACCTCAATCATTTTTTTTGTTCTTTATCTGATATATGTCTTGTGTTATCGGCATGAATTGCGATGTTTTCGCCGGGTCATCCGATTCGATACCGGTTAACGGGGACATATAAAATGGCGCCCAGCGTGCAGAGCCTCGAATTGAGAAATCGTACACACGATGGTGTAGCAATTAGATGTTTTTAATGTAATTTCACAGCCAGTGTGGGTTGTTGTGTCGTTGGCACTTGCATTTGAGTGGCTCAAGTAAATTGGATTACCACATTTGAGGTACTTGAATGGGAGGCTAATGATTTTTTCTCTTGGGAAGGTCTAATTGCCTTTGGTAATGAGATTGTTTCCTAGTTTCCATGACATAGGCAACAGTATCAGAATTTCTTTTTCATTTGGATTGGTGTTTTTGATCTTCATTCGTTCTTCGTTTAATGATCCAATTGCGTAGAATTGGATAAGGATCCATTTATGCAACTCGTTGATATTAGTTCAATTCCATGGTATAGTAGTAGAAAGTATGGTACAATCTTGGTGTGGTCACTCTTGATGGTTCCCTTATGTTGTTTTATCTTATTGTACTAATTGACATGTCTAATATGGAAGAGTTGAGGCAGCTGTTAGCTGATTTGAAAACTGATTTAAAGAAAGGTCAGGATGATTTAAGAGGCGACTTTAAGCAAGGTCAAATGGAGTTAGAGGGTAGACTTAATCATAGTATCCAACAAAATCATGATGAATTGGACAAGAAACTTAATCAAAACCGAAATGAGGCAGCTAATCAGGCGTTAAAAACACAGGCAGATATAATCAAGTTAGGAGAGCGTATAACCAACAGTCAAAAGGAAACTGATAGCAGCATGGACGCAAAACTTGATGCATTGAAGGCCACTATGCAGGACAATTTGATAGAGGGCATACAGAAAATTCAGAAAGGTGTAGAGAAAGACATGGAAGCATTGAATACACACGTCAGGACCCTAGAAAAACGGCTAGATGAAAACATTAAAGGATTGGGATCTGATATAACCGCTCATGTAGACAAGCTTAAAGGAGAATACCAACATGAGATAGTGGAAGTAAGGAAAGAGTTAAATGAAACTACTGTCGGCATTCGAAAGGAATTAACGGAACAAGTAGGAAAAGTAGAGACGAAAATCCAGAAGATGGAGGAAAATGGTGGCACATTAGCCCAAGACGTGGATGGAAATCGAAAACGCATGGATGAGGAAGCAGGGAAGATAGAAAACAAATTGGACGCAATCAATACTAATATCACACAAGTCAAAACGGAAATAGATGGGGTGATTTCGTCAGTCAATGATAACATAAAGATACTGGAGGGTAGTCACCTAGACCGCATCACGCGTATGGAGAACTTCTTACAGATGAATAGTCCGGTTCAAACGATGGAAATTAACTCACCAGAGATTAACCAGGAGAAAAGATGGGGAGAAATGGATTCGACACCTAGAGGATTTAATGGGGCTAGTCCTGTAACTATCATAAGAACTCATGAGGAAAAACCGAAAAAGTTTAGTGGTGTGGGAGTTATCACCCCAATCGAGTTCCTACGAGATCTCAGGGATTATCTGGATGAAAATCGGATCCCAAGTGAACGCGAGATAAGGGTTATTGAAAGATCGTTAGAGAATCAAGCGCTGACCTGGTTTAGAGCTTTTAGATGCACCTTTGCGAATTACGAGGAGTTTGCTAAGGCATTCCTTAGGCATTTCTGGAGTTTGGAAGACCAACTTAGCATCAGATCAGAACTTTACTCCAGGAAATATTCCACATCTAACCCGACGCAATATGCGGGGTATTTTACAACGCAGTTAGCCAGGTTACAATATTTAGAACCTCCATTACCCGAAGAGGAGATGATTCAAGCGATAAGGAGGCAATTTCCGGTAGAAGTTCAGAGAACGCTTATAGCATCTGGGGCGAATAGTTTGAAGACATGTGACGAAATTCTGAGGAAATTAGATCACACCAGTTCTTTAATGCACGCGAGAAACACTAGATCAGAGCACCAGGAGGTGAATCTAGTCGTGACAGACCGGAAAATACAGACTGAACCACCACAAAGAAGAACATTCCAGGATACAGGAGATTGGAGAGGTCGTTATGAGAATCGTGGATATAATCAACGAGATAGGAGATGGAACCAAGGTGGAAGGCCATACTATGCGAACCAACAGCAGCAACTCAATTCACAAACCTACAGACCCAGGGATATAAAGGGAAGAAACTCTTGGCAGCAAGGAAGAGGTAGATTTCAAACCTATAATAGGCAGTGGAACAGAGATGAACCTCGGGACAATAGCGTGAATTTGGAAGAGAGACATGCAGAAAGTCAAGCATACCTGCAGCAGATGAGAGAAGCAATTCAACAGCAGCAAGGGCAAGGGAACGTAGACCCAGGGCCTAGTACAAGTGGCTCGCAATTGCTATGACATCAGAGATATAAGATCTACAGCAAGGATAGGAAAGTATAATGCTGCCAGCCTTAAGAGATACTACTGTTGAAGAACGAGCAGGATATGTTTGGCACATGATTGGCGGCATAATGAAGAGAATACAAAATAAGCTTTTGTTTACTCGCTTATTTTCCGGGGAGAGGGGAGTATGTGCCCAACATAGTACTCCAGTTTTAGCACAGATTGGCAACCCTGCGTAAATCACGGCTCAAAACACCACATTTTGTCTTTGCAGACCCGACCACAAGGTCGAGTGACGTCACGCGTCTGACGTCACGCACAGCTGTCTACTATCTCCGGCAGAGCACGCTGTCTTGGACCACGTGGTCAGCTCTGGTGTTCGGCAACTGGTCAGTTTGAGTGGCGCACACACATGCGTTTTGAGCGCGGACTGGACAGTACTCCGTTGTGCGGCAAGAGTTATTTTTTTACATTCGATTTTGATCGCGGAGGGCCGTGTGTGCTATGCCACCACAGGTCTGAGTGTCGCTGTATATCGGGTGTGATTTTATCGGAGTCCTGAGAGACAATATAATTACGAAACACCGCTGTTATGCCGGGCGCGATTGCTATATCAGACGGCCGAGTCCAGAGTGTATAACCCCCGGTCGTGTAGGCCCATCCTTGGCTTGATAACGAGGGAACTAGCCCTTTGCAACTAGCTTTGGACGTGAGTTACAATACGGAATAGTTTGTGCAGTGAACATTCGAGAATAGACGAGGCTCTTATCATCGATGGAGGACTTGTAGATGCAACTGAACAGCTGTGAATGCTATTGAATTACTGTTTACGTAAAGCCGGTGGCAATTTGCCGAGAGAAAGATTTGTCTACATTGTTCGAGGCGCAGGAACTTATAATTTCCAGAATGGAACGAGGACATTTTATAACCTGTGCTGTTGAAGTGTCAATGAAGAATTTTGAAATGAAACTAGTCAGTGAAAATATGGGCCACTAAGCTTATACGTGAGGGGACTGGATGGAGTGACATTTACATCAAGATGAGGCCATGATGTTGCCATGACATAACCACACCGTGGGAGTTGGAGGACGCAGCCACCATGAAATGTGAAGGTCTCGGTTTCGATTCCTGGAGGAGGCGAGGAAGAAGATGGTGGAAGATGCAATCCTGCCGGTTCTGGAATGGGAAGGAGATGGTCCTGAATGAAGATTGGTTCCAGAGGTTCTGCATTCTATGAGCATGCTAGGCTTGTACCATATTTTCTTATTTCGGCCAGTTGGTGAGCTAAAACATTACTTCAATTTGTAGTTGTGAGTAGTTTGTACTACTCAGTAGTACTAGATGCCATGGAGTTGAACTAATTATTATTTATTTGTTGATCAATCATTTTATTATTATTATTATTATTATTAATGGCCACATTTTTTCCTTCGTCTATTAAGTAATTATATGAAGAAGTGATTCACATTGTAGGGTTGTCACACGTGGCAAGGAACTATCCACCATGCTTGGCACCATGATCCAGTGAATATTTTCTTTTGGGAATTTTTGTAAATCCGTCACTACTTTGAATGATAAGATTTTTTTTCTACGATGATAAGGTTGGAAATACGACGCGGATACTGAACTGAATCCATGATGGAATAAATGAAGGTGGTAGACTAGCTGTCGAGAGCTAGGGTGGAGTTCATGTTTTGAATTTTTTTTTTCTTTCGATTTTGACTTCAGCGTTTGGTGAATCTAATTATGTGAACTCTGAAGGATTATAACTTTAAATATTCCCATTTTTTTTCTTCGTCCACATTTATTGATACAGAGAATTTAATTATTAAAAGCATGCTCGTCGTTATGCTTCGACACCTACCCATTTGACATTGCTACAGGTCATGCCTGCATTAGATAATTTATGCACACTAGTCATGTGATGAAATGAAAGGTCATGATTATTAAAAGATAATGAGTTTATCTACAAAAAAAAAAGATTGATTGGTGTAGTTGTTTATAAAAAAAGAGGGGAGAATTGAATGGAATGTAATAAAATAAATGTAGGATGATAGTTCACATATTCTGTGAACGTCTTATGGCAAATTTTCTGAGAATTAATCATGAAGAAACCCTTTGTGAATAAAAGTAATAATAATGTAATAATAATTAGTAGTGTAATATCTTTCTAAATATGCATGACCATGCAAAATGCAGTCAGATGGTGGTGAATTAAGTATTCACAGGAGTAGGCAGGCGATTATCTAATCACAATGTAATTGATGGAGTGGAATACATTGCAAGCATACCATCGAATTGGGAAAGATGGGAACTTTTAGTTGTGATATAATGATCAGCCATGACTTTGAACTTTGCATAAATGTAGGATAATGGGTGCATGTTTGCCTGAAATATTTTGAGTAATTAGACTCTGAAATAACGTTGTACGATAAATATAAATCCTGATTGCAACTTTAATTGAGTGGTCAAGTAGGACCTATATTGTTGCAGCAATTATTTTTAATTAATAATTAATTAATAATTAGTTAGAACGGAGATCAATACTATTATTTTTAGGCCAGCTATTTATTTAACTTTCATTATAAACTCAAGTGAGTGACAATATTACTAATCTAGGACACTACCTGATGGACATTTAGTGTGATTAGTTGATGTTGATAGTCAAATGTGACTGAATCTACTTTTTTATATTTTATTTAATTTTCTTCGAATATCTCCTAATTTTATTTGTGTCTTAAGGATAGGACCAAGGAGATTCGTTGACCCTTAAAAATTTAATTATGTTTATTTGGACTCTAAATATTTTTTTTCTTTTCTTCGGTCCACATCAAGCCTTCATTTACACACATCAAAAAAAGTTTTGCATCACCTTGGTTCCAAGAGTTCCGGAACCTTTAAATACAAAGGGAATAGAGATCAACACAAACAACATTTCAGCTCGTTTTATTGCTCATGAGACCCACACATTGCATGTTGTACCATCATACAGCTAGACTTTCAGCATTTGTGGTCCAGATTGCAGTACACACCACTACCTCTAATACCCAGTAGCACGTCCTCTTGCATTGATGCATGCCTGTATTCGTCGTGGCATACTCTCCACAAGTTCATCAAGACACTGTTGGTCCAAATTGTCCCACTCCTCAACGACAATTCGGCGTAAATCTCTCAGAGTGGTTGGTGGGTCAAGACGTCCATAAACAGCCCTTTTCAACATATCCCAGGCATGTTCGATAGGGTTCATGTCTGGCGAACATGCTGGCCACTGTAGTCGAGCGATGTCGTTATCTTGAAGGAACGCATTCACAAGATGTGCACGATGAGGTCGAGAATTGTCGTCCATGAAGACAAATGCCTCTCCAATATTCTGCCGATATGGGTGCACTATGGGTCGGAGGATGTCATTCAGGTATCGTAAAGCCGTTTCGGAGCCTTCCATGACCACCAGAGGCGTACGTCGGCCCCACATAATGCCACCCCAAAACATCAGGGAACCACCACCTTGCTGCACTCGCTGGACAGTGTGTCTAAGACGTTCAGCCTGACCAGGGTGCCTCCAAACACGTCTCCGACGATTGTCTGGTTGAAGGCATATGCGACACTCATCGGTGAAGAGAACGTGATGCCAATTCTGTGGGGTCCATTCAGCATGTTGTTGGGCCCATCTGTACCGCGCTGCATGGTGTCGGGGTTGCAAAGCTGGACCTCGCCATGGACGTCGGGAGTGAAGTTGCGCATCATGCAGCCTATTGCGCACAGTTTGAGTTGAAACACGACGTCCTGTGGCTGAACGAAACGCATTATTCAACATGGTGGCATTGCTGTCAGGGTTCCTCCGAGCGGCAATCCGTAAGTAGCGGTCATCCACTACAGTAGTAGCCCTTGGGCGGCCTGAGCGAGGCCTGTCATCGACAGTTCCTGTATCTCTGTACCTCCTCCATGTCCGAACAACATCGCTTTGGTTCACTCTGAGACGCCTGGAAACTTCCCTTGTTGAGAGCCCTTCTTGACACAAAGTAACAATGCGGACGCGATCGAACTGCGGTATTGACCTTCTAGGCATGGTAGAACTACAGACAACATGAGCAGCGTACCTTCGTCCTGGTGGAATGACTGGAACTGATCGGCTGTCGTACCCCCTCCGTCTAATAGGCCCTGCTCATGCATGGTTGTTTACATCTTTGAGCAGTTTTAGTGACATCTATGAACAGTCAAAGGGACTGTATCTTTGATACAATATACACAGTCAACGTCTATATGCCGGAGATCTGGGAACCGAGGTGATGCAAAACTTTTTTTGATGTGTGTAGATCGAATCTCCGAGGCAAGATAGGCTTTTTGGGGGTTTCCTATATTTGTATTGGTCAATAAGTTGCCAATAAATGGATGCCTATTTTTATCTTTTTAATTGTGCTTATCTTCTGATTTCTGTTGTGCTATTGCTTTGATTTAGGTTTGGGAGTGGGTTGATTTAACCTGTTACACCTACATCCTGTTAACCACCCCTGAAGCTCCTTGAGTTCTCGTACCCACCGGCGTATTTTTTTTGATATTCGAACCCAGACCTCAATCATTTTTTTTGTTCTTTATCTGATATATGTCTTGTGTTATCGGCATGAATTGCGATGTTTTCGCCGGGTCATCCAATTCGATGCCGGTTAACGGGGACAATACGCCGGCAATTACCCCTCCCAACGTTTCTCTCACTTTGAGTACATGGCAACTCTCATTGAGTTTTGCACCTTTCTTCAGGGTGGAAGGTCTGAAATAAGTCTGAGTCCACTGTATCCTTTCAAAACCAACAAATAACTCAACACAGCACGACATTGGAGCGGTAAATATAATTGCTTGCTTGCCTAGACTCAAAGGCAGTTGCGTCAGTCATTTATCCTGCGTGTTGCACAAGCATCCGCTAGGGGCGCCAGCGGTCAAAATCCAGCGAGGCGCACGAGGTCTGTTGGGTGTGTATTTGCGAAGTAATGGAAAAATACTGGAATGTAAACGTTGGAATAAGTGTTACAAGGTAATGCTTTGATAGCGCAAGGGATGTATGGGTTATTTACTAGGCAAGAAACTGCAATTTTCTGTAAATGTAGAATTTGCCACCGGGGAATTACCCCTCATAAATAGTACGGTGCAATTAGTCCTAAAAACGGCCTAACCTCAACATCCAAAGTAAAAATTTCACTCCAGGCCCAAATTGTTCTATACAGTCCACATGTTGTTCGGTAAAATGTCTCACCATTTTGAGCGTCGGGTTTGGGGGGAGAGGGGGGAGGGGGCAGAAGTCGGTAAATTGGTAGTTTTTATCAGTTATTCTTAAATATTTCGAACAATATACGGTTTAGCGCAAAATGTGTCACATACAAAAATAATCTACATTAAATTTCGAACAACAAAGGTCCCATACATAATCTTGCTAAAGTGAACGGTTCCAGAGTTACGGAGGGTGCAAAAGTAGCAATTTTTAGCATTTTGTTAGATTTTTGGAAAAATGAAATTATAACTACTATGTAAACAGAAATAACTAAACAATGTCATTAAAAAGTAATATTGTACAATCGTATTGTAGTCCAAATGGGGCTCAGGCACCACAAAGGGTTAGAAGCGTAAAAATACTGGGAACAAAAACCGGTTTAGTACAAGCATGGCCGCCAGGTGTGCGTAGCGACTCTTCAGAGCAGCACGTGGAGCTACGAGAGGCAAGGCAGAAAATAAATGGCAAGGACTTGCAATCTTTTATATCTTGGCTTGAGGAACATAATCCGTTTTCGAAAACACCTGAACTCTCTTCCTTATCAACAGGGGTTGTAGCAGATGAAAACGTAAACTGTGATAAAGCGTTTGAATTTGGAACACTAGCCTTGAAAGAGATTGGGAACAAAACATTCAGTGAGATACACTTGAAAAGAAAGTTAGCTGTTAAGCCTCTAGCCTCTATAACCAAGTCTATGGCAATTAACAACAACACTGTGTGTGTGAACCCTACATCGGATGGTGTGCACAGTAAAGAGTGATGAGAGACTTGAAGAAATATTTCAATTTGAATTATGTGCTTATCCTCCATCCCTCTTCGACGAATCTGGCTTGATGAGGAAGGGAAGCAAATCTTCAATGGCGACTGTTTTGGTTCCAGATTCAAATGAATCATCAATCACCCCCGATTCAGAGAAAGTGTCCTACATCATTGATGGAGGTCACCTCCTTCATCGTGTTGTGTGGCGACGCCCAGCTACCTTCACACAGATTTGCGAGCAATAGACAGATTACATAATTACTCATTATGGGCCAGCAACTGTTGCTTTTGATGGATACGAGCAAGGAAACACAAACGATGAAGAACACTTACGCAGATCACGTTCTACCACTAACATAGAAGTGAAAGTAGAAGACTCAATCCATGCAAATACCAATCAAAGTGAATTTCTAGCTAACGCTAAAAACAAAATGGGCCTTATTTCTCTCCTTACAGTGCACTTGCAAAGAGGTGGTTGCACAGTTCATCGAGCATCGGGTGACGCGGACTTATTAATAGTTTTAACAGCGATTGATGAAGCTAAGAAAGGAGTTGACGTTTGTGTAATTGGTGACGACACGGATTTACTAGTCTTGTTGACTGTCCACGCACCATCAGAGAACAAATTGAAAATGGTACCAAAGCAAGGCAATCAGCAGGAATAAGTGTACACTATTTCTGACATTCAGCGAGGCATTGGGAATATGAAAGGTGTACTGTTAGCAATACACGCCTTCACAGGATGTGTCACTGTTTCAGCTATCTACAAGAAGGCGAAAATTACACCGTATGGGAAAGTGCAAGCCAACATAGGTCTTCGTACGAAACTTCTAGTCTTCAACGACCCCAAAGCTGACCCCAGTGCAGTGGCTGACGCTGGAAAGCATTTCCTTCTTGCGATGTTTGGAGCCATGAACACTGAAGATCTAGATTATTTTCGCTACCAGTGTTACTTGCAGGCTATTGCAAAGCAGCCTACACATTCATTGTTCAAGTTGGCTGCACTCCCCCCACTTCGACAGCTTCCAGGCAGCATTCAGTTACAACCTACCACCAGGTGCAGCAGTGGCTGAATGAGAAGAAGAATCCGCTCGAGTGGGGGTGGAAGAAGACTGGTGAACACCTGAGACCAATTACAACAGCACGTCCTGCAGCTCCCCAGGAATTACTTTCCCTCATAGTCTGCGCTTGCAAAGACGAATGCGTCCGTAATTGCGAGTGGAGAAAGAGTGGTCTAAATTGCTCGAGCATATGTGGTAATTGCTCAGGCCTAGGACGTGATAACAGGGACACGAACATCATAGACGAAGATCTAGAAGAGGAAAGTGCTTTGTTTCAAGAGGACTGAATACTGATGAATAGTCTACTTTACATTAATTTAAGGTCGCATTTAACATTCTACGTTTTTATTAGTTTTAATAGTTCAGAGTGGGCTTCTCCGTACCACATGTTTATATGGCCTAGGCCTGTGGAAGCCTAAAAGTAGCGCCCCTTGAGAAGGTGGTGAGGTTGAGGTTCCTTCAAGGACTAGCATACAACCGGTCATTATGGACTTTGAAGCCATTTTTCAGTGTTGCCTTAGTAAAAAATTACATAAGTTGGTAGGTATTTATTAATCTCATGTAATTTTTTTCAGGATTAGGATATTACCCAACTCTTTTGGGTACATTCGTGTTGACCGACTGAAAAGTACCCAACATTCGTTTTGTATACCACCGGTCAGTAAAATTGGCATTTGCTTTTACAAAACACAATCCTGTATAAACAAAATTAGTTTCCTAAGTGATAATGTCATATTGTATCCAAAAAAAACTACGAAAACATTTCACTTTTACACCCTCCGTAACTCTGAAGCCATTCACTTTAGCAAGATTATGCACGGGACCATTTTTGTTCGCAATTTAATGTAGATTATTTTTGTATATGACACTGTTTGCGCTAAACCGCATAGCTGTGGAAATATTTAAGAAAAACGGATAAAAACTACTAATTTACCAACTTCTGCCCCCCCCCCCCAAACCCGACGCTCAAAATGGTGAGACTTTTTACCGAACAACATGTGGACTGTATAGAACAATTTGGAGCTGAAGAGAAACTTTTACTTTGGATGTTGAGGTTTGTGTCTAATTGCACCGTACTACATTTGCAAATGAAGTGAATGACTGAAGATGAAGCTGTAGTGCCGTCGGCGACCTACACTGATGCAACACACTGACTGAAGATGTCACTGGGATTGAACATCGACCACCAGACAGCGCTGAGGGGAGAGACCGTGACGTCACGACTGCTATGAGAAGAAGTCGTAACCGTTCACTAGTAGATATTATAACGTTAGTGTTCATACAGTAGCATAGAAAGCTTCTTACTGTCTGGTTTATCTGGCTAAATGCAATTGCTCATTTCTACAAGAGATACGATGGTTTATCGGACATAAACAATGACAAAAACTTCAGCGGACAATACCATCCAATTTAGAAAGTTACCCGACATTTCTGGAGCAACCAGCTGTCATCATTTCCGCGTAACATCCTGGATCAGGGGGGAACAGCAAGATCGGTACTTCTCTGAACCACATGTCATATGTTATCAAGAACCTGCAGAACTGACAAAATTCAGAATTGTCGTGTATTAAGTTCTAGTACATCCATGGTTTCGCTAGAAGAATTAATCAACCTTACCATCCGGAAACCGGACAGTTTTCCTGAGTCTATAACATGTGACATCAGCTATCTGCTACCAAAACACCGCTAAATCTTACAGGACCCAAATACGTAGTGGATTATCACAAGTCTCATAATGTACGCAATCATAACCTCGTGCTAGGTTATGAATAAGTAGGTACTGTACCCGAAACTCTTACCAATACCTGGTGAAATCCCTCGATGGTCTCTGGATCGTAGAACCTGAAAAATGCCCGGCGAAAAACCCTCCCAGGTCCTACCACCAAGTAGAGGAATGAATAGGGTACTAGTCATCCTATCAGGCTGTTTTAAGAATGACCATGGCTACAACGAACGAATAAATAAGAAAAACTAGCTCAAGAACACGAGAAACGACGCTAAAAAGAACTATCTCAAGGGTGGAAAACCCTGGAAAAAGAAAATCCAAGCGATGGCCATCTTAAAACGACCTCCAATCTCTTCGTTAAAATATCACACCATGATTTAAAATTGGGAAAACAAATTTATTCCATGAGAACAAGGTAACAGACACAAAATGAAAAAATACTAATACCCTGTCGTCAAGAAAACAAAATTACAGCTAAACACAACTGTAGTAAGAAAATCCTACATGATTCCAAAAATAAATTACGATTATCACCTACACGCTGGGGTGATTCAAAAATTAATATCTCACATTATGTATTAAGGAAATCAGGCATCAATCTCCTAATGATATTAGGAGGACTGGATGAACTATTAGACGATGAATAAAGAAGAATTATCGAAATTTATACACGTGTATCGTCTTAAACGATATTCCAAAAGAGTAGCAATATCAAGATTATATACAAGTATTTATAAGAATATATACAGAGAAATGTCCTCAGACATTTACATGCTTCAGCCTAAACAGCTGATCTTGGCCATAACATTCGCATCGTGATGTGCAATTAACATTCAATATATCGGGTTATCAATTTTCATCAAGCAATTAAGCTAAATAGTGTATCTATCGACTATTTTCATGATTCAAATTTTAAGTAAACTTGTACAAAATTGTAGAGGTTTCAACGATTATATGCTGTGGAAATGTCTTAAGTAGCTCGAACAGATTATCCAAGCGATACATTTGATTGTGTGAAGAAGAAACATGTAGGATCGCTCCATAAGAATGACGACGCCAATGTCTCCAACAGACATTAAAATACCAGAAAAACTCATCTTTATTAATGTAACACCAATCACGGGTGTTGACTACTCGAAGTCACAAACAGATTGGCACTTACCGGCTGAAAAAGCACTTACCGGCTCAATCTAAAATAGGCCTAATGCTTCAACAAGCATGAAATCTCACAAATATGCATCATCCCAGATGTGCATCCAAAACACAACAACAACAAGGTTATACGAACCTTCACAACGCTACTATTATTTTTAATCTCAATATTCACACAAGAGCTACAAACATGTTTAACTCACACACTAACCTTAAGCACATTGTTCAAAGTCGAGATACTGAAACATTCCACTAGCAAATTAACCTATCTTGCTTCCCGATAATGTATATTAATAATACTTGTTCATTTTCCTTGACTCCAAGTCAAGTTTTCCTGAAATGATTTAATCAACCTTGTGAATGGTGTTCAAAACTGCTATACTATATATCACTCACATAATTGCATTAAATGCATTTATTTACGTTAATACTGTGAAAAATACATGTCTCAAAAGGACATCCTAAATTAATTTAATCTCAAATCAATACCTAATAGAAGGTAAAACTGATCTTTTCCTGAATCAGGATAGCCTCCAACTTCGGTGGGCTTCGAAGTATCAGTGGATAAAACTTACACCATGAAAGCAAGTTAACTAATCAGGTTAATCCAATGACAAGCATTAAGTAAATCCACTAATAAATCTCCACTCACAAAAGCGAAGTGCTTTCCATAAAAATAATCCTACAGGTGGATTAAAAACTATAAATGCAACGAACACCAAGATAAACTTTCCAAGATTCAAATCGCTGCGAGAAAGCGAAGTTCCTAACAGAACAGTAGTACATGGAAAACATGTACTGGCCTCAAATAAATCAGTGTTCCAAACACTGAGAAACAAACGCGATTAAAACTATGCTTCGACAAAATATTGGAGATCTTCCCCTAAATTCTCTTCTCGGCAAATAAAAATACGCACTACTAAGAAATTACTGATTCTACTGATTAAATGATCCAAACTAATAATACACAAGTGATGAATTCGTTAAGCGAATACAAAATCCCGGGAACACAGCAAGTCAGATTCGACAGAAACATCGAACCTAAACTTGTGAATACCCACTTAATCTACAAAAAAGAAATGACAATTGCAATTGTTAACAGGTGCCTCCACTAAGCTACGTTAATAGAGTCTGCTGGTCCAGTACCTTTTGTTGCATCTTGAAGCATCTTAAGCGGGATATATAAATATCTGATGAAAATCCAGGGTATCACCAGATAATACATTCTTCTTCTTCTCTGGATATGGGAATCGAACCCGGGTCTGCAGCGCACACGCATACTGGTCAGACGACCATACGAGCCTACTCCCTTCATGCCGGAAATACTATCATCCGCCTGAGAAAAAGCACTGTCCTGCATGGCGCAGCTGATGAACGCACTCGCGAACGACCACTGCAGTGCGGTGAAAAAAATATACCTCTCCAACAAGGAGAATGCAGTTGTGGCTGGCAATCATCTCGCTTATGCATTTCTCATGAAGCTACCCCATTAAAATTAGCCTGCCATTCTGGAAGTCATAACTACAACATGAAACTTCCCCGCTGACATCTCAGACGATAATATGCGTTCTAGCGTCTGCATAATGTACAGCTTAACAAGTCCTGAAGTAAGCATGTAACAGCACAATCATACAGGTTACTGTTACTCGTGATGAAAACCTCACAAGGTTTCGAAATGGCTGCCTTGGTAATGGACACCACTGGACAGAGACATACAGTCAGTCCACGTTCCGCTTCGACACAATTCCTCCTGACCAAGATGGCAGTATACATTTACTACTGTTCTGATAATATCTCAGATCCATCATAAACTTGTAGCTTTAATAAATACTTGAGCACGGTACACTTCCGCTTGTCGAGACACGAAATGCTCTGCGCGTTTCTAACGCACTTCAAAAAAGAACTGTTCGGCTTCGCTAAGTATAAATGCGAGCCTTCTACACGCGAAGTTATCACAGCCTGCCTTGCACCTGCGATCTCGCTTGATAGCCGCGTTGCGTAACCACATATGACACTCTGAATACAACAGTTCACGTCCAAGTGAAATCGCCGTGCTTGCAGCCGAGCACCGCAGCAAGCAACCCCCACTACCGACTCCCTTCATCGATATCTCGATGTGTCAATACCTCGCTTATGGCTTGATCATTATAGATGTTATTATTGCACGTCGCTTGTTGTATTATATTCCTCATATGGAATAGCTTTCTGCTATGGTAATCTGCGTTCTATGTCCCTTGAAAAGCCTTCTAATACTCTAATTCGCTTCAAAACAATAAAGATGATCCTGTAGCGTGGATCGATATATGACATGACGTCACGTACACGTTTATTGATCGGTCTATCTGAGAGTCCATCCACTCGGGAATGCTCGTTATTTTCCGATCTCGAACCGAATGACACTTCTCATATTAACGGCGTGATAGATCATGACTTGACTCACGAGCTCAACAGCATCGCGTCTCTCGTCGTTTCCATTACTGTATCTGGGCATAACCTTATGAAAATATACGGTACAATACACTCATTGCCCTACAGTTGAAGGGCCGCAAAACTGGGCCAAAGGGATGTAAAGCACAGCAGTAGAAATGCAACAAGAATCCTGCCCCACCCATTTTATTTGTATCACACTATAAGCCCTACCTTGTTTTTTTTTCTTTCAGATATTTCCCGAACCAATCACTGTCCTCCATTGTCGTGTGAGGTGTCAAATTACTCGGGATGAAGCCCTATTTACAGTGGATTACTTATTTTTATTTTTAAATTTGCCCAAATGGCCTAACTATATGGGAAGGCACTACTTTATTTGAATGCGACTGTATCTCGCCATTCGTTTCTTTCCGATATCTCCCGACCGAGTAATCGGAGAATGTTTTGTGACGGCCCATATAACTCTGGATTAAGTCCTCTATCTCACGGACATGTTAATTCCCCCCGAAGATGAAAACTGCCCCCACAAAGGGGAAAAGAGTGAGTTTTTTGGTGGTTTTATGTGGGTTAGCTGCTCTTTCACAGAGGTAACGTGTTGCGTGGTGGAGGGCTTTTTTAAGGAACGCAACTTCGGGAGTGCCCGTCAGGTGTCACCACCGGAGAAGGAGATAGTGTTGCCATCCGTGAATATCGACAAGAGAAAACAGCTGTTCCAGGTAGGTAGAAACAATTGTAAATAATTTTAGCTAAATCAGTAAAATTTGAGAAATGTCTGGTTTTTGACAAACGGTTTGAGTACGCTTTCTAGGATTTTAAAGGTAGAGTAACACCCGTTTCTTACGAAAAAAAAAGTTAAGAGTAGTCAGAAATTGTAGAATTTGAGGGAATTTGTGAATTTTTGGTACAATTATGCGATAGTTAACACCGTTTACGAATAAAGGAATACTTAACTAATTTTAAAGTTCGAATAAAACAATAAAAATAACATGGTCCTTAGTTGGCCCAATAGGAAATAATAATTATAAAATTAATTGATAACTGATAATAAGTACCAAATATTAAATAAATTTAAATGTTCCATGTAACGTCACTGGACATGACTAATCTTTTTAAACGGTCACGTGACCTAACAGCTGTATAGCCATACAGTATTAAGCGTACATAGGAGTTGGATAATAAATCATAATAAGTAAATGATAAATAACTAATTATTTAAATAAATAAATAAATAAATAGAAATTAGTGTCTCTTAGACTTGTTACTTGTCCACCCTGCTCGTCTCTGGTATAATGTCTCACTTTTGTAAAGAACCAACATGGTCGCCCGGTTTCTAAATAAGCATCTGCTGAACATGAACCAAAATGGCAACCTTACCCACTCGTCAAGAACGAGCATGGCTGCCGCAGGCTTGCTAACTCCTCTGGTCAGCAAATTCTTATCGCAAGGCCGCTCAAAGCCTAGAGAGATATTTAATTCTTAACCTACAGTGTAATCATCTTTCTACAGGCATTGCCGTGCATGAAAAAACTCCTCTGAGTTAAATAATAATTATGGTTAATAAGTTACGCAGCTTGGCCATGTCTACCAGTACCTTGTTTGTATGAATGAAATTTATAAAAAGCAAACTAATAAATGTATACTTAGATGCTTTGGCAACATCTGAAGTAACAAGAAGTTCCGTGAAGAACTATACAGCCTACTTTTCATGCCAATGATTATTCTACAGTATATGAACCTATCTAGAAAAATGACGAAATTAAGTTGGTAATATCGAAATGTCTAATTAGTTCGAAATATTCCTGCTATAATGTAGCCTAATAGAGCACTAAAGTTGCCAGCCCTGGTTTATGAATATATTCTTAGTTCCATTTCTTAAGGTACAGAATACAAAATTTGGTTGAAGTCCGATGGACGTTACATGCAGTTAGACATTGAATCTATCAGCACGCGTAAAAGCATGTTGGCAACAATGTCATGCGTGTGCTGGTTAGAAATAATCGGAAATGTTATGATATCTTGTTGTGCCAATTTTGGATGAAATCCATTTGTTTGTATAGAAGTTACATGCATTTTAAAATTGGACCTATCAGCAAGCATAGAATCATTTTGGCCGCACTGACTTATATTAATTACTCCAAATTAATCTGGAGTGTCAGGTGCTATACGTGTGCAAAGTACAGAGCAGTTATCTTGCATATTTTCTGATATATTAAAAAAATGTAAAGAGATATAGGCAGCATTTATTAACAGTTGCCAGCCCTGATTGCTCTTAAGAATACTTATACTCATATCTGTTATGTTACACATAGCACATACGAAATTTGGTTGAAATCCAAGTGATAGTATAGAAGTTACATGTATTTAAAAATTGGTACTATCAGCAGTCTTAGAATCATGTTGGTTGAACTGACGTATATAAGTTACTCGAAATTAATCTAAAATGTCAGGTACTATACGTGTGCATAGTTTAAAGCTGTCGACTTGCATACTTTCAGATATATTGGTATTTGGATGAAGAAAATAGAGAGAGCAATTATTAACGGTTGGCAGCCCTGGTGGCTCTTAAGAATACACTCAGTCATGTCTGTTTATGTATACATATTACATACAAAATTTGGTTGAAATCCAATCGATAGTGTATAAGTTATATGCATTTAAAAATTGGACCTATCAGAAGGCTTAAAATGATTTTGGCAACACTGTCATGTATGGCCTCCTGGAAATTAAACTGAAATAGTATTATCTACATGTGTGCCAATTTTGGAATAGCTCCCATGCATACCTTCCATGATATCCAACATGGAGCTCAAATTTCTAGTGCGTTTTTTTCAGCAGTTGGTAGCACTGACATCATTTTCAAATATGGGCTTGAGATATTCCTGTATACATCTTTACTCATACTAAATTTGGTTTTGATTGCTGCAGCCGTTTAGAAGTTGATAGGGGGGGGTGCGGACACACAGCCAGACAGACGGATAGACATTTTCCCGGATCGATCTCATAAGTCAACTTTTTCCTCATTTTTGCAAAATGGAAAAATAGGATAAAAATGTAAAATAAAAAGTATAGCTCAGGCACCCTCTTGGCTAGCTACTGTATCTATACAACTCAGTCAAGTAAAAGTACCTAATAATAAATATTCCATTTAGCAACGTTGCACGGCCATCCTCTCCCTGTGACGTCATCAACGACTTCGGGACAGGTTTCTTCTTGTTTAAACTGCACCATGACCTTGAGTAATCCCCATATCCCAATACCTGCATAGCCACGAGTGTCAAAGCACACCTGCTTGTCATAAATATTACATGACAAATAAATAAATAATAAATAAATGGGTCCACGGATGTCGCGCTCGGCAACCCTGCCCGTTTCCGGTGGGGACCCCTAACAGGCACTATTTTCCCCGGGGTGGGTAAGCGGCTTTTTCACGGAGGCGAGGTACAGTCGCGTTCAAATAAAGTAATGTCTTCCCATGTAGTTAGGCCCTTTGGGAAAATTTAAAAAGAAAAATAATCCACGGTAAAGAGGGCTTCATCCCGAGTAATATGACACCTCATGCGTCTTTGTATCATTATTCATGCCCACGATTCTTGTGCCGATGACCTACTAATAAATGTATTTGGTATAAATCTACAAAAGTAAGTGGTCCATGGGAAAGGGGGGTTCATGCAGAGTAAAATGAGGCCACATAGGCCTACATCTTTGTATCATTATTCATTCGCAGTAGCTTGTTCCGATGACCTACTAGTTAATTCATTTTCGTATAAACCTATAAAAATAAGTGGTTCACATAAAAGGGGGCTTCATCCCCAGTAATTTTAAACCTCACTCGACTTCCTCCAATGATTGGTACGGGACACATGGGGAGAAAACCAAACGCAAGGTACAGTCGGGTACAAAAAAAATGGGAGGGGCAGAATTCTTGTTGCCTGTATACTCACAGGCCTATATTTATTAGGAGAAGGTGTTTGACTGACTGAAAGCAGTGATGAGAATGTTGGATTCCCGGAGCGAGCCATGTTTGCGTGGAAAACTTACGAACTAACGTAATGCCGATACGGAGATGACTATTTTGTCCTTACAATGAATCTCTTGAATTCTACCCAACACGGCCTTACCATGAAGTGTGGCAATAGAGTTGGTGCTAAAAATATTATAGGTACGACTTGAAGCGAGAGAGCCATGTTTACTAGCACATTAAAGATCCTGTAGCCGCAGCTACACTAAATAATATTCACCTTAAAGGACGTTATTCAAATTTATTACGGTATGTTTATCGCTCTAAAAAGAATCACATATTTTTCACTCTCTTGTCAAGAAAGATCATGGAGAATTTCTCTCCGTTACCAGGGAGAATGTATTAATGCTCCATGGTGCCTATAATATGGCAGCCATCTTATATCCAAATAGCCTACACCACAACACGCCCTGAACGAATACACCTTCTTCCTTCGTCCAAAGGCACACTCTTCGATGATGGTTGTGTTTGTTCATCTCTCGAAGTCTCTGATGTAGATTGACATGTGGTGGTTGGGAGACCTTCAACAGGATCACTAGGCAGAGGCTTTAACCGATCAATGGAAACCTTTACCTCTTTGTTTTTAATTGCAAGGATAAAATACTTGTTTGATACAAGGATTACTCTATTGGTCCCTGATACGGCTTTTCAAGAGATGCCTTGATCCTATCCACTCTGACGAAAATAAGTTTAGAATGTTTAAGGTCTTTGTGCAGAAATGTTGTGTTTCGATTTTTTTGATTGTAGTTCACTGGTTTTAGTCTTGCCATCTGTTGTTGCAGTTTACTCACAAAAACTGGGATTCTTTATGCTGTGTGGATTCTTCAGAGAAATCACCAGGCAATCTGATTGTTGATCCATAAACCATTTGGGCGATTGAATAGTTGTTTCTTCTTTAATGGCACATCTTAGTCCTAAAAGAACTGTAGGTAGGACTTCTCTCCATCTAATCACACTGTGAGCTCTGATAGCAGCTTTTAGAGTGCGGTGGAAACACTCAATTTTGCCATTGCTTTGTGGATGATAAGCAGTTGTATGATTAAGTTTACATCCACATAGTCTTTTAAGTGACTGAAAGAGTTCGGATTGAAACTGTTTCCCTTGGTCAGAAATTATCTTGGAAGGAACACCAAATCTTGCAATACAATTGTTATAAAATGCTTGTGCAACTGATTCTGCTGTAATGTTCGTTAGAGGCACTACCTCCATCCAACCAGTGAATCTGTCGATACAGGTGAGACAATCTTCAGAGGGTGGTAAAAGTCCAAATGAACAGTACTGAATCGCTGATCTTCTTCAGAAAATATACCCATAGAAGCCTTGGTGTGACTCGAGACCTAGCTTCTTCGACAGTTGAGACAGGATCTGGCCCAAAGAGTTCTTCATATTAGTCCAGACTGCTTTTGATGTTAGTAGCTTGACAGTAGCCCGTACACCTGGATGTGACATGCTATGGTAATTATGGAATTGTTGACGACGAAACTTGTAAGGTATGTATGGTCTGATAGAGGATGTTGAAATATCACACCATAATGACTTCCCAGATGGTAATGGATAAGCTTTGAATTTAAGAGAGGTTTGGGGATTTTCTCGCAAGTCATCGAGTTCTTTAACTTTTTCCTAATTCGTAGCAATTTCATCATAGTTTATCATCGGCATCTCCTCCAGTCTTGACAGATTGTCAGCTTCTATGATGTATTTTCCTGAGATGTGAATCAAGTCTGTTGTGTACTGTGATAGCTATTGAAAATGAGGTCACTGCATTTGAAATGGACGTTAACCCATAACATGAAAGATGAAACGATTAGCTCAGCACAGGGAGGAGTGGAGGGCTGCATCAAACCAGTCAAAAGACTGAAGACTCAAACAACAACTACAGTGTTAGCACTCAATGTCCTGTTTTTATTTGGGTCCATTTTGACGAAAAGTATTATGGCGGCTGCCCGAGTGCTGTATTATTTCTTAAACTGGGAAATTCCCGAAATTGGGAATATGATTTGGAAGGAGGTGGCCGTGGACTAAGTTAGGAACCATCCCAGCATTTGCCTGGAGTAGAAATGCTCAACCATGGAAGACAACTTCGAGGATAGCTGAGCTGGGAGTCGAACCCTCCTCCTCACAAGGCTGAATGTACCCCGTTGCAGCCCTCACAACAGAATTACAATGTTTTGTCAGAGCCGGGAATTGAACTTGGACCTCCGGAGCGACAGCCAAGAATGCTAACCACTACACCACAATAGAGAGTTATTCTATGTACACGAATACTGCGTGAGAAGAAGATGGAGCCAGAAGCAGCACTAATATATGATTAATGGAGTAGCATGTCAATAGTCAATGAGTATTTATTATTAGTTGTTTAATGCACTAGCACTAGGTTCCACCACCGTGTGATCATCATCAGCAATCGAAACAAGTTGTTGGAACAAACTATTAAAAAATAAAGTTGCGAATCATTAAAATTACGGTATGTTCAGATGCTCTTAAAATATTGCAAAACTAACAAAATCACTTCTGTTACAAAGTAATTTAAGCAAAAATTATAAATTATCTTCTAAAAATCTTGCTCGAGATTTTACATAAAATAGCATGTCTAGGTTTTACAAGTAAAAAGAATATTATAAATCATTTGTATTTGGTTTCATCGTGTGTTGTTAGTAAATAAAACAAGGGAAATTCGAGTATTGTAACAATCCACAAACTGCAGTAACAATAAGAAATACAAAATAATAACAACAAATGAACGCCGATACTATAATAATTAAGCAAGCAGAGGCGCGTCCAAGAAGGGAGGGGATTGCAAAATGCCCCGGATATGATAGAAAAGATTAACTGTTGGGCTTCATTCTTGCAACTCTTGGAATATAATGTCTTCTGCAGTACAAATTTATGTTTCATGTATTTGTAGCACGTGAAGAATGACATATTCGGGATTTTGGAAGAGACAAGAGATCTGCACTTAACCCAGTAGTACCAGTAGTCTGTGAATCTTGGGTAGTACGAGGCAAGGCTATTCACGATAACATCACGATCTCAGGGGACTCGCACACAGCCACTTGTTATCGGACAATGCACATTCTCATGACGAACACGAGAAGGGCCGGTCTATTGTAGTAATGATTCATTGCCAGCCTCACCCTTGTAGGGTTACCAGGGGTTTGTGGGTCAAATGGCAATGCAGGTCCACACTTGCCACATTAACAACTAAAAAAAATCTCGAAATGACAAAAATTAGAAATAAATTTGAGAAGAGTTTTGGGCAACAGGTTGAGAGGCGATTGTGGGTTCATCCTTTGGCACATTTAATGCGAGAACTCCGTGTCAGTAGACTTCGATGATCCCGCCAAGCACTCTGGCATCTCAAAGAATGGCAAGTAAACCCATATTATTATTATTATTATTATTATTATTATTATTATTATTATTATTATTATTATTATAATCTATTATGATTACAAGGATCTACCCAGCCCAACATTTTAATCCTCTATGAATTTAAATTAAATTCTCTGAAATGGAATACGATAACAAAGCAGCTCTCAGTGCATTCGTGTATTTGTGTAACTGTGTATTCGCCACGCGAGACATTGCAATACAATTAGGCCAATGGTTTGAATGGGAAGGTTGATTTAGAACAATAATAACGAAATAGGCAGGCAACTTCTATAATGAAATTATTCATAATAACAATTCAATAGACAACTGGAAACATACTTAATCCATAACAATAACGCAACAACCATTGAACTGTAATGCAGTGGCGTACCAAAGGGGGTGCGAACGGGGTGCCGTAAAGGTAGATGGACGCCAAAATCCAAAATCAAAAAACTTTTTTTTAGTTTAAGAAAAAAACTTTTTTTTTTTCGAAAAAAAAAAAGTACGGTTTTAATGGTCAAATTTTCTTTATTACTTTGTTAAATACTGCAGTAATATTATTTAGAAAATAATGAAATAAACGTTTCGTCTTAAACTATTTGTAGACAATACGAAATATGTAGTTCGTGGGCGCCGAGCACACAGGAAATGATTACGTTGTACGAGTGAAAACAGCACCTGAGACGGAATCAGAGCGGTGATAGGGGATGCGTGGTTGACGATTGCTAGTTTGCTAGTCATGAAAGTGTATTCCTTAACCTTAATCCTTAGTTTATAAATTTGTGGAGTTGAGTTGCATTTATTTCGCAGTCGTTGTGTATCAATGAATTGTGAATGTACAGTGTGTTTACATGTTTAGTTGAGAATGAGTAATTCCTGTTCATGCACAACCAGGTAACAGGTAAGTGCAATTAGGTTAAACTCTCTAAAACAATTTAAAACTAGAAAAAACAGTGTTCTCTCTCTATTTCGTTTGCTATTGGCTGCCGCAATTTTTACCTAGAATCATTGTTGATCAACACCAATAATCATAATTGATAATAAATAAAAGGTAATTTGTTTCATTGTATTTCAGTTTCCATTATGAAACGACACAAGGAAAATGGGGCTTAAAATAGACAACTGAAACAGCAACGTACCAAAGCACTTGATAGTTTGAAATCTTTTATGACAGCTTTCATAAAAGGATCACTGAACTCTGAAAACAATGAAACTCAGAAAGAATGTGAATTTGACAGTATCGATTTAAGCCTTGATATTAATGGATCAAATTTTACAGTAGTTAATAAATTGGCTAAACACGATGATCTTGATGGTACGATTCAAATCTCCCAATCCAACTCTTGGAATCGAGTGCAACTTTTTTTTAACAGTTCAACAAGTGTATTCATTTTTCTCTAGTTCGACTCACAGGCGGAGTGTCCTCAAGGAACATGTCAGCTTATTGGTCGAGGGCCACTCAGATACAAGATGGAGTTCTAAAGCAGAAGGCGTGAACGCCTTATCATCTCAGTTAGATGGAGAGCTTCATGTTCTAGAAAAATTCAGAGACACTACAACTGAAACCGTCGATACCAGACAGAGTGCAGCGCTGTTAATTAATGCAATAGAAAGATTTGACTTAGTAACTCTGCTATCTTTCTGGGCTGAGGTACTTCCAAAGATTGACCGAACACTGAAAACTCTGCAAATCGAAGACATTTCGTTCACTTATGTAATAACTTGTTTACAAGCTTTTCACGATCAGCTTAATATGTGGAGAGAAACCCTTCCAGTTGATGATATATCAAAAGCTACTAAGAAGCGTGAGGAATGGGCTGAACTCACGGAACGAAGACAAAGAGTGAAGGGGAAAATGCCAGGGGAATCCACTCATGATGTTGGACGTTGCAGGAAGGATGAAGTAAAGCGGAGCACGCTAGATATCTTATATAAAGTTATTCGTGAGTTAAGTGAACGGTTCGCCAATATCAAGGAACTGGATGAACGTTTTGGCTTCCTCTGTAATTTTGATGGATACATTCATAACGAAACCCCAAATGAAAACGTTTTGAACACTCTAAGGAGGAAATGTTTCGAAATTGCAAAGAAGTACCCTGCAGATTTGAACGGAGAAGAACTCTTTGAAGATATTTAAGTTGGCATATTTTTATTACGAAGATCAAAGAAAATTAATGAAAAGATCTACTTGAAACCCGAAGATATTTTGTTATATTTAGGTCTTGTTTGGTGTTAGAGGCATACAGTAACTTGATCATCGCTTTCAAACTACTTTTAACGATTTCAGTGCCTGATGTTGTGAACGATATTTTAGTAAGCTGAAGCTTATTAAAAATTACTTAAGATCCATAATGACGCAGGAAAGAGTACCGTAAGTAATTTACCAATTTTACCAATTGAACGTGATGTGGCTGCTGCTATAGACTTCAACTCTATTATAAATAAGTTTGCATCCATCAAGGCTAGGAAGGCATTTTTTTATGACTTTCAAACTTCTTTTCTCTTTATTTTTTTTTTTATTATTTTTCAAATAAACTAACCTTTTAATACTTAGAGTTTTACTTTATTAATATTTTTCTCTTTATAATGTGTTAAAGTAACATACTACTTTTTAAAATACATATTTATGAACATTAAACTGTGTTTAAATTAAACCTATTGAACCTTGAAACTTTTAGTGTTAGGGGGCGACTATCATCTAGCTGGCCCCGGTCGCCAAGTAGCCTTGGTACGCCACTGCTGTAAATAGTTGACACATTACACAAGTTTTTACACACTTATGTTTGTTGTTGTTGTTTGAGTCTTCAGTCTTTTGACTGCTTTGATGCAGATCTCCATGCCTCCCTGTCCTGTGCTAATCGTTTTATCTCTACATAGCTACCACACCCTACATCCGAGGCAATCTGTTTAACTTATTCTAACCTTGGTCTACCCCTACAGTTCTTGTCCTCAACCCTTCCTTCCATCACTAAGCTTGCTATTCCTGGATGTCTTAGTATGTGTCCTACCAACCTATCTCTTCTCTTCATTAGCAGTCGCCAGAAACATCTCTCCTCTCCCACTCGTCTTAATACCTCTTCGTTTGTAACCCTATCTACCCATCTGATCTTCATCCTTCTCCTGTAACACCACATGTCAAACGCTTCAATTCTCCTATTTTCTGCTGCACCAATAGTCCAAGTTTTACTTCCATAGAGCGCCACGCTCCAGACAAAGGCTTTCAAAAATGACTTCCTAATACCTAAATCTATATTCGATGTCAACAGATTCCTTTTTTGTAGAAATGCTTTCCTTGCTTGAGCTAACCTACTTTTTATATCCTCTTTGCTTCGTCCATCACTGGTTATTTTGCTTCCCAAGTAACAGAATTCTCCTACTTCCTTTAGTTTCTCCCCTACCAATTTGATATCCATAGCGGTTTCTGATTTATTTCGGCTGCATTCCAATACTTTTGTTTTACATTTATTAATTTTCATCACGAATTCTTTCCTCATTCAAAACTCATTCAAATCCTCAGGCTTGACGGCCAAGATGATGATGTCATCAGCAAATCTCAGAGTTGAAATTATTTCTCCTTGAATCTTCACTCCTACTTAAAATGTTTCTCCAATTTCCTTCATTGCTTGTTCAATGTAAAGATTGGAAAGTATGGGTGATAAGTTGCAGCCTTGCCTTACACCTTTCTGAATACCAGCTTCTCTCTCATGTCCTTCAGCTCGAATGACTGCTGTCTGGTTTCTGTACAGATTGTATATATCCTCCTATCCCTGTAATTTATTCCAATTGATTTCAAAATGTCAAACAATTTAGTCCAATCAACGTTATCAAAAGCCTTTTCTAAGTCTACAAATGCCATGAACGTTCCTCTACCTTCCGCGTTATGTAATTGGGCACAATTCGTGTTGACCGACTGAGAAGCTTTCTTTACTATTATTATGATATATGAATACAGCCAATGGCCGTAGCTGGGTATATTTGATCGAGGGCTTCCAACAAGCTCGATTTCAAGTAGTTCCAACTTTGGTCACCAGATGCCACTGCCACCGACACCCACGCTCTTAAAAATCCGATCACTTCAGCCGGGTTTAAACCCACGATCTTGGGCATATCAGTTCAGCATGCTACCGACTACGCCACCAAAGCCGCTTAATGGAAGAATATTTTAAACAATGTTTGTAAATAATTGCGATTTATGTAACATTTAAGGGAATTTTCCACAAAATAATTTGAATGCAGATGGACACAAAAATAATTGTTCTATCACTGTCGTCAGTTATTTACAAACATATGACTTCACTATATTCATTTCCTTATTCCCAGGCCACTTCTGGTTTGTAACAAGTTATTATTGAGCAGCCCAGAAAGCATTGCAATGTGAACCAACACACGAAGCTGTGAAGTCATCTACTAGTTACCGGGTGAGTTAGCCGAGGTCGTTGCGGCATGACTGTTGGCAGTCACTCACATCCGGGAGGCGAGGAGGTTCGAATCCCCCCGCCGGCAACCTTGAAGATGGTCTTCTGTGGTTTCCCATCTTCCTTCCAGGCAAATGCCGGGGTTGGTCCCTACCTATAGGCCACAGCCGCTACCTTCCAACTCCTCGACCCTCCCTTCCAACTTTCCTCCCCAACGGTACTTGTAGCTCACCCATTGGGTGTCCGTCTCGAAGCAGCTACAAAACTGGCGAGCCGAACATGTCCTCGGACACTCCCGGCGCTAAAAGCCATACGCTAAAAAAAAAAAAAAAACTACTAGTTCAGTATGGTACGTTCCGTAATAATAACATACATAGGTTGCATTCCAAGAACAACACCAAGTATATACAGGGTCTTTCATATAAAATAAGAGCGCCAAGCGGCGGCTTTGTTCTCCGCAGTTGCGGTGAACTTCGCCGAGCATGTGGCGCGCCACGGCCCCCTGCTTCAAGCGTGAGTACAATCCAATATGATATGCTACAGATGCAGCGGCCTTGCTAGCGTGTGTACAATGCTGAAATCTTACTTCAGTTAATTAGTTAGTTCTTGTTATTTTAAGCGCGGAACTACGTGGTCATCTACCCCTCTTAACACAGATTAAAGTATACAAATTTGGAATGAAATTTAAAATTTAGAGGTGGAAAGACCGAAAATTAATGAAAAAAACTAATAATTATTAAAATAACTAAAATTTACGGAAAAACAAATATTCATCATTCAAAAACTAACAAGTCGTTGAGTCTTACCTTATAAAAGATGTTGGAAGTGTCGTCCTTCCTAGGTTATACAGGCATTGTATCTGGTAACAACATTCTGGCTGACACGAGTGAGTTCTGCCACTGTAATGTTTCTGATTGCCAGCGTAATAGTTTCTTTCAGTTCCCCCAATGTGTGAGGATTTGTTCGATACACTTGTTTTTTCAGTTTACCCCACAAGTAAAAATCACACACTGTTAGATCTGGAGAACGAGGGGGAAATAGATCAACACTGATCACTCTGCCTGCAAACACTTCCGAGATTGTGAGAAGGGAATCTTCTGCTGTATGAGCAGGGGCTGAATCTTGTTGAAACCACCCTCGCGATTTTTCTTCTTCCGTTAACTGATTGAAGAACGGCTTCAAAATGTTATCTTGGTACTGCGCCCGAATTTATTTAAGGCCAATACTAAAGATCCAGACGGGATATGAACTGGGACCCAGGAAAAATAAAAGAACGAATTAAAATCTCTTATTCCTCAAAAATTTGTGAGACATGGAAAACCTAAGTTGAAATAGTGTAATACTATGCATCATTAACCTTTATTTAGTCGCGCACGGAGATTTCCTCCGGGTCCATTTTATTATGCATGGGAGAGTACTTCTTTGTTAGCGGATTGTCCTTTCCACCCCTATACCTTCTCCCTGGTTCATTTGGACTCGCCCAGTCTGGAATTCGTCAAGGTTTCACTTCCTGTGTGCAGGAAAAGTATCACTGTAGTGACCACTGTCCATCACCCGGACATTTCTTCCGTGTGCGACTAACAAGTGCCGTCGTATTATTACTTTGTGTGAGAACTCTTTTTGTATGTGAAGTGGTATTATTTGTGAACTAACTTTACTAATCGTTGGTAAGTTATGTTTATACGTAGAATATCAATTTTTAAATTAATTTCCTTACAAACCAGTATCTATTTTCATAACCTTGATGAAGATTCCCTGTGAGGCCACTAAGGATCAATTTCCATCACGTTATACTTAGCGGATTTCATTACTATCGCAAAAGCTTATGGTATTTTGATATATGGTCTGCAGAAAAATGGATCCACGATAGAAGGAGCGTATCAAACGTTTGCTCGAAGAAATTTCAGAGGAACCGGATGTTGGAGGTTCATCTGATGAAAATGAGGACTTGCTGGGATTGAAGAGGAACCACAACTCTGTCAAAATGATGCAGAAGGAAGCGGACGCTGTGCGTTTTGTTCTTGGAAACAATACCGCTCATCGAAGGTATCTTTCCTATCCTGTCACAAGTTTCTGTGCACAGAACATAGAGTAACATACTGTCGGGATTGCGTAAGCACCACCGAAGGTCAAAGTGACAATGACAGTGATGTGTAGGGGCTGATGACCTCGAAGTTATGCCCCTTTAAACAACACTAACTAACTAACAGTGATGTGTGAATAGTGTCCGAAGATATCCTGAGGTAGAATGTGATTGTATTGTGTTTCTTTCAAAAGTATATACGAGTAAGAATGTTCATGCCGAGATATCTAAAAAAGAAAAAAATAAATCATTTGTTTATGTTTGTATTACCGGTACACAATCATTGCATTAATTCTTATATTCTTAATCAGACAGTTTTGAACATTTATTACAAGTATATTTTATTTTATAAACTTCTACATAATTTTTCCAGACACATTAAATTATTGCATATTGTTTTGATACTTTATAGTTCTGTGATCCGATGACCTTGCAGTTTTACTTTTCTAAACTTACGTTTTAGTTTTTGTTAAGACATATTTTGTAAGATGTGATTATACGTAGCAACAACACTCATGGACTTAATTTAATTACCATATGCAATGTTGTTAAACATTTAACTAGGTCTATTAGTTTAAACTATTAGGAAAATATGCCAGAGAAAAACACATGTTTGTCTTCTAGCCATAATATGTGATTCTATAAAAAAATGCCAAAATAAAACAAATATAATGTTTTTTTATGAACCCGGAGTTTTCCTCCGTGCGCGACTAATTGTGGAATTATTCTCGCGCGACTAGACTAGGGTTAATAATTAAACAATTACGGAAGGCAAGAAGGAACTATTTAAATATGGTTGTGTATTTATTATCTGAATGTAGGGAGGCCTACATTGTAATAATGCGTCACACCACGAGAAGTGAGAGAAACGTCGTGCAGGGGGAGAAGTGATCAAGGTTGATGACACACTGAGTGAGGAGAGGTCTATGGAGCTACGTCACACCGCGAGAGGGGAGGAAAAGCGAGGAACTTGCCGTACTCGGAGGGTAAGGACGAGCAGTTCATTCCAAATTCATATCGAGACGAGATAAGACCGCGAGTGTAGAAACAAGTAGTTTCTAGAACAGTGCCACGCATCACGAAAGTGGAGAGGAGGAAAGTGAAGTCATAAGGCTGTAACTTGCGGAGCAAGGGACATTCTAACTAAGACCAGCAGAGCATATAGACCAGTGATTTTGAAACACAGCTTGTTACTTCGGTATTTCAATACGAAGCTATTATACATCTCACGCAGATAGATGCAAACGATTCACTTCAGGAGAAGAGCTTCATTATTCCTACAATTCAGCTCATACTTGGGAACTATACAGAATGCAGTTCATGAATTGGCAACGGGGAAGTTGTACAGGTGTAATCATTAAACTGATTATGACTACGTGCTAAGATGCACATTATAGGGAAGTAGAAACTACAGAAATGAAGAGTTGAATCCAGAATTCCACAACATGGACGGCGCAGTTGAACATCTACGCGATGCGCAGAAATGCAGAACAAATCTATACTTCTTAACACGAGTTCATATACATCCAGTATACTCTCAAAGACTCTTATAGAACAATGGAATTTCAACCTTGAGAAGCGATGTTGGCGCAGTGAAGGGGTATCGTCAGAAGATCCGGACAACTTGCGGGAGACGAGCGAGGGAGTGCGGAAGAGACATGCTGTTTCACGGCGAGGTCGCTAACCCGGTTATGTCACCGACCTTGTCCCACTGTGAGAGCTGTCCAGCAGGCCCCGTCACAACCGGTTCGCACAGCTGTGGGCTTTGCGCTCACACACACATTTGGCTTGCCAGACGAGACATGATACATCAGAGACCGTCTCCAACTCAAGGTAGAGAAGAGATTGATTTTTATTTAGTAGAATTGTAGTCGTGTTCTGTGTTTATCCTAATTGACCAATCGTATAATTTTGTCAGTATATTTAAAATTGTGTAGATTTTAATCCAGTATTTCAGTATTTTCTTAGGAGTCATTTTCATTGAAAATTTCCGTCATTTGGACGAAATTTTATTTGCGTATTGCAGTTGTTAACGTTAAATCATTTCAATATAAAATCGTTTAGAATTATAGATACTTGCGTTAAATTAAATAAATCTGTTTTATGCGCAGCGATGGAACGTATATTGAACAATTTAAGTACCGTATATTCAAAAAGCTATGTCACGAAGTGTCAAATATTTCGACAACTCATGATGTTGATTCGAGTGTCAGAAATTTATTTTAAACCAATTGTGAACAAAATTGAATTGTTACACGACACAAAATCTGATCAAAGATAGTCCAAATACTTGATAGATAATTAAACCAATGAATACCAAATTCACTGTAATGAAACAGATAGATATGTAGAACTATGCTGTAACGTAATAAACCATATTTCCTAGTAACAAAGGTATTTCAAGAACCTTTATATATATATGTCCAATAAAACTTTTAGAGCATTAAAAAGCCTAGATAAATTTGTTAAACAAATATTCCACGAAGACAGTTATGACTTAAGTATATTCACAAACAATAAGGACACACTTATATCATTTGTTAAATATGAATTCTTGCTGACAATTCTTTGAAAGTTGCAATAATGTAATAACTGAATTTAAATACGTGAAAAGGAGTTAAGAAAGTTAAATCACAGGGTGATATAAAAGTAACTGTACAGAAAGTAATTACAGAATTGAAGTTATAGGCATGATGAAATTTTGTATAAGGATAGAGGAGATTGTTAAAGTTTGTTTCTAGAACAATATTCACAATGGTCGTGGATATTTAATAAAGTTACTAATTTTCTTTGCATTGATTGAGAAAATGCACTGAAATGGGAGTTTAGATTTGAAATACCGAGCAAGAAAGGAATAGTAGACGTAAATGAGTTACGTATTTTCACGAAAGGAGACTGAGGAGTCTCGTTTTTCTAGTTTTGATCACAGCGAATGTGACATTGTTTAATTGTATTTGAGGAAAGTTCTGTACAGGGTGGTTAAGAAATAATGTGATTGTTGTATAATTTTGGAATAGGAGTGTGGAATGAAGGTCAAATGCCATGCACTTCGAATATTCACGTTTATCACAGAAAATGTAGCCGAGCAAAGAATTTCAGGAATTTTTCGAGATTTAATGATCAAATGGGAGAAGACAAAGTAAGAACAGTGCTGAACTTAAATGTTTGTCACCTATGTTCTCTTGATTCAGACTAGTATTTATACTTTCAACCGATAGAGTTACGGTGTTTGTTACGGAAGTTGAGTTGTACAGACTCGTTTATATTATAGGTAATTACATCACTTCAACGCAGTTAAGTGAATATTTGTGCGAATCACGAATGATTGTACATATGGATATATATTTAATACTGAGTAAATTTTGATCTTACATATTTAGATGTGGAACTACGGTTCAAATATGAAACGCAATGTATAATATAGGGTAATGTTTGAAATCACGCCGTTTCATAATTTTCTCATATTTCAGTGGAGTACCGAATTCTCCAATCTTTATTTTCAGGACATGTTGTATTAGTGCCACGTTTTTTAGTTTATTTTGAGTTTTTATTTCTTGCAGTGTCAAGTAGACACTAATGATAGATATGCAGTCAGAATATGTGTGTATTTTCTTAGCACAATAAACGGCTGGCGCTCTTTAGCGAATTAGCCAATTTTTTTTCTTAGCTGACATCGTTTTCATTTTGTCATCGACGAAAATAGTACTGCTAGGTAAGATACAGGCGCTCACTATAGACAGAACTTATCACCCCTCGAGATTGGAGTTTCTCGATTTGCTTAAATGTAAATGCTAGTAGAAATTTGTACCTACGCTGGTAGTACTATTTTCTTTTATAGATCTACCCTGTGTGTTCCTGGAATTCCCAATTTTTACTTAGCAGACAATGGTAAGTTTGTGAGCTGGGTAGCTACGTGTCTGCAATCCTTTACAGTGCAGCGGATATAGGTACTGATTGGTGAATTCGGGCGCAGTACCTATCTGCATTTACTGTCGTCTCGAAAAAAAAATTGGCTCTATTATTCTTCCGGCACGAACAGCACACCAAACACCGATCTTCCTATCAACATGAGGGACTTCATAAACACCATTAGGGTTTTCTGCACACCAATAGCGACAGTTATGACTGTTCACATGACATTAAGGTGAAACCAAGCCTCATCCGAAAAGAACACAAGCTATGGGTCAAATAAACGATCATTCAATAATGCAAGATACCACTCACAATATCTCACTCGTGTGGCTGGATCAGCAGGTTTTAAACATTGGGCCCGTGTAAACTTGTACGGTTTGATATGTAACAGCTTTGTAGCTCTGTATGCAGATGAAACCGAAACCCCTACCTGTTGTGCTAATTTTGTGAGTGATTTATTCGGAGACCGTTCAAAATTCTCGCCAATGAACGGGCATGTTTTTTATTGAGCACCGAGCCAGTAGTGTCAAACTTATTTGCAATTACGTGAATCTGTGCTAGTGAAGGTGGCACCTTCATCAGGAAATTGCTGAACAAATGCATCACGTACTCGCCGAACCGACACGTACTTAAAATAAGTTTTACATTAAAAAAATACGATGTTGCATTGATAACTGTCTCACCATGTTAGCACTTGAGGTTTAGACTGGCGACTGAACACCTGCACGCTTATTGCAAGGTCAAGTTTGGTAATGGCAATCTGTTATTTTTATACAGTCCATCGGAACTTGAAAAAAACAGCCCTCTTATGTACTATGCGCGTGCTTTCAATACTACAGCAGGGGGCTGTGGTGCGCCACAAGCTCGGCCAAGGTGACCGCAGCTGCGGTTAACAAAGCCGCCGCTTGGCGCTCTTATTTCATACAGGGTGGCGCACGAAATGTCATACACTGGAAATTGTTTATAGAATATATAACATACAACATATTTAATAAAAATTGGCATTACAACATTCACTGAAATGTGCATGATTGGTCAGTATGCAGGACATGTTTAATATGCCCACCTTCTCGGCGTACAACAGCTTCGAGACGAACCTGCATGTCTGTGACCACTCTACGACACATGTCGTCACTCAAACCTCGGAAGAAAGTCACAATGGCCACTTGCAATTACAGTACATATTCTGGTTTCTGGCTGTAGATTGTCTTCTTCAAATATCCCCACAGGAATAAGTCACAGGGATTCAGATCGGGGCTATGTGGTGACTAGATTGAGCAGTTCCGAAAACTTCGGGATATCGATGGGACATCACACGGGGCCCGAAATGTTCATGCAGGAAGTTCAGAACTACATTTGCTGTGTGCGGACGAGCTCCATCTTGCATAAACCATTGTGTCTCTATTGGTAGTCGTGATGCAAAGAGTTGTGGAAGGAAACTGTTTTGAAACAAGTCCATGTAACGCGCACTGTTGACTGTGCCACTGAAAAAGATTCGCCCAATAATTCCATGACTGGAAATTGTAGCCCACATACACACTTTCACACCATGACTTACAACCTCGTGCACAATAGCAGGCCTTTTCTGTCGCCCAAAACCGGACATTCTGTTTGTTCACGGCACGTTGAGTATGCCTCATCACTGAACCATGTGTTGCGCAGTACGGAATCACCTTCTGCAATAGCCCACGCAGCAAACTGTACTCGCCGTTGCTTGTCAAGCGCCGTTAGTTTATGACCTGTTGTAATTTTGTATGGGAATCGGTCAAACTCGGACTGCAGTATTCTCTGAACTGACCGACGAGAGATGCCCGGCTGAAAATAGGCCGTACTGGTGGATTTGGAGGGGCTCCAAGCCACAGCCGCTCTCACAGCAGCAATATTATCCGGTGAGCGGACTGGTTTGAGACGGGTTCGTTTTCTCTCCTTCTGTTTCAAATTGGCTGGCCAGTCTACAGTATACACCGTCTGCCGACAGGGAGCCCACCTGGTACGGAAATGAACACGAAACGTTTCCCAAGTCCGAGTTGACCTCTTTGTTTCCGCATAAAAAACATTGTTTTCACCTTCTGTTCGCGCGTCAACCTCACTTCGTCCGACATGCTGTATAACTGGAAGCCGGTACGCATACGCGACATGTGCTGCTGTCTGTCGAATCACGCATGAAATAAGGTTTCTGTTCACGAAAGGACATGGTTGTGAGCCCAGATTTTCACATTTTAAAAACCATTTTCGATGTATGACATTCCGTGCGACACCCTATATGAAAGACCCTGTAGTGTACTTATCCACTGAGCTACCTGCTGCACTTAGAGTGTTCTAGGGATCTCTACTCCTGATACATGTCCAAAAGGCTCTTGACAACTAAGCATACTAATGCTGAGCTTCACAGCAATAATTGCTATATAGTGTACTTATCCACTGAGCTACCTGCCCCACTTAGAGTGTTCTAGGGATCTCTACTCCTGATACATGTCCAACAGGCTCTTGACAATTACCCATTTCTAATGCTGAGCATCACAGCATTATATAGTGTACTTATCCACTGAGCTACCTGCTGCACTTAGAGTGTTCTGGGGATCTCTACTCCTGATACATATCCAACAGGCTCTTGACATTTAACCATTTCTAATGCAGAGCATCACAGCAATAATTGCTATATAGTGTACTTATCCACTGAGCTACCTGCTGCACTTAGAGTGTTCTAGGGATCTCTACTCCTGATACATGTCCAACAGGCTCATGACATTTAACCATTTCTAATACTGAGCTACACAGCAATAATTGCTATATAGTGTACTTATCCACTGAGCTACCTGCTGCACTTAGAGTGTTCTAGGGATCTCTACTCCCGATACATGTCCAACAGGCTCTTGACATTTAACCATTTCTAATGCTGAGCTTCACAGCAATAATTGCTATATAGTGTACTTATCCACTGAGCTACCAGCTGCACTTAGAGTGTTCTGGGGATCTCTACTCCTGATACATGTCCAACAGGCTCTTGACATTTAACCATTTCTAATGCTGAGCTTCACAGCAATAATTGCTATATAGAGTACTTATCCACTGAGCTACCAGCTGCACTTAGAGTGTTCTGGGGATCCCTACTCTTGATACATGTCCAACAGGCTCTTGATATTTAACCATTTCTAATGCTGAGCTTCACAGCAATAATTGCTATATAGTGTACTTATCCATTGAGCTACCAGCTGCACTTAGAGTGTTCTAGGGATCTCTACTCCTGATACATGTCCAACAGGCTCTTGACATTTAACCATTTCTAATGCTGAGCTTCACAGCAATAATTGCTATATAGTGTACTTATCCACTGAGCTACCTGCTGCACTTAGAGTGTTCTAGGGATCTCTACTCCCGATACATGTCCAACAGGCTCTTGACATTTAACCATTTCTAATGCTGAGCTTCACAGCAATAATTGCTATATAGTGTGCTTATCCACTGAGCTACCTGCTCCACTTGGAGTGTTCTAGGGATCTCTACTCCTGATACATGTCCAAAAGGCTCTTGACAACTAAGCATACTAATGCTGAGCTTCACAGCAATAATTGCTATATAGTGTACTTATCCACTGAGCTACCTGCCCCACATAGAGTGTTCTAGGGTCTCTACTCCTGATACATGACCAACAGGCTCTTGACAACTAAGCATACTAATGCTGAGCTTCACAGCAATAATTGCTATATAGTGTACTAATCCACTGAGCTACCATCTGCACTTAGAGTGTTCTAGGGATCTCTACTCCTGATACATGTCCAAAAGGCTCTTGACAACTAAGCATACTAATGCTGAGCTTCACAGCAATAATTGCTATATAGTGTACTTATCCACTGAGCTATCTGCCCCACTTAGAGTGTTCTAGGGATCTCTACTCCTGATACATGACCAACAGGCTCTTGACAACTAAGCATACTAATGCTGAGCTTCACAGCAATAATTGCTATATAGTGTTCTTATCCACTGAGCTACCAGCTGCACTTAGAGTGTTCTAGGGATCTCTACTCCTGATACATGGCCAAAAGGCCCTTGACAACTAAGCATACTAATGTTGAGCTTCAGAGCAATAATTGCTATATAGTGTACTTATCCACTGAGCTACCTGCCCCACTTAGAGTGTTCTAGGGATCTCTACTCTTGATACATGACCAACAGGCTCTTGACAATTAACCATTTCTAATGCTGAGCTTCACAGCAATAATTGCTATATAGTGTACTTATCCACTGAGCTACCTGCTGCACTTAGAGTGTTCTAGGGATCTCTACTCCCGATACATGTCCAACCGGCTCTTGACATTTAACCATTTCTAATGCTGAGCTTCACAGCAATAATTGCTATATAGTGTGCTTATCCACTGAGCTACCTGCTCCACTTGGAGTGTTCTAGGGATCTCTACTCCTGATACATGTCCAAAAGACTCTTGACAACTAAGCATACTAATGCTGAGCTTCACAGCAATAATTGCTATATAGTGTACTTATCCACTGAGCTACCTGCCCCACTTAGAGTGTTCTAGGGTCTCTACTCCTGATACATGACCAACAGGCTCTTGACAACTAAGCATACTAATGCTGAGCTTCACAGCAATAATTGCTATATAGTGTACTTATCCACTGAGCTACCATCTGCACTTAGAGTGTTCTAGGGATCTCTACTCCTGATACATGTCCAAAAGGCTCTTGACAACTAAGCATACTAATGCTGAGCTTCACAGCAATAATTGCTATATAGTGTACTTATCCACTGAGCTATCTGCCCCACTTAGAGTGTTCTAGGGATCTCTACTCCTGATACATGGCCAACAGGCTCTTGACAACTAAGCATACTAATGCTGAGCTTCACAGCAATAATTGCTATATAGTGTTCTTATCCACTGAGCTACCAGCTGCACTTAGAGTGTTCTAGGGATCTCTACTCCTGATACATGGCCAAAAGGCCCTTGACAACTAAGCATACTAATGTTGAGCTTCAGAGCAATAATTGCTATATAGTGTACTTATCCACTGAGCTACCTGCCCCACTTAGAGTGTTCTAGGGATCTCTACTCTTGATACATGACCAACAGGCTCTTGACAATTAACCATTTCTAATGCTGAGCTTCACAGCAATAATTGCTATATAGTGTACTTATCCACTGAGCTACCTGCCCCACTTAGAGTGTTCTAGGGATCTCTACTCCTGATACATGACCAACAGGCTCTTGACAACTAAGCATACTAATGCTGAGCTTCACAGCAATAATTTCTATATAGTGTACTTATCCACTGAGCTACCTGCCCCACATAGAGTGTTCTAGGGATCTCTACTCCTGATACATGACCAACAGGCTCTTGACAATTAACCATTTCTAATGCTGAGCTTCACAGCAATAATTGCTATATAGTGTACTTATCCATTGAGCTACCAGCTGCACTTAGAGGGTTCTAGGGATCTCTACTCCCGATACATGTCCAACAGGCTCTTGACAACTAAGCATACTAATGCTGAGCTTCACAGCAATAATTGCTATATAGTGTACTTATCCACTGAGCTACCTGCTGCACTTAGAGTGTTCTAGGGATCTCTGCTCCTGATACATGACCAACAGGCTCTTGATAATTAACCATTTCTAATGCTGAGCTTCACAGCAATAATTGCTATATAGTGCACTTATCCAATGAGCTACCAGCTGCACTTAGAGTGTTCTAGGGATCTCTACTCCTGATACATGTCCAACAGGCTCTTGACAACTAAGCATACTAATGCTGAGCTTCACAGCAATAATTGCTATATAGTGTACTTATCCACTGAGCTACCTGCCCCACTTAGAGTGTTCTAGGGATCTCTACTCCTGATACATGTCCAACAGGCTCTTGACAATTACCCATTTCTAATGCTGAGCATCACAGCATTATATAGTGTACTAATCCACTGAGCTACCTGCTGCACTTAGAGTGTTCTAGGGATCTCTACTCCTGATACATGTCCAACAGGCTCTTGACATTTAAACATTTCTAATGCTGAGCTTCACAGCAATAATTGCTATATAGTGTACTTATCCTCTGAGCTACCTGCTCCACTTAGAGTGTTCTGGGGATCTCTACTCCTGATACATGTCCAACAGGCTCTTGACATTTAACCATTTCTAATGCTGAGCTTCACAGCAATAATTGCTATATAGTGTACTTATCCACTGAGCTACCTGCTGCACTTAGAGTGTTCTAGGGATCTCTGCTCCTGATACATGACCAACAGGCTCTTGACAATTAACCATTTCTAATGCTGAGCTTCACAGCAATAATTGCTATATAGTGTACTTATCCACCGAGCTACCTGCTGCACTTAGAGTGTTCTAGGGATCTCTACTCCTGATACATGTCCAAAAGGCTCTTGACAACTAAGCATACTAATGCTGAGCTTCACAGCAATAATTGCTATATAGTGTACTTATCCACTGAGCTACCTGCCCCACATAGAGTGTTCTAGGGTCTCTACTCCTGATACATGACCAACAGGCTCTTGACAACTAAGCATACTAATGCTGAGCTTCACAGCAATAATTGCTATATAGTGTACTTATCCACTGAGCTACCATCTGCACTTAGAGTGTTCTAGGGATCTCTACTCCTGATACATGTCCAAAAGGCTCTTGACAACTAAGCATACTAATGCTGAGCTTCACAGCAATAATTGCTATATAGTGTACTTATCCACTGAGCTATCTGCCCCACTTAGAGTGTTCTAGGGATCTCTACTCCTGATACATGACCAACAGGCTCTTGACAACTAAGCATACTAATGCTGAGCTTCACAGCAATAATTGCTATATAGTGTTCTTATCCACTGAGCTACCAGCTGCACTTAGAGTGTTCTAGGGATCTCTACTCCTGATACATGGCCAAAAGGCCCTTGACAACTAAGCATACTAATGTTGAGCTTCAGAGCAATAATTGCTATATAGTGTACTTATCCACTGAGCTACCTGCCCCACTTAGAGTGTTCTAGGGATCTCTACTCTTGATACATGACCAACAGGCTCTTGACAATTAACCATTTCTAATGCTGAGCTTCACAGCAATAATTGCTATATAGTGTACTTATCCACTGAGCTACCTGCTGCACTTAGAGTGTTCTAGGGATCTCTACTCCCGATACATGTCCAACAGGCTCTTGACATTTAACCATTTCTAATGCTGAGCTTCACAGCAATAATTGCTATATAGTGTGCTTATCCACTGAGCTACCTGCTCCACTTGGAGTGTTCTAGGGATCTCTACTCCTGATACATGTCCAAAAGACTCTTGACAACTAAGCATACTAATGCTGAGCTTCACAGCAATAATTGCTATATAGTGTACTTATCCACTGAGCTACCTGCCCCACTTAGAGTGTTCTAGGGTCTCTACTCCTGATACATGACCAACAGGCTCTTGACAACTAAGCATACTAATGCTGAGCTTCACAGCAATAATTGCTATATAGTGTACTTATCCACTGAGCTACCATCTGCACTTAGAGTGTTCTAGGGATCTCTACTCCTGATACATGTCCAAAAGGCTCTTGACAACTAAGCATACTAATGCTGAGCTTCACAGCAATAATTGCTATATAGTGTACTTATCCACTGAGCTATCTGCCCCACTTAGAGTGTTCTAGGGATCTCTACTCCTGATACATGACCAACAGGCTCTTGACAACTAAGCATACTAATGCTGAGCTTCACAGCAATAATTGCTATATAGTGTTCTTATCCACTGAGCTACCAGCTGCACTTAGAGTGTTCTAGGGATCTCTACTCCTGATACATGGCCAAAAGGCCCTTGACAACTAAGCATACTAATGTTGAGCTTCAGAGCAATAATTGCTATATAGTGTACTTATCCACTGAGCTACCTGCCCCACTTAGAGTGTTCTAGGGATCTCTACTCTTGATACATGACCAACAGGCTCTTGACAATTAACCATTTCTAATGCTGAGCTTCACAGCAATAATTGCTATATAGTGTACTTATCCACTGAGCTACCTGCCCCACTTAGAGTGTTCTAGGGATCTCTACTCCTGATACATGACCAACAGGCTCTTGACAACTAAGCATACTAATGCTGAGCTTCACAGCAATAATTTCTATATAGTGTACTTATCCACTGAGCTACCTGCCCCACATAGAGTGTTCTAGGGATCTCTACTCCTGATACATGACCAACAGGCTCTTGACAATTAACCATTTCTAATGCTGAGCTTCACAGCAATAATTGCTATATAGTGCACTTATCCAATGAGCTACCAGCTGCACTTAGAGTGTTCTAGGGATCTCTACTCCTGATACATGTCCAACAGGCTCTTGACAACTAAGCATACTAATGCTGAGCTTCACAGCAATAATTGCTATATAGTGTACTTATCCACTGAGCTACCTGCCCCACTTAGAGTGTTCTAGGGATCTCTACTCCTGATACATGTCCAACAGGCTCTTGACAATTACCCATTTCTAATGCTGAGCATCACAGCATTATATAGTGTACTAATCCACTGAGCTACCTGCTGCACTTAGAGTGTTCTAGGGATCTCTACTCCTGATACATGTCCAACAGGCTCTTGACATTTAACCATTTCTAATGCTGAGCTTCACAGCAATAATTGCTATATAGTGTACTTATCCACTGAGCTACCTGCTCCACTTAGAGTGTTCTGGGGATCTCTACTTCTGATACATGTCCAACAGGCTCTTGACATTTAACCATTTCTAATGCTGAGCTTCACAGCAATAATTGCTATATAGTGTACTTATCCACTGAGCTACCTGCTGCACTTAGAGTGTTCTAGGGATCTCTGCTCCTGATACATGACCAACAGGCTCTTGACAATTAACCATTTCTAATGCTGAGCTTCACAGCAATAATTGCTATATAGTGTACTTATCCACTGAGCTACCTGCTGCACTTAGAGTGTTCTAGGGATCTCTACTCCTGATACATGTCCAACAGGCTCTTGACATTTAACCATTTCTAATGCTGAGCTTCACAGCAATAATTGCTATATAGTGTACTTATCCACCGAGCTACCTGCTGCACTTAGAGTGTTCTAGGGATCTCTACTCCCGATACATGTCCAACAGGCTCTTGACATTTAACCATTTCTAATGCTGAGCTTCACAGCAATAATTGCTATATAGTGTACTTATCCACTGAGCTACCTGCTGCACTTAGAGTGTTCTAGGGATCTCTACTCCTGATACATGTCCAACAGGCTCTTGACATTTAACCATTTCTAATGCTGAGCTTCACAGCAATAATTGCTATATAGTGCACTTATCCACTGAGCTACCAGCTGCACTTAGAGTGTTCTAGGGATCTCTACTCCTGATACATGTCCAACAGGCTCTTGACAACTAAGCATACTAATGCTGAGCTTCACAGCAATAATTGCTATATAGTGTACTTATCCACTGAGCTACCTGCTGCACTTGAGTGTTCTAGGGATCTCTGCTCCTGATACATGACCAACAGGCTCTTGACAATTAACCATTTCTAATGCTGAGCTTCACAGCAATAATTGCTATATAGTGTACTTATCCACTGAGCTACCAGCTGCACTTAGAGTGTTCTAGGGGTCTCTACTCCTGATACATGTCCAACAGGCTCTTGACATTTAACCATTTCTAATGCTGAGCTTCACAGCAATAATTGCTATATAGTGTACTTATCCACTGAGCTACCTGCTCCACTTAGAGTGTTCTGGGGATCTCTACTCCTGATACATGTCCAACAGGCTCTTGACATTTAACCATTTCTAATGCTGAGCTTCACAGCAATAATTGCTATATAGTGTACTTATCCACTGAGCTACCTGCTGCACTTAGAGTGTTCTAGGGATCTCTGCTCCTGATACATGACCAACAGGCTCTTGACAATTAACCATTTCTAATGCTGAGCTTCACAGCAATAATTGCTATACAGTGTACTTATCCACTGAGCTACCTGCTGCACTTAGAGTGTTCTAGGGATCTCTACTCCTGATACATGTCCAACAGGCTCTTGACATTTAACCATTTCTAATGCTGAGCTTCACAGCAATAATTGCTATATAGTGTACTTATCCACCGAGCTACCTGCTGCACTTAGAGTGTTCTAGGGATCTCTACTCCCGATACATGTCCAACAGGCTCTTGACATTTAACCATTTCTAATGCTGAGCTTCACAGCAATAATTGCTATATAGTGTACTTATCCACTGAGCTACCTGCTGCACTTAGAGTGTTCTAGGGATCTCTACTCCTGATACATGTCCAACAGGCTCTTGACATTTAACCATTTCTAATGCTGAGCTTCACAGCAATAATTGCTATATAGTGTACTTATCCACCGAGCTACCTGCTGCACTTAGAGTGTTCTAGGGATCTCTACTCCCGATACATGTCCAACAGGCTCTTGACATTTAACCATTTCTAATGCTGAGCTTCACAGCAATAATTGCTATATAGTGTACTTATCCACTGAGCTACCTGCCCCACTTAGAGTGTTCTAGGGTCTCTACTCCTGATACATGACCAACAGGCTCTTGACAACTAAGCATACTAATGCTGAGCTTCACAGCAATAATTGCTATATAGTGTACTTATCCACTGAGCTACCATCTGCACTTAGAGTGTTCTAGGGATCTCTACTCCTGATACATGTCCAAAAGGCTCTTGACAACTAAGCATACTAATGCTGAGCTTCACAGCAATAATTGCTATATAGTGTACTTATCCACTGAGCTATCTGCCCCACTTAGAGTGTTCTAGGGATCTCTACTCCTGATACATGACCAACAGGCTCTTGACAACTAAGCATACTAATGCTGAGCTTCACAGCAATAATTGCTATATAGTGTTCTTATCCACTGAGCTACCAGCTGCACTTAGAGTGTTCTAGGGATCTCTACTCCTGATACATGGCCAAAAGGCCCTTGACAACTAAGCATACTAATGTTGAGCTTCAGAGCAATAATTGCTATATAGTGTACTTATCCACTGAGCTACCTGCCCCACTTAGAGTGTTCTAGGGATCTCTACTCTTGATACATGACCAACAGGCTCTTGACAATTAACCATTTCTAATGCTGAGCTTCACAGCAATAATTGCTATATAGTGTACTTATCCACTGAGCTACCTGCCCCACTTAGAGTGTTCTAGGGATCTCTACTCCTGATACATGACCAACAGGCTCTTGACAACTAAGCATACTAATGCTGAGCTTCACAGCAATAATTTCTATATAGTGTACTTATCCACTGAGCTACCTGCCCCACATAGAGTGTTCTAGGGATCTCTACTCCTGATACATGACCAACAGGCTCTTGACAATTAACCATTTCTAATGCTGAGCTTCACAGCAATAATTGCTATATAGTGCACTTATCCAATGAGCTACCAGCTGCACTTAGAGTGTTCTAGGGATCTCTACTCCTGATACATGTCCAACAGGCTCTTGACAACTAAGCATACTAATGCTGAGCTTCACAGCAATAATTGCTATATAGTGTACTTATCCACTGAGCTACCTGCCCCACTTAGAGTGTTCTAGGGATCTCTACTCCTGATACATGTCCAACAGGCTCTTGACAATTACCCATTTCTAATGCTGAGCATCACAGCATTATATAGTGTACTAATCCACTGAGCTACCTGCTGCACTTAGAGTGTTCTAGGGATCTCTACTCCTGATACATGTCCAACAGGCTCTTGACATTTAACCATTTCTAATGCTGAGCTTCACAGCAATAATTGCTATATAGTGTACTTATCCACTGAGCTACCTGCTCCACTTAGAGTGTTCTGGGGATCTCTACTTCTGATACATGTCCAACAGGCTCTTGACATTTAACCATTTCTAATGCTGAGCTTCACAGCAATAATTGCTATATAGTGTACTTATCCACTGAGCTACCTGCTGCACTTAGAGTGTTCTAGGGATCTCTGCTCCTGATACATGACCAACAGGCTCTTGACAATTAACCATTTCTAATGCTGAGCTTCACAGCAATAATTGCTATATAGTGTACTTATCCACTGAGCTACCTGCTGCACTTAGAGTGTTCTAGGGATCTCTACTCCTGATACATGTCCAACAGGCTCTTGACATTTAACCATTTCTAATGCTGAGCTTCACAGCAATAATTGCTATATAGTGTACTTATCCACCGAGCTACCTGCTGCACTTAGAGTGTTCTAGGGATCTCTACTCCCGATACATGTCCAACAGGCTCTTGACATTTAACCATTTCTAATGCTGAGCTTCACAGCAATAATTGCTATATAGTGTACTTATCCACTGAGCTACCTGCTGCACTTAGAGTGTTCTAGGGATCTCTACTCCTGATACATGTCCAACAGGCTCTTGACATTTAACCATTTCTAATGCTGAGCTTCACAGCAATAATTGCTATATAGTGCACTTATCCACTGAGCTACCAGCTGCACTTAGAGTGTTCTAGGGATCTCTACTCCTGATACATGTCCAACAGGCTCTTGACAACTAAGCATACTAATGCTGAGCTTCACAGCAATAATTGCTATATAGTGTACTTATCCACTGAGCTACCTGCTGCACTTGAGTGTTCTAGGGATCTCTGCTCCTGATACATGACCAACAGGCTCTTGACAATTAACCATTTCTAATGCTGAGCTTCACAGCAATAATTGCTATATAGTGTACTTATCCACTGAGCTACCAGCTGCACTTAGAGTGTTCTAGGGGTCTCTACTCCTGATACATGTCCAACAGGCTCTTGACATTTAACCATTTCTAATGCTGAGCTTCACAGCAATAATTGCTATATAGTGTACTTATCCACTGAGCTACCTGCTCCACTTAGAGTGTTCTGGGGATCTCTACTCCTGATACATGTCCAACAGGCTCTTGACATTTAACCATTTCTAATGCTGAGCTTCACAGCAATAATTGCTATATAGTGTACTTATCCACTGAGCTACCTGCTGCACTTAGAGTGTTCTAGGGATCTCTGCTCCTGATACATGACCAACAGGCTCTTGACAATTAACCATTTCTAATGCTGAGCTTCACAGCAATAATTGCTATACAGTGTACTTATCCACTGAGCTACCTGCTGCACTTAGAGTGTTCTAGGGATCTCTACTCCTGATACATGTCCAACAGGCTCTTGACATTTAACCATTTCTAATGCTGAGCTTCACAGCAATAATTGCTATATAGTGTACTTATCCACCGAGCTACCTGCTGCACTTAGAGTGTTCTAGGGATCTCTACTCCCGATACATGTCCAACAGGCTCTTGACATTTAACCATTTCTAATGCTGAGCTTCACAGCAATAATTGCTATATAGTGTACTTATCCACTGAGCTACCTGCTGCACTTAGAGTGTTCTAGGGATCTCTACTCCTGATACATGTCCAACAGGCTCTTGACATTTAACCATTTCTAATGCTGAGCTTCACAGCAATAATTGCTATATAGTGTACTTATCCACCGAGCTACCTGCTGCACTTAGAGTGTTCTAACGATCTCTACTCCCGATACATGTCCAACAGGCTCTTGACAACTAAGCATACTAATGCTGAGCTTCACAGCAATAATTGCTATATAGTGTACTTATCCACTGAGCTACCTGCTGCACTTGAGTGTTCTAGGGATCTCTACTCCCGATACATGTCCAACAGGCTCTTGACAACTAAGCATACTAATGCTGAGCTTCACAGCAATAATTGCTATATAGTGTACTTATCCACCGAGCTACCTGCTGCACTTAGAGTGTTCTAGGGATCTCTACTCCCGATACATGTCCAACAGGCTCTTGACATTTATCCATTTCTAATGCTGAGCTTCACAGCAATAATTGCTATATAGTGTACTTATCCACTGAGCTACCTGCTGCACTTAGAGTGTTCTAGGGATCTCTACTCCTGATACATGTCCAACAGGCTCTTGACAACTAAGCATACTAATGCTGAGCTTCACAGCAATAATTGCTATATAGTGTACTTATCCACTGAGCTACCTGCTGCACTTAGAGTGTTCTAGGGATCTCTACTCCTGATACATGTCCAACAGGCTCTTGACAACTAAGCATACTAATGCTGAGCTTCAAGGCAATAATTGCTATATAGTGTACTTATCCACTGAGCTACCTGCTGCACTTAGAGTGTTCTAGGGATCTCTACTCCTGATACATGTCCAAAAGGCTCTTGACAACTAAGCATACTAATGCTGAGCTTCACAGCAATAATTGCTATATAGTGTACTTATCCACTGAGCTACCTGCTGCACTTAGAGTGTTCTAGGGTCTCTACTCCTGATACATGTCCTAAAGGCTCTTGACAACTAAGCATACTAATGCTGAGCTTCACAGCAATAATTGCTATATAGTGTACTTATCCACTGAGCTACCTGCTGCACTTAGAGTGTTCTAGGGATCTCTACTCCTGATACATGTCCAAAAGGCTCTTGACAACTAAGCATACTAATGCTGAGCTTCACAGCAATAATTGCTATATAGTGTACGTATCCACTGAGCTACCTGCCCCACTTAGAGTGTTCTAGGGATCTCTACTCCTGATACATGTCAAAAGGCTCTTGACAACTAAGCATACTAATGCTGAGCTTCACAGCAATAATTGCTATATAGTGTACTTATCCACTGAGCTACCTGCTGCACTTAGAGTGTTCTAGGGATCTCTACTCCTGATACATGTCCAAAAGGCTCTTGAAAACTAAGCATACTAATGCTGAGCTTCACAGCAATAATTGCTATATAGTGTACTTATCCACTGAGCTACCTGCTGCACTTAGAGTGTTCTAGGGATCTCTACTCCTGATACATGACCAACAGGCTCTTGACATTTAACCATTTCTAATGCTGAGCTTCACAGCAATAATTGCTGTGTACGCCACAGTGGAAATACAAACATGTCCACTTTTATAAATCTAGCACAATGTCCGGGGTGTTGGGGAAGCGCGCCCCCCTCTCATGTGGAGGCCCCGGCTCCCTCAGGGATTTTACAGTGAGGGTTTGAACCAACGGGATGCACTCAGCCTAGTGAGGACAATTGAGTAGCAGTTTCACAGTGAAGCAGCGTCCGGTCATGAAAACCATGATTAACGGTGGGGGACCCGATGCGCCGACCACGCGTCGCCCCAATATCTGCAGGCCAAATGGCTGGGCAGCGGTCGCTTGGTAGGCCAAGGCCCTTCATGGGCCGTAGTGTCAGGGGTTATTTTACCAGAATGTCAGGAGATATATAACTATGTTATCCATTCAAATATTCGAACAGCGTGTCACCAATTTGAACTAGCTGTACGGTTCAAAAATAAGTTTCTCCGGAACATAAACAATCTTAAGTCTCATTTCGAGTAGTTTCAAACTGTGTGACACGCCTGGAGGAGAGAACAGTCTACTTTCAACACTTCACTAAGCGCGACACTCATAACTTACGACAGAAATCTCCCGCAGCAGAAGGTAGATCGTACGAGAATCCAGACCTTTAGATTTCGTTCAGTCTATTCGAGGAAAACAGATTCCTTGGGTACTCAGATTCTGTTGTAGACTCGTGGGGAAATACTAGGTCGGAACCTCCACTTATTATGACACGATACGTCATGACCCACATGACGTTCCCTGATTGGCCCACTTTATTTCCCGTAGGATATAACTTTTTCAAATATGAATGGTTTGAAATGAATTATGCTTGAGATTACATGTACTCGTTTCTGTATCTTATTCTCTGGTAGTTAAAAAAACATTATTATTCTCTAATATATGCATGCTGGCAGTAATTCGTAATTTCTCGATGCCGCGCCGTTGATTGGCGCCTCCCTTCCTTGCGATCTCGCCATGACGTAGCGTACTGCAAATTCTGTGACGGTAAATGTGAACGTCACCATGATTGTCATTAACTTCACAGATGAATAGACACGGTATTGTATCTTTAGTAATTAGCACAATTTTTGTGCATTTGTAATTAAAAAATACAGAAGAGCTTGAAAAATGCTCGCACAGTACAGGCAGATACTAGAGCCCTATTGGCCAATAGAACTAATACAAAACACGGCGTCGATGTCGGGATGGAAGCCACACCAAGACAAGTTGAACAACCGTATCACTTCCAACTCAGCGGCTTCTTCAATAGCCTGAGGAGATGAAAATCACAGGAGGACAGAGGGTGATAGTAGTGTGTTTTGGCCGGTTCAAGGCCCGCCTCCACCTCCCCACCTCACAAGATGGCGGCGGCGCGATATCACTCGAACGCATGGTCGGATTTTGACGAATGAGGTGTCATTGAACTCGGGCTGATACCCCCTTTCCTATGAACAACATATTTCAACCCCAAAATAAAACCTACCCCTACTAGAGGGTGTAATTGTATTTTTTTAGAGAATCTCTCTTTCTAATTGCAACATGTGAGAGTTTGAATGTCGATATGGATTTAAACGTTGTTCTACATAAAGTGCATGTGTTCTGTAGATAGCCACTATGAATTAACATGCTTGTTTTTGTTTTTTACGCATGCCCACTCATAGCTTTTGTAAGAGGGTGGGGAGTGGATCCCTGTGGATCGGTTATTGTTGACAGGTCATTGTGGACAAGTCATTGTGGACGGGTCCTTGTTGACGAGTCCTTGTGGACAGATCCTTGTGGACGAGTCCTTGTGGATGAGTCCCTTTGGACTGATCCCTTTGGCCTGGTCCCTATGGACTGGCTCATGAATTTATTTAAATTATGTCAAAGGGCCTAACTACATTTGCGTGTGTTGAACTGACGTTGTTCACCAACCCCCACTACTATAATGTGATAAAGATATGAAAGGAAAGTGACGAAATACATGTGAACACGTGTGAGATGACCTTATTACCGTCCTCCTTGTGAAACAAGTTACATCCTGTTTTGGTTCATACGTGAGAAAATGCAAGTTCATGTGTAATATGACCTAACACACAAGTGTACACATGTGCACGTGCACGATAAGAGCTAACAAGTCACAACCTGTTTTGACAGTGGTGGGAATAAGGCTAGAGACATGTACAAGTAGTCAAATTACTCCGGCAGACAACCCCTTTCCTATGGATAACTTATTTCCACTCAAAAATAAAATCTACCCCTACTAGAGGGTGAAATAATAATTTTTAGGTAAAAGTCGCTTTCCATGTCCAACATGTGGGAGTTTGTATGCCAATATGAAATTAAACTCGTTCCACATAAAGTGCATGCATACAACTGAATGCCGCTATGATTTATCATTTTTGTTTTTTGTTTTACGAATGCGCAATTGTTGTTTTTTTGTAAGAAGGCGGGCTTTTTGAATAATGATTTATAGATACGTTTTTTTACAAACTAACCAAAGATCCAAAAACTAATAGGTCGTCGGCTTTTTAATATCTTATGAACTAAGAAAGCTAGGGTCTTGTATAAGGGGTCGTTGGACTTGGGGTGACGCCCTGTTTTTGAATGTATTATTCATTTTTTGTCAAAAGGGCCTAACTGCACTTTCGTTAATATCTCGCTAACTAATAATCACAGAGGGTCAAGTGAGGTGTCATAGGACTTAAAATGGCCAACCCCTCCCCATGACCAATGAATTTACCCAAAAAAAACAGCAAGGTCATTAACCTAAGATTTTATCAACTAATAATCAGAGAGGGACAAGTGAGGTGTCACAAGACTCAGGATGGCCAACCCTTTTCCATGACCAACGAATTTACCCAAAATACCCAAAACAGCAAGGTCATTGACCTAAGATTTTATAAACTTATCAGTAGAGAGGGTCAAGTGAGGTGTCATAGGACTACGAATGGTTAACCCTTTCCCATGACCAATGAATTTACCTCAAAAATTCAAAACAGCAAGGTCATTGACCTGAGATTTTATAAACTAATAATCGGATATGGACATGTGAAATGTTTACAGTGAGTGATGAAACATAGCTAGGTAGTGAAAGAATTATTGTAGGCTACATGTATGGTGACTGACAAAACTTTCACCATTGGAACTTGTTTTCAGATCAAACTGCAGTACAGAGAGAGTACAGGTGGTGGGTATGGGATAATAAATGACAAATGGTGTATACAGAATCTGATTTATCGATTCAAGAAATAAGAGTAGACAATCTTTAATTGATTGGTTAAAGAGGATAGCTAAAATCTAAAATGGTGACTACATTGAACTAAACTGAACCAAGCTGAATCAAACCCAACCAAACCGAACCAAACTTAATCAAAAACAAACCAATGATTTAAGTGTAAAACTTGTGGGTGAATGTGGTCATTGTTAATGTCAGAAAGGAAAGAGATAACGCTCTACCTATAGAGGGTAAGGTAAAGCTAGTGCATGATGCTAATGCACACACACAAGTACATGAACCACACACAACTATCCTATGCAGTTATTATGGGTTGAATGTTAAAACTTGCTCAGTGGTTACTGGGACAAGATGGTCGCTACACACAACAAGCTTTAAATACCTGAGGCTAATAATCTATACACACACTCACACACGCTTGTTCTAAACTAAACTGTCTTGCTGGCAGAGCTCACAGAGTAGGTAAATGACAGAAATGCTTGGCTAACAGAAATACAATCATTTTCGGTTGTCTAATGTTACCAGCTAAACATTACGTGCTATAGTGGTGAGCACATGTGCCTCTTTCACTGGAGATCTTAACTCGATTTCTAGCTCTAAGGCCTAGAACGAATCAAACTAAGAAAAAGGGTATGGTGACGCAGTGGTTAAATTGTTAGCCTTTCACTAAGGTAGACAAGGGTTTGATTTTAGGTTAATATGCACGTCATAAACAAACAAATAAAAGCAGAGATAATGTTTAAAACTGATTACACTTGTCTCTTTTCAAATTATTACTTAGATTACAAATACAAACGTGGACTGGGTTTGACATACAGTTAATGCTTCCTATCACATACTAGACTGTAAGAAAGCCAAACAAGCAAAAGGCGTAGGTAGAGCAGTGGTAAAATCGCTATGTGTAGAGAAATACCTAACGGTTTTATGAACTGGCAAAGGTATGTCGCATAAACAGTGCAGGATACAATCCAGCAACCATAATTTTTATCTCGTGGACAAGAGAAAACATATATATAGAGAGAGATATATAGAAAGCTTGTGTGTGTGTGTGTGTGTGTGGGTAGCATTGGTTGTTTGACCAGAAAAAATACGGTAAGGTAGGGTGGGGAGAGGGAGAATTAGCACTTATATATGAATGGAAAATAGATTTTTTCAATCGTTTTGTTTTTCAAATGCAGTGGTAGATAGTCGTTTTTTGTAAAACATTCTTACTTGCAGTAGTAATAAGCCTCTATGGTTCCGCTAACACATAGATAGACTGTATTATTGCCATGGTCAAGCACTCACATTAAGATCATTTACAAAATCATAAAATGAAAAAATAAAAAAATCTTGTTTTGGAAATACCGTTTTTCAACATACACACAAAATAAATATATAAAAAATTTGTAAACAGCAAAATGGAAAATCCATGTTTCCATATAGACAAAATTTAAAAACCTTAAACGGACATTTAAGAAAATATATGCAAATGGGAAATTGACAAATGTGTAAATATGAAAATGGAAAAATCCATGTTTCCATATCATGAAATTGAAAAACATCAAACTGTCATTTTAAAAAATGCAAATGGAAAATTGACAAATTGCAATGTGTGAAATGTGATATTGAACAAATGGCTATCATTATTTAAAAAAAAAGAACATGGTGCTCTATGGTTGAGGTGTGAATCAAACCCTCTCTACTTATTTGGACCACTCGAGACTGAGTAGACTAGTTTTAGTTGTCATACCACTTTTAAAAGTTTGTGTTAAATCTAGGAATTGAACCCAAGAGCTTGTAGGGGGATCCAAGGTTATAATATGTTAACCAGATAGCCTTGAATGTAGGGTGTGGTAGTTATATAGAGATGAGACGTTTCGCTCAGGGCAGGGAGGCATGGAGATCTGCATCAAACCAGTCAAAAGACTGATGACTCAAACAACAACATGTAGAGCTCACCAAAATAATGTTGTGTAACGGTAAATGTTAGTCAACGAACAGTAATTCATTACTAAAACCCATGACACGATACCTAAGAGCTTTTCTAAAATTATTTTAAAATGCCTTTAACCCTATATTAAACACCCAGTTCACAAGACTCATAACTGCAATGTTATGGTCAAACAAAACAAAATCTATATTTCAAAACAAACAAGTGGTTTAGTCAATGTATACTGGAAAAAGTTTTATAAACACTCAAGTCCACAAAAATAATTAAATTAGTAACTGTCAGGTTGACCGAGTGGTTATGGTGTTTGACTTAAGTTCAAATTTTCTGTACAAGAAAGCAAGGGTTCGAATCCCTTACCTGATATAACTATTATCTGAACATGGCTTGACCACACTGTATTATTGTGTACTCGGTACACAGACCATAGATAGAGTGTATTGTTTATGGTCACTCTCTTTGCGAACATAGTCAGAGACTATTGATGGTTAACAATTGCATTAATAGTGGGACATAGGGATAGCAATTAAGAAAAACAGACAATACCCATACACTATTTTTATTTATTTAATGTAAGTACTTGTACAATAGTTATATACAAACTACAACTCTCTTTTGTCTATTACTATCTAGTCCTTTTCGATCCACTTGCATAACAAGGCAGATGACTTTGTAGTTCAGCCCCTTAAAACAACAACAACACTACCTCTTGCATAGTCTGTGATGTTGATGACTCTTGAGGCGTGGAAGATGGATACAACATAACTTTTACAACAGGGGTTAAACGTTGCTCAACAAACAATGCACTATTTTGAGTAGAAATATCTTTCTCTTGTACTAACTTATTAGCATTCTGATGATTTTTTGCCAACACCATCAGTGTTTTGTCTGGAGCACTACATTGATGATCACTCACACTTAAAACCACACCATTTCTACTTTTCATATTGCCTTGACATCTTGTTGACCTCTGTTTTTAGCATCGCCAGAATATTATTCCTTGTACATTTTGTCGTCTCTAGTTATAAGAGTAGCCTTTATAGAGTACACGTTGTTTACCTCGGTTAGTTGTAGTAAGTTCCATAGTAGTAACTAACCTGTTAGTATGATTTGCACACTACAAAGGTTATCTCTGTTCTGGTAATAGAATTATTTAGCGTTGGCTTTTATAATTAATATGTACAGTTAAAAGTGATAGAAAAGTGGTAGAAACGTGGTAGCAAAGTGGTGGACAAGTGGTAGACAATTGGTAACATAGTGGTAGAAAAGTGGTAGCAAAGTGGTAGCAAAGTGGTAGAAAAGTGGTAGAAAAGTGGCAGAAAAGTAGTAGAAAAGTGGTAGCAAAGTGGTAGAAAAGTGGTAGCAAAGTGGTAGAAAAGTGGTAGCAAACTAGAAAAGTGGTAGGAAAGTGGCAGAAAAGTAGTAGAAAAGTGGTAGCAAAGTGGTAGAAAAGTGGTAGCAAACTAGAAAAGTGGTAGCAAAGTGGCAGAAAAGTAGTAGAAAAGTGGTAGCAAAGTGGTAGAAAAGTGGTAGCAAACTAGAAAAGTGGTAGGAAAGTGGCAGAAAAGTAGTAGAAAAGTGGTAGCAAAGTGGTAGAAAAGTGGTAGCAAACTAGAAAAGTGGTAGCAAAGTGGCAGAAAAGTAGTAGAAAAGTGGTAGCAAAGTGGTAGAAATGTGGTAGCAAACTAGAAAAGTGGTAGCAAAGTGGTAGCAAAGTGGTAGAAAATATTACATGTATTGTTAAGAAATAGTTTAAGCGGTTACATGGATTCATTACACTATAATTTTAGCATCACGAAGCTCATTTTCTATATCCAAAAGTTCTTCCTCATATTTAGTATGACCAGCCTGTTTACAGGTATGCAAGTACTGAAGCCGCTGGATTAGCTTATTGGGATTGTTCCAGTAAACAAATTTAACAAATGATTTTTTTGGGTGTAAACCATTATCATCATCATCATCATCATCATCATAACCATCATCATCATCATGGTTACCATCATCAATATAATTATCATCAATATAATCATCACTATTACTATCTAATCCTTTTTGTTCATCTTGCAATGCAACAATCTTTGGCATAGTTTGTGTTGTCTTTGATAGTGTTAGAGGTTCGTTAGACGTTAACGACTGTCCTAACATGACTTTTTCAGGAGATAATAAATTCTCTTTAACAAACAAAACACTATCTTGAGCCACACTATTTTTTTCTTGGTCTTGCTTTTTTACCTTGGTTAGAGTATTTTGTCCATTTAAATGAGTATTATTTTGAGATTTACAATGATGATCGATTGAAATAAGTATGTTGGAGCCTTTTGTTTTAATCATTCCTCGACACTTTTTAGATCGTTGTTTCGAACAGCACCAAATAACAGTTCCATTTTTATTAGTTCTTTTTACAATATATGCATATCCTTTATAGTAAGCACATGGCTTACCATAGCTAGTCGTTGATACTTTCATGTCAACTGTTAAGCATAAACTAATCTCTAGTAAAGTTAACTCGATAATAAAAATGATAGTTTGTAGTATGTGCAGTTTAAAGTAAGAGCATAAGTGAGAGTAAATGGTAGAAAAGTGTTAGCAAAGTGGTGGAAGAGTGGTAGCAGTTTATAGTAGTCATGATCTTTTTTACCAGAATGTGATTTGAGTAAATGTAATTTCTAAACCTTAGCAGTGAGTAGTTAGTTAGTCTTGGTTCAGACAAACGTAAACAGTTCTCCAATGAATCAGAGATCAAGATTTAAATTATGAAACAGTTGTGTAACCAATTAGGTATCGGTACTTGATAGCTTCACACATGAACAAAACTTCCAACATATCTGACATGAATTACATGATTTGAAAGTTGACAAAGAATATCCAATCAACCATTGTAGTTGCAATGTCAAACACACAGACAAAATCAGCATGAACTTTTAAGTTACAGGAAAATTCTATGAAATAGACTATGCAGGAAATTTGGAAATACACATCAGAAGTTTGCAACACCATCCTTCTAGCCTATATAAATTATCGACATGGAAAGTGTGCACTGCCCCTAACATTAAACCAATTTATCAATAACGCAAGTCAACAATCAAAACATTTTGTGTTGAGTCTATCATTTAATGCATATATTCTGTCTGCTTTGAACAGTAACAAAAAACGCCATTCATAATTAATTAAGTTTGCTTTAATTCTTTATGTAATGATAAATACATATTTAAAGTTTTGGCTGACTCTTCAGGGTGAATCGGCTTTGAACACATAAGAGAGGGAATATTTTAAGACTTAACCTCAGCTCACCTAACATAACCTAAATTTACCTAACCTAACCTTGTCATATAGGGAAGAAACGGGTCAAGCTATGCTTTCGACTACCGAGTTTCAGCTACTTTTCAAGGTTACTCTCCCGAACATTGCCGGAGACTGCTGATAAACACTTATATTCCTACGGCGGCGGCGCGCAACGACTTACATGACGCGCTTCCCCCTCTTCATTGATCCCTGTTGATTTGTCCCTTTGGACTGGTCCCTGTTGACTAGCCCCTTTGGAAGGGCCCTTTTTGAATGGAGTCATTTTCGACGGGTCCCTGTGGACAGGTCCTTTTGGCTGATCCCTTTGGACCGGTCCCTTTGGACTGGTACCTATGGACTGGCCCATGCAATTATCCAAATTATGTCAAAGGGTCCGGTCCAAAGGGATCAGCCAAAAGGACCTGTCCACAGGGACCCGTCAAAAATGACTCCATTCAAAAAGGGCCCTTCCAAAGGGGCTAGTCAACAGGGACCAGTCCAAAGGGACAAATCAACAGGGATCAATGAAGAGGGGGAAGCGCGTCATGTAAGTCGTTGTGCGCCGTCGCCGTGGGAACATAGGTGTTTATCAGCAGTCTCCGGCAATGTTCGGGAGAGTAACCTTGAAAAGTAGCTGAAACTCGGTAGTCGAAAGCATAGCTTGACCCGTTTTTTACCTATATGACAAGGTTAGGTTAGGTAAATTTAGGTTATGTTAGGTGAGCAGAGGTTAAGTCTTAAAATATTCCCTCTCTTATGTGTTCAAAGCCGATTCACCCTGAAGAGTCAGCCAAAACTTTAAATATGTATTTATCATTACATAAAGAATTAAAGCAAACTTAATTAATTATGAATGGCGTTTTTTGTTACTGTTCAATGTAGACTGAATATATGCATTAAATGATAGACTCATCACAAAATGTTTTGATTGTTGACTTGCGTTATTGATAAATTGGTTTAATGTTAGGGGCAGTGCACACTTTCCATGTCGATAATTTATATAGGCTAGAAGGATGGTGTTGCAAACTTCTGATGTGTATTTCCAAATTTCCTGCATAGTCTATTTCATAGAATTTTCCTGTAACTTAAAAGATCATGCTGATTTTGTCTTTGTGTTTGACATTGCAACTACAATGGTTGATTGGATATTCTTTGTCAACTTTCAAATCATGTAATTTATGTCAGATATGTTGGAATTTTTGTTCATGTGTGAAGCTATCAAGTACCGATACCTAATTGGTTACACAACTGTTTCATAATGAAAATCTTGATCTCTGATTCATTGGAGAACTGTTTACGCTTGTCTGAACCAAGACTAACTGACTACTCACTGCTAAGGTTTAGAAATTACATTTACTCAAATCACATTCTGGTAAAAAAGATCATGACTACTATAAACTCCTACCACTCTTCCACCACTTTGCTAACACTTTTCTACCATTTGACTCTCACTTTTGCTCTTACTTTAAACTGCACATACTACAAACTATCATTTTTATTATCGAGTTAACTTTACTAGAGATTAGTTTATGCTTAACAGTTGACATGAAAGTATCAACGACTAGCTATGGTAAGCCATGTGCTTACTATAAAGGATATGCATATATTGTAAAAAGAACTAATAAAAATGGAACTGTTATTTGGTGCTGTTCGAAACAACGATCTAAAAAGTGTCGAGGAATGATTAAAACAAAAGGCTCCAACATACTTATTTCAATCGATCATCATTGTAAATCTCAAAATAATACTCATTTAAATGGACAAAATACTCTAACCAAGGTAAAAAAAGCAAGACCAAGAAAAAAATAGTGTGGCTCAAGATAGTGCTTTGTTTGTTAAAGAGCATTTATTATCTCCTGAAAAAGACATATTAGGACTGTCGTTAACGTCTAAGAAACCTCTAACACTATCAAAGACAACACAAACTATGCCAAAGATTGTTGCATTGCAAGATGAACAAAAAGGATTAGATAGTAATAGTGATGATGATTATATTGATGATAATTATATTGATGATGGTAACCAAGATGATGATGATGGTTATGATGATGATGATGATGATGATGATGATGAAGATGATGATAATGATTACACCCAAAAAAATCATTTGTTAAAGTTGTTTACTGGAACAATCCCAATAAGCTAATCCAGCGGCTTCAGTACTTGCATACCTGTAAACAGGCTGGTCATACTAAATATGAGGAAGAACTTTTGGATATAGAAAATGAGCTTCGTGATGCTAAAATTATAGTGTAATGAATCCATGTAACCGCTTAAACTATTTCTTATCAATACTTGTAATATTTTCTACCTCTTTGCTACCACTTTGCTACCACTTTTCTAGTTTGCTACCACTTTTCTACCACTTTGCTACCACTTTTCTACTACTTTTCTGCCACTTTTCTACCACTTTTCTACCACTTTGCTACCACTTTGCTACACTTTTCTACCACTATGTTACCAATTGTCTACCACTTGTCTACCACTTTGCTACCACGTTTCTACCACTTTTCTATCACTTTTAACTTACATATTAATTATAAAAGCCAACGCTAAATAATTCTATTACCAGAACAGAGATAACCTTTGTAGTGTGCAAATCATACTAACAGGTTAGTTACTACTATGGAACTTACTACAACTAACCGAGGTAAACAACGTGTACTCTATAAAGGCTACTCTTATAACTATAGACGACAAAATGTAAAAGGAATAATATTCTGGCGATGCTAAAAACAGAGGTCAACAAGATGTCAAGGCAATATGAAAAGTAGAAATGGTGTGGTTTTAAGTGTGAGTGATCATCAATGTAGTGCTCCAGACAAAACACTGATGGTGTTGGCAAAAAATCATCAGAATGCTAATAAGTTAGTACAAGAGAAAGATATTTCTACTCAAAATAGTGCATTGTTTGTTGAGCAACGTTTAACCCCTGTTGTAAAAGTTATGTTGTATCCATCTTCCACGCCTCAAGAGTCATCAACATTCACAGACTATGCAAGAAGTAGTGTTGTTGTTGTTTTAAGGGGCTGATCTACAAAGTCATCTGCCTTGTTATGCAAGTGGATCGAAAAGGACTAGATAGTAATAGACAAAAGAGAGTTGTAGTTTGTATATAACTATTGTACAAGTACTTACATTAATTAAATAAAAATAGTGTATGGGTATTGTCTGTTTTTCTTAATTGCTATCCCTATGTCCCACTATTAATGCAATTGTTAACCATCAATAGTCTCTGACTATGTTCGCAAAGTGAGTGACCTTAAACAATACATTCTATCTATGGTTTGTGTACCGAGTACACAATAATACAGTGTGGTCAAGCCATGTTGAGGTAATAGTTATATCAGGTAAGGGATTCGAACCCTTGCTTTCTTGTACAGAAAATTTGAACTTAAGTCAAACACCATAACCACTCGATCAACCTGAGAGTTACTAATTTAATTATTTTTGTGGACTTGAGTGTTTATAGAACTTTTTCCAGTATACATTGACTAAACCACTTGTTTGTTTTGAAATATAGATTTTGTTTTGTTTGACCATAACATTGCAGTTATGAGTCTTGTGAACTGGGTGTTTAATATAGGGTTAAAGGCATTTTAAAATAATTTTAGAAAAGCTCTTAGGTATCGTGTCATGGGTTTTAGTAATGAATTACTGTTCGTTGACTAACATTTACCGTTACACAACATTATTTTGGTGAGCTCTACATGTTGTTGTTTGAGTCGTCAGTCTTTTGACTGGTTTGATGCAGATCTCCATGCCTCCCTGCCCTGAGCGAAACGTCTCATCTCTATATAACTACCACACCCTACATTCAAGGCTATCTGGTTAACATATTATAACTTTGGATCCCCCCTACAAGCTCTTGGGTTCAATTCCTAGATTTAACACAAACTTTTAAAAGTGGTATGACAACTAAAACTAGTCTACTCAGTCTCGAGTGGTCCAAATAAGAAGAGAGGGTTTGATTCTCACCTCAACCATAGAGCACCATGTTCTTTTTTTTTTAAATAATGATAGCCATTTGTTCAATATCACATTTCACACATTGCAATTTGTCAATTTTCCATTTGCATTTTTTAAAATGACAGTTTGATGTTTTTCAATTTCATGATATGGAAACATGGATTTTTCCATTTTCATATTTACACATTTGTCAATTTCCCATTCGCATATATTTTCTTAAATGTCCGTTTAAGGTTTTAAAATTTTGTCTATATGGAAACATGGATTTTCCATTTTGCTGTTTACAAATTTTTTATATATTTATTTTGTGTGTATGTTGAAAAACAATATTTCCAAAACAAGATTTTTTTATTTTTCATTTTATGATTTTGTAAATGATCTTAATGTGAGTGCTTGACCATGGCAATAATACAGTCTATCTATGTGTTAGCGGAACCATAGAGGCTTATTACTACTGCAAGTAAGAATGTTTTACAAAAAACGACTATCTACCACTGCATTTGAAAAACAAAACGATTGAAAAAATCTATTTTCCATTCATATATAAGTGCTAATTCTCCCTCTCCCCACCCTACCTTACCGTATTTTTTCTGGTCAAACAACCAATGCTACCCACACACACACACACACACACAAGCTTTCTATATATCTCTCTCTATATATATGTTTTCTCTTGTCCACGAGATAAAAATTATGGTTGCTGGATTGTATCCTGCACTGTTTATGCGACATACCTTTGCCAGTTCATAAAACCGTTAGGTATTTCTCTACACATAGCGATTTTACCACTGCTCTACCTACGCCTTTTGCTTGTTTGGCTTTCTTACAGTCTAGTATGTGATAGGAAGCATTAACTGTATGTCAAACCCAGTCCACGTTTGTATTTGTAATCTAAGTAATAATTTGAAAAGAGACAAGTGTAATCAGTTTTAAACATTATCTCTGCTTTTATTTGTTTGTTTATGACATGCATATTAACCTAAAATCAAACCCTTGTCTACCTTAGTGAAAGGCTAACAGTGTAACCACTGCGTCACCATACCCTTTTTTCTTAGTCTGATTCGTTCTAGGCCTTAGAGCTAGAAATCGAGTTAAGATCTCCAGTGAAAGAGGCACATGTGCTCACCACTATAGCACGTAATGTTTAGCTGGTAACATTAGACAACCGAAAATGATTGTATTTCTGTTAGCCAAGCATTTCTGTCATTTACCTACTGTGTGAGCTCTGCCAGCAAGACAGTTTAGTTTAGAACAAGCGTGTGTGAGTGTGTGTATAGATTATTAGCCTCAGGTATTTAAAGCTTGTTGTGTGTAGCGACCATCTTGTCCCAGTAACCACTGAGCAAGTTTTAACAGTCAACCCATAATAACTGCATAGGGTAGTTGTTGTTTTTGTTTGTGTTGCGTTGCTGGACACAGAAGCTTCTTCGCCCAATAACATCTGGCAGGGAATAGTCTACAGTAGCCATCGCAGTAAAATGCCGCAGCAAATTGGTCCATATGTTCAAAACAACTAATCTCTTGAACTTCGTTTATCACATTGCAACTGATGTCCACATTATCCTCTTCACTATCGAAGCTGATCTTTAGCACTGATGTCTAAATTTATATAATTATCGCACACGCCAAATATGAGAAATCACGGAAACAAGATCTATCCGTATATTTATATGGGTGACCAAAAGCCGAAAAACCACACCCAGGAGCACCAGAAAGAATAACGGGAAGGACCCCCTAGGAGCCCACCTATGATTTTACAATTGAAATGGAAGGTGATCCAAATATGACATAATAGCATCCACCAATGGAACTGTAGGACGCGATGTTTAACGGCAAGGGATAAGCAAGTCGCCTCAATTTCTCCAATATAATGTCCCGCTGCGGATTGAAGGTTTCGCACTGAAACAATATGTGATGTAATGTACCTCGTGCCCTACCACATACACACCTATCATTGTCCCTGAGATGCATGCGCTCCAAAGCTACTGGTGTAAGAGCGTGCTGGAAACGCATTCGAATGATGGTAATAATATGACGCCGCGAATATTTTCCGACCCGGAACCAAGGCGCTGTAGTTACGGATGGTTTTATTAAGAAAAAATGTTTTGCTTTACAGTTTGCTATCTCGGTCCATTCATTTTGCCAAGCACTAACGACTCGCTGATGAATTATCGGTACTATATCCGGATACGGTATCCCGATATTATACACTGTTCCCTGAGCGCATGCCGCATTCTTAGCCCAGAGATCGACTGTTTCGTTTCCTGGTATATGGCAATGCCCAGGAATCCACATGATGACCACGTCTTGTCCTGTGAGTGTGAATGTATGGAAATATTGCACTATTTGGTAAAGATACCAATTATTTGAGTGCAGAAAATGAGGTAAGGCATTAATAACACTCAAAGAATCCGTGCATATTAGCGCGTGATGTAAACGATGGGCATGAATATAGTGACAAGCCTGGCGTATAGCAAAGAGTTCAAGGATAGTTGTGTGTGGTTCATGTACTTGTGTGTGTGCATTAGCATCATGCACTAGCTTTACCTTACCCTCTATAGGTAGAGCGTTATCTCTTTCCTTTCTGACATTAACAATGACCACATTCACCCACAAGTTTTACACTTAAACCATTGGTTTGTTTTTGATTAAGTTTGGTTCGGTTTGGTTGGGTTTGATTCAGCTTGGTTCAGTTTAGTTCAATGTAGTCACCATTTTAGATTTTAGCTATCCTCTTTAACCAATCAATTAAAGATTGTCTACTCTTATTTCTTGAATCGATAAATCAGATTCTGTATACACCATTTGTCATTTATTATCCCATACCTACCACCTGTACTCTCTCTGTACTGCAGTTTGATCTGAAAACAAGTTCCAATGGTGAAAGATTTGTCAGTCACCATACATGTAGCCTACAATAATTCTTTCACTACCTAGCTATGTTTCATCACTCACTGTAAACATTTCACATGTCCATATCCGATTATAAGTTTATAAAATCTCAGGTCGATGACCTTGATGTATTGGGTATTTTTGGGTAAATTCATTAGCCATGGGAAAGGGTTGACCATTCTAAGTCCTATGACACCTCACATGTTGATATCCGATTATTAGTTTATAAAATCTCAGGTCAATGACCTTGCTGTTTTGAATTTTTGAGGTAAATTCATTGGTCATGGGAAAGGGTTAACCATTTGTAGTCCTATGACACCTCACTTGACCCTCTCTACTGATAAGTTTATAAAATCTTAGGTCAATGACCTTGCTGTTTTGGGTATTTTGGGTAAATTCGTTGGTCATGGAAAAGGGTTGGCCATCCTGAGTTTTGTGACACCTCACTTGTCCCTCTCTGATTATTAGTTGATAAAATCTTAGGTTAATGACCTTGCTGTTTTTTTGGGTAAATTCATTGGTCATGGGGAGGGGTTGGCCATTTTAAGTCCTATGACACCTCACTTGACCCTCTGTGATTATTAGTTAGCGAGATATTAACGAAAGTGCAGTTAGGCCCTTTTGACAAAAAATGAATAATACATTCAAAAACAGGGCGTCACCCCAAGTCCAACGACCCCTCATACAAGACCCTAGCTTTCTTAGTTCATAAGATATTAAAAAGCCGACGACCTATTAGTTTTTGGATCTTTGGTTAGTTTGTAAAAAAAACGTATCTATAAATCATTATTTAAAAAGCCCGCCCTCTTACAAAAAAAAACAATTGCGCATTCGTAAAACAAAAAACAAAAATGATAAATCATAGCGGCATTCAGTTGTATGCATGCACTTTATGTGGAACGAGTTTAATTTCATATTGGCATACAAACTCCCACATGTTGGACATGGAAAGCGACTTTTACCTAAAAATTATTATTTCACCCTCTAGTAGGGGTAGATTTTATTTTTGAGTGGAAATAAGTTATCCATAGGAAAGGGGTTGTCTGCCGGAGTAATTTGACTACTTGTACATGTCTCTAGCCTTATTCCCACCACTGTCAAAACAGGTTGTGACTTGTTAGCTCTTATCGTGCACGTGCACATGTGTACACTTGTGTGTTAGGTCATATTACACATGAACTTGCATTTTCTCACGTATGAACCAAAACAGGATGTAACTTGTTTCACAAGGAGGACGGTAATAAGGTCATCTCACACGTGTTCACATGTATTTCGTCACTTTCCTTTCATATCTTTATCACATTATAGTAGTGGGGTTTGGTGAACAACGTCAGTTCAACACACGCAAATGTAGTTAGGCCCTTTGACATAATTTAAATAAATTCATGAGCCAGTCCATAGGGACCAGGCCAAAGGGACCGGTCCAAAAGGGATCAGTCCAAAGGGACTCATCCACAAGGACTCGTCCACAAGGACCTGTCCACAAGGACTCGTCAACAAGGACCCGTCCACAATGACTTGTCCACAATGACCTGTCAACAATAACCCATCCACAGGGATCCACTCCCCCACCCTCTTACAAAAGCTATGAGTGGGCATGCGTAAAAAAGAAAAACAAGCATGTTAATTCATAGTGGCTATCCACCGAACACATGCACTTTATGTAGAACAACGTTTAAATCCATATCGACATTCAAACTCTCACATGTTGCAATTGGAAAGAGAGATTCTCTAAAAAAAATACAATTACACCCTCTAGTAGGGGTAGGTTTTATTTTGGGGTTGAAATATGTTGTTCATAGGAAAGGGGGTATCAGCCCGAGTTCAATGACACCTCATTCGTCAAAATCCGACCATGCGTTCGAGAGATATCGCGCCGCCGCCATCCTGTGAGGTGGGGAGGTGGAGGCGGGCCTTGAACCGGCCAAAACACACTACTGATGATCATTGACAGATGTGTTGTGTCGTTATCAGTGAACCAATATCGCACCGTACACCTCAAGAAGTTACCATCTTGCAAGGGTCTGACAGCTGCTGCTTATGGTAAGAATATTCCCCGAGAACGCTTTTCTTGCTTTATTTAGTGAAGCTATTTTTAGACTCTAAAGAAATGAGAGACTGTGCTGGTGATGCTGGCACAAAGCTCTGGCCCAGTGACAAATGAGGACGGAACGCCCACAGAAACAATCTTGAGGACCGGCTGCGTCGAGTTATAAGAACTTTGAATGTACTGGTCATGGAGAAAATAGATCCGCAAAGTTTCTGAGGCATTGGTCTACTTAGTATTTAACAATTAACAGAGTACTGGGAGGAGGTAATCTCTGCATTGAGACACATTTCCAAGCTCCTTGGAAAGAAGCAAGCATGTTCGCCGATCCCACTTCGTATAGCATAGGCCCTAAAATAACGGTATATTATTGGTGGATGCTTGAGCTACATCTGACTCGCACTCTCGCCTACAGATAGCGCACCACTCTAGGAAGGTTGCTGTAGAAAATAATTTATTTATGATCAAAGGGAGACAAGCAGTAACGATTTCAGTGAAAAGGTTGAAAAAACCTGGCGTCCGTGCGCTTTTTAAGCATAAGCTGGGCAAACCGTTAAAATTATCAATATACTATGAGTGTAAGAATTGTTCAGCATGAAAGGTTCTACAAAAACGTCCGGGAGAGAATATCTCCATCTTCAATAGGTCACCCACTATACGTGATTTTACTTTTTCATTTCTTCCAACAATCTGCATTCAATTACTGAGGCGACAGTTTACGAGCTAGATAGGGGCAAACTGTTGAGTCGTGTTGAGTTAAGACTTCAGAGAAGAGTGGTTGTGATTGGAGTTTCCCTGGAAGTGCAACTCAGCTTTTCTTCTTTTCACCTGTGAACCTTTCTTTCCGCAAAATACACGGTCAAGTTAAGATTGGACGGAAAGGGGATTTGTGTTTCATGCACCTCGCCATTTTTAAATTACCTCTGACAAGAATTCGTTGCTCATGCATCTTCATGATAATATAATTAATGGTCCAGCCAGTGATTTCAACCCATCACGCCGAGACGTAAAACGGATATAGGTCGTAGTTCATTGACATCGAAAAAAAAACCGCTTGTCGCGTAATGCATTCATAACTGTTCCCGGGCGAAGCCGGGGTGGGTTGCTTGTTCAAGTATAAATAAAGCTACTTTAAGAAATGTAAGCTTGCTGTGACTGTTGCTAGACAGACAGATCACCAAACATAATCCAGCAAAAGAATGTTAAACATTCAGATCAATGAAACACACTTTCTACTCTGTGACACACTGAACACAAACGAATTGTCCATGCCCACCACAAGCATGCTTTCTGCATTGGGAGCAAGCGTACCTAGTTTTCCTCTCTTTCCGAAGAGGACACATGTCGCACCTCTCCTGTTTCTACGCTTTATCAACCTTCTCATCGTCACAATTGCAATGTCTAGGCAGAGAAGCAAATGAAGTCAACTTGTGGCATTTTCCCTTGTGACTGCGAGTTCGTGGTTCATCAGAACCTTGATTGTGTCTTGTGGTAAGCAGATCGTTATCACCATCTGGTCGGTCAAGCCTAAGCTTAAACACTACCGGAGGAGGAGAAGGATTGGCAAAGAAATAAACTTTGAACAAAAAGGAAGCGAACCCACAAAAAATACAATTTTTATTTTAGATAATAAAAAACTAGTATCAAATATAAATAATTCATGTTTTTTGGGCTAATGCCGTGCGTATTTAGATTAGAAACATACGTTTCGGAGAAACCCTGCCTCCTTTTTCAATGGAATCAAACAATGTGGCCAAAGAAAGTATATCAATGAGATTACAAAAAATTACAAAAATTCCTCTGTTCGTCACCAGAGAGCAGCTGCCAGAAATTACTGCATGGACCATGGTAGAACGGCGGACAGAGTAGTAAGTAAGGAGAAGGTAAAGGGGGCGGGGTGAAAATATAGAGACTCCTCGAAGAATAAGGATGTCCAAAATAAAAGGGGGGGGGGGGGAGGTGTAATCTCATTGATATACTTTGTTTGGCCACATTGTTTGATTCCATTGAAAAAGGAGGCAAGGTTTCTCCGAAACGTATGGTTCTACTATAATTTAATTTTAACACGGCATTAGCCACAAAACATGAATTATTTATATTTGATACTAGTTTTTTATTATCATACAAGCTGTACCCGGCATGCGTTGCAATGCCAATCAAAGAAAGTGTTGGCGTTGAAATTCTGTTTTTTGAAGTGCTTTTGGATACACAACATGTTTTTCAATTTCCGTTAACTGCCCCTATGCTATCGTAAAATGGATTTTCTAATTTACAATCAATCGTGGGAGCGTGCACAACAACTTTCAAAAGTTTCATCGCAATCGGATGAATGGTATATGAACGTATGCGGGATTTTGTTTGAACGATTCGTGCGCTGTCACTCATTTGTTGATTCTACTCGTACGCTACCTATTGAGAAATGAATTTGCTAAGTCGAAACCCTACCCTGGCGTGTACACAATAACTCATCAAGGTTTCATCACAATCGAAGAAGGTTATATGAACGCATAGGGGATTTTGTTGAAACGCTTCGCGCGTCGTCACCCATTTGTTGCATCTACTCTTGCGCTACTTATTGTGAAATGGATTTACTAAGTCGAAACCCTTCCCTGGCGTGTACACAATAACTGATCAATGTTTCATCGCAATCGGATGAATAGTATATGAACGCATACCGGATTTTGTTTAAACGATTCGTGCCCCGTCACTCATTTGTTGAATCTACTCGTGCGCTACCTACTGTAAAATGTATTTACTAAGTTAGAAACCGTCACGTAAGTGTCCACAACATCTCACCCAAGTTTCATCGCTATCGGACTAATGGGATATGAAGACATAGGGGAGTGTATTGAAACGCTCCGCGTGTCGTCGTTCATTTGCGAATCTACTCGTGTGCTACCTACTGTGAAATGTATTTACTAAGCCAGAAACCTTCCGTTGGAGTGTCCACCATGTTTCACCCAAGTTTCACCGCTAACGGCAGAATAGTATATGACCTTATACGGGACTTTGTTGAAACGCTTCGCGCGTCGTCCCTCATTTGTTGAATCTACTTGTGCGCTGCCTGTTGCATAGTGGATATACTAAGCCAGAAACCTTCCATGAAGTGTACACAACATCTCACCCAAGTTTCATAGCTATCGGACGAATGGTATATGAATGCATACGGGACATGGTTGAAACGCTTCGCGTGTCGTCGCTCATTTGTTGATTCTACTCTTGCGCTACTTATTGTCATATGGATGTACTCAGCCAGAAACCTTCCCTGGAGTGTACACAACATCTCACCCAAGTTTCATCGCAATCGGATGAATGGTATGTGAACGTATACGGGACGTTGTCGAAACGCTTCGCGCATAGTCACTCATTTGTTGAATCTAAACGTGCGCTTCGTATTGTAAAATGGATTAACTAAGCCAGAAACCTTTCCTGGAGTGTACACAACAATTCACCAAACATTTATCACTGTCAGACGAATAGTATATGGCCTTATACGGGACTTTGTTGAAACGCTTCGCGTGTCATAGCTCATTTGTTGAATCTACTGCTGCGCTACCTTTTTTAAAATGGATGTACTAAGCCAGAAACCTTCCCTGGAGTGTACACAACAGCTCACCCAAGTTTCATCGCTATCGGATGAATGGTATATGACCTTATATGAGACTTTGTTGAAAAACTTCGCGCGTCGTCGCTCATTTGTTGATTCTGCTCCTGCTCTTCCTATTTTTAAAGGGATTTACTAAGCCAGAAACCTTCCCTGGAGTGCACACATCTCAGCCTAGTTTCATCGCTATCGGACGAATGGTATATGAACGCATACGTGACTTTGTTGAAATGCTTCGCGCGTCGTAGCTCATTTGTTGAATCTACTCGTGCGCTGCCTATTGTAAAGTGGATTTACTAAGCCAGAAAATTTCCCTGAAGTGTACACAACATCTTACTCAAGTTTCATAGCTATCGGACGAATGGTATATGAATGCACACGGGACTTTGTTGAAACGCTTTGAATGTCGTCGCTCATTTGTTGAATCTACTCGTGCGCTATCTACTGTGAAATGTATTCACTAATTTTGAAACCTTCACGTAAGTGTACACAACATCTCACCCAAGTTTCATAGCTATCGGACGAATGGTATATGAACACATACGGGACATTGTTGAAATGCTTCGCACATCGTCGCTCATTTGTTGAATCTACGCGTGCGCTACCAATTGTAAAATGGATTTACTAAGTCAGAAACCTTCCTTGCAGTATACTCAACATCTCACCCAAGTTTCATCGCAATCGGACGAATGGTATATGAACGCATAGGAGACATACATACCCACAGACAGACAAACTATCACGTTACATTGATTTTTATATATATAGACTAATATATAAAAATGAGATGGTGTGTGTCTGTCTGTTACTCAATAACGCAAGAACCACTGGTCCGATTTAAATGAAATTTTGCATGGATGTAGCTGATTTACCGTGTTTACATATAGAATACTTTTAATTTCGATATTTTGCACTATTAAAAAATGGCGACCATTTTAGTGACGTCACTACACCCTTTGGTTTCAAAATGTCGTATTTCCATATCAAATAAAAAGAGAACGCTAAGAAATAGCAAACTTTTAATGGCACATACGAGCTTCAAAATTTAATTTCCTATCCGAAGGGTCCTTATCACTTTTCCTGTATCTCCAACGGTTAGCGAGTAAAACCAACATATGTGACGTCACTACACCCTTTGGTTTCAAAATTTAATATTTCCATTTCAAAAACAAAGAGAACGCTAAGAAATAGCAAACGTTTGATGCATACACGAGATTTATCATTTAATTTTCTATCCAAAAGGTCCTTATCACTTTTCGTGTATCTCCAACGGTTAGCGAGTAAAACCTAAATGTGTGCAATAAAACACGGTCAACACCGAGCGGTGCAGTATATCTCTACATACATAAAAATTAAAGTTTGTATGTTTTTTTTCGCAATTTCTACGGAAATTTGAGTTATTTACGCGTTTCAGACTGTTTTATTATGGATGCACGCAAAAATAATTTTTTGGTCTGTCTGTCTGTCTGTCTGTTTGTATGTCTGTGGACAACTTTGTTCCCTTATAACTCGAGAACGGCTGGGTGAATCAACGTAAAATTTGGTACAGATATCCATCAGAGGCACGACACTAATCATTGATGTAACTCTTCTCCGTACCCCTCATATAAAGAGGACCTACCCCCTTAAAATACATGCTGAAATAGGAGTAGAAGAACGAGACAAATGTCATTTTCAGCCCCTTAATGTGAGAGACAAAACTCGGGGGCCCTAAAGGGTCCCCGAAATCCGCATTTTAAGGCCCTAAAACCAACCATTTTGGAGATATTCGCAGAAAACTAATTTCATTTAATAAACTAATGAACGAATTCAAGCCGGTAACCATGGCAACAGATTCTCAGAGGTCCATCTATTGCTGTAAGACGCAATGCAATTCCATTAATTAAATTAGTGTGAAAGTTTGCAAACGGCTAGAAGGTTATCACGGAACCAAATTAAGCTGTAAAATTCATCAATACGTATAATGCGCTTAAGGGGGTCAAGTGGTACTCTAGAATTTTTTCACGCGATTTAAACCTGCGGGTGTGGTACGGCAGGTCTATTATATTCCTATCCCTATATTATATTATTATTATTATTATTATTAATAGTATTATATTATGGCGTACAACTAGGAGACAAAGCTCCTCGGTGCCAGAAACAAAACTTGGGGGCCTCGAAAACTACATTATAAGGCTCTAAAGCCAACAGTATCCGAAATATTCCCAGAAAACTAATTTAATTTAATTTAACAAACTAATGAAGGAAAGGAAATCGGTAACCATGACAACATTATCGCAAGGGGTGGCATCCAACTATCCATATATTTCTGTAAGAAGCAATGTCACTCCATTTATACCTTGCCACGGTGGGTGAGTGGATAGCGTGTCGGTCTACTAACCCCAAGATTGTAGGTTCACTCCTGGCCGTGGTACAGGCCGGACGTTTGTTTTAGACGAGTGAAAAATCTTAATGGAAGCCTGGAGGCGAGTTACTACAGTACCTGTGTTGTTATCAGCTGCCCCAAGCGCTCCGATGATTGATAAAGCTGTTTCACACTATTGCTGAAGTATAGTCACTGGCAAATATAATGACGTTCTGTTCGTAACTACGTAACGTGTATTTCCGTGTCACACAATACTTCGACGTGGACTGTACTGTCTGCTCAAGTCTGGAATTCCATTACATCAGATCGGTGGTGACAAATGTGAAGTGATAGGGTGAGAGAGTGACTGTGTACAGGCTCACCCGCAAGCTTCAAGGTCAAGGACAATCGTCTAAAACAAACGTCCGGCCTGTACGTGATTTTTGAAAGGCGGCAAAAATACGACTCGCATGTCATACGATGTTGGAATGTCAAAGAACCCATTTGAATTCAGTAGGCCGTGTTCATAATGGCAAAATTAACCTCAGGAGTTTCCGCCAACACAAAGTTCCTCATTTGTCTACTAGAAAGCGCTATAGTGTTCAAGGAACTTAGATATCTACCCTCCTTGACTTTCATAATGATTCAAGGAACAACGAAATTTCGACATGCATGCTACCCTCTGGGTGTTAAATTACGAAGCTTGCACCCGGCATCCGAGGCCATACGATATTATTATTAGGCTACTCCATTTATTACATTTCTGTGAAAGCTTGCAAATGGCAATAAGGTTATTACGGAACCAACGTAGGCTGTATAATTCGTCAATGCAATTAAGGGGGTCAAGGGGTAACCTAGAATTTTTTCATGCAATTTCACGTTCGACATATAGTGCAGAAGGTCTATTATATCTACAAACAGCAACACTATTTTGAAAAATTCCTGAATTGAATCAGCATTTTTTGCGGCTTTTAGGAATTTGGGCCATTTGAGGCTAAAGAACCTGAATGTTCATGCACCACAATCCTTCATAATTTATGAAAGAGGTCTTCCTGTGTATGGGGACCTAACACAACGTAGAGGGTCATTTTTATGTGAGGTGTATTGCGTTTCGTCTACAAGGCTTTCAAATCTATTTCACGTCAGGAAGTACACGTTAGGTGAATTTAGTTTGAGAGCAAATTTTAACTAATATTTTTGTTGTTGTCGACATACGGGTTCATCGTAGGGATGATTTTGTTTGATACGTATGGTAGATATACCCATATTTGGATATCTGGGTGATGATGATGATAGCAAACACTCGTCTCGAGTAGGTTGGCCTTCCAATACTGAATGACTCTTCATCGATGAGTCTGGGTGATATGTTGTAGACAATAGAATTGTCTGTCGGTCTTTCTGTGTATCATTATGTACGCCTATAAATCGTGTTCGGATGCTTGGTGCATCGTAAAATTAGGTATGGTAAACATGAGTCAATACACCAATCATTTATAAAACTCCTCACCGTACTTTTCATACAGTAGAAGCGTGGATATAGGGAAAAACTTCTCAAAATACATGCTAAAATAGGCGAAATATAAAAATTATCCTAGAAGGACGATCAAAGCATATGTTGCGCTTCTCATTGTGAGACACAAAATTCGCCAGTCTATAAAGGGTCTCCGAAAACCACATTTTAAGGCCCTTAAATTAACAGTGTGTGTGATATTCCCAGAAAACTAACTTCGTTCTGATAAACTTATGAAGGAATGACAAACCGCTAACCATTGCAACAGTAGCTCAATTGATAATGTCTGGTGTTAATATATAACACCGTACGAAGAACGGGTACTTCTGCTAGTCTAAAATAAAAATGTATTTTTTGTGGGTTGGCTTCCTTTTTGCTCAAAGTTTATTTCTTTGCTAATCCTTCTCCTCCTCCGATAGTGTTTAAGCTTAGGCTTGAGACCAGATGGTGATAACGAGCTGCTTACTACAAGACACAGTCAATGTTTGAACTCGCAGTCACAACTTTATAACTGAAGTAAGGGAAAGTGCCACAAGTTGACTTCATTTGCTTCTCCGCCTAGACATTGCAATTGTGACGATGAGAAGGTTGATAAAGCGTAGTAACAGGAGAGGTGCGACATGTGTCCTCTTCGGAAAGAGAGGAAAACTAGGTACGCTTGCTCCCAATGCAGAAAGCATGCTTGTGGTGGGCATGGACAATTCGTTTGTGTTCAGTGTGTCACCGAGTAGAAAGTGTGTTTCATTGATCTGAATGTTTAACATTCTTTTGCTGGATTATGTTTGATGATCTGTCTGTCTAGCAACAGTCACAGCAAGCTTACATTTCTTAAAGTAGCTTTATTTATACTTGAACAAGCAACCCACCCCGGCTTCGCCCGGGAACAGTTATGAATGCATTACGTGGCAAGCGTTTTTTTCTTCGATGTCAATGAACTACGATCTATATCCGTTTTACGTCTCGGCATGATGGGTTAAACTCACTGACTGGACCATTAATTATATTAGCAAATAGTTGGGGTGGATTTAGGCTGATGAGTACAAGGCGGGAAGGCAAATACCAGCCTTAATGTTTAATTGTTGATAGGGTATTGTTTGGAGAACCGGAGCACAGAGGAGAAAGGGAGTGGGGGGGGCGACAAAAGTAGAGATACAGAGTAGGCAACATACAAAAAACAAATTATACATAATGAGTATTAACTAAAGCGAAGTTGGAGTTTTCATAGAGCATGTAGAGATCGACAATGATGCCATCTGCTTGATTTTTGTAGAACCAGTTCTTGGAACGACTGGATCCAAGGCTTCAACGGGTTGCCGCATGGGGTGCTGTAGAGGAATCTTACCCAAAAAATTGCACATCTGAAACAGACTTTTAAAACATATAATAATATGCAGGAAACGAGGACGTCTCTGTTGCCGTTTATGAGAGAAAGGAAGGTAAAGAAAGAACGAAAATAACGAAGAAAAATCAAAGAGTAAACTATTAAAGCTAACGTAAAATGTATATTCCAAAGAATATACCACCATCTGCATCTTCTGTTTGAGAAGCGTTTTGCTCCGTGTTGCTGTCCCCTTCTCTAACCTCAGTTTTACTCTGAGCTGGACGTAACACCACTGAAGTAGCCATGCTTGTTTCCCACAAGCTTGTGGATACAAAGGACGTCCAAAAAATAGAGATCCCATCCTTGTTTATTGTGTGACGATGTTACATCAACTGAGCTGTGACGGCATCATCAGATCAATTCACAGTACACATATCAAGGAAACTACATAACGCAATGAGCATTCAGGACTCAGGGCGTTCCGGAAACTATTAATTCAACATTTCAAGACTCCAAGTATCAACAAAACGAACATACATTATGGTGTTTGAAACCAACAGAGGGGCAGATGACCTCGTAGTTCTGCCCCTTAAAACAACAACAATAACTAACTAACTAACTAAACCAACATAAATAATGAAAATTAGCGAAGGTCCACTTTCACCCACCAAGTGCACTCCCGCTTAGGCTACAAATGGCCTTATTAATATTTCCCAAAGCAGTGGATATACCCACGCTGGTTTACAAGAAGATTCCATCATAACGGCGAACATTGTATACACATAAATTCTGTAAAACATGTCTAAGTCTCAATCTATCTATGTTTTGCTAGGAGCTCAATATCTGTTAAATGCGTTCTCCAATCTCTTCTTGTTTTTATTGAGATTCCTGGTCACGTTCTCTTGCTCTTACGATGAAGTATGGAAGCCTCGAACGGGGTCACTAGTGAAATATTACTTCCACAAGAGCTTCACCTTTGAAATACAGTTCTTGTGCATCGGGATACCATACAGTGTGGAGCATCCACGTTGATAAGTATGACAGGGCCTCTAGTGGGCTGTTACTACACTAGACTCGCTTCTTGTCTACTCTTCATGAATACAAAGGGCAGCGCCTCGGAGTCGTGCGCTATCAATATATCGGCAGCAAGCTCTGATTAGAATTACATTATTCAGTAACGATATCCCTCGGTCTTGGCTTATTCAATACAACTTAATTCTTATGCTTTGAAGGAGCTGACTAATGTACATCACCCTCCCACTACGCCCGGCTTCGTGGCTATCGGTCCATGTTCGATTCGCGACCGAGCCATAATAATTGTCCTGTTTGTAATATTCGGGCAAGCCACCCACAAGCGTCACCAGGCCTCACACGAGGTCACTACCTAATCTCCGACAATGATAATGAAGTGTATCGGTTCTTGTACGTTGAGGGCGAATTCGTGTTTGTTAGGGAAACTGTGCAGCACCTCGATACAATACTTACTAAAAGTGAAGCGATAGAAAGCATTCTTCAATGTTTCCTATGCTGATTACTTCAAGGTACTGTATATTGAAAACTATCTATATCTACCGACATCGACTTATTTCAAAATGACCTGAACAGTATTATGGAATGGACTACAGAAAATATATTAGGATTAAACGTAGAATAATGTATCTCAATGTCGTTCACCCGGAATATAACCCCTATCGTTTTTTAATTACAAGCAAGGTTGCAGTGTCCTGAAATCCGTTCATGAAAACAAAGATCTCGGGTGTTGCTAGATCGAGAACTAACGTATACTCCGCATATACTGAAAATGATTGCTGACTAAAAAAACACTGGGATTTGTTATCATTCATAAACAAGTAGTTCCGTGAACAACTAAATAGCCTATTTTCATATATCCTACTTATATTAATTGCCTCTATCAACATAAAAATTTCAGTTTGATTGCTGTAAAAGATGCGTAGATATTGAGAACCATCTAAATATTTCGGATGGTCACCATGTTGGGTTTTTATATATAGGCCTTAGAGTTATGTAACGGTACTATTAGATGAAAGTTATTGTGTAGGTTTAGTATTCAAATTTCAATCGCATGATTAGGACACAAGAAATAAAAAACGAGATTTAACATTTCGCTCAGCCGCAATCTTGTGGTTATGAAAATAATTGAAATGAATTAGATGCCAGTGGATTAAAATTTATATAGCAACATGTCGTACAAAGTTCACTGCACTTGGATGGTTAAATCGCGAGATACGTCAATTTGAATATTTAAATTTCGCGTCGTCGCCATGTTGGATTTGTGCTCACCAGCGTATTGAATGTCCCATAGGTAGACTTACGTTTAAACCTCTATTAACATACAAAATTTCAGTTTGATTGCTGTAATACATTGGTAGATATTGAGAACCGTCTAAATACGTATTTTGGATGGTCGCCATGTTAAATTTTATATATGTAGGCCATAGAGTTATGTACTCGACTATTAGATGAATATTATTGCATAAGTTCATTATTCAAACGTTGACTTCGATTGCATTATTAGGACACAAGAAATAAGAACTTAATTTTTAAACTTGCGCAGCCGCCATCCTGAGGTTATGTATGTGAACAATTGAACTAAATTAGACGTCAGTGGTATACAATGTGTATAAACATTTTCTGTACCAAGTTTCGCTGCATTCGGATGGTTAAATCACGAGAATTGTCTATTTTAATGTTTCAAATTCGCTTGGCCGCCATGTTCGTTTTGTACTTAACAGGTTTTTGAAAGTCACATAGGTGAACTTTTAGTAGTGCCCTTTATCACTGTATAAAATTCCAGGGTGATATCAGTAATAGTATCGGAGATATACGATACCGGTGAAATATTTCGCACAGTCGCCATGTTGGATTGGTCAGACGTAATACAACTTGAAGGGCACGGTCGGACAAAATATACCGGTGATAAAAAGTTTTGCATATTGCATGGCGATGTATGTTCATTGCTGTATGACGACATGCACATTGGCTCGTGTGTCAACTCTAAGGTAACACTTTGTACCGCACACTGCTATAGGACATGGAGTTTGTGCATACTAACGGGGGAAGCGCTGCTGTAATTGTGCTACATCGAACCAGACCATCAGGCACATTGTGGAAGATTGTAAACCAATAGCGTACCTAGGAGACCCTAACAGTACTACACCATCGAGCCTGGACTGGACATAACGTTATAATAAGGTGCTTGTATGTACTTTTAATTATTATTATTATTATTATTATTATTATTATTATTATTATTATTATTATTATTATTATTATTATTATTATTATTATTATTATATTCGTTTAGTCCCTAAGAAGCATGTGGAACCATTAAATACCACTGGAATTCGTCTTTTTGAACTTCTTGTTCGCCCAACATTTCTTCATTCTTTCACTGTGGGCCTGCCTCTTTCTTGTGTCCAAGAGTTTTGGAGTTTCAATCTTTTCTCGGATGGATTCTTGGTTGCAAATTTGTGGGTGTTGATCTTTTGTCTGTGTATAGTCCTTGTTGTAGCCATTGGATCAATGTCGACTTCAGTAAGGTCCATTTGTGTATCTACTAGCCAGCGAATTTTGGTTTGTCTGTTCCCATTGATAATAAGAAATATTTTTTAGTCAGACTTGAATCATCCATTCGTGTTAAATGTCCATAAAATGTCATACGCCGTGCGACAGAAGAGAATCGTTCAGAGCTTTTTCGCATCCATATTCCCTCTTGAAATTTGGGCCCGAATATCTTCCTTAGTATCTGTCGTTCTATTTTCTCGATGTCCGTGATGTTCACTGTGAGTGACGATGTCTCTGTTGCGTAGAGTGCCTCTGGTAGGACAACTGTGCGGTAGTGCGGTAGTGTCGGAGTTTGGCTTTTGTGGATAGGGATTTCTTATTTCAGAAGTTCCAGGTGATTGTGTATGCCCTGCGTAATTTTTCTGCGCGCATTATATTTGCTGCTTTTTCAGTGCTTGAATGTACTTGTTATTATCATCATTTATGTGTTATGCCATACACTACATAAATAAATAAAACAGTTTGTTTCAAATTTTATTACGTCTCACCAATCCAACATGGCAGCTGTGCGAAATATTTCACCGGCATTCTATATCTCTGAAACTGTTACCGATATCACGCTGAAAGTTTGTACGTTGATAAAGGGAACTACTAAAAGTACACCTATGAGACTTTCAAAAACCAGTTAACTACAAAACCAACATGGCGGCCAAGCGAATTTTCAACTTTAAACAGACTTTTCTCGCGATTTAACCATCCAATCGCAACCAAACTTGGTACAGCAAATATTTATGCACATTGTAATGCATTGGAATCTAATTTAGATCAATTGTTTACAGAACCTCAAGATGGCGGCTGTGCGAAATTTTAAAATCTCGATTTTATTCCTTGTATCCTAATGATGCGATTGAAGTTTGAATACTACACCTGCACAATAATTGTCATATTGTATATTACTTTAAAGACGTACATTTATAAAAATGCAACATGGCAACTATCCGAAATATTTAGACGGTTCTCAATATGTACGAATCTATTACAGCAATCAAACTGAAATTTTGTATGTTGACAGAGGCATTTAAAATAAGTAGGATGCATGAAAATAGGCTGTATAGTTCTTCACGGAACTACTTGTTTCATAAATGAAAATAAGCTAATATTGTCTTCATTTACCACTGTTTTTACGATGAATGAAGGCTGCTTAGTTTTGGTAGTGCTAATGTTCAGTGAAATATTTACTGGGTTACTGGCGCATAATGGTTGGTGGAATGTTTTCCTTGTTGGTCTCAATTGCACTTGAGAGACAAGAACACATTGCCGCTATCGTAAAGGGAATCCTAGGCTCACATTGCCAGTGTGCTTGTCGTGTTGAATGGATCACTGGGGTGGATTTCATTAGGTAGAGAGTGGCCATGAATCACCGACTTGGCTGGGATTTGTAAATCAAATTAGACCAATGAGACGTGAGGCATTTCACAAGTTTCTATTTGGTAGTCAGTGCGTATCCTTGTGTCTGACAAGTCATCCACTTCAAGGTGGGGGTTCGATTACCAGTTGGGTGGTTAATTTTGGCTGTTAACCTCATGCAGGTCACCTAAGTGCACCAACCCTCCCTGGAGACAACATGCTCTGTGAGGCAGAGGTAGAGGACACACCTTCAAACCCATCATGGGCTCGCAGCTCACATTTCACGAGGTGAAATAACTACATTTGGAATTTAAAAAAGAAACTATTAATAATTAGCACTGGTCGGATATGCACAGGATCAGACAGATGTGCGTATTCAATACATAACGGGGGCTGGTCTAACTCTGCAGATCGTGACTGAGGGGCCTCCATCACATTGTCGCTGACTGTCCTCTCCGAGCTTCCCATTGAACGTCGATGGATGTTCATCAAGAAGCAGTTGAATGGGTCAGAGGTCTTGACCTAGAACTATGACATTTTATGAACTTGTGTGTGCACATTTTTTAATTTTGGTATATATTGTAAATATATTCATCACACGATAAATAAATAAAACTGGTCTACAACGCAAAATCGTCAAGGAAACTGGTATGTGGATTTAACTAATGTGTGTCTTCTTCTTCTTTTACTTCAAGTACCGTGTTCGATCCCCGGTACGTTGGCGAGATCACCTTTTGTCCGTGTGTCTGTGTGTGCCTATGTGTGTGATTAGTGTGTGCCCCCCCCCCCTAATAAAATCTAAACTGCTGGAGCGATTTCAATAAAACTCGGTAAGATCATAGCACTATTCCGGGCGACCCTGACCGTCCGTTTCAAATTTTGTTGCGTCTCACCAATCCAAAATGGGGGCTGTGCGAAGTATTTCACCAGCATTTAATATCTCCGAAACTATTAAAGATATCACCCTGGAAATTTGTACGGTGATAAAGGAACTACTTGAAGTTCACCTATGTTACATTTGAAAACCTGGTAACTACAAAACCAACATGGCGGCCAAGCGAAGTTGCGACTTTTAAATAGACGTTTCTCCCGATTTAACCAACCAAACGCAATGAAACGTGGAACAGTATATGTTTATACACATTGTTATGCACCGAGATCTAACTTCGTGCAATTGTTTACATAACCTCAAGATGGCGGCTGTGCGAAATATTTCACCGGCATTCTATATCTCTGAAACTGTTACCGGTATCACCCTGAAATTTTGTACGTAGATAAAGGGTACTGATGGAAGTTCATTTATAAGACTTTCAAAAACCAGTTAACTACAAAACGAATATGGCGGCCAAGGGAAGTTGAAAGTTATAAATAGACTTTTCTCACGATTTAATTATCCAAACCCAATGAAACTTGGTACAGAAAATGTTTATACACATTGTAATGCACTGGTATCTAATTTAACCTGGCGGCTGTGCTAATTTTAAATTTATGTTATTATTCCTGGTGTCGTAATCATGCGATCGAAGTGAAAGCTTGAACAATGAACCTACGCAATAATTTTCCTTTAATGGTACATAACTCTATGGCCTATACATATAACAATCCAACATGGCGACCATCCGAAATATTTGGACGGTTCAGATTATCTACGAATCTATTACAGCAATCAAACTGATTTTTTTAAATGTTCATAGGGGCTATGGACATAAGTTCACCTATAAGACTTTCAATAACGTGCTGATCACAAATCCAACATGGCGGCGACGCGAAGTATAAATATTCACATGGACGTTTCTCGCAATGTAACTATTCGAGTGCAGTGAAACTTGGTACAGTAAATCCTTATACAAATGTTAATCCACTGCCATCTAATTTATTTCAGTTGTTTGCATAACCACAAGATGGCAGCTGTGCGAAATGTAAAATCTCGTGTTTACTTCTTGTGTCCTAATTATGCGATTGAAGCTTGAATACTACACGTAGACAATAATCTTCATGTAACAGTACATAACTTGAAGACCTACATATATAAAATCCAACATGGCGACCATCCGCAATATTTATTCGGTTCTCAATATCTACGAATCTATTACCGCAATCAAACTGACATTTTGTATGTTGATAGAGGCAATTAACATAAGTAGGTTATATGAAAATAGGCTTTAGTTCTTCACGGAACTACTTGTTAGGTATGGAGAACGATCGTGATTTCAAAAATGGTATGGACAAACTCTTGACCACATACAAGGAGCTAGGGTGTCGGATGTCACTAAAGGTTGAATCTCTGCATTCCCATGTGGACTTCTTAACAGAACATCTTGGTGACGTAAGTGATGGGCAGGGAGAGCGTAAATCCAATGGAGCAGCGTTACCAATGCTCAATGATGGGCGATTCTGACAGCACGAACCATAGGAAGAGCAAATCAACTAGGGGCTATATTTAAATAACCGAAGGTATGTTTATCGTCCTAGATATACAACAGTGACTGTTTTCCGCCACACACTGTACGTGCTAGAACAACTTGGACAGGATCTTCGTCATCAGCGTCGCAAACGTCCTAATGTAACATGTTTTTCTTAGGGTTTTACGCCACTGACATAAGTCAGATGGAAATATTTAATGTTTAGGTAAACGCGGCAATTATTTGGCCTAGTTAATTGAATTTAATTTATTTAATTTATATTTGTTTATTATTATTTTTATTATTATTATTATTATTATTCATGTCGTATTTTATTTTGGAGCTTTTTAAATTAGTATGCATACAGATAGGTTTTCTATTTCTAGAAAACACTATCAATCGGATTACTCCAAAATCCATTACACGGCAAATTATGTGATTGCGGAGAGTCAGAACGTTTGTTATCCAGTTAGGGCTTGTAGAGAGTTATGCGTCATCGGGAAGTACGGCCACAGGATTAGACATCGAGGTCAACGACATAATTTCGAAACCGAGGGAACATTTCCAACTGTACAGTTTCAAGAAAAGGCGAATAGATCCAAACGGAAATTCTGCAAGCAAGCATCCTGCGGAGAAGAATGGACTTTTTGGCGGGAACGAACGCTTGGGCGCCCAGCCAATCAAGAGGAGGGCGGGCAAGAGCGGAGTGAATCCTACGTCATGGAGACGCACGGGGATTGGTCAAGCCGGCGAGAGGAGAGACTGCAAGTGGAACTCTGGAGGGGAGCCGTGGCTTGTTGATATAGTGTTCGCGCGCCGAGAAGAGAGGACTATTCTTGTGACAAATTCTGTTCCGAGCGGACAAACATTTATTACGTTCCATGGTGGACATCGTCAAATCTGTATACTCCACTGACCGATCGTCATGTGTATTGCACGTGCTGCAGTGTTTTGGCAAGCCGTGTATCGTGGCTCTAGGATTTAGATCCGCCACTAAAACAGTATAACTTCAATTATATTCGCAACGCATCAACCAACGCAGAAGATGACGATCTACATTCAACAACATTCTCAACAGAATAAACTAGCACGTTGGAGAAAGCATCTCCAAGGGTGAGTGGTACTGGCCTAAACGCACTCTCTCTATTTTGTTTAATTCTCTCCGTTAATTCAGTAAATTCAAGCTTGGAAATAATCTTAACTTCTGTAAATTCATCCAACCTCCAAATTCAAATACTTTGCTCGTGGTAATTATAAATTCTTTATGCTCCATTTTTATTATTATTATTATTATTATTCAAATTACCAATGATATGTTTTTTCTGACGATTAAATTAATTCCTTACATAATGCAATCTCTGATTCCAGTAGGTAGCATTAGATATAAAACAACCTCCTTCTCCCAATGCAAATGTTATCTGGGTTAATGATTCCATCATACCACGGTCTGAGTGTAAAGAGTATTATATGTGTTCTACGCAAGCTAGGGATTGATAGAAATATAAATTTAGGTTTCAACTTAGTGTTGGCTGATTGGCGCCCAATAAATAGATCTTTCTTAGTAAGCACCCGTCAGGGAAGCCGCTACACTTGTGGCATCGAATCGGTGGGATTTGTTGTGGTTTTCATCACAGACCCCGCAAAACAGTTACAATTGTCGCCATCAACGTGGGACCGAAAACCTAGTAACATTTGTGGAAGGAGAAGGATATATATTTCTGTGCCTGCATTTTGGGGGTCTTTTATTTATCAGTGTGTATCAGCATGGGTGATGTTGAGAAAGAGATTAAGTTGCGTAGTGGTCACCAGTTGGATAGTGAAGAAGCGAGTAGTGTGTCTAGTCTTGAGAATGAAAGCAGTACAGGGATGTCGGAGGTAAATCCCGATACTGAATGGGGGAATGAAAACAGTCAAGCGGGGTTGGAAAGTTTGCTTCTTCAGTTTATGCAACAGAATAAAATAAGTACTGATGCTTTAAATGGTAAACTTGAACAGAATAATGCTAAACTTGAACAAAACAGTAGGGAAAATAAAGAGAGTACTGAAACTTTAAATGCTAAACTTGAACAGAATATTGCTAAACTTGAACAAAACAGTAGGGAAAATAAAGAGAGTACAGAAGCTTTAAACGCTAAATTGGAACAGAGCAGTAAGGAAGTAAGAAATAAATTAAATGAGAAATTTGAAGAGAACAATCTAAAATTAGATAAGAAATTTGAGCAGATTAGAAGAGAAATCAGAGGGGTGATGGAAGAGAAGGCTAAAGAAATTATAGCAGATGTAGACAGAAAATTAGGAAAAGTACAGGAAGAGCTGGAAAGTAGAATCAGTACACAGGCTGAGAATGTAAAAGGATTAGTTCAACTTGAAACAAAGCAGTTTAGAAAGCAATTGGGGGGAGAAATTGACAAAATTCAGGTAGCAACTAGCGAGGTTAAAGAACAGCTGGGGGGAAGAATTGAGAAAGTTCATGCAGAAATAGTTTCTGAAGTTAATGATTTAAGGGAGAGGAATAAGGAAAGCATTAGTAAGATTCAGGAGAAACAAGCTAAGTTAAGTAATAAAGTTGAAGCATCGGAAGGGAGTATTAGGTTAACGGTAACTAGTATAGAGAGAAAAGCTGAGGAGAAAATTGCTGAATTAGAACAGAAATTAAAAGCTAGCATTAGGCAGGAAAATAGTCAGAGTAGGCCAGTTTATGTGAATAGCACACACAGGGAGATAGAGTTGGGAAAGTTCAGCAGTCGACAGGGTTGTCCCATGGAATTTATGATTGCTATAGAAAATAAATTTAAGGAGAGGTTGGATGATGGTAGTATTGAGTGGTGCCAGGTAGTTGAGATTTTGGAACAAGCGTTTGTAGGGGAGACAAGAAACTGGTTTGCTGTCTATAGAGACAATTTCGAGGATATTTCAGATTTTAAAGTTAAATTTTGTGAGAAGTTCTGGAATGAGGTTATTGAGTCTCAGCATCGTGAGGGAGTTGTGTGTGGGGAAATATAACCCGAGAGGCAACTACACTATGACCAAGTACTTTTTAGGGCAGGTATTAACGTGTAAATATCTGGATGGTCTGAAGGAGGAAAGTGATGTGGTCAGGCGTTTACTTAGGCACTTTCCATATAGGATCAAGGAGGCTGCCTGTATCCAAAATGTAAAATCAATATCACAAGTTGAGAATCTGTTCAGCACATTCGATGCACTAGGCCGAGGTGGTTACGAAGAAAATTTCACTAGGAACCAGGGTAATAATAATAATAGGCCTAGTCAAAATATAAATCAGGAAGTTCAAGGGAACAGTGGCGAAGGGGCCAATGTCCAAAATAGGGGGAACCAGAATAATAATAATAATAACCATCAAAATCAGAACAGAGGAAATGGCTATGGTACGCAATAAGAGGGTAGGAATAATGATTTCAGGGGAAATCAAGGGAGGAATTACGGTAATAATAATAATTACAACCAGAATAGGGGCCAAGATAGAGGAGAGCCTAGTGGTAGTAATGAACAGAGAAACACCTATAATACAGCCCAGAACAACCAGACCAGTGCCGTAGTGAGTAGTACTACTCCAAGCAGTAGCGGTACTACAAACAAGAACCAGGCTGCGATGTAAGGTCAGAATCTCAGTCTGGAACGTGCCCAGTCCATTCACCTTTACTGGAACCCTATGACCTAAATGCAAGAAGTGAATTATTGAACTAAATGATGAAGGTATTATTCAGGAGGTGGCTAGTAAGAGCCCCGTTATTAAACTTAACGTGTCCGAGGCGTACACGGATGTTTTAATTGATAGTGGATGCATGAAGAGCTGCATAAGTAGTGCATTTTACGATAAAATGAAAGAAACTGGAATAAATTTTGAGGAGATGCCAATTAAGAGCACTTTTGTTATTACAGCTGTTGGGAAGAGGTCTAAAGTAATTTCTAAGCAAAGTTTTAGTGGACATTAAAATTAATAATCATGTCGAAAAGCAGATTTGCCTTATAATTCCAAATTTAGTATTGTGCCCAATGGGACATGGCCGACTAGCATCGAACCGGGGTCTTTATCACAAGGAAGACCAGGCCCATGATTCTGCGAAGAATCGAATCATTGATCTCTGAGGGGGAACAGCCACAGTGAACCCGAGGAACAATGAGTTCTAACTGCATATAATTATAACAGCATGATTTCACGGCCAGAACGGGAATATTATAGCATTAAAGATGGATTATTGCAGAAAATACAAGCCTATGTACGTTTAAGATGCTAAGAGCTCAAGAATTCGGGCCAACTTGACAGTTGAAAAATCGTGGTTAGCAAGGGGGCGTTACTAGGTGACGCCAAGGAACTATTTCTCGTCTGCACTGGGGGAGCGACCAAAGATTAATGGCTTTGGGAACCACAGTCTTACAAGGTAGAGAAGCGGAGTGGGGGTGGTCGCCCACCGAAATTAATTAATTACGGCCAAATGGAGCAATGAATTGAGATGAAATTTACACCCAGATGCATGTATTCTAGGAGAGATAATTTAGGAGTGTCCTCACGCCTAAATTAAAGCCCGCATCTATAAAGGAACCTATGAACAGACCTAATCCGCGGCAGAGTCAGGATTTGTAACGTAGCAATAGGGGAAGAACCGGGGTAGCATCATGCCACCATGGATGAAAGCAATTAATTGTAATTAATTCGCCGAGGCAATTGCCTGCACGCGAGTGAATTTGGAACCTCCATGAATAGACGAATAAGGATCATACTTCACTTGGTCTGAAAATGTATTATTTTATGAAGAGAGTCGCTCCGGGAAATCCAGTGAACTACTTTTCATCAGGTAGCTTTATATGGGGAAAGATGGAGCAGAGAGTCAGTTCTTCTTGACTCAACTCGTGTGTTGACACGCTGTCGGATCACGCAAGAAAGTGCGCGGAATTTATAAAGTATTGACGCTCAAGTGTACTAGCAGTGAACAATGAACGGCGCACCATGCAGCTTAATAACAGTAATTCTGCATCATATAATAATTAGTCTACAGCAGACGTATAAGCAGCAGTACACGCTAGTATAGAACCAGTACAGCGTAGAGATAATTTAGGTTGATGTTTAAAGACAATGAACATAACCACAGGAAGTGTTATCATGGGTAAAATAAAACATACTATTGTAATGAACACTACAGTTACGGGAACCTGGAAGGCATCACAAGTAGTTGTGACCTAGGATTGATCAACTTTGCAGTAGGGGAGACATAAACTGTAGGTGATGGGAGACGAACACACACACGCAAGGTAGACTTTCACGGAGACCAGCGGTTGTCAGGGGTTAGCTGCATCGCATCTCTGAGGTCAGGCGATAGTGGGAATCCGATCAAGGATCCGTGTGCGAGAATTATGTATAAAGTTATATTGCAGTGATCTTTAAAAGTGTTTATGTTTATATGGTAAAAGAATGTGTATTGTGTTAAAGTGAAAATGCCAGTAGTGAAAAATATAATTACCATGTGTAAAGTCTATGCAATGTGTCGTGTGAAAAATATCATGATGGCTTAAAACAAGCATTATGGCAGGCGAATGGCTGGCTTGCTGGACTAACCCGGCTAGAATGAAAGTGAGTACAAATTTAATATGTTGATATGATTTAATACAACGAAGCATTCAATCAACGATTAAGAATTAACAGTCATTTGTGTACGAGATCACATCCCTCGTATTTTGGTAAAAATATGGCTTTGAGGTTGACATGCTTACGGCCATTTAGGCATAATACATTGATGAAAGTAACGGCAACGTTAAATAATAATAATAATAATCTGGGATCGGTAACAAAAATATATATATAAATCGGCATGTCAGGCCTATAGTAAGTGCAAAGTGTGTCATATCTAGCGTAAGAATACTGTGTTATTGTGAAAAATAAGAAAGAAAGAAAGAAAGATAAATATCGAGATAAAGAGAGCTTTTCAGTGTAATTGAAATGTTAAATAAATGTTTTATTATGGTATATTCTACAGGGTTGTATTTGAGAGCCATTAAGATAGTCAATGTATGCCAGTAAATTTATACTTGTTTTGGAGCTACGTAGAACTTTGGCTTATGAGTAAATGTATAGAGGACGTGAGTGCTTTAAGAATTGAGTCATCTGTAAGAAATATTGTTTGAGCCGCGATCAGCGAGCATGTAACGTAGAATCAAGAGATTTACGTCAATAAGTTGCGGGGATCATCCGAAAATAGTTCGCGCGTTGTCGAATCTAGTAGGCTAAATCTTCGAAGCTACGATATAGTATTGCCTTAGAGCATACATGTGTATTCGCAACAGAGTTGGGACAGAGTCTGTCTGTATCCACTGTTAGCAGAGTCTTCTCCACCAGGGATAACTGCTAGACACCCTAGGTAGGCCAATATATTAATTGATCTGTCCTTAGAGGTAAGACAAATGGTTCTTCGTGTAGGAAACGTTGATTTCCTCGTTATATGCATGCCCGTCCAGTGAGATAACAGTGAAACTCATCTGAGACGCGCGCAAAGCCACTGATGACGACCACAGACCGGCAAAGCTATTTCGTGATCCATTCCTTGCCTTGAATAGTAATTAGGAGCCGAGATGAGCCCATTAAATACTCTAAATGTAGGTATTAAATAATTAGATTGACTCATTTCGTAATGACACGATCCATTCAGGGTACCTCTAGCACGGCTTCACCATTGAGTGAACACATGACCGTGAGGGAAGTCAGGCGGGTTAGCAGGTATAATCCACTAACCCGGCAGCCATCTTGCATAGGACGGCCCATGACTAATCCATTGTTCGCACGAAAGGAAGTCAATAGACCAGATCCTTTTCTTTAAAGATTGTAGTGGGACACTGAAGAATCTCGATATTTCGAAAAGTAATTAAGATGTGATTGATATGATGGTATCAATTGAATTAGATGCACTGTTTCCATACATATGCAATGTTGGAATGAAGTAATCGGATAATATTTGGCCCAGTTATTCTCTGAGGAGAAATTAACTGCACCAAATAAATAGTAGCATTTTTGTAAAGAGTATTTACCCAGTTCACACTAATTTATTCATACGGGTAGCGTAATTTGAATGATATGACACGTTTGTAACGATAATGTTATGACCTGACCCAGAAAATCGTTGTATGGTGAAGCTATAAAATATCTATATCTATGTGTATTTTGGATGGGAAAGTGTACCACTTCAGCGTTTGAAACTTATGGGAAAAGAATACGATACGCGCGGAAAAATAACACTTATTAAACAAGGCATAAGCTAATGAATCTATGTTATTTAAAGTAAATGTTCCGTGTAAAACGGATAAATGTTTAATAATTGCATCTTTAATGCCATTTAAGATGTAATTTATGTTTGTTGTGTTGAGATATTCAAATTTGTGTTAAATTGTGCCACGTGAAGAACAATATGGACACTCGCAAATGTCAAAGAGTATCAACAATAGGATGTTTAGGATAGACATGAGTGCGGTGGAGCACCAATCTTGATGACAAGAGACTCACAGATAATTTTGATTCTTGTTGTGGGAAATAAATTTAAAATATTTTTTTGTGTTTTGTTTTGCCATGAATTACTACCATTAAATGTTATACTTAGGAATATGTTTTTTCTTTCAAGTTGAGTAGTCACCTGACAGACTCAAATCCTGAATATGTGCTCGTATAGTGGGTTGAACGCCCCATGCCTCGAAAGACCGTGAGTTAGCTGGGATACGAACACATGTTCCATATAATGACGAATGGGTACATGGAGGACATGTTATTGTACTAGGTTTGAGTCACAGGTACTACTAAAAGTCGGCCAAGGTATTAAATGGTAGAGACAAGTATAGCAGCAAAGCTAGGATATATTAGAAAAAGGCCGCGTCCCATAGTTAACAAGCTTTCACGTTCGAAATAAATGTTGATAATCCTCCATGAGAAATGCTTAAATGTAATTGTAAAGGCATGATCTATCTCATTTATCATGTCGCCCGTGAGTGGGGCCAGTTGAAAATACAGGTCACCATAGGCGCATGATCTATCTTATTTATCATGGCATGGCCCAGCGTGGGGCATTCGGCAATAAAAACCACTCCCTGGACGGTTTTACTAATAAATCAGAACTTGGCCGATGTCTTGCAATGGGGCAGCCATCATCCATCTTATTTATCATGGCGCCCAGAAAACGTGATGGCTGATAGGATTCAGAAAACCCCATAATAACAGTATGGATTCCATGGGGGAAAACCATAATAGTATATTTTTTCCTCAAATTGTGTTTAAGCGATTGTGAGTCTTTTTAGGTGATACTCAGACATTAGACATTGTTGTCAGACGAGTGAATGTACAGACGGGTACGGGAGTCTAAACCCATTCCATAGGTGGTCACAGCACTGTGCTAAAATGAATGATGTTGTTTTCGAGACATCGGAATTCTTTTCCCAATATAGTGCACCAGCATGCACAGCAAAGGCCTGCCTATATCTCAAAGATAAGAAATACAGGATGGCCGGTACTGGAGGGGTACAAAAATGTATCGCAGAGTTGAAGGAACATTTTGATACTACTCATGCCAAGAGTAGGGAAGATGCTAAGGCATTTCAAGATGAAATAACGGGTAGATTGGATGCTAATCAAAATGAAATGAGCCAGATGTTGGCTACGGTAAACACTCAGTTAGATTCAAATTTATTAGAGGTCAATAAAAAGATTGATGATGTTAAAGAATCTATTAAACAAGAGGTAACTGAAAAGATTGTTAGCGTGGTTTCAGAGATGCAAGCAAATAATGACTAACGCTTTGAGTCAATAGAAGTAAAGCTCGAGAATAATCTGCAAGTGTGCAGAGAATCGCAACGTGAGGTCAATGATAGATTAAACGATATGCCCATAGAGCTTAAAGATATTCAGAATCAGAACGAAGTGAACACTAAGCGGCAGGAAGAGCAGTTTAATACGTTCACTCAGACCGTTGATCAAAGGCTTGAACATAGCGAAGAAAAATGGAGTAAACGTATGGCAGGCTACGCAAAAGCTGTAGATGAAGCATTAAGGAAGCAGGATCAGAATATCCTTGACCAATGCAAGGAGATCAGTGAAATAAAAACTTCCGCTAAAGAGAATAAGGGAATAATCGTAAATATGAAGACGCAGGTTGGAAAAGTCCAAAAAGAGTTAGAACAAACTCAAAACGATCTAGCAGTCATTCATAAAAGGCAAGATGAGGCCCAGGGAGAAATTACCAAAATAAGGGCCGAAATCTCCAATATGCACGGGCACATCCAGAAAGAGGTTACAGGTTTACGAGAAGAGTTGGAACTTCGAGAGGGCTTGAAAAATGAAGCCAGTGATAAAACGCTTGCCGAGGTAAGACAAGGTTTAGCGGGGGAAATTTCTCATATAAAAGAGAGCCTTAAAGATGACAAGGATAAAATCTTCTCTATGGCAGAGAAAAATCGTGATTGCCTGAAAAATATAGAACGAGAAGTATTAGCTCGTTTAGAAAGAGCGGAAAACAGGCACAGCCAAATGGAAACCAGAATGATCGCACACGAGGAGACCATATTGCGAAATCCTAGATCTAATGAAGGAAGCCTAGATGAAAATAGGAGAAATAGATGGGCAGATATAGAGGTACAGCGAACTCCGAAAAATACAGCCATGCCAAGTGACAGCCCGTATACCACACCTGGTATACCTATTGCTATGTCCACACCGCATGAAAATGTTGTACAAAATCAGATAGTCACTGTGGTAAGGGCTAATGACGAGAAACCGAGAAAGTATTCTGGGAGTAACTCAAATATGACACCCAAATACTGGCTCAAAGAGGTTTCCGAATACTTAAATGACACAAAGGTACCGATAGAGCGAAGATTAAGAGCTATCGAAAAACTGACTGAAGGAGAATGTGCCTTATGGTTCAGAAGTTTTCGTTACACGTTTGACACCGTAGAAGAATTCCACTAGGCATTTTTAAGAAGATACTGGGATGCAAACATCCAGCAGAATCTAAGATTGGACTTGTACTCCAGACGCTATAGTACAAATAATCCAACGAAATATGCTGAATTCTTTATAGCACAATTATGCCGTTTCAGAGAGCTTGACGAGGCACCTAGAGAACTAGACCTTTGTCTAGTGATAGCCAAGCAATTACCATATGAAGTGCAAAGTCTATTAATCTCGGCAAACGCCAAGACAGCGATTGAGATGGAGGAGGTACTCAGACAGTTCAATCTCACCACAACGCAGCATATGAGGCAGAGTCGGAACACGGAACAAGTCCACATGACTAGTGCACCAACCGAACCGACTAGGGTGCAGACCAAAAGTAAATCTACTAGCACGGAAACTGAGAAGTCAGACTGGCAACGAGAAGAAAGGGAAAACCAGAATTGGAGGCCAGCGTACAGAGGGAGATCGAACCGCGGACACTGAGGAAGGAAAACCTGGAATCAGCGCGATACAAGAAATCAACAGCCTGATAACAGGAGAAATTACCGCCGAGATGGGAATAATCGAGACTGGAGATCCCAAGAACAGAGTCGCGGGTTCGACGAAGAAGCAGAAGAACGTTATCACGCATCATTAAGATATATGGAGGAGCGTGGAGATGATAACAGAAAATCGCAAGTGCATGGGGATGAAGCAATTAAAATAGAAGGTCACCCGACATCTATAAGAATGATGACGGAGCAAAGAGTCTGGAACTTCAACAGCACGAAGACAGACAGAAGAACTCCACAAGAAATGGAGCAATAGAAAAAAACACACCAAAATTAAATGACCAAAAAGGAGAGATAAATGCAGGGTGGAATACAGTGAATGTGGTTAACTGGATTGCTAAACCTGAGGAACTCATTGAAGACCGAGAGGAAGGGCCGGCCACTGTAAGAAGGGAACTACCCATTATAATTGTAAACATCGCAGGCATGAAGATAAGGAGTCTTCTAGACACTGGCTCGACTGTATGTTTAATTACCCAGGCGCTGCATAATGAAATCGTAAGTAAAATCCACGTATTGAAAATACCAATTTCAAGCGTGAAGATAAAAGGCGTGATACCAGATAAAGTAATGATATGCAAATACCAAGTATTTTTAGATTTACAGATAGGGAACTCTATATTTTCACAGACCTTCCTACTTGTGAATTAGCTGCCTTTTAACATTATTGTTGGCGCGGACTTCATAAGAGAATATAAGGTCATAATAGATCTCTCACAAGTCATTGTTATGTTTCGCGTGAGTGAGGAAAAGGAGAATTTAGAGATCTCATTAAAACATAGTGAAACGAGACCAGAAGAGTACGTATGGCATACATAAGGAGATATGACTGGGGATGCAGTATTGACAACAGAAGACATCGAGGGAGAGTTGGCAACACTGGCCGCAGACATTGAAAAGGACCTCGAACCACAATTCAGAGAATGCCTTGATGAAAAGCTAGAGGAAGCTAAAATTGGTCCAGAAATCAAGCAGATGTTAAGGGAACTGTTATTTGAATATAAAGGAGTCTTCGATTCGAGACCTGGCCGAATCAAGAATTTTCAATATGCGTTCCAAGTTAGTGACTGGATGCCATTCAGACAAAAGCCTTACCCAGTAGCCGAGAAACATTATTTAAAGGTCAAGGAAGCAATACAGGAGATGCTGGACGTGGGCGTCATTGTAAAGACAGCCACACCTTATGTCAGCCCACTGGTAGTTGTACCTAAACAGGACGGAAGTGTAAGGATATGCCTGGAATTGCGAAATTTGAATTCCAAGGTTATACCGGAATTTGACCAAGTGCCACCCATAAAGGAGATACTCAGAAGATTCAAAGGAAAGACTGTATTCACAAATTTTGACATTACTGCAAGCTTTCACCATCTTGCACTGGAGGAGAAAACAAGCTTATTAACCGGTTTCTTATTCGATCAGCATACATACTCGTTTTTGCGTCTCCCATTTGGTTTGAAAACAGCGGGTTCAGCGTTGATACGAGCGCTTGATCGAAACCTGTCTGAAGAAGTAAAAGCAACAACGATAAGCTATGTAGATGATATCTTGCTGACATCAGAAACAGTCGAAGAACACATCAGAGATCTACGCAAGCTATTGGATGACCTAAGCCAGGCTAACTTTAAGGTCAATCTGAAGAAATCTAACTTTGGTCAGAGAGAAGTTAAATTCCTAGGCCATGTAATAGATGCGCAAGGAGTTAGGCCAAATCCGGGAAAATTGGAGGTCATTAAACATTTCCCGAGACCAACGAAGGTGAAGAACGTCAGGCAATACCTAGGCGTTATTGGATTCTTTTGGAGCCATTGCCCGAAATATACCGAGACCGTGGCACCACTCCAAGATTTATTGAAGAAAGGGGCAAGGTGGCGATGGACTGAAAAATGCGAGGAAGCCTTTGTGAAATCTAAACAGATGCTTTTAGGTTATGTTAAATTGGGATATCCAGACTACACCCAGAAATTTATTATTCAGACTGACGCATCACTTATAGGCATTGGGGCGATGCTTTACCAGGAAAATGTGGACAGGCCAGAAGAGAAAACTTATATCGCATTCATAAGCAGAAGATTGAAATCTAATGAAAATAATTATACGGTCACGGAGATTGAATTACTCGCAATACTATATGCTTTAAAGTATTGGCGAAAAGTGATTTATGGGTTCAGAATCGTATTGAGAACGGACCATAAAGCCTGTTGAAAACTGACTTGTCAAGCCAAAGATTGACGAGGTGGTCCTTGTATATACAGCAATTTCAAGTGGAAATCGAGTATTGCCCGGGGAAGGATAATATTATACCTGACTTGCTAAGCAGATACCCGACAGCTGATGAAGAGGAAGCTCTAGCTATCGACATAGAAGAGACCAGAAGACAATAGATGATCTAAGGAACATCACCGTTTTTCAACGTGAAGATCCCTGGATACGGTTAATGATTAATTACTTCGCGGGGAAGCTTGTCAGAGGAACCCCGATGTATGTAGAAGCCGAGGCACTATCAACGGAATATTTATGGTTTAACCAGATGCTACACAAATGGAGTGATGCAGATCACACTCGACCCACGATTGTTATTCCGCCAGCATTGCAGAGAAGATTAGTATGGTTGGCACACAGAGCTTTTGGCCACCCTGGCGTATACAAGTCTGTTGCCCTGCTGAAAGAAGCATTTATTTGGCCAAAACTTAGAGATACAGTCAGAAATACAATCAGAACATGCGATATTTGCCTGCGAGTAAAGCCTAACTCGTATTTAATGAGGCAAAAACCAATACCACTCCTGCCAGAGAAGCCATGTCAGCTTCTGGCATTGGATAATTTCGGCCCTCTTCCAAGAGCTAGACAGGGAAATAGACACATCCTAGTTGCACTAGACGTGTTTTCAAAAATGGTAGTCCTATGTCCAATTCAGAAAACCAGTACGAAATAGGTACTTAAAAGACTGAAGGAAAGAGTCATTCCTATACTAGGGCAGCCGGAGAACATATTGTCTTATCATGGTAGCTGTTTTACCAGCGTAGAATTCCGCAGGGAGCTGGAAAATCTGGGAATAAGACAGATTTTGTCCACAATTCGACACCCAGAGGCCAACAGCGCGGAGAGAACTGCAAAAATACATGAAAATATACTGCTCTACAGAGAACTGGAAGTGGATAGACGCACTGTATTAACAATACAGTGCACGAAGCGACAGGGGAAGTGCCCGTGAGCCTACACCTTGACAGAAGATCGGAGAGGCCATGGAACAACGTCATTCGGACACCTGTAGACGCGCAGCCTGGACGCGAGTTGAGGATTCAGACAACATTCGAGTATCTCAAGAAGCAAGCTGACAGACGGCAGTGGAGGAATAGAAGGAAACGCTACCACAGGCCACTACTCGTTGGAGAGTACGTTTTATTGAAAAACCAGCTAGTTCAGACCCAGAGAACAGGTAATACAAAAAGTTTCAACATAATTATCACGGGCCCTATCTGTTTATAAGGGACTTGCAAAATAATGCCTACAGAATTAAAGATGAAAAAACAGGCTAAGAAGTAGTGGTAAACGCTGCCAACCTCAAATTGTATAGTCCACCGGAGGAGTACGAAACCACAGGAGAGCAAGCCATGCACACCCAAATGTACGGAGAGTCATTATACATGCACGCAGAGAGTCCTCAGAAAAGCCTTCACCAGGTTGAAAGGAAACAAGACAGCCAGCTCGTAGACCCAGGGGGAACGAGGAAAGAATGCAGCTGTCAGTTGGTAGAGTTTTATAACCAGTTACGGGAAGCAGCAAAAAAGCTCCAAGCGATGAATGAAGTGCTAAGGAAAGAAAACAACGAAATACGAGAAGGCAGACATAGAGGAGTGGGGGAACGAGACGACCCACTGCCCGGGAGCACTGAACGCCTAACGTCAACACTGTCTGCAGAGTCGATGCAGTCTGGAGGCTCGAAAGAATTCACTTGTAAAATGAATTTTTCGAACTTAGCAGGGGAAAGTTGTGCCCAATGGGACACGGCTGACTAGCATCGAACCGGGGTCTTTATCACAAGGAAGACCAGGCCCATCATTCTGCGAGGAATCGAATCATTGATCTCTGAGGGGGAACAGCCACAGTGAACCCGAGGAACAATGAGTTCTAAATGCATATAATTATAACAGCATGATTTCACGGCCAGAACGGGAATATTAAAGCATTAAAGATGGACTATTGCAGAAAATACAAGCCTATGTACGTTTAAGATGCACAGAGCTCAAGAATTCGGGCCAACTTGACAGTTGAAAAATCGTGGTTAGCAAGGGGGCGTTACTAGGTGACGCCAAGGAACTATTTCTCGTCTGCACTGGGGGAGCGACCAAAGATTAATGGCTTTGGGAACCACAGTCTTACAAGGCAGAGAAGCGGAGTGGGGGTGGTCGCCCACAGAAATTAATTAATTACGGCCAAATGGAGCAATGAATTGAGATGAAATTTACACCCAGATGCATGTATTCTAGGAAGGATAATTTAGGAGTGTCCCCACGCCTAAATTAAAGCCCGCATCTATAAAGGAACCTATGCACAGACCTAATCCACGGCAGAGTCAGGATTTGTAACGTAGCAATAGGGGAAGAACCAGGGTAGCATCATGACGCCATGGAAGAAAGCAATTAATTATAATTAATTGGCCGAAGCAATTGCCTGCACGCGAGTGAATTTGGAACCTCCATGAATAGACGAATAAGGATCATACTTCACTTGGTCTGAAAATGTATTATTTTAAGAAGAGAGTCGCTCCGGGAAATCCAGTGAACTACTTTTCATCAGGAAGCTTTATATGGGGGAAGCTGGAGCAGAGAGTCAGTTCTTCTTGACTCAACTCGTGTGGTGACACGCTGTCGGATCACTCAAGAAAGTGTGCGGAATTTATAAAGTATTGACGCTCAATTGTACTAGCAGTGAACAATGAAAGGCGCACCACGCAGCTTAATAACAGTAACTCTGCATCATATAATAATTAGTCTACAGCAGACGTATAAGAAGCAGTACACGCTAGTATAGAACCAGTACAGCGTAGAGATAATTTAGGTTGATGTTTAAAGACAATGAACATAACCACAGGAAGTGTTATCATGGGTAAAATAAAACATACTATTGTAATGAACACTACAGTTACGGGAACCTGGAAGGCATCACAAGTAGTTGTGACCTAGGATTGATCAACTTTGCAGTAGGGGAGACATAAACTGTAGGTGATGGGAGACGAACACACACACGCAAGGTAGACTTTCACGGAGACCAGCGGTTGTCAGGGGTTAGCTGCATCGCATCTCTGAGGTCAGGCGATAGTGGGAATCCGATCAAGGATCCGTGTGCGAGAATTATGTATAAAGTTATATTGCAGTGATCTTTAAAAGTGTTTATGTTTATATGGTAAAAGAATGTGTATTGTGTTAAAGTGAAAATGCCAGTAGTGAAAAATATAATTACCATGTGTAAAGTCTATGCAATGTGTCGTGTGAAAAATATCATGATGGCTTAAAACAAGCATTATGGCAGGCGAATGGCTGGCTTGCTGGACTAACCCGGCTAGAATGAAAGTGAGTACAAATTTAATATGTTGATATGATTTAATACAACGAAGCATTCAATCAACGATTAAGAATTAACAGTCATTTGTGTACGAGATCACATCCCTCGTATTTTGGTAAAAATATGGCTTTGAGGTTGACATGCTTACGGCCATTTAGGAATAATACATTGATGAAAGTAACGGCAACGTTAAATAATAATAATAATCTGGGATCGGTAACAAAAATATATACATATAAATCGGCATGTCAGGCCTATAGTACGTGCAAAGTGTGTCATATCTAGCGTAAGAATACTGTGTTATTGTGAAAAATAAGAAAGAAAGATAAATATCGAGATAAAGAGAGCTTTTCAGTGTCATTGAAATGTTAAATAAATGTTTTATTATGGTATATTCTACAGGGTTGTATTTGAGAGCCATTAAGATAGTCAATGTATGCCAGTAAATTTATACTTGTTTTGGAGCTACGTAGAACTTTGGCTTATGAGTAAATGTATAGAGGACGTGAGTGCTTTAAGAATTGAGTCATCTGTAAGAAATATTGTTTGAGCCGCGATCAGCGAGCATGTAACGTAGAATCAAGAGATTTACGTCAATAAGTTGCGGGGATCATCCGAAAATAGTTCGCGCGTTGTCGAATCTAGTAGGCTAAATCTTCGAAGCTACGATATAGTATTGCCTTAGAGCATACATGTGTATTCGCAACAGAGTTGGGACAGAGTCTGTCTGTATCCACTGTTAGCAGAGTCTTCGCCACCAGGGATAACTGCTAGACACACTAGGTAGGCCAATATATTAATTGATCTGCCCTTAGATGTAAGGCAAATGGTTCTTCGTGTAGGAAACGTTGATTTCCTCTTGTTATATGCATTCCAAAGCAATTGATGACGACCACAGAACGGCAAAGCTATTTCGTGATCCATCCCTTGCCTTGAATAGTAATTAGGAGCCGAGATGAGCCCATTAAATACTCTAAATGTAGGTATTAAATAATTAGATTGACTCAATTCGTAATGACACGATCCATTCAGGGTACCTCTAGCACGGCTGCACCATTGAGTGAACACATGACCGTGCGGGAAGTCAGGCGGGGTAGCAGGTATAACCCACTAACCCGGCAGCCATCTTGCATAGGACGGCCAATGACTAATCCATTGTTCGCACGAACGGAAGTCAATAGACCAGATCCTTTTCCTTTAAGATTGTTGTGGGACACTGAAGAATCTCGATATTTCGAAAAGTAATTAAGATGTGATTGATATGATGGTATCAATTGAATTAGATGCACTGTTTCCATACATATGCAATGTTGGAATAATGTAATCGGATAATATTTGGCCCAGTTATTCTCTGAGGAGAAATTAACTGCACCTAATAAATAGTAGCATTTTTGTAAAGAGTATTTACCCAGTTCACACGAATTTATTCATTCGGGTAGCGTAATTTGAATGATATGACACGTTTGAAACGATAATGTTATGACCAGACCCAGAAAATCGTTGTATGGTGAAGCTATAAAATATCTATATATATGTGTATTTTGGATGGGAAAGTGTACCACTTCAGCGTTTGAAACTTATGGGAAAAGAATACGATACGCGCGGAAAAATAACACTTATTAACAAGGCATAAGCTAATGAATCATTGTTATTTAAAGTAAATATTCCATGTAAAACGGATAAATGTTTAATAATTGCATCTTTAATGTCATTTAAAATGTAATTTATGTTTGTTGTGTTGAGATATTCAAATTTGTGTTAAATTGTGCCACGTGAAGAACAATATGGACACTCGCAAATGTCAAATAGTATCAACAATAGGATGTTTAGGATAGACATGAGTGCGGTGGAGCATCAATCTTGATGACAAGAGACTCACAGATAATTTTGATTTTTGTTGTGGGAAATACATGTAAAATATTTTTTTGTGTTTTGTTTTGTTTTGCCATGAATTACTACCATCAAATGTTATACTTAGGAATATGTTTTTTCTTTCAAGTAGAGTAGTCACCTGACAGACTCAAATCCTGAATATGTGCTCGTATAGTGGGTTGAACGCCCCATGCCTCGAAAGACCGTGAGTTAGCTGGGATACGAACACATGTTCCATATGATGACGAATGGGTACAGTATTCAGTGTTATTTTGGGTTCATATTGGCTACGTAGGGTGTCTGGTAACTTATGTTATGAGGTAGGTAGTCTGAAATTTAAATGGGATGATTCTGAAGTAGAAGTAGCGTTCAACGACCATGTTCAGAGAAGTAGTGTTGTAGGTGTGATTTGTACTTTGAATGAGATATCGCCAGCCGTAGAGCGGGATTCTTCAAGTTTTGTGGGCAGTCTGATTACGAACGGTAGTCTTGAAGACTCGTTATGTGATGCTGCATTTCAGAGAAATATACCGGAAGAACAGTGTGTTCTGCTCTATGATGTGTTATTGTGTAATAGGAGAGTTTTTGAGGATCGCATTGGTATGGCCAATTGCTATACCTATTCGTTGAACGTTATTGATAGGTCAGTATTCACAGGACATAGATATCCTGTACCTTTCGCTTATCAGAGTGCAGTTGAGGCAAAAATTAACCAGATGCTTGAAGATGGTATTATTGAGCACTCCAACAGCCCATATGTTAATCCTTTGATTACAGTACCGAAGATAGATGGTTCAGTCCGTATTTGTTTAGACGCCCGTTTAGTTAACAGTAGAATGAGTTCAGACCAGCTGAAGTCCATGTCAATAGAGGAACTGATGCAAACATTTGAGGGGAAGAAGTATTTCACTTGTGTAGATTTAAGTTATAGTTTCTGGCAAGTTCCACTTATGTATGAAGATAAACCATTCACAGCTTTTAGTCATAAATATAACCTTTATCAATTTTGTAGAACACCTTATGGTTTAAAGAGTAGTTCAGCTACTTTAACCAGAGCATTAAACATCGCAATAGGTGATGACATAGGAGCGTTTGTAACCATTTACATTGATGATATGGTAATTAGTTCACGCAGTTTTGAGGAGCATCTACGTCATTTAGATATTGTTTGTCAGAAGATTTTGTCTAAGTCGTCATTCTGTCAGTCAGAAGTGACACTTTAGGTCACTGAGTGTCGAGTAGAGGTGTGACACCAGAGGAAAGTAGGGTTAATAAAATACTTAATGCAGAGGTGCCACAGAACGTTAAACAGTTGAAAACATACCTTGTAATTTGCAACTTCTTTCGCAGATTCGTTCTTAAATACTCAGGGTTAGTAGAACCATTCAGAGAATTGCTTAAAAGTGGTAATCGGTGGAGATGGGAGCCCAAGCATGATCAGGCTTTTCGAGCGCTGAAGGAAGGTTTTGAGAAAGCAGAAGTGCTGAAATATTCTTTGAAAGGTAAGGAATATGTGGTTATGACAGATGCTTCGCATATGTGTATTGCTTGAGTATTGTGTCAGAAATGTGAAGAGGGCAACTTGTGCATTGTATCTTTAGCCTCGCGAGGACTTACAGCAGCAGAGAAAAGATACACGATTACTGAGTTAGAGCTTTTAGGTATTGTTTTCAGTTTAGGGAAATTTAGAATGTATTTAGTCGGGAGGAAATTTGAGATCCATACTGATCGCCATGCATTACTGTATATGAGGACTTGTAAACTCAGTTCTAACAGAGTAAGTAGGTGGATTCTTGCACTGCAGGAATACGAATTCACAGATAAATATATCAAAGGTAAAGATAACATTCTTGCAGACATGCTATCTAGGGACACTAATTTATGTAGGGATTATCCTGTTGTCAAAGCAAAGGACGGTATTTTATTATGTGCATGTGTGTACAGTAGCAACAGGGCATCGTTACAGACACTGAGAAATATGCTAGTGGAGCAACGTGATGACATTAAGTTAAGGGAGCCACTGGCTAGGTTGGAAACAAGTGAAGAAGAGTGTCTGAAAGTAGGGAGGTTCACGTACAAGATGCAGGATGGACTTCTTGCACAGAAATGTAGGAGGAACCGGTGAGCAATATGTGTTCCTGCCCCTTTACGGGAGGAACTAATGTGGTTCATTCATAGGGAACTAGGACACTTTGGTTCTACCAAAGTCTTCTATGAGATTGCACATAACTTTATTTGGAATAAAATGGGAAGGGATGTTAGGAGGATTTTAGCCAAGTGTGGCACCTGTCAAAGGAGCAAGTATCCAGTTAAGAACAAGAGTTTAGTGCTTTTCAGTCGGTCAACACGAATGTACCCAAAAGAGATGGGTTATGCCGTAATCCTGAAATAAATTACATGAGATTCATAAATACACTAGGATGACCAGTTTCGATCGTCAAGCGATCATTATCAGATCCATTACACTTAGGCTATACAATCTATGTTTGAAATACAGGTGAAAATATTTACAATATGTACAATTATTTAGTTGCAGTATTGGTACTGCAACTGCCGGTGTATGCTAAATGCAGTGTATTATGATGTTAGATGAAATGCTAAATGGTGATAGATATCCGTAGCTTGTAATTTGGAGTGATTATATGGTTGTAAAAATCAACTATGGTTAAACTATAATATTATAGGCTGACTACTTATCTGATTGTCTTCCTTACTAGAGCTACGCGCAGTTTTCGTGTTCACTGTAACTCACGGTGCGGTCGACTGCGGTAGGAGTGGATTTTCCCTGCTTTCACCCCCTGTCCGTATGTGCTGTTCGGAGTCATTGCGATGTTTTTATGTGAGGTGTTGCCAACCTAGATAAGATGTTTGTTATTGAAAGAGGTGGGTCTACAGCTATTAAAGACCGTGGATTAGCCCTCGCCACGCGTGGACCATAAGCCATTCAACTAAGCGCTGCCCGGTCTTATGAGGACGTCCCGGCACCTTTAATACTGCCGCGAATATGGGCCTTGGTTTATTGCAGAAAAAAAGTACATCGTACACCTGATCCAGATAACATTTACCTATTAAAAAAACCTAATTCCCCCCCCCCCTTTTTATCTAGCTGGCTGTGTCGCTAAATTGTGTCTTGTTTCCGACAGGGTGTGTTTTTTTAGTAGCGTGAAGAGGGGTGAGCTCTCCATGAACGTGTGTTCATTTAGATTGTTGGGATTGTTTCGTTTGGCTAGGTGTATCTCGATTGCTTCCTTTATGTCAAGAGCTCTGCCTTTCGATTCGTGATGGATAATTTTAAGGTCCGACTCTATGTTGGTAAAGCTGTGCCCCGCGTCACACATATGTTCGCATACGGCTGAATGTGTTCCGTATCTTATCGCATTCCTATGTTCATTATAACGTGTGTCTACTCGCCTTCCACTCTGTCCGATGTAATTAGCTTGACAATCGGTGTCTAGGCACGTTATAGAATATACCCCTGACCTTGAATACGGGTCATGTTTATTTAGATTACTATTTAGGAGGTGCCTACCGGTTGTGTTTTTCGTTGTGAACGCTATCTTTATGCCTTGCTTTTTGAATAGGTTGGTGATTTTATATGTATTCGTATTCACATAGTTGAAACGCGCAAATTTTTTCTCATTACTGTCCGGTTTGGGAATCGTTTTATCTTTATTTTTATGTTTGGCTATAATTTGGTTTATTTTGCTTGGCGGGAAATTGTTTTCCTTTGTTATTTGCTTAATTGTTCTTATTTCCTTATTATAGTTGTCTTTTGATATGGGTATGTTTAAAGCCCTCTGCACCATTGAATTGAAACCCGCTAGTTTGTGAGTACTGGGGTGATTAGAATGATTGTCGATTGCATGCGAGGTTTGTGTGGCTTTCTGGAATATGGAATATGAAAGCTTGTTGTCTTTACGTTCAATAGTTATATCGAGATCATTTATTTTTCGGTCTATTTCGGATTCCTTAGTGAATTTGATTGAGTAGTGTAGGCTATTAATGGATTGGAGAATTGTTTCTTCGCTTGTTAGTTCAGTATCGTAGATGCAAATTACATCATCTACGTATATTTTCCATATTACTATTCCCTTTGTTGAAGTCTCTTCTAAGAACGCATTTTCTAGTGCACTGATGAAGATGTCAGCGATTAACCCGTTTAGTGGCGATCCCATCGCTAGGCCTTCTCTCTGTGTGTACATTTTATTGTCGAAATGGAACACGTTTTGGCTGAGAACGACCCTCAGTAACCTCACAATCTCTTCAGTTTCTTTTACCGAATTGATGGATTTTAAGTTGTTTTCGATGGTGTCGATTGCTTCAATAATGGGAATATTGTTGTACATGTTAGTTACATCGAAGGATACTAGCCTGAAGCTGGGTTTCATTTGTAGGGTGTTCAATGCTGTTACTAGTTCTGTCGTGTTCTTTACAGAGTTGTTTTTGTCGTTGGAAAGACGGCATTTTAAGATTTTTAGTAACTCTTTGCTGATTTTGTAATTAGGGGCATTCCTACAATTGACTATTGGTCACGTTGGGCAATCCTTTCTGTGTGTTTTTGGTTGTCCCCTCAATGACGGTATTTTCGGGTTCATGTTTATTAGATTTGATTTTTCGGCTTTGGTCAGTATGTATTCTGTTTCTTTTAGCGCACTTCTTCCTTCCAAGATATCCAACATGGAGCTCAAATTTCAATTGCGGTTTTTTAGCAGTTGTTAGCACTGACATAATTTTCAAATATGGCCTTGAAATATTCAGGTATAGGTCTTTATTCATACCAAATTTGGATTCGATTGCTGCGGCCGTTTAGGAGTTGATAGGGTAGGGGAGGGGGGACACACACACACAGCCAGCCAGCTAGACAGATAGAAGGACAGACAGTCAGGCAGACAGACATTTTCCTGGATCGATCTCATAAGTCTACTTTTGTAAAATGTGAAAAGAAGGCTAAAAATAGTTGTTAATTTTGTTTGTTCATTGGCAAATATTGGGGACTTAAGAATATGTATTTCTCAGAGTATTCCTCGCCCGCACACTGCTAGTCAGCTCTCATTTCCTTTCCTCAGAGATGGCACGCCCTCTATTGGTGTTGTCACTAGTTAATCAACACCAAATTCAATGTGGTGCACTACGCAGGGTATCATAATATGTGTGTGTTTACCAAGCAAGTTCCAGTCAGTGTAGCCAGCCTTGGGATCACTTTACTTATCTCTGCATTATGAGGCCGCCAACGACCGGTACGCAAAGTAACGTGAGCCTGACCAGATAGGATTTGTGCAGTTATAATGTGCTTTTACTACGACTGGCTACGGTGGCCGAGAGTGCTAACGCGCTGCATCGAAAGAGCGTGGTTTCGAATCACATCTTGACCGTCCTGGAAATTGTTTTCGTGGTTTCTCATTTTCACCACCAGGCAAATACCGGGACAGTTCCTGTACATGGCCAATGGCTGCTATTAATATCTTAATTAAAATTTAAACTAATAATAATGTTTATGTTCGACGATGTCGAAATGTAAATATTATATTCAGAAAACTGTATCATAATTAGGGTCATTATAACACTATCTTTCATTATGAAACAGTTTGTCCCACCAATCACAGCTCAAGAAACAGTTGTGTGACCAATTAGGTGAGGACAGCCTCGCATATGCGCTTATTTCCACTGCCTCCTATTTTAAAATTTAACTGCGTGACGTGTGTCATAGTGGGGTATTCGAGGAGGTGGTATTGTCTGCGTCTCATGCGCTCTGTTGAGTACATAAAACTGGTGAAATCTCGACAGATATTTATGAATATTTATATTCGAACATAAAATAGTTATAATAATTATCGTCGAACATAAACAGTCGTATGCAACTCGCCTATAATGGTAATTAAGACACTCGCTACGCTCGTTTTATAAACATAGTCGTGTCTTAATTACCATTATAGGGCGGCTTCTAGAGACGCTGCGTCGGGGGGCTGGAGTTTTGCCCCGAAAGGCATCTTTAACGTGGCACTAAATGTACCGACACGCATTAGCTCACCCTCAAATGCCAACTGACTGCGCCGGGATAAAATCACATGACAACAGTAGTTTGAGTCGGCCAACACACAATTACTGGAATATGTGAACAAATAACCTGAAATAAATTACCTGTGATTAAGGTTTATATTGTTAAAAAATCGTCAAGCGAGCATCATCAGATCCAAATATACATGACTCGACAGACAGTCTGTTCCCTCCACAAACAAAGGAAACTATCAGAAAACTTAGTAAGTTTGGTAATTATTAGGCTACTGATAAATATTAAGGCATTGGGCAGCTGAAATAAGAACTATTTATTCTAATGTTGCTGAACTTAGAAATGAGGATCCCATCAACAAATCAGGCAAATTATTCTATGGAGGTGTAGCTACTGACCTATGGTAGAATTGTAAGCTAACAGTACTCTGTTGTGACGATTGAAAGCTATAACTACAACATAAATTATCCCTTCTCTGATTGTGCAATGTCTAGAGGCTGCTCAGCTTAACATTTTTTGATGTAATAAACTATTACTCGGAATGTTTTTAATTTAAGTAGACTTTAGAAAATCAGTTTTCAGATTATGTAAGAATGAATTACTTTCATGTTGACCGACTGAGGTTACAATATCAATTGCCAATAAGGCAACACTGGAAAAGCTCTCTTTCCATTAAGAATTGTTTTAAAGACGCGAAAGTCCCCTGCTTTTGGCCACGAACGCGCCCATTCTGTTTTATTCTCGCTCGACGGTCACTCGCTTTTATGAGCAAAGCGCTGAGTGTGTTGCGAGCTACGAGTACCCTACTCTCGCGGACTTGCTAGCAAATTAGATCGTTCAAATCTGCACCACACCTGAGGCCAATTATAGCAACCAAGCAACAGGAACACACCCTCCTAATAGAAACGAATCACCTCGTTATAGTAGCAGCATATTTCCAACCGAACACAACAGCAACCGATATAATGGATGAAATAGGCCAAATAAACACCCAAAACAAGCAGAATAAACGAATGATCATCGCGGGAGACCTAAACTGCAGACTAGACACACAAAACTACAAAGCAAAGCTAGTGATGCAAAATCTGCACGAAGAAGGATTCATTTTATTAAATAACCCTACGATACCTACATACATCTCTCACAACGGCAAGAGCACAATAGACGTCAAACTCACAAAAGGACCTATAAAGGGAAGTATAACCACACTTTGGAACGCAAACCACGCAACAACGAGGAAACACATACCTCTAGAAATAAATATTAACGGTGACTGGGAGAAGAAACAAGAAGAGTCAATACAACACCTCTCAAGCAAGATAGATGTTGGGAAAGTAGAAGCCAAGATACTTGCGAACACGCATATTGAAACACTAATAGAGAATGCAAAGCTAGAAGAAGCCACTCAAAACCTAGGAGAATTACTAAGAAAAGCTGCCAGCCCCCGATTCAAAAGAAGAGCAAAACCCTGGTTCGATAGCGAGTGTTACAAGCTAAGAAGAGACACCCTAACCATCCTGCAGCAGGTGAGACAGAACGAGGTAAACGACACTCTCCTACTCATATACGCTGAAAAGAGGAAGCACTACAAAATAATCATAAAAGAAATTCGCCTTCCTGGAGGAAGAGAGCAAGCTGCTAGCGGAGGAAGCCAAAAATGATCCATATTTGGCACTTCGCCCAAAGAAACAAGCCCAAACAAACTACATAGACATGGACAGATAGAAATCACATTTCAGCAACATACTCAACAAAGAGGGAACAACAGACGCCAGAAAGAAATCCCAAGAAGTCGTATCACCAATAGCAACAGACTGGATTCCTCTAACCACAGAGGAAGTCGGATATGCCATCCAAAACACCAAAAACAAGAAAGCAGCGGGACCGGACGAAATATACAATGAATTCATAAAAGACACTGCACACCTTCTAAACCAGATTTGGACCAAACTATACAACATGTGCATAGAGACAGGCACCATCCCCGATCAATGGAGAAAATCAATTGTCAAGATATTATATAAAGGGAAAGGAGACCCCAATGATCCAAACCAATACAGAGGCTTCGCACTGGAAAACTGCCCCTTTAAAATCTTCACCAAATAATAACAGGAAGATTAAGTGAGGAATTAGACGATCACCTGCCAGAAAATCAATTAGGGTTCAGAAAGGGAAGATCAACCCTGCAGGCAATCGAACTCTTACTGAAACACATTTGGGAAGCCCTAGAGGAAAAACAAAAATGTTATACCGTCTTCATAGACTTCACGAAAGCCTTCGACCCACTAAGCAGGCAACTAGTGATAGAAAAACTCAAGGAAACATTAGGGGAAAACCACATATGGTCGAACCTCATTAACACACTGCTGAGCTGGAACGAAATATGCGTCTCAGATAACCTTGCCATGTCAGAACCGATCATACAAATTACAGGGCGACCCACTTAGCCCTCTGCTGTTCATACACGCAACCGAAGAAATCCTTGGAATTACCCGCAAAGAGGGAATCTTCTCGTGCGCATACGCAGATGACATCGTAATTGGCTCCAAAGACATAACAGAACTCCAGGCAACAATCAACGAGGTGGATAAATGGTGCTCCAAGAATAACTTGGTCATTAACATATCCAAGACGAACACAATGATCTTTAGAAACGGAGGAAGAGTCCCCGCATAAGCTGAGACACACATAAGGGAAAGAAAACTGAAAATAGTATCAGAAATCAATTATTTAGGAATTACTCTACAAACGACCGCAAAATGCTTCACAAAACACATAACAGAAAAGGCAACTAAAGCGATAATGACAATGCACGAAATAAGAAACATTCGATCCCTCAGCCTAGAGACGGCGATGCTGCTATTCCGAGTAAAGATTTTACCAATACTTACGTATGGCATAGAAATCATCCGGTCACACCTAACATTGAGGAATCTATCTACGCTGGAAGGAGTGAAGCATAAAAAAAGCGTTAGGAGTGTCAAAAATGACGCACTCAAGATACACATATCTGCTGGAGAAGGAAACTTTCCTCATCGAGGATCTCAGGACAACCATACTCCTACCTAACACGTGCGCCTCACAGAACCTGCTAGCAACACTGAATAGGAAAAGAGAGGAAATTCAACCGACATTCTACAGCACAGGAGCCATGGTAGACCGTGCGTGGACAAAGGAAAACGTCGAAATCAGACACGTCATCACTAGGTTAGCAGTCCATGGATTCCACCACCTGATATACAAGAACACAAACTTACACGAACCAAATATAGACTGTGAATGTAGGCTGTGTGAAATGGCATGTGATCGTTATCACATCGAATTGTGCACAAAAAGGACAAAGTCATTATCTGAATATGCAAACATGTAAAATTTCAATTTCATCTTGCCTATTTGGCTGCACCGACTGCGTGGGTCAGGTCAGGTCAGGTCAGGAAACAGAACAGGCAGTAGCTTGAAGCGGGATCCACTGTGTGGCGCTAGTGTCTACACCTTCGAAACTATTTTCGATAGTTTACCAGTAAAGTATACAAGAGACTGCATCTAGGTCGCGTTACATTGCGATTTGCGTTTTTAATTGGCATTTCAGAGACAAACTGGGAATTTTTGGCTGTACTAGTATACTAGCCTGGCATTTAAGCGATTATTAGCAGACTGATTTTGAACTTATCATCCAACACTTCTTATAAAGGTACTATTTACCGTCTCCGAATATATATTCATGTGCTTTTGATGTACGGATCACAATCTTCCAAATATTTTTACGTTTATCATTATTAATTGTATTATATCTCAATGCAACTCAATGTCTCTAATTATTTTGTAACACTTTTTCCTTAATCATGTATTGCATTACAAGTGGAACTATGAAGTGTCAAATACACTTCAATTACATATTTGTATACTCTAAATGTACTGCATTATAATTTAGTCCGTCATCTGTGTAATGTACAGAGCTCTGCTCTCAGGAATCTTCTTCTAGACAAACAAACAAGCAAACTAACAAATGACTCATCAGTGGGACACACAATTCCATTCTAGTTTCATATAGATGTCTTGATATTTTCGTTTAGTGGGAGATTATCGAGACTTAATTTAATTGCTGAATACTCCAGGTTGCTATTTCCATCTCATGCCAGCAATTTCTACTCCTTCAATATTCTCTATGACGAATTTCTTCTCTTTGATTATTCGCCATAACAGAGGACGAAAAGGGTTGAATTGTTTGGTGGGGTATAAACCACTTCCCACTATTTCCCGATGATGTAATTATAAATTTGCTAAATCAACACAACTACTTTAAACATAAAATTGAAATATTCACAACGAACACGGTACACCTCCATTTCCCCTTAATTTGATACATTTTAAACAACAGAAGTTCGGGGTGTTTGACTTACAACAAACCACACGTGGCTATGACCACGATGTCTCAATCAACAACAAGATATGAACAAATGGATTTCTAACAATGTGGGTCTACTCACATTTAGAAGTGGCTTACTACGAGATGCGACGCGGCAAGTGGATTTTATAGCCAGATACCCTTCCTGATGGCTACCACATGGGAGAAGTTGACGAGTAGGGTCCGGAATTTTTGAGAATGCATATTTTGAGGATTTTTGGATTTTTTGCATATTTTGAACATAACACCATATTCTAGCAAATACAGTTGATGTGAAACTTGTTGAACAAAATAGGTTTCGCCTGCGTGTTGGCCATCCCTTGTGAGCAACTTTCTGAGCAACAGATTAGTAACTAATATTTTATTTGAAGAAGGAATAGGGTGCGACATTCCTTTCACTATCTCGACAGCCAGTAGCCCGGGGTTAGTTTTGTGAGGAGTTCTGCAGTTAATGTGTTCTTTTATTCGTAGTCTGCATATCCTTAACTCAAAACGCCTAAAGACAAGAGCAGCAGAAAGTATTTATAGTAGTGGTTTTAGTTCGGTTCTAGCGCCACCACCACCGCTCCACAGCTGGAATACTAAAATGGTGATATCTTGTGAACCAATAAGGCTAGAGACGTGTACGAGGTGTCAAATTACTCGGAAAGACACCCCCTTTCCTGTGGACAACTTATTTCTACCCCAAAATAAAATCTATCCCTACTAGGGGTTGAAATAATATTTTTAGGTAAAAGTCGCTATCCATGTGCAACATGTGGGAGTTTGTATGCCAATATGAAATTAAACTCGTTCCACATAAAGTGCATGCATACAAATGAATGCCGCTATGATTTATCATTTTTGTTTTTTGTTTTACGAATGCGCAATTGTTTTTTTTTTTTTTTGTAAGAGGGTGGGCTTTTTGAATAATGATTTATAGATAACTTTTTTAAACAAATTAACCAAAAGATCCAAAATCTAATAGGCCATCGGCATTTTAATATCTTATGAACTAAGAAGGCTAGGGACTTGTATGAGGGATCGTTTGACTTGGGGTGACGCCCTTTTTTTTGAATGTATTATTCATTATTTGTCAAAAGGGCCTAACTGCACTTTTATTAATATCTCGCTAACTAATAATCACAGAGGGTCAAGTGAGGTGTCATAGGACTTAGAATGGACAAACCTTCCCCATGACCAATGAATTTACCCCCAAAAGACCCAAAACAGCAAGGTCATTGAACTAAGATTGTATCAACTAATAATCAGAGAGGGACAAGTGAGGTGTCACAAGACTCAGGATGGCCAACCCTTTTCCATGACCAACGATTTTACCCAAAAATACCCAAAAGAGCAAGGTCATTGACCTAAGTTTTATAAACTTATCATTAGAGAGGGTCAAGTGAAGTGTCATAGGACTACAAATGGTTAACCCTTTCCCATGATCAATGAATTTACCCCAAAAATCCAAAACAGCAAGGTCATTGACCTGAGATTTTATAAACTAATAATCGGATATCAACATGTGAGGTGTCATAGGACTTAGAATTGTCAACCCTTTCCCATGGCTAATGAATTTACCCAAAATACCCAATACATCAAGGTCATCGACCTGAGATTTTATAAACTAATAATCGGATATGGACATGTGAAATGTTCACCGTGAGTGATGAAACATAGCTAGGTAGTGAAAGAATTATTGTAGGCTACATGCATGGTGACTGACAAGTCTTTCACCATTGGAACTTCTTTTCAGATCAAACTGCAATACAGAGAGAATATAGGTTGTAGGTATGGGTTAATAAATGACAAATGGTGTACACAAATCTGATTTATCGATTCAAGAAATATGAGTAGACAATTTTTAATTGATTGGTTAAAGAGGATAGCTAAAATCCAAAATGGTGACTATATCGAACTAAACAGATCCAAGCTGAATCAAACCCAACTAAACCCAACTAAACCGAACCAAACATAATCAAAAACAAGCCAAGGGTTTAAGTGTAAAATTTGTGGGTGACTGTGGTCATTGGTAATATCAGAAAGGAAAGGGATAACGCTCTACCTATAGAGGGTGAGGTAAAGCTAGCGCATGGTGCTAATGCACACACACAAGTACATGAACCACACACAACTAACCTATTCTGTTTTAATGGGTTGACTGTTAAAACTTGCTCAGTGGTTACTGGGAAAAGATGGTCGCTACACTCAACAAGCTTTAAATACTTGAGGCTAATAATCTATACACACACACACACTTGTTCTAAGCTAAACTGTCTTGCTGACAGTGCTCACACAGTTGGCAAATGACAGAAATGCTTGGCTAACAGAAATACAATCATTTCCGGTTGTCTAATATTACCAGCTAACCATTTTGTGCTGCAGTGGCGAGCACATGTGCCATTTACACTAGAGATTTTAACTCGATTTCCAGCTCTAAGGCCTAGAACGAATCAAACTAAGAAAGAAGGGCATGGTGGCGCAGTGGTTAAGCTGTTAGCCTTTCACTAAAGTGGACTAGGGTTTGATTTCAGGTTAATACGCATGTCATAAACATATAAAAAAGCAGAGATAATGTTTTAAACCGATTACACTTGTCCCTTTTCAAATTATTACTTGGATTACAAATACAAAGGTGGACTGGGTGTGATATACAGTTAATGCTGCCTATCGCACACTAGCTGTAAGGAAGCCATATGTAGAGCTATATGTAGAGAACTACTTAGAGATTTTATGAACTGGCAAAGCTATGTCGCATAAACGGTGCAGAATACAATCCAGCCACTATAATTCGTATCTTGTGGAGCAGAGAAAATGCACTTTTGCCTTGATGGATAACAAATGTGTGCAGACGAATGACCTACGCATTAGCCTACCAAGGGGTTATAACCACGAGGTGGAGGTATGATTTCTATATTTAATTGTTTAGAGACATGGCTTTTGTAACCAGTAGATTGAATTGATTTAGTATTTTGTAATTATTTATTTTTGTAATTGTAAATAGTTAATTTTTTGTAAATAGTGGAAACCATGTAAATGTTAGATGTATAATTAAAGTTCTTTGGGATGAGTGTGCATGTCAAATGTTTTTGGGGATAAATAGAGTGGTTGTGTGTTTGTTCTCCAAGACAGGCATGGTTATGTGGATGTATGACTACACAGAAAGAGAGAGAGAGTGTCAAAATAGCCTGTCCTGCAGTAGTAGTAGTAGACCTCTTTGTTTTGCATACACATAGACAGACTGTACCATCGCCATGGCCAAGCACTCACTTTAACACCATTTACACAAAAAAAATGAAAAATCATGTTTCGCAAATATGAACTTTTGGCATAAACAAAATAAAAATAAAATGTGTAAACAACAAATTGGACTGGTCCCTATGGACTGGCCCATGCATTTATCCAAATGATGTCAAAGGGTTCAGGGACCCGTCAACAAGGACCCGTCCACAGGGACCCGTCCACAGGGATCCGTTCACAGGGACCCGTCAAACATGACTCTCTTCAAAAAGGACCCGTTCAAAGGGACAAATCAACAGGGATCAATCAAAATGGTTTATCGCGTCAAGGTCTGACATATCCCTCTTAGATTATTGGTTTGCCTATCGACAAGCGCTGCTTGGAATGCTTTTTAATCACACCTCGTGGGTTGGGTTAGGTTCGGTTAGATTACACTACAGCCGCCATCTTTAAAAAGCCCGCCCTCTTACAAAAAGCCATGAGTGGGCATGCGCAAAAACAAAAAAACAAAACTCTAGACCATCCTCCACATCCCTCCACTAAGTCGTTGCGCGCTGACGCCATCTTGTGTGGAGGAATGTTTTTATTCTCTTATGATTCTTTCTTGTGGCTTGAAGACTGAGTGTATGTTACATCTTCATTATCACTTTATCCTCATTACAATGCACAGGTATCCCACTAGCGTCAACTACAAATACCTACACTCCGCCTCTCCAAAAGTGATACAATCGTCATCACCATCATCATTAATCATTAAGAGCCATCAACATAAGCCACCAACATAAACAATCAACATAAACCATCAACAAAAGCCATCAACATAAGTCACCAACATATGTCGTCTACATAAGCCACCACCATAAGCCACTAACATAAGCCACCAACATAAGCCATCAACATAAGCCACCACCATAAGCCACCACCATAAGCCATCAACCTAAGCCACCAACCTAAGACATTAACCTAAGCCATTAACATAAACCATCAACATAAGCCACCACCATAAGCCAACAACATATGTCATCAACATAAGCCACCAACATAAGCTATCAACATAAGTCACCAACATATGTCATCAACATAAGCCACCACCATAAGCCACCAACATAAGCCATCAACATAAGCCACCACCATAAGCCAGCAACATAAGCCATCAATCTAAGCCACCAAGCTAAGGCATTAACCTAAGCCATTAACGTAAACCATCAACATAGGCCACCAACATAAACCATCAACATAAGCCACCAAAATAAGCCCACAACATATGTCATCAACATAAGCCACCCACATAAGCCACCAACATATGCCACCAACATCATCCTGCATAAAACGTCAACACAACTTCATTCTTTAACCACAAGTGTTCAGACCTTTGTAGTAGGTGGATCGACTATACAAGTCAGTGGCTACTGTGGAATATACTATAACCAATAAAGGTAAACCACGTGCACTGTATCATTGCTACTCTTATAGCTATAAGCGAGAAAATGCGAATGGCATCATATTTTGGCAGTGCTCAAAACAAAGAACAACAAAATGTCTAGGTCATCTAAAAAGTAAATATGGTGAGGTCTTAAGAGTGGGTACTCATCAATGTGGTATACCAAATGAAACACCGTTAGTGTTAACAAAACATGATCAAAAGGACAAGAAAAAGCAAGTCTAACAAAAACATAGTGTTACTCAACATGGTGACTTCCTTGTGAAAAAACATTTATCTCCTCAAAAAGGCATGTTAGGACAGTTGTCAACGTTCAAAAAACCCGTTACACTATCAAAAGCAACACAGACTCTTCAAGAGGTCCCTTTTGAAAAGGAAAAAAAAGGAATTGGATAGTTCTAGTGATGTTGAGGATGATGATGATGATGATAATGATGGTGACAATGACTATAATAATTATGAAGATAATATTTATAATGATGATGATGATGATGAAAAAGAAGAGGATGAGGGTTTAATGTCTATAAAACCATTGCGGCTTCCCCAGTTTTTAAGAACAAGAGTATCTGGAGAAAGTTATAAAAGGATGTACAACAAGCGTTGTGTTTAAAATCTATATCAAACAATGGTAAAGAGATAAAAAGTTGTATTCAGTGTGTAACTATTGTAAAAAAAAACAACCTAAGTGAATAAAAATATTGTATGGGTATTGGCTGTTTTTCTAAATTGCTATCCCCATGTCCCACTATTAATGCAATTGTTAACCATCTACAGTCTCTGACTATGTTCTTAAAGAGAGTGCCTTAAACAATACACTCTGTCGATGGTTTGTGTACCGAGTATCATAATTAGGGCTGGGTTTTTAGGTGCTAAAAATCAGGAAAATATTTATTTTTTATGTATTAAAATTACCTGAAATATGTGACAAAAAAGTAGAAATATTTAATTATAATTTACTTTATTAATGTGAATATAAACAATATGCAGTATTCACAAATGACCAACGATTATCGCGCAACACTTCTTCCGAAGGCGCGAAACTGCGGCAATGTGTTTCTTGCCCACAAGGTGTTGTGTAATTTGAGATCGCTGTTTAGCCTTGATTGCTTTACCACATGGTTCGCAGAAAAGAACGCCTCCATCAGAAGTAAAATTATCCTAAAATTCTGCAATATACTGCTGCAGACGACAACTTATAGTTGCTTTTACTTTGGGCATCGCACAACTGCCTTACACTTCACAGTGCCAGAAATTAACTGCATGTGACTCTGGTTCCACGTAGCTGGGGGAAGGGGGAGGGGGAGGCCTAACACGTGGTGCAATATTGCTATGGACAAGGAAATACCCGGCTTTTACAGTGAGTGGCACGGGGCGACCTGTTAAGAATAACACAGTTACAAGCTGACATACGCTCTGCATTAAGATTAGATAGCTCACATGTTATTTTCCGTTGAAGTAACACAGAACTAAAATGCAATAAACTGAAAGATCTAGCATACTGATTTTAAAAAATGTACACATTATGTGCTAATAAGTAAAAAGCAGGAATTTATGTATTTATAGAAAAAATGATTAAAATATGTATTTACATAAAGAAATATTTATTTACCTAAAAATCCGAGCCTAATCATAATAATACAGTGTGGCCAAGCAATGTTATGTCAATAGTTATGTCAGGTAAGGGATTCGAACCCTTTCTTCCTTGTACAGAAAATTTGATATTAAGTTAAACACCTTAACCACTCGACCAACCTGACAGTTACTAATTTAATTAGTCTTGTGGACTTGAGTGTTTACAAATATTTTCCCAGTATACATTGATCAAACCACTTGCTTGTTTTGAAATATAGATTTTGTTTTGTTTTACCATAACATTGCAGTTATGAGTCTTGTGAACTTGGTGTTTAATATAGGGTTAAAGGCATTTTAAAATAATTCTAGAAAAGCTCTTAGGTATCGTGTCATGGGTTTTAGTAATGCATTACTGTTCGTTGACTAACATTTACCGTTACACAACATTATTTTGGTGAGCTTACATGTTGTTGTTTAAGTCTTTAATCGTTTGACTGGTTTGCTACAGATCTCAATGCCCCCCCCCCCCTGTCCCTAGCTAATCGTTTCATCTCATATAGCTACCACACCCTACATTCAAGACTATCTGTTTAACATATTCTAATCTTGGTCTCCCCCGACAAGCTCTTGGGTTCAATTCCTAGCTTTAACACAACATTCTAAAAGTAGAATGAGGACTAAAACAAGTATACTCAGTCTTGGGTGGTCCAAATAGGTAGAGAGGGTTTCATTCACACCTCAACCATACAGCACCATGCTTTTTTTAATTTTTTAAAATAATGATAGCCATTTGATCATTGTCACATTTCACACATTGCAATTTGTCAATTTTCCATTTGCATTTCTTTTAAATGTCAGTTTAAAGTTTTTGAATTTCATGATATGGAAACAGGTATTTTCCAATTTGTTGTTTACACATTTCATTTTTATTTTGTTTATGTCAAAAGTTCATATTTGGGAAACATGATTTTTTCATTTTTTTTTTTTTTTTGGTAAATTGGCCATGGCGATCGTACAGTCTGTCTATGTGTATGCAAAACATAGAGGTCTACTACTACTACTGCAGGTAAGGCTGTATTTTACACACTCCCTCTCTCTCTTTCTGTGTAGTCATACATCAACACAACCATGCCTGTCTTTGAGAACAAACATACAACCACTCTATTTATCCCCAAAAACATTTGACATGCACACTCATCCCAAGAACTTTAATTATACATCTAACATTTACATGGTTTCAACTATTTACAAAAAATTAACTATTTACAATTACAAAAATAAATAATTACAAAATACTAAATCAATTCAATCTACTGGTTACAAAAGCCATGTCTCTAAACAATTAAATATAGAAATCATACCTCCACCTCGTGGTTATAACCCCTTGGTAGGCTAATGCGTAGGTCATTCGTCTGCACACATTTGTTATCCATCAAGGCAAAAGTGCATTTTCTCTGTTCCACAAGATACGAATTATAGTTGCTGGATTGTATCCTGCACCGTTTATGCGACATAGCTTTGCCAGTTCATGAAATCGCTAGGTAGTTCTCTACATATAGCTCTACATATGGCTTCCTTACATTTTAGTGTGCGATAGGCCGCATTAACTGTATATCACACCCAGTCCATCTTTGTATTTGTAATCCAAGTAATAATTTGAAAAGAGACAAGTGTAACCGGTTTAAAACATTATCTCTGCTTTTTATATGTTTATATCATGCATATTAACCTGAAATCAAACCCTAGTCCACTTTAGTGAAAGGCTAACAGCTTAACTACTGCGCCACCTTGCCCTTCTTTCTTAGTTTGATTCGTTCTAGGCCTTAGAGCTGGAAATCTAGTTAAAATTTCTAGTGTAAGAGGCACATGTGCTCGCCACTGCAGCACAAAATGGTTAGCTGGTAACATTAGACAACCGAAAATGATTGTATTTCTGTTAGCCAAGCATTTCTGTCATCTGCCTACAGTGTGGGCACTGTCAGCAAGACAGTTTAGTTTAGAAAGAGTGTGTGTGTGTACAGATTATTAGCATCAAGTATTTAAAGCTTGTTGAGTGTAGCGACCATCTTGTCCCAGTAACCACTGAGCAAGTTTTAACAGTCAACCCATTAAAACAGAATAGGTTAGTTGTGTGTGGTTCATGTACTTGTGTGTGTGCATTAGCACCATGCGCTAGCTTTACCTTACCCTCTATAAGTAGAGCGTTATCCCTTTCCTTTCTGACATTACCAATGACCACATTTACCCACAAGTTTTACACTTAAACCCTTGGCTTGTTTTTGATTAAGTTTGGTTCGATTTAATTGGGTTTAGTTGGGTTTGATTCAGCTTGGATCAGATTAGTTCGATATAGTCACCATTTAGGATTTTAGCTATCCTCTTTAACCAATCAATTAAAAATTGTCTACTCTTATTTCTTGAATCGATAAATCAGATTTTGTGTACACCATTTGTCATTTATTAACCCATACCTACAACCTATATTCTCTCTGTACTGCAGTTTGATCTGAAAAGAAGTTCCAATGGTGAAAGACTTGTCAGTCACCATACATGTAGCCTACAATAATTCTTTCACTACCTAGCTATGTTTCATCACTCACGGTAAACATTTCACATGTCCATATCCGATTATTATTTTATAAAATCTCAGGTCGATGACCTTGATGTATTGGGCATTTTGGATAAATTCATTGGCCATGGGAAAGAGTTGACAATTCTAAGTCCTATGACACCTCACATGTTGATATCCGATTATTAGTTTATAAAATCTCAGGTGAATGACCTTGCTGTTTTGGATTTTTGGGGTAAATGCATTGGTCATGGGAAAGGGTTAACCATTCGTAGTCCGATGACACCTCACTTGACCCTCTCTAATGATACGTTTATAAAATTTTAGATCAATGACCTTGCTGTTTTGGGTTCTTTTGGGTAAATTCGTTGGTCATGGAAAAGGGTTGGCCATCCTGAGTCTTGTGACACCTCACTTATCCCTCTCTGATTATTAGTTGATACAATCTTAGGTCAATGACCTTGCTGTTTTGGGTCTTTTGGGGTAAATTCATTGGTCATGGTGAAGGGTTGGCCATTCTAAGTCCTATGACACCTCACTTGACCCTCTGTGATTATTAGTTAGCGAGATATTATCAAAAGTGCAGTTAGGCCCTTTTGACAAAAAATGAATAATACATTCAAAACAGGGCGTCACCTCAAGTCCAACGACCTCTCATACAAGTCCCTAGCCTTCTTAGTTCATAAGATATTAAAATGCCGATGACTTATTAGTTTTTGGATCTTTTGGTTAATTTGTTTAAAAAAGTTATCTATAAATCATTATTCAAAAAGCCCGCCCTATTACAAAAACCCCAATTGCGCATTCGTAAAACAAAAACAAAAATGATAAACCATAGCGGCATTCAGTTGTATGCATGCACGTTATGTGTAACGAGTTTAATTTCATGCTGGCATACAAACTCCCACATGTTGCACATGGATAGCGACTTTTACCTAAAAAATATTATTTCACCCCCTAGTAAGAGTAGATTTTATTTTGGGGTGGAAATAAGTTGCCCACAAGAAAGGGGGTGTCCGTCCGAGTAATTTGACACCAAGTACACGTCTCTAGCCTTATTGGTTCACAAGATATCACCATTTTAGTATTCCAGCTGTGGAGCGGTGGCGGTGGCGCTAGAACCGATCTAAAACCACTACTATTTATTAACACAGTGGGTGTTGTGATCTATTATCGAGTACGCTCGAAGGAAGTGAAGTGTAAAAAGAAATGTGAACTTGAACAATATGCAATAACGACTGCCCATATTACGGCAAATAGGAGTGAATATGATTGGCTTATTGTTAAGAACACATTTTTCAATTTTTAAAATTCTAATTTTCTACACTTTTAGTGCATAGTTGCTTATTAATCGTTTTCAGTGCATAAATGTCCGGTCCCTGCTCATGAGTCATGAAATGGATGCAACTGATCAGGGAGTTGACTATTACAGGATTCCGTCCCAGCATTTTCCTGGAGTTGGAAATGGCAAGGATGGTCGACGGTGGGATTCGAACCCTCATGTGTATCGAGTCCGTAGATAGCCTGTCCCCGAAGCATTTTTATTTTCTTGCAAATGTGTTATTGTGCTTCATTCGTCTTCTTCTTTCTTTCTTTCTTTCTTTCTTTCTTTCTTTCTATTTTGCGGACAGATGACCTCGTTGTTCCGCCCCTTAAAACAACAATAACTAACTGTACGCGCTGGAACTTGTTAATTTTCTTGATGAACTCACTGTGTAACTTCTTGTCCCAGTCCTCAGGCTAAATATGTGATTATTTACCGGGGTTCTAACGATTTCTCATTTTCTGATGTGCACCACTTATTTCCTGCAGGCAATTTATCCTCGAATGTTTTGTATTAATTATATTGAATAATCTTTGTGCTAGTCTATTGTTGTCCATCCTGCGTGAAGTGTCTGTGAAGTCTGCAGTTCCTCTCTTGATCCAAATTCCAGTTTCTTGTGTAGGGCCGAATATTTTCTAAGAATTTTGCGTTCTTGCTTTTCAATGTCTGCAATATGTGAATGGCTTCCTAAAGTAATGGTTTATGTGCATATAGACTTTCTGAGAGCACAACGGTTTGCATTACGTGACGTCACTCTTTTATTGTAATGATTCCACGTTAGTCTGCACGTCCTTTGAGGTGTTGAGGTTATTTCTGTTTTATTATTATGATTATACACACAGCACAACGTAACTATGCGGGCTTCAGGAAACCAAAGTAAATCACCAAAACAGCTACTTGTAAGCTGGAAAGTCGAAATCGCAACCTATGAACTTCCGGACGATTCGGGTTGTTGAGAGAACTACTGCCTTCTGCATTAGTTTGTACAGTTGAATATCCAGATCCAGTTCTTTAAGGCCTTGGAGCAAGATACTTGGGATCACGCTCACACTCGAGACAATGATAGGTTGTCCATGCCATTACCTCTTGACAGGGGCGACCAACTCACTGATCTAATATTATTATTATTGTTTGATTTTTATTTAACTGCTTTTCTCCTTCAGGTATCCACCTGAACATTTTTAAATCATCAAACGTCGTATCTAAACTGTGGGGCAGATGACGTCACTCTAGTCCATGTCCTTAGCTGGCGTAGCTACTACCACCCATCAATGAACTGGATTTCCTCCATAAGTGTCATAGTTCAAATAGAGTTCGTACAGTATGTGGTGGGGTTTGAGGGTCACCAAGCCACGAGTTGTGAGTCCCTGGGGAATGAAGCTGCGCGCTCGCAATGACAGAGAATTAACCACACTTGCCCGAGGCGCACAGATTCCCTTTGTACGTCTCTCCCGGCGAAATGGACTTAGCACTTATCGTGTCGCAAACAAGCTTTACTGCGGTTCAGTCCAGGAACGAGTGCAAGGCAGTGGTAGCCACGGGTTTGAGCCTTAGCTACTGACGTGGAGTCTCGCACACTCCGGGAGATAATAAAGCATTCGCTTCGGTTCACACTTTTCATTTACTTCCTTGTCTTTCCTGGTACCTTCGTCTTTCAACATCTTGGGCAATAGCGGAGCTGGTCATTATTGAGCAATAATGTGCAACCGAGATAACAGTGTCTGATAGAGGCTCCATGGCAGTAGGAGCGTCATCACTGTGAGTTGTGAAGCTATCAAGGCCCGCACGTAGAGCTTACTTGTTATGTTATGTTGTGAGTAAAAGCGAAATGGACTCCAAACCTGGTCCATAAAGAGAGACAGTAAATGTTGCCGATGCTCAATTTAAGGAGACTTTAACGATGTGTTGAGGACAGTGATAGCGATATATAATATAATATCGTATGGCCTCGGTTGCCGGGTGCAAGCTTCGTTATTTGCACCCAGAGGGTAGCTTGCATGTCGAATTTCATTGTTCCTTGAATCACTATGAGAGTCAAGGAGGTTAGATATCTAAGCTCCTTGAGCACTATAGCGCTTTCTAGTAGAGAAACGAGGAACTTTGTGTTGGCAGAAAATCCCGAGATTAATTTTTCCACTATGAACACGGCCTACTGAATTCAAACGGGTTCTTTGGCATGCCAACATCGTATCACATGCGTGTCGTAGTTTTTGCCGCCTTTCAAAAATCACTTACCACGACCAGGAGCGAACCTGCAGGCTTGGAGTTAGTAGACCGACACGTTAACCACTCACCCACCGTGGCAAGCACTGATAGCGATGAAAAACAGTGAGGGATGAAGTACGAGTCAGTTTCTTATCAGGTATAAAAAAGGCATATATATATATGCTGTATTTTCACTGTATCATACCATACAGTTTAGTGTGTGGTGTTTATTATTTTATGGACATTGAAGTTTTTACTTGATAGGAAAAAATGTGAAACTTAGATTTGTTTTCAGTCTTAAAAACGATGTCGTGTATTACGTCTTGTGGAATCTTACACTAAAACGTTTCATTCAATGTGTGTTAATACGATTGTTCTATAATCTATATGTTTAAAACACTAAGGTGATTTTTGTACCCACGAGATTGAAGGAACGACAGAACCGATTTACTTCGTAGAGCACTCTAACGAAAGCTCTTGGCCTCTAGATTTGCAGAGTGTCTCTAAAAAAAACAAATATGTTACAATATATTTTTAAATTAATAAAGAAAAATGCAGAATTCTTGCCGTTGACGCATGCGCACAATCCGCCTTGGCTCATGAGAGAAATGGCGGTGAGAAGTCCATTAAAATGTAATTTACTTAATAACTGTACGCGCCCATGTCTAAAGTTTCCGTGTATTTGAAAACGGACATTAACCAAGTCCTGACAATAAAATATAGTAAGAGTATGAACCTATACGAATGTGCAACATTGTTTTTTTTTGTTAATGAAATGGACTTTCTCCAGATAACGGGTTATGAAGATACTGAATGGTTGCGCCGCAACCAAAATATGATGCGCGAATAGCCATGTGATTAAGGTGACTGACTGTGGATCGTAGGATCCCAGGTTCGATCTCACCTCTCAGCAGTTTTTTTAACCACAGAAATATTATGTTTTCAATGAGTATTATTAACGTTTTACATTTTTAAGCGAGTTATGTAGGATTTGATTGGAATTACAGTATTTCTTGCTTAAAGCAGGCAAGACATCTACATCGAGATTCAGAAAACGTCTTAACCGATTGACTTAGTAATGCATTCTGACGAGAGCTCTTCACATGTAGATTTGCAGAGTGTCTTTAAAAGGAAAATATATGTTGGGGCATATTTTTAAATTATTAAAGAAAAAAATATTTATAGCTCCCGCGCTTGGCACAAAGACTCTTATCAACGAGAGAAATGGCGCTTGCCCTCGTGTCTTACTGAGGTCTTTCTTTATGATAATTAAAAAGGGTCCCCAGTATTGTTTATGATGTTTCCAGAATGCACATTAAAATAGAATTCTAAAATAAGCGAAGTGTGAAAGAACTTAGACTGACAGTTGAGTGTGCATTCTGTTTACCTTGCTTAATATTGCACGCAAACTACGTTGTCTGGGCAGCAACGGGGCTAGCGGTAGGAGCGAAATTTTGTATTATGCATCGTCGAGATGGTTTGAATACCACCTCGGATATGTTTTTTATTTCCGTTATCTTCGTTGATACAATTGGTATTACATTGTCGAAACCTATTTTACTTTTAACATTCCCGTAAAGTAACGAATTCACCGTGTTTAATGTTGCCATCTATATATTTAAACCATAAGGCGTGTTCTTTAGTAAATCGCCAACAACTCCCCACTGGACCGATTTTTATGAAATGTGATTTTGATGAAAAGTACCTATATGTATTCAAGAATTATTAGTATTTTATTTCTTGAAACTAACTTGTTCATAGTGCTATTCGCCCATATACGGCATTTATGCATTCTGTCTACAATCCGCCAGCGACTACTACCGGGCCGATTTTCATGCTGTTTGCTTTAAATTAAAGATACATATTTCTACATTCCCCACCAATACGTTTTATTTCCGTTTTACCATTGCATTCAGCATGTGATCAAAAGAGCTAACTGTTGTCCCCAATACGGCGTTTCAATATCTGCAATCAGTTCCAGTAACTGACAACATATGGCAGTACCTCGCCCTTATACGAAAATTATACAATCCGCCAGCTACCCTCACAATGATACAAACCCTTTCTACGGGCAGTTATATTATTTCTACGTTCTGCATCATTACGTTTTATTTCCGTTGTACCATTCCATTCCATTCCAGCATGCGATCTAAGGAGCTTCCTGTTGTCTCCACAAAGCATTTGGATACCGGCAATCAGTTACAGTACCTGACAACAGATGGCAGTACCATTGCGTCGCATTCTGCCTTTGGAGTTCGCCTTCAACATACGTGTAGAGCCTAGAGGTGAAGGTTTTCTTGGTCTAGCTTTCCTAGCTGGTTACTTGCAGTAGTACATTGTCGCTATTATTGTTCAATCCCCTTCGTTGTGATTATTTCTCCATATTAGGCTACATCGTTCTGTATATGATCATTAAAAAGGTTTAATTTTGAGTTCGTCGTCGTGTTATAACCATGGAACGCCGAATTATTCCAATAGTTGCTGATGGAAAGTGTTTATTTCGGTCTGTATCATACTGTTTGTACAATACTCAGGAACGGCATCGTGAAATACGCTTACAGGTTGTTCAGTCAATTAAAACTGCATGGAAATATTATAAAGATTTTGTTGTAGGTGACCCATCCTAAAGACTGGCCGTTAGTAATTCAACTGACTACGAAAATGTGTTATCTCTGGACGGGGAATATGCTGGCCATGTTGAATTACAATGTATTGGTCAGTTATTCCCTGTTTATTTAATCAGGGTTTACAGAGATGATAGTAACGTAAGTTTTGACTATGGTACTGGAAACATTATTTGCAACATTCTTCTTTCTGGTACGGTAGTGTTGATGCTGGCCATTACAGTGTTTTGGAGTTCCATTCCATATATTTTACAACGTTCACCACCAATCGCAGTGAATGATACTGTTCAAAAAACACGTAAGAGGAGAAAGACACTGACTTGCTGTAGGGAAAGTGCAGCGCGACGTCGAGCATTCAAAAGGCGACAGAATTCTCCCATTTTGCGTGAGACATCCACAGCTATGCACAGGTCTAATGCTGTGGAAGACATAGCGCCCACGGGAGTGGAGAGAAAATTCTAAGCTCAAGGACATCAAAGATGATGACAAACTCATTTATGCGGAAATATCCGATCCCAGTTATACTACCTTATAAGTAGTGGTTTTTGATCGGTTCTAACACCTCCTCGTTCTCACCCTCCTCCCAAGATGGCGGCGGCGCGATATCTCGCGAACCCATGGTTGGATTTTAACAAATGAGGTGTCGTAAGACTCGGACTAACGCCCCATTTCCTCTGAACAACTTATTTCCACCCCTAAATAAAACCTACCAATACTAGGGGGTTAAATAGTAATTTTATAGGTAAACATTGCTTCCCATGTAAAACATGTATGCGATTCAATGCAATGATGAAAATAAAACGTTGTGCCACACAAGAGACATGTGTACGGTGGAATGCCGCTATGATTTAACATTTTTGTCTTTTGTTTTTACGTATGCTCACTCATGGCTTTTGTAAAAGGGGGTACTTTTTCAAAGATGGCGGCTGTAGTGTAACCTAACCTAACTTACGAGGGGTGATCAAAAAGTATTCCAAGTGGCGCTTGTCGATAGGCAAACCAATAATCAAAGAGGGACATGTCAGACCTTGAGGCGATAACCCCTTTTGATTGATCCCTGTGTGATTTGTCCCTTTGGACTAGCCCCAGTTGACTAGCCCCTTTGGACGGGTCCTTTTTGAAGGGAGTCATTTTTGACGGATCCTATTTGACAGGTCCTTTTTGACGGGTCATTTTTGATGGGTCATTGTTGACGGGTCCTTGGTGACTGATTCCGGTTGACGGGTCCTTTTTGACGGGTCCCTGTTGACGGGTCCCTGTTGACGGGTCATTGTTGACAGGTCCTTGTGGGCAGGTCCTTGTGGATGAGTCCTTGTGGATGAGTCCTTGTGGACGAGTCCCTTTTGACTAATCCCTTTGGACCGGCCCCTTTGGACTGATCCCTATGGACTGGCCCATGAATGTATCCAAATTGTGCCAAAGGGCTTAACTAACGGACTAATAAGGCTAGGAACTTGTATGAGGTATTGTAACTTGGGACGAAGCCCCCTTTTAGATTGTATTTTTGAAATTTTGACAAAGGGCCTAACCACACTTTTGTTAATATCTCGGGAACCAATCATGCTACTGACTTGTATGAGGGGGCCTAACAATTGGGGCGATGTTCCCCTTTGAGGGGTGAAACTATCCCCCACTACCAAATTGAAAAATCGATATCTTGGAAACTAAGAACTCTAAAATTATGTGTGATAGCTTTAAAAATAGGTCATAAGATACGCTTTTATCACGATAGGTCATTTCACCCCTAAAATAGTAAATAGTAATGTTACAGGAAAAATGGGGGTTAAACACTTAAAAATGATAAATGAATCTAAGATCTTTAGTTTTTGATGAAAAATAGTAAGGGGGTGAAAACTACCCCAAAATTGAAAACCGATATCTTGGAAACTAAGACACCTAAAATTAGCTGTGATAGCTCAAAAAATTGGTCATTAAATACTCTTTTACCACGATTGGTCATTTACCCCTAAAACATTGCATGTAGATTTTACAGGAAAAAAGGGAACCAACAATCAGAATTGGACACATGAGGCGTTATAAGACTCAGGGCGACAATCCCTTCTTGAATTTTTTTTTTTTTGAAATTTTGACAAAGGGCCTAACCACACATTTTGAAAATTTGTCTGTGTCTGTCTGTTAGGTAGTCAGCCCGAAGGCTGGTTGGATCCTCAAAAAGTACCGCCGTTACGTTATGTGAGTAGATACCCACAAAACCCCAAGGCAGCGCTATTTTGAGAGATTATTTAATTTTTTTTTTTTTTTTTTTTTTTTTGTACAGAGAGTACAGTACCGGTTGTGTTTAAAAGAGCATGTCGCCGATCACTGTGGCCATGTTCAATGGATGAATCGATATTTTGTGAAGCATTGATTGAAGAGGGTCAAGTGACGACTTGTTTTAAGAATATGTTTATGATTTTTCCTATGATGCATGCATTTATTTAAATATCCCAAAACGGCAAGGTTACTGATTTGAGATTTTATAAACTAATAATGGGATTTGGACTCATAAGGTGTCCTAGAACTTGACATGACGCTTTCTTTATATGGCTTATGAATTTTCCCAAAAAGATTGAAAACAACAAGGTCATGGACTTTTGTTTCTCTTAATATATTGCAAACCCATAATGTTAGATGTTTATGATGAGTGATGAAACATAGCTTGGTAGAGAAAGAATTATTGTAGGCTACACGTATGGTGACTGACAAGTCTTTGACCATTGAAAATTGTTTTAAACCTGACCGCAGTACATAGGGAGTAAAGGTTTCAGGCATGACATGACAAACGTTGTGAACAAAATCCAATTTATCGATTCAAGAATTAAGAGTAGACTTTCTTTAATTGATTAGTTAAAGAGGGTAGCTAAGAAAACAAGATGGTGATTACACTGAACCAAACCGAACCAATACAATCCTTTTTGGATGTGTAATGTTACTTGCTAACCATTTTGTGCTCAGTGGCAAGCACTTTTGACTCTTGCACTAGAGGTCTTAACTCCATTTTAGCTTTAAGGCTTAGAACGAACCAAACTAAGAAAGATGGTTGTAGTGGTGCAGTGGTTAAGCTGTTATCCTTTGATTAAGGTAGACCAGGGTTTGATTTTAGGTTAATACACATGTCAAAAACATATAAAAAAGCAGGGATAAAGTTTTAAGACTGATTACACTTGTATATTTTTTCAAATTATTACTTGGATTACAAATTTACAGATTTTAGAATTCACATTTTAGATTTAAGTTTGTACAAAAAGACCAAACCATAATGTCATGACTTTAAATTTTCGGTAACTAATTATTAAAGAAAAACATCTAAGGATTTGTATTACTTGGAATTATGTTTTCTATACTATAATTTTTTGGTTTTAGATTTTAGAAATTCGATATTGGATTTTAGATTTTAGGTAAAGACCAAACTAATATTGACTATTCATTAGACACTGGTATGTAGATAGAAAGATTATTAGACTATATGTTAAGATGCTATCTGCCTTGCAATAAGAATTGACTAACCAGGCATGAGCTAACTACCAACGAAACACTTTGGCGACCATGCTTGTTAGTGACCAGTGAGTAGGGTTTTAGAAAAACTGTTTGCTATTTTGGGTTATATACAACAAATGCATAGACCTACTGAGCGACTATGTTTGCAAAACAAGACATTATACCAGAGACGATTAGGATTCTTATGTAGCTCAGGCAAGGAAAGCATTTCTACAGAATTTGTTGACATTGAATACAGATTTAGGTACTAGGATGTCATTTTTGAAGACCTTTGTCTGGAGCGTGACGCTCTACTAAGTGAAACTTGGACTATTGGTGTAGCAGAAAAGTGGAGAATTGAAGTGTTTGAAATGTGGTGTTACAGGAGAATGATGAAGATTAGATGGGTAAGTAGGGTTACAAACTAAGAGGTATTAAGACAAGTGGGAGAGGAGAGATGTTTCTGGCGACTGCTAATGAAGTAAATCGATAGGTTGGTAGGACACATACACCCAGGAATATCAAGCTTAGTTATGGAAGAAAGGGTTGAGGATAAGAACTGTAGGGGTAGACCAAGGTTAGAATATGTTAAACAGATAGCCTTGGATGTAGAGTGTGGTAGCTATATAGAGATGAAACGATTAGCTCAGGACAGGGAGTCATGGAGTGCTGTATTGAACCAGTCAAAAGGCTGAAGACTCAAACAACATGTAGAGCTTACCAAAATAATGTTGTGTAATGGTAAATTCTAGTCAACAAACAGTGATGCATTACTAAAACCCATGACACGATACGCCTACTATCAATTGCGCTAAGTATTAATAGCGCCTGCTATCAATTACACCTGGTAAAAATCTCTTCTAGTAAAATCGCGCTCAGTATAAATCATAATCAGTATAAAACGCGCCCAGTATCAAACGCGTCTACTAATCGTACCTACTATAAATTGAGCGTGCTATAAAACGCACCCAGTATACATTGCCTCTACTAACCATGGCTACTATCAATTACAGTCATTAAAAATCATAATTACTATAAATTGTGTTCAGTATAAATCTTGACATTGAGCAATGTGTGCGTAAATCACTTGTAGTCCAAAATTTAATCATGTGATTATTATTCTTGACAGTACTTTGAAAATTCCACCTTTAAAAATATCAATCCACTTCATTTATTTTACTGTTATTATTACTAAAGTGACTTTACTAAAATTTAAATAATGTGTATTAGTTAATATGGAAGTCTCAACAACCAGCCATGGTAAGCCATGTGCCTACTATAAAGAATATACATATATTGTAAAAACAAACAATAAAGGTGAAACTGTTATTTGGCGATGTTCAAAACAACGATCTAAAAAGTGTCGGATAATTACTAAAACAAAAGACTCCAATGTACTTACTTCAAACGAGCATCATTGTGAATCTCAAATTAATACACATTTAAATGGACAAAATACTCTAACCAAGGTAAAAAAAAGCAAGTCCAAGAAAAAAAAATATTGCTGCTCAATATAGTGCAGTGTTTGTTCAAAATCACTTATCATGTCCTCAAAAATTCATGTTAGGACAGTTGTCAACGTCTGAGAAACCCGTAACACTATCAAAAGTAACGCAGACTTAACAAGAAGTCCCTGTGGAAAAGGAACAAGAGGAATTGGATAGTTCTAGTGATGTTGAGGATGATGATGATGATGATAATGATGGTGACAATGACTATCATAATTTTGATGATAATACTCATAATAATGATGATGATGATGATGATGATGATGATGTTAAAAATGAAAAGGATGAGGGTTTTATGTCTATAAAACCACTGCGACTTCCCCTGTTTTTAAGAACAAGAGTACCTGGAGAAAGTTATAAAAGAATCTACAACTAGCGTTGTGTTTAAAAAATCTATATCAAACAATGGTAAATACAGAGAGTTGTATTCAGTGTGTATCTATTATAAAATGAATTTAATAAAAATATTTTATGGTTTTGTCTGCTATTTTCTTAATTACTATCACTACATCCTCCCACTATTAATGCAATTGTTAACCGTTGACAGTCTCTAGCTATGTTTAGAGAGAGAGAGTGGACTTAAACAATACACTCTATCTATGGTTTGTGTATCGAGTATCATAATAATACAGTATCGCTAAGCAATGTTAAACCAATAGTTATGTCAGGTAATGGATTCAAATCCTTGCTTTCTTGTATTGAAAATGTGAACATAAGCCAAACGCATTAAGCACTCAGTCAACCTGACAGTTAATAATGTAATTTGTTTAGTGCACTTGAGTGTTTACACAATTTTCCAGTGTACATTGACTCAACCACTTGCTCTTTTTAAATGTTTTTTTTTTGTTTTTTCCATAATATTGTAGTTATGAGTCTTGAGATCTGGGTGTTTAATATAGAGTTAAAGTCATCTCAAAATAATTTTAGAAAAGCTCTCAGGTATCGTGTCATGGGTTTTAGCAATGCATTAATGTTTGTTGACTAGTATTTACCATTACACAACATTATTTTGGTAAGCTCTACATGTTGTTTGAGTCTTCAGCCTTTTGACTGGTTCAATACAGTTTTCCATGACTCCCTGTCCTGAGCTAATCGTTTCATCTCTATATAGCTACCACACTCTACATCCAAGGCTATCTGTTTAACATATTCTAACCTTGGTCTACCCCTACAGTTCTTATCCTCAACCCTTTCTTCCATAACTAAGCTTGATATTCCTGGGTGTATGTGTCCTACCAACCTATCGATTTACTTCATTAGCAGTCGCCAGAAACATCTCTCCTCTCCCACTTGTCTTAATACCTCTTTGTTTGTAACCCTATTTACCGATCTAATCTTCATTATTCTCCTGTAACACCACATTTCAAACACTTCAATTCTCCACTTTTCTGCTACACCAATAGTCCAAGTTTCACTTTCATAGAGCGTCACGCTCCAGACATAGGTCATCAAAAATGACATCCTAATACCTACTTCTGTATTCAATGTCAACAAATTCTGTAGAAATGCTTTCCTTGCCTGAGCTACATAAGAATCCTAATCGTCTCTGGTATAATGTCTTGTTTTGCAAACATAGTCGCTCAGTAGGTCTATGCATTTGTTGTATATAACCCAAAATAGCAAACAGTTTTTCTAAAACCCTACTCACTGGTCACTAACAAGCATAGTCGCCAAAGTGTTTCGTTGGTTGTTAACTCATGCCTGGTTAGTCAATTCTTATTGCAAGGCAGATAGCATCTTAACATATAGTCTAATCATCTTTCTATCTACATACCAGTGTCTAATGAATAGTCAATATTAGTTTGGTCTTTACCTAAAATCTAAAATCCAATATCAAATCTCTAAAATTTAAAACCAAAAAATTATAGTATAGAAAACATAATTCCAAGTAATAAAAATCCTTAGATGTTTTTCTTTAATAATTAGTTACCGAAAATTTAAAGTCATGACATTATGGTTTGGTCTTTTTGTACAATCTAAAATCTAAAATGTAAATTCTAAAATCTAAAGTCTAAATTAAAAAACAAATCAAAAATCTTACTTGCATTAACTGTATATATAACCCAGTCCACCTTTGTATTTGTAATCCAAGTAATAATTTGAAAAAATATACAAGTGTAATCAGTCTTAAAACTTTATCCCTGCTTTTTTATATGTTTTTGACCTGTGTATTAACCTAAAATCAAACCCTGGTCTACCTTAGTCAAAGGATAACAGCTTAACCACTGTACCACTACAACCATCTTTCTTAGGTTGGTTCGTTCTAAGCCTTAAAGCTAAAATGGAGTTAAGACCTCTAGTGCAAGAGCCAAAAGTGCTTGCCATTGCAGCACAAAATGGTTAGCAAGTAACATTACACATCCAAAAAGGATTGTATTGGTCCGGTTTGGTTCAGTGTAATCACCATCTTGTTTTCTTAGCTACCCTCTTTAACTAATCAATTAAAGAAAGTCTACTCTTAATTCTTGAATTGATAAATTTGATTTTTTACACACCGTTTGTCATGTCATGCCTGAAACCTATACTCCCTATGTACTGCGGTCAGGTTTAAAAAAGTTTCAATGGTCAAAGACTTGTCAGTCACCATACGTGTAGCCTACAATAATTCTTTCTCTACCTAGCTATGTTTCATCACTCACCATAAACATCTAACATTATGGGTTTGCAATATATTAAGAGAAATAAAAGTCCATGACCTTGTTGTTTTCAATCTTTTTGGGAAAATTCATAAGCCATATAAAGAAAGCGTCATGTCAAGTTCTAGGACACCTTATGAGTCCAAATCCCATTATTAGTTTATAAAATCTCAAATCAGTAACCTTGCCGTTTTGGGATATTTAAATAAATGCATGCATCATAGGAAAAATCATAAAAATATTCTTAAAACAAGTCGTCACATGACCCTCTTCAATCAATGCTTCACAAAATATCGATTCATCCATTGAACATGGCCACAGTGGTCGGTGACATGCTCTTTTAAACACAACCGGTACTGTCTCTCTCTACTAAAAAATAATATTAAAATTAATTCAAAAATTTTAAAAAATCTAAATTTTCAAAATGTGTGGTTAGGCCCTTTGTCAAAATTTCAAAAGTACATTCTAAAAGGGGGCTTCATCCCAAGTCCTACAATACCTCATACAAATTCCTAGCCTTATTAGTCCGTTAGTTAAGCCCTTTGGCACAATTTGGATAAATTCATGGGCCAGTCCATAGGGATCAATCCAAAGGGGCCGGTCCAAAGGGATTAGTCAAAAGGGACTCGTCCACAAGGACCTGTCAACAATGACCCGTCAACAAGGACCCGTCAACAGGGATCCGTCAACAAGGACCCGTCAACAATGACTCGTCAACAATGACCTGTCAACAATGACCCGTCCACAGAGACTCGTCAACAATGACTCGTCAACAATGACCCATCAACAGGGACCCGTCCACATGGACTCGTCAACAATGACCCGTCAACAAGGACCCGTCCACATGGACTCGTCAACAAGGACCCATCAACAATGACCTGTCAACAATGACCCGTCCACAGGGACTCGTCAACAATGACTCGTCAACAATGACCCGTCAACAATGACCCATCAAAAATGACCCGTCAACAATGACCCATCAACAATGACCCGTCAAAAAGGACCTGTCAAATAGGATCCGTCAAAAATGACTCCCTTCAAAATGGACCCGTCCAAAGGGGCAAGTCAACTGGGGCTAGTCCAAAGGGACAAATCAACAGGGATCAATCAAAAGGGGTTATCTCCTCAAGGTCTGACATGTCCCTCTTTGATTATTGGTTTGCCTGTCGACAAGCGGCATTTGGAATACTTTTTGATCACCCCTCGTAAGTTAGGTTAGGTTAGGTTACACTACAGCCGCCATCTATGTAAAAGCACACCCTTTTTCAAAAGCCATGAGTCAGCATGCGTAAAAGCAAAAAACAAAATGTTAAATCATAGTGGCATTCCACCGTACACATGTCTCTTGTGTGGCACAACGTTTTATTTTCATCATTGCATTGAACCGCATACATGTTTTACATGGGAAGCAATGTTTACCTATAAAGTTACTATTTCACCCCCTAGTAGGGGTAGGTTTTATTTAGGGGTGGAAATAAGTTGTTCAGGGGAAAGGGGGCGTTAGTCCGAGTCTTACGACACCTCATTTGTTAAAATCCAACCATGGGTTCGCGAGATATCGCGCGGCCGCCATCTTGGGAGGAGGGTGAGGAGGAGGAGGTGCTAGAACTGATCAAAAACCACTACTCTTATACAATGTAGTGAAGTCTCATAATGTGTCGTAATCTCAATCCCATATCTATTTGTATGGTAGACGGAAAGTGTAGAAAAGACTTCCCAAAGGATTTCATTGCCGAAACAAAGGATAATGTGAACGGCTCTCCTATTTATCGTAGGCGGGACAATGGCAGAACAATTATCAAACTCGTTCAAGGTTATGACGTGAAAGTTGACAATCTTTTCATAGTGCCTTATAATACGTTCCTTTTATTGTACTTTCACGCTCATATTAATGCAGAGATTTGCGCAAGTGTTCAAGAGTATAAAATATATCCACAAAAATGTTTAGAAAGGACATGACTGCGTCAATATCTACAAATAACAGCCAAAGAGGGTTTACTTCACCATGATGAAATATCTACCTTTCTGAACACCCGGTACGTAAGTCCGAGTGAAGCTGCTTATCTAATATTTTCCTATCCTATGCACGAACAATCTCATACTGTACCGGTAGTTCGCTTACCTGTTCATTTACAAGATGAACAGCAGGTGTATTTTTGTAATGACAGTGCCACTGAAGCTCTACTTCGAGCGGAAATTAAAAGCACAGAACTGATTGCATGATTTAATTTAAATAAGATTCCGGTGACAGGAAGTCCTTACATATACCCAGAGACGCCAGTTCATTATGTTTGGGAAAGTAATAAACGTGTCTGGAAAAAAGAGTAAAATCTGGAAAAATAATAGGTAGAATGTTTAACGTTTCCCCAGTGGAATCAGGAAAATATCATCTTCAATTGCTGTTACTTCACGTAGTAGATGCCACCTGTTTTCAAGATGTAAAGACAGTAAACAATGTGTGCTGTTCTTCATTCAAAGAAGCAGCAATGGCACATAGGTTAATTCAGGACGATGCTGAATGTCATCGTTGTCTACGTGAAGCGTCCGTTCTTCAAATGCCATTTCAATTGAGAAAATTATTTTCCTTCATTTGTATATTTCAACAACCATCGAATTCAGTTGAATTGTGGGATACTTTTAAGGATTCTCTAAGTGAGGATTACTTACGTCTTTACAACCAGCAAACAGCTTATCAAATGACTCTCCGCGATATCAGTAAGATGACAAAATTACATGGTTTTTCTCTTTCAACTTTCGGGTTGCCAGTTATCCAGTGACTTACCACGTACTGAAGGGAATGAATCTTCCATGCTTCTTGATACTGATTATGACTCAATTATTCAGAAAGCGAATGATGAACAAAGATTCGTTATAAATGAAATTATTAACGCTATGCTACAGAACAATACGAATAAAATTAATGCATACTTCACAGATGGTTCTGGTGGTACTGGCAAGACATTCGTGTACCAATGTCTCATTAAAGAGTGCATTGATTTGGGTTTCAAAGTGATACCAGTGGCGTGGACTGGAATTGCTGCCATGCTATTACCCAATGGCCGTACGGTACACAGCAGATTTAAATTACCGCTGAAATTACACGAAGCTTCTGTTTCATCTTTTAAAATTAACAGTAAAGGAGCACATGATATCAGGTCAACAAGACTGATTATATGGGATTAAGCACCAATGGCTAACTTGCATGCCCTGATGTGCGTTAATAGACTTTTACAAGACATCATGGGTAATTCCATCTCTTTTGGAGGGAAAGTTATGGTACTAGGTGGAGATTTTAAACAAGTTTTGCCTGTTGTTCCGCATGGTTCCAAACAAACTGTTATTCAGAACTGCATTAAATTTTCTCCTCTGGTGAGAATTTAAAATATTTCATCTATTTAAAAATATGTGAGCAGGACCAGAAGAATTAGACTTCGCTGATTTTTTGCTGAAAATTGGTAATGGAGATTACACTTCCGTGAATCAGGAATCGGCAGAGCAATCTGTTATTGATTTACCACCCTCTGTCATCGTGAAACAAGACATGGTCTCTGAAATTTACGGGAATAAATTTCAGTCACCAGAAGATGTTATAAGTTCCTCCAAAATTGCCATTCTTGCCTCTAAAAGCGAACACTGTGATCAAATAAAATCTAAAGTTATAGATCTTCTACCCGGAACGGCCAGAACGTACATCAGTGTAAATAACTTCATTACTGAAGATGTAAATGAAACTCTCCAATTTCCCATAGAGTTACTGAACAGCTTAGAATTAAGTGGCGTGCCTCCTCATGTCCTTAACTTAAAACCTGGAGCGATTGTAATGTTATTAAGAAACTTAAATGCTACACAGGGGCTTCTAAATGGAACAAGATTAATTGTGCGAAAAATGCATGACAGTTGTTAAGATCTTGAAATCATTACAGGGTTGAGTGTTGGACAAAGAGTTTTGATTCGTAGAATTGATTTAACACCATCCGACACTATTCGCCTTGCATTCAGTATGACAATTAACAAAGCTCGACTTTAGGCCGTGTTGGTGTATATTTACCCCAGCCTGTATTTAGCCACGGCCAGCTGTACGTAGCAATGTCTCGAGTTCGATCATTTGATAGTTTGAATGTACAAATAGTGCTGGTGGGCCATAGGGCAATAAATGTTGTATTTAAGGAGGTACTCCAACATCATTACCTTTAAGAGACATTGAACCAAAATTTCTCTACAAATAGTTACTACATACTTCAGTCTATACGTTGATTTCTGGAGTCTGATTTAGCCACTGCAGTTTTACCGACCCAGGGACATAGTATTCCGTTGAATTTCAACGGGTTCACTCTAGTTTGAAATTAATTTTGTGGAGTCCCTCAGACTCAACGTCAGTAATAACGTTACTGATTTCTCACCTCAGTAGCTAAGAGCTGCTCCGGGTTCTCGCCTGCAATGCTCAGGCTGGTCGGTGTTATCACTCAGCAAATCAAATATCTAATCACGCCATTACACAGTCCATTTATAATTACTGATTGCTCTATTATTGTTATGACATATTCAGTGGGTACAAGACGGTCTGACAACTTCTCTTAGAGTCGCAAATTAAGAAACGAGCGAACTATGGTGATCTGTAGCCTACACCAGGATGTATTCACAGTTTTCATTAATTCTTGACATTAACTACTTTTGGCTCTTCATCTTTTACAAGACAGATTATAGAAAATATATGATTTGTGATTCACATAACTTTCTGGGAGTCATTACAAGTCGGTTGCAAATTGAATTATCACTGCTGCGCCGGAAATATTTGTATTTTATTACGTAAATAAATGATTTTACTTCTTGCTCATTCGACGACAGGACGTCATACCCGTTGCCAACATGTCCGATACAAAATACACACACGTAACTTTGTAATTAAGTGAAAAAAGAAATACATGGCAAAACCATTGCCCTGGATAATGATTATTGATGCGTGACTTCCCCCACTGTGCGGGACAAAAACTAGGGGTGTTTATATTAGCTAACGCTACCAAATAATTATTGGTCTAGGCGAAAACCATTGGTCTGCCGGATGCGATATAGTACCGAATGCGTGGGGTTGGCAACAGTGTACATGATGCTAAAATGGCTGAATCAGCTGGAATTTTGCCTATATAAGTCGTGTTCATATTTGGGATGGCTGGGTGGGTCTCAGACTGCGAAGGAGTCAACATCTATTACTATATCAAACTCCAGATATTTTCCCGACTGTTAATTCACGTATTTGCCGTATTTCCTCAGCCAAGGGCAGATACTTGGTGATTTACTCACAGTAGGTTTGTTGCAGATTATGCGAATTGGGCTGTGAGAAATCAATGAGAGAGATTCTCTTCCGCATTTTGCCCACAAGAACGATATCTGGCTGATTTGCTGGTGTGGCTACATCAGTGATAATTGATTGGTCCCATTGGATTTTACAAACAGCCTCAGGATCATTCTGATAGTAGGACAAAGTATTCTTAGATAATAAGTAATTTTGAGCGAGGTGCACGAGCGCTATTTGCTTGTGCCTTTTCATGTAATCAGTAGAGGAGATCCCGTGATATGGTGGATTGTTCCTGCTTCTAGTTGGCATCTTCGGCATTTATTATCCTGTTAAGCTTGGCACGGTGGGTGAGTGGTTATCGTGTCGGACTACCAACCCCAAGCTTGCAGGTTCGCTCCTGGACGTGGTAAGTGATTTTTGAAAGGCGACAAAAATCACGGCACGCATGTCATACGATGTTGCCATGTTAAATAACCCATTTGAATTCAGTAGACCGTGTTCATAATGGCAAAATTAATCTTGGGATTTCCCGCCAGCACAAAATCGTTCCTCCTTTCTCTACTAGAAAGCGCTGTAGTTTTAAGGAGCTTAGATAATTATCTAACCTCCTTGACTTTCATAGCGCTCCAAGGAACGACGAAGTTCGTCATGCAAGCTGTCCTCTGGGCGTCAAAAACAAAGCTTGCACCCGGCATCCGAGGCCATACGATATTATTATTATTATCCTGTTTATTTGCTTTAACTATCCCTACTTAGTATAAAACAAAGTCTGGATGTCACGGGTAATCTCGAGAACCACTGGATGGATTTTGATACGGTTTCCACCATTCTGTAAAGGATATCTCGAGAAACGTTTCTGTAGAAAATAATTCATTTATGACCAAAGAAAGCCAAGTTGTAACGATTTCAGTGACAAAACCGGCGTCCGTGCGCTTTGTAAGCTTACGCTGGGCAAACCGTTAAAAATATCAATATATTATGAGGGTAAGAATTGTTCAACATAAATAGTTCTACAAAGAAGTCCGGGAGAGCATATTTCTATCTTCAATACATCGCCCACTATAAGCGCTTTTACGTTTTCATATCTTCCAACAATCTCCATTTAATTACTGAGGTGACAGTTTACGAGCTAGCTAGGGGCGAGTCTATCACTCCAGTTACAGCCTAGCTAGCGGGCGAGCCTATTACCCCAGATACGGCCAGCAGCAAACTGTCGAGTCGTGTTGAGTTATGACTTCATAGTAGAGTGGTTGTGTTTGGAGTTTCCCTGGAAGTGCAACTCGACTTTCCTTCATTTCGTCTGTGAAATTTTCGTTCTGCGAAATACACAGTCAAGTTAACATTGGACGGAAGGGGGATTTGTGTTTCATGCACCTCGCCATTCTTAAATTACGTCTGACAAGAATTCGTTGCACAAGCATCTCCATGATACAATAATGAATAGCACAGTCAGTGATTTTAACCCATCATGCCGAGACGTAAAACGGATATAGGTCGTAGTTCATTGACATCGAAAACAGCGCTTATCACGTAATGCATTCATAACTGTTCCCGGGCGAAGCCGGGGCGGACTGGTAGTATTATTATAATTACAGTGTATACTGTAACATGGAGTTCTGACAGCATTGCTTGTAAAATATTCAGACGTGCCGTCATGTGAACACATTCAATATTCAAATTGGTTTGCCGACTGAGGCTCAGTTTTGGAGTATATCAACAGAACACAGACGATTGATGAACCATCCATGTTTTGTCTAGTAGCCAAGTTCGCAGCTAGGTGTCGTGGACGGTAGCATTTGGTAGCAAAAGTAGGAACTACTTGAAAATTAATCGTCTGCTGTCCTTCTACCTGAATCACATATAACACACACTAGCCGATTACAGTCATCACAATTAACACAGGTTATCAGCCAGATTCTACACCCACCCAAAGTACACATGACCGCGTTGTCGCAGCCCCTAAACTGAGGAACCAACCAACCAAAGATATAAGATATTTATCACAAAATAACACGTTTTTATAAATATTTATATACATAATATTTGCCTATAAATGTAAACGTCAATCCCAGTGGTCATGATCAAATGATGACCGCTTGACCGTGCAATCCTAAATCACTCCACTATTAACAGTGAACATAATTAATCCATGTAATGTTTTTCAGGAGCGTTACATTGCATCGCGCCCAGTCATTGAAGAGTCACTACTGACAGCTTGTATAGGAGAGCTTGGCTGCAAATTAACTACGAGTTGAACATATTGTTGAGTATGTGGAATGTCAGAGAATGTTCTCATGCTCACGATCAATAAATAATTCATCCCCTCTAAGTGCAGCGCGGCTTAACGTAAGAGCTTTCAAGGCTTGACGTGGATTAAAGCAGCCATTTGACTAACACATTCTACGGACACTTGCGTTCCTCAGGCGGGAGACCGAGAACCTTCGGCGATTAATACCAAATTAAAGAATCTCTATGCATGAAATGAACACATAGCCTACATGACATAGATAACATTAGGAGGATGACGTCTCGTTCGTCAGGCGAACATCTTTGCGGGGAAAATGAACTGGAAATAGTAAACCGCTCCGAGTCACACAGCAGGCGACAAGAGCAGTGAAGGTAACCTGTCCACTAACCAATCACAGCCAAGCACACTCAAATTCAAACTTGCACAATTAACACCAATAATAATACTCACTCACCTTCATTAGTTTATACTTAATACGAATAAAAATTTAAACAAGCAATTACTAGTATTTTTCTTATTTAAAAGAAACCAAGAAGTTCCGTGACGAACTAAAGAGAATACTTTTCATGCCAATGATTATTCTACAGTATATGAACCTATCTAGAATAATGACGAAATTAAGTTGGTAATATCGATATGTCTAATTAGTTCGAAATATTCCTGGTATAATGTAGCCTAATAGAGCAGTACAGTTGGCAGCCTGAATATATTCTTAGTTCCACCTCTTAAGGTACAAAATACAAAATTTGGTTGAAGTCCAATGGACGTTACATGCAGTTAGCCATTGGATCTAACAGCACGCGTAAAAGCACGTTGGCAACAATGTCATGCGAGTGCTGGTTAGAAATAATCGGAAATATTATGATATCTTGTTGTGCCAATTTTGGATGAAATCCATTTGTTAGTATAGAAGTTACATGTATTTTAAAATTAAATCATGTTGGCAGAACTGACATATTAATTACTCCAAATTAATGTAGAGTGTCAAGTGCTATACGTGTGCAAAGTTTAGAACTGTTGGCTTGCATACTTTCTGATATATTGATATTAGGGTAAAAAAAAATATAGGCAGCATTTATTAACAGTTGGCAGACCTGATTGCTTTTAAGAATACTTATAGTCATATCTGTTATGTTACACATAGCATATACGAAATTTGGTTGAAATCCAAATGACAGTATAGAAGTTACATGTATTTAAAAATTCGTCTTATCAGCAGGCTTAGAATCATGTTGGTAGAACTGAAGTAAATAAGTTACTCCAAATTAATCTAAAATGTCAGGTACTATACGTGTTCATAGTTTAAAGCTGCCGGCTTGTATACTTTCAGATATATTGGTATTTGGATGAAGAAAATAGAGAGAGCAATTATTAACAGTTGGGAGCCCTGGTAGCTCTTAAGAATACACTCAGTCATATCTGTTTATGTACACATATTACATACGAAATTTGGTTGAAATCCAATTTTTAGTGTAGTAGTTATATGCATTTAAAAATTGGACCTGTCAGAAGGCTTAAAATTATTTTGGCAACACTGTCATGTATGGCCTCCTGGAAATTAAACTGAAATAGAATTATCTACATGTGTGACAATTTTGGAATAATCGCATGCATACCTTCCATGATATACAAAATGGAGCTCATATTTCTAGTGCGTTTTTTCAGCAGTTGGTAGCACTGACATCATTTTCAATTATGGGCTTCAGATATTCCGGTATACATCTCTACTCATACTAAATTTGGTTTCGATTGCTGCAGCCGTTTAGGAGTTGATAGGGGGGACACACACACAGCCAGACAGACAGAAGGTTAGACAGACAGACAGAAGGACAGACAGACACACATTTTCCCGGATCGATCTCATAAGTCTACTTTTTCCTCATTTTTGCAAAATGTGAAAAGTAGGCTAAAAATATTTTTCGACTAGTGTACTACCGGTTATAGTAGACCACAAATTGAACCGCAATTAAAAATATCACTGCTCTCTCAGATAAATGAATTTGCCTTTAAGGGGACCCGGTAGGGTCTACATCTAAAATGTTAAATTTACTGTTTTTCGGTACATTTATCTCATAAACGATTCATTCTAAAGACTTCATTTTTAGCCTACTTTTCGCATTTTGTAAAAATGAGGAAAAAGTAGACTTATGAGATCGATCCGGGAAAATGTGTGTCTGTCTGTCTGGCTGTGTGTGTTCCCCCCTATCAACTCCTAAATGGCTGTATCAATCGAACCCAAATTTGGTATGAGCAAAGATCTCAATCTGAATATCTCAATGCCGTATTTGAAAATGATGTCAGTGCTACCAACTGATGAAAAATCGCAATTGAAATTTCAGCTCCATATTGTATATCTTGGAAGGTATACATGGGAGCTATACCAAAATTGGCACACATGTAGATAATAATATTTCAGTTTAATTTCGAATAGGCCATACATGACAGTGTTGCCAAAATGATTCTAAGCCTGCTGATATGTCCAATTTTTAAATGCATATAACTTCTACACTAACAATTGTATTTCAACAAAATTCCGTATGTACTATGTGTAGATAGACAGATATGACTGAGCGTAATCTTAAGAGCCATCAGGGCTGCCAACTGTTAATAAATGCACACTCTATTGTTTTTATCCAAATACCAATATATCAGAAAGTATGCAAGCCGACAGCTTTGAACTATGCACACGTATAGTACCTACCTGACATTCTAGATTAATTTGGAGTAAATAATGGACCTCAGTACTACCAACATGATTCTATGCCTGCTGATAGGACCAATTGTAAATACATGTAACTTCTGTACTATCAATTAGATTTCAACCAAATTTCGTATATGTTATGTGTACTATAACAGATATCACTATGCGTATTCTTAAGAGCAGCCAGGGCTGCCAACTGTTAATAAATGCTGTCTCTATTTTGTTACCCCAATATCAATATATCAAAAAGTATTCAAGCCAACAGTTCTAAACTTTGCACACGTATATACCTTACATTCTAGATTAGTTTGGAGTAACTAATATACGTTAGTGCTTCCAACATGATTTTAAGCCTGCTGATAGGTCCAATTTTAAAATACATGTAACTTCTATACAAATAAATGGATTTCATACAAAATTGGCACAAGAATTGATGTATACTATGAGTTTATGTAATTTCACAATCGATTTTCAAATCAAATGGGTAGGATATGATTCTTATGGAAAATGTGTTGATTTAAGGATTTTTTTGGAATTTTGGTAAATTTAGGAATTTGTGATGGGGAACGGGTGGGAGTATAACGGTAAGGTGAGAGGCCATCTTGAAACCTTGAGAACGCGTACCATTTAAAGAAAAATATTAAAAAAGTCAAATTTAAAATTTGTAATTGGGCCCTTTGGCAAAATTTGTTTGATTGGTTCCTCAGTTTAGGGTCTGCGACAACGCGGTCATGTAGCCCCGTGCACTTTGGGTGTTTGTAGAATCTGACTGACCGGTGTTAATTGTGATGACTGTGTTAGTGTGTGTTATCTGTTTTTTAATTCAAATAAGGACTGCAGACTTTGAATTTTTCAAATAGTTCCTACTTTTGCCACCAAACGCCACCGTCAACGACTACTAGTTCAGAACTTAGCTACCAGACGCCACCACAGTCGGATCCTGGCGACGAACGTAGGAACTTAAGAGCGTTGTTTACATTCTTAACCTATATAATTTTGCTACCCACTGGTCTAATTAGAGGAAGGTTCTTTAACATGCCATACATCTATGACATGAGACCGCCGGCTTTACTTCCCCTCCAAAGGAAGGCATACTGAGGGATTTTTAACGCTCTTAAACAATCCGACGATTTCGGGCGGGTTTGAACCTGCGACCTCGGGCATAGATGCTCAGCATGCCAGCGAAGCCGCTAAAGCAAAATCTAAAAATAAAAAAGGAGCCTCGCTTTGGGGCACCAGTCTGTTTTCCCGTGCACGAGGATACATAACAGCCATTGTCCCATATGGCACACAACGTGTCGCTTACTCACATCTCAAGGACCGGAGGGAGTTAAAAGAGCGTATCAGAACAGCTGGCGGACACATAGACTGAGACCAACACCAGATTGCTGCAAGACTCCTCAACACTCAAGCCCATGGTAATAATAATAATAATATCGTATGGCCTCGGGTGCCGGATGCAAGCTTTGTAATTTGACACCCAGAGAGTAGCTTGCATGTCGAATTTCGTTGTTCCTTGAAGCACTATGAAAGTCAAGGAGGTTAGATATCTAAGCTCCTTCAACACTATAGCGCTTTCTAGTAGAGAAATGAGGAACTTTGTGTTGGCGGAAACTCCCGAGATTAATTTTGCCATTTTGAATACGGCCAACTGAATTCAAATGGGTTCTTTGACATGCTAACATCGTATGACATGCGTGTCGTATTTTTGCCGCCTTTCAAAAATCACTTACCACGGCCAGGAGCGAACCTGCAATCTCGGGGTTAGTAGACCGACACGCTATCCACTCACGCACCGTGGCAAGGTAAGCCCGTGGTGAATTGGGTAGCGAGCTAGGCTTTGGCCCAAAGGGTCCCGGGTTCCATTCCCGGCCGGGTCATTGGGGATTCTCATCTCCTGGAGTTGTCTCCTCTGGCCCGAAGACTGGGTGTATGTGACGTCTCCATCATCACTCCATCATTCGGCCTCCCCGGAGGTTACACGACAAAAGCACTCAAGCGATGACAAACAAGGAATGGAAGGAAGCTGCGCCACCTACAGTATACACGGGAGTGGATTATATCACACATGCCACTTCCTCGCCATCCAAATGATGGTAACGTTACGTAATTAAACACAATGCGTATTACTTATATACTTAATTACCTTATGTATTGTTATTATTAACGTCTTATTTATGTACTAGCTGAAGTACCCGTGCTTTTCTACGGGTCATAAATAAATGAAAATGTGAAGGAAACAGTTAAAACAGGGGATAGGCGAGGAGCTGCATGGAGGGATAGTAAGGATGGAACATTTTGTCCAACTACACCGCTTGGCGTTGACTGTGTTTTATAGCAAAAATTTAGGTTTTACTCGCTAACTGTTGGAGACACACAAAAAGTGATACGGACCTTTCGGATAGAAAATTAAATTTGCTATTTCTTAGTGTTTTCTTATTATTTGAAATGGAAATATGAAAGTTTGAAACCAAAGGGTGTAGTGACGTCACTCAAATGATCGCCATAATTAAATAGTGCAAAGTATAGAAATAAAAATTAGCCTATATGTTAACCAGGTAAATCAGCTACTTCCATGTAAAATTCATGTAAGTCGGACCAGTGGTTCTTGCGTGATTGAGTAATACACAGACACACACCTTCTCATTTTTATATATTAGTATAGATTTGTGTCATTATGACCTTCCATTAGACTTGTCAATAGCACACAACTCTGCATGTTTCTTCGTGTGTGCCTTGTTTTGTGTGGGATTTCGCCTAGGACACCAAGCTGTCTCATCAGCGGGCTCTTGGTGTCCCCGCCCGGACCCCTACTGGAGTAGCGAACTGCACGCTACCTCTCTGTATATCAAGTGCAACTGCACCTATTTACTGTGAGAACTAAAAGCTCAAGCAGCCTTAACCTCCCTATGAAGGCTTCTAAAAATATGGTATATTGGCTTTCAAGGCCAGTGAATTCTTCTAGCTTAAGTTTGGTGTCACAAGGTCACCCGAAACTGGAATATATCCGAAAGTGCGCTGGACGCCAATGGCTAGAACTCGATTTCCTTTGGTATTCTCAGTTAGTGAGCCATTTTCTTTTGCTGTGTATAAAAAGATTTAGGCGCAACATAAACCCTTGATTGAGCATATTAGATTATACAGATGTTAATTGGCTCACGCCATTGCTACAGACGATACCTTAGCTGAGCGCCTCTACAGGTGCGCCTTTACGATGTCCCTTGAGTTTGTAGCGTCGCACGCTGTGTCTCTATTGCAGACATAAACCTCAATTCGGGGGAAACACTCACTCCGCTCCGATATTGAAACTAGAGTATACAAAAGCATTTGCTCCGAGAGTTCTCGAGTTTCTCATATGGAAGGCAAACTATGGATCGCATGGAACATCAACTCACTGTTCCCTGCTGATTTCAATGGAATTTGGCGAGGATTCCAAATATGCCCTTTGATCCGAACTGTGTCTTTCAAATTTTGGTAATTATCACTGATTCAACATGGCGGCTACGCGAATTTTTAATGTTTAAATTAACTTTTCTTTCACTTGGTCAACTTTATTAAGACATTAATGGTGACTAATGCAATTCAATTGTTCAGGATGGCCGCTGTGCGAGATTTTAAATACGTCTACATGTTTCTATTTTTTTATCTTCCTCAAGTGATCAAAGTGAAACTTTGTACACAGAAGCATATTATATAATACTTACGTATTGTTTATTAAAAAAACATCTAAGGTATCTCGATAACCGCTGTTATGCAGATAATAATAATAATAATAATAATAATAATAATAATAAAATATCGTATGGCCTCGGCTGCCGGGTGCAAGCTTTGTAATTTGACACCCTGAAGGTAGCTTGCATGTCGAATTTCGTTGTTCCTTGAATCACTATGGAAGTCAAGGAGGTTAGATATCTAAACTCCTTGAACTCTATAGCGCTTTCTAGAAGAGAAATTAGGAACTTTGGGTTGGCGGAAACTCCCGATATTAATTTTGCCATTATGAACACGGCCTACTGAATTCAAATGGGTTCTTAGAGATGCCAACATCGTATGACATGCGTGTCGTATTTTTTCAGCCTTTCAAAAATCACTTACCACGGCCAGGAGCGAACCTGCAATCTCGGGGTTAGTAGACTGACACGCTATCCACTCACCCACCGTGGCAACAGTTGGAGATACACGAAAAGTGATAAGGACCATTCTGTTAGAATTTAAATTTTAAACCTAGCATATGCCATCAAAAGTTTGCTATTTCTCAGCGTTCTCTTTTTATTTGAAATTGAAAAATGAATGTCTGAAACCAAAGGGTGTAATGACGACAGTAAAATGGTCGCCATATTTAAATAGTGCAAAGTATTGAAATCAAAAGTAGCCTATGTATTAACCAGGTAAATCAGCTACTTCCATGTAAAATTTCATGTAAATCGGACCAGTGGTTCTTTGGTGATCGAGTAATACACAGACACATACCAATGCAGATGATACAATAGAAGGCCTGCAAACCTTGATGAACGAAATTACAGATACGAGTAAAATTTATGGACTAGATATTAATACTAGTAAAACTAAACTCATGATCATTACCAAAGGAAATATCAGAGGAGAAGCAAACCTGTATATAAATTAGGAAAGAATAGAACGACTCTCACATTAAAATTACCTACAATGAACAATGGGATTACTCGCAAGAGATCCGTTGTAGAATTTTTTATTTATTTATTTATTTAGTTTATTTATTTAATAATTATTAGATACAACCATGAAAGGTCATTTTACACTAATATTTTAACAATTTCAAATAATATTAACAAAAACAACAACAACAATAACAGGTAACAATTGGCAGTGATGGCAGCGAGGGATAAATCTCGGAAAGACGCAGGGAATGAGTGGGGTAGTGGGTGATTAGGAGGGTGAAGGGGTAGGAATTGAGGATAAAAGGGATCTTCTAATGTTATGTTTGAAAGTTCTATAGGGAGAGAATATGTCAATATTTGGAAGGGAGTTGCTAAGGGTTGGTGACGGTGGAAAATAGAGCGCTTCTGTACTTCAAGACGTGGGCGAGGTATGTGGTGTAAATTGTTCTGACGTGTTGAACGGGAGGGAACATGGAGTGGGAAGTAGCTTAAGAGCATGTTACATTTTGTGTAACCATTCATAATTTTATGTAAGAAACACAGGTCAGTAAATTGTAGACGGCTTCTCAGGTCGAGTACATTGAGCTGGTTTAGAATATCGGATTTGGCGAAGTGCCTTAGTGAAGGATTGCGAGCTTTGACTACTGATATGAAGAAATTAAAGACACTGTTCAATTTAGAAATATTGGTTATAGCCGAAGTAGGCCAGATTGGAGAAGAGAAATCTAGGATAGGGAGAACATATGTGGTGAAGTACAATTTAAGTGCAGTGAGGTCTTTAATTTCAGTGAATCTGTATAGAATGCCGAGACTGCGCATTGCGCGAGATTTGATATGGTCAATGTGGGGAGAGAATGTCAGTTTATCATCGTGAATAATTCCTAAATCTCTCACCTGAGAAACCGTATCCAATTTATTTCCACATATTTTATAGTTCGCCTGATTTCCATATTTCAGTAGTGAGAAAGACACATTGAAGCACTTTTTCGGATTTGGGGATAACTTCCATTTGTTGAACCAATCAGTACATGTATTCACTGCTTCCTGGAGGTCAGCTTTGTCGTCAGAATTGGAAATTTTTCTGAATATCTTGAGGTCATCAGCGTATAGAAGAAGGGAACACGGAGAATTTTGCACACATGTGTTTATATCGTCCATATACAGCACGAAGAGAAGGGGTCCCAGGATACTGCCCTGAGTTACTCCTGATAAGACTGGGAGCCAGGACGATACAGACCCTGGAAGCACTACCCGTTGTTGCCTATTGGACAGGAAGCTTTGTATTAGGGATAGGAAGGATCCATGTACGTTGTATCGTGAAGCAAGCTTGTGGAGGAGAAGGAAATGGTTCACGGAATCAAATGCTTTGGCCAGGTCGACGTAGATTACATCTAGCTGAGATTTTTGATCTATTGCAGAAATTATGTGATGGTTCAGAACAGTCAGATTTGTTAAACATGATTTTCCAGGGACGAAGCCATGTTGTTCTTCTGAGAGGTGTGGTTTGGTGAAAGTGAGGAGACGGCAATGTATTATTCTTTCGAAGACTGAAGAGAGTATAGGGACGATAGATATAGGTCTGTATGAGGAAATTTCATGCTTGCTGCCTGATTTAAAGACAGGTGTGACATCAGCTCTTTTCCATGAGTCAGGAAAAGTGCCGGAAGTCATGCACCAGTTGAGTATCATGGATAAGGGGATGCTGAGAGATGCAGAGGTGTTTTTCAGGAATATAGGGCTTATGTCTGATGGTCCGGTAGATCTGTTTGCGGGCAGACTTTTTAAAATATTTTGGATTTCATCGGGGGTCGTTGAAATTTGAGACAGTGAATCAGAACAGACGCTAGTAAGTTGAGGGGGACTGGGGATTGGCACGGGAACTGAAAAGGTTGAATGGAAATATTCATTGAAATGTGTGGACCTCAATTCAAATGGGATTTCTTCATTATGGAGGTTTAGGTTAAGTGGAATTCTGGGAGTCTTTCTACGGGATGATATAAGTGTCCAGAACTTCTTCGGGTTATTCTTGAGATTTCCTGTTATGGAAGAAATGTAGCGGTTGTAATCTTCTGTCATATGAACTCTTGAAATTTTCCGTAGGTGAATAAATACATTGCGTGTATGAGGATTAGGAACTGATTTCCACAGTGACCACGCTCGAGTTTTATTATGGAGAAGGAGTTTGGTGTTTTGACTTAGCCAGTGCGGGTATTTGTTGGATTTGGGTACGGAGAAAGGAACGTGTTGTTTAATGGCCGAGTAAAGTAAATCCTCAAACAAGGCCACTGCGCTGTTTACGTCTCTCTCAGCTGTTAGCAGGCACCAGGGTAGAGATGATAAATCCTGATTGACAGCTTGCCAGTCGACCTTTCTCCAAAGAGGGAAAGCTTTCTTATCGGTGGTGGAGCTATTTTTATGTCTGCTGGCTGGGACGGGGAGAGTGGCTTCTATTGAGCTATGGTCGGTGTTTGGGATATTTCTTCCAACGGTCACAGTGACATTACGCAGGGTTGAAAATATGAGGTCCAGTGTTTCGGATTTCCTTGTTGGGTGTATATTGAACTGTTTCAGATGTAGACCGTTTATAAAATTTGATAAAATGAAAGTATCTATTTGGGGAGAGTGTATGGTACCATTGTCTATTGATGTCCAGGAGATATGGGAGTTAAAATCGCCTAGCAGCACTATTTCATTTTCTTGATTGAGGGCAAGAACAGTAGAGTTGAAACATTCTTCTAAGGTGTCAATTTTGCTGGAAGGTGGGCGGTAGAAGCAACCTACGAGTAAATTCTTCCTTTTTGGGGTAATAATCTCAACCCATATTATTTCGCAGGAAGTTTCTAAGTCAGGCCGATGTTTTGCCTTCAGTTTGTTGTGAACTCCGATTGCAACACCACCACCCCTTGAGGATCTGTCGCGCCGAAACACATTGAACTCAGATGAAAACGGAAGTTCCCCACAAGATACGAAGTCTGACAACCATGTTTCTGAGAGGCAGAGGATATCAAATTGATTGATTTCGGTTATATTTGCTATACAGTCGGTTAGTTTATTTTTGAAGCTCTGTGCGTTCTGGTAGTAGAGGTTAAGGGGTCCTGGGTTTAAATGAATGTCACCTGATAGTAGTAGTATCAAGTAAACAGTACTGGAGGAAGCACGGCAACGTTGTACAGGTCCACGAGGTGTGGTGGAAACATGGCGGAGCACTGGGAGGTTACAAGCTGCAGCGGTCGAGAAAGTAAAATGTCTCTCTGCGCAGTACCACAGAATTTTCTGATCACACGACACATCACTGCGGTCGGAAATGTTTTCAGGCACAGTTGCAAACCATATAGTACACTTGAACAGGTAAAATACCACTAAAACACTGTAATATGTCAGAGCTACTGAAACACGAGGTCTGTCACTTGCCGCCATCTTTAACAACCACCAAAGGATGAAAGTGCTTTCTTAACAATGGGCTCGATTTTCAAGTCTCATAACTTCACCCTCACCACAAAATAAGACTCCTCAAAAGCTAGATATACCCGGTGCTTCTGTGTGGCGTAGAAACATGGACCTTGAAGGAAGAAACCATTTCAAAACTCCACGCGATTGAACTATGGTTATACAGAAGGATTCTAAAGGTATCATGGACTCATAAGGTTATCATCCAAGAAGTATTATGAAGGATGAATACAACCCAAGAAATAGTCAATATTGTTAAATGCCGTAAGCTTCAATCCTTGGGTCAGATAATGAGGAACAGAGGCACATTCGAACTACTGCAATGCATTTTGCAAGGAAAAATGGAAGAAAACAAGAAGTTCCGTGAAGAATTATGCAGCCTATTTTCATATATCCTACTCTTGTTAATTGCCTCTACCGTATCAACATACAAAATTTCAGTTTGATTGTTGTGATAGATTCGTAGATATTGAGAACCGTCTAAATATTTCGGATGCTCGCCATTTTGGATTGTTACTTGAATAGGCCATAGAGATATGTACCATTAAAGGAAAATTATTGCATTGCTTCATTATTCAAACTTTCACTTCGATCGCATGATTACAACACAAGAAATAAAAACTTAATTTTAAAATTTCGTTCAGGCGCCATCTTGAGGTTATGTAAACAATTGAACTAAATTAGATGCCAGTGCATTACAATATGTATAATTATTTACTGTACCACATTTCACTGCGCTCAGATGGTTAAATCACGAGAAAAGTCTATTAACATGTTTCAACTTCGCATGGCCGCCATGTTCGTTTTGTACTTTACAGGTTTATGAAAGTTACTTAGATAAACTTGTAGCAGTGCCCTTTATCACCGTACAAAATTTCAGGGTAATATCATAAATAGTTTCAGAGATATAGAATGCCAGTGAAATATTTCGCACAGCCGCCATTTTGAGGGTATTTAAACAATTGAACTAAATTAGACGCCAGAGCATTGCAATGTGTATAAACACTTGCTGTTCCAAGTTTCACTACGTTTGGATGGTTAAATCGCGAGAAAAGTCTATTTAAAAGTCTCAGTTTCGCTTGGCCGCCATGTTGGTTTTGTAGTTACCAGGTTTTTGAAGGTCTTATAGGTGAACTTCTAGTAGTTCCCCTTATCACCGTATAAAATTTCAGGGTGATATCGGTAATAGTTTCGGAGAAACTGTATGATGGTGAAATATTTAGCACATCCGCCATGTTGGATTGGTGAGACACAATAAAATTTGGACACGATCGGGGTCGGCCAAAATGGTGCTATGATCTTACCGAGTTTCTTTGAAATCGCTCCAGCCGTTTAGAATGTATTAGGGGGACACCCACACACACCATCACACACACACGCACACGCACACACAGACAGACACACGGACAAAAGGTGATCTCATACTAAAAACAAGCAGTTCCGTGTAGGACAATACAGCCTATTTTCATAAATCCTACTAATGTTAATTGCCTCTATCAACATACAAAATTTCAGTTTGAAGGTTGTGATAGATTCGTAGTTATTGAGAACCATCTAAATATTGTTACGTGCCACCGCCTAGTGGCACTTTTGTTAACTGGATTACGGTGGGGGTACAAAGCACAACACCAATTACTGCTTAAAGAAATAATTAACTTTATTGTGGCCAGAAAATTACACTAATCAGCAAATACAAGCAATTAAGAGCCTTACTCCAGTTTCCTCAAGTCTCTTCCTTGAGCGCTCTTGGCCCTTCCACTTGTCAACAGATCACAGAAGTTAATCCGTCCTAATGAGTACGGTGGCCTTGACAGTAACTACCTGCTCCTCTCCTTTATGTTCACCGACCACAATTACTTACGATCACTTGCTGCGTGCTATTTCGCTGTCCACAAGCTGGAGAAACAATGTCACTGGATTTCGTAACTCGCACAGCACTTCGTCACCAGACTTCTGTCGCACAAGATAATCGCTCGCACTAGCTCGTAAAACACAACAACAACTGCTAGACAGGTCGCACTTATATAGCAGGCCGGTGACTCAATAAATGCTTCTAGATCCATCCAGGGTTCACGGCTTCTCGAGGTTTCCATCGCTGGTCCAGTCACGAATATTCTGGACTATCCCTTTGTCTTAGTAGCCCTGCTGCATAAGGCGCGCGCAATACAGGAGGCAGGACACAGCCCAGCCCTGGGGCAGTTGTGACTCATGCGGCGAGTGATGACACAAACTCACAGCCGTAACACCACCCCCTTCCTAACAAGGCTGATCGTCCCGATCAATCATTGGTCCGTTTGTGTCCCTCCGTAGGCTGCCAGGCGATCTCGATGCACGATCTTCATCTTCGCCCTCGGGCTCCGCTGGATCCTGTAGACGACATCGTTGATCCGTTTCACGACTCGGTACGGGCCCTCCCAGGACTTCTGCAGTTTGGGTGACAGGCCTTTCTTCCGTAATGGGTTGAAGAGCCAGACCAGGTCGTCCTCGTGGAATCCGCCGGCATCCGTCTGCTGGTCGTATCGGGTCTTCATTCGGTCGGTCTCGATCCGTAGTTTCCTCCTCGTGAAAGCGTGTACGTCCTCCAGTTGGTCGACCAGTTCTTGACAATACTGGCTTACCGGGATCGGATCATTCACAGGTCGGCCGAAGGCAAGATCGACAGGTAGACGGAGCTCCCTCCCAAACATGGCCCGGGCTGGGGTGCACCCGGTGGCTTCATGCACGGCGGCGCGGTAGGCCAGGAGAAATAGTGGAAGATGCTTGTCCCAATCCCTCTGGTGCTCGCTGACGACTATTCGGAGATGGTTCTCGATGGTGCGATTGAATCGCTCTACCATCCCGTCGGACTGAGGGTGTAGCGGCGTTGTCCTTGTCTTCCGGATTCCCAGCAGCTGGCATAGGTTCTGGAACACCTGCGACTCGAAGTTCCTCCCTTGGTCGGAGTGCAGCTCCAGGGGTACTCCGTACCGGCTGACGAATACCTTCACCAGGGTCTCTGCAATCGTCGCGGCTTCTTGGTTAGGGAGCGCATACGCCTCCGGCCATTTGGTAAAGTAGTCGCTGACGACTAATATGTAGCGGTTCCCTGCCTCGCTTAACAGGAATGGCCCAGCAACATCGATGGCCACTCTCTCCATGGGGCCGCCCACGTTGTAGGTCTTCAGTGGACCCCGTCGTCTTCGTCCTGGGCCCTTGCTGGCTGCGCAATCGTGGCACCTCGCGCAGTAGTTCTCCACGTCTGTTCGGCATCCGATCCAGTAGAACCGCTCTCTCAGCTTCTCCAGGGTCTTCTTTATCCCTAGGTGTCCACCAGATGATCCTCCATGAACTTCCTTCAGGACTTCCTCCGTCATAGCCTTTGGAACGACGACTTGTTCCCGAGATGTCTTCCCGTCGGTGCTCTCCCAGGTACGGCAGATGAGGCCATCCCTTACAATCAGCGAGTCCCACTGTGCCCAGTAGGACTTAAACTTTGGGCTGCAGTCACTCACAATGTTCCACCCGGGTCTGGGGACACAGGCCCTCTTCCATTCGGCTATCAGTCCCAGGTCATCTTCTGCTTGTGCCCGCGTGAAAGATTCGCGGCTCCAGTTCCCTTGAAGGTCCACAGTAGTCCGTCGGCACAGTATCCCGGTGTTCTCCTCCCTTCGGGCACAGAAGGTGCAGTCTTCGGGGCACGGTCTTCGTGACAGGGCGTCGGCGTTAGAATGCAGTTGGCCTTTCCTGTGCTGAATCTCAAAGTTGTACTGTTGAAGCCTCTCTAACCACCGCGCGAGTTGACCCTCGGGCTGCTTGAAGTTCAGGAGCCACCGCAGGGATGCATGGTCGGTCCTGATGAGAAATTCTTGCCCGTACAGGTACTTGTGGAAGTGTTCAATGGTCTTCACGATGGCGAGCAGCTCCTTCCTGGTGACGCAGTAGTTCCTTTCTGGCTTTGACAAGGCCTTGCTGAAGTAGGCCACTACTCTCTCCTCGCCGTCCACTACCTGCGACAGGATTCCCCCTATGCCAAAGTCGCTGGCATCGGTATCGACGATAAACCTTGTTCCAGGTCTGGGGTAGGCCAGAATAGGCACGGTGCACAGAGCCTGCTTGAGTTGTTCGAAGGCACTGTGGCATTCTGCTGTCCACGTGAAGAGTTGGTCCTTCTCAGTCAGTCGATGTAAAGGTTTGGCGATGTCGGCGAATCCCCTCACGAAGCGACGGTAATAAGTGCAGAGTCCCAGGAAGCTTCGTAGTTGGGACTTGTCCTTCGGAACTGGCCACTCCCTCACAGCTGCGGTCTTCTCTGGGTCGGTGCGCACCCCTTCCTCGGAGACGATATGCCCAAGGTACTGGACCCGCTTCTGGAAGAGCTGACATTTCTTGGGGCTCAACTTCAGCTGGGCAGCCCGTAGCTTCAACAAGATCTCCTTCAGGTTGCTGTAGTGCTCCTTGAAGCTTCTCCCCAGAACGATGACGTCGTCTAGGTAGACCAGGCAGGTCTTCCAGTGTAGTCCCCTCAGAATGGACTCCATTAGCCTTTCGAAGGTCGCAGGGGCGTTGCACAGACCGAATGGCATGACGGTGAACTGCCAGAGCCCGCTGCCCACAGAGAACGCCGTTTTCTCGCGGCTCTTAGGGTGGACCTCCACCTGCCAGTAGCCACTCTTCAAATCCAAGGTGGAGAACCACCTTGACCCTGATATGGTATCCAGCGTGTCGTCGATCCGGGGTAGAGGGTAGCTGTCCTTCTTCGTGAAGTCGTTCACCCGCCTGAAGTCCACGCAGAACCTGGTGGAACCGTCCTTCTTCCTCACAAGCACGACCGGAGAACTCCAAGGACTATGTGATGGCTCGATCACCCCTTGCTCCTTCATCTCTTCTACCATCCGGTCGACTTCGGCTTGCTTGGCGAGCGGGACACGTCGGAATGGGGCCCTAATCGGTGCGCTGTCCCCAACGTCGATTCTGTGCTGGACCAAGCTTGTCCTGCCGAAGTCTTTGCTCCCCACGGAGAAGACATCCTGGAATTCGCGTAGCAGGTCCTGAAGTTGGCGTGATTGTTCCTCGTCTAAATGGTCCTGGGATCCTTGGTACAGCTTCTGTAGTTCTTCTGGCAGTGTGCGTCTTCTTCGGTTGTCCGTCTGCAGGTGTCTGTCTGTCGTATCTGTGATGCGGGCAATCCAGGTAACGGGCTCGCAGACTCCTAGGTTGGTGTCCCGGTGAACCGTAATGTCGTAGTCGTTCAGGTTGGACAGGCGGACGTACGGCCGAGACGTCGTGTTGATGAGAGTCTTGGCAACTAGCAATCCTTTTCTCTGGATGTCCTCATATTTTGGTTCGATGACAGCCGCCACTCCCTCGGCAGTTCCGTCGACAATTACGGCAGCGCTGACCTCCGTCTTGGCGGGAACGATGACGTCTTCTCTCAGCTTTACTCGTCGTGCGGTGATGGACTCGTGCGCCGGTTGCAAAGCAAGTTCCTCACCTCCGAAGTGCAGAGTGTTGGTACTCAGATCCAAGATGATGTTGTTCTGGTCCAAGAAGTCCAGTCCGATGATCACTTCATTTGATACGTCAGCCACAAGCACTGGATGCTATATCGCCCGTCGACCAATGACGAACTCCAGTGATGCTTCGCCATGTACCGGTGCGGTCTCTCCGGTCGCGGTTATTAGCTGGAGGTTCCTTTGTGTGGGTTGAACTCTCCACTTCGGGATCACGGTGGGACTGACGATGGTCCTCGACGCTCCCGTGTCGATCAGCATGGGACAGCTCACTCCGTTGACGACTCCGTCGACCATCAGGCTGCTATTGTCCCTCTGTAACTTCGTCACACACACTTGGACTGCTGGGGCTTGACGACAGTCACAAGCCAACCTTTCCCCCCCAAGGCTGGCTAATACTCGTTTCCCTGGGTCGCGCGGTTTTCAGACGACTGATTTCCCGTCGGATACCCTCGGCGGCGGCGATCACCGCAGTCCTTGCTCAGGTGGCCTTTCTTACCGCAGGTCCAGCAGGTCGGTAGTCCTCTTCCGGGCCGCCTCTCCGGTTGCCTTCCGGCTGTGTCGTTGCTGGTGGTGCCGCGACTATCGAAGAAACGGCTTAGCGCCTCCATTAATTCGTCGGCCAGGGGCTTGGTCTCGTTGGCTTTTACTGGTTCGTCGACGTCCACTTGACGCACCCGCGCGTGCATTCTGGATGCCTGTTTTGCCGTCTCGAACTTAAGTGCGTGGCTCAGCGCATCTGCCAGGGTCTTATTGCGCGCGAGACGCAGCGCCTGTTGAGTGTCCGAGTCCCGTAGTCCGTCGGTGAAAGTCTGCGTCGCTATCTGCTCCAGAAAGTCGGCCGGCGCTGTTGGGTAGGCGAGCCTTACGAGGCGTGCGATGTCCATCTCGAACTCCTGCAGGGTTTCCGCGTTCTTCTGTACCCGGGTCCGGAGCTGCATCTGATAGGCCTGCTGAAGATGGCTATCTCCATATCGGGACTCCATATGGGCGATCAGGGAAGCGTAGTCCTGGGATCCAGTCGGGATGGCCTGAAGGACGTTAAGGGCGTCACCTCTCAGCGCTACAATGAGAGCTGTAGCCTTTTCTGTGTTGTTCCAGTTATTTATGGAACAGGCCGCCTCGAACTGACGTAAGTAGGTGCTCCACGGGACCTTTCCGTCGAAGGTTGGGGGCGTCACTCTGCTCTGTCCCGTTCCTGATGTCCCCGGTGTACCTGTGGGCGGGCGTCGGCGCAGCTCGGCAACTTCCTCTTGAAGAGCGTTGAATTTCTCTTCCACCCCCGTGAGTGGGCGTTGGCGCAGTTCGGCAACTTCCTCTTGTAGGGCTTTGACTCTCTCATCCACCCCGGTCGGCGGGCGTCGGCGCAGCTCGGTGACTTCCTCTTGTAGGGCTTTGAATCTATCTTCCATCCCTGTCGGCGGGTGTCGGCGCAGCTCAGCAAATTCCTTTTGTAGAGCGTAGAATCTCTCTTCCACCCCCGTCAGCGGGCGTCGGCGTAGCTCGGCAACTTCCTTTTGTAAGGCGTCGAACTTCTTTTCCACTGCCGTGACTTCCTCATGCAGACCCAGTTCTAATTTCTTCAGGTCCCGTGTCAACTTATTCTGACCGTCTTCCATCTTCTTCTGGCCGTCCTCTATCCGCTTCAGGTCCTCCGCTAGCTTAATTTGACCGTCTTCCATCTTCTTCTGGCCGTCTTCTAGTTTGGCAGTTAGGTCCTCGGCTAACTTCTTCTGGCCGTCTTCTAGTTTGGCAGTTAGGTACTCGGCTTACTTCTTCTGGCCGTCCTCCATCTTCTTCTGGCCGTCCTCCATATTCTTCTGGCCGTCTTCCATCTTCTTCAGGTCATCCTTCAGGTCCTCGGCTAATTTCTTCTGGCCGTCTTCCATCTTGGTTTCCATGCCATTTAACTTTTCTAGCAATGCTGCGAATAGCTCTTCCATTTTAGATATTTGTCTTGTAAGGGGCATGCACTCACAGGAAAATTAGAGAAAATGACCTGCTCGGGTTTTGAAACCAGGACCGTCAGGTGTTGTGCTTGAGTTCGTAATCCGGCTTCTGACACCAGTTGTTACGTGCCACCCCCTAGTGGCACTTTTGTTAACTGGATTACGGTGGGGGTACAAAGCACAACACCAATTACTGCTTAAAGAAATAATTAACTTTATTGTGGCCAGAAAATTACACTAATCAGCAAATACAAGCAATTAGGAGCCTTACTCCAGTTTCCTCAAGTCCCTTCCTTGAGCGCTCTTGGTCCTTCCACTTGTCAACAGATCACAGAAGTTAATCCGTCCTAATGAGTACGGTGGCCTTGACAGTAACTACCTGCTCCTCTCCTTTATGTTCATCGACCACAATTACTTACGATCACTTGCTGCGTGCTATTTCGCTGTCCACAAGCTGGAGAAACAATGTCACTGGATTTCGTAACTCGCACAGCACTTCGTCACCACACTTCTGTCGCACAAGATAATCGCTCGCACTAGCTCGTAAAACACAACAACAACTGCTAGACAGGTCGCACTTATATAGCAGGCCGGTGACTCAATAAATGCTTCTAGATCCATCCAGGGTTCACGGCTTCTCGAGGTTTCCATCGCTGGTCCAGTCACGAATATTCTGGACTATCCCTTTGTCTTAGTAGCCCTGCTGCATAAGGCGCGCGCAATACAGGAGGCAGGACACAGCCCAGCCCTGGGGCAGTTGTGACTCATGCGGCGAGTGATGACACAAACTCACAGCCGTAACAATATCGCAGATGGTCGCCGGGTTGGATTTTTATTTTTGTACTATTACATTAAGATTATTGTGTACGTGTGGTATTCAAACTTCAATCGCATGATTAGAACACAAGAAGTAAAAACAAGATTTTAAAATTTCGCACAGCTGCCTTCTTGTGACTATGCAAACAATTGAAATAAATTAGATGCAAGTGGATCAACATTTGTATACGCATTTAACGTGCAACCTTTTTACTGCACTCGGATAGTTAATTTGCGAGAAACATCCATTTAAATATTTATACTTCGCGTCGTCGCCATATTGGATTTGTGCTCACCTGGTTACTGAAAGTCCTATAGGTGAACATATGTTCATATCCTCTATGAACATAAATAATTTCAGTTTGATTGCTGTAAAAGATTCATAGATATTGAGAACCGTCTAAATATTTCGGATGCTCGCCATTTTGGATTGTTATATGTATAGGCCATAGAGTATGCACCATTCAAGGACAATTATTGCTTAGGTTCATTATTCAAACTTTCACTTCGATCGCATGATTACGACACAAGAAATAAAAACTTAATTTTAAAATTTCGCACAGCCGCCATCTTAAGGTTATGTAAGCAATTGAACTAAATTTGATGCCAGTGCATTACAATGTGTAAAATCATTTACTGTACCACATTTCACTGCGCTCAGAGAGTTAAATCACGAGAAAAGTATACTAAAATGTTTCAACTTTGCTTAGCCGCCATGTTCGTTTTGTAATTTACAGGTTTATGAAAGTTACATACATAAACTAGTATCAGTACCCTTTATCACCGTACAAAATTTCAGCGTGATATCTATAACAGTTTCGGAGCTATAGAATATCAGTGAAATATTTCGCACAGCTGCCATTTTGAGGTTATATAAACAATTGATTTATATTAGACTCCCGTGCATTACAATGTGTATAAACATTTGCTGTACCAAGTTTCATTACGTTTGGATTGTTAAATCGCGAGAAAGGTCTATTTAAAAGTCTCAACTTCGCTTGGCCGCCATGTTGGTTTTGTAGCCACCAGGTTTTTGAAAGTCTCATAGGTGAACTTCTAGTAGTTCCCTTTATCACCGTACACAATTTCAGGGCGATATCGGTAATAGTATAGGAGATACTGAATGCTGGTGAAATATTTCGCAGAGCCGCCATGTTGGATTGGTGAGACACAATAAAATTTGAAGGGCACGGTCGGGGTCGGCCAGAATACTTCTATGATCTTACCGAGTTTCGTTGTTATCGCTCCAGCCGTTTGAAAGTTATTAGGGGACACACACACACACCTCACACACACACACACACACACACACACGCACACACACACGGACAAAAGGTGATCTCATAAGCCTATTTTTTCATAAAATGAAATTAGGCTAAAAAGAAGGACGAAGGAGAATTTCGTGACTTGCCAGCCATAGAGTATGGTTCGGAAAAACATCCACCCAAATGTTCCGGATAGCGACCAATAAATACACCGTAGCCAGAATGATCGCCAGCGTTCGAAGCGGACAGGCACCCTGAGAAGAAGAGGAAGAAGAAGAAGAAGAAGAAGAAGAAGAAGAAGAAGAAGTTTATTAATATGGGACTCAAATGCAACAAATAATTGATGGCGTGTATGCGAATTCTTCAGGAAAGAGCTCCTCTAACTCATCACTGATCCGATCTGGCATGGTGAACTACTAGACTACTACAATCTATTGGTTCCGTTTAACAAATTACGGATGGAGCGATATATGAATACCTCTGACTCGTCTAAGAATGCCAGTCTGTATCATTACTACCTACAGGTACATACATGTATAGATTGTCAATCCCTTAGCTAACAGCCCAGGAAATGAGTGAAGCCACTACTACAGCATATAATGAAGTCCATTGATCGGCCTGGTGTTGCTCCAGACAGTTGTGAAAGGAACATGAACGGCGAATCAAACATTCTGTGAATCATATTTAGCCTACTTTTCACATTTTGCAAAAATTAGGAAAAAGTAGACTTATGAGATCGATCCGGGAAAATGTGTGTCTGTCTGTCTGTCCTTCTGTGTGTATGTGTCAAATCAACTCCTAAACGGCTGCAGCTATCGAAACCAAATTTGGTATCAGTAAAGATCTATATCGGAATATCTCAAGGTCATATTTGAAAATGACGTCAGTGCTACCAACTGCTGAAAAATCGCAATTCAAATTTGAACTCCATGTTGGATATCATGGAAAGTATGCATGGGAGCTAATCCAAAATCGGCACACTTATAGATAATAATATTTTCAGTTTCCAGGAGACCATATATGACAGCGTTACCAAAATGATTCTAAACCTGCTGATAGGTCAAATTGGTAAATGCATATATCTTCTATATCAATTGGATTTCAACCAAATTTCGTATATACGATGTGTACATAAATAGATATGGGTGAGCGTATTCTTAAGAGCCACCAGGGCTGCCAACTTTTAGTAAATGATCTCTATATCTTTTATCCAAATACCAATATATCAGAAAGTATGCAAGCCGACAGCTTTAAACTGTGCACACGTATAGTATCTGACATTCTAGATTAATTTGGAGTAATTAATATACGTCAGTGCTTCCAACATGATTCTAAGCCTGCTGATAGGTCCAATTTTAGCATGCATGTAACTTATGCACTAGCATATGGATTTCATCCAAAATTGGCACAACAATTAAAACTAACATTTCAGATTACATCTGACCAACACTTGCATGAAATTGTTGCCAACATGATTTTACACGCGCTGGTAGATCCAATGTCTAACTTCATGTAACGTCCTTGCTATCCATTGGACTCTATGAAACTCTAACCATTTTGTTCACCACTAATTTATCAATATATTACCACCTAGGTTCAGTGTTTGTTAAACACCAAAATGAACTGCTTCTCGAAGTTTCTTTGTTCAAGGTTTAACACAAGTTGATCACAAGAAAGAAGTAATCTTACAGAAAAATGAGTGTAAATTAAGAACATAGCACATTCCACCTCAGGAATATGAACGTGTAACTAAGTTGCTAAACATAGTTTCAAAGCAGAAGCTTCAGGAAATACAATATTTTCATTCTCACTGTGACTACATTATCCAATCATTCACGGACTCGCGACAGAACTGTTGGCGAAACTGATTACTTCCATCGTGGCAATCCAGAGTGTTTAAAGCAATAGAGGTGGGTGGAACGTAATTAAGGGAATTGTAGCCCATATGATTACTAAACAGAGACACAACACTCTGATTAATACAAACTCTCGTAACCACAGCGCAATGCAATCCCAACTCCAACCACAAACACAATACGGTCTTACAGCAGTGCATTATATTCTGGATTATTACACGTAGGCTACGTGGCACCAGAAACAAAACAAGGACGGAGGAACGCCTATAACCAGGTTACAAACTCGGCCTTATAGAACGATACAACAAACAAATGTAAGTGACACCATAGTGCACTGTTTCTTGATATGACACCTACCATGTTGACCTGGTCTTCAGTGCTAAGTACTAATTTGGTGGAAACCCATTAAAGATCGAGCCTTCACTGCGCCTAAAGCACTTATCGGGTGGAAAACCATTAGTAAAATCGAGTCTTCACTGCGCCTAAAGCACTTATCGGGTGGAAACCCATTAAAGATCGAGTCTTCACTGAGCATAAAGCACTTATCGGATGGAAACCCATTAATGATTGAGTCATCACCGAGCATAAAGCACTTATCGGGTGGAAACCCATTAATGATTGAGTCATCACTGAGCATAAAGCACTTATCGGGTGGAAACCCATTAATGATCGAGTCTTCACTGCGACTAAAGCAATTATCTGATGGAAACCCATTAATGATGGAGTCATCACTGTACCTAATGCACTTATCGGATGGAAACCCATTAATGATGGAGTCTTCACTGCGCCTAAAGCACTTATCGGATATAAACCCATTAATGATCGAGTCTTCACTGCGACTAAAGCAATTATCTGATGGAAACCCATTAATGATGGAGTCATCACTGTGCCTATAGCACTTATCGGGTGGAAAACAATTAATTATCGAGTCTTCACTGCGCCTAAAGCACTTATCGGGTCGAAACCCAATAATGATCGAGTCTTCACTGAGCCTAAAGCACTTATCGGATATAAATCAGTAGTGGTTTTGTAGCGGTTCTATATCCTCCACCTCCACACCCTCCACACAAGATGGCGGCAGCCCGATAACTCCCGAACCCGTGGTCGGATTTTGACGAATGAGGTGTCATTGAACTCGGGCTAACACCCCCTTTCCAATGGACAACATATTTCAACCCCAAAAATAAAATCTACCCTACTAGGGGGTGAAATTGTATTTTTTAGAGAATCTCTCTTTCCAATTGCAACATGTGAGAGTTTGAATGCCGATATGGATTTAAACGTTGTTCTACATAAAGTGCATATGTTCGGTGGATAGCCACTATGAATTAACATGCTTGTTTTCTGTTTTTACACATGCCCACTCATGGCTTTTGTAAGAGGGTGGGGGAGCGGATCCCTATGGATGGGTTATTGTTGACGAGTCATTGTTGGCGGGGGTCATTGTTGTCGGGTCATTGTGGACGAGTCCTTGTGGACAAGTCCTTGTTGACAGGTCCTTGTGGACAAGTCCTTGTTGACAGGTCCTTGTGGACGAGTCCTTGTGGACAGGTCCCTGTGGACGAGTCCTTGTGGATGAGTCCCTTTGGACTGATCCCTTTGGACCGGTCCCTTTGGCCAGGTCCCTGTGGACTGGCTCATGAATTTATTTAAATTATGTCAAAGGGCCTAACTACATTTGCGTGTGTTGAACTGACGTTGTTCACCAACCCCCACTACTATAATGTGATAACGATATGAAAGGAAAGTGACGAAATACATGTGAACACGTGTGAGATGACCTTATTACCGTCCTCCTTGTGAAACAAGTCACATCCTGTTTTGGTTCATACGTGAGAAAATGCAAGTTCATGTGTAATATGACCTAACACACGAGTGTACACATGTGCACGTGCACGATAAGAGCTAACAAGTCGCAACCTGTTTTGACAGTGGTGGGAATAAGGCTAGAGACATGTACAAGTAGTCAAATTACTCCGGCAGACAACCCCTTTCCTATGGATAACTTATTTCCACTCAAAAATAAAATCTACCCCTACTAGGGGGTGAAATAATAATTTTTTGGTAAAAGTCGCTTTCCATGTGCAATATGTGGGAGTTTGTATGCCAATATGAAATTAAACTCGTTCCACATAAAGTGCATGCATACAACTGAATGCCGCTATGATTTATCATTTTTGTTTTTTGTTTTACGAATGCGCAATTGGTTTTTTGTAAGAGGGCGGGCTTTTTGAATAATGATTTATAGATACGTTTTTTCACGAATTAACCAAAGATCCAAAAACTAATAGGTCATCGGCTTTTTAATATCTTATGAACTAAAGCTAGGGACTTGTATGAGGGGTCGTTGGACTTGGGGTGACGCCCTGTTTTTGAATTTATTATTCATTTTTTGTCAAAAGGGCCTAACTGCACTTTCGTTAATATCTCGCTAACCAATAATCACAGAGGGTCAAGTGAGGTGTCATAGGACTTAAAATGGCCAACCCCTTCCCATGACCAATGAATTTACCCCCCCAAAAAACAGCATGGTCATTAACCTAAGATTTTATCAACTAATAATCAGGGAGGGACAAGTGAGGTGTCACAAGACTCAGGATGGCCAACCCTTTTCCATGACCAACGAATTTACCCAAAATACCCAAAACAGCAAGGTCATTGACCTAATATTTTATAAACTTATCAGTAGAGAGGGTCAAGTGAGGTGTCATAGGACTACGAATGGTTAACCCTTTCCCATGACCAATGAATTTACCTAAAAAATTCAAAACAGCAAGGTCATTGACCTGAGATTTTATAAACTAATAATCGGATATCAACATGTGAGGTGTCATAGGACTTAGAATGGTCAACCCTTTCCCATGGCTAATGAATTTACCCAAAAATACCCAATACATCAAGGTCATCGACCTGAGATTTTATAAACTTATAATCGGATATGGACATGTGAAATGTTTACAGTGAGTGATGAAACATAGCTAGGTAGTGAAAGAATTATTGTAGGCTACATGTATGGTGACTGACAAATCTTTCACCATTGAAACTTGTTTTCAGATCAAACTGCAGTACAGAGAGAGTATAGGTTGTAGGTATGGGATAATAAATGACAAATGGTGTATACAAAATCTGATTTATCGATTCAAGAAATAAGAGTAGACAATCTTTAATTGATTGGTTAAAGAGGATAGCTAAAATCCAAAATGGTGACTACATTGAACTAAACTGAACCAAGCTGAATCAAACCCAACTAAACCGAACCACACTTAATCAAAAACAAGCCAATGGTTTAAGTGTAAAACTTGTGGGTGAATGTGGTCATTGGTAATGTCAGAAAGGAAAGGGATAACGCTCTACCTATAGAGGGTAAGGTAAAGCTAGTGCATGATGCTAATGCATACACACAAGTACATGAACCACACACAACTATCCTATGCAGTTATTATGGGTTGACTGTTAAAACTTGCTCAGTGGTTACTGGGACAAGATGGTCGCTACACACAACAAGCTTTAAATACCTGAGGCTAATAATCTATACACACACTCACACACACTTGTTCTAAACTAAACTGTCTTGCTGGCAGAGCTCACACAGTAGGTAAATGACAGAAATGCTTGGCTAACAGAAATACAATCATTTTCGGTTGTCTAATGTTACCAGCTAAACATTACGTGCTATAGTGGTGAGCACATGTGCCTCTTTCGCTGGAGATCTTAACTCGATTTCTAGCTCTAAGGCCTAGAACGAATCAAACTAAGAAAAAAGGGTATGGTGACGCAGTGGTTAAACTGTTAGCCTTTCACTAAGGTTGACTAGGTTTTGATTTTAGGTTAATATGCATGTCATAAACAAACAAATAAAAGCAGAGATAATGTTTAAAACTGATTACACTTGTCTCTTTTCAAATTATTACTTAGATTACAAATACAAACGTGGACTGGGTTTGACATACAGTTAATGCCTCCTATCACATACTAGACTGTAAGAAAGCCAAACAAGCAAAAGGCGTAGGTAGAGCAGTGGTAAAATCGCTATGTGTAGAGAAATACCTAACGGTTTTATGAACTGGCAAAGGTATGTCGCATAAACAGTGCAGGATACAATCCAGCAACCATAATTTTTATCTCGTGGACAAGAGAAAACATATAGAGAGAGATATATAGAAAGCTTGTGTGTGTGTGGGTAGCATTGGTTGTTTGACCAGAGAAAATACGGTGAGGTAGGGTGGGGAGAGGGAGAATTAGCACTTATATATGAATGGAAAATAGATTTTTTTCAATCGTTTTGTTTTTCAAATGCAGTGGTAGATAGTCTTTTTTTGTAAAACATTCTTACTTGCAGTAGTAATAAGCCTCTATGGTTCCGCTAACACATAGATAGACTGTATTATTGCCATGGTCAAGCACTCACATTAAGATCATTTACAAAATCATAAAATGAAAAATAAAAAATCTTGTTTTGGAAATATCGTTTTTCAACGTACACACAAAATAAATATATAAAAAATTTGTAAACAGCAAAATGGAAAATCCATGTTTCCATATAGACAAAATTTAAAAACCTTAAACGGACATTTAAGAAAATATATGCAAATGGGAAATTGACAAATGTGTAAATATGAAAATGGAAAAATCCATGTTTCCATATCATGAAATTGAAAAACATCAAACTGTCATTTTAAAAAATGCAAATGGAAAATTGACAAATTGCAATGTGTGAAATGTGATATTGAACAAATGGCTATCATTATTTAAAAAAAAAAAAGAACATGGTGCTCTATGGTTGAGGTGTGAATCAAACCCTCTCTACTTATTTGGACCACTCGAGACTGAGTAGACTAGTTTTAGTTGTCATACCACTTTTAAAAGTTTGTGTTAAATCTAGGAATTGAACCCAAGAGCTTGTAGGGGGGATCCAAGGTTATAATATGTTAAACAGATAGCCTTGAATGTAGGGTGTGGTAGTTATATAGAGATGAGACGTTTCGCTCAGGGCAGGGAGGCATGGAGATCTGTATCAAACCAGTCAAAAGACTGACGACTCAAACAACAACATGTAGAGCTCACCAAAAATAATGTTGTGTAACGGTAAATGTTAGTCAACGAACAGTAATGCATTACTAAAACCCATGACACGATACCTAAGAGCTTTTCTAAAATTATTTTAAAATGCCTTTAACCCTATCTTCTTCTTCTTCTTTCGAATAACCCATTTGGAGGGTACGATGAATCAACGTTGGCTATTGTCCATTGTATTCAATTTCCGTTGTTTCCAAATTTCTTTCATCGTTCTAGAGTGACGATCTTTCTCCTCCTGAGTCCACTTTCTGCCAGTTGTTTGTTTCTTCCTTTCTTGAAATTTTGCGTTTTGAATAGCTTCTCTGAAGAGTGATCTGTTTGCTATTGTGTCTGTCTGAATTTTGGCGTTTGTCAAATCTTTGTCAATTTCAATGAACCATGTGGGTTTGGATTTGTAACTAGTCAGTAAGTTGAAGATCTGTTTAGTTAGTCTACTATTTTCCATTCTATAGATATGCCCAAAAAACTGTAATCTTCTCTTTCTCATTACATCAGTTAATTTTTCACATTTCAAATATAACTCTCTATTTGGTCGTAACCTATATTCTGCGTTATTATTTCGTTTAGCTCCCAGTATTTTTCTCAGAATTCGTCTTTCAGTCTTCTCTAATTTGTCTAAATCACCAAATCTTGTTAATTTAAGTGTTTCTGCTGCATACAGAGTTTCAGGTCTGACTACTGTTTGATAATGCCTTAATTTAGTGTTCCAGGATAAGCTTTTTTTATTATATATATCTTTTGTCATATGAAAACACCTTTGTAATTTATGCATACGTGTTTCTATTGCTGTCTTTTCCTGTGAGTCATTCATTATCCACTCTCCTAGGTATTTAAAGGAATTTGTTTTACATACTGAACTGTCATGAATTGTGATACTTTTGGGGGCATCGGTGATGTTTGTCATGAACTTAGTTTTTTCAAATGATATTTGTAGTCCGACTTTGGCTGCCTGTTTTTGCAACTCTCTAATTTGTTCTTGGGCAGTATCCAGTGAGTCAGTAAGTAATGCAATGTCATCCGCAAAAGCTAAACAATCTACAGTGATTTTATTTGGATGTCTTCCTAGTTGAACGCCTTTAGTATTGATGGCTTTCCTCCACTCTCGAATTACCTTTTCCAATGCACAATTGAAAAGCAGAGGTGACAGACCATCTCCTTGTCTCACACCTGACTTTATTTTGAAAGATTTTGAAAGTTCCCCTCTAAATTTAACTTTGGAAGTTGTGTTCGTTAGTGTTGCTTGAATTATTTCAGTTGTCTTGTTATCAAGTCCAAATTCCTTCAGAATGTTAATAAGTGCCTTTCTGTCAATGGAGTCATAGGCTTTTTTAAAATCCACAAAAGTAACTACATATTTCAAGTTCCTGATTTTCCTCATGTCTAATATGCTCTTTAAATTTAGTATTTGCTCCATACATGATCGTCACTTCCTAAACCCTGCCTGATACTCTCCCAATTGTGGGTCAAGTATTTTTTCCGCTCTTTTTAAAAGTGCTTTGGATAAGATCTTATAGGTCACTAGCAGGAGGGAGATTCCTCTGTAATTGTTAGGATCTGTTTTCTTCCCTTTCTTATGTAGTGGATGTATCAAAGCAGATGCCCATTCTGATGGTAAACTGTGTGTTTTCCATATGTCATTTATGATTTCCGTTAAACATAGGATCATGTTGTCACTCGAGTATTTCCATAATTCAGCAACTATACTATCTTCTCCAGATGCTTTGTTATTTTTAAGTTCGTTTATAATCTCTTTAATTTCATTTGTTGTTGGTGGTTTCGAGTTTGGAGGAATGGGGAGTATATTATCAAAATTAAATGTCTCCTTTGGTGGATCACAGCTGGAGTTCGTCAAAATATTCCGCAAGTATTCTGAAATTTTCAGCGTTATTATATGCAGTTTTCTGTATTTTTGGATCTGTGAAAGTAAGCTTGGTGGAGTATACTTCCCTAAACCACTTCTGAAAGTTCTGTAGAAGTCCTTTGTATTGTGCTGTCTGAAGTCCGATTCTATTAATGTTAATTGGTCTTTCATATGTTGCACTTTTACCCTTTTGAGTCCCTTAGATGCATGTTTTCGGGATTCTATAAAGCTGTTCCTGGTATTCTCATTTTTATTTGCATTCCAGATGTTCCAAGCTCGTTGTCTTTTAAAGATTAGTTCATCACACTCAGCAGTCCACCAGGCATGTTTTCGTTTTCTTTTAAGGAGAATGGTTTCTTCTGCTGTCTGTACTAAGTCTCTTTGAAGTTGTTCCCATGTTTTAGGTGCTCTGCTTTCCAAAAGTGTTTTGAAATTATTTTCTGTAGCTAATTTTTGAGTATCAAACTTTTTGGATTGATAATGATTTTTCTTTTTATATATTGGTCTAATTTTTAATTTAATGAGTGACAGATAGTGGTCTGAATCTAAACCTGCACTCTTAGCAACTTTCACATTGAGTATCTCCATTGTAGACTGTCTGCTAATAGCAACATGGTCAAGTTGTTTCTCACCACAAACTGGATTTGGGGAAACCCAAGTAGTTTGTTTCCTAGGAAGTTTTTTGAAGAATGTAGATTTCAGGACTATGTTATGCTCTCTGCATAAACTAATAAGTCTTTCTCCATTTGTGTTAGTTCTTTTATGTGCCGGGAAATTGCCTACTATGGACCGATGTTGACGTTCTTTGCCGATTTGAGCGTTAAAGTCTCCAAGTAGAAGTATTATATTTTTTGATGGAATTTGATCCAGGGTGTTTGATAGTTCTTGCCAAAAATTTTCCGTTTGTTCTTTCTGAGTCCTATTTTTCTCATTAGTTGGTGCATGTGTATTGACAATGGTATAAACTTTGTTTACTGATTTAAAGGATAGCAGGGATAATCTTTCATTAATGGATTGAAACTCTATTATTGAATTTAATATGTTCTGATTTACAATGAACCCAGTTCCAAACTGAGGTACATTTTTCATAACTCTCTTTCCAGGTTTTCCCTTGAATATTCTATAACCTTCTGAATCAAATGGATGTTCATCAGTATATCTAGTTTCTTGAAGAGCTGTTATCATAATCCTTTTCTCTTTGATGAAATTTATTAGAGTTTTAAGTTTTCCTGTTTTTAAGAGTGAATTGACATTAAAGGTAGCCAAAAAGTTTATGTTCTTGTGCTTAATTTTACTAGTGATTTGCTTAATGCTATTTTCAAGATGCTCCGACTCATCCTTTTCATCCTTTGCACAATGATGTAGGCCCCCAGAATCCGAGTGCCTACTTTTCATTTCCTTGGAAAATGGAGATTGGTTACTCCCTGGGGTAAAATCTCTTACAATGTGCATATCCATTGTTGATTGTTTGCTAGGTTAAGGGAACAAGTCCCCTAAAAATTCTACTCGAGGTTGTTAGCTCCGAGGATGGGTTTTCAGCCGCACCTTTGGTGAACAGACGCTGACCATCTAGCCGCTTGCTGCAAGACAGACGCTAAATGGATTTATGTAAAGCTGACATCTAACTAAATCATAGGGTAGATGCCTTTTATCCTATTAATCCCGGATACAGGGCCGCCCCGTCCGCCATTCATATTGTTCTATAGATCATCTATTCCACTATCAATGCCGTTGAGGACTTCACCGTAACCCTGGCAAGGGACCCTGACAAGGTGCTACCAGCCGGGCCAGCTGGACCTTGGTTTTTTTAGAGGTGTTACTCCTCTATCACTCACCGCTTTGTCCTGGCTTGTGACAGGCAGAGCCTGGCTTCCCAAACATTGGGCCCAGGTTGGCGGGTTTCCTTTAACCCTATATTAAACACCCAGTTCACAAGACTCATAACTACAATGTTATGGTCAAACAAAACAAAATCTATATTTCAAAACAAACAAGTGGTTTAGTCAATGTATACTGGAAAAGTTTTATAAAAACTCAAGTCCACAAAAATAATTAAATTAGTAACTGTCAGGTTGACCGAGTGGTTATGGTGTTTGACTTAAGTTCAAATTTTCTGTACAAGAAAGCAAGGGTTCGAATCCCTTACCTGATATAACTATTGCCTCAACATGGCTTGACCACACTGTATTATTGTGTACTCGGTACACAAACCATAGATAGAGTGTATTGTTTAAAGTCACTCTCTTTGCGAACATAGTCAGAGACTGTTGATGGTTAACAAGTGCATTAATAGTGGGACATAGGGATAGCAATTAAGAAAAACAGGCAATACCCCATACTCTATTTTTATTTATTTAATGTAAGTACTTGTACAATAGTTATATACAAACTACAACTCTCTTTTGTCTATTACTATATAGTCCTTTTCGATCCACTTGCATAACAAGGCAGATGACTTTGTAGATCAGCCCCTTAAAACAACAACAACACTACCTCTTGCATAGTCTGTGATGTTGATGACTCTTGAGGCGTGGAAGATGGATACAACATAACTTTTACAACAGGGGTTAAACGTTGATCAACAAACAATGCACTATTTTGAGTAGCAACATCTTTCTCCTGTACTAACTTATTAGCATTCTGATGATTTTTTGCCAACACCATTAGTGTTTTGTCTGGTGCACTACATTGATGATCACTCACACTTAAAACCACACTATTTCTACTTTTCATATTGCCTCGACATCTTGTTGACCTCCGTTTTGAGCATCGCCAGAATATTATTCCTTTTACATTTTGTCGTCTATAGAAGAGTAGCCTTTATATAGTACACGTTGTTTACCTCGGTTAGTTGTAGTAAGTTCCATAGTAGTAACTAACCAGTTAGTATGATTTGCACACTACAAAGGTTATCTCTGTTCTGGTAATAGAATTATTTATCGTTGGCTTTTATATTTAATATGTACAGTTAAATGTGATAGAAAAGTGGTAGAAACGTGGTAGCAAAGTGGTAGACAAGTGGTAGACAATTGGTAACATAGTGGTAGAAAAGTGGTAGCAAAGTGGTAGCAAAATGGTAGAAAAGTGGTAGAAAAGTGGCAGAAAAGTAGTAGAAAAGTGGTAACAAAGTGGTAGAAAAGTGGTAGCAAAGTGGTAGAAAAGTGGTAGCAAAGTGGCAGAAAAGTAGTAGAAAAGTGGTAGCAAAGTGGTAGAAAAGTGGTAGCAAACTAGAAAAGTGGCAGAAAAGTGGCAGAAAAGTAGTAGAAAAGTGGTAACAAAGTGGTAGAAAAGTGGTAGCAAAGTGGTAGAAAAGTGGTAGAAAAGTGGCAGAAAAGTAGTAGAAAAGTGGTAGCAAAGTGGTAGAAAAGTGGTAGCAAACTAGAAAAGTGGTAGCAAACTAGAAAAGTGGTAGCAAAGTGGTAGAAAAGTGGTAGCAAACTAGAAAAGTGGTAGCAAAGTGGTAGAAAATATTACATGTATTGTTAAGAAATAGTTTAAGCGGTTACATGTATTCATTACACTATAATTTTAGCATCACGAAGCTCATTTTCTATATCCAAAAGTTCTTCTTCATATTTAGTATGACCAGCCTGTTTACAGGTATGCAAGTACTGAAGCCGCTGGATTAGCTTATTGGGATTGTTCCAGTAAACACATTTAACAAATGATTTTTTTGGGTGTAAACCATTATCATCATCTTCATCATCATCATCATCATCATCATCATCATGGTTATCATCATCAATATAATTATCAGCAATATAATCATCATCACTATTACTATCTAATCCTTTTTGTTCATCTTGCAATGCAACAACCTTTGGCATAGTTTGTGTTGTCTTTGATAGTGTTAGAGGTTTCTTAGACGTTAACGACTGTCCTAACATGCTTTTTCAGGAGATAATAAATGCTCTTTAACAAACAAAGCACTATCTTGAGCCACACTATTTTTTTCTTGGTCTTGCTTTTTACCTTGGTTCGAGTATTTTGTCCATTTAAATGAGTATTATTTTGAGATTTACAATGATGATCGATTGAAATAAGTATGTTGGAGCCTTTTGTTTTAATCATTCCTCGACACTTTTTTGATCGTTGTTTCGAACAGCACCAAATAACAGTTCCATTTTTATTAGTTCTTTTTACAATATATGCATATCCTTTATAGTAAGCACATGGCTTACCATAGCTAGTCGTTGATACTTTCATGTCAACTGTTAAGCATAAACTAATCTCTAGTAAAGTTAACTCGATAATAAAAATGATAGTTTGTAGTATGTGCAGTTTAAAGTAAGAGCAAAAGTGAGAGTCAAATGGTAGAAAAGTGTTAGCAAAGTGGTGGAAGAGTGGTAGCAGTTTATAGTAGTCATGATCTTTTTTACCAGAATGTGATTTGAGTAAATGTAATTTCTAAACCTTAGCAGTGAGTAGTCAGTTAGTCTTGGTTCAGACAAACGTAAACAGTTCTCCAATGAATCAGAGATCAAGATTTAAATTATGAAACAGTTGTGTAACCAATTAGGTATCGGTACTTGATAGCTTCACACATGAACAAAAATTCCAACATATCTGACATAAATTACATGATTTGAAAGTTGACAAAGAATATACAATCAACCATTGTAGTTGCAATGTCAAACACAAAGACAAAATCAGCATGAACTTTTAAGTTACAGGAAAATTCTATGAAATAGACTATGCATGAAATTTGGAAATACACATCAGAAGTTTGCAACACCATCCTTCTAGCCTATATAAATTATCGACATGGAAAGTGTGCACTGCCCCTAACATTAAACCAATTTATCAATAACGCAAGTCAACAATCAAAACATTTTGTCTTGAGTCTATCATTTAATGCATATATTCTGTCTACATTGAACAGTATCAAAAAACGCCATTCATAATTAATTAAGTTTGCTTTAATTCTTAATGTAATGATAAATACATATTTAAAGTTTTGGCTGACTGTTCAGGGTGAATCGGCTTTGAACACATAAGAGAGGGAATATTTTAAGACTTAACCTCTGCTCACCTAACATAACCTAAATTTACCTAACCTAACCTTGTCATATAGGTAAGAAACGGGTCAAGCTATGCTTTCGACTACCGAGTTTCAGCTACTTTTCAAGGTTACTCTCCCGAACATTGCCGGAGACTGCTGATAAACACCTATGTTCCCACGGCGGCGGCGCGCAACGACTTACATGACGCGCTTCCCCCTTTTCATTGATCCCTTTTGATTTGCCCCTTTGGACTGGTCCCTGTTGACTAGCCCCTTTGGAAGGGCCCTTTTTGAATGGAGTCATTTTTGACGGGTCCCTGTGGACAGGTCCTTTTGGCTGATCCCTTTGGACCGGACCCTTTGACATAATTTGGATAATTGCATGGGCCTAATGCTCTTATCGGATATAAACCCATTAATGATCGAGTCTTCACTGAGCCTAAAGCACTTATCGGATATAAACCAATTAATGATGGAGTCTCCACTGCGCCTAAAGCACTTATCGGGTGGAAACCCATTAATGGTCGAGTCTTAACTGCACGTAAAGCACTTATCGGATGGAAACGCATTAATGATGGAGTCTTCACTGCGCCTAAAGCACTTATCGGATGGAAACCCATTAATGGTCGAGTCATCACTGAGTCTAAAGCACTTATCGGGTGGAATCCCATTAATGATCGAGTCTTCACTGCGCGAAAAGCACTTATCGGGTGGAAACCCATTAATGATGGAGTCTTCACTGAGCCTAAAGAACCTATCGGGTGGAAACCCATTAAGGCTGTGCGATCACCACCGCCGTCAATCGCATGGCAAGAGATGGCAGCACTATCACCGTTGGACAGCCGCTGCATTTGTGTTCGTGATCTGTCTACCCGTCACTTACCACCTACTTCCTCCCCTACCTCTCCTCGTCACTCAATGTCTTCTCTCTCACACTGATAGCGTTAGACTAAGTGGATGTGTTGTACGGAGAGTGATGTTTTAAAAGAAATTACAATTTTAGGCTATTTAAAACTCATTTTATTGCATTTCTAGTTTCTAAACAAACCTCAACAAATAGGATAGGCCTAAGCATAAAATTGGATACAGGAAGCACCTGATCAGATAAAAGCAACAAGCTATATCAATGGAAACCTGATATAATGAGCTAACACTGGTGATTTTTTTGGCATAAATAATATATTAAGGAAAACGAAGCATGTGCTTGATGTAATTTCTTACCCAAACGCACATCATTAATAATAATACGCAATCACGTTTACATATTTCAACATTTCTTCGGCTATACAGTTTTTCATAAACTAAACTACTAAAAGTGCTATAAGTCTACTTCCACCGATAAATATCAGCTGATCGGCCCCTTTGTTCGAGAAATAACATGGTTTACAAGGCAGGCTTTTATTTTTAGCCTACTTTCGATTTTTGCAAAAAATGAAAGTAGACTTATGAGATCAACACAGGGCGAAAAAAGTGTGTCTGTCTGTCTGTGTGTGTGTATGTGTGTGTGTGAGTCTGTGTGTGTATGTGTGTGTGTGAGTCTGTGTGTGCGTGTGTGTGTGTGTGTCTGTGTGTGTGAGTGTGTGTACTCTGAATGTCTGTCCCCCCTATCAATTCGAACACGGTGAATGCGAATTGAACGAAATTTGGTACAAAGGTAGCACTAGCAAAGGACACCTCATTGTCATGTTTTATATCGCCGCCATCTTTACTAAAACTGAATGGCGGCCACTCAAACGTTCAAAACGTAAAATCAAATAACGACTAACCAAATCATCTGATCTCTACCAAATTTGGTAACAACATACCTTCGTATAGGATGCGTCTTGTGACCAAACTACAAGGTCGTCCGCCATACCATTTCAGGATGGCGGCCGTGCGAATTATGTAAACTTTATAATCAATATCATGGGACCCACCAGTTCCGATTATCGAGCCGAGAATCGTTTTAACTGTTCTAAAGGAAGAGGCACGTTCGAAATTAAAAGTTTATTTTGTAATACTATAGTACAGACGTGATTTAAAAAGCTGAGCTGATTCAGTAATAAGACAAGATGGCAGCGGATATCGTGTGCCTGACTTATATTTCACTAATTTGAGTATTGCATGCAATATAGCGTACTGATACAAAATAAATAAACTTTGTATGAAATGCTTTATATATAAATAATATACTCCAGTGATGAAATCGTTTAGTATAAATCATTATTTGCTAACAAGTTCTATGTAAGTCATTTTATATAGAACGATATTCGTTGACACAATTAGCTCAGTGGTAAAGCGTTAGCCTATTGCTCAAATGCCTATGGTTCAAACCCGGGCAGAGCTAGGTTTTTTGCTTGAAATGTTATATGTTTATTGTTTTGTAATGACTCAGATGTTTTAAAATTAAGCGTTATATTGTGCATATTATGGTGTAAAATATATATTTAATTAAAACATAATTCGCCAGCAGATTTACTCGAGACATCTAGCTGCCAAAAAGGTAACTGCACGTCGACCTACTTATTAACTTCCAGATTTTATTGAAAAGTTTCTTCTTCTGGCCGCTAGAATGCACTCGCTCTGTTAGGATTATATTGTTCGATATTTCACCAATAGATGTCACGACTAGTCTACGTGGGGCTCCATTGATTACTATACCATAGGCATTCTATGCGCATCGAATTTGAAGAATGACAAGCTGATACTACGATACATTTTTACTTTTTATTTTAAAGGGTTTGTAACAGCCTATTTTGCGTTACTTGAAAATGTTATTTGAAGTAAAGAACAAAACGATTTAACATAGTAGTTTGTATACACACGTCTCTGTAGGGTCATGGAAAGATTTGTTAATTCAATTAGGGTTTTCGATTCCCGGTCAAAGCATGTGAGATTTTCGAAGTGAAATGCCGTGTCCTGTGGTTCGGATTCCACGTAAAAAGGAGGTCCCGTGGCTCATAATCACAAGATTCACGGACACGTAAAACTACAATCTTCCTTCCTTTTTTTTCAATTAGGGTTGTGAAAGCCATGCACAACCAGACGTGTAAAGACATGCCTCAACTCAAAGTTGGATGTTGCCCACGGCAGGTCGTATATGTAATAATAATAATAATAATAATAATAATAATGTTATTGGTTTTACATCCCTTTTAACTACTGCTGCTTTTAGAGACACCGGGGTGCCGGAATTTTGGCCCGAAGGGGATCTTTAACGTGCCAGTAAATGTACTGACACGGCTCCCTCGCATTTGTGCACCCTCAAATGCCAGCTGACTGCGCCAGGATACGAACCTGCAACCTAGGGCCCAGCAAGCGAGAACGTTACCGCTGAGCCACGCAGCCAGTCCGGTCGATTATGTCTCCAGATCCATAACATTCTTGATATACTTCTTATCTTTCTTTCTTTCTTTCTTTCTTTCTTTCTTTCTTTCTTTCTTTCTTCAATGATGGTAGCAGTTTTTATCTAGGTTGTGGCGTTTGGTAGAGGTAAATCGTTTCTAAGGTCTTCAACAAAGAATAGTTCTATTATACTCTTTGATAATAACGAGTTATAACTATACTCATACATTTAGGAGAAAGTAGGCTATATGTTCTTTACTGAACATCTTGTTTATTTAAAAAATCTGTTTTATGTTTAGTATTTAGAGCTTTTTATTTATGTAAAAGGCGCTTTGCGGGCCTTTGCTAGGGTAAAAGAGATCATTAAATCATTCATTTCTAATTTTTGGGCCGTTTCACATTCAATTGACAGAGTAGACAAACCGTTCAGACGCTCCTGCGCCATCGTTGATCGCAAATAGTTTCTTAGCCTATTTTCATTTATGGAAAAATAGGCTTATGAGATCACATTTTGTCCGTGTGTTTGTCTGTGTGTGTGTGTGTCCCTAATATAATCTTAACGGCTGGAGCGATTTCAATGATACTCGGTAAGTTCATAGCACTATTCTGGACGACCCCGACCGTGCCCCTCAAATTTTGTTACGTCTCACCAATCCAACATGGCGGCTGAGCGAAATATTTCATCAGCAATCAATATCTCCGAAACTATTACCGAGAATACCCTGGAATTTTGTACGGTGATAAAGGGAACTACTAGAAGTTCATCTATATGACTTTTGTAAACCTGGTATCTACAAAACCAACATGGCGGCCAAGCGAAATTGCGACTTTTAAATAGACGTTTCTCGCGATTTAACCAACCGAACGCAATGAAACTTGGTACAGTATATGTTTATACACATTGTAATGCACTGACATTTAACTTCGTTCAATTGTTTACATAATCGCAATATGGCGGCTGTGCGAAATATTTCACCGCCATTCTATATCTCTGAAACTATTACCGTTATCACCCTAAAATTTTGTACGGAGATAAAGAGCACTACTGGAAGTTCATTTATGAGACTTTCAAAAATCAGTTAACTACAAAACAAACATGGCGGCCACGCGAATTTGAAAGTTTTAAATAGACTTTTCTCGCGATGTAATGATCCAAACGCAATGAAACTTGGCACAGCAAATGTTTATACAGATTGTAATTTACTGGTATTTAATTCAGTTCAATTGTTTACATCACCTCAAGATGGCGGCTGTGCTAATTTTAAAATTAAGTTTTTATTTCTTATGTCGTAATCATGTGATCGAAGTGAAAGTTCGAATAATGAACCTACGCAATAATTTTCCTTTAATGGTACATGACTCTATGGCCTATACATATAACAATCCAACATGGCGACCTTCCGAAATATTTAGACGATTCTCAATATCTACGAATCTATTATAAAAATCAAACTGATTTTTTAATGTTCATAGGGGCTATGAACATAAGTTCACCTAAAGGACTTTCAATAACCTGGCGATCACAAATCCAACATGGCGGTGACGCGAAGTAAAAATATTCACATGGACATTTCTCACAATATAACCATCCGAGTACAGTGAAACTTGGTACAGTAAATCCTTATGCAAATGTTTCCATAACCACAAGATGGCAGCTGTGTGAAATTTTAAAATCACGTTTTTACTTCTTGTGTCCTAATCATGCGATTGATGTTTGAATGCTACACGTACACAATAATCTTCATGTAACAGTACATAACTCTATGACCTACATATATAAAAATCCAACATGGCGACCATCTGAAATATTTAGTCGGTTCTCAATATCTACGAATCTATTACAGCAATCAAACTGAAATTTTGTATGTTGATAGTGGCAATTAACATAAGTAGGATATATGAAAATAGGCTTTAGTTCTTCAGGGAACTACTTGTTTTGATTAGTTTCAAAATGGAAAAACTCCTTTCCCCCGACGCAACCGTTATGGGAATTGTAAGCATAATTCGATATGCCGCCGTTAAATTAGGATAGGACTCCTTTTTCGGGGCTAAGTACTCTAGTGCACCGCAAGCACTTTTTACAGATTGCGGAACAGCGTACCTAAATAATTGTTGCTCCAGAAAAAGATCCTCTGCATCCAAATCTTCAAGCTCCCCGTCTTTTAGAAAATTAGAGTGTGTTTGACAATGGTCTTTCAATTGACTTTCCTCCAAATTGGAAAGCTTGGAAGGATAGAAGAGAAATCCAAAGTATTCCGAAAAAAAAATACTTCGTTGAATCTATTTTCTACGCAGCTCAGTGCAGTATCTACGACAGACAAAAAGTAATTTACCCGAAATTTATTTTCAGCTTCTTTTTAAAGTTCCTCTTCAGTTTTTTCCACTTGTTGATCATTTTGCTGTTTTATTTCATCAAGGAACCTTTTGCGATTGCCTTGACGGCGAATAGAAAATTTATTTGCATAGCCCAAATTTTCCATTATTTCTCTACCGGTGGACATTGCACTGTCAAAGCCAGTGTTGCGATCATTTTGAAAAAATGACTTTAGGCCCTGAAGTTCGGTTAAAGCCGTATCTAATGAAGTCTTCTCAGATTGGAGAGTTTTACTCGTTGAGTTTACAGGGAATTAAATATCGTACCAGATAACGAGGCTTAAAAAAATCATACGAACTTGTATGAAGCAACAAAGATTGGGCCTCTGACCGGGTAACAGGATCTTTGGTAGTTTCTGCCAATTCTTCTAGAGCTTCGTTTACTTTGCCTAACTGGTACCTGTCGGGCTTGGCACTGCCAATTCAACATTCCCATCTCGTGCTAGCTAAAGACTTTAGTGTGAGGAGGCCAGGACATAGTTCGCACAAAAAGTCCCACCTTTCCGTGGAAGCTACAAACAAAGTGTTCAGGCGCTGAACTATACCAAAAAATGCCATAGCGTTCTTATTGCATTAGCTGTGTCACTCAAAAGTAAGTTAAGATTATGTGCAACACATGCCATGAACATTGTTCGTTTATTAGTATTTTTTACTCGCATCTGCACTCCCTTATACTTAGCCTTCATATTAGCACCCTTGTCATACCCTTGTCCCCAACAGTCCTCCAATACTCCTTCTAAAACCTCAGCTAACCCCATTCCCGTAGTGTCGTGTACCTCCAAAATCTCGATGAACGATTTGACTATCCTTGGAGTTTTTGCTATCATATCAACATGGCGGAGGACAAATTTTAATTTGGGCTGGACTGAATCAGACACACTATCTTTATTTATTTATTTATTTATTTATTTATTTATTTATTTACATTTATGAAAAAACAAGATATTCAATAAAGAACATATAGCCTACTTTCTCCTAAATGCATGGGTATTGTTATAACTCTTTGTCCTTTTCAAGGAGTATAATTGGAAGTTGGTTGTAGTAGCTTGTTGAAATACAACGTACTATAGGGATATTAAACATGAATGTAAAAAAATTCATTCAATTCGGTTTCACCGTGTTTGAATTGATATGGGGAATGGATTTGCACACATACATTGCCGCTATCTGCAAACTATTGGGCTGATGACATTATAGTCAGTCATAAGCTGCTTTCCACAAAAAGGCATGTTGTTGCAAAATCTGGTAGAGGTCAAATTATTAGGATGGTCGTAATTTGATTTAAGCTTTTAACATTTGGGTGGCCGTCATTCCGTTTCCGTCAAGATGGCGGCGATATAAACCATGACACTGAGGTGCCCTTTGCTAGTGCTACCTCTGTACCAAATTTCGTTCAATTCGGTTTCACCGTGTTTGAATTGATAGGGGAAATCGATTTGCACACATACTGGCCACCATCTGCAAACTATTGGGCTGATGATCTTGCAGTTTGGTCAGAATATGCTTCCCACATAAAGATATGTTGTTGCAAAATTTGGTAGAGATCGGATTATACGGTTGGTCGTAATTACATTTTAGCTTTTAACATTTGGGTGGCCGTGATTACGTTTCCGTCAAGATGGCGGTGATATAAAACATGACACTTAAGTGCCCTTTGCTAGTGTTACCTCTGTACCAAATTTCGTTCCATTAGGTTTCACCGTGTTCGAATTAATAGGGGGAATCGATTTTCACACAAAGAGTGCCGCCATCTGCAAAATATTAGGCTAATGACCTATTATTATGGTCAAAGGATGCTCCCTCCATAAAGGTATGTTGTTGAAAAATTTGGTAGAGATCGGATGATTATGTTAGTCGTAATTTGATTTAAGCTTTGAACATTTGTGTGGCCGCCATTACGTTTCTGTCAAGATGGCGGCGATATAAAACATGACACTGAGGTGCCCTTTGCTAGTGCTACCTCTGTACCAACTTTCGTTCCATTCGGTTTCACCTTGTTTGAATTAATAGGGGGAATCGATTTTGACACAAAGGTGGCCGCCATCCGCAAACTATTAGGCTAATGACCTATTAATTTGGTCAAAGGATGCTCCCTCCATAAAGGTATGTTGTTAAAAAATTTGGTAGAGATCGGATTATTAGGTTAGTCGTAATTTGATTTAAGCTTTGAACATTTGTGTGGCCGCTATTACGTTTCCGTCAAGATGGCGGCGATATAAAATATGACACTGAGGTGCCCTTTGCTAGTACTACCTCTGTACCAAATTTCGTTCCATTCTGTTTCACCGTCTTCAAATTAATAGGGGTAATCGATTTTCACTCAAAGATGGCCGCCATCCGCAAACTATTAGGCTGATGACCTATTAGTTTGGTCAAAGGATGCTCCCCACATAAAGGTATGTTGTTGCAAATTTGGTAGAGATCGGATGATTGGGTTAGTTGTAATTTGATTTAAGCTTTGAACATTTGTGTGGCCACCATTACGTTTCCGTCAAGATGGCGGCGATATAAAACATGACACTGAGGTGTCCTTTGCTAGTGCTACCTTTGTACCAAATTTCTTTCAATTTGCGTTCACCGTGTTCGAATTGATAGTGGGGGACAGACATTCAGAGTACACACACTCACACACACACACACACACACAGACTCACACACACATACACACACACACAGACAGACACATTTTTTTTCGCCCTGTGTTGATCTCATAAGTCTACTTTCATTTTTTGCAAAAATCGAAAGTAGGCTAAAAATGGCCTGAAGCGCGGGGCCTGGCGATACCGCACGTCTCGCGACGGCCCTGCGTATTACCAATTTGAGGACTAGGCACTCTCCCTCCGTCCAGCCCAATAAAAATATTATATTATGATATAGTATAAATGATGACTTTGCGAAGAACAATATGAGAAACTATTATCGGGTGTTCAAGGAAAACCTAAGCAGATATGACCCCCCAACTCTCCAGCTTCAGGACGAAAACGGGAACGTGGCATATAGTAACAGGGGTAACTGTAAAATTCTAGCCGGCTACTTTAAAGAACTCCTAAATTGCGATGAACCACTCCAAAAGATGTATTTCGATAGTGGACCAAAATCTTCTCCCAACCATGATTCTAAACCCCCGTCTGTAAGAGAGATTCGTATGGAAAATTTCAAGGCTTCTGGAGAAAATCAGATAACAGCTGAATTATGGAAGTATGCCAGTGAAGATGCGATTGGCTCACTCCAAAAGCTTTTTGAGGAGATATGGAAGACAGAGACCATTCCAGTGGAATGGAAAATGGCCCTGATACACCCTCTTCACAAAAAAGGTTCGAAATCGGATCCTAGCAATTACCGAGGGATCTCACTGTTGGACGTGACATACAAGATATTTTCAAGAGCGTTATTAGAAAGAGCAGAACCACAGTTGGACTGCCAACTTGTGGAGTATCAAGCAGGGTTTAGAAAGGGGAGATCTTGCGCTGAACAAATTTTAAATCTAAGAAACATTATAGCGTACCAGAAGCAGAGGGCGAAACCGTATATAGTGACCTCTGTAGACTTCAAAAAAGCTTACGATTCCATCGACAGAGAGTCGTTGCTCAATATTTTGGAAGAGTTTGGCCTGGACAGGAAAACCCTAGCCCTCATAAAGGAGACGCTCACGAATACGTCCTCTAAAGTTAGATTTATGGGCGAACTGTCTGATCCATTTGGGATCAGAACAGGGGTCCGGCAGGGGGATGGTCTCTCCCCCCTGTTGTTCAACTGTGCACTTGAAAAAGTTATGAGAGAATGGAATGCGAAAACACGAGGGGGAATACGTCTAGGAACAAAAAACAAAGGAATCACGATTAAGTGTTTGGCCTTTGCTGACGACTTGGCGCTGCTCGCAGAAACATGGGAGGAAACCAAAGAACAAATCACAGAATTACAAGAGATGGCGGGGAAAATAGGACTTAAGATTTCCTTTGAAAAATCGAAAATTATGCCAAATAGTTTGGATGTACCCAAGAGAGTTAGAGTAGGAGCTAATAAAATCGAGGTGGTTAATAGTTTCAAATACTTAGGAGAATGGATCGACTGGAATAACCTTGAAGGAAAAACAATGGAGGCGAGAAGAATCAAAATGGAACTAGCCTTCCAGAAAACCAAAAATACATACAATAAGAAAACCCTCTCCTGGAACACTAAAATCAGGCATTATAACACCGTAATTAAGCCAGAGGCACTCTTTGCAGCAGAAACACGTGTCTTGAGGAGACAAGGGCAAATGGAAAAATTGGAAATCAAAGAGAGAAAAATTTTGAGGAAGATCATAGGTCCTAAATTCCAAAATAACAAATACATTTTCTATAGGAATGACACCCTGTATGTGAAGTCGGAGAGACTTTCAGATACCATACGGAAAAGGAGGATTGATTTCTATGGACATATCTACCGGATGAATCCTGCCCGATTAACCAAGAAAATCTTTGACTTCTTTTCCAAAAAGAAGATCAAACCTAATTGGTTTACGGAAGTGGAAAAGGACCTGCGAGAGCTTCAGATTACTGAAACCATGTTGATGAATGGTACAGCCAAAACCGTGACCAAAGACAGCACCAAGAAGTTCCAAGCCAGAGCCGTCTCCAGAAAACCGATGCAGATATCACAAGAGGAAAGAAAGAGGAGATCAGAGAGAATGAAGAAGTATTGGGAGAAAAGGAGAGCACAAGCATCTAAGAAGTGATTGATCTGACGTACCCCAAAGTGGGTGATTCGAAAAGAAGAAGAAAGAAGTATGATATGATTGACGGAGAGAGCTGGCCGTGCGGTTAGGGTTGTGGAGCTGTGAGCTTTCATTCCGGAAATAGTGGGTCCGAACCCCCCCTGTCGGTAGCCCTGGAGATGGTTTTCCCTGCTTTCTCATTTTCACACCAGGCAAATGGGCACTGTACCTTAATTAAGGCCACAGCCGCTTCCTCCCCACTCCTAGTCTTTCCTATCCCATCGTCGCCATAAGACCTACAGTATCTGTGTTGGTGGGACGTAAGACAAATTGTAATATATATAAACTAGTAGTAGTGCCCGGCTTCGCCAGGTGGATTTATTTGTTTTATGGATGATAATGAATACTACCACAGAACTGGCATATGATACTTCAGCTACCCGAAAGAAAGAAAAAAATACAACTTTTTGTGGTGGAGGTGGTGGAGGTGTTGGTGGTGGATGTAGTGAGGGTGATAAGCAGTACAGTATAATGGACGTAACATTTAGATCATTTTCCCCTAATGATAATAATGATAATAATGAATAGGGAAACGGCTATTTAACAACCACAGCACTGACACATGTAATTTACAAACACATTTCTAAAAATGATTAGAAAGAGGAATCAGCGAAATAAAAGACACTGCCTAGGGCCTATATCTCATTGTCTGTTAGAGATGTAGAGACCAATAGTGTCGTCTTTTGTCGCATAGCGCCGTAGGAAAAGATTCAGAACACTTTGGAAAACTTCGGCTGTCCCGAGCTCCTGAGGTAGCAATAGTATTATTTATGGCCACATAGCGCTCAACGATAATTTTCAGAATAAATTACGGTAAATTTGAAAGCACCAACGCATATTGCAGCTGATAACGTCAATATATTGCACCAACACCATTGCACTTACACAGATGCATAATATGATCATGATGATAACTGTTTTAAGGGGCAAAAGAAGACTTTTTGCACTAATTACTCCCCGTAACTGCAATTTATAAGCAGCGCAAGATTCAACTATTTTCGCAATTCTGCACCAGAACACTGGTAGGGGCGACGTGATGCAGCCCGAATTGCCAGTCAACAATAGACTTATTAAAATACTCTTACATTTACACTACTATGGACATGAATGATTCTAGGGCCTTAATACATGGTTTTCAAGTTAAGTTTGTTTGTTATTCTAAATGTAGAGAATGGAGAGCGTTGTCCAAAATATCAAGTGGACAGTGTTACCAGCAGGGTTTCAAAGTGTATGTATAATTTGGTGCAATTAGGAGGAACGGTGTAGATATGTGACAAAGGGCCTAAGTGCAGGAAATGGAGTGGTCTGTCCGAAATTTAAAGTGGACAGTGTCACCTGCAGGGTTCCAAAGGGTAAGTGTACAAAATGTGATTCAGATCGGTGAAACGGTGTAGATTTGTGCCAAATGGCCTAAATGCAGGGAATGGAGTGGTCTGTCCGAAATTTCATGCTGACAGTGTTACTCGCAGGGTTCCAAAGGGTAAGTATACAAATTTTGGTCCAGATCGGTGAAACGGTGTAGATTTGTGACAAAGGACCTAAATGCAGGGAATGGAGTGGTCTGTCCGAAATTTCATGCAGACAGTGTTCTTCTAAGGGTTCCAAAGGGTAAGTATACACATTTTGGTTCAGCTTGGTGAAACGGTGTAGATTTGTGCCGAAGGGCATAAATGCAGGGAATGGAGTGGTCTGTCCGGAATTTCATGTAAACAGAGTTACTCGCAGGGTTCCAAAGGGTGTGTATACAAATGTTGGTTCGGATCGGTGAAACGTTGTAGATTTGTGCCAAAGGGCCTAAATGCAGGGAATGGATGGTCTGTCCGAAATTTCATGTAGACTATTCACTCGCAGGGTTCCAAAGGGTAATATTCAAATTTTGGTTCAGATCGGTGAAACGGTGTAGATTTGTGCCAAAGGGCATAAATGCAGGGAATGGAGTGGTCTGTCTGAAATTTCATGTAAACAGTGTTAGTCGTAGGGTTCCAAAGGCTATGTATACACATTTTGGTTCAGATCGGTGAAAAGGTGTAGATTTGTGCCAAAGGGCCTAAATGCAGGGAACGGACCGGTCTGTCATAAATTTCATGCAGACAGTGTTACTCGCAGAGTTCCAAAGGATATGTATACAAATTTTGGTTCTGATCGGTGAAACGGAGTAGATTTGTGCCAAAGGGCCTAAATGCAGGGAACGGAGTGGTCTGTCCGCAATTTAACATAGCCTAAACTATTCCTCTTGAATCTGGCTATCATATAAAAAAAAGAATTTTTCGAATCCGACTGGTAGTTCCAGAGATAGCGCGTTTAAACACACAAACACACAAACTCTTCAGCTTTATTATATTAGTATGTATAGATATATATATTATTTTGATATATTTTGAAGATTGGTTGGTTGGTTCTTAAGTTTAGGGGCTGCGACAAAGCTGTCATGTAGCCCCGTAATTTTGAAGATTACAACTCACATAAAGTTCTATTGATCATAAACATGTTTTATTCTGCTAATATAACTTACAGAATTTTATAAAGTAACTGATAAATAATTTTTAACATTCTGTATGGAGTAATGGGTGAGATAATAACACTTCTACGATTTCCTCTAGACTGTGGCCGTGTAGCCTGGCAGGATGAGTCAGGGAGGGGGCGGAAGCTGCGATAGCAAAGGTGTTGATGGAGAGGGGAAGGCAGGTGCCCGAGCGCGCTCTTGCCCAAGACCTTGTCTTACCGCTGTGTGTGTGCGGGCGTCTGTGTATGTGTGTGTGATTGATTCAGCCAGCGTTTTTTAGAGTCTGAAAGGGGCATGCACCACGGGTATATCGTTGAACCAATTTACTTTATCAAACTTTTCTACTGCTCAGAATAAGATCTACTTCAAATTAATATAACTTTGAAGTTAATATAAGAATTTTTTCTCACTAAAAATGGTATTCAAATCTGAAGAGGTTAATACAAAATTTGAATTTCGAAATAAGAATTGTTCCTATTGCAGGTACTACTGCAGGGGTTGTTGTAGAGAAATTTCGGTATCTTCCGATTATTAGTTTCGTCGTGGTGATCGTACCTTTAACGCTCAAAATAGCCACTTTGAAGCCATGTCCTCAGGAAACGAGCCGTCGTTATTTTCTGCAAAATGCATATAATGTCTCACAAAGACCTACATTAGAGATTAAGAATAAAAATAAAAATAAAAACAAAATTTTAATTTTTGACAGCACGGCCTTAATGATGGAGTCTTCACTGCGACTAAAGCACTTATCGGATAGAAACCCATTAATTATGGAGTCATCACTGAGCCTAAAGCACTTATCGGGTGGAAACCCATTAATGATGGAGTCTTCACTGCGACTAAAGCACTTATCGGGTGGAAACCCATTAATGATGGAGTCTTCACTGCGACTAAAGCACTTATCGGGTGGAAACCCATTAATGATGGAGTCTTCACTGCGACTAAAGCACTTATCGGGTGGAAACCCTTTAATTATGGAGTCATCACTGAGCCTAAAGCACTTGCCGGATATAAACCCATTAATGATGGAGTCTTCACTGCGCCTAAAGCACTTATCGGGTGGAAACCCATTAATGATGGAGTCTTCGCTGCGCCTAAAGCACTTATCGGATAGAAACCCATTAATGATGGAGTCATCACTGAGCCTAAAGCACTTATCGGATATAAACCCATTAATGATGGAGTCATCACTGAGCCTAAAGCACTTATCGGATATAAACCCATTAATGACGGAATCATCACTGCGCCTAAAGCACTTATCGGATATAAACCCATTAATGATCGAGTCTTCACTGAGCCTAAAGCACTTATCGGATGGAAACCCATTAATGATGGAGTCATCACTGCGCCTAAAGCACTTATCGGATATAAACCCATTAATGATCGAGTCTTCACTGAGCCTAAAGCACTTATCGGATGGAAACCCATTAATGATGGAGTCTTCATTGCGCCTAAAGCACTTATCGGGTGGAAACCCATTAATGATGGAGTCTTCACTGCGCCTAAAGCACTTATCGGGTGGAAACCCATTAATGATGGAGTCTTCATTGCGCCTAAAGCACTTATCGGGTGGAAACCCATTAATGATGGGGTCATCACAGCGCCTAAAGCACTTATCGGATATAAACCCATTAATGATCGAGTCTTCACTGAGCCTAAAGCACTTATCGGATGGAAACCCATTAATGATGGAGTCTTCATTGCGCCTAAAGCACTTATCGGGTGGAAACCCATTAATGATGGAGTCTTCACTGCGCCTAAAACACTAATCGGATATAAACTCATTAATGATGGAGTCATCACTGAGCCTAAAGCACTTATCGGACATAAACCCATTAATGATGGAGTCATCACTGAGCCTAAAGCACTTATCGGATATAAACCCATTAATGATGGAGTCATCACTGAGCCTAAGGCATTTATCGGATATAAACCCATTAATGATGGAGTCTTCACTGCGCCTAAAGCACTTATCGGGTGGAAACCCATTAATGATGGAGTCATTACTGCGCCTAAAGCCCTTATCGGGTGGAAACCCATTAATGATCGAGTCATCACTGCGCCTAGAGCATTTATCGGATGGAAACCCATTAATGATGGAGTCATCACTGCGCCTAAAGCCCTTATCGGGTGGAAACCCATTAATAATGGAGTCATCACTGAGCCTAAAGCACTTATCGGATATAAACCCATTAATGATGTAGTCTTCACTGCGCCTGAAGCACTTATTGGATGGAAACCCATTAATGATGGAGTCATCACTGAGCCTAAAGCACTTATCGGATATAAACCCATTAATGATGGAGTCATCACTGAGCCTAAAGCATTTATCGGATATAAACCTATTAATGATGGAGTCATCACTGAGCCTAAAGCATTTATCGGATATAAACCCATTAATGATGGAGTCATCACTGAGCCTAAAGCACTTATCGGATATAAACCCATTAATGATCGAGTCTTCACTGAGCCTAAAGCATTTATCGGATGGAAACCCATTAATGATAGAGTCATCACTGCGCCTAAAGCACTTATCGGATATGAACCCATTAATGATGGAGTCATCACTGAGCCTAAAGCACTTATCGGATATAAACCCATTAATGAAGGAGTCTTCATTGTGCCTAAAGAATTTATCGGATGGAAACCCATTAAAGATGGAGTCATCACTGCGCCTAAAGCACTTATCGGATGGAAACCCATTAATGATGGAGTCATCACTGAGCCTAAAACACTTACCGGATATAAACCCATTAATGATGGAGTCTTCACTGCGCCTAAAGCACTTATTGGGTGGAAACCCATTAATGATGGAGTCTTCACTGCGCCTAAAGCACTTATCGGGTGGAAACTCATTAATGATGGAGTCATCACTGCATCAGAAGCAGTTATTGGTTGGAAGCCCATTAATGATCAATTCATTACCTCACACTTCCATTCAGCTGACAGCTAAATAAGCATCGGAGACGCCAATGACGATGTTATAAGGGATACCATGTACAGCCCCACGATGTATTTGACCTCGATCTTACGCTTCTTGTAAATGCACACCGTCACTGCTTTCAACAAGTAGTTGGACACTTTGCGTCTGCACCATATGACTGTTCTACTGCCAACATGGTGGTGATAATTCATTTCTTCACAAAGTGATACACGAGAAGATGGGAGCATTTGTATAAATCATGGAGATTACCATTGCGAGAGACACGGGACAAAGATGTTGGAATGGACCATCTCTTCGCCAGATGCAAAAGTCATAAAATCCACCTATCACACAGCAATTCGTCGCATGTTATTTCCTAAAGCAGGGGCTCTCAACCAGTGGGTCGCAGGATGTGTCTTGGGGGGTCGCGAGATACGGAGAAAAAGTTAAAAAATTGTGTAATGCTGTAGTTCTTTTTATTTAAAAAAATACACTCACATTGTGCGAAGCGTTCACGTTTCTTGTTCAATTAATGAGCAACTTGAACTTGTTTGGTTATTAACCAATTATTGAATGTCTGGAATGGTTTTTGTAACACACAAAACATTGTCATTTTCCAGTGCCAAACGATTTCTTGATTTGGTTTTTAAATTCACCATTATGGAGAATCCTTGTTCACAGTTGTAAGATGTAACGCTGTTGTGGACAGTTCTTATCCAAAATCGTCGGCGCAAGCATTGTTAAAAGTTAGTTTCACTGACTGCTCACTTGAAATCTCTATCAGTTCATCATGAAGACGAGCATTTAGCTCACTTTTGTTACGGCTCGCTCACTGAACGGGTTGACTACCCACAAAACCCCACTCATATCATTAATTGGGATGTGATCTGTCAATTGTTCTATCATGGCTTCGTAAAGAGATGCTATGAGTGCGGAGAGAGATGAAATGTCAAGAGATATGGCGCCAATACTCGATACAAACTCCATAAACTCATATTATTAAACAATTAAAGAGACAAAAATTAATGTTTATTAATATTAGTTACAAGTGCTTTTATGGATAAAACTTAACAATTATTGTAATTTTTAAATTATTGTTTTAACTTTAAGACTTGGGGGTCGCCAAAATACTCAGCCTAAAAATGGGGGTCGCAGTGTCTAAAAGGTTGAGAACCCCTGGTCTAAAGGCTTGACACACATCTTTCATTACTAAACAATTCATAGGCCTACTGTACTTCAGAGCACACCTAGTTAAGTGACTCTTCCACTTCATGACAACTTGAAATAGTTCTCCCTCAGATGAATACACAAACTATCTCTGGCTGTCGAAACAAATTGCAGTGTGGTAAGAAAGGATCCCAAATGAGCAAGCACTTTATTGCTGCAGAATTCTTGAGGCCATATCCAGCTAATGAGACAGCATGAAGTCGTTTATTTTGACACCCCTTGGCGTTTTCTGAATTCATAAGAAGAGTCCTGTAGATATATTTCCCCCACTGAACCACTGAGGACTGAGAGCCGTATTAAGACTGTTTCTATTAAGCAGCCGCGGGAACAAAGGGCAGACCTTATAAAATGCGGCCCCACATAGGAAGCAATTCAACCAGCAAATAAAGTGTAGGTCTTTTGCTTGCAAATGGGAGCAGAAATGTGGAGAAATGCGACAGGCAGCGTGAGTTATGAGCGCCTCTAATATCTTCATTCCACAAAACTCGCTCTTTGTAAGCCTTTCGCCACATTCATATCTCATTTGGCCTCGTCCACCCATACAGAGTTTCAGTTGAATAGAGAGAAACAATAATTAATGAGGTGCTATTACGATTAAGAAATCGAATTGTTTCCTTGCATTCTAGCCATGTATATATTAGAAACGCTGAGGTGATTTTTGTTACCACGAGATTGAGATAACGTTTTAACCGATTGACTTAGTAATGCATTCTAACGAGAGCTCTTAGCATGTCGATTTGCAGAGCGTCTTTAAAAGGAAAATATATGTTAGGGTATATCTTTAAATTATTAAAGAAAAATGTAATATTTGTCACTTCCGCGCTTGCGCACAATGGCTCTATTCCACCAGAGAAATGGAAGATCACACTGCGTCTTACTGAGATTTTTGTTTAGCAGAATTAAAAACGGGGGAAATATTGTTGTGGCTCTATGACTCAAACTTTTAGAGTAAGTATATGTGGAGGCAAATCACTTAATAGGCAGAGAGCTATAATCCTTCGACTCGATTTACCATCTTCCGATAAAACACTTCCATTTTCCAATTTCCAATTCACTTGGCGTACTTTATCGCAATCAATAAATCTCAAGGGGAAAATCTAGAACGTGTAGGTCTCTATTTGCCTCATCAAGGTTTCAGTCACGGCCAGTCATATGTTGCGAAGTCGATCCATCGACGCCCTTAAAGTTGCAACAGTGTCAAAAAGTAATCGTTCAAAATATGCGTACTGTATAAGAGAATCCTTCATTAAATATCTTCCCAATGTCCGTCATGTTTTGACGGGTCTTAACTAGTTATAGTTCATTTTGTGATCTTCATGTAATTGTTCCCTTGGTGATGGCGGTTGTAGTTTAGTGTAATTGTGTTACTTTGCTCTTACATTAATATCTTTATGTCACAGACCGTGTTGAGCTGCAATAGTGTTATGGGTATACGTCACTGCGACATAGTAGCCACTTTCTGGAGATCATTACTGTGGCAGTAAATCTACTGACTCGGATCCCAGGCACTATTAATTTCCAAATGATTACAATGTGTAACGTTGGGGCACATGACCTCGATGTTTCCACCATTTAAACAACAAGAACTGTGTGACGCTGGGCACAACTACCTGCAGGCAGTCCCCAGTTGGTTATTTAAAGATTTCATTTTGTTGGACCAATCGATTGTCTCAGATTGCTATACCAACTCAAGCAATAAGCGTAACCCACCAGTTTTGTTCAAAGCGGCGCTGTGTACCGAGACACAATTACCAAATATATCCACAAGGTAGCTTCGAGGTTTCCGGGCAACTGCATGTTCCGTTATCAACGTTAGAAAGAAATAAGGGGAGTAAACAATGGCATATCGCCCCCATAGATGACATGATAGTAGATAAGAGGCCATATCACCCCCATAGATGACATGATAGTAGCCAAGAGGCCATATCGCCCCCATAGATGACATGATAGTAGCTAAGAGACCATATCACCCCCATAGATGGCATGATAGTAACTAAGAGGCCATATCGCCCCCATAGATGACATGATAGTAACTAAGAGGCCATATCGCCCCCATAGATGACATGATAGTAGCTAAGAGACCATATCACCCCCATAGATGACATGATAGTAGATAAGAGGCCATATCACCCCCATAGATGACATGATAGTAACTAAGAGGCCATATCGCCCCATAGATGACATGATAGTAGATAAGAGGCCATATCGCCCCCATAGATGACATGATAGTAGATAAGAGGCCATATCGCCCCCATAGATGACATGATAGTAGATAAGAGGCCATATCGCCCCCATAGATGACATGATAGTAACTAAGAGGCCATTTCGCCCCCATAGATGACATGATAGTAACTAAGAGGCCATATCGCCCCCATAGATGACATGATAGTAGATAAGAGGCCATATCGCCCCCATAGATGACATGATAGTAACTAGGAGGCCATATCGCCCCCATAGATGACATGATAGTAGATAAGAGGCCATATCACCCCCATAGATGACATGATAGTAGATAAGAGACCATATCGCTCCCATAGATGACATGATAGTAGATAAGAGGCCATATCGCCCCATAGATGGCATGATAGTAGAAAAGAGGCCATATCGCCCCCATAGATGACATGATAGTAACTAGGAGGCCATATCGCCCCCATAGATGGCATGATAGTAGATAAGAGGCCATATCGCCCCCATAGATGACATGATAGTAGATAAGAGGCCATATCACCCCCATAGATAACATGATAGTAGATAAGAGGCCATATCACCCCCATAGATGGCATGATAGTAGATAAGAGGCCATATCGCCCCCATAGATGGCATGATAGTAACTAGGAGGCCATATCACCCCCATAGATGGCATGATAGTAGATAAGAGGCCATATCGCCCCCATAGATGACATGATAGTAGATAAGAGGCCATACCGCCCCCATAGATGACATGATAGTAGATAAGAGGCCATATCACCCCCATAGATAACATGATAGTAGATAAGAGGCCATATCGCCCCCTTAGATGACATGATAGTAGATAAGAGGCCATATCGCCCCCATAGATGACATGATAGTAGATAAGAGGCCATATCGCCCCCATAGATGACATGATAGTAACTAAGAGGCCATATCGCCCCCATAGATGGCATGATAGTAGATAAGAGGCCATATCGCCCCATAGATGACATGATAGTAACTAAGAGGCCATATCGCCCCCATAGATGACATGATAGTAACTAAGAGGCCATATCGCCCCCATAGATGACATGATAGTAGATAAGGGGCCATATCGCCCCCATAGATGACATGATAGTAGCTAAGAGACCATATCACCCCCATAGATGACATGATAGTAGATAAGAGGCCATATCACCCCCATAGATGACATGATAGTAACTAAGAGGCCATATCGCCCCCATAGATGACATGATAGTAACTAAGAGGCCATATCGCCCCCATAGATGACATGATAGTAGATAAGGGGCCATATCGCCCCCATAGATGACATGATAGTAGCTAAGAGACCATATCACCCCCATAGATGACATGATAGTAGATAAGAGGCCATATCACCCCCATAGATGACATGATAGTAACTAAGAGGCCATATCGCCCCCATAGATGACATGATAGTAGCTAAGAGACCATATCGCCCCATAGATGACATGATAGTAGATAAGAGGCCATATCACCCCCATAGATGACATGATAGTAACTAAGAGGCCATATCGCCCCCATAGATGACATGATAGTAACTAAGAGGCCATATCACCCCCATAGATGACATGATAGTAACTAAGAGGCCATATCACCACCATAGATGACATGATAGTAACTAAGAGGCCATATCGCCCCCATAGATGACATGATAGTAACTAAGAGGCCATATCGCCCCCATAGATGACATGATAGTAACTAAGAGGCCATATCGCCCCCATAGATGACATGATAGTAGGTAAGAGGCCATATCGCCCCCATAGATGACATGATAGTAGATAAGAGGCCATATCGCCCCCATAGATGGCATGATAGTAGATAAGAGGCCATATCGCCCCCATAGATGACATGATAGTAGATAAGAGGCCATATCGCCCCATAGATGACATGATAGTAGATAAGAGGCCATATCGCCCCCATAGATGACATGATAGTAGCTAAGGGGCCATATCACCCCCATAGATGGCATGATAGTAGATAAGAGGCCATATCGCCCCATAGATGACATGATAGTAGATAAGAGGCCATATCGCCCCCATAGATGACATGATAGTAGATAAGAGGCCATATCGCCCCATAGATGACATGATAGTAGATAAGAGGCCATATCGCCCCCATAGATGACATGATAGTAGATAAGAGGCCATATCGCCCCCATAGATGGCATGATAGTAGATAAGAGGCCATATCGCCCCCATAGATGACATGATAGTAGATAAGAGGCCATATCGCCCCCATAGATGGCATGATAGTAGATAAGAGGCCATATCGCCCCCATAGATGACATGATAGTAACTAAGAGGCCATATCGCCCCCATAGATGGCATGATAGTAGATAAGAGGCCATATCGCCCCATAGATGACATGATAGTAACTAAGAGGCCATATCGCCCCCATAGATGACATGATAGTAACTAAGAGGCCATATCGCCCCCATAGATGACATGATAGTAGATAAGAGGCCATATCGCCCCCATAGATGACATGATAGTAGATAAGAGGCCATATCGCCCCGATAGATGACATGATAGTAGATAAGAGGCCATATCGCCCCCATAGATGACAAGATAGTAGATAAGAGGCCATATCGCCCCCATAGATGACATGATAGTAACTAAGAGGCCATATCGCCCCCATAGATGACATGATAGTAGATAAGAGGCCATATCGCCCCCATAGATGACATGATAGTAGATAAGGGGCCATATCGCCCCCATAGATGACATGATAGTAGATAAGAGGCCATATCGCCCCCATAGATGACATGATAGTAGATAAGAGGCCATATCACCCCCATAGATAACATGATAGTAGATAAGAGGCCATATCGCCCCATAGATGACATGATAGTAGATAAGAGGCCATATCGCCCCCATAGATGACATGATAGTAACTAGGAGGCCATATCGCCCCCATAGATGACATGATAGTAACTAAGAGGCCATATCGCCCCCATAGATGGCATGATAGTAGATAAGAGGCCATATCGCCCCATAGATGACATGATAGTAACTAAGAGGCCATATCGCCCCCATATATAACATGATAGTAACTAAGAGGCCATATCGCCCCCATAGATGACATGATAGTAACTAAGAGGCCATATCGCCCCCATAGATGGCATGATAGTAGATAAGAGGCCATATCGCCCCATAGATGACATGATAGTAACTAAGAGGCCATATCGCCCCCATATATAACATGATAGTAGATAAGAGGCCATATCGCCCCCATAGATGGCATGATAGTAGATAAGAGGCCATATCGCCCCATAGATGACATGATAGTAACTAAGAGGCCATATCGCCCCCATATATAACATGATAGTATCTAAGAGGCCATATCGCCCCATAGATGACATGATAGTAACTAAGGGGCCATATCGCCCCCATAGATGACATGATAGTAGATAAGAGGCCATATCGCTCCCATAGATGACATGATAGTAGATAAGAGGCCATATCGCCCCCATAGATGACATGATAGTAGATAAGAGACCATATCGCCCCCATAGATGACATGATAGTAGATAAGAGGCCATATCGCCCCCATAGATGACATGATAGTAGATAAGAGGCCATATCGCCCCATAGATGACATGATAGTAGATAAGAGGCCATATCGCCCCCCATAGATGACATGATAGTAACTAAGGGGCCATATCGCCCCCATAGATGACATGATAGTAGATAAGAGGCCATATCGCCCCCATAGATGACATGATAGTAGATAAGGGGCCATATCGCCCCCATAGATGACATGATAGTAACTAAGAGGCCATATCACCCCCATAGATGGCATGATAGTAGATAAGAGACCATATCGCCCCCATAGATGACATGATAGTAACTAAGCGGCCATATCGCCCCCATAGATGACATGATAGTAGCTAAGAAGCCATATCGCCCCCATAGATGACATGATAGTAGATAAGAGACCATATCGCCCCCATAGATGACATGATAGTAACTAGGAGGCCATATCGCCCCCATAGATGACATGAGTAGCTAAGAGGCCATATCACCCCCATAGATGGCATGATAGTAGATAAGAGGCCATATCGCCCCCATAGATGACATGATAGTAACTAAGAGGCCATTTCGCCCCCATAGATGACATGATAGTAACTAAGAGGCCATATCGCCCCCATAGATGACATGATAGTAGATAAGAGGCCATATCGCCCCCATAGATGACATGATAGTAACTAGGAGGCCATATCGCCCCCATAGATGACATGATAGTAGATAAGAGGCCATATCACCCCCATAGATGACATGATAGTAGATAAGAGACCATATCGCTCCCATAGATGACATGATAGTAGATAAGAGGCCATATCGCCCCATAGATGGCATGATGGTAGATAAGAGGCCATATCGCCCCCATAGATGACATGATAGTAACTAGGAGGCCATATCGCCCCCATAGATGGCATGATAGTAGATAAGAGGCCATATCGCCCCCATAGATGACATGATAGTAGATAAGAGGCCATATCACCCCCATAGAAAACATGATAGTAGATAAGAGGCCATATCACCCCCATAGATGGCATGATAGTAGATAAGAGGCCATATCGCCCCCATAGATGGCATGATAGTAACTAGGAGGCCATATCACCCCCATAGATGGCATGATAGTAGATAAGAGGCCATATCGCCCCCATAGATGACATGATAGTAGATAAGAGGCCATATCGCCCCCATAGATGACATGATAGTAGATAAGAGGCCATATCACCCCCATAGATAACATGATAGTAGATAAGAGGCCATATCGCCCCCTTAGATGACATGATAGTAGATAAGAGGCCATATCGCCCCCATAGATGACATGATAGTAGATAAGAGGCCATATCACCCCCATAGATAACATGATAGTAACTAGGAGGCCATATCACCCCCATAGATGACATGATAGTAGATAAGAGGCCATATCGCCCCCATAGATGACATGATAGTAGATAAGAGGCCATATCACCCCCATAGATAACATGATAGTAACTAGGAGGCCATATCGCCCCCATAGATGACATGATAGTAGATAAGAGGCCATATCACCCCCATAGATAACATGATAGTAGATAAGAGGCCATATCGCCCCCATAGATGACATGATAGTAGATAAGAGGCCATATCGCCCCCATAGATGACATGATAGTAACTAGGAGGCCATATCACCCCCATAGATGGCATGATAGTAGATAAGAGGCCATATCGCCCCCATAGATGACATGATAGTAGATAAGAGGCCATATCGCCCCCATAGATGGCATGATAGTAGATAAGAGGCCATATCGCCCCCATAGATGACATGATAGTAGATAAGAGGCCATATCGCCCCCATAGATGACATGATAGTAGATAAGAGGCCATATCGCCCCCATAGATGACATGATAGTAGATAAGAGGCCATATCGCCCCATAGATGGCATGATAGTAGATAAGAGACCTTATCGCCCCCATAGATGACATGATAGTAGATAAGAGGCCATATCGCCCCCATAGATGACATGATAGTAACTAAGAGGCCATATCGCCCCCATAGATGACATGATAGTAACTAAGAGGCCATATCACCCCCATAGATGGCATGATAGTAGATAAGAGGCCATATCGCCCCCATATATGACATGATAGTAACTAAGAGGCCATAACGCCCCCATAGATGGCATGATAGTAACTAAGAGGCCATATCACCCCCATAGATGGCATGATAGTAACTAAGAGGCCATATCGCCCCCATAGATGACATGATAGTAGATAAGTGGCCATATCGCCCCCATAGATGACATGATAGTAACTAAGAGGCCATAACGCCCCCATAGATGACATGATAGTAACTAAGAGGCCATATCACCCCCATAGATGGCATGATAGTAACTAAGAGACCATATCGCCCCCATAGACGACATGATAGTAGATAAGAGGCCATATCGCCCCATAGATGGCATGATAGTAGATAAGAGGCCATATCGCCCCCATAGATGGCATGATAGTAGATAAGAGGCCATATCGCCCCATAGATGACATGATAGTAACTAAGAGGCCATATCGCCCCATAGATGGCATGATAGTAGATAAGAGGCCATATCGCCCCCATAGATGACATGATAGTAACTAAGAGGCCATAACGCCCCCATAGATGGCATGATAGTAGATAAGAGGCCATATCGCCCCCATAGATGACATGATAGTAACTAAGAGGCCATATCGCCCCCATAGATGGCATGATAGTAACTAAGAGGCCATATCGCCCCATAGATGGCATGATAGTAACTAAGAGGCCATATCGCCCCCATAGATGGCATGATAGTAGATGAGAGGCCATATCGCCCCATAGATGACATGATAGTAACTAAGAGGCCATATCGCCCCCATATATAACATGATAGTAACTAAGAGGCCATATCGCCCCCATAGATGACATGATAGTAACTAAGAGGCCATATCGCCCCCATAGATGGCATGATAGTAGATAAGAGGCCATATCGCCCCATAGATGACATGATAGTAACTAAGAGGCCATATCGCCCCCATATATAACATGATAGTAGATAAGAGGCCATATCGCCCCCATAGATGGCATGATAGTAGATAAGAGGCCATATCGCCCCATAGATGACATGATAGTAACTAAGAGGCCATATCGCCCCCATATATAACATGATAGTATCTAAGAGGCCATATCGCCCCCATAGATGACATGATAGTAACTAAGGGGCCATATCGCCCCCATAGATGACATGATAGTAGATAAGAGGCCATATCGCTCCCATAGATGACATGATAGTAGATAAGAGGCCATATCGCCCCCATAGATGACATGATAGTAGATAAGAGACCATATCGCCCCCATAGATGACATGATAGTAGATAAGAGGCCATATCGCCCCCATAGATGACATGATAGTAGATAAGAGGCCATATCGCCCCATAGATGACATGATAGTAGATAAGAGGCCATATCGCCCCCATAGATGACATGATAGTAACTAAGGGGCCATATCGCCCCCATAGATGACATGATAGTAGATAAGAGGCCATATCGCCCCCATAGATGACATGATAGTAGATAAGGGGCCATATCGCCCCCATAGATGACATGATAGTAACTAAGAGGCCATATCACCCCCATAGATGGCATGATAGTAGATAAGAGACCATATCGCCCCCATAGATGACATGATAGTAACTAAGCGGCCATATCGCCCCCATAGATGACATGATAGTAGCTAAGAGGCCATATCGCCCCCATAGATGACATGATAGTAGATAAGAGACCATATCGCCCCCATAGATGACATGATAGTAACTAGGAGGCCATATCGCCCCCATAGATGACATGATAGTAGCTAAGAGGCCATATCACCCCCATAGATGGCATGTAAGTAGATAAGAGGCCATATCGCCCCCATAGATGACATGATAGTAACTAAGAGGCCATTTCGCCCCCATAGATGACATGATAGTAACTAAGAGGCCATATCGCCCCCATAGATGACATGATAGTAGATAAGAGGCCATATCGCCCCCATAGATGACATGATAGTAACTAGGAGGCCATATCGCCCCCATAGATGACATGATAGTAGATAAGAGGCCATATCACCCCCATAGATGACATGATAGTAGATAAGAGACCATATCGCTCCCATAGATGACATGATAGTAGATAAGAGGCCATATCGCCCCATAGATGGCATGATAGTAGATAAGAGGCCATATCGCCCCCATAGATGACATGATAGTAACTAGGAGGCCATATCGCCCCCATAGATGGCATGATAGTAGATAAGAGGCCATATCGCCCCCATAGATGACATGATAGTAGATAAGAGGCCATATCACCCCCATAGAAAACATGATAGTAGATAAGAGGCCATATCACCCCCATAGATGGCATGATAGTAGATAAGAGGCCATATCGCCCCCATAGATGGCATGATAGTAACTAGGAGGCCATATCACCCCCATAGATGGCATGATAGTAGATAAGAGGCCATATCACCCCCATAGATAACATGATAGTAGATAAGAGGCCATATCGCCCCCTTAGATGACATGATAGTAGATAAGAGGCCATATCGCCCCCATAGATGACATGATAGTAGATAAGAGGCCATATCACCCCCATAGATAACATGATAGTAACTAGGAGGCCATATCACCCCCCATAGATGACATGATAGTAGATAAGAGGCCATATCGCCCCCATAGATGACATGATAGTAGATAAGAGGCCATATCACCCCCATAGATAACATGATAGTAACTAGGAGGCCATATCGCCCCCATAGATGACATGATAGTAGATAAGAGGCCATATCACCCCCATAGATAACATGATAGTAGATAAGAGGCCATATCGCCCCCATAGATGACATGATAGTAGATAAGAGGCCATATCGCCCCCATAGATGACATGATAGTAACTAGGAGGCCATATCACCCCCATAGATGGCATGATAGTAGATAAGAGGCCATATCGCCCCCATAGATGACATGATAGTAGATAAGAGGCCATATCGCCCCCATAGATGGCATGATAGTAGATAAGAGGCCATATCGCCCCCATAGATGACATGATAGTAGATAAGAGGCCATATCGCCCCCATAGATGACATGATAGTAGATAAGAGGCCATATCGCCCCCATAGATGACATGATAGTAGATAAGAGGCCATATCGCCCCATAGATGGCATGATAGTAGATAAGACCATATCGCCCCCATAGATGACATGATAGTAGATAAGAGGCCATATCGCCCCCATAGATGACATGATAGTAACTAAGAGGCCATATCGCCCCCATAGATGACATGATAGTAACTAAGAGGCCATATCACCCCCATAGATGGCATGATAGTAGATAAGAGGCCATATCGCCCCCATATATGACATGATAGTAACTAAGAGGCCATAACGCCCCCATAGATGGCATGATAGTAACTAAGAGGCCATACACCCCCCATAGATGGCATGATAGTAACTAAGAGGCCATATCGCCCCCATAGATGACATGATAGTAGATAAGAGGCCATATCGCCCCCATAGATGACATGATAGTAACTAAGAGGCCATAACGCCCCCATAGATGACATGATAGTAACTAAGAGGCCATATCACCCCCATAGATGGCATGATAGTAACTAAGAGACCATATCGCCCCCATAGACGACATGATAGTAGATAAGAGGCCATATCGCCCCATAGATGGCATGATAGTAGATAAGAGGCCATATCGCCCCCATAGATGGCATGATAGTAGATAAGAGGCCATATCGCCCCATAGATGACATGATAGTAACTAAGAGGCCATATCGCCCCATAGATGGCATGATAGTAGATAAGAGGCCATATCGCCCCCATAGATGACATGATAGTAACTAAGAGGCCATATCGCCCCCATAGATGACATGATAGTAACTAAGAGGCCATAACGCCCCCATAGATGACATGATAGTAACTAAGAGGCCATATCACCCCCATAGATGGCATGATAGTAACTAAGGGGCCATATCGCCCCCATAGATGACATGATAGTAGATAAGAGGCCATATCGCCCCATAGATGGCATGATAGTAGATAAGAGGCCATATCGCCCCCATAGATGGCTTGATAGTAGATAAGAGGCCATATCGCCCCATAGATGACATGATAGTAACTAAGAGGCCATATCGCCCCCATAGATGGCATGATAGTAGATAAGAGGCCATATCGCCCCATAGATGACATGATAGTAGATAAGAGGCCATATCGCCCCATAGATGACATGATAGTAGATAAGAGGCCATATCGCCCCATAGATGACATGATAGTAGATAAGAGGCCATATCGCCCCCATAGATGACATGATAGTAACTAAGAGGCCATATCGCCCCCATAGATGACATGATAGTAGATAAGAGGCCATATCGCCCCCATAGATGACATGATAGTAGATAAGAAGCCATATCACCCCCATAGATGACATGATAGTAACTAAGAGGCCATATCGCCCCCATAGATGACATGATAGTAGATAAGAGGCCATATCGCCCCCATAGATGACATGATAGTAACTAAGAGGCCATATCGCCCCCATAGATGGCATGATAGTAGATAAGAGGCCATATCACCCCCATAGATGGCATGATAGTAGATAAGAGGCCATATCGCCCCCATAGATGGCATGATAGTAGATAAGAGGCCATATCGCCCCCATAGATGACATGATAGTAACTAAGAGGCCATATCGCCCCCATAGATGGCATGATAGTAACTAAGAGGCCATATCGCCCCATAGATGGCATGATAGTAGATAAGAGGCCATATCGCCCCCATAGATGGCATGATAGTAGATAAGAGGCCATATCGCCCCATAGATGACATGATAGTAGATAAGAGGCCATATCGCCCCATAGATGACATGATAGTAACTAAGAGGCCATATCGCCCCCATAGATGGCATGATAGTAACTAAGAGGCCATATCGCCCCATAGATGGCATGATAGTAGATAAGAGGCCATATCGCCCCCCATAGATGGCATGATAGTAGATAAGAGGCCATATCGCCCCATAGATGACATGATAGTAACTAGGAGGCCATATCGCCCCCATAGATGGCATGATAGTAACTAGGAGGCCATATCGCCCCCATAGATGACATGATAGTAACTAAGAGGCCATATCACCCCCATAGATGACATGATAGTAGATAAGAGGCCATATCGCCCCCATAGATGACATGATAGTAGATAAGAGGCCATATCGCCCCCATAGATGGCATGATAGTAGATAAGAGGCCATATCGCCCCCATAGATGGCATGATAGTAACTAAGAGGCCATATCACCCCCATAGATGGCATGATAGTAGATAAGAGGCCATATCACCCCCATAGATGACATGATAGTAGCTAAGAGGCCATATCGCCCCCATAGATGGCATGATAGTAGATAAGAGGCCATATCGCCCCCATAGATGGCATGATAGTAGATAAGAGGCCATATCGCCCCCATAAATGGCATGATAGTAGATAAGAGGCCATATCACCCCCATAGATGACATGATAGTAACTAAGAGGCCATATCGCCCCCATAGATGACATGATAGTAACTAAGAGGCCATATCGCCCCCCATAGATGGCATGATAGTAGATAAGAGGCCATATCGCCCCATAGATGACATGATAGTAACTAAGAGGCCATATCACCCCCATAGATGGCATGATAGTAGATAAGAGGCCATATCGCCCCCATAGATGACATGATAGTAGATAAGAGGCCATATCACCCCCATAGATGACATGATAGTAGATAAGAGACCATATCGCCCCCATAGATGACATGATAGTAGATAAGAGGCCATATCGCCCCCATAGATGACATGATAGTAACTAAGAGGCCATATCGCCCCCATAGATGGCATGATAGTAACTAAGAGGCCATATCGCCCCCATAGATGACATGATAGTAACTAAGAGGCCATATCGCCCCCATAGATGACATGATAGTAGATAAGAGGCCATATCGCCCCATAGATGACATGATAGTAACTAAGAGGCCATATCGCCCCCATAGATGGCATGATAGTAGATAAGAGACCATATCGCCCTCATAGATGACATGATAGTAACTAAGAGGCCATATCACCCCCATAGATGGCATGATAGTAGATAAGAGACCATATCGCCCCCATAGATGACATGATAGTAACTAAGAGGCCATATCGCCCCCATAGATGACATGATAGTAGATAAGAGACCATATCGCCCCCATAGATGACATGATAGTAACTAAGAGGCCATATCGCCCCCATAGATGGCATGATAGTAGATAAGAGGCCATAACGCCCCATAGATGACATGATAGTAACTAAGAGGCCATATCGCCCCCATAGATGGCATGATAGTAGATAAGAGACCATATCGCCCCATAGATGGCATGATAGTAGATAAGAGGCCATATCACCCCCATAGATGGCATGATAGTAGATAAGAGACCATATCGCCCCCATAGATGACATGATAGTAACTAAGAGGCCATATCGCCCCCATAGATGGCATGATAGTAGATAAGAGGCCATATCACCCCCATAGATGGCATGATAGTAGATAAGAGGCCATATCGCCCCCATAGATGGCATGATAGTAACTAAGGGGCCTTATCACCCCCATAGATGGCATGATAGTAGATAAGAGGCCATATCGCCCCCATAGATGGCATGATAGTAGATAAGAGGCCATATCGCCCCCATAGATGGCATGATAGTAGATAAGAGGCCATATCGCCCCCATAGATGACATGATAGTAACTAAGAGGCCATATCGCCCCCATAGATGACATGATAGTAGATAAGAGACCATATCACCCCCATAGATGACATGATAGTAGATAAGAGGCCATATCGCCCCCATAGATGACATGATAGTAACTAAGAGGCCATATCGCCCCCATAGATGGCATGATAGTAGATAAGAGACCATATCACCCCCATAGATGACATGATAGTAGATAAGAGACCATATCGCCCCCATAGATGACATGATAGTAGATAAGAGGCCATATCGCCCCATAGATGACATGATAGTAACTAAGAGACCATATCGCCCCCATAGATGACATGATAGTAACTAAGAGGCCATATCGCCCCCATAGATGGCATGATAGTAGATAAGAGGCCATAACGCCCCCATAGATGACATGATAGTAACTAAGAGGCCATATCACCCCCATAGATGGCATGATAGTAACTAAGAGGCCATATCGCCCCCATAGATGACATGATAGTAGATAAGAGGCCATATCGCCCCATAGATGGCATGATAGTAGATAAGAGGCCATATCGCCCCCATAGATGACATGATAGTAACTAAGAGGCCATATCGCCCCCATAGATGACATGATAGTAACTAAGAGGCCATATCGCCCCCATAGATGGCATGATAGTAGATAAGAGGCCATATCGCCCCCATAGATGGCATGATATTAGATAAGAGGCCATATCGCCCCATAGATGGCATGATAGTAACTAAGAGGCCATATCGCCCCCATAGATGATATGATAGTAGATAAGAGGCCATATCACCCCCATAGATGGCATGATAGTAGATAAGAGGCCATATCGCCCCCATAGATGGCATGATAGTAGATAAGAGGCCATATCGCCCCCATAGATGACATGATAGTAACTAAGAGGCCATATCGCCCCCATAGATGACATGATAGTAACTAAGAGGCCATATCGCCCCATAGATGGCATGATAGTAACTAAGAGGCCATATCGCCCCCATAGATGATATGATAGTAGATAAGAGGCCATATCACCCCCATAGATGGCATGATAGTAGATAAGAGGCCATATCGCCCCCATAGATGACATGATAGTAACTAAGAGGCCATATCGCCCCCATAGATGGCATGATAGTAACTAAGAGGCCATATCGCCCCCCATAGATGACATGATATTAGATAAGAGGCCATATCGCCCCCATAGATGACATGATAGTAGATAAGGGGCCATATCGCCCCCATAGATGACATGATAGTAGATAAGAGGATATATCGCCCCCATAGATGGCATGATAGTAGATAAGAGGCCATATCGCCCCCATAGATGACATGATAGTAGATAAGAGGCCATATCGCCCCCATAGATGACATGATAGTAACTAAGAGGCCATATCGCCCCCATAGATGACATGATAGTAGATAAGGGGCCATATCGCCCCATAGATGGCATGATAGTAACTAAGAGGCCATATCGCCCCCATAGATTACATGATAGTAACTAAGAGGCCATATCGCCCCCATAGATGACATGATAGTAACTAAGAGGCCATATCGCCCCCATAGATGACATGATAGTAACTAAGAGGCCATATCGCCCCCATAGATGACATGATAGTAACTAAGAGGCCATATCGCCCCATAGATGACATGATAGTAACTAAGAGGCCATATCGCCCCATAGATGGCATGATAGTAACTAAGAGGCCATATCGCCCCCATAGATGACATGATAGTAACTAAGAGGCCATATCGCCCCCATAGATGACATGATAGTAACTAAGAGGCCATATCGCCCCCATAGATGACATGATAGTAGATAAGAGGCCATATCGCCCCCATAGATGACATGATAGTAACTAAGAGGCCATATCGCCCCCATAGATGACATGATAGTAACTAAGAGGCCATATCGCCCCCATAGATGACATGATAGTAGATAAGAGGCCATATCGCCCCCATAGATGACATGATAGTAGATAAGAGACCATATCGCCCCCATAGATGACATGATAGTAACTAAGAGGCCATATCGCCCCCATAGATGACATGATAGTAGATAAGAGGCCATATCGCCCCCATAGATGGCATGATAGTAGATAAGAGGCCATATCGCCCCCATAGATGACATGATAGTAGATAAGAGGCCATATCGCCCCCATAGATGACATGATAGTAACTAAGAGGCCATATCGCCCCCATAGATGACATGATAGTAGATAAGAGGCCATATCGCCCCCATAGATGGCATGATAGTAGATAAGAGGCCATATCGCCCCCATAGATGACATGATAGTAGATAAGAGGCCATATCGCCCCCATAGATGACATGATAGTAGATAAGAGGCCATATCACCCCCATAGATGGCATGATAGTAGATAAGAGGCCATATCGCCCCCATAGATGACATGATAGTAGATAAGAGACCATATCGCCCCCATAGATGACATGATAGTAACTAAGAGGCCATATCGCCCCCATAGATGACATGATAGTAGATAAGAGGCCTTATCACCCCCATAGATGACATGATAGTAACTAAGAGGCCGTATCGCCCCCATAGATGACATGATAGTAGATAAGAGACCATATCGCCCCCATAGATGACATGATAGTAACTAAGAGGCCATATCGCCCCCATAGATGACATGATAGTAACTAAGAGGCCATATCACCCCCATAGATGGCATGATAGTAGATAAGAGGCCATATCGCCCCCCATAGATGACATGATAGTAACTAAGAGGCCATATCGCCCCCATAGATGGCATGATAGTAACTAAGAGGCCATATCGCCCCCATAGATGACATGATAGTAGATAAGAGGCCATATCGCCCCCATAGATGACATGATAGTAGATAAGAGGCCATATCGCCCCCATAGATGACATGATAGTAGATAAGAGGATATATCGCCCCCATAGATGGCATGATAGTAGATAAGAGGCCATATCGCCCCCATAGATGACATGATAGTAGATAAGAGGCCATATCGCCCCCATAGATGACATGATAGTAACTAAGAGGCCATATCGCCCCCATAGATGACATGATAGTAGATAAGGGGCCATATCGCCCCATAGATGGCATGATAGTAACTAAGAGGCCATATCGCCCCCATAGATGACATGATAGTAACTAAGAGGCCATATCGCCCCCATAGATGACATGATAGTAACTAAGAGGCCATATCGCCCCCATAGATGACATGATAGTAACTAAGAGGCCATATCGCCCCCATAGATGACATGATAGTAACTAAGAGGCCATATCGCCCCATAGATGACATGATAGTAACTAAGAGGCCATATCGCCCCATAGATGGCATGATAGTAACTAAGAGGCCATATCGCCCCCATAGATGACATGATAGTAACTAAGAGGCCATATCGCCCCCATAGATGACATGATAGTAACTAAGAGGCCATATCGCCCCCATAGATGACATGATAGTAGATAAGAGGCCATATCGCCCCCATAGATGACATGATAGTAACTAAGAGGCCATATCGCCCCCATAGATGACATGATAGTAACTAAGAGGCCATATCGCCCCCATAGATGACATGATAGTAGATAAGAGGCCATATCGCCCCCATAGATGACATGATAGTAGATAAGAGACCATATCGCCCCCATAGATGACATGATAGTAACTAAGAGGCCATATCGCCCCCATAGATGACATGATAGTAGATAAGAGGCCATATCGCCCCCATAGATGGCATGATAGTAGATAAGAGGCCATATCGCCCCCATAGATGACATGATAGTAGATAAGAGGCCATATCGCCCCCATAGATGACATGATAGTAACTAAGAGGCCATATCGCCCCCATAGATGACATGATAGTAGATAAGAGGCCATATCGCCCCCATAGATGGCATGATAGTAGATAAGAGGCCATATCGCCCCCATAGATGACATGATAGTAGATAAGAGGCCATGTCGCCCCCATAGATGACATGATAGTAGATAAGAGGCCATATCACCCCCATAGATGGCATGATAGTAGATAAGAGGCCATATCGCCCCCATAGATGACATGATAGTAGATAAGAGACCATATCGCCCCCATAGATGACATGATAGTAACTAAGAGGCCATATCGCCCCCATAGATGACATGATAGTAGATAAGAGGCCTTATCACCCCCATAGATGACATGATAGTAACTAAGAGGTCGTATCGCCCCCATAGATGACATGATAGTAGATAAGAGACCATATCGCCCCCATAGATGACATGATAGTAACTAAGAGGCCATATCGCCCCCATAGATGACATGATAGTAACTAAGAAGCCTTATCACCCCCATAGATGACATGATAGTAACTAAGAGGCCATATCGCCCCCATAGATGACTTGATAGTAACTAAGAGGCCATTTCGCCCCATAGATGACATGATAGTAACTAAGAGGCCATATCGCCCCCATAGATGACATGATAGTAACTAAGAGGCCATATCGCCCCCATAGATGACTTGATAGTAACTAAGAGGCCATATCGCCCCATAGATGACATGATAGTAACTAAGAGGCCATATCGCCCCCATAGATGACATGATAGTAACTAAGAGGCCATATCGCCCCCATATATAACATGATATTAAGCTGGAGGCCATATCGCCCCCATAGATGACTTGATAGTAACTAAGAGGCCATATCGCCCCATAGATGACATGATAGTAACTAAGAGGCCATATCGCCCCCATAGATGACTTGATAGTAACTAAGAGGCCATATCGCCCCATAGATGACATGATAGTAGATAAGAGACCATATCGCCCCCATAGATGACATGATAGTAACTAAGAGGCCATATCGCCCCCATATATAACATGATATTAAGCTGGAGGCCATATCGCCCCCATAGATGACTTGATAGTAACTAAGAGGCCATATCGCCCCATAGATGACTTGATAGTAACTAAGAGGCCATATCGCCCCCATAGATGACTTGATAGTAACTAAGAGGCCATATCGCCCCATAGATGACTTGATAGTAACTAAGAGGCCATATCGCCCCCATAGATGGCATGATAGTAGATAAGAGGCCATATCGCCCCCATAGATGACATGATAGTAACTAACAGGCCATATCACCCCCATAGATGACATGATAGTAACTAAGAGGCCATATCGCCCCCATAGATGACATGATAGTAACTAAGAGGCCATATCGCCCCCATAGATGACTTGATAGTAACTAAGAGGCCATATCGCCCCATAGATGACTTGATAGTAACTAAGAGGCCATATCGCCCCATAGATGACATGATAGTAACTAAGAGGCCATATCGCCCCATAGATGACATGATAGTAACTAAGAGGCCATATCGCCCCCATATATAACATGATATTAAGCTGGAGGCCATATCGCCCCCATAGATGACTTGATAGTAACTAAGAGGCCATATCGCCCCATAGATGACTTGATAGTAACTAAGAGGCCATATCGCCCCATAGATGACATGATAGTAACTAAGAGGCCATATCGCCCCCATAGATGACATGATAGTAACTAGGAGGCCATATCGCCCCATAGATGACATGATAGTAACTAAGAGGCCATATCGCCCCATAGATGGCATGATAGTAGATAAGAGGCCATATCGCCCCCATAGATGACATGATAGTAACTAAGAGGCCATATCGCCCCCATAGATGGCATGATAGTAGATAAGAGGCCATATCGCCCCCATAGATGACATGATAGTAACTAAGAGGCCATATCACCCCCATAGATGACATGATAGTAACTAAGAGGCCATATCGCCCCCATAGATGACATGATAGTAACTAAGAGGCCATATCGCCCCATAGATGACTTGATAGTAACTAAGAGGCCATATCGCCCCCATAGATGACATGATAGTAACTAGGAGGCCATATCGCCCCATAGATGACATGATAGTAACTAAGAGGCCATATCGCCCCCATAGATGACATGATAGTAACTAAGAGGCCATATCGCCCCCATAGATAACATGATAGTAGATAAGAGGCCATATCGCCCCATAGATGACATGATAGTAACTAAGAGGCCATATCGCCCCCATAGATAACATGATAGTAGATAAGAGGCCATATCGCCCCATAGATGACATGATAGTAACTAAGAGGCCATATCGCCCCCATAGATGACATGATAGTAACTAGGAGGCCATATCGCCCCCATAGATGACATGATAGTAACTAGGAGGCCATATCGCCCCATAGATGACATGATAGTAACTAAGAGGCCATATCGCCCCATAGATGACATGATAGTAACTAAGAGGCCATATCGCCCCCATAGATGGCATGATAGTAACTAAGAGGCCATATCGCCCCCATAGATGACATGATAGTAACTGAGAGGTCATATCGCCCCATAGATGACATGATAGTAACTAAGAGGCCATATCGCCCCATAGATGACATGATAGTAACTAAGAGGCCATATCGCCCCATAGATGACATGATAGTAACTAAGAGGCCATATCGCCCCCATAGATGACATGATAGTAACTAGGAGGCCATATCGCCCCCATAGATGACATGATAGTAGATAAGAGGCCATATCGCCCCATAGATGACATGATAGTAACTAAGAGGCCATATCGCCCCATAGATGACATGATAGTAACTAAGAGGCCATATCGCCCCCATAGATGGCATGATAGTAACTAAGGGGCCATATCGCCCCCATAGATGACATGATAGTAACTAAGAGGCCATATCGCCCCATAGATGACATGATAGTAACTAAGAGGCCATATCGCCCCATAGATGACATGATAGTAACTAGGAGGCCCATATCGCCCCCATAGATGACATGATAGTAACTAGGAGGCCATATCGCCCCCATAGATGACATGATAGTAACTAAGAGGCCATATCGCCCCATAGATGACATGATAGTAACTAGGAGGCCATATCGCCCCCATAGATGACATGATAGTAACTAAGAGGCCATATCGCCCCCATAGATGACATGATAGTAACTAAGAGGCCATATCGCCCCATAGATGACATGATAGTAACTAAGAGGCCATATCGCCCCCATAGATGACATGATAGTAACTAGGAGGCCATATCGCCCCCATAGATGACATGATAGTAACTAAGAGGCCATATCGCCCCCATAGATGACATGATAGTAACTAAGAGGCCATATCGCCCCCATAGATGACATGATAGTAACTAGGAGGCCATATCGCCCCCATAGATGACATGATAGTAACTAAGAGGCCATATCGCCCCCATAGATGACATGATAGTAACTAGGAGGCCATATCGCCCCCATAGATGACATGATAGTAACTAAGAGGCCATATCGCCCCATAGATGACATGATAGTAACTAGGAGGCCATATCGCCCCCATAGATGACATGATAGTAACTAAGAGGCCATATCGCCCCCATAGATGACATGATAGTAACTAAGAGGCCATATCGCCCCATAGATGACATGATAGTAACTAAGAGGCCATATCGCCCCCATAGATGACATGATAGTAACTAGGAGGCCATATCGCCCCCATAGATGACATGATAGTAACTAAGAGGCCATATCGCCCCCATAGATGACATGATAGTAACTAAGAGGCCATATCGCCCCCTAGATGACATGATAGTAACTAGGAGGCCATATCGCCCCCATAGATGACATGATAGTAACTAAGAGGCCATATCGCCCCCATAGATGACATGATAGTAACTAGGAGGCCATATCGCCCCCATAGATGACATGATAGTAACTAAGAGGCCATATCGCCCCATAGATGACATGATAGTAACTAAGAGGCCATATCGCCCCCATAGATGACATGATAGTAACTAGGAGGCCATATCGCCCCCATAGATAACATGATATTAAGAAGGAGGCCATATCACCCCCATAGATGACATGATAGTAACTAGGAGGCCATATCGCCCCCATAGATAACATGATATTAAGAAGGAGGCCATATCGCCCCCATAGATGACATGATAGTAACTAGGAGGCCATATCGCCCCCATAGATGACATGATAGTAACTAAGAGGCCATATCGCCCCCATAGATAACATGATATTAAGAATGAGGCCATATCATCCCCATAGATGACATGATAGTAACTAGGAGGCCATATCGCCCCCATAGATAACATGATATTAAGAAGGAGGCCATATCACCCCCATAGATGACATGATAGTAACTAGGAGGCCATATCGCCCCCATAGATGACATGATAGTAACTAAGAGGCCATATCGCCCCCATAGATAACATGATATTAAGAAGGAGGCCATATCATCCCCATAGATGACATGATAGTAACTAGGAGGCCATATCGCCCCCATAGATGACATGATAGTAACTAAGAGGCCATATCGCCCCCATAGATAACATGATATTAAGAAGGAGGCCATATCACCCCCATAGATGACATGATAGTAACTAGGAGGCCATATCGCCCCCATAGATAACATGATATTAAGAAGGAGGCCATATCGCCCCCATAGATGACATGATAGTAACTAGGAGGCCATATCGCCCCCATAGATGACATGATAGTAACTAAGAGGCCATATCGCCCCCCATATATAACATGATATTAAGCAGGAGGCCATATCATCCCCATAGATGACATGATAGTAACTAAGAGGCCATATCGCCCCCATATATAACATGATATTAAGCAGGAGGCCATATCATCCCCATAGATGACATGATAGTAACTAGGAGGCCATATCGCCCCCATAGATGACATGATAGTAAGTAAGAGGCCATATCGCCCCCATAGATGACATGATAGTAAGTAAGAGGCCATATCGCCCCCATAGATGACATGATAGTAACTAGGAGGCCATATCGGCCCCATAGATGACATGATAGTAGATAAGAGGCCATATCGCCCCCATAGATGACATGATAGTAACTAAGAGGCCATATCGCCCCCATATATAACATGATATTAAGCAGGAGGCCATATCATCCCCATAGATGACATGATAGTAACTAAGAGGCCATATCGCCCCCATATATAACATGATATTAAGCAGGAGGCCATATCATCCCCATAGATGACATGATAGTAACTAGGAGGCCATATCGCCCCCATCGATGACATGATAGTAAGTAAGAGGCCATATCGCCCCCATAGATGACATGATAGTAAGTAAGAGGCCATATCGCCCCCATAGATGACATGATAGTAACTAGGAGGCCATATCGCCCCCATAGATGACATGATAGTAAGTAAGAGGCCATATCGCCCCCATAGATGACATGATAGTAGATAAGAGGCCATATCGCCCCCATATATAACATGATATTAAGCAGGAGGCAATATCATCCCCATAGATGACATGATAGTAACTAGGAGGCCATATCGCCCCCATAGATGACATGATAGTAAGTAAGAGGCCATATCGCCCCCATAGATGACATGATAGTAGATAAGAGGCCATATCGCCCCCATAGATGACATGATAGTAAGTAAGAGGCCATATCGCCCCCATAGATGACATGATAGTAAGTAAGAGGCCATATCGCCCCCATAGATGACATGATAGTAGATAAGAGGCCATATCGCCCCCATAGATGACATGATAGTAAGTAAGAGGCCATATCGCCCCCATAGATGACATGATAGTAGATAAGTGGCCATATCGCCCCATAGATGACATGATAGTAACTAAGAGGCCATATCGCCCCCATAGATGACATGATAGTAACTAAGAGGCCATATCGCCCCCATAGATGACATGATAGTAACTAAGAGGCCATATCACCCCCATAGATGGCATGATAGTAGATAAGAGGCCATATCGCCCCCATAGATGACATGATAGTAACTAAGAGGCCATATCGCCCCCATAGATGGCATGATAGTAACTAAGAGGCCATATCGCCCCCATAGATGACATGATAGTAGATAAGAGGCCATATCGCCCCCATAGATGACATGATAGTAGATAAGAGGCCATATCGCCCCCATAGATGACATGATAGTAGATAAGAGGATATATCGCCCCCATAGATGGCATGATAGTAGATAAGAGGCCATATCGCCCCCATAGATGACATGATAGTAGATAAGAGGCCATATCGCCCCCATAGATGACATGATAGTAACTAATAGGCCATATCGCCCCCATAGATGACATGATAGTAGATAAGGGGCCATATCGCCCCATAGATGGCATGATAGTAACTAAGAGGCCATATCGCCCCCATAGATGACATGATAGTAACTAAGAGGCCATATCGCCCCCATAGATGACATGATAGTAACTAAGAGGCCATATCGCCCCCATAGATGACATGATAGTAACTAAGAGGCCATATCGCCCCCATAGATGACATGATAGTAACTAAGAGGCCATATCGCCCCATAGATGACATGATAGTAACTAAGAGGCCATATCGCCCCATAGATGGCATGATAGTAACTAAGAGGCCATATCGCCCCCATAGATGACATGATAGTAACTAAGAGGCCATATCGCCCCCATAGATGACATGATAGTAACTAAGAGGCCATATCGCCCCCATAGATGACATGATAGTAGATAAGAGGCCATATCGCCCCCATAGATGACATGATAGTAACTAAGAGGCCATATCGCCCCCATAGATGACATGATAGTAACTAAGAGGCCATATCGCCCCCATAGATGACATGATAGTAGATAAGAGGCCATATCGCCCCCATAGATGCATGATAGTAGATAAGAGACCATATCGCCCCCATAGATGACATGATAGTAACTAAGAGGTCATATCGCCCCCATAGATGACATGATAGTAGATAAGAGGCCATATCGCCCCCATAGATGGCATGATAGTAGATAAGAGGCCATATCGCCCCCATAGATGACATGATAGTAGATAAGAGGCCATATCGCCCCCATAGATGACATGATAGTAACTAAGAGGCCATATCGCCCCCATAGATGACATGATAGTAGATAAGAGGCCATATCGCCCCCATAGATGGCATGATAGTAGATAAGAGGCCATATCGCCCCCATAGATGACATGATAGTAGATAAGAGGACATATCGCCCCCATAGATGACATGATAGTAGATAAGAGGCCATATCACCCCCATAGATGGCATGATAGTAGATAAGAGGCCATATCGCCCCCATAGATGACATGATAGTAGATAAGAGACCATATCGCCCCCATAGATGACATGATAGTAAT